>CM059570.1:64572899-65965305 GCA_030386875.1 Morinoia aosen | reverse complement strand
GATCTGCGAGTTGAGCCTGACATCAGAAGTCGCCTCGGCAATTCTGGAGATGCAGACTCATCTTTCCAATTTACCAGCCTTTAGAAATTCTCTGGTCGTCGCTTTATCAGCCAGGGATCACAGATCCTCCGGTTGTCACTTTGCGAGGAGGGATCCTATTTCTTGTAAGGATTACGGCAACTGCGCTTCTAGAGCTCACTGAGGGGATCAGCTGTCGTTATCTGTCTCTCCTTCCTTGCTGTTGGTTTTCTTTGGTGTGTTTAAAGTAACCATCTACTCAGCGTGCGAACCTCAAACGTGAAGCAACCGTTTCACGACTATCACTCTGTTCCTCTTTCCTCTCAAGTGCAAGCATTTCAAGTTTTCCAAGCGCTTATTTACTCCGTAACTCTTAAAATTCTTTTTAAAATTTGCTTTGAATGGCTTTGAGCTTTTTCCCGCGGTCAGTGCTTTTTATTTTTGACACACCTCCGAGATGAAACAGTAGCTTCCGTCACTTATAGTTATCTGAACCTTTATCAAGCAGAAACGAACAAATTTGTTTCAAGAGTTTTATCAGTGGGAGGAAAAGTATATCCTTTTTGACCAAATGTAACCTCTCACACATGCGAAGGGCAGAATTTCTAAACAATTTACGTCACCACTGCATCACAGCTACGCAGTCCAACTTTTTCGCCACTTGCATACATGTTTTTCACCAGCCTAGTAATTAAATCGCTTAGGGGGCGAAGAACATGCATGCTCCGGCAAAAAATTTTGACTGGGTGGTAGCGTAAATTCTAAGTATCGTGAGTGTAACAGCGCGCAGCCTTGCAAAACCCACTCCGCACTTGCGCTACCGGCCGTTCTATTGATTGATTGAACAACATTGATTGATTCTGTTGATTTCAACATGAATTGATTTAAAAATCAACCTATTACCAAATTCTTGCCTACATACTCGCTAAAGACTCCAAATGCGATAACGTAAACTGCTCTAAAAAAGCCCATTACCAAACGATTGCATGCGTACATACCAAGCAAATATTTAGAGTCCAAATGATGACCCTGATTTTAGCGTCGGGCTTGGTTCTCTCGTACCACAAGAAGAGATACAGTTGTTTTCATTGGACGATTCTTAATTAATCTTACTCCCAATATCAAAAGAAAAACCAACGTCGTGATAAAGACATTGAGATGTATATCACAAAAAATGAAAAGAAAAACCAACGTCGTGATAAACACGTCGTGATGTTTATCACGGCAGTAGTCCACCTTTTTATCTTGAGATACAGTAGTCGCTCACCCACGCTGTGATGAGCCATTGAAGCATGCGGCTCAGCCTCTAAATTCACATGGGAACGCCACCGTTTTGACTCGTCGAGTCACTCGGAAACTAATCGTAACATGGACCGGCGAGCGCCCTAACGACAACGCTTGAGTGTCTCAAAACTCCGGGCAAATTTGCTCGAGTTCACGAGCCATTAACTCAAATGAGATTACTCAAGAATATTAATTGAACTATCAAATTTGAGACTAATGTTATCTGAAACTATTATAAATCTGTCACTCAAGGTTAGGGTGACGTATAGTGTTTACTTTTCAAGCTATTTTCGTGTCAAATCTCGTTTAAAATGACAAGTTTGTGTTTGAAAACTTTGCTCGAATTGCCTCCTTTGTATTTTTATCATGTCTGTTACTGTGAGTTGCGCTGGCTTTTATCGCAGACCGCAGGTTAATCGCCTTGCATCTAGGAGCTTGGGCTTAGCAGTCCTATATCTGAGACCCATTTTGCTTTGCTTCAGCAGCAGTAAAACGGAGAAAGCAAGCAAGTTTTTGGCCGTAGAGGATCGTTCGTAAAGCAGTTTGCTCGTTCGCGTGTCTGAGCTTACGATGCAGCCTACTCTCACGCACACAAAAGAGAAGAAAGACGGGCCTACACGGCCTCTAAAAGAGCCCTGCCATTTCTTCATAAAGGTCCCCAAGAACTTTCTAAAGCAGCTGCTCTCCACCGGGAGAGGGAGGAGCAGAGGGTCCATGGAATTAGATGTGCTGAAACACCACACGACCACCGACTTCAAGAGCCCATTGACTTCAATGGAACCACAAACTAAAAGAGGACCGAGAGGACAAAAAACCAGAGATCTGAAATGACCACGAGTCTAAGAAAGCCGTGCCCTCTAAGTGGAGACTGGAGTTGGCGGATGACTGCGCCTACGGAGACCATGGACTCCAAAAGAATTATGGGCTTCAATGGAAATAAATAAAATTCAAAAGAGTCATAGAATTCAAGCTGGCCGTGGACTCTAAAAGCGTACGGAAATAATTATGATTTTAGAGTGAGCCAGACTCGTTTGACCATAAGCTGTCATATTAATAAACTCCAATGAAAAGTTTGAGCTGTGAAAAGTTGTTATAGAGATTAACTATGGACGTGAGCGGACTATAATATGGATAACGTAGAAATTACCCACTACAAAATAAAACATGTCTGATACATCTAAAAAATTTTAACTTCAATAATATAGTGTCTGCAAGACTCTAACAAAAAAAACATGCCTAGAAAACTGTGACGGAAATCTATCTACCAAAAATATCAACATCTTACTAAAATATCTATGGCTTCTATTTCGGCTTATGGCGATTACTGAAAATTTCTACATTCAGAACGTTACAACGTTGAGTTCAGAAGAAGCGTGTGTAATTTCAGTATCACGGAATGCCGATGTTCGTGACCGAGATTTGCTCTAACACGAGGGAACGCAGAGCGTTAAAACTTGAAACGAGCTCCGTCCCAAGCCACCAGATAAGGAACGTCGGAGAGTTTATAATAATTGGTGTTTCAAAAGCAACGGGAGACAAGCACCCCAATAACAGTAAGGAGACCTTCAAAACATAAATGAGCTGTTCTAAAAACCCGGGTACTATATATCCTTCTCAAAACTTCGTTAGCGATGCTTCTATATTAGATTTGATTATGTTAGTTTATAAACATCCCTAACGAGAGTAGAGGTGTTCCAATGAGGGGAAGAATGAAGGTACCAAGAAGTATGGAGTCATAGGAATATTGGATCCATGGGGAAGGTGTACTCTCCCACAAGATCCCCTGTGAATAGAAACAATAAGTTAAGAAGGAAGTTTGTGAAACATGGTTAATGCTTAAGAAGAAAGTAGTAGCTAGGTGCTGTAATGCAGAACAGCAGTGAACCGACAACAGTTTAAAGCAAAATGAAAGCCTACTCTTAGTTGCTCGGAACGATGCATTTCCCCCAGGACGAACTAATTCCCATAGATGCAATAGGTGTATCCCCTTTAGGAGAGCACCATGTCTATAAAAGACACTTCACAAACTGTGGATTGAGGAGAGCTTCAAAAATTGAGATAATTAACGCCCGTAATGGAAAAACCGCTTTGAAAGCCTTTACATAATCAGCCTCCTAAAATCTAGGAGCTTCGTCGCAAATTCAAGGCAAAACTAAACAAAACAAAAAAAATTGTGCAACAATGTACAAAACAAAACTACAACGAAAAACGAAAAACTGTACAATGTTATACGAAACTGTACAACGAAAAACAACAACTGTACAACGTTATATAAAACTGTATAGCAAAAAACAAAAACTGTAGAAAGTTGTACAAAACTGTACAACGTTATACGAAATTTTACAACGAAAAACAAAAACTAAATAACGTGTGATACAAAATTGAACTGCGAAAAACAAAAACTGTACAATGTTATACAAAACTGAGCAACGAGACTTCATCTCAAAACTCGAGGGTAAGATTTCCTCCCCGAGCGAGCAGACAAAATTGCGGAGGTGCTCCGACGAAGCTATCCATTGTCGCAAAATGAACAAAAATTTGTGTCTCAAGGTAGTCCGGCGGCCTCGTTTATTTGAGGTCGTTAAAAGTTTTCGCATACGTCGTCCTAACGAGGCTGTACATTATTTCTTAAACATAG
This sequence comes from Morinoia aosen, assembly GCA_030386875.1. Taxonomy (NCBI): domain Eukaryota; kingdom Metazoa; phylum Arthropoda; class Malacostraca; order Amphipoda; family Talitridae; genus Morinoia; species Morinoia aosen. The sequence continues at coordinate 65,961,365 of CM059570.1, read as the reverse complement.
CGGGGCCGGCGCGTCCTGACAACAGCTGGTACCTTTGATGCTTTACTTCTGTTGTACTAGACAGGCGTAATTGGACCAGTGTGATGCGTTGTTACAATCTTTATGCGGAAGTTATTTTAATCATAATGGTGTACTAAACAGACATATAATTGGATCAATTTTGCGAGAGAGTTGTTGTAATCATTATGGTGTACTAAACATAATTGGACCAATTTGACAAAAGAGTTGTTATAATCGTTATGGTGTACTAAACATAATTGGACCAATTTGACAAAAGAGTTGTTATAATCGTTATGGTTTACTAAACATAATTGGACCAATTTGACAAAAGAGTTGTTATAATCGTTATGGTGTACTAAACATAATTGGACCAATTTGACAAAAGAGTTGTTATAATCGTTATGGTGTACTAAACATAATTGGACCAATTTGACAAAAGAGTTGTTATAATCGTTATGGTGTACTAAACATAATTGGACCAATTTGACAAAAGAGTTGTTATAATCGTTATGGTGTACTAAACATAATTGGACCAATTTGACAAAAGAGTTGTTATAATCGTTATGGTGTACTAAACATAATTGGACCAATTTGACAAAAGAGTTGTTATAATCGTTATGGTGTACTAAACATAATTGGACCAATTTGACAAAAGAGTTGTTATAATAGTTATGGTGTACTAAACATAATTGGACCAATTTGACAAAAGAGTTGTTATAATCGTTATGGTGTACTAAACATAATTGGACCAATTTGACAAAAGAGTTGTTATAATCGTTATGGTGTACTAAACAAAATTGGACCAATTTGACACAAGAGTTGTTATAATCGTTATGCAGAAGTGCTTAACTTGTTAAAACGTAAAAATTTGAAAAAACGTCGGACAAAAGTTTGAAGGCAGTGAACTGTAATCGTCAGTAATTATGTGATTAAGCGTGGACATCATCCAAAAAACTGGAAACTAGAATAATGCCTCTGCGTGTTTGTTGTTGGAGTTTCCCGGGCAGACAATTACTCCAGAAATATCTTATTTAAAGTCTAACATTATTGCCTAAATTTCACGCACACCGATCAGGCCTAAGACTGGAGTCCAGTCTCCAAGTGCTCGACAGCAAAATTACAAAATTGACCTTTTAATTACTGTATTACATAATTTTACCTCAATACTTTAATTATTAACAGCTGGAGCTACTTTATTAAGATAACTTTCAAATCTAATTTTCTGGAATAAAATTTGAGAAAATTTAAAAATTTTGGCCAGAGAAAACGCCATTCATGCAACGGTGCTTGCAATTGCTAGGCTTACATGACATGTTTTTTTGATGATCGCTCGAAACAAAAAGACAGTAGTGGGAGACATGACATGATTGTGTGATCATTCTTACCCATTCTATCTTTTTGGCCCCCCTTATCCATGTTTTTCGCAGCCTAAGCGATTTAAGCGAAGAAATCGCTTAGGCAGCGAAAAACATGCATCCAGGTGGCGAAAAAGTTAGACTGTGTACTAGTCAGAATCTCAATGTGCCTCCTAAATCCGTAGCTCACGTGAACCGCTAAGTGTTTGCGTGTCTGTCTTTGCGTGTCTGTGAGGAACTGTCGTGCAAAATATCAGCACGGCGTAGAGCGTCAGTAAATGGAGGCCCTGATCTGAACAATCTGGACATTTCATACCTTTTGCAAATAGTAAATAGGTAGAAACCTTTTCATCACCTGCCCAAATTTATTTTATACCTATATATTGGGTGTTTTGTTTTTATTTTTGACTTACTCGTTCTTTATTTTTTCCTCTCATGATATGTGTTAATACCTACAATTCAATGTACTTTGATCTTTTATTTCAGGCATAATAATTTGTTTTTTGAACAGATGATGGTACGGGACTCCGAAACATTTTCTTAGTGAAGATGACTAATTACCTCAGAATTTCCCACATTTTCAAGTTTTTAAATGGAAAGAAAATAATAACATAAACGAGCCAAGTAGACCATTCTCAGGTTGTTCCAAAGACCTCATGCTGTGGAATCCGGAGGTTTTATACCAATAGCAAAATAACCACAGAAATAGTAGTGCGGTTTTCAGGAACGCGTAATGCGAATTTCTATGCAACTTTAGGTGGCTTTCCATCAGCTTCACCAACTATCTCTCGATTGAGTGGATCAGCTAATGTAACAAACGCGACAATGATTAAGGTGACATAAGTAGAATTGACTTAACTGATAGATATGTTATGCGACAGATGTTATGGAAGTGGCTGCATAATGAGAGATGTTATGGAAGTGGCTGCATAATGCGAGATGTTATGGAAGTGGCTGCATAATGCGAGATGTTATGGAAGAGGCTGCATAATGAGAGATGTTATGGAAGTGGCTGCATAATGCGAGATGTTATGGAAGTGGCTGCATAATGAGAGATGTTATGGAAGTGGCTGCATAATGAGAGATGTTATGGAAGTGGCTGCATAATGAGAGATGTTATGGAAGTGGCTGCATAATGAGAGATGTTATGGAAGTGGCTGCATAATGAGAGATGTTATGGAAGTAGCTGCATAATGAGAGATGTTATGGAAGTGGCTGCATAATGAGAGATGTTATGGAAGTGGCTGCATAATGAGAGATGTTATGGAAGTGGCTGCATAATGAGAGATGTTATGGAAGTAGCTGCATAATGAGAGATGTTATGGAAGTGGCTGCATAATGAGAGATATTATGGAAGTGGCTGCATAATGCGAGATGTTATGGAAGTGGCTGCATAATGAGAGATGTTATGGAAGTGGCTGCAAAATGAGAGATGTTATGGAAGTAGCTGCATAATGAGAGATGTTATGGAAGTGGCTGCATAATGAGAGATATTATGGAAGTGGCTGCATAATGCGACAGATGTTATGGAAGTGGCTGCATAATGAGAGATGTTATGGAAGTGGCTGCATAATGCGAGATGTTATGGAAGTGGCTGCATAATGAGAGATGTTATGGAAGTAGCTGCATAATGAGAGATGTTATAGAAGTAGCTGCATAATGAGAGTTGTTGTATTAGTATCTGCATTGTTTATGAAAAGGAAGTTATTGAAATAGCTGCATTAAAATCAAACGAGAACCGTATGACGCGTCACAGAGAGCTCATGCAGAACCAAAACAGCATCAAAGCGCAAAAATAGTAACCAGCGACACTGGCGCCAAAGAAGGGAATGCTGCACCGGGATAAAAGCAATGTATCATTCAGCCACCTCAAGCACCACAGTGAATCCCTGACCTAGGTAATCTATATTCCGTATTATAAGCACGCACGAATAGCACGCTACAGACGGAACAGCTCCACCACAGTAAGTGTTAACAGCTTTTGAGTGATAACATTACTACGTCCATCGCAAGTCTTACTTAATGTTTGGAAGAGTATAATGATCTGTAGTAGCAACAGATATAATGTATTGGCATCGTCAACAAGCACAGACCCATCTGTATAAAACAGATCTCTTGTGCTACTGATGACAGAAAATAAAGTGAAACTACGGGCCGTGGGAAGAGGTACGCTAGCGATAACAACCAGCATTATGGACAGTTACAACAGATGAGCGTATATTTAGCAATCAAGGAAGAGCACTAGCAAGGCATGAGCATCAGTAAATTATGAGCATCGCCAAGATATGAGCCACAAAAAAGATTTGAAATCAAACGCCATAATAAAAGCAACAGGGTTAACGCACCAGCAAGATACGCTCTTACGTCAAAATAACACCAAAGATGCGCGCACAACTACCAAAATAACAGCAAGATGTGCGTACTAACCCCAAAATAACACCAAAGATGCGCGCACAACTACCAAAATAACAGCAAGATGTGCGTACTAACGCCAAAATAACACCAAAGATGCGCGCACAACTACCAAAATAACAGCAAGAGGTGCGTTCTAACGCCGAAATAACAGCAGCAGCAGCGCTGACTAAGTGGTGTCTGCTGCGAGCGTTACTAATGAGAGCAAAATTCGCGGAGCGCCAGCGCATTAGGCTGGGCACGGAGCTGGAAAATTGCCTAATGAAACTGCCATGGTGCTCGGGGTGGCAATTGGTGCTCCTGCCACGAGCTGGTGCTCTGCACCACGCGGTGGCAATCCGTATCAAGAGGTGGCAACCTGTATTAAGTGGTGGCAACCTGTATTAAGTGGTGGCAACCTGTATTAAGTGGTGGCAACCTGTATTAAGTGGTGACAACCTGTATTAAGTGGTGGCAACCTGTATTAAGTGGTGGCAACCTGTATTAAGTGGTGGCAACCTGTATTAAGTGGTGGCAACCTGTATTAAGTGGTGGCAACTCGAATCAAGTGGTGACAACCCGTCTCAAGTGGTGGCAACGCGTCTCAAGTGGTGGCAACGCGTATCAAGTGGTGGCGACCCGTTTAAAGGGGGGGGGCAACCCGTATTTAGTGGTGGCAACCCGTATTAAGTGGTGGCAACTCCTGTCACGTGGAGGCAACCCGTATCAAGTGGTGGCAACCCGTATCAAGTGGTGGCTACCCGTATCAAGTGGTGGCTACCCGTATCAAGTGGTGGCTACCCGTATCAAGTGGTGGCTACCCGTATCAAGTGGTGGCTACCCGTATCACGTGGAGGCAACCCGTATCAAGTGGTGGCAACCCGTATCAAGTGGTGGCTACCCGTATCAAGTGGTGGCTACTCGTATCACGTGGAGGCAACCCGTATCAAGTGGTGGTGGCAACTCGTATCAAGTGGAGGCAACCCGTCTCAAAGTGGTGGCAACTCGTATCAAGTGGAGGCAACCCGTCTCAAAGTGGTGGCAACCTGTATTAAGTGGTGGCAACCCGTCTCAAGTGGTGGCAACTCGTATCAAGTGGAGACAACCTCGGTGGACAGTGTTGCCTTTTCTCACGTCAACATCCTCAAATTCAAGTATTTTGAATGAAAACTAGCCTTAGAACTTCCCAGCTTCTGGCAACCTGTATGATTGATTAATGCTGAACAATGAAATGGAGTTCAGACGTGTTGGTAATTTTGGTTGTAAAGATTTCAAATTTTTCCCATTTTTTTGCACTTTTCTACGCCTTTCTTCAAATGTGATGGTGATTATGTGAGCTTACCACTGTGGTGTGCACCTACTTTTGACCTACTTTTTGAATTATTGTGATTTGTTGAGATGTGGATGGCTGCCTGCCGTTTAGAAGTGGATGGTTGCTAGCTATTTAGAGGTGAATAATTGCCAGCTGTTTAGTGGTGAATGTTTGCTAATAGTTTAGAATAATGGATTTGCCAGCCGTGTGGAAGTGGATTTTTGCCTGCTGTTTAGTGGTAAATGATTCTTAGGTGTTTAGTGGTGAATGGTTGCCGACACTATTTAGGATAATGTGGTTGCCAATGGCTTAGGATTATATATAGTTGCCAACGGTTTAGGATAATAAGGTTTCCAGCTGTTTAGTAGGGAATGGTTGTCAACGGTATAAGGTAGTATGATTTAGAAATGAATAAAGACAGCTTATCGTTTGAAGCTTTGAAGGAGTTACGTAACTGTCCTAGAGGGAGTCTACACCTGTAGTTCGGAATTGTGGCGTCCGTTCGACTTGACCGTCATCAGCTGCGCAGACATTTGTGCCCCCTGAGCTTAGCTCAAACTAAAATAAAACATCCAAAGGCCTTGTATTTGTTAACTAGCTCTCACGCATGATACATTCGATCGTCAAGTCATTATGCACTGCGAATCTAGTTACCAATTTGTGCTATTTATCATTGCTGTGATCAAAGAAATCACCGTCATAACTGAACCTGTTTTAAAAAACATTACCAAAAAGCACAATAACTTACTGAAAGTTGGTCTCTGCATGCGCACAAGCGGGTCATATTATACAGGACTGAATATTTTCGACAGTAAATTTTCCAGATGGTGATGACAAACAAATATATCCATCCTAATAATACCCGCGATCGATTAAAATATTCTCGTACTTGTGCAATGGTGAGAATCGCATCACAGATACCCTAATTAAGTACCGTTATGAGCGTCACAGAGAGACTGAAGAAGAGAACACCAAACTAATATATAAGTAAACTCATACATACATACATACATACATATACCAGGCTTCTCCTCCCTATGGGAGGGTAGCCGACAGCAGGCCACAATCAACACTATTAGCACTAGGAGGCGAGAGAGGCAGCACTGGCCGCACCAGACTGCCAGGATCAGCAGCAGCCCAGCACAACCACCTTCCACAGTCAGGCCCGACAGCCATAGCTGGTTTACTCCGACCGCTTCATTGAGTGCAGCCCCTTCCCCCGCACAGGATAGGTCAACCCCATCACACGCGGGCAACTTCCAGTACCGCGACAAAAATAAAATTACCTTCTTACGCACTGCCCCCAATAAGCAAACTCACCGAGGGTATCATCCTGTAAAAAAATGACTCACTTGTTTTTTCCATTTTCTTCCTTGACCATGCGAGAGTTGGGTCGTGTGCCCAGAAGAGCAACTCGTCCCCCTCAACCACGTCCTGCGTTGTGACGAGGAACACTCCTACGCCCCCAACGCAGCCGTTAGGGACGTCTGAACCTGCTGGAAAACGTGGAATTTTCCCAGTTAACATCAATGCTATTGCAACGTGAAATTTTGCCTGGCTATTGTAACTTGAAATTTCGACTGGCTATTGTAACGTAAAATTTTGCCCGTTGACTTTAATGTTATTGTAACGTAAAATTTCACCCGTTAACCTCAACGCTATTGTAACATAAAATTTTGCCCGATAAAATGAACACTGTTGTAATAGAAAACTTGCTCCTTAAGATCAACGTCGTGCAATTGAAAAAATAAATGACCAAAACGAACTGATGACCTGTAACCTAAAGAACTTAATTATTTCCTTAACTTGTGCTGTATAACCTGCAGCAATAGACACATCAAAGCCATGGTTGCAATACGAAGGAACCAATGTATTTTTGGTACTAATATTCGAGTAAATTTTATAAGTGTTATCCATTTTCGATGAGTTCTAAGTCTCTCAGCTACGCAGAAATACAAGTTTTAAATTCATTCTCATGATTCATAGAGACAATAAGCAAGCTGGAAATATGCTCAAAAGAATTAACAGATACTCTTGATCTGCGCTCGCATGTTGTTTTTTATCCTGGTAATAAATCTTGCCGTAATACAAATGGCACAACATTTTTTATGTCAACAGAATACATTCACAAAAAAGAGGTACACGAGCGCAACATCAATAGTCCTACGTGCAGTAAAGGGTGGCCATATTTCACACTACCCAACGATCGTTTTTTTACAGCGTATTGAGAGGATGTGCAATGACGCCCAATATTTTTGGCTCGCACAGCTTGTTCCTTTTCTCCTCATTTCGGGAAGTGCACGAACAACATTCTTACAAATTCTGGCTCTCGCTTTAGAGTGTGCCGAGAAGAAGTGCAATAACACCATCTCTGCAATATATTACGCTAGCGACACAGAATTTTTTTACACGGCTCGTGAAGGTCGGCAGCGGCGGACGTACGATGTTTTCTCTCGCAGGAACATCACTGCCGTCATGAGAGGTGCTATTCTTCAAGTCGACAGCCGAGTCTTTTATCAGTGTATTATGTTTCCTGGATGCGCCCGCCGCCCCTCTCCTCCGCTCTAAATGCCAAGGCCTCCAAGCTCTGGGGTTGGGGATGTTTGGGGTTGGTGGAGAAGGAGTTAGAATGATGTGAAGTGAAGGGAGTTTGGTGGGGATAAGGTTAAAATTAGTGGGAAGAAAGAGGGTTTGGTGGGGATGCTTGGACTTGGTAGGGATGAAATTAGGATAGGTGGGAGTGAAGGGGTTTGGGTTTGGTGGGGATAAAGTTAGGATGGGTGCGAGTGCAGGGGCTTAGTAGGGGATGAAGAACAATATTAAGGGGGAAACAGCGTTTGGGGAAAAAAATGTTTGGTGAGGAAAACTTTTTGCTTTGACGTAATCATCAATTTATTACCTCAGATATTTTGAGATTTCGAGACTGTAAAAAATAAGTTATTTAAACAATTTAAACAATTTATTTACCACAGGAGATACAGAGATAAAATGTTTCTTAAGTCTAGTACAATGGTCAAATTTGAGTATAGCTACCTGTGGGCCCGAATAAGTTCAGTGACTTCTAGGGCATCCTACCATCAAGGTTAGTCTTAGGAGTACAATAATGTTTAACCTAATTCACTTAAACTAGAGACGCATTAGACTGATCAATGAGATAAGTAACTCGAAATTAGATACTTCATTTCACAATATAGTTCATATGGACTATATTTAACAGTATATTCGACAAACGATTCAAGAACAGACTGAAGATCGGCGAAATTAATCAGGCGAATTACATTATTAGGACCAGTTATGTAGGGGACAAGGTTTGACTCTGTGATCTTACACGACTAGTAATCTGATAGGAAGTGAGACTCAAGACTTTTTTTGAATACCTTATAAGAATTACTTTCACGGATCTCCGCAGGTATTGAGTTCCAAGTTTTAGTTCCAACGAAGAGGATACTGTGTTGTGACCGCGCCTTTGAGTAATAAGGAAGCATGAATTTACTTCTATTTCGGGTTAAATGGTCGTGATGACCAGTTTGCGTAGTTAATAGTGGTTTTAGGCTATTGTCGCCATCATTTGTTAATGTTTTGTAAATGAAATTGCAAATGGAGATTTTGTAGAGATCCGAGAGCTTAAGTATTCGTAAATTTTTGAATGAGTCATTTGTGTGAGCATTATATTCTAGATTCTTTATCGCTCATATGGCTCTTTTTTGTAGGGTAAAAATTTTGTTGGTTTTATTTTTCAGTTCCGTGCCATGCTTCTATTCCGTATTGCAAGTATGGTGAAATGAGCGTTCGGTAGAGCATTTGTAAGGCTGTTTCAGGCAGGAAATTCTTAACTTTATTTAGGATTCCGATAGATTTTGATAATTTAGAACTAATATGAGCGATGTGCTCTTTAAAGGTTAGATGTTTGTCTATTATGATGCCGAGGAATTTACTTGAGTTGATTTCTTCGATTTCACCTTCGCCAATTTGAATGCGTGGGAGAGATATATTTTTCTTGTATGAGAATGTAATATATTTTGTTTTATCGATATTAAGGCTTATTTTATTAGCTTTAAGCCACAATGAAACCTTATGAAGTTCATTATTTATACGCTCCGCCATCCTAGCGGGATTTTGGTCTGGAAGGACCGCAGAAAGGGTACTGTCATCGGCGAAAAGTATGAATTTGAAGAATGCTGTAGATTTAATATCATTGATAAAAATTAGAAATAGGAGAGGCCCAAGGACAGATCCTTGTGGAACCCCATGGCTAATTGTCTGTGGGTCTGATTTTGCGTCGTCAATGACAACGTATTGTTTCCGATTTGCTAAGTATGATCTAAACCAATCATGGGCAGCCCCTCGAATGCCATAACAATGTAGTTTCGAGAGTAATACGTTATGGTCCACACAATCGAATGCTTTTCGAAAGTCAAGAAATACGGAGAAAACAAGCTTTCCTCCATCTATATTAGAATAAAAGTATTGCAAATGATTTAATACAGCTTGTGTCGTAGATTTCTTAGAACGAAAACCGTATTGTTTGTCGTAGAGGAAAGATTTTTGTTCAAAATACGAATACACTTTTTTATACACAATTTTCTCGAATATTTTGCTAATAATTGGTAGTACAGAGGTAGGTCTATAATTGTTAACGCAGTTTTTATCACTATTTTTAAAAATAGGGGTGACTCTCGCAATTTTGAAAGAGTTGGGGAAGATACCTTGAGAAAGGGATTGGTTGATAATATAAGATATGCGCGGTGCTATTATATCAGCTATAGCCTTAAGAACTTTAGCCGAAAAATTTTTCAATCCACTTGTTATTGAGTATTACTGAGATTTGCGACTAAAAAAAGCGAATTAGCGTACGTGCATGATAGTTTGAAAACTAAGTACACTTTTTAAATAAACTAGCCATATTATAGATTACTATCGGCGTGCAACAATTCACACCTAAGGCGAGCTCTTCAAAATTATTTAATTTCTTGAAGGTTGCGAGTTCTTCAAAATTATTCAATTTCTTGAAGGTTGCGAGTCCTTCAAAATTATTCAATTTCTTGAAGGTTGCGAGCTCTTCAGAATTATTCAATTTTTTGTAGATAATTGCGTGTTCATCAGAATTTTTATTTCGTAAATATAATTGCGAGTTCTTCAAAATTGTTATAAATTTTAAAGATAATTGCGAATTCTTTAAAAAATTATTCAATTTCTGGTAGATAACTGTAAGTTCTTCAAATCAATTCAACTTCTCAGATAACTTCCCCACGGTGTGGCACAGCTGATGAAGACGTTAAAATTTATGAAGCGCACTAAGTTTGCTTTAGCTCAAAAACAAGTAGACTACACGAAAACGAACTCCTATAGCAACACTATTCCTATTCAATCAATTGGTCCTCTATTCAATCTTTGAACATAATTGATTTAACTTAAGTTCAATATACAACTGAAATTTAAAGTCAATTATTATAATCCATATTGATAAAAAGCAAAAATTGACTGGATTATGCCTTCATTTGGCATTACTTAAGTATTTATGAAACTTGAGTTTTTGACTTCTGGTCAATAACCAGCATTATGAAAATCCCCTCCGTGGCCACCGGTGACGCACGTTGCGGTCGAAATGTTAATCCAGTAATTTTACATCCGTAGTTCAACTGTCACCTGCAGTCCACGAATTACATTGTGTGCCTTGGTGTAACATTGTGTGCCTTGGTGTAACATGTGTGCCTTGGTGTAACATGTGTGCCTTGGTGTAACATGTGTGCCTTGGTGTAACATGTGTGCCTTGGTGTAACATGTGTGCCTTGGTGTAACATGTGTGCCTTGGTGTAACATGTGTGCCTTGGTGTAACATGTGTGCCTTGGTGTAACATGTGTGCCTTGGTGTAACATGTGTGCCTTGGTGTAACACGTGTGCCTTGGTGTAACATGTGTGCCTTGGTGTAACATTGTGTGCCTTGGTGTAACATGTGTGCCTTGGTGTAACATTGTGTGCCTTGGTGTAACATTGTGTGCCTTGGTGTAACATTGTGTGCCTTGGTGTAACATTGTGTGCCTTGGTGTAACATGTGTGCCTTGGTGTGACATTGCGTGCCTTGGTGTAACATGTGTGCCTTGGTGTAACATGTGTGCCTTGGTGTAACATGTGTGCCTTGGTGTAACATTGTGTGCCTTGGTGTAACATGTGTGCCTTGGTGTAACATGTGTGCCTTGGTGTAACATGTGTGCCTTGGTGTAACATGAGTACCTTGGTGTAACATGTGTGCCGTGGTGTAACATGTGTGCCTTGGTGTAACATTGTGTGCCTTGGTGTAACATGTGTGCCTTGGTGTAACATGTGTGCCTTGGTGTAACATGTGTGCCTTGGTGTAACATGTGTGCCTTGGTGTAACATTGTGTGCCTTGGTGTAACATTGTGTGCCTTGGTGTAACATTGTGTGCCTTGGTGTAACATTGTGTGCCTTGGTGTAACATTGTGTGCCTTGGTGTAACATTGTGTGCCTTGGTGTAACATTGTGTGCCTCGGTGTAACATTGTGTGCCTCGGTGTAACATTGTGTGCCTCGGCGTAACATTGTATGCCTTGGTGTAACATTGTGTGCCTTGGTGTAACATTGTGTGCCTTTGTGTAACGTTGGGTGCCTTGGTGTAACGTTGGGTGCCTTGGTGTAACATTGTGTGCCTTGGTGTAACGTTGGGTGCCTTGGTGTAACATTGTGTGCCTTGGTGTAACATTGTGTGCCTTGGTGTAACATTGTGTACTTGGTCTACCATAAAATCAATCGTGATTAAAGTGTCAGCTGCGCATCAAAAAAAGAGTTCAGGTATACAGAAAATTTGCTTTTTCTAACATCCACAAGAAAAAAGAAATAAAAAAAAGCATACGTCTCATGTCATCAAATTAGAGAAGACAAGTTTAGTTTGGGAACTGTAATTATCACTATACTTATTTTTCCTAAGTTGACTCTCCTTCAATTGAGCGAAAGAAGGGGAAAAGCAGATCAAGAAAATTCCGAAACAACCACAAGAGGTATGACGTAAGTCAACATATTCATTTTCGAATAAAAACAATCGAGGCCAGAATAATTAAAGAGCATTTAACGGCTGAAAAGGCGAGAATAATATAAACCTATTACTGATCACAATCATTTCCGTAATAAATCATACGTTACAGTCTTCATCACGTAGTTCGTGTAACACGAACGACGAACATCAGTTACGAATCAGAGGACATTTGTGGACCGAGAAGACGAGGATAACACATGTCGTCGGGACGCATCATTTGGGGGGAGATGTAGTGGCACACAACAAACGAAGTCACCACATTTCAGAGAAGCTTTATTTTCTTCCCCATAAAGCTCCTGCTAACTCCCCCCTTCCTCCCTCCGCTTCTTCCCCCACTTCCTCCCCCTGTCTCGATTACACTTCCATCGCTTCTGTGTAGCGCCAGCAACTGCTGCAATATATAGCCCTATAAATCCAATAGACGAAATGTTGACGCCAGAACTCCTTTTTCTCATCTCTGGCTTCTGTGAGCCTCCCCACAGCCTCCCCACAACCTGCCCTCAGCCTCCCCACAACCTCCCCACAGCTTCCCCACAGCCTCCCCACAGCTTCCCCCACAGCTTCCCCACAGCCTCCCCACAGCTTCCCCCACAGCTTCCCCACAGCCTCCCCACAGCTTCCCCACAGCTTCCCCACAGCCTCCCCACAGCCTCCCCACAGCCTCCCCACAGCCTCCCCACAGCCTCCCCACAGCCTCCCCACAGCCTCCCCACAGCCTCCCCACAGCCTCCCCACAGCCACCCACACAGCCTCCCTTCAGCCTCTCCACAGCTTCCCCACAGCCTCCCCACAGCCTCCCCACAGCTTCCCCTCAGCCTCCAAACAGCTTCCCACAGTTTCCCCTCAGCCTCCAAACAGCTTCCCCACAGCTTCCCCACATCCTCCCCACAGTTTCCCCACAGTTTCCCCACAGTTTCCCCACAGTTTCCCCACAGTTTCCCCACAGTTTCCCCACAGTTTCCCCACAGCCTCCCCACAGCCTCCCCACAGCCTCCCCACAGCCTCCCTTCAGCCTCCCTTCAGCCTCCCTTCAGCCTTCCATAAGCCTCCCCAGCTTCCCCACATCTTCTCCATAGCTTCCCCTCAGCCTCCCCTCAGCCTCCTTACAGCCTCCTTACAGCCTCCTTACAGCCTCCCCACAGTCTCCCCACAGCCTCCCCACAGCCTCCCCACAGCCTCCCCACAGCCTCCCCACAGCCTCCCCACAGCTTCCCCTCAGCCTACCCACAACCTCCCCACAGCTTCCCCTCAGCCTCCCCACAGCTTCCCCTCAGCCTACCCACAACCTCCCCACAGCTTCCCCTCAGCCTCCCCACAGCCTCCCCACAGCCTCCCCACAGCCTCCGCCCAGCCTCCCCACAGCCTCCCCACAGCCTCCTCACAGCCTCCCACAGCCTCCCCACAGCCTCCCCACAGCCTCCCCACAGCCTCCCCACAGCCTCCCCACAGCCTCCCCACAGCCTCCCCACAGCCTCCCCACAGCCTCCCCACAGCCTCCCCACAGCCTCCCCACAGCCTCCCCACAGCCTCCTCACAGCCTCCCCACAGCCTCCGCACAGCCTCCCCACAGCCTCCCAGGCCTGGAGGAACATCTGCCTCCAGGATATCTTGCCAAGGTCGCTTGCCTTCACAATATTCCGTCCCTATTTCTGTCTCTATTCCCCCTTTGCCAATTCTTAGAAGTTGAATTAGCGTACTTGCTTTCCGGTTCCCTCTTTTGTTCGGTCCTAAAACCATTCTGATTTTCTATCTTCTTATAATCATATACCGTATCCGACAACCATTCCTATTTTCTATCTTCTTATAATCATATATCGTATCCTACAACCATTCCTAATTTCTATCTTCTTATAATCATATATCGTATCCTACAACCATTCCTATTTTCTATCTTCTTTTAATCATATATCGTATCCTACAACCATTCCTGTTTTCTATCTTCTTATAAACATATATCGTATCCTACAACCATTCCTATTTTCTATCTTCTTATAATCATATATCGTATCCTACAACCATTCCTGTTTTCTATTTTCTTATAATCAAATATTGTATCCTACAACGATTCCTATTTTTTATCTTTTTATAATCATATATCGTTTCCTACAACCATTCCTATTTTCTATCTTTTTATAATCATATATTGTATCCTACAACCATTCCTATTTTCCATCTTCTTATAATCATATATCGTATCCTACAACCATTCCTATTTTCTATCTTCTTATAATCATATATCGTATCCTACAACCATTCCTATTTTCTATCTTCTTATAATCATATATCGTATCCTACAACCATTCCTATTTTGTATCTTATCATATATCTTATCCTACAACCATTCCTATTTTCTATCTTCTTATAAACGTATATCGTATCCTACAACCATTCCTATTTTCTATCTTCTTATAATCATATATCTTATCGTACAACCATTCCTATTTTCTATCTTCTTATAATCATTTATCTTATCGTACAACCATTCCTATTTTCTATCTTCTTATATTCACGTTATGCATCGAGTTGTCAAAGTTTGGGCTTCATTTTGGCATTTCAATTTTTTACCCTCAAAATTTACACAGATTAATACAAGGCGAAATGTTGCCTTTAATTCAAATGTTGCCTTCAATTGCATGCCAATTTCAGATGATTTTCTCCAATATGGATGATGAAGATATACTCGAAGTCCGTGATAAAACAAAAGCTATCCACCATGACCATCAATCTACTGGTCTATAAGGAACATCAATATATAGATTAGATTAGATGTTAGTTTAAGTTTAACTATCCGCTAAAAAAAAGTTTTCCGAAGAGAGGAAGGAGGAAGGCACCATTTAGTATAGCGATAAGGGAACGCAGAATATATGCAAAAGGGGCAAAGAAACAGTAAAATTACAAAGAAGTTCATGACACAAGATAAAAGTTGAAGAAAGTAGTAGGTGTTGAAATGCAGGACATCAGTGAACCGAAAAAAGGCGTCCTTACCATAACAAGAAAATTTTTATTGCAACAAAAAGAAGGCCTACCTAACTCTCATCTCAGGCCCTCACATTTTCTCTCTGAGAGTCCTAATTCCGATAGATACAATAGTTATATCCCCCTGAAAGAACATCATGATTTATGAAGTCTGACTGATGTTGAACGTACGTCTTGCTGTAAGTACTCTTAGCACGCACAAGTATAATGATGATTTTTAGGAGACTATTGACCAAGTTCTCCACATGTTAAAGTAAGAAGAAACTCGCACTACATTTTCTATTGGGAATCCTAATCGTTAAAAAATTCACTAACACTGTTGGCTATAAAAAACGACGTTTCGATGTACAAACATCATTTTCAGGCTGAAAACATGAGAAACCTTCTTAGTCACGACGATCAAATGCAATCATAATACTTAAGCTACATCAGAGAAAGAAAGAATGTTGAGCTTGAACTATTTCGTAAAGTTTAAAAGTTGGAAAAGAAACTATTGTTCCTCAAACCGACTAATCATAGATCTCATGGAAGTGATTGGAGCGACCGGAGCATTACTGCAGATTGATTACATACACTATTAGATTATGACTTTATTCAAGTCTGCCTAACTACAACAAAGGTGTTCCAAAGATAGGAAAGAGAAAAGTTCAATTTAGTATGAAATTAAGAGAGCTTTGAATCTGAGCTCAAGATGGGTACACACACCCTGCGCATAAAAACTTCGAAATTGAAAAAAGTTAATGAACGAAGATGAACGTCGTATATGGGCAAAATAGGGACTCAAAAACAGGGCAGCAAGGTGTAGTATAAAACAATGCCCATAACAAAACCAAAACCTAATTTATTTTAACAAAAAGAAGCCTATCTAACCTTCTGGCCGTGACCCAAAATTTTTCTTTTGAAAGGGTGGACTCTCATACCTACCTACGATACATAGTAGTATCCATTTTGAGGGATTATATTTCATCTTCAACATATTTCTGTCTAATTTAAATGAAATGATTTTAACTACTCTGTCTCATCAAGGTATGTCACCACACTCAACAAAGAACTCTAAGTTTCTCCGATACTCATGTATAATTCAATTCTCATTCGTTTGTTAATCTCGTGCAGCTGATTCAACTAATGACAGATTCAAGTGCAAAAAATATGATTTAGTGAATCCTAAAAATCTTTAATCTTCTGCGAAGGTAATTCATTTTTCCCATAAATTACTCCCAAGTTTTCGGTATCACATATGATATAATTTTTTATACATGCCTGTCTGAGATCAATACCGCCAATCGCTGACCAACTCAATGAAAATTGCACTCTCTCGAGCGATTTTTCAATTTTTTCTCCACTCTTGCAGGCATCTCGCCACACAAAGCGCCAAGTTTCAAATCTAATCGCTTCTTTATCATCAAGCTTTAACTTTTCCCTAAAGGGGCTCATGAATCCGTTAGTGAATGACAGCAGCAGCTAGATTAATTCAAATATATTCGGCTTGTTAATGTATTCCCGATATAATATCACCTTTCCCATACATAAAACTCTAATGATCACCATTATTCTCCATGATCGAGCTAGTTCATATAAAGCGCTCAGACATCTCGTCTAATTTCCATTTTTCCAGCCACGTAACTCAAGAGCTGTCGCCGAGGTCCGATTATCGCACTTCCTTTCTTCCAGACTTTTCCTCCTTCTCCTTTTTCCTATGAACAGAAAAAATATCGCCTTAGGGATCTTCAGTGAGAAGAGCGCAATATTTCTTGCCCACACCGGCAGCTCACCTCCTCCAGCTCTCAATAGAACTTGGGATTGGCCGGATTTAGTGGCCCGTGGATAGAACAAGACCGGATGTACCCGGCACGAAGCCCGGCAGGTGTTCTCTAAATTGCGTAGTATCAGCTCCCTATGTTATTTTTTGGTACCCTCTTCTATTTTTGAAAGGTGCTGCCAGTGTTAGTGTGATTGCTTTCTCGAGAAGTATAATTATATTAAGGGTTTCATTGTAATTATAATAAGTTTTCAAGACTTCCTAGCCACGTCTCACGAGAGAGAAAAAATGGATCGTTCAGACTAGGGAAATCTATGCACAAGGTTCACTTCCACGATGAATATCATACACAGAGAAACAGCTTTTTAGGAATGAAAAGTGAGGAATGACAAAAAAAAAGGCAGCGGAGAAGGTAGAACCTTAAAAAATTGCACGGTGGACACGAAAGACTGAAGTCCGAATGACTTACGTAAAGTCGAGGTAGTTCGACAGTATTCCAGCCGAGATGTCAATCACCGAAGAATAGTGACCAACCTAAACCTATTGGCTGGAATGTATAAAAATAGAATATTCTATTGTCTACTCTTTTTGAGAAGAAAATTCTCTATTGGTATGCATAAAAGTAGACAATTCGTCCGAAGAATATTCTCCGAAGAAAATTCTCCACACGCTTAGCAAATTTAGCGTATGTATGCATAATAATAGAATATTCTTAACACTGAAGAATTTTCTTCACATTTGAAAGGCAGGCCATCAGGTGTCTGCGAGCAGTTGCCGGTGGTGGTCGTCGTGTATTATGGCTGCGTTCATGAATATTAGAAAATCTAAAATATGTAACGCTCGCCGCTCAAGCCGTCATGCCCATGAATACAAACGTCTTTTTCCGATTTGACGAGGATAACGTACATTGGATTGTACAAAACGTACTACTGGACAATAATGGTGTTGAGCGGCTTGAAGCATTTCTTAGGTATGTGGCCGATCCAGGTTTTCAAGTCGGAGTTGGTGAAGACTTAGGAATAGACCAATCTTCAGTTTGCCGTTCGGTTCACTACAAATGTAAAGGACTCGTACCAAATAGCTGACAACTGGATCAAATTTCCTCAAACACGGCAAGACAAAGAAAACGCTTCCTCGATGTGACTGCAAAATATTCATTTCCGCAGGCTATCGGGGCGATTGATTGCACTCATATAAAGATAAAGAGGCCTGTGCGTCGCTTCCACCCTGGCGAATTTGTTAACAGAAAGAGAGTGCATTCAATTAATGTGCAGGCCACTTGTGACTCTAAAGAGAGTTTTACAAGTGTTTGCGCTAGTTGGGCTGGCAGTGTTCATGATTCGAGGATACTACGATGTTCGAACATTCCCCATATCATGCAATCAACAGCAGGTGACTTTCTGCTATTAGGTGACAGTGGATATCCTATAAAACCTTGGCTTATGGTACCCTTCAGGAACCCTGAAACTCCCGTGCAGCAACATTTCAATCAAGTTTTCACTAAAGAACGAGTAATTATTGAGGGATGTTTTGGGCAACTTAAGAAACGTTTTCCTATGCTGGCAGGTGTTGTTCGTGTTGCAATAAAACAAGTTCCAAAAATTATTGTAGCATGTGTTGTTTCACACATTTCAAAGTATTTACATGATAACCTGCCAGAAGAAAGAAATCCTGAGCCTATTGTCAGTGAAGGAATTGAAGAACATCGTGTGGAAACAGATGCTCTGCAACGACAACTTGGTCGTACCTAGAAGTTAGTCAATTGCATTTAGACACCTGAAACATACAGAGAACTTTAATAAAAAGAATGGTGTGTTCATTTATAGATCTTCATGTTCCTACGAATACAAGCTAGTGCTTATGACGTGGTCTTTTTCCCGAAGAATATTCTACTTTGCTCTCTTTTATCACGAAGCAAATAGCAAATTGTTATGCATACCACATTTAATGAATATTCTATTATCTACTAAGGATTTGCTTTTTCCTACTTTTGGAAGAAGATATAATATTCTATTTTTATACTCTCCTTTACCACCTGAGGAACCTCATGCAAGAAATATTTAGGGAATTGTTCATTCGTGAAAGTCAGGTTGCATCTTCAGAATATAATCTGAAATACCAACTAATCATAGTTATTACTCAAGCACTGTTCTTATCTTACAAATGAATTTGCATTTTTCCAGCGAGTTTTTACAATTATTCCAAGGTTATCAAGAGAGACTATTGTAGTATGGACCATAACTTAGTACAACAGCATTGAAAAATATGAAAAGGTGGAGTAGTTAATAAAAAGTTTCAAATAGTTTTCGACTGCAGTGAATTGCCTTAATTATCTTTGAGATAAAACAACTCCCTACGCCATAGCTATCTCAAGACTATGACAGACATGGACCATACAAAGATGAAGATTAAATATCTATAAACAATCAGTTCCTCAATGTAAATTACTGATCATCAATTTTGCTACATTGCTTGAAATAACAAACTCATCCTGAAAAAGACTGATTCCTACACGGAAGGTTAACCTCCATTTAAACTAATTTCACCATGAAAGCTTTCGAAAAGCCTGTAAAGCCAACAGGCACCTCTAAATACCACCGAATTCACTTTTTCTTAGTCATATTTCAAAAATTTCTTTTTTCTTAATAAAAATGATAAAAATACAACAACCCTTTATTGTTTAGCTACTTTTTTCTAATTCTATCCGTCGCATGCCAACTTGAACAATAAAAAAAAAGGTTCCATTAGCTAGAAATAATTACTCTGTAGTTTTAAACTGTGCTCCTTCAGTTGCCCCCCAAAATTATAAAAATCTCTAGTAGTTTGAAGGACGAATTTTCAGTCGAGCAGGAAGTATTTGTTCATTTTTCCGGCGAATACCTGTCCACAGCTCTAGCAAAACTTATTTACTTCTACGAGTTT
This sequence comes from Morinoia aosen, assembly GCA_030386875.1. Lineage (NCBI taxonomy): Eukaryota > Metazoa > Arthropoda > Malacostraca > Amphipoda > Talitridae > Morinoia > Morinoia aosen. Next base: position 65,941,601 of record CM059570.1, on the reverse strand, counting down.
TGAAAAATTATTTCTATTAATTTCATTTATTTTTTCTCGGCAACAATTTAAGCATCCATAATTTCCATGGAAGACGAACTATTTAATTTACTTCATCAGCACTCAACAGCATTCTATTCTGAATAGAAATTTAGATTCACTTTACGCTGAAGAAACTTCAGCAATTTCATAAGAGTCTCCTGTTTCTTTTCAGCGCCCTTTTTCAACTTTTGTTCAGGAAGAAATACAGAATTTTTCTTCTGAAGAGACACTGGGTAATGTTCTAAAATTTCTTCTCTTAAAGAAGTCAATGCCGGAGCGCTGCCCAAAATCCTTCGTTCCCATTTATTATCAAACTGCGAGATACTAAACGATAGTTCTTTTCAGGGAAGACTTTCTTTTCCTTAGGTGAACTTGGTATGAGTTTCAAAAAAAGCCTTCAGTTCCTCTTGTAACGAAAAGCCAATTTTTGGAAGAAACTCGGGGGAACTTTGTAAAGGCGTTCGCTGGCAGAAGCCAGGGCCGACATTCTGTCTGAGGACCTGAGTTTACGAGGGAGTTGCCAGTGCCGCTGTCCTCGAGGTCGGCTCGATGAGGAAGTATGACGCCGGCTTCAGTTGCCTCCAATAGCTCTAGCAAATCTAGCAGTTTATTCCGGTCAAGATCTTCCGCTTTCAAGAGATTTACCCTCGTGTCCTTTTGCACGACAAATTCTCAAATCACTTAGCTTTTCAAGCTTCAGGGAAATTTTATCTTGGAGCGCAGTTCTACCTTCCGTGTTTTGAAGTCAAACACGAGTATTTTGAGCAGACTGATAGCTTTACTGATTTGCTCTATTCAATGGTATGAGAGTGCCTCTGGTAGGAACCTAGCATTTCTTTGAGCAAATAATGCTCTGCACATGCACAAAAATGCTTGTAATCGCAATTGCAAAGTAGAAAATTCTTCATGTGAAACAGTTGTACCTTCAATGATGAATAGTTTAGTTGAATTATTTTTGTTGTGCATAGTCCCTGAACATACATGGCTATTATGAACATAGTTACTAGAAACAACATTCATTCTAAATCGAATTCAGTTTTGGGTATGAACCGCCTCAAAATCAGGAAGATGGAAATGAATTTATGAATTTATTCTCAAAGTTTCCGCAAAGAGGAACAAATGAAGCCATCTAAGCCGTCTTCGCTGAAATATTCACTTTGATCAAAAATTCAGTACTCCAGGCATGCTTTTCTTCTCTGAACTTTGCTAATAGATAAATCGCGAGTCAACGTCGCTTTTCTGAGAACGAAATCAACTTAACTTGGACGCAGAAGGGAGCAAGAGCATCGAATATGAATGACTTTGCCTGAATAAATAATAGAATCAACAGACAAGAACTTTTGCCCGCTAAAATGCACGAGGAAAAAAGACATCTTGCATGATATCAACAAAACAATGAGAAGCTGGGGGCTTACAATAGGAGAATAGTTTAACGTGGAAGGACTTTGAATAAATCCTTTCATAATAATGTTGCACATGCGTTTTAAGTAGTAATCCTTAAAAGAAGGTTTCCTATGGGATGAAAAAAAAAACAGTCCTGAACGCTGCAGCAAAGAGGCGGTATCATTGCAAAAGTAGAGTATAAACTTTCTCATTCATAGGGTAAACAATATTAGAGAAGTGCGTAAAACAAAGAGTTTCAGGATTGTATTAGATTAGAAGTTAGTTTTGATCCTCCCTAACCTTACGAAAGGTGTTCCAAAGTAGTATGGAGTTAATAGAGGGAGTTAATAGATTACACAGGGTACATCAGTAAGCTGAGAAACAAGTTAACGAAACGAGATAAAAGTTGATTATGAAAGCAGAACCGAAACATAGATGTAGAGTGACAAAACAAAAAACCTATAGTATTTCAACAAAAGGAAAGACCACCTAACTTATAGCTCGTGACCTTACATGTTTCCGTGGGGAGGCAAATTCCCATAGATAAAATAGGTGTGTTCCCCTGAGCAATTCGGAAATGCATCATCCAATTTACTATCTTTAGGTGTATCCGCGGCTATATTTTTATGGACTATATAAAAATGTGTTCATAGAAATACTAAAGCACGTAAGACTTTCGTGACAATTTTTGTCCCTGCATTAGCTATAGAGCCCAAAATGTTCATGATAAACGTAAAAATCATTAATTTTTAAAGACATGCAGAAAAGGTTTGAGACGTACTCAAAATCAGAGTCTACGTACTGCAACAAGTAACGTCTCCTAGTAAGCCAAGAAAAAAATCCGTGTCAGCAATTTATAGTTACGTAAACTGCATGAAAATCCGCCCCCATGTATATAAATATTAGAAATTAGAGCTGAAAAAAATTCAGTGCCAGCAGTTTACAATCATGTATACTACCTGAAAATCTGCCCCCAGATAAATAAATACCAGAAATGAGATCTCCTGACTCAGCAAATGGAGACCCAACCTCGCATTGACCCGCGGTGCTAATGGCAATCAAGAAGGAGCAAACACTCACTAGGAGTGATAAAAACGGAAATAACTGCACACTGCAGGCCACAACAAAAAAGTTTATTAGGGCGGAAACTGCAGCCTAATCCCAAAAAGGAGCAGGTCACCACATGTGTCCTGCCAATAGAGTCTGTATGAGCCCGAGTCTTGCCTAATGTTCACAAGAACCAGTGCTAAAATTTGGAATATTCTTCGAAATCAGTCTGTTCCTATTCAGGTTTAGGTGACATCTCATGAAAAAAACACATCGATGGCTAACTTTTTGAATCCCGGTGCAGTGAAAGATGCAATTTGAATCGTTTTCGTCAAATCCTGAGCTTTTTTAGTCATCTCTTAAGCTGTGACAGTTCAGCGTAATCAGGTCTCAAGGTTAGTTTGAGATTTCTTAGCCATTACAGAGGAGATCTCAAGAGAGAAATGAAAAAGGACTATTTAGTTTGGACTGTACAAAACGGGGAATATGTGAGCAAGGCACGTTCGCGCACGCGTTACCGTGCGCATAGAAGCAAGTTAGGCAGGAAAAAGAAGAGACAAAGAAAGCATGAAAACGGAAAGCAGCAGAGTGGAGATGAAAAATGGAAATCCCAAAGGCCTATTTACAGCTAAGATAGCTAAACAGTATATAGATAAACTTTAGGATGATAAACCTATCGGGTATCCTAAGCATGCTGAGAGCGACTTTATGAACAACTCGGGAGCGATTAATTTATTCTGAAACCGTGATAACTGTTTATACGTGGAGCCCCTTTGAGAGTACTACTTAGTTGAATATTTCTACTCAGTTTTTAAATTACTATTTCAGGTAATTCATCAGGTCCGAAAAAATCTCTCAGAAAAATGAATGCTCAGATACAACAGTGAGCTTTTGCAAACAAATCATAAAATTAACTGTATTTCATGTGGAATCTGTAAAAAAACAATGCTTGCTCTGGTTAGGCCTAACGCATGATATTCAGTAAAATAAAAAATATACGTGGCAAAAATTTAAAAAGTGCTTAAAATGAAGCTGCAAAAATCTTAAATTTCGTGAGGTGAAATTCTTATAACGTGTGATTCTTATAGCGCTGCAAAAATTGTAACTTTTAGAGCGTACATGTTTCATGCGTGGCTGAAACTATTCCGTGTTAATCTAAAGTAAATGAAATATTAAGGTTAAAGTCCGTAGAATAACGAGCAATATAAAATATTATTCATTGAAATTCTCAATCGGTCTCAGCAAAATTTTAATTCCAGTACAACACTTTATGCATAAAAAAAGAACTCATATCACACTTACGCAAGGTCTTTTCTACCAGTATTTGTGTTTTCACGCATTCAAAAAGAATTTTTTTCACATTAGTAAACAATTTTACCACGTTTAAATGTGCTCTTTCACACGCTCTCACCACGTTCGATATTACTCAGCAATGAGTAAAAAATATACAACAAGAGGGGATAATTGAAAGCTATGAGTTTTATCCGAACGCATTAATCGACTTGAGTCACCGGTGGACACGGTGGAATTTTCAAAATACTGCTGACCGACCAGTAGTCACAAACCTAATATTCATAAATACTTAATCAAAACTAAATGAAGTCTCAATCTATTTAATGCTAGCTATTTTTAACATTGCTTATTGACTTTAAATTTCAGGTATATATTCAGCTTCAATTTTACCTATCGCCGAGAGAGTGTTAAAAATATCTGAAACATCAATAGAGCAAGAGGTGACTTCCCCCACTTCATCGTTACGGTCAGCTAGATAAGATCTCTGTCAGATTGCAGGTTGTGTTACGTCAAATAACACAGTCGACTTTTCATTCCTACTAGCTTTCGGAAACTGTAGAACTAAGGTATTTTTATTTCACTGCTACATTAATATTTGATAACAGCTTACCATATCGTACATTTTGCTGAATGCGTTGATTATTTTAAGCCAGAGGACTTTTCATGAGGAATTACGGACATCATTGTTACATTTCAGGCCACTCGGTATTTTTTACCTCAGAACGCTTCCACGAATGCTTAAAATCAAAGTCTAATAGGAGCTTGCAGGTTAGAATATACATCTTTTCTGACCTAAAGAAAAAAAGGACGTGGATATAATTTTTTTCACATTTTTTTCCGCTCAACAGCTCTAAAATTAGTATAAATATTCTTGCAATAAAGCAGAAATCCTAATACTTATATTTTTCTACAATACATCTGTGTTTTTCCTTTTCATAGTGTATTGAACATGTTTGCTCCATTGTTTTGCTTAGATGACTGAACTCTGACAGATGATGACGTCAGATATTCATGGTACGGTGTGTATTTTGGCGCGCTGCAATTGGCAAGTAAGGTAGAAGTGTCAATTAAAAGAGTTACTGTTCCCACAATAGCAATGGAGTTTTGGCGCGCTGCAATTGGCAAGTAAGGTAGGAGTGTTAATTAAAAGAGTTACTGCTCCCACAACAGCAATGGAGTTTTGGCGCGCTGCAATTGCCAAGGTAGGAGTTTTAATTAAAAGAGTTACTGTTCCCACAATAGCAATGTAGTTTTGGCGCGCTGCAATTGGCAAGTAAGGTAGGAGTTTTAATTAAAAGATTTACTGTCCCCACAATAGCAATGGAGTTTTGGCGCGCTGCAATTGGCAAGTAAGGTAGGAGTTTTGATTAAAGAGTTACTGTCCCCACAATAGCAATGGAGTTTTGGCGAGCTGCAATTGGCAAGGTAGGAGTGTTAAATAAAAGAGTTACTGTTCCCACAATAGCAATGGAGTTTTGGCGCGCTGCAATTGGCAAGTAAGGTAGGAGTGTTAATTAAAAGAGTTACTGTTCCCACAATAGCAATGGAGTTTTGGCGCGCTGCAATTGGCAAGTAAGGTAGGAGTGTTAAATAAAAGAGTTACTGTTCCCACAATAGCAATGGAGTTTTGGCGCGCTGCAATTGGCAAGTAAGGTAGGAGTGTTAATTAAAAGAGTTACTGTTCCCACAATAGCAATGGAGTTTTGGCGCGCTGCAATGGGCAAGTAAGGTAGGAGTGTTAAATAAAAGAGTTACTGTTCCCACAATAGCAATGGAGTTTTGGCGCGCTGCTATTGGCAAGTAAGGTAGGAGTGTTAATTAAAAGAGTTACTGTTCCCACATTAGCAATGGAGTTTTGGCGCGCTGTAATTGGCAAGGTAGGAGTTTTAATTAAAAGAATTACTGTTCCCACAATAGCAATGGAGTTTTCAAAAGTGGGGCAGCACCTCCGGTTTTCAGTTGAAGTCTTAATTTCATGCAAGGTTTGATTTTATTATCTTTATAAATTGCAGTACTTTCCCTGATAACAGCAAAACTCAATTAATAAATTCGGTTAAAATTTTCAATTCCTGTAAAGTTAGATTTAATCTCTTGAAAATGGCATACTTTCCATTAACGGTTCTCCCCTTCTGAAAACTGCAGGACTCGAAAAATAACCTCCCACCACCCAGAGGACGAGGGGAGGGATATCCCGCACATCTAGTATATCCCGCACATCTGGTATATCCCGCACATCTGGTATATCCCGCACATCCCACCCATCCCGCATATCCTGCACCGCCAAGCAAGTTTGACTGCTTGACTGCTTCTCTGGAAACGCACTATCGCGGAGTCGCATTTAATAGAGCACAAGTGGCGCAAATATCTCAGTTTAAAACGACTGTTTATGACTCAAAAGCGGCACACATATTTCTGTCTGACGCTGGTGTTTATGGCGCTGTTGTGGCGCTGCTGCCGCCGTGCGTCATCCTGACGCACGACTGAAGGTCGTCAGGGACGACTGACGGTCGTCAGGCACGACTGACGGTCGTGAGATACGACTGACGGTAGTGAGACATGACTGACAGCGTCTGAAGCCAACGATTTTCCGACTGACAGCGTCTGAAACCAGCGATTGCTCGACTGACAGCGTCTGAAGCCAGCGATTGCCAGACTGACAGCGTCTGAAGCCAGCGATTGCCAGACTGACAGCGTCTGAAGCCAGCGGTTGCCAGATTGACATGGCGCCGTTCCGGCTCAAAATGAGGCAGAGAAAGTGATATTTCTAGTCGGACATCTCTTCAAATTGTAACATGAGACATCATTCAGCATAGGAGTCACAAATACCGGTTTTATGCTGGATGGTGTCACTTGTTACAATTTGGAGTCACAACGAAGGCCTTTTTTCGTGCAAATTTTTGCATTCAATTCTTCAGCGTAGATTCGGGAGTATGAATATTCAAGTTCAGATAAGTTCATTGAAGCAAATGTGCACGTTGCTTTTTTTGCAATAAAATAATTTTTTACTTATGAGAAAGAACTAGCACTTGATTCAAATCGAAAGTTATTAGGATGGGCCTCAACCCTTTAACGCCAGCGTGGACTCTACGGTCCTCTTTCGAAAATAGCCTCAATATATTGCATTGCTTGTTAAATTAGTTCTCTAATGTGTTCTTTGGAGTTCACTGCTGATTGGAAGTTCCTTCTTCATCCTGAAATTGGTGACTGCCTGATGCTGGTGCCAGTTTAGTGAAGGTGGTTGTGATAACGGTAATATGAGTACAAAAATTCAGACGTTAATGGGTTAAACTACGAGAAGAGAAGTCAGTGAGAAAAAATTGATAAATTGAAGTAATCCCACTAAGTAATTGAAGGAAAAGAGACCACGTAAGGTGAAGTTAGTTTTCCGACTCGTAAGTGACGCCAAGATGAAAGTGGGAAGAGAACATCGATGAAGTAAAAAAGATTGTTTGAAGCTATACACACTGTAATGAACATTGAAGATTATGGGTCTGAATTCCGTGAAGTTTTTACGAGGAAGATCAAATAGTTTTGATCGTTTCGGTCGTTGCAGCAATTTAGGGACTGAAATCTGCATATAAATTTAAAAAACTTCACGTTGGCGACTCAGGCGTGTGTGAGAGTAAAGGAAAAACACAGTGATGTAGTGGTAAAGTTTTACGCAGAACAGAAGCACATTTGAGTACAGTCAACGAGTTTAGCGTATGATGGCATAGCAAAAATTGGAAGAGATCTCTAAACTTCCCATCACAGCGGCACATCCATAATCTGTGAACAACGTCTACAAGAGCAAGTCTATCATCACGTACTTCCACCTCGTTTGTCATGACACCACACTCGAGCGAATTTATTGGTCATCACAACATGTCATCACTGTTGAGCAGCAATAGCTTTATCAACCATTCCTATCATACGTCACAAATCCATCCCCTGCCAATACCTGCATTTGCAGCACTTGACAGGTTAATTACTGCTGAATTCAATTGGGAAATGAACAAGGTATCAGTTAAATAAAAGGGCAATTAATGCTACATTAAACTGGCCAATCGACAGCTCATCAGTTAATTGACAGGCTAATTAATGCTGTATTTAACACGTTTAGTACTTGGGGATCCACCGGTGGTCACAAACTCAGCTTCATGTATACTTCTTTTAAATCCATCTAATGCACGTTCTAATTTATGCTTGCTATTCTCAGTGAAGGCACTGAAATTGACTCCAATTTGAATAGGGTGTTAAATTTCAGCTTAACATGTTGACTGCGATGGATTAAACTGAAGTTCAATGGGCAACTCAAATTAAAATTCATTTTTGAGATCAATTTTGAAAATAACGAACACCAAATAAATCATGCCTTCATTTAGCTTTCATTTAGCAGTTATGAAAATTGAGTTTGTGAGTGCTGGTCGGTCAGCAACGTTAAGAAAACCATCTCTAATGGGTCGTATCGTGCTAACCCTTCGCCGTCAACGCGTTGCCAGGCTCATGACTACCTGCAGGGACGAGGTGTCAACTACTCGAGGTGGCAACTGTCAACTCACCCAGGTCATGCACAGGTCGCGGCACCACCACCAGGTTAGCTGCCTCCCTGTCGGGCGCCGGTCGCAAGAACCTCGTCCAGTTGCTTCTGGTGGGGTCCACCGTGCTCACATACCTCTTGCCCTCACTCGTGAACACCTGCAATCAAAAATTCCCCGTCAGTTGAAGGCCATAGAAAATTGTGGCCACCGTGGGCGAGTGTTTAAGAACGTGCTCTACACGGGAAGATGTCGGCGGTTCAAATCTCGGCAGAGCGGTGTTTTCTACCTATAGGGAAATGGAGAACTCGGCCACAATTCCCCACTCTACCCAGGTGATGGAAATAGATACCGGCTTGACAGGGGGTAATCGCCATGGCGTCCTGACGTTTGTTATAAGGCATTTGAAAGCCAATATACAAGATGATATGTATCAGGCTTGATTAATTGAAATAAACTATCCTTTTTAACTGTAATCGGGAAATTAGGCGTTAGTTGATTGTCAAAGGGCTACTGCAACAGGGAAATTAACCCTTCACTCGTGTGAACACCTGCGATCGGTAAATTATTATTATTATTTAGTTTAGGCCTCCCTATCCTCAACAAATGAGATCCAAAGAGAGGAAGGAAGAAGGCACCATTTAGTATGGAGTTAAGAAAATGCGGAATCTATGCAGAAAGGGCATAGAAACAGTAAGATGAGAAAGAAGTTCATGAAACAAGATCAAAGTTGAAGAAGAAAGTAGTAGGTGTTGAAAAAACAGGACAGCAGTGAACCGAAAAAAGATGGTCCATAACAAAACAAAAACCTATTTTATTTCAACAAAAAGAGAGCCTACCTAACTTTTAGCTCAGGCCCTAACATTGTCCCCCTGAGAACGCTAATTCTCATAGATACAATAGTTGTGTCCCCCTAAGGGGACCCGCGATCGGGAAATAACCCGTTAGTTGATGGTCATGCAACAGGGAAATTGATTGTTAGTTGATTATCAAAAAACTACTCCAACAGAGAAATTGACCGATAGTTGATGGTCAGACGACTTCTGCAATCGGGAAATTAATAGTAAGTTGATGGTCATAGGACAACTTCCTCAATTGTTTAGTTAGTAGGATGGTTTGAATTGTAAGTCTTTTAGTAGTTTAGTTTGGATTGTAAGTAGATTAGTGTGGATTGTAAGTAGATTAGTTTGGATTGTAAGTAGATTAGTTTGGATTGTAAGTAGATTAGTTTGGATTGTGAGTAGATTAGTTTGGATTGTGAGTAGATTAGTTTGGATTGTGAGTAGATTAGTTTGGATTGTAAGTAGATTAGTTTGGATTGTGAGTAGATTAGTTCGAATTGTAAGTCTTTTAGTAGTTTAGTTTGGATTGTAAGTAGATTAGTTTGGATTGTGAGTAGATTAGTTTGGATTGTGAGTAGATTAGTTTGGATTGCGAGTTGATTAGTTTGAATTGTAAGTCTTTTAGTAGTTTAGTTTGGATTGTAAGTAGATTAGTTTGGATTGTGAGTAGATTAGTTTGAATTGTAAGTCTTTTAGTAGTTTAGTTTGGATTGTAAGTAGATTAGTTTGGATTGTAAGTAGATTAGTTTGGATTGTGAGTAGATTAGTTTGGATTTTAAGTAGATTAGTTTGGATTGTAAGTAGATTGGTTTGGATTGTAAGTAGATTAGTTTGGATTTTAAGTAGATTAGTTTGGATTGTAAGTACATTAGTTTGGATTGTAAGTAGATTGGTTTGGATTGTAAGTAGATTAGTTTGGGTTGTAAGTAGATTAGTTTGGATTGTGAGTAGATTAGTTTGGATTGTAAGTAGATTAGTTTGGATTGTAAGTAGATTAGTTTGGGTTGTAAGTAGATTAGTTTGGATTGTGAGTAGATTAGTTTGGGTTGTGAGTAGATTAGTTTGGATTGTGAGTAGATTAGTTTGGATTGTGAGTAGATTAGTTTGGATTGTGAGTAGATTAGTTTGGATTGTGAGTAGATTAGTTTGGATTGTGAGTAGATTAGTTTGGGTTGTAAGTAGATTAGTTTGGATTGTGAGTAGATTATTTTGGGTTGTGAGTAGATTAGTTTGGATTGTGAGTAGATTAGTTTGGGTTGTGAGTAGATTAGTTTGGATTGTGAGTAGATTAGTTTGGGTTGTGAGTAGATTAGTTTGGATTGTGAGTAGATTAGTTTGGATTGTGAGTAGATTAGTTTGTATTGTGAGTAGATTAGTTTGTATTGTGAGTAGATTAGTTTGTATTGTGAGCAGATTAGTTTGGATTGTGAGTAGATTAGTTTGGATTGTGAGTAGATTAGTTTGGATTGTGAGTAGATTAGTTTGGATTGTGAGTAGATTAGTTTGGATTGTGAGTAGATTAGTTTGGATTGTGAGTAGATTAGTTTGGATAGTAAGCACAGTAGCTTAGTTTGGATAGTACGTTCTTAAGTATATTAATTTGGATTGTATGTTCGTTTCAGCATTCATTGCCCCAACAAAGGCGTTCCGAAGAGAGGAAGGGTGGAGGTACCATTTAATATAGGGCGAAAGGAATGCAGAATCTATGTACAAGATATGTTCCTCCACAAAATACCCTGCGCATAGAAGCAGTAAGTTAGGAAGAAAGCTTATGAAATAAAATTAAAGATGAACAAAAAAGTAGTACGTGGTAAAAAACAAGACAGACCTGACCCGTACAAAAGAAAAGTCAGCATCTAAACAAAAAATTTCATCCAACAAAAAGGAGGTCAACCTAATTCTCAGCTCGGCGCCCTCACGTTTTCATCCTAGGAGTGCTAATTCTCATAGATGCAATAGTTTTACACCCCTGAGGTTGGTCAACATTCAAAAAAAGAATGCGAATGAAAGAAACTAAACTGTTTAAGAAACAGAAATATATTACACATTCCAATAAAGTTTCGTTGCGGCACCCGAAGAGCAGCCGTCAAAACAATGTCAGAAAATAGCAGCACTTTTTCGCTTTATGGTCATAACTTGGAATTAGCCTTGTTGTTGAAAGTTTATATTCTTTTTTGTTCTTCACATGCATTTTGCTGCCCACGAAAAAATTTTGCGTGATGTGTCAAAGGCATTTGAACTTTGTTTTACAAGTTGAACTAGCAAAAATTGAAACATAGTATATGCAGTGACAAACCACCTTGAGTAGGAGATTCAAGAAGTATAATTCTTTGACCACGTTGGACGTTCTTATTTTCGGCCAAGCCGACCAAATCTTGGACGGTTCACACGTGGCAGCAAGGACAAATTCATTAATTTTGCCAAGAGGTCTTTGGAAGAGCAAACTTCGCTTGCCACAATTTAGATTAAACTGAACTTCAGCACAAAAAGGCTTTCAGTGAACCATTGCTAACCATTAACTAATAGAAGTTTGGCAAAGTTCACAAAGCCTATTCTGCTCGCTTTCACTGGCGGGTTATAGGCAACTATATATAGACGCCGTCTGGTGCTCAAATATATCTTCAGCTTCGACAGAGCGACTGGTCTTCGAAGCAGAAAATTAGGGAACGTCGAGAAAGAAACTGAAAATAAAGAATTGATGGTGCCACCAGTATGGTTCTATTTTTTAGTATAGCACGGTTCTTCAATATGGTTCGCAGTTATGGTTTGCAGTTATCAAAATTAAGAGTAATATACATCAGAACCATCGCCAAGTAGGAAAAAAATTCCTGCTACGGAAGCAAGGTTTCCTGTGTTAGTGCACCACAGTCAGCTAAGATTACACATTAATTCACATACAAATCTGGTTCAAACGAAATTATCAAAAGAGGAAACATTTTCATTATTGCATGAGAATTGTGAAAACGAGCCAGCTCATAACAATGAACCGAAAGAGAATGGAAAAAAACACTGGATCTTTCCGCTGACCAACCAAACTGCTCAGACGCTTCACAATTCTCCAAACGCGGAACGCAGTCGCTTCACTCAAATATTTTTTGGCCAACTCCCAGGGTAGGAACTGAACCACTATTTGAAGAGTAGGTTCAAATGACAAACTCAAGAGCTATGCTTAAAATGAACTAAAAAACGAGCAAATGGCTAGTTTCATGGTAGAAGACTTTCGAAAATGATTAATTTCTTGATTAATTTTACGACAGCGAATTGGTACAGGAAACTAATCAACAGCTTGTCAAAAGAAAAGAACTTTAACTACATATTCCGGCAAATGCGACGACATTGGCACACTTTATAAAGATAGCAGCAAGTTTGAGGTACTCGAAATATAGCCCGTGTGAATTATCAGGTGAACACGTTCGCCGCGTTTCCTCGATTGCTAACGTTTGCTTTGGTAGGGTTGTGTGTAGCAGAACTTAGAATTCGACTTTACTGCTGGAGTACATTTTTATCCTCCAAAAAAAATATGATAAATACAATTACATGGTAACATTTCCCCGCGTTTGATTACAATAATTTTTTAAAAGGGCTTATACCAGTATGTGAATGTGTAATTTACCTATTGGTGCATATATGACCCAATTCGCGGATGAACGTGTTAAGAAAGATGATTATGTAACTGAACAGGGGAACATTCACTTAAGTTCGGCAGAAACAGAGAAAAAAATCATGCGATTGGAGTAAAGAATTTGGAAATTTTGTAAAAGTAACAAAATTATGTACTAATCATTTCAACTTCACATGGTAAGTAATACTTTAGAAGCCGCAGTTTTCATCGATGTATGATAAGTAACAAAAGGAACTCAAAACTTCAAAAGAACTTAGAAAGAACTAAAACAGCGTTTCCCTCCCTGACTGTTCGTAGAATGGCAACCAGACTTAAGAGTCGACAAAAAATAAAGAAATAATCGTTAGAGTAATATTAGTTCCACTAAAATATCTCTTGAATTTAATTTTCCAAAATCACTTAGCTGTGAGTGATCATTTTAGTTAGAATACCGTTAATGTATTAGAAATGTAACGGAATTATGGACCATTCTGCAAAATAAAATAACTTTTCTTTATGGCTGCCATAAATTCTATCCGAGTTGATTCCCTAAACTATTTTCTAAAATACTTGCTGGCTGATGTAACGTTTTTATGCTTCCTTCAGCGCTCTTAATATTTCTGCTGATTTCTTAAAGTGATGAAACTATTGTTAAACTGTGCACTTGATAAAAAATTACAGTGGTATTCTGTGTTAGAAACTAGTTTTCAAACCTTAGATTCGCATTTTCCTATTTTCCTATAATTGCGCTTGAGTTTACGCGATCCATTTTCCAATTTACATTTTTATTCGGCTGGCGCTGTCACCCTTTAAACGACAAATTCTTTCTTCCTCTAACGGAGGTTCAAATTCATTTTTCGCTGTTGCGTAGCTCAGGAAATTTGCAGGTCTCATGTATAATGAAATTGCAACGCCCATTGGTATGCAAATTATGCTAATTGGAAATTACTTATAATGCAAATACACAGGAGTGACGTTCTGCGAATCAATAATTGGATGAAATATCAACGAACTGGATGAAATCAAACCAATCAGGACGAGAGAGCTGAAGTGCATTAAGAAAAACACGGGACGTTATTCGGCGCTACTACAGCATGAGCTCTACCGCCGTATATCGCCTACCCAGGTGCAGTTTGTGAGGTACAAATTGATTGTTTATCGCTAAATTCAATGTACTGAAAGAATTAATTTCCATTAGTAACCTAACCTCACTCTATAGGACTAGCTAGAGGTAGATCTCCTGCTATAGTGTGGTAGACCTAACGCTACAGTACTAGCTAGAGGTAGATCTCATGCAATATTGTTGTAGACCTCACGCTATAGAACTAGTTAGAGGTAGATCTCATGCTATAGTGTGGTAGACCTCACGCCATAGTACTAGCTTGAGGCAGATATCAAGCCATAGTGTAGTAGACCTCACGCCATAGTACTAGCTAGAGGCAGATATCAAGCCATAGTGTGGTAGACCTCACGCCATAGTACTAGCAAGAGGCAGATATCAAGCCATAGTGTGGTAGACCTCTCGCCATAGTACTAGCTAGAGGCAGATATCAAGCCATAGTGTGGTAGACCTCACGCCATAGTACTAGCTAGAGGCAGATATCAAGCCATAGTGTGGTAGACCTCACGCCATAGTACTTGCTAGAGGCAGATATCAAGCCATAGTGTGGTAGACCTCACGCCATAGTACTAGCTAGAGGCAGATATCAAGCTATAGTGTGGTAGACCTCTCGCCATAGTACTAGCTAGAGGCAGATATCAAGCCATAGTGTGGTAGACCTCACGCCATAGTACTAGCTAGAGGCAGATATCAAGCTATAGTGTGGTAGACCTCACGCTGTAGCAGCACTTGTCATTCTTCATTCCTTTGACCCTGTTATTTGCAGTGATATATCTGGGAACTTACACTATGTATTAGCTATTTACGATCATGCACTTCAGTTTACCTTGACACTCAGCAATGAATACCAAAACATCTAGTGTGAGTGGCGAGTTTGCACTCCCAGGGGGAATATGTCAGGTTCCGAGCTGAGAACTAGTTAGGCTTTCTCTTTGCTGAAATGAAATGTTTTCTTGTTCGTTTTGTTAAGAATCACATTTTTTCGATTCACGGCTGTCCTGTTTTTCAGCACCTCCTACTTTCTCCTTCAACTTTCATCTTGTTGCATGAACTTCTTTCCCAACTTATTGTTTTTATGCATCTTATGCATAGATTCTGCGTTTCCTTAGGTCCATACTAAATGACGCCTTCCTCCTTCCTCTCTTTGGAACGTTTTTGTTGGGGCTAGAGAGGGTAAAACTAACATATATTCTAATATAATCTAAGGACGAACAGCGAAACAGCAGTTCAAATTTTCAAGTATCGCGTAGAGCACCGAATCGCAAGTCAATCTTTAATACAGTACTCATAAAATACAATGAAGTAAAGCAAACGTTATCATGCACTTTAAATGGTTCTAATGGTCAAATTATAATAGTAAAATTTAAAAATTTTAGTATTTTGCTTGCAAAATACCAAGAAGGGTAGCAGTCCAAACATTCGAATTTGAATATAGGCACGACCCAGTTCATGTTTGCCATTTTCAAAATTCCATATCAAGTTTGAATTGAATATTGAATTTCAGTTTAACTCATCGCAGAAAATGCGTAAATTATCGCAGCTGTGAGCACCGCTGGTGCACACATGCGACCTCGGGCCGAGGAGGTGCGCAGACAGCAGCGCAAATGCTGCTGTTAGATCTCCCCCACAAAGCGCGTTCTTTTTCCTATCATTGAAAAACACTCTTATTATTTTTTAAATACGTTTAGATTAGATTAGATTATAGGTTAGTTTAAGCCTCCTTAACCGCTACAAAAAAGAGCGTATCGAAGAGAGGAAGGAGGAAGGCACCATTAAGTATGGATATTAGGGAATGCGGAATCTATGCAGAAGGGGCATAGAAACAGTAAGTTGGGAAAGAAGTTCATGAAACAAGATAAAAGTTGAAGAAGAAAGTAATAGATGCTGAAAAACAGGACAGCAGTGAACCGAAATAGCTGGTCCTTAACATAGCAAAAAAATATTTTATTTCAACAAAAAGAAGGCCTACTTAACTCTCAGCTCGGGCCCTCACATCGTCCCCCTGGGAGCGCTATCTCCCATAGATACAATAACTGTATCCCGCTGAGGGGATCTTTAAGTACGTTTTAGCTGTTTGATATTTTTCCTTCGTATTTTAATAAATGTTTGAATTTGGTGAATAATATCTACTAAATTCTTTCATCGCCTTAGTACTGTTCTTCAGTTTTGAAAGGAAAACTTTTTCTTCTTTCAATGACTATTTTATCGTAACAAATTACAGTCGTGTTCTGTTTATTGATTGTGTGTTCATTATAGGCAAGCCTCGTGCAATTACATGACTCTGAAAAACACATGACCTAATTATGTACTGCAGAAATGAGTTCGTGCGTTGCGGAACTGGAACAATAAATGTTGTGGCACGAATTGATACCTTAAGTTTCCAATGGTGAATAAATATAGTGCAAAATATAAGTCAACAAAAATGATGACACATCACAAGGAAAAACATCAGCAGAAAATATCAAATGCATTGCACAAAGTATAAAAATGTAGCCGCAACTGAAACAGCTCAGAAAATAACCCAAAAAACAGAATGACCATTTAAATAGTTCAGCAACGGTGGTGCCAGCTAAAATATGAACTGGAGATTAAGATGTTAACTTAAACAGACTTTTGTAATGTTGTTGAGCTTAAAATAATCCGGCGCGCGATCTTACAGCGCGCAAAACAGGAGAGAGCGTGGTGCACAAAGTATAAGAGCAGCAACAGCAGCACCTCAGTCAGCTTAGTGATATTTGCAGCACTAAGCTGCACTAAGCTCCCGTCGTAAATCAAATGGAAGGAGCTTCGCCAGAATTTCCCAGAGGGCGGTCTTGGTTGCTGGAAGAAACAAAACTTCTCGGCCTAAACGTTCGCTCCCATGTATTTGCCGACGAGGTCTACCCGCAACGAAACGTGGAGGTTATCGTGCATGGTGAACGAGGCTTCGTTATGCCGGTACGCATGTAACAAAGTACAAGATGCCGCTTTCCAGAGACTCCAGGTTTTCTAGCAGAAAAGAAAGAACTATAAGTGAAATTAGGCGCCAGTCTTCCAGCTCTGCTCGGAAAATGGGCTTTTATTCCCGAGACCAGAGAATGTAATATAAATCTCATCGATTTCTCTGCCGGAATACAGCTGTACGTAATGTGGTCTGGAATATGTTGCATCTTATTCTCGTGATGTCTTCTTGTATCTAGAGCAAATGATTGTGATTCACATTGTCGTTAAAGAAACATTTATTTTACGGTAAATAAACGAGGTTATCCAACTTTTTGCTCTTGAAATATCAGCAGTGATCTGAGATTAGATTGATTATTAGTTATAGTATTTAGGATAAATGTGTTTTCAAGAAAGGAAAGAAAAATATACTGTTTAGTATGGAACTAAGGGAGCGAGGAATCTATGCACGAGTGTTTCCCACGCAAGGTTCTTTGCGTACACGACCACCAAGATTTAAAAAAGTTCATGAAACAACTAGAAAGTTGAAAAAGCTAGTAACAGATGTTGAAACCACGGAGCAGATAATCGAAAAATATTGGCCCATCACAAAGTAACAAATTTTTCTACTTCATTAAACGGACAGCCTACCTAACTTTGAGCTCAGGACTTCGCATCTTCTGCCCGGGAGCAATAATCACGATACAACAATTGAATTCTCCCGAGGCGCATCAGCAATAAGAATAATAAGATAAAACACGCTGTAGAAAAATGAAAAAAATGAATAAATAGAGAAAGAGAAGAGATTAAATACGATGAGAAAGATAGACGTAGTGAAAGGAGGGTTGGTAGGATAAACACAGAGGGCTTGTATAGAATGAGTGACAGCAGCAAAATAAGTGAGAGCAGCAAAACAAGTGATAGCAAAATAAGTGAGAGCAACAAAATAAGGGGGAGCAGCAAAATAAGGGGGAGCAGCAAAATAAGGGGAAGCAGCAAAATAAGGAGGAGCAGGAAAATAAATGAGAGGAACAAAATAAGTGAGAGTAGCAAAATAAGTGAGAGCAACAAAATAAATGAGAGCAACAAAATAAGTGAGAGCAGCATTGGTGCACGCCTTACGATTGTTAGTGGTTTCCTATACGAACTATTCCAAGTTCAGAAATCACTATCTTACCTAAAACACGCAACACCAGGATGATATTTAGGCGCTTTTTATCTAATCTTGTGATGTGTATTGGTAAAAATGCCACGACTTGTTTACAGCTCAGCGCCATCTAATGGACTACAATCGCTCGCTATTGTGAACCATAATTACCGACACAAAAAGTACCAAGCATAAAAATCCAGCCTGGTTAGCAGCACCAAATGCCTTAAATATCATCTGGTATTGGAAAAAGAAAACAAAGGGATATACACAGACTGTCAGCCCTAAGATTAGATTAGATTAGATTATAAGTTAGTTTAAGCCTCCCTAACCACTGCAAAAATAGAGCGCATCGAAGAGAGGAAGAAGGAAGGCACCATTTAGTATGGAGATAAGAAAATGAGGAATCTACGCAGAAAGGGCATAGAAACAGTAAGATGGGTAAGAAGTTCATGAAATAAGATAAAAGCTGAAGAAGAAAGTCAGAGGTGCTGAAAAACAGGACAGTAGTGAACCGAAAAAAGGTGGACCTTAACATAACAAAAAACATTTTATTTCAACAAAAAGAAGGCCTATCTAACTCTCAGCTCGGGCACTCACATTTTTACCTTGGGAGCGCTAATTCCCATAGATACAATAGTTGTATCCCCCTGAGGGGGCTGTCAGTCCTAAATCGATCATATTTTTAACAAGTTGCCTTTAGCCCCAGCTGTATCGAGGCACAAACAGCACCCATCATTACAATCTAGCTGAATTAGCAGCACCAAATACCGTGCTAGCACCTTCAGCACCAGCTATTCCCAGACAACAATAATGACACGAACAGCATCTCCAGCATCACTAACAATAACGACACAAACAGCATCACCAACAACAACGACACAAACAGCATCACCAACATCACACTATCCATGCACGCCCCCTGAACCCCAGCAAAGGAACGTGTAGGACGAAGATGTCGTCCTACGGTAGGAGATCATAAGCTTTGCTTTACGATGGAGACCTTTGGAAACTTAGAGCCAAGATGCTGCGCTTCCAAAATCTACGCTTACTCACTAACGTTTCCTGTGCTGTAATATATTACGAGAGAGAGGAGGGTGGAGTTGGCAGAGGAAAGACCTAGGGATAGGGAGAGAAAATCAACGTAAGAGAACAGGGTTAGTAAAGAGATGGGGTAAGGAAAAGAAGCGTCAAGTCGGGAGTGTAAGAGAAGGATCGGTCCGAGCGAGTAAATGTGGTGGCTTCACACGTTGACTACGCTTGGTTAGGTTGTAATAGAATTGAAAAACCGACTTTACTATTGAAATAAATTTCTATTTTTCAAAGAATTGTGGAAAAATAATTTCGCAATAATATTTTACTCACTCACTCATACTGGTACGTAAATGAGGAATTTACCAAGCGGTAGTTATGTGGCCCAATACGTAGCCAACGTGTAAAGAATGAGAAATGAATTTTGAGGGGAAAGAAATTCTTGAAGAATATCTAGGGTAAGGATACTTACATGAGAACACATAGTACGTACAGCCGCCAGTAGGTAGTGTATTTATCGGACACTATTCGCCAAGGAATGATAATGAGGGTAAAAAACTTTGGTCGAAAGCTTGTGTTTCCTTTTAGTAGCAGCATTAGAAAGATCGAATTCTGTAATTCTAGATAAACTAGAGTCAGCAAGGAAAAAATAGATATACTCTTTACAATTTACGTTTCGTTAGATATTGGGGGTTAAACATTATGGAATAGAGAGGCGTTACAGCGAAGGGCTTTTCTTTTCAGAAATTATCCATTACGTTTTAAATAACAATATGAGAACCATGCTAAAATTTTTACTCATTCAGGATGTCTTTTATCGGTGACCACAGCAAAACGGGAATGCGAACGCATTAATATACTTTGAACGCTTCGGTTGCTGAGTCCGCAAAGAAGAAAAATCGTTTCATTTGTTCTTCGTACTCGTGAGAAATGCCAAGAAAATAAAATAGGAAGCAGAAATGGTTCCGCTATTCTGCAAGAAGGTGCGTTACGGTCTGTGAAGATATGAACGCTGTACTTAATTTGTGTGATCTTTGTTTTCATCTCAGTTTATACAATAAAAGTACTTCTTGAAGCCTTAGCACTGAGGAATATACAATGTTTCGAGATCTCCATTACAAGTTTCATGTTTTAGAGATAATTTTAAATTAAAGCACGCAAGTTGACAGCGTTTATAGACCACACCCTCTGTCATATCATAAGAATTTAAATACAACCAGATGAGCTTTCAAACCAAACACAATTAAAGACGCATGTAGTACAACAGCAGACCCTATGCTGAACAAGCTCTGTTGGGATCTCGGTCTGACAAGCTGGACTCCAGTATTGCCAGTGTCTGGAATACTGCAATCCTCGGTCGACATCGATGTCCGCCTTTGTTTCGTAATATTGGTCTCCATCAGGCGTACGATGGCTTAACTTAGACGTAGAGGCAGTCCTCGCTTGGATATTGAGCTTTTCGATCGCTGCGCGTTTTTGGCTACCCATTCGATGAGGTTTTCAATTCCCTTCACCTGTTTGTAATGGGAACCTGAACTTCAATATCTTGGTGTTCGTAAGGCTTCGTGTGAAATCACTGGCAGAGCAATGCACAGAATCACAATTTTCGAAATGGATGTCCAAATTGGGTTCTCACACGCGATCCTTCAGAGAGAATTGGGTTCGAACACGCGGATCGCGTGTTTGCACTTGCTTTCAGTGCAAATTGCTTTCAGAGCTTGCATGCAATTATGAAGCACTCTGACATTTGGTGGCGAAGACGAAGCGTTCTAACAAACTGTCTATAACTGCCAGACCGGCATACTGTGACCCAACTTTGGCATATTGCAGGCAGATTTGCCGGCCGTAGGCAGAATTTGGTGGCCGTAGGCAGAATTTGGCAGCCGTAGCACGGATTCCTGTTCCCTACATTGCAGAGGCGAGCCTCGATCCTGTATTTACGACTATGGCCGTGGCCTCTCCAACTTGTTTGGGACCCGCCCGTAAAACAGCGAGGTATGTGTGCCCTGCCGCCACTGCGCCGCCAAATGTTCCGAAAAAGGCTCCTGCGTGTCGAAAGCTTGCTGCTGCTCACTCAAAAAGTTGACCACCATTGTGGTCAGACGCAAGACTCGCGAGCAAACTTGCTCAGCAATCTGATCAACATTTAGAAGGAAATATTCCCTTGGGATACATATATTTTCGCGCCTGTCGTCAGGGGGATAAATATATTTTCTCGCCTGTTGTCACGAGGAATTATTAGTAACGAGGATACAAACACGATTTTTTTTACTGACTACGTATAACTTTTAAAACTTTAATCAAGGACTTATGGAGAACAATAGTTTCATTCTGTGATGTATTTCAGTGTTAGTAATTAATGAATGATGGTAGAGTTGAAAGTGTTTAGGATAAGACATGGGGGGGTTTTGGTTACAGAAGCAAATGTTACACAAAATATACATTAAAATATGTTCATATGTAACATGACTCTCTGGTATATATATAGTTTCAGATGCTGCAAAGCTTCAACTTCATCAACATGGATATGGGAGAAAGAATCGTTTCGGGATGAAAACCACTATGGAAAGCCAAGCTCCAGGTACATTCTAAGGAAAATACGAGGTAATTCTCAAGCCGTATCAAAAATTGTTCACATTAGACTGTCTCTTTCCTCCACCGATTTGGCTCCGACATTCCCTCCTCTCCAAAACTCAATTCTCGATTTAATGGATAAAAAACCTCAGGAAGCAAAAAAAAATCGAGAGAGCTTTCCAGGCAGCAGTTCCCGCCGTCTCTGCCTATATAGATACGAGTTTCTAGGATACAAGCTCATTGAGGTAAATACTTGTACGACATATCAGCTTCCTTAACAAACTTGCAGACGTGCTTCGAGAATAGGTAACAAGGTTCTTTAATAAAATTATTTCCAATTCATTTTGCATATCCCACCGTATTTAACTACTACTGTAGTTACTACACTCATTCCTGTCACTTCTTTATCATGCATGATTCTTCCCATTCCAGTTTTGTTAAATATAATGAGCAAAATTGAATGTTCATGTCCGAAATAAAATTGTACTAGATTTTACAACTACCGTAAACACGAGTTTGTAAACCTTGCTGTGTTAGCCTTGTGATGATGTCTCATATCAAAGTTCATGTAACACGATGTATACTATCATCCTCGGATACATTTCGTGTAGAAATGTCGAAAGGCTATACGAACTTCGAGTAAGAAATGGAGAAAATAAAAAGAAGTAAAAAGTTTCACACCCGGAAATTTTTTACGTGCTGAAAGTCCCTCAAAACTTAGAAATTTGTATATTAAAAATATATAAAAACATTCAAATTGTATATTTGATTATTATCCTAAATAAGCGGGCAACTTAGAAATAACTAAACAATCTCGTCTCAGCCGGTCTATAACTGGAGCGTAAATTACACTTTTAAGCGGCACAATTTCACCATAACTTTATAAATTGCACGTAAATTACCCATGCAATCAGCACAAATTCGACACAAATTGCATTTTCAAGCAGCACAAATCCAACACAAATTACACTTTCAAGCAGCAAATATTTAACACAAATTACACTTTCAAGCAGCACAAATCCAACACAAATTACACTTTCAAGCAGCAAAAATTTAACACAAATTACACTTTTAAGCAGCACAAATCCAACACAAATTACATTTTCAAGCAGCACAAATCCAACACGAAAAACACTTTCAAGCAGCACAAATCCAACACAAATCACACTTTCAAGCAGCACAAATCCAACACAAATCACACTTTCAAGCAGCAAAAATTACACATCCAAGCAGCACAAATCCATCAAATTGCACTTTCAAGCAGCACAAATCCAATACAAATTACACTTTCAAGCATCACAAATCGAACAGAACGTCTCGCGCACACCGGCTGCTGGGAGCTTCAGCAACACAAGCTCCACAGCTCGCCCCAGTTAAACGAGGAGGTGGCACAATTTACACTGGTATTTTCCTATTAGTTCAGGGGCGATGACTATTTAGGGGACAGTTCGTTTGGAGGAAAAGTTCCCCAGCGTAACGCCCTAATCCCGCCATAAATTTGCGCCACACTACACGCAACGAATATCGAGGGGTTCCAAAAATATCGCTCGGCTAAGCCGGGCTTCACAAGTTGAAATTTTGTCGAGAGTTAGGCTCTCGGGAGTCTATCCACGGAGAGTGAAAGTTTATTATTTTTATTTTTTGCGCGAACTTAGCTGTTATTTTTGCTGTAAAATAAAAACGAGAAAAGAGGCTGACCCCACCTAAAGTGAGACTTTTGAGAGTTTAAGAAAACTTTGCTTTCTAACACGAAGAACATTAAGCCAAGACAAGCACACGAAAAACCCATATAAATACGGTATTTTCCTTTAATAATTATGCCTTGAGGTAAGACCGCACAAATGTGTACGGTATTGTGGCAATACTGTACTAGTTGCACGTTAGAATCGGAATGTTTGATTTTTAGAAAAAAAACTACCTGGAACGAAATGAAAGAAACGTAGAAAATAAACTTTTATATCCTCAAATACATCGTCCAATGTTAAACAAATAAATCTCTTTGGGCTGCGGGACACAAATGCAGGTATGCATTCCTTGTAAGTAACCTTAGAATAAAACTCCGCTTGAAACAAATCCAGAGGGAAGTATTTCAAAGCAAATGGTTCATGGTCCAGAAATTATATCTCCTTGAGCCTCAACGAAGCGATGCATTTGTAACCTTGACACCTCCTGAGTTTAAATGAATCTTGTTTATGGATGCTCCGGCCCCGTCTTTTACTAGGATTCAATTGCACTTTTAACGGGTACATCGGCATTATCTTTAAGGCAGACGCGCGTATCTCAGGTCTTCAACACGTTCACTGCGAAGGGTGAAACCGAAGTTCAATATCCAACTCAAATTTCAATGCAAAAGCTGTTAGCTACTTCATAAATACAAAACATTAACTGAGTCTATTAGATATCATTCACTTTAAAAGATTAGTGAAACTTTTTCCAAACGATACATCGATGGGTCGTATCGCACTCAATGTGTTAGCGAAGATAGTTGTGTGAAGTCGATAGCCAAAGCATGTTCAGCTCCTTTTTCTTGTGTTGAAGGCGAGTGAAAACAGTAATAGGAACAAAGCATGTGTGGTAATGTAAGAGCAAATGGAGAAAATTCGGAAGCTGGCGGAAGATGATGAGCACTTATGGCCTATTATATTACAACCTGTCTTGATTTAAGCGAGATATAAATAGAGTGTGGGAGATACTAGCCAATTTATGGTAGCGCTTCCTGAAATCAAAATTTACGCAGCAGCAATCTGATCTGCGCCTAGAATGATTTTTATTTGAAAGAAATGCACAAAAATTATTTGAATACAAGTCTCTTCAGTCGTTCCAAGTGCCCACGCACTATTTAACTCCGCCTTCAAGCACGTGATTTGAAGTAAGAAAACCGTTTGATGACAATTTTATACAACGATGATTTCTACTGGATTGCATGCTTGAAAGTCAGAATCGAGAGAATGCTTTAACCTTGAAACAAATAAACATAGGGATACTTCATGAGTGATAACCATAGAATGAGACGTACTATAAAGTGACCCTTTTTTATCTCAAAAGGGTTTGAGCTTGTGACTCTCCCAAATAAACGTGGAACCTACCTAAAACTATTTCCTGAAGATGAAAATTACGTAAATTTGTATCAACAGAACTGATTTGCAAATCTGATGCTAAACCAGAATAAAATTAATTTGTTTAATAAATTGACTAGAATGATTAAAATAATAAACGGTGGAACACGTTCTTCCGGCAGTAAAACGTGATAGCTATAAAAAAAAATTGCTGAACGATCCAGTTATAAATTCGACAACTAACAATTGACTACGATGATTGGAATAAATTGTTGACTAATACCTCGAGAAACACTACCTCAAGAAACAACATTTAACAAGAGGACCGCATTTCCTCATAAAATTATATCGAATTAGACAGCACTCACTCATAGGAAATCCGAGACCATAAAGCTGGAAAGATTTTTACGGCCCTATAGCCCCAATCACTCAATCCAGCTGGAAACATGAGATGGTGGCTAAGGGATCCCCAGGCGCACTTCAACTCAATAGAAGCGAGTCATGAAACGTTTTACAGGAGCCTGCCACGCTTTCATGGCCAATAAAACCACTGCCGAGCTCATGACCTGAGATCCTGAAGCGCCAGCAAAAAGCTTTTCCTGCCACTGACGATTTTGATAATTTAAAAAAGGGCGTTGGCTTCCATAATACAGAGTCGATTGAATTGAAGATGCGTTTGCAACCATAAATCAAAGTCGATTGATTGATTATAAATTAGTTTTGCCTCCTTTACCACAACAAAGATGTTCAAAGAGAGGAAGGATGAAAGAACCATTTAGTACGGTGTTAAGCGAACTTGGAATCTATGCATAAGGGGTGTCCCCGCAATGGATCCCGTGCGCATTGAAACAATAAGTCAAGAATGGAGGTTATAAAACAAGTTTAAATTTGAAGAAGAAAGTAGTAGGTGCTGAAACACAGGACAGCAGCGAATCGAAAAAAGATGGTCCTCAACAAAACAAAAACATTTTACTTCAACAAAAAGAAGGCCTGTGAGCTCAGAACTTCACATTTCTAGGTTAATCGTCTCTTAAATTGGTGATACCATAAGAAGTCATAGTCAAAATACTTCGCCAGCTATTTGTGATTGGAAATATTTTTTTGACTTGACAGGAAAAGTTTTGTACTCCAAAATTTTAAGAGAAGCTTATTTTAACACGTTCCCCGCGTATTGGGCCACATGTATACCAACAGGTAAATAGCCTGTTTACTTTTCTGTTTTGCGACCTTTCCTAAAAAAAACTTTTACCGTACGAGGTAAAATGTTATCATGCAATTTTATTTCTCATGTTTGTTTGGAAGAATAAAATTCATTCAAGCAGTAAAGACGATTTCCCTATTCTGCTACTTACAACCTAACCGAACTAACGGTTAACGGCCGCCGAAACGCGGTGCTCGTGTGGAGACGACATTTCCGTTCTGAAATAGAATGTGCTGCTGCACGGTAGACGTTGCCATAGGCAACAATATTGTATGAACATGAATATTGTAATATTGTAACAATATTGTATGAACAATAAGTTCATGAATTATGCATTTGCCGAACTGTTAATTGTCGGCAAAGATCATCTGAGATATTTGCAAATAGAGAGCTTTTGAGCATCGTAGGAGAACAAATTCCATGGATATGTATTATTAGCAAGTAAAATTTGAGCAATATAAGTGATATAACCATGAACACTAATTTCCTTCGAGTCAAATTTTTAATTAAAAAATTGCGAATAAGGAGTAATACATGTAATTTAATTTTAGAAAATTATTGTATTATTCTATGAAGTTAAAAAAAGAAACAATATAAATCGTTTGAGTTTAGAATTTAGTGATGTGTTATAGGGCTATTCTCTTAGTCCTTAGTCCTGTAACTTATTCCTGCACATTAGCAGTTCTGTTTTTCCATGCAACTTAAATTAGGGCATCACGAACAAAGAAAACAAAATATTTAATTTGATAAGTAAGTTTAAGCAGGAAAGATTTTCCAAAAAGAGGAATAAGAACAGCACCATTTAGAATAGAGTTTAAGTGGACGGGAAATCCATGCACAAGGTGTGTTCCCACACAAGATCACCTGCGTATAGGAACAGCAATAGTTAAAAAATCAGCAAATGAAACTAGGTTAAATTTGAAGAAAAAGAAGTGCTGTAAAAAATACGGCACTAAATAAATAAAAATTGTTCGCCAGAGAGCAAAAAATCGATCCTTTTTCAACGAAAGAAATGCGTACTTTGTCTTCATCTCGGGACTTCACAGAAAATTTTCTGTGATTTCCAGTCTGGCTGGCTATATTCTTGTTGGAATTGATGCTGCCTGTGCTCAGTACTTCTGCTCTTTTTCCTCAATCATGCGAGTCTTTTCTGCTATTTTTAACACCGACGTAGTAATCACATTCTAGATAACCTTCTGTTTGCACGAGCCAGAAAAACCTCAGCCCCAAGCCTACCTTTTGTAGATCTCCTCTGTTGGAAAAACTTCGAGCATCGGCAAGGAACTTGTACGGGAGCTGCTGCTCATGAGAGTAAAGCTATGCCGTTCTCGACCATTAAATGCAATTTAATAGCGCCAAAGAAATCGGTTTTCAAGATTAGAACTGCTACGCGAGATTGCTTCGCCTTCAAGGGCCTCCTGGGAATGAGGACGTCTGCATGAACGAACTCTCAAAAATTGCCTTTCGAAATCAAGTCATCGGAATTTTTGTAGCATCGAGCAAATGTCGTTTTACGATGGTGTGACTAAGGTATGGAGTTTCGGGCCGGTCGATGATGGCATGACTAATGTACGGAGTTTCAAGTCGTTCTTTGACAGCCTGACAAACGTACGGAGTTCTAGACTACGAATCGTAAAACTATGGTGATCTGAAATAAGCGGAACACAAGTACGTTCGTCCACATCGAATTATTTTTTGCGTCGTTTTCTTAATCTACAATATCACTCATTAAATTAGTTTGCCAATTAGTATGTCCTAAAATAGGGAATGGAGATGAGCGATATTTAGGAGCTAAATAAAATTGCACTTTTAATTTTCGAAAATAAATCATCATTTTATTTTTCTCATGATTCTCACGTACGTTTTATATTGCATTCAAAATAAGTTTTCATCGTATCTTGAGTTGCACAGTATCACGCATGATTTAGCTTAATTCGATTAAAAAATTCATTAAGTAGAAATAATTCTGCAAGACCTGATCACGAAACATTCGCGCTCGAGTAGCAATCTCATAATTGACCGAAAATTTAAAGATCAAGTGTTTTTTGGAAGAAAAAACAACTCAATCGGTGACCAGAGGGCGATTGTGAAGGCAAAACTTGCTGTTATTGATAGGGCTTGATATGCATTTACAATAAAATATCACGTACTTTACTTTCAGATTCATACCGCTATAGATAAAAGCCGAGTGCCTATACTCGCGTTGCTGCCCTACGTTCGTGCTCGTAGAATTTAGGTCAGGAGTGTTTTGTATGAAGGTGATGTTATACAATCAACCCAAACAAAAAGATAGTATTTTCTAAATCAGGCCAAGTTTGGTAGCCAATAGCTGTATCAGGTCAGAGTGTAAGAATCGTTTTCAGAGAATTTGTATTAGTTCCCACGAGATGCGATCAGCAGAAGCAGCTGCAGAATGGATAAAATTAACAATGTTTCACGGTATCGAGGTTCCAGAGCAGCGTAGACTTGAAGTTTGAATACAACCGGAACCAATAAGATCTGATTGTGCGCGTGGAGGACAAACAAACAAACTCGGAAACCTCATCGCCTGGTAATTAAGGGCTTACAGCATTCAAAGAGTACTGCAGGGCACACGGTTCAAAGGCCTCATGAATGGCTGAATGTGAATGAAGCTCAGGAGATTGCTTCCTGAGTAGAGGGCCCGCAAATTGAATGAACCAAAGAGCCATTGAGATTCACCTCACCGGGCACAAGACCAACAATTGCATGTAGGGATTTGTAAGAATTGTAGCAGCTCATAGACCCGCAGCATGCAGGCATACACACACACTGACACTGGCAGTTTCATAGCGAACAATGATGAAGGTTGCCAGTACATAGAGGAGACTCACATACTTCATTTGACTCGCGTGTATGGATTCAAGTGAATGCTTAGTGAATGTAACGCAGCACGCAGACTCTACTTACATGCACACACTGATGACGCTGGCAGACTCATACCAAGTACAAAAAGAAGAGTTCAAGACTTCCTTGGTCTAACGCAGGAGTCTCCAAACTTTTCAAAGTAAGGGCCACATTATATATTTCCCACATCCATGAGGGCCGAAGGAATAAAAAAATGAAGGAAAAAACAACCTAATTCATCGATGCCAGTGGTACGATGATTATTTTTTCAAGGCCACCAAACATGGATTTGTTTGGCGGGCTGGATGAAATTATGTGGCGGGCCGGATCTGGCCCGCGGCCCATAGTTTGGAGACCCCTGGAGAGTCCGTGTATACTTTCGAGTGAATGGAAAATACATGCAAGGCAGCTTGCAAGCTCTACGCATATACACTGACACTGGCAGATTCGTGGCGAATGCTGTGAAAGGGTGCAGGTACTAAGACAGACTTACATACTCGGACTTCATTTGACTCACATGTGTAGTTTCAAATAAATGCTCATTGCACGGGGTGTACAAATATTTCCAGCCTGGAGCAACAGTTTTGGTGCGTAAAACTAATATCAAAGACCGCAATTCATAAGTCTTGGTGCTCAAATTGGATTGTTTGAGGAACTTTCATTTCACGTATAAATTATACATTGTAATTACTTTAAGCCTACCTAATGATGTAAAATGTGTTCCGAGAAACCAATGAGGAAGACACCATTCACTATGAAATTAAGGATACTGGGAATCCACGCACAAGGTGTGTTCCCACTCAAGATCCTCTGCGTATAGAAACAATAAGTTGGCAAGAAAGTTTTTCAAATGAGATGAAAGCTAAGGAAAACAGTCGTAAATGCTAGAAACTGGACAGCTGTGAATTAAAAACGTGTGTTCCTTTAAGAAAACAAAATCCTATTCTATTTTATTAGAATAAGACCTGCTGCCGAACCTTCTCCTCGAGGCTCGAGACATCAAATCTTCCCCCAGGGAACGTTAATTTCTGTTGATATAATAGTTATATCCCCGTGTGAGGTTTTCTTATATCACATCAATACGTTAAAAAAGAAACATAAAATTTGGCCGTAAGTACAATAGGCCGCATATAACAAACCTATAGAAAATGGAGCAGAAAATATAGCAAAGAAGAGAAGACAAAATCATTCGCCAGCAATGAACATAACTTGAATTCTGATCCCCACAATCACGAAACGTCCATTTTTTATTTCAAAAGTTACTCATTCCCCAAAATTCTCTCACGACATTCTAGCAAAGTTCTATACGAGGAGTCAGAACTTTCAGGGTCAATAATGTTTTTTTAATGCCATGACAGGAAAGACCAATAACTTCAAGGTTATCCCAGACTTTATTTGCTCATTGGTTTTCGTACGTCAGGCAATAGTTGCGATATTTTATAGCTTCAAGTTGACCCTAAATCTGCCGAATAACTGGTTTGAGAAGATCTTTAAACAACTTAAGAATACTCTTTGACCCAGAGAAAAATTCCGTAATGATTTTTCGGAATGATTATCGTGATAATTGTATGGTTGTGATTTTTAGGTCAGGATTTTCGTAATTATTTTTACGTTGTGATTTTCGTAATGATTTCTAGGTCAGGATTTTCGTAATGATTTTTAGGTTATGATTTCCGGAATGATTTTTAGGTCAGGATTTTCATAATGATTTTTAGGGGAGGATTTTCGTAATGATTTTTAGGTTATGAATTTCGTGATGATTTTTGGGTTAAAATTTTTGTGCTGAATTTTTGCACAACTTCTTTATTATTTTTCAGGTTTTTATTCGGTATCTGGGAGTAGTCTCCAAATTTTATTCTTCACCTTAATGCAATAAATTCACTAGTCGTACGACAGCTAGAATATTCCACATACATCACGAGACTTTACTTTTAATCTAATGCAAACATTCACTGCCAGGAAGAAAGTTTAAGAGAATATAAACACGAAGCTGTCATCAGGAACAGCAAGAAAGTCGCACGGCGAGGAGAAGTTTGAAGGAGTTCGCCTAGAACTTGGACGCGCACTCGCCAAGTGTAGCGTTGCTAAATATTATTAAAATTAATGAAAATAGGCACCGACTCACGCGTTTTCATAAGCCTTGTTGTACTGCGCGTCGCTCAAACTCTCATGAACAAAACTTTCTCGGGCAAAGAAAATTGTTTTAGAGAATTGAAATTAAGGCATGATGAAACTAAAGTTAACTTCTTTGATCTTAATGAAAAGAAGAAAATTTCACAAGAAATGGTAAGCGTTCTTCTTTAACTTAATAGAGCAGTAGTAGACTCAAACTTGACTAATAATAAAAACTGCCTTTGATGAGCACTCCTATGAATAATTCTATTCGAAAGTAATATAAATTGTCAGGTTCCAAAAAACTCTGTAAATTCGAACATGTGACTATTGAACGATGAAAGAATATCCTCGGTGAGAACTTGTTCCAGTTTCATCAAAAACTACGCCAAAAGCGATAGCCGGAAGTTGAAAATAGGAAAGACCTCTCTGAATGTAAAGCCTGCAGAATTTTTGAAGTAATTCCTTTTAGTTTTTCGTACTGTAACTGTATGAATATTTTCTATCTTCTGCTCAATTTTCTTGTCGTACATATTCGTTTAATGTATTTTCTTCACTTTTAAGAGAGATTACATTGAATATTAGTTTAAGCCTCCGTAGCAGCAAAAAAATAGCGTTTCTAAGAGAGGAAAAAAAAACACCATTTAGTATGCAGATATGGGAACACGGAATATATGCAAAAGGGGGCATAGAAACAGGAAATTGAAAAATAAGTTCATGAAACAATGTAAAAGTTGAAGAAGAAAATAGTAGGTGCTGAAAAACAGGATAGCTGTCAACCGAAAAAAAGTGGTCCTTAACATAACAAAAGCATTTCATTTCAACAAAAAGAAGGCCTATCTAACTCTCAGCTCGGGCCCTCACGCACTTTCCCCTGGGAGCGCTAATTCTCATAGATACAATAGTTGTATATCCCTGAGGGGACTTTTAAGAGAGATGCTCACGCTCATTTTTAAAGTTCTCACCATGAAAAAACCTCACATCATGCAATGTAGTTATACTTCATGCAATGCGTCACAATGTGAGTTTGTATGTAAAAAATTTTATTGTTTAATCTAAATATTGCGCTGTGCATCTAAATGCGAATTTTCATAAGAAATTAAGTCCACTTCTACTAGAATAAATACAAAACATTTGCTGCAGGTTGACTAGATTTTTGCGATACTTTTACGTCAATGAGCTTAATTACTGGCTAATAATCAACTTCCCACATATTGCAATTCAATAAGTGGGAAGCCCATTATTTCTCTGCTGTATACTCGATCATAAATATTTAGTTCGGTGTTGTGTTCGATAACATTGACACAAAGAACGAGCTGTAACAGCAGGAAGAAGCACCACCAAAAATTCAGAGGAGTGGCACAGTCATTTGTAATGAAGCGTGTGTGGTGCAAGCGAATAGCAACCCAACAAATATTAACAAGTTGACCGTGACGGTGTTAGACTGAATCTCAATATTCAACTTGAATTTAAAGTAGAGTGTAACAACAATTTTAAAAATAGCAAACATCAGCTGAACCCTCAACCAAGCGAGCCTTTTTCCTCTATATTTTTCAAACGAGATTCAGCTTTGGTTAAGTTTTATTAAAATTGAGTTTGTGACAACTGGTTTGTTAGCAGCATTATGAAAATTCCGTCTGTGGACATCGGCGGCTCTTATCGGAACCAAAAGTGTTGAAAATATTTCAACATCAACCTAGCATTTGACGTGCGAAGCTCA
Source organism: Morinoia aosen (assembly GCA_030386875.1). Classification (NCBI taxonomy): domain Eukaryota; kingdom Metazoa; phylum Arthropoda; class Malacostraca; order Amphipoda; family Talitridae; genus Morinoia; species Morinoia aosen. Next base: position 65,909,151 of record CM059570.1, on the reverse strand, counting down.
AACACTCGAAAGCGTAACAACATTTGGCAGACGTCAGATATGATCAAAAAGCTTTTCCATTACTTGTTCAATCACACGTTAACGATATTTGAGAGAAAGTTGGAGTACTCGATTCAAGGCCCGATTCAATCGACAGTCATAATTAAACTTCGTGAAATTGATAACAAATTGTGCCTAGTCGAGCCTCAGGTAAACGTTTCTTTTTTAATAAATGAAAAGTATTTTTCATTGAAATATCTTCTTAGTTTTAAATTATACGAGACCCTACACAGCACATTTAAGCTGAACATCTCGGAAATTGAAGTTCTGCTTGATAATAAAATATACGAGGGTGCCTTGACGTACATCTCGATAGCAAATTTGCTAAAAAATAAAGACTTAAAAATCAGATACGGACTCATGATACGATGTATGGCACTTCAAAATCCTGTGAACCACACGCAAAACGTGCCTGATTTTGGAGTTTTCTCTGCAGTGCTAAACAAGAAAGTACCTCACTTGCTCATTTCGCCTTCAGCTTTTCTTTCCATCTACGAACTTGGAAATATCGTATTCATTGTAACAAATATCTTTTCACAACGAATACATATTGTTATTAAACGCACAAGTTGATGCTTGAAATAAATTAGTTTAACATTAGAAGTATACTACGAATTTTCACTAAAATTAGCGCGCCCATTCAAGTTTATTGGAGAAATTTCTGGGAAATTTAGCTGAAGTTACATTTCTTCGACTCGAAATGAGGGAATTGCTGCAACGCATAAGCGGGGGTGAAATTAAATCAGCTAGTCTATTTCTTAATTAGAGCACACAAACGTCAGGTATAAATTCTTTCTATCTCCTTATCATATCCTTATCAGATCACTTTTTGCGGCCTGACAAAAATACAAAAATGAGCGGGTTGGTGCTTATTGATGTTAAAGAGCAAAAACGAATACGCTCACAGTTATGCAGACCTGTTGAAAGCATAAATCTGCCCCCAGGTCAAATGAAATTACAAAGTAAGCCGGAAGCTACTTCATCGAATACGTGAAAAACAGTTTCCAATTTGATCTGAAAATTTTAAAACAATTTTGTTTCACTGTCCACGTAAGGTAAACTCGATAAATGAAGTCAACAGATGTCTCAGAAACCAATAAGAGGGAAATTGAAGCAGATTTAGTCCTCAGCTATGGTACATTTCAAGTTACATCCGACAATTTTTACTCGTGCGCGAAAAACATAATCGAAAGAAAAATAGATCCCTTATTACATTAATGACACTCTAATAACTCAACCGAGTATAATTTACGCTTTTCCGGATGACGAAGAACGATAAAAAAATTCAATTTTAGATGCAATACATCCGAGATACTTTACACAATCGCCTTGTTCAATGAAGACTGACTCGTTACACTGGATTGAATTACAAAACAAAGCAAGAACAAAAATAAGGGGAACTGATTAATTTAGTTAGATTAGTTCAGCAACACAGGCAAATTACGAGCCATCAAGTGAGCATTCATCACATGAATAAATAAAACTTTAAACAAAGTCTTTTTAAAATAAAATTTTGAATGAAATTATGTTCAACTAATTCTATAAATTAACTCGAAACATCGAAAATATGTCGAAATTTAAAAAACTAACGGTGAGAAAAATAAATTCATGAATGCTGAACTTGAAATGTGAGCAACATTAGAGCCCAGTCCAAGGCAGGGACACCAAGCAGAGCTCGGGCAAGGCAGCAAGTACACCAAGGCTGGCGATTGTATCTTAAATTTGCCGACGTTGCCAAAAGAAGAAGCAAAGCAAAGCCGGGCGAACCAGCATTCTAAGCCGACAAGGGAGGCCTAAAGCGGCCTCTCTCCGTACTCTGTGTGCTCGTCTTCAAAGAAGCGTAGCGCTGCGGCGCCATCGCGAGGAAAGGAGATAGTCCCATGCGACCCGGAGGTCACGGAAAACTAGTGCTCAAACCGCCAAAATCGCTTGTGAGATTCAAACAAAAACGCGTAGTTGAGCTTGAAGTTCAATCCGATCATTACCAAAAGGTTTCGGAAAGCTGTGTATGTTCACATAATAGATGTGATGATGTTGGCTTCGATTGAAACAAGTGCAAAGCGGCGCCGCTGCTTGGCCTATCATGAACTGTTTAAAGGAGAAGATGCGCCGTCCACTTGCATGGATCACTCGGCTTTAGTGAAACCTGTTAATCCTAACCCTCCCCCTCTCCAAACTCCGGGTTGCATCACTTCAAAATGGAACTTGCGTAATAATTGACAGCGCTGTAAGCAAAATAAACAGGGTTCATAAATTAGGTTTAACGTAAGAGAAAAGGGCAGTTCAGAAGATACTGTTTTGAGGCAAACAATACTCTCTTGATATTAGCTAGAGAAAGCAAGAACCTTAAACTTTTGATGCTTTAACGTTTTGACACTCGGCTAAAATCGATGAAATGCTCGGGTACACCAAGTCAAGACCAAAAATGTTGAATGCGATTTCATGCTATGTAAACGAAGAGCAGCTTAACGATGGGTTAAAAGATAAGAAAGAATGTAGCATTGGTGAAATTGACTTTGGACAAATAGTCATAAAAACTGTCATAGTTTCGTCAGTGCCCCAAACTATAAATGAAAGGTCGCCGGGATATGAAATTCGCTGACCCTGTCGTGTATAGTGAAAAAAATTTTTCTCGAAATGTTATCGCAGAGAAAAAGGAATATGTGGTGATTGTAGGAAAATGTTTATGGCTTCCAAGAGAAGTAGGAATTTACTTATGAACGTCATTTGGTTTCGTTGCGCTTAAATTTGCGATAATTTTGACACCTTCCTCTGCTCCAAAGAACATGAATTATTTTCTGCGACTTTCAACATGAGTGGGAAGGTTAAAGTACTGAGGCACGAACGCTAGTATTCAAACCCAGAGAATCTTATGAAAATCTGCAGTTGCTGAAGCTTTTCTTTGAAAGCTTTTCTAAATGAGATATTTTTCCTCGCTGAGACTACGGATGAGAGAACATTATTCACTTCAATGAGAGACCCTAAAACCAAGAAGGTGTCAAAATTATTGATACAAGAATTTGACCAACGGGTCCGGAAAATTTTGAAACAACTTGTAGCGTACAATGGAAGATATTTTACCCGAGACAATCCTCGCTATATCCGTTTATACATTACAATAAAAAATTTCATCTCCCAAATGACTTCCATTTTTGGTTTTGCACATCCGAGTTTTTGTTCCATAGCTCCATAACAGCTGCAAGAATACGTCATTTGTTTGGTAACGCTTAATTTTGCTATAATTTTTACTTTTTCCTACGCTTCTAAAAAACATGGGTTATTTTCTGCTACTTTCTACATGAGGTGGAAGGTTAATGAAACTTCAAAAAATTTTATGCCAATCCTAAAATGTTTTTCTCAAATTACTATAAGGAAAGTTGTGTCGGAGAAGTTCATTTCAAAGATTCAATGCGAATATTTCGTCCATAAAAGTTTGAACTACCGTACAATAGTTTTCTTACTGAAATAGAATTTAGATCATTTCGGGATGAGAACCAAATCCCTTGTACGGATTGGTGGCACTGAAATTTAGTAAGTTAGTTCTGTATCAACCATTTATTACTATTCTTATCCACCCAGTTTTTTATTATTAGTATCCCCAGCTTTTCATAAGACTTTATTTTGACTCAAACCTACTTTCTTAATAAATTCCCAGCCTCACCCCTGCCTCACTTCTCACTAGACTCCCAGCCTCACCCCTGCCTCCCTTCTCACCAGACTCCCAGCCTCACTCCTGCCTCCCTTCTCACCAGACTCCCAGCCTCACCTCTGCCTCACTTCTCACCAGACTCCCAGCCTCACCCCTGCCTCCCTTCTCACCAGACTCCCAGCCTCACCCCTGCCTCCCTTCTCACCAGACTCCCAGCCTCACCCCTGCCTCACTTCTCACCAGACTCCCAGCCTCACCCCTGCCTCCCTTCTCACCAGACTCCCAGCCTCACCCTGACTCACTTCTCACTAGACTCCCAGCCTCACCCCTGCCTCCCTTCTCACCAGACTCCCAGCCTCACCCCTGCCTCCCTTCTCACCAGACTCCCAGCCTCACCCCTGCCTCCCTTCTCACCAGACTCCCAGCCTCACCCCTGCCTCCCTTCTCACCAGACTCCCAGCCTCACCCCTGCCTCCCTTCTCACCAGACTCCAAGCCTCACTCCTGCCTCCCATCTCACCAGACTCCCAGCTTCACTCCTGCCTCCCTTCTCACCAGACTCCCAGCCTCACCCCTGCCTCCCTTCTCACCAGACTCCCAGCCTCACCCCTGCCTCCCTTCTCACCAGACTCCCAGCCTCACTCCTGCCTCCCTTCTCACCAGACTCCCAGCCTCACCCCTGCCTCCCTTCTCACCAGACTCCCAGCCTCACCCCTGCCTTCCTTCTTACCAGACTCCCAGCCTCACCCCTGCCTTCCTTCTCACCAGATTCCCAGCCTCACCCCTGCCTTCCTTCTCACCAGACTCCCAGCCTCACCCCTGCCTCCCTTCTCACCAGACTCCCAGCCTCACCCCTGCCTCCCTTCTGCATCCATAAGCTCCTTAGCGACAGCTCACAGCTTCAGCATTGTACTCGCTATTGAAGAAATTTTCTTGCTTCATTTTAGTGGCAAAATGAACTCATGAATTCCTATTTAGTGACGCAGGAGACTCATTTTGATGGGTTCCCATACACAGAAATTTTCAGCATTTCAGTATACAAATTTAGACACACTGCTAAGCCTGTCTCCGAATCAAATTAGCCCTCCAATATTTCACTTGAAGTGATCGAGGTTTTCTCAAAAATGAGGTCTAGTGTTGTCCCTTTAGGGTTTTGCGGATATGTTTCGGTCCGTGCAAAACGTTTGTAACCAAATACCGTATGAAGTTGAGTATCGTCACATTTACGATAGAGGATGCCTGGTTTGCGCAGCTCGCTTTGGCAGGCGACGACTCTCTTCTGCCTCTAATTTCCTGCTTCGATTTTCTTTAACACGTTTCTTGCGTATTGGGTCATACATATGTTCCAATCTGTAAATTTATGATTCGTGTTCCGACATATTATTATCATACAAGAAATTTTTAGCCTCTCTTTACCACGACGAAGTTGTTCCGAGAGAGGAAGGAGGAAGGCACCATTTAGTATGGAGTTGAGGGAACGCTGAATCTATGCACAAGGTGCATAGAAACAGTAAGCTAAGAAAGAAAATTATAAAACAAGAAAAATTCGAAGAAGAAAGTAGTAGGTGCTGAAAAACAGGACAGCAGTGAACTGAAAAAAGATGGTAACAAAACAAAAACCTATTCTATTTTAACAAAAAGAAGGCCTACCTAACCTTTAGCTCGGGTGTTCTGATATAAATGAATGACATTTCATCTGTTTCGCGACTTTTTTAATAAATAACTTATAATATGAAGGGACGTGTTGTAAGTTTATATTTCTTGGGAAGGACAAAAATGTATTCGAGCAGTAAAATCGATTTCCCTGCCATGTAACTCACAACCGCGTAAACGCGGCGAACGTCTCAACGCGTTGGCAGCGTATCGACACATTTGTGCAGCGCTAGGTAAAATGCTCATTTACGCACCGGAATTGATCTATAGCATTTAAATTATTATGCTACCTTCTACGAAATACAATTTAATGCATATGGTAGCGTATTATCGTGCAATTGTATTCTTCATATTTCTTTGAAAGGTTAAACGTGTATTCGAGCAATGAAGCCGATTTTTCAATACGGCTACTTCCAATCCAACAAAACCGACCGCAACAGCCGCACTAACGCCGCTAACGTGTTAAATACAAATGTGCTGCTAAGAACATCAAGCTTCCTGACCCTTAACTTTATCTATCGCAAATTTTCAGTCAAAACATAACGGCCTACAGATTATGCTTCTATATCGGGGGAAAATCTAGCCAAGAATATGATGTGTTCTTCCAAAGCCTCTAGCTTGAATTTTATTAAAGCATAATATGAGCGTAATGAAGATGAAGCTTTTTCGAATTTATACCACAAATTTTCTCACCTTGACTGTTTAATAAAAATTAGTTCCAAATTCAATCTTCATTCAAAAAATGAGGTTTAAAACATGACGATCGTTCACCGCTCCTCACTTTTTTTAATTTTCGAGGCAGAAATATCTCCATAATTTGAGCGGTCTTTTGTCTTTCTTTTCCGTCCTAGGTGGGAATATTTAGCCTTCGAACTGTAGCTCCATCCTCGTTTGGAGCCCAAATATTCAGTTAAGAAGATCAGCCTTTCATTTGGCAAGGGATTGTTGACCAAGGGAGATATTCTAGGCCCCAGCAAACATGACTCAAATGCCGTGTTTGATCTTTCTCGAAAATTTCTCCTCAGGCATACGATACCTATGAAAGTTTGCTCCGAGTCCAGCGTGTTTGAGAGGTGGGGAATATTTCGAGGGCTGCCAAGCTCCTGCTGCATTTTTTGATGGATTTTGTTACCAGAGTTTGTTTGTGACGGAAAAGAATCATAGGCGATAGAAGAGATTCATAAGCATAAACGATAGGAGAGACTGATAGGCTTAGGGGATAGGAGAGAATCCTAGGCATAGGCGATAGGAGAGAATCCTGGGCATGGGCGATAGGAGAGAATTAAAGCATAGGCGATAGGATAGAATCAAAACATAGGCGATAGGAGAGAATCAAAACATAGGCGATAGGAGAGAATCCTAGGCATGGGCGATAGGAGAGAATCAAAGCATAGGCGATAGGAGAAAATCAAAGCATAGGCGATAGGAGAGAATCCTAGGCATGGGCGATAGGAGAGAATCAAAGCATAGGCGATAGGAGAAAATCAAAGCATAGGCGATAGGAGAGAATCCTAGGCATGGGCGATAGGAGAGAATCAAAGCATAGGCGATAGGAGAAAATCAAAGCATAGGCGATAGGAGAGAATCAAAGCATAGGCGATAGGAGAGAATTAAAGCATAGGCGATAGGAGAGAATTAAAGCATAGGCGATAGGAGAGAATCCTAGGCATGGGCGATAGGAGAGAATCAAAGCATAGGCGATAGGAGAGAATCAAAGCATAGGCGATAGGAGAGAATCCTAGGCATGGGCGATAGAAGAGAATCAAAGCATAGGCGATAGAAGAGAATCAAAGCATAGGCGATAGGAGAGAATCAAAGCATAGGCGATAGGAGAGAATCAAAGCATAGGCGATAGGAGAGAATCAAAGCATAGGCGATAGGAGAGAATCAAAGCATAGGCGATAGGAGCGAATCAAAGCATAGGCGATAGGAGAGAATCAAAGCATAGGCGATAGGAGAGAATCAAAGCATCGGCGATAGGAGAGAATCAAAGCATAGGCGATAGGAGAAAATCAAAGCATAGGCGATAGGAGAGAATCAAAGCATAGGCGATAGGAGAGAATCAAAGCATAGGCGATAGGAGAGAATCAAAGCATAGGCGATAGGAGAGAATCAAAGCATAGGCGATAGGAGAGAATCAAAGCATAGGCGATAGGAGAGAATCAAAGCATAGGCGATAGGAGAGAATCATAGCTTAGGCAATGGGAGAGAATCATAGCTTAGGCAATAGGAGAGAATCATAGCTTAGGCAATGGGAGAGAATCATAGCTTAGGCAATGGGAGAGAATCATAGCTTAGGCAATAGGAGAGAGTTCTAGACACGGGGGATAGGAGAGAATCATCGTTCAACTTGAAGAAGGAACTTCACTAAAAAGGACGCTTGAAATTCTAGTGGTGGAAACTGTGGGCGATAATTTCCACCGAGAGTGTTGACATTTCAGGTCGAGTTTAATTTCTGCTTGGATTTCCCACGTTTAAATTTTTATCGCAAGCTCTAGCGTCGCTCGTAGAATACGAAAGTATAATTGAAAGTGTAAATGAAAATTTTGAAGTAAATTCTTAATAACGCACATGAATAATGTACATTATTTTGTACATGGATGTTATCTACGGCAGTACATTTCAAATTATCTGATACGGCCTACATCTATAGAAAATACATAAAAAACCTACTGTCTTGTCACAGACATGCCGTATTTCCTTAATTTCTGCCACGGTCGATGACGATCATTATCGTGTTTAAGAAAGAATGAGGAAATATTTCGTAATTAGGATGACAATAAATTGCTTTAAATGAAGGAGTGTTGGCTCTTCATTTGTGTTTTCCATTTTATCACTTCTTGAATAATACTTTGCGCATTATTTGAAGACTTATAGATTAGATTAGATTAGTCTTTAGCTTTAGTCTCCTTACCCGCAGTAAAAAATTCGATCCAAAGAGAGAAAGGAAGAAGGCACCAGTTATTATGGAGTTATGGAAACGCGGAATCTACGCAGAAAGGGCATAGAAACAGTAAGTTGGGAAAGAAGATTATGGAACAAGATCAAAATTGAAGAAGGAAGTATAAGGTGCTGAAAAACAGGACAGCAGTGAATCGAAATAAAATGGTCCGTACCAAAACAAAAACCTATTCTAGTTTAACAAAAAGAAGGCCTACCTTACCTTTAGCTCGGGCCCTCACATAGTCCCCTGGGAGCGCTAATTCCCATAGACACAATAGTTGTCTCCCCCTGAGGGGATTTGAATAAATATCGAGCTACAAACGCTAAGCACTTCGAAAAAATACACTCTGATTAGTACTGCAAGCATCCCCAAGTGAATGTTCTGTTCGGGTCAGTCCAACGTAGCACAACTATATTTAGTCCAACTATGTACTTAGTAAACTTAGTGCAACTATGTTTCGGTCGGGTCAGTTCGACTTAATACGTTTCCTGCGATGGGTTGAACTGAAGTTCAATTTTCAATTCGAATTTAAAGTCCTTTGTAATAAGCTATTTACAAAATAGCAAACATTAACTGGATCGTACCTTCATTTAGCGTTCATTAAGTATTTATAAAAATTGAATTAGTGACTGCAGGTCAGCAGCATTATGAAAATCCCCTCAGTGACCACCGGTGGGCCCCTTCGCAGGAAACGGGTTAATACTGCATCTTTTGATTGCCAAGAATCGAACCATTCAGGTACAATAATGATCAACTTGTCTAGCATTGCCCTCAACGTGCCATTATTCAGATAACAATTCAATGTAACTATTATTAAGAGCAGAAGCCCAGTCTTTTCTTGCGCACTTGGTACTTGAACCAAATTCAAGAAAATAAATATAGCGCTTTGTGATGTAGTAAATAACCCACCTCCAGCGACATCCAGTGTTAGTACTCTGAGGTCGAAATCACTTCACTTCTGAGGTCAAAATCACCAAATTGGCCTTTTTGTATTTTCTGGCCAAAATTTATTTGCATTTTTGGCCGAAAAATTTTTTTTTCTCTCTTTCCAGTTTCCCCTGAACAAAATCATCAAACATCGTCTTTCTCTGAACGATTTTTAGACACCAAGCATCCTCTTCAAAGCCTTCAAATGCTGCCACGCTCTTTACGTCCAAATTTCATTCGATAAAATCCAAACTCGACAATTTTATCCCACCGAAGTCGACGCTAAGAACTGTACGCAGGACTCGACAGTTCACTAGAGGCCGGGATTTAGCTGCCCGTCAGAGCGAGGCATCCGTTACAGCAGTGACGGGCTTGGCAGGAGCAGTTAGTCCCGAGCCAGTCTAATGGAGGACATAAAATTTACTTTACGATTAAGATCATAAGTTAGCTTGAGCCTACCTAACCGCTACAAAAAAAAAGAGCGTATCGAAGAGAGGAAGGAGGGAGGCACCATTTAGATTGGAGATAAGAGAATGAGGAATCTATGCAGAAGGGGCATAGAAACAGTAAGTTGAGAAAGAAGTTCATGAAAAAAGATAAAAGTTTAAAAAGAAGTCATAGGTGCTGAAAAATAGGACAGCAATGAATCGAAAAAAGGTGTTCCTTGCTATAACAGAAAAAAAACATTTTATTTCAACGAAAAGAAGGCCTACCTCTCAGCTCGGGCCCTCACATTTTGCCCCCGGGAGCGCTGATTCCCATAGATCCAATAGTTGGATCCCCCTGAGAAGTAAAACTCACTATAACCTATGGAAAACTTACGGTGTGAAGTATTGCCACAAAACTTGCTATTATCTATGGTAAAACTTGCTAAATGCTGCAAGGTTGTGAGAAGATGCCACCGCTAAGAGGAGGTTGTGATCATTGAGCTTCATGATCATGCCTAAAGCCCAACAAAGTCCATGAAAATATCTAAAGTCTGATACTAAACCTGATACTTGGAGCACATTATAATACCTAAAACCCAGTATCTAAAGTCTAAAAGCCCAGTACCTAAGCTTCTTGCTATGCATAAAGCCCAGTACCTAAGCTTCTAGCTATGCATAAAGCCCAGTACCTAAAGCTTATGGCCATGCATAAAGCCCAGTACCTAAAGCTTATGGCTATGCATAAAGCCCAGTACCTAAAGCTTATGGCTATGCATAAAGCCCAGTACCTAAAGCTTATGGCTATGCATAAAGCCCAGTACCTAAAGCTTATGGCTATGCCTAAAGCCCAGTACCTAAAGCTTATGGCTATGCATAAAGCCCAGTATCTAAAGCTTATGGCTATGCATAAAGCCCAGTACCTAAAGCTTCTGGCTATGCATAAAGCCCAGTACCTAAAGCTTATGGCTCATGTCTAAGGAGCGGCCAACACTCATCAACTCCTGTCTCCCTCACCAAGTAACCCCGACCTCACACGTCGGCCGAGGCAGTCATTAACCCTTAACCCAGAGGGCAACCAATGGCAGCTCACTCATCCCCAAGCTGCATCGCATCCCCAAGCAGTGAGGCTGCATCGCATCCCCAAGCAGTGAGGCTGCACCGCATCCCCAAGCAGTGAGGCTGCACCGCATCCCCAAGCAGTGAGGCTGCACGGCATCCCCAAGCAGTGAGGCTGCACAGCATCCCCGCACCGAAGGGAAGGCACCACGAGAGGCCCCTGAGATGTGCACGGCGGCATTAACGAGATTGGACGCTGACTCCCCACGTCTTCCCCACCGCTGCCGGCACCTCCCCACCGTAATGGTTCACGCATCCTCCCCCAAATCCCCATTCATCCCCTCATTCTTCCCTTCATTCTTTTCCCTGTTCCTTTTCCCCCATTCCTTTTCCCCCCATTCCTTTTTCCCCCATTCCTTTTTCCCCCCATTCCTTTTCCCTCATTCCTTTTCACCCCATTCCTTTTTCTTCCATTACTTTTTCTCCCATTCCTTTTTCTCCCATTCTTTACCCCATTCCTTTATCTCCATTCCCTTTTCCCCATTCCTCTTCCCCCACCATTCATCTCCTACCTTCGTTCACTCCTGGCGCGATCATGTACGCTTTCTAGCGATAAATTCTCTCAATTCTTCATTGAAACTCGTGCTTTCTACGCATTCAATTTCTACTCAGTCAACCCCAGGAATCGCCACTTGGCAACGATCGCTCATCTAACTCCAACCAACCTGAGTTTCTAAGTCATTCCCTGATATTTATGCTATATCTGAAAACTCATTTCCTTTACCACTCCAGTGTAATTTTTTGGCACCTTTCTTATTTTCTCTGTAGGCCAGCCTTCCTTCTACATCAGTCACGGCACATTTTTTTGTGTATCTTCATTTTTTGTAATTTCTTTTGTACTTTCTCTACATCATCCTGTAATTCCCCCTGCACCTCCTCTACATCATCCTGCAATTCCCCCTGCACCTCCTCTACATCATCCTGCAATTCCCCCTGCACCTCCTCTACATCATCCTGCAATTCCCCCTGCACCTCCTCTACATCATCCTGTAATTCCCCCTGCACCTCCTCTGCATCATCTTGCAATTCCCCCTGCACCTCCTCTGGATCATCCTGCAATTCCCCCTGCACCTCCTCTACATCATCCTGTAATTCCCCCTGCACTTCCTCTGCATCATCTTGCAATTCCCCCTGCACCTCCTCTTCATCATCCTGCAATGCCCCCTGCACCTCCTCTACATCATCCTGCAATTCCCCCTGCACCTCCTCTGGATCATCCTGCAATTCCCCCTGCACTTCCTCTACATCATCCTGCAATTCCCCCTGCACCTCCTCTGCATCATCCTGTAATTCACCCTGCACCTCCTATACATCATCCTGCAATGCCCCCTGCACCTCCTATACATCATCCTGCAATGCCCCCTGCACCTCCTATACATCATCCTGCAATGCCCCCTGCACCTCCTCTACATCATCCTGCAATTCCCCACTCCTTCTCACATCCTCAATTCCCGCCGCCTACTTCCGTTGACTCTCAAGCCCCTCGAGTGATTGCTGCCCCTCCTCGCCCCTCCTCGCCCCTCCTGCCTTTCCTCCTCGCCCCTCCTGCCTTCCCTCCTCCTACAGAAGCACCTTCTGATGACGTGACACATTTCCTTATTTTACCTTAGTAATTCTTTTATTCCTACCCTCCATATGCTGCGCAGAAGAGCTCAACTTCAAACTCCAATGTTCCTAATGCGAGTCGCGGAGGGAATATTCGGCTTCCCATTCGATATCTAAACACGTTTTTCATGACCTGCACTCCGGGGTATCGTATGTTCTGCACAGATTTCATTTCGAAGATTTCAAAGTTTATGTATTCATTTGTGGTGTCATCAACTCATGATGGTCATGTGCCGTGTGAGTCCTGTTGTAATTATAGCTAATGATGCAAACAAACAAACAAACAAACAAACAAACAAACAAACAAACAAAGAGTGCCTAAACTCTGGAGAACCTCGTAAATAAATCCCCAGTTTCACAAATAGTGAACAGAAAAGGTCCAATACCCTTCACACAACTGCCGTCAAGCAACTATACCGATTTAATCTTCATTTTTACCAAGAGGAATATATGCGCTGTTGTGTTTCCACATCACCCGCTGGAATATGTACTGACTTTCGCTCACAGAAAGTGTCTTCCATTTTGTGTCGCGCAACGCATCAGTGCACCTCAATAATTCTTTTTTCGGTTTTGGCAGATAAATTTGGGATACGAGCCACCGCAATCAATACTTGACGCACCGAGCGGTGCACTAGAGCTAGTTTATGCAGCTTCATGACCAAGAATTTCTGTACCTAGAAAATGATCAGTGACATCCTCACACGAACCAAACTTTAGACGCTGTTCGTACGCACGCAGTGCATGTTGAAACAAAGAAACTTCCAGTGCACTCAAACGTTGATATTTCTGATACAGCTATTTGTCTCCTTTCACTACGCATATTTTCTAACACTTTGAGACAAGGGACAAGGAATAGAAGAAAAAATGCTAACCTAGAATGGTTAATCCAACGTTTCTTACAAAAATCTAGCATCCATTTCTTTCTTTTCAGCTGTTAACATCAATAACTTATATTTAAATTATGTAAGAATGTTACCATTTTTTTGCCTTTTCAGTGTTTCTTCGTTTGAATGCTCATTTGACGTCACATTTTGCCCAACGGAGTGTTTTCAAGTGTATTTCAAATATGAACGATTTGCGTTCATTCTTTAAGTGATATTAGACATGTTCTGTACACTACTTTTCGGTAAATAATTTTCAATTTTTAGCGTAGTCGACTTGTGTTGCTTTGATGTATAAAACATTTCAACGCAAGATATGCGAAAAGCACCCATTTTTTTGCGAGAAAACTAATTAAAATACGATTGCATTTTCTGCTCATTAACGCATAACAAGCTTCAAATTTAAAGCAAATCTTAAATTAAAAAAAATTAACGTTGTTCTAACACAATGAATCGTGTTGTCTTTTCTTTTTTTATTGGAAAAGCATAAATTTCCTGGGAATCCATAGTTATATAAAGTTCTACGATCATCATTCTGTTCATCGTGAAATATGAAGTTAATACACATTAGATCGAGAGAAATTTCCCCCAGAGTTTTTCTAGTTCTACATGGCGTCCAGTGCAGCAAAAGAGCAGAAGTATGCTGACATAGTTCTCTACATGTTCAGATGACTGGCATGATTTGAAGGCTGGAGTGACGGAAATTTTATTGAAATCTCTGTAAATTTTCTAAAGATTATAGGAAAGTATTGTGCTACGTTGTTTTCAACTCACCTACAAGCTGGCTTGTGACTGGAAGGTAAAAAGACATGCAAATAAATTCTTGAGCATCCCACTTTTGCATTAAGGAACCCTTTCAAAATTAGACTTCAGGCAAAGCCAAAGCGATCTCATTTGGGAAAACTGCGGGTATTACAACTTTCAACTGATTTATTTCAACACCCTAACTACTTTCTGATATTACTTCTTTAATGAAAAAAGGCTAATCAATAATGTAGTGAAAATTTTCATGGATAACATTAAGGAATTTTTATATTCCAACGAAAATAAAAGTGTTCACTTACTCATTGGTTCTTCTTTATATCATAAAACTGATATTACCGAAAAATCAACTGATGTGTAATATGAGTCTAATTTAGCAACGAATCCATCATCAATGAGAATCACTAACCTCCAAATGGAGGATCGCAGTCAGGCTTCATCTTAACCAAGAGCACAATATTTGAACGTTGTGATACCGGGATCAAAATAAATTACTTTTACTATCGACGGCTTCCCCCTCTTTCTTCTCTGAAAACAACATAACAAAGCCACTGACCTCCCACTTTTACTACCGATGAAATTCTTCTTTCTGTTCTGAAAACATAATTGTGACTCTGACCTTCCAATTCTACTACCGATGAAATTCTTCTTTCTGTTCTGAAAACATAAGTATGACTCTGATCTTCCAATTCTACTACCGATGAAATTACTTTTTTTTCGCTCTGAAAACAACACACAGACACTGACCTCCCACTTGTACTACCGACAAAATTCCTCTCTTTTGATTTTTCGAAAAAGCGAGAAAACTCGAAAAAGAGAAAGAAAGAAATTCGAAACACATTAAAGCCACTGACCTCCCAAAGGTTGACCATGCTGAAGTCGTCAGGAATATCCCTCTCTCTGACGGGCACCCCGACGACCGGCCCCAGCTGCGTGTATCTGGAGAGGGCTGTTCTCGCGACGACCACCTCCATCGATCGAGGCGGCGGCGGAGAATCTTCAACAACCCCAACGTCATCTTCAGGATTTGTGTCTCGAGGAGGCTGCACCAAGCGTCTTTCCAGCGCCAGGCCTGGAGGTAAGGACACTCTGGAATAACAGCCTGGAGATCCAGCTCTTTGTGGATCGCGCCAAGTTTCCTCGAGTGGTAGGGTCTCACTTTCTTCGGTTCTCGTGCTGCCGTTGGACAAGTTAACAGGAGTATCTCTGTGCGGCGGCGCCATTATCACGCCCTGGTTGGCCGGTCGTGGAGGAGGCACGGAGTCTGGGAGAAGATGAGTAGGTCGAGTGAATGGGCACGGACCCGTAACGTGACGTGCTCCACATTCGCTACACAAACGCCCTCTGGCCCCACCACCACCTGCGTTTCCTTTGCGTTCTTCTTCAGGGCGTACCACCAAGCTGCTCTCCATCACGGTTCCCCCAGAGATGGGCACTGGAGTTGGGGCTGGAGTGAGGAGGTGCTCCAGAGCAGGCTGTCGAGCTTCCGTTATTGGCAGCTCTCGGGACTCGTACAGGCGCCTGAGGGAAGACAAAGAGGGAAGTCAGTGGGACATCGCACGCGATGTTTCTCTCTGTCTTGTTATTTGTTCTACGAATTCAAATAATTTTTTTCCTTCGAGTTCATATATCCGAGTAATTTATCCCTCGGAATTCAAAGTTATTTATTTATTTTAAAGTCTGTGTAGTTTATTGAAATAATTTATTTATTTTCAATCAAGTTATTTATTTAAAAAAATTAATTTAAAGTCTATGTTGCTGAAAGAATGGGGGATATGGGCACTATAATTCTTGAATATTGAATGAAAAGACACATTTTTGACATTTTCAGAAGAAGTAGCTACTGGAAGGAGACAAAGACGTTAAGCTTTGCGGATATATACTTTGAAAGAGGCGCAGTGTTCAAGCTTCAAAGTCATGTTATTTCCAAAAGCCGATAATTAGTTAGATACAAAACACTAGAAAAATTGTTAATAGTAAAAATAATTCGCTCCTGCTTTGATATTTCTAAAAACCTAACTTTTCATGCCAGTGTGAATAACTGGCTTGCTTAACACTTTTTTCAAAAATCTAACTTCCCTTGAAACTGCATAAATTAGCAGCTTAGCAATGAGTTTCATCGAAGGCTGAAGAACGAAGTAGTATTTCT
Source organism: Morinoia aosen (assembly GCA_030386875.1). Taxonomy (NCBI): domain Eukaryota; kingdom Metazoa; phylum Arthropoda; class Malacostraca; order Amphipoda; family Talitridae; genus Morinoia; species Morinoia aosen. Next base: position 65,892,999 of record CM059570.1, on the reverse strand, counting down.
GTTTACGGAGTAAAACGAACATTGAAAAATTCGAAAAAGCCAATGGCTGAAGAACGAAGAAGTATTTTTAGACAACGAGAAACGAGCACTGAAAAATACGAAGAACTTTTTATTTCCACATCAGACGAGCGCTAGAACGGCGATCAAAGCGCTCAGTCATGTGCAAATGCCCTCGTATACATTTGGAAATGCAAGGCAAAGACACGAACGAGGGCAGAAACGCGTGCAAGCGAACGAGAACGAGCACAACTGCGCCTACCATGCGAAAGCCTCATCGAAAATCCATGGTCAAAGAGGAACTTTTGAAAGACTTCGCCTTGCTGATAAAGTTCAAAGAACATCGCTTTGTTCAATACAGAGGAATGTAAGAGGGACCATGTGCCAATATGTGGTTATTTGTGAGCACAGATTCTTTAAACTACTTTTCAAACTCACACCCAAACATTCTATTATAGGCAGTTTACCTAAATGCCTCAATAAAATTCACTCTGAAGAAAGCTTTCGAAACAGCTAAGGTCTCAAGAATACGCTCTACGATAGGTTTTATAATCATGGGTATCAAATAAAGATGGCCAAAGAAAAGGTAACTATTTAAACAAAACTTTAAATACCTACTTACAAATTTCACGGGAGAATTTGCCCCCTTTTCGAACGCAGCAAAAACAAGCATGCAATTTTCCTAGACGCAGCCATTCAACTGCATGTATTTCAATAGGAATAATTCGAGAGAGAACGGCAGTTCAAATTACTTCGGAATGAGCTGCAATATTTCCCAAGGCTATAGCGCGTGACAAAGCAACCGTGTTGCGTTGCCAGTGGTGTGTGCATCTCGAGAGAATCTGTAGGGTTCTCGAAGTCTCATGCAACACATGTTGCAAGGAAAACAAGGTTCAGATGCGCACGCTGCCTCATGATGCGAGGCCGCTATTGTAATATGGAAATCTAAGCACAATGGAAAGCCTGGCCCAGGGTAATTGGCCTCAAATGTGGACTGCATGCTGGCAGAATGAGTCTCAGGCCGAGGAGGCACGGCCTGAATACCAAATGGAAGCCTGGTCTCTCGCCCCTGCTTCGAGATTCCGTGTACAGAGCGCCTCAAAATTCCTGAATCGGACCACCGCACTATGCTACAGCTGGATTTTTTTCAGCGTTTCCAAAGAAGCAATGTCGTAGCCCAGCATTGCTTTCAAAATACACGAGTTTAGCTGCTCACTCGTTGATAACCGCCACCACTTTGGAATTCTGTCGAAAATTCTCGTCCATAAACATACATTGTGATATGATTTCCATAGGTAATTTTAGTCTCTCCAAAAGGAGACATGGGTGCTAAGTTTGACGGGCACTCATACGGTGAGCACATTTACGATATACCTTAAACGCTCATTTACTTGAATGGCCTGTATCTTGGAACAGTTTTTGTCTTCGGGGCTGACTTGATGCAAGTTGAAGAACATCACTAATAGCTCCAGGGTCCAGAGCTCCAAATACTTTACTAGATCTCCAAATACTGTAACATAGTTCCAAATAGTGTACAGATCAGCACACTATGTAGATATAAAGCGTGGTCGGCGTGGTGCTGGACTTGACCAAACCCAGAAGAGCGTCCAAAAACAAGAGGCTTCTCCCACCCCATAAAAGTTCTCTCGGAAAAACAGATCGAGAACGTGACGGGAAACCCGAGCGACGGAAATGGCCCAAAAAGCCCCCGTTTCGTTCTACAGAGTAAAATTAAGCGAGCAAAGAGCCCCAGACTGACCAATTGCTCGCGTTTTTACAAATTCACAAGGAAAGAAATGGAATTTATGGTCTTTCTGTTAGGGCAGACGAACCATACGTTACGGCGAATACCAAGGAATTTAAGCTTTAGATAAAGTGGCAACACTGGAGCGAGTGTTGCAGTGTTTGTGTACATGACTGATACTGCTTGTTCGGCGCGTACTACAGGCGGTATCCCCTTTAGAATTTAACAAGAGTTGAAGCACTGAAGAAAAACACAGGTGAAGCTACGGGAGAATTAGATTGCGAGGGACTAAGTTGATATTTCAGCCTGCACGTAAACTAAACAGAAAGACCTAATTTCGGAATACGATATTGGTGTGAGCGCAAGGGCTATTTTTGTCCTCATCAAAATGTATCCCGATAAATTTTTGTGGTTAACTTGCAAGTTTGTCACATGAAAAATTACCGATCTGATTTTTCCATTAATTCAGCAACGAACTTTCTACAGCGGCTATAAAATTGTAGTGACTTCGACTAGGAGAGCTACAATAGTTATTTACTAAAGATAAACGACCGTAATGCTCTAATGTAGCTGTAACCTCACGTTTTTATCCGTGCAAGAGCTACTACTTCCTTTAAATGCTGAATGCCGCAAAATATTCGCCTCCCAAATAAGGAATTGCATTTCCGGTAACGGAGTATGCACTCACTCAAGAGTCTTGCTTTCACTCAAGAGTCTTGCTCTCACTCAAGAGTCTTGCTCTCACTCAAGAGTCTTGCTCTCACTCAAGAGTCTTGCTCTCACTCAAGAGTCTTGCTCTCACTCAAGAGTCGCGTTCCCGCTCAAATATCGCGTTTCCACTCAAAAATTGTCTTCCTACATAAAAATCACGCTCCCATTCAAACGCTACTCTCTCTAAAATTACTCTCCTACTCAAAAATAACACTCCCACTCAAGAGTCGCACTCCCACTCAAAATCGCGCTCCCCCCTCAAGAGAAAGACTTAAGCTGAGGAGTTACTCTAGATCTGACAGTAACCTCAACGTCATGTCTCACGCTGCTCCACACCTCAGAAAAATTGCCATCGAGAAACTCATGTCCTATAAAAGCAAAATAGATCCAGACAAAATATTTTTGGGCGCAACACCAAGTATCATTGGTTTATCCATCGCAAGCGAATGCAAAATGTTCTTTGGGTGCAAGTATGTAGAATCAAAGGGCTCTTCGAAAGAACAGTGTAAGAAAATGCTGCGAAAATCTCGCTGGAACACTTAGTCATCAAAATTGAAGCATGGTGATTGAAATTGATCATTTTAGAGGCATTTATTGACGATACCAGATTAAAATGACTTTTCTTATAAACTTACACGATGAATTATTCACTTGGAGGAACACGTGGCTGATTGGGACTTAATTGTGATTGAATTCGTTCACTTTTCCAGTAGAAACTGTTACATTAAACTTCTATTTTCAAAGTTTTAACTTGCGAATTAGTTTCATCCCATTAATTCCAGGAGTCAACGTATGCTGTTAATCTGAGCACGCCATCACTTTATTACCAAGTACTTTAATTTGTGAAGTTACCTACACTTTGCCTTACCTACTCATCCAGCTCACCTATTGATCCGGCACACCTACTGCCGCGGATAACCTAGAGAACAACTAACTCTCCTGACTAACTAATTCAATCATTGCACTTTTCACGCCAGTGGACGGATGGGTCGTGGTCAAGATTTTCCTGCTGCAAAACGACCCATCGGTGGTTCGTTTGAAATATTTAACAATCTTTTAAAGTTAATGGTATTTTACGGACCCAGTTAATGATTGGTATTCATAACATTGCTAACTACTTTTGACTTTAAATTTGAGTTGAAAATTGAATTTCAGTCAACCCATCGCAGTCCACGTGTTAAATTATTTGCTCATTCAACATAGGTTCCATTGACCTAGTGATCTCCTCGACCTACTTATCCGATTAGCAAACTGATCAAGTTGGTGTAATTATTTAATTACGATATGAATGCGGTTGACATGCACGTGCGATTTACAAACCCACAAATATACCTAAGAGAAACTCATTACCTTGATCTAAATCATTCAATAGATCGCGTACTAAAAACTTCCTCAACTCCCAAACTGATTAAGTTGATGTAATTATTTAATTACGATATGAATGCAGTCAACTCTCACATGCGGTTCGTAACCCACAAAAATCCATAAAAGAAACTCACGACCTCGATCTGCATCCTTCACTAGGTTGCGCAGCACAAAATTGCCCAAATCCCAACCAGCATTTCACAGCGGCGCCAGCGAGCCTCATTGCAAGGAGGTTCAAAAAACCCAATTAATTAGCAAGGCGGTCTCTGAAGGGCGATAATTTGACCCCACCACACGCAGCAGGGTTCTTCTTTCTGATGGTGTAGCTTCAACAAATAAGGTCGAATTTGCTCCTCAAGTTATTTTAATAATGATTGTCTGCATCAAGATACCGTGAACGCATTTACGGCGTGCCTCCAACGCTCATTTATGGTGACGCATTTACGGTATGCCTCTAACGCTCATTTATGGTGAACGCATTTACGGTGTGCCTCTAACGCTCATTTATGGTGAACGCATTTACGGTGTGCCTCCAACGCTCATTTACTTGAAGGGCGTGCTTGTTCGATCAGTTTTTGTTTTGGAGGCTGACTTGATGCAAGTTGAAAAATTCCAATAAGAGCACTAGGGCTTGGACAATTTAGTTTGGCCTCGCCAGTCAATTTTACGTCTTAATATTGGTCAGAGATCCTGCACCTGATGTTCTGTTATGGTTAACAGTGAAGCTACGAGAGTGACAAAGTTACGAGGTTAGCAGGATAAGTGTAAAGCAGGAAAGTTAGAGGAAATTTTTTAGAAGTGTTACATAACTGTGCTTTAATATTCCGTAACCGGGCTTGGATATCACATAACTATGCTTGAATGTCGCATAACTATGCTTGAATATCACTCAACTGGGCTGGAATATTACATAACTCTGTTTTAATATCACATAACTGGGCTTGAATATTAGATAACTCTGTTTTAATATCACATAACTGGGCTTGAATATTACATAACTCTGCTTGAATATCACTCAACTGTGCTTGAATATTACATAACTCTGTTTTAATATCACATAACTGGGCTTGAATATTACAGAACTCTGTTTTAATATCACATAACTGGGCTTGAATATTACATAACTCTGCTTGAATATCACTCAACTGTGCTTGAATATTACATAACTCTGTTTTAATATCACATAACTGGGCTTGAATATTACATAACTCAGCTTGAATATCACTCAACTGTGCTTGAATATTACATAACTCTGTTTTAATATCACATAACTGGGCTTGAATATTACATAACTCTGCTTGAATGTCTGAATACTGAGCTTGAATTAATTTTATCATCACAAACACTTGGAATGCCATCACGCAGAAAATGTCTGACTGAAGTTTGATGAGATGGCAAGTGCATGGATCTGACGCAAATACCAGTCATGGGAAATGTTTGTCGCAGATCAAGTAAATAAAATACACAGCGTTTTGATCATGGCACTAACGCCGCGGAGAGCGCGCATGATGAATGCACAACGTGTGAGGCTCAGGGCTTTATGAAGAGGATTCAGAGGTACTGAATGCAAGGCGGTCTATTTAAGTGCACTGCTCAGTGTGAGGCGGAATAGAGAATGGTGCGGGAGATCTGTTTGGCGTGTATGAGGGCTGCTGAGGTTGCTGCGCAGTTCCCATTTGTGTGTATTGGTGACGCAAAAGTTACAGTAAAAGAATTTGAAATGAACTTCAACATTTTATGAAGTTATGTACGTTTTCCAATGGACATAATTACATTCAAATATATAATCTATGAATAAATTAATTATTTTTAATCAAATAAATTAGACATGAAGTTCCTGTCCCGTCCAAAGTTATCACCATGATCATGTTTTCACCTTCCAAGATTTTTTAGGCTTACTTAAATTCGTAAGCAACTGTTCGGATTTTTAGTATTTTTGTGTTTTCGCATTCATTCGTGGTACAGCACCGTGGGGTTACAGCTTCAACGATACTTCATCTCTACCTACTACGTATCACGTATTACTATTGCATTTAAGGCAATGTTAAATAGCAGCTTTCAACGTGTAACTATTGCATTAGGGCATAGTTAAATTGCAGCTTTCAACGTGTTGTTATTGCATTGAGGCAAAGTTAAATAGCAGCTTTCAACGTGTAACTATTGCATTAGGGCATAGTTAAATTGCAGCTTTCAACGTGTTGTTATTGCATTAAGGCAAAGTTAAATTGCAGCTTTCAACGTGTAACTATTGCATTAGGGCATAGTTATATGGCAGTTTTCATTAACTCGGCCGAGCACTCAAACTTTCTAAAGCTTTTGCCGAAAATTGCGCATAAATTTAGGGGAACTCGCTACCATTTTTGCAGCAAATGAGGCGGAAAATGGAATCGATCACAATGCCTCAAGTTAACGGTGAGGGCTAATTACGCCGATGGGCCGCGCTGCGTTGTTGAGGCCTCCAAATATTGAGGAAAATAGATGAAAATGAGGGGAAGTGAGTAAAATCAGAAAATCGGCTTAAATAAGGGGAAATGGGGGATAATAGGGGAAACTTTAATAAATAAGGGATAATAACAGAACATACGGGAAACAATGAATAAGGAGAAATAGTAGTAGCTTCCAGAAATTGGAAATAAACGAAAAAAGGGGGGCCCTAAAAAAATTTCGTCCAAGAAAATCGACGAAAATTATAGTCTGCAAAAAAGTGAAATAAACATGAACATAGGAAGCCGTCATAAATATGTTTAAATAAAAAAATAGAAGCCAACAAGAATATGGGAAAAATATAAATAGGGATGCTTCCATAAGTGGGGAAGCTTTTAAAAATACGGGAAGCTTCCAAACGTAAGGGAAATTGTTAAGATTCATTGAAATGCCTTAAATGGTTACCTCAAATGCAAGTACAGATCGGTGAAATAGAAACTAAAATTACAAACTTAATGAGATCGTTTTTACTTCAGTACCAAGAAGCGGACATTAGTGTCACAAGCGTCACAGATAATGAGAGTGTGCCGTTCATCAGTTGGTGTAGTTAAACATTGTTTGGGACCGGTCTGGGCTCCAGTTGTTATTTTTTTTAAAGGTTTGTTTTGTTTTTCCGAGTAATTGTGCAAGAGGTTGAATGATCACATGCTGTAATGTAATTTTTGTTTGTTTTTATTGTTTTGTTGCTGTAATATAATTAGACAGTTAAACGACACTTACCTGTAAGTGGATGTTTGACTTGAATTCTTCGGCGCCTTGTCATTGCGTGGCATAAAGTGAGAGACGATCGTCCGGGCACGTGGTTAGCAGTCAGTCTTCAAAGTTAGATGTCCGGGGCAAATAATAACTCCATTGCGTGGCATAGCAGGGATGGGTGATAATTGATAACTCTCTTAAATTAACATGGGCGGGCACTTTATGCCACGCAATGACAAGGCGCCGAAGAATTCAAGTCAAACATCCACTTACAGGTAAGTGTCGTTTAACTGTCTAATTCTTCGGGCCTTGTCATAAGCTAGGCCTAAAGTGAGATTTTAAAGAGAGTTATATGTTTGCCCCGAGCTTAGAACAATTTCGGCAAATTCATCGGTCGTGATGGGCTTGTTGTAGAAAGTGGCGAATGTCACACAATTCTTCCATCCTGCAGTTTTGAGTACATTATCCAAGTTCCCAATTTCATTATAAACTTTAGAAACAGCGGCAGATCTGGTACTATGTGCTCCATAGAAGTCGACATCCACTCCACTTTCATATAGAACTTTCTTTAGCCACCTACTAATGGTGCTTGTACCAATTTTAGCATGAGGAGCTTGATAACTTATTAACATCTGATTTTCTCCCTTACGGAGCTTCTTCGTGCGTTCGAGATATTCTGATAAAGTTTTATATACACATAATGAAGGTTCATTGTATGATTTAAGAGTTATTATTCTATTTCTATTATTCCGATGAGAGTGATGTTTCAAATGACTTTTGATAAAAAATGAAATCGAAGAGTCGCCCCGTTTCATATTGTCTATTTTTAACAGAGACAAAGTTTGTACTCTCTGGGCCGTAATGAGAGCCAGCAACATAACAAGTTTGTGCGTTAGAGTTTTAAGATCAAGCTCCCATAATGGATGTAAGTTTTTTAAATAATTCAGCACAATACTGGCATCCCAAATGACTTCATATTTAGCCTTCAGTGGAGATTTTTCGAAAATGCCTTTCATAAATCTCGTCACAATTTTGTTCTCTCCGATACTAATGTCGTTTAACGGAAGTATAAAGTTTGATAAGGCCGACCTCGCAGAGTTGACGGCGCTATAACTTGCATCATCATTGAACAAGTTTTGCAAGAAATTCAGAACAGAATTCAAATTGTATTCAAGGGGATCAATTTTCCTTGAAATACAGAAACGTATCCACTTTCCAATATATGTTTTGTACTGCTTATGGGTTGAAGGTCTCCAGGAGCACATGATAGTGTTGGTAACGTCTTCCGAAAAGCCTCTCTTTTCGCACAATCCCCTGATACGCGACCTCCAATCAGTCTCATCTGGGAATGGAGAGCATGATGATTCTCCGAGAAAGGGAGTTTCAATACATGTTTGGGGAGAAGAAGTGGAGGCATTACCAATAGGCTCAGGAGTTTCGGGAACCACGCTTGCGTGTGCCAGAGAGGGACAACTACAATCCCTTCTGCTTTTTCCTCCACTATCTTCTTCAGAGTTTTCATGATCATGCTGAAAGGAGGAAACGCATAAAAATTTAGTTTACTCCAACTCTCACTAAAGGCATTTATGAAGATAGCATTAGGATCCGGTTTCCATGCTACATAACTTTCAAGTTTGAAGTTTAGTTTCGATGCAAAGAGGTCAATATTTGGGACACCTAAATAATCCGTAATTTGTTGGAAAACTTCTTGAGGGATACTCCATTCAGTAGCGTGATGAAATACCCTACTAGCTTTATCCGCTAGCACATTTTCCGAGCCTTGAATAAATTCTGCCGATATCCAAATATTGCCTCTAATAGCCCAATTCCATATTTCTTTCGAAATCTTGTTGCAAATGAGGGAACTCAAACCTCCCATATGATTGATATATTGAATAGCTGTCATGTTATCGCTTTTAATTCGAATATGGCAATTCTTTTCATTTTTACATGAACTATTTAGCCCATTCAAGATTGCTTTCATCTCAAGTGCATTGATATGCAGGCAACTATCAATCTCAGACCATGGGCCACCATCGCAATTACCATCTCGGCACACCCCCCATCCGCTTGAACTCGCGTCAGTGTATATCACTACTTTAAACTCTTCATGCTTGATAGGACAAAAAGATTTAAACACATTCTCAATCCACCATCTTATATCAATTTTTGAGTCTTCTGATAGTTCAACAGAAGCATCAAATTCACCTCGACTTAGTTTTAGCCCAAATTTTTTGTTCTGCTCAAGAGACCTATAGTTGAGAGCTCCAAACTGCACTCCAGGAAAGCAAGATACCAAGCATCCAATATACATTGCCAAGTCTCTAATGCTAATTCTAGACTTAGTCTGAAGCTCGAGTGACTGATTATAAATCTTCACTTTTTTCTCGTCCGTCAAATAAACTTTCATGTTGACTGTATCGATACGAAACCCCAAGAATTGAATATTTCGAGAAGCGATTAAATTTGACTTATCATGATTGATCACAAACCCAAGACTCTCAAAAAGTTCAATGGTCGATGCGACATTAGTCAAACACTCCTGATAAGAAGTACCAATCAACAGTGAATCATCCAGGTAATACGTTGACAGAAACCCTCGAGACCGTAATGAAGCAAAAACCGGCTTCAACAATTTCGTGAAGAGTCTGGGCGCACAAGAGAGCCCATTCGGTAAGCACGCGAACTGATACAGCTGATTCATCCAGGTGAAACGTAAAAAACACCTGAATCTATTAGCAACAGGGACAGTAAAATATGCATTTTTCAAGTCCACCGACGCCAGAAAATTTCCTTGCTCAATTAAACCAAGAGTGGTTTGCAAAGTTTCCATTTTAAATTTCTTGTAAGTTACATACTTATTTAATTCTGCAAGGTCTAAAATTATTCTGATCCCACCATCGCGTTTCGGACGCGTAAATATTTTGGACACAAACTGAAAAGCAGAATGAACAGCAGGTTCAATTACCCCCGTTTTAAGGAATTCTTTAATTTTTTCGTCAACAAGCTTGGACTCTTTCATAGAAAATTCTATTTCTTTAGGAGGGATTACACGCAAGGGCACTTTATCAGAAAATTCAATTTCACAACCAGATACAAGATCTATAATGAATTTATCTGTCGTTAAGGTACTCCACACCTTTGAAAAATTTTTAATATTGCCAGCATTGAAACCACAAGTCTTTACAGGAGAACTAACCTGTTCTAATAATTTCTGCCCCTTTGCTTCCGAGCATGTCCGGAGGGGCGCCGACCGTTTCCCGAGCGTTGTACTTGGTAAGGACTAAATCTACCCGTTCTTCTTCCAGTGGAGCTACACCTTGCTCTTAAACTGGGAAATCTAGAACTTGCTCCTCTGCTTCTGCTTTGAAAATTACCTCTATAAAACTTATCTTGCCCAATGTGAGCAGAAATTTTATTCAACTCCGTAATTTCCTTTACTTTCTGACTGAAATTTTCTCCTAGTAACCAAAGGCCAGAAAAATTTTCTTCCCTTTTACAGAGCTTTGCCCAATTGGAAGGCAAATCAGGCTTCATAGCCTCCTTCCTGCAGTTGACCAGGTCCAAGTTAGCAGTTCCAATAAAAGCAACTGAATCTGAAAGGTCTTTAATAATCTGAGTTAAATCAAGATTATCCTGAGAATCTTCTTTAATGGCTCCAAAGATTTTTTCCATGCATTTGCCAATTGGGGTCAAACTCGTTAGGATGCTCTTTTGAATTTTCTGCAACTCGCATTCACGTTGCTTAGTTTTTGCGGGTAAATAGTTAAAAACTTCCGGATTCAGTTTAGGAACTTCTAAGAAGGAACAATTTTCCGGTCTCACATGAGTTTCTTCTCTTCGTTTTTTAGAATTTTCAGAGCTAGATTTGGAAATCATCGACGCGATCAATGAAGAAACTTCATCATTAATATTGGGACCAGTTAATTCTGCGTTCTCAAATTCTCTTTCAATCTTGCTCAAAAGAGATTCCTCAACACTCTCTTGTTCAATTTCCAGAGAATCCTCTTCAAAACATTGCTCTTCATTAGACAATTCGAACATAGGCATAATTTCGGCAGTTATATTCTGAGCTATAGAATTCCCTAATTTAGAAATATTTTCATTCATTTTGGCAAACCCATCCATCATAACTTCGCAGATCTTGTCCAAATCACCATTCCCCTCCAAATTCTTCCTTTTCCCCGCAGCACTCTTTACATGACTGGGACCCGCGGAAGAGCCAGCTTTGTCACTTTTAGAAATTTCAGCATCTTTTTTCCTCTCTTGGGACACAGAATTATCTTTATTCTTCTCACTTCGTTTACTAATTTTTACTTTTTCCGCCACACTCAAATTTGTTTCACTTTCTGCAGGTGGGTCAACTCCCACCAGGTCCGCAAGAGAAGCCATTTCAGTAAATTTTTTAATTATGATTATTTTCAATCACTGAAACACACAATATAATTTTTTAATCGAAATTTTATTATCTTAAGATATTAGATCTACAATTTAGCTTGATCAAACCTAAATTCATTTCTATTCATCTAATGATTGGTCGGTCGATTTAAAAGTTTCAATGCGGTTACCCAGCTTATTTTCAAAAATAACTAGAGCAGCAGAAGAGCATAAAACTTCCATTACAAAGGTTTTACCAGGTTAAATTAAAGCTGTAATCACGCCTAAGGGAGATTACCCAGGTAAGCAATAATTGTCACGCCTAAGGGAGACAAACCTGGTGCTTTAATATTACAATTTTAGTCACACCTGAGGATGACTAGCCCGGTCAATAGGTATAGAAGCTTGTAATCACGCCCAAGGGAGATTACCCAGGTAATTAGTAATTGTCACGCCTGAGGGAGACAAACCTGGTGCTTATCAATACAAATTTAGTCACACCTGAGGATGACTAGCCCGGTTATTAGTCATAAAAGCTTGTAATCACGCCTAAGGGAGATTACCCAGGTAGTTAGTATTGTCACGCCCAAGGGAGACAAACCTGGTGCTTAGTTTATTTAATCAGGCACAAGGCTGATTTTCCAGGCAAAATTCTATTGTTTGCATAGAATTGAATGAAAAGCTGGGTAACAAGCATCTATGCCCCGCAGTTAAACTTTTAAATTCACCGCGACAACTTTAAATCTGATATTAATCTAGTTAAATAATAGAAGTTCACCGGCTAGTTAATCTTCACTGCGAACGCACACAAGGACCGACTGGCACCACGTCTCAACGATCACTGACTGCTAACCACGTGCCCGGACGATCGTCTCTCACTTTAGGCCTAGCTTATGACAAGGCCCGAAGAATTGTTGTTTATTATTCGGAAAAATCGTGTACAAGATGATTGCTTACATGCTGTAGTAATACGAGGTATGAACGCTCTAAGCTTTCCGAGATAATGAATGAGAACAAATCAAAAAATTCGGGTTAAAGATGGAAAAAACGCCTGCATGAAAACCTCTCTTACCATAAACTAAAAATTCAAACATCTGTTATTATTAATATAAAATTAGAAACACTAGCATCTTTAATTTTAAATTGGTATTAATTTTCAAGCTGTAGCTGCACTTTAAAATACAAAAGATGAACGATGTTTTCTCGAAGTTTTGGCTCATTTAAACATCAATGGGATTCGACGCCGGTATTTTAGGTCGTTTAGCGTCGGTCGAGGTCGTTCTAGGTCGTAAAAGTTCTAGGCGGAGGAACGAGAAATGAGACAAGTTTTACATATGGAATTGAAAATTGGAAAGCTCGAAAACTTGAAGCTGATATTCCTTCAAGTCAACGTTCACATTCCGGTGGAAAATCAATGCTGGAAAGGAATGTCTATCGGCCATTTAGTTCAAGAAAACGATGAAATAATTTCTCTCATGAGGTGGCGTTTTTATGTCTAGCAATGGTAGGAAAATAGCGGCCAATTGAGAAGGAATGCGACGCGATACAAAGCAGCTGCATTTCATATCTTCCACTGCAATGCACGGGGAGACGAGAGCACTCGCGGCAATTGTACTCACGAACTGCTCTGAACTGCTGCCTTCTCACTGCTCTGAACTGCTGCCTTCTAATTGCTCTGAACTGCTGCCTTCAAACTGCTCTGAACTGCTGCCTTCAAACTGCTCTGAACTGCTGCCTTCAAACTGCTCTGAACTGCTGCCTTCTCACTGCTCTGACCTGCCGCCTTCAAACTGCTCTGAACTGCTGCCTTCAAACTGCTCTGAACTGCCGCCTTCAAATTGCTCTGAACTGCTGCCTTCAAACTGCTCTGAACTGCTGCCTTCTCACTGCTCTGAACTGCTGCCTTCAAACTGCTCTGACCTGCCGCCTTCAAACTGCTCTGAACTGCTGCCTTCAAACTGCTCTGAACTGCCGCCTTCTCACTGCTCTGAACTGCTGCCTTCAAACTGCTCTGAACTGCTGCCTTCTCACTGCTCTGAACTGCTGCCTTCAAACTGCTCTGAACTGCTGCCTTCTCAGTGCTCTGTACTACTGCCTTCTTTCTAACTTCAAATTGTTCTGAATTGTTACCCTCTATCTGCCTTCAACCTACGCTGAACTACCGCCTCATTTCTGCCTTCAACCTGCGCTGAAATTGGTAAATATTGTAGGAACGAATGTATGTGTGCGAAAAAAAGAAAAACAAATGCGTTCAAATTTAATTGACAGTTCGGTAGAGGAAGGAAAAGTTATACCAGAAGTTTTTCATTTAATCAAATCACTCGTAAATCAGAGACAGATGAAACTTGTAAATGGAAATTACCTTGCAAGGGAAAGAAGTGATAACTATTACAATTATTATCATTATTACTCTCAATTTAATTGCAATTTCATTATAGTTCAATGTCCATCTTCACGTGGAATGTAAATTATATGAATAAGGTCGCAAATTGTTCTAATACACAGTTCATCCCATATCGTGAGAGTGAGAGCAAATGATTCTACAAACATTGAATTTAAGTCGATATGCTTCGGAGTTAGCACACCGTCTGCTATTTCCGCTTGTAAGAAAGAAGGACTATTATTCGAAAAAGCATCTCTTCAGCTTCACTACTACGTGCATTTGAAGCCAGAAAATTCAAACCTGTGTAAGTAAATTGTAAATTGGCACATTCATCAGTTTCTCTTCAAAAATTTGGACATATACGCACTTGAAAACTTATTTCGCTCAAAAATGTGACTGTATTAAAAATATGTATTTTTCACCATATTATTTTTCAAAGATTCTGTCCGTTTAATCTTACCCTCAAGTTTTTAATCTGATCCACAGCTCACATGGATGTGTATTTTTCAGCCTCTTCGTTAATATTTTCAAAAAGTTCAACTCGAAACAATGTGTAGTTCAGTCATAAAGGCTATTACCATACGAGAAAAATTGAACTTTATTTTTTGAATGAGCAGGAGCGTTGTCCTGCTGATGTATGGCGATAAAAAAAGTAGTTTATTTTGCATGTGCAACGGAATTCCATCTATGTGAAAACACCTGAATGTAGACAATTTTCTGCACTCAAGTGCACGATCCAGTTTTTGTAGCATTGGCTTAAGTTTAAAGACTGAACACAGTGGTTTCCAAACATTGAATTTCATGAAACAAGATAAAAGTTGAAGATGAAAGTAGTGATGAAAATCGGACAGCAGTGAATCGGAAAAAGATGGCCCGCAAGAAAACAAAAAACCTATCCCACAACTACAGCAGGAAAGCCTATAAGCCTATCAGCTCAGGACCTCACATTTTCCCCTCGGGAGCACTAATTCTCAAATCATCAACTGAAATTTACTTACTTTCAAACTACGTAACCCTGGTTTCATACCACATCGTCAATTGAAGTTTGTTCACTTTCACAACGCATAATCCTGGTTTGCATCCCACATTTTCAACTGAATTTTTTTATAGAATATACTCCTGATTTCCATACCACAACCTCCGTCGTTGCGTACGGCCGCCACAGAGTCGGATCGTTGATATCAGGTGTTCCGAGTCAAAAAGACTGCCTCTGACAGGCACTCATCGAACAGCCACCAGTTAACGCTCCAGCCAAAACGAATTCCAAACACCGACAAAATAAATTTGTTCTGTCATCCTATCTATTTCCGTACTCACAAAAATATTTCAGAAGCATGTATATACGTACGTTGAATATAAGATTGCACGATAGATTTATGTTACATACACATTTTCAGTTCATATTCTACGAGTGAAAGATGAGCGTTAGCACTTAAGCAGAAATATCTATTGAATGAGCGCAGCTGGGCGCTACAACCATGAGATCCTTCAGAGAAACAAAAGTTTTGTTATTTAAATGATTAAATAGCCGTAGACTAGTCGCGCTGTCACAGTTAAACGCACCCTGGACTCGACTCAAAAGCTCAGGACATTATAGTTGTGCTCAGTAAAGCAGAGTTGCCAGATAAATATTTTGCTCTTTTAAGTTCAACGTTTATTTCAAATAAAGTGAGACCATATAGAGTAGAAACCATTTTCTGACCTAAAGTCAAAATTCTGTGCTCATATTACCGTAATCACAACTGCGATCAGTTAACTACCGTAGCACCGGCATCAAGTAGTCACCGAGACCAGGATGTGGAAGGAACTACCTGCCATTCGACAAAGAACTTCGAAGAACACACTAGGGCACAAATTTCCCCAGGAATAAAATGTATTAGAGCTGTTCCAGAAAGTGGATTTTGAAATCCACTTTGACTGTGAAGGATTTAATGAGCCCTGCAGCCGCGCGAGCTACCAAGCAGTATTTACAACCAAATTTACTCGTGAATAGCGATCCGGTTTGATCATTTTGTCGCGACACGGGACAAATCTGGCAACTTTGCACAGATGCAGCGAAAGTATTTATTGCCAAATTTACTCGGAAAAACGATCAGATTTGCGCAATTTGGCGAAGCACGGGGCAAATCTGGCCGGAAGAACGGTCAGATTTGAGCACTTCGGGGCAAATCTGGCAACTTTGCAGCAGAGCTGAGCACGATCTCAGCCCCAAGTTTGCGCAAAAAGTTGGCGCAGGTGCGACGGTGGCCCGCACGCTCGCCGCTGTTGGCTCTGCAAACTCGCCAGTTTGCGCTGCCGGGCCGCGCTTCTGGCCTGCTTTTCGTGTGGCTAGCCGTCTCGGGCAGAGGCTGCGTAGGCTGCATAGGCTATGTAGGCTACCAGCTCTTTTGCCGTCATTTTGTGAGTCTAGCCATCTCGGGCAGAGGCTGCATGGGCTGCATCGGCTATGTAGGCTACCAGCTCTCTTTCGCTGTCATCTTGGGGAGCCTAGCCGTCTCGGGCAGAGGCTACGCAGGCTACATAGACTCCCAGCCCACCAACTCTCCTTCCCCGTTTCGAACATAGGCTACATAGCTTCCCAGCTCTCCTATGCAGGACTTTTACTAGGTAAATCCCCTGATATTTTGGGTTATTCTGATATTTTGGGAGGATATTTTGGTAAAATATCAGGATATCCCCTGATATTTTGGGAGGGGAATCTTATGAAATTCCTATATTTTCATATTTTATAATAAAAAATAACTAATTATGGTCACTTGTAGTTTTGGCGTTTTTGATAATGAATGTGACAGACGCCGAATTAAAAACCTACAGTATCCATGTAAATAATTTGGAAGATGGTGCAATTAAAGAACGGGATCATCAATTGTAATGAATGCAAAAAAAAAATCAAAAACGTCGCTGCGCTAACAAATCATTTTGAAGCACCAAATAAACTATTGGGCAGTTTTCACACTCTGTATTTCGCAAGGGCTTGATCATATGACAAGAGTTGCATTTCACTACACCTTGTTTATTATTCATAGTACACGATTTTTATTGCCTAGTGTAAAGAACACCAAGAAGTCGAGCATCAAATTGCAGAGAACCTAACAAAGAATAACGAAGAATGCCCAATAATCCTACCAGAACGTTTCGCAGAATCCAAATAAAGAATAATACTCTTCATTGCTCTTCAATTTGACACTTCACACTTCATACTTACATACAACCTTCATTACACTTCGATGTACGCAAGCACATGACTGCATGCATCAATAAGTTTCGTTGCATCTAAATGTAAACTTTCTCAGCCAACAAGAAAAGCAATGTTCAGCCCTAATGTAAAGAGCTGTCCAATATCAGCATGAAACTCTTCACTCTAGCGAAGATTTTCGCAATACTAAACTGAAGAATTGCGTTGCAACAAATAAATAATTCAACAGAGCACGAGGAAAAAAATATATTCCTGAACACCCAAATAAATAATTTCTGGAGACCTAAATACAAAATTTCTCGGTCCACAAACGGGAAAAATTCGCTGAACAAATAATGGCGGCTCGAGACCGCAGAGCATTTTTGCGTCGTTGCCGAGCCCCCGTTGCTGAAGAACTATTGAATTTGCGACTTGGAACGAGCCTGCCGCTCTCGAGTCTTGTGCAGAATTACTAATGAAACACGCCTGAGTCGTGCCAAATGCTGCTCCCTGCCAAATGCTGAGTCATGCCAAATACTGCTCCCTGCCAAATGCTGAGTCATGCCAAATGCTGCTCCCAGCCAAATGCTGAGTCCTGCCAAATGCTGCTCCCTGCCAAATGCTGAGTCATGCCAAATGCTGCTCCCTGCCAAATGCTGAGTCATGCCAAATGCTGCTCCCAGCCAAATGCTGAGTCCTGCCAAATGTTGCGTCCTGCCAAATGCTGCGTCCTGCCAAATGCTGAGTCCTGCCAAATGCTGTGTCGTTCCAAATGCTGCGTTTTGCCAGACTGAATCTCCACCTATATGGACACACACCACATCTCACGCCAGAGGTACATATGTAGTCCCAAAGCCGCAACTCGTCGGATGCCACACGAGTCTTGACGAGTTTGCATTATAACTAAAGACGAAGGTTTCGGGATACTTAACAAAAGTTACAGCAATTTTCCAACACTTCTGAGCCAAGAACGCTGTTTTGAAACACATTTTAGCGAGGAACATTTTTGGGCGACAACCGAGAGGACGTTGGCCGGGCAAATGTCTCTCCTCGCATTTTGACCTCGGACTCGAGTTTAGCAGAGAGCTTGTTGCTTGTTGCGAGGCCCGAGTCGGGGTCGTCGGGACAGACTGATGGGTTCTGCTGTTTGAAGTCGGCTGCCCTCCGAGTTGGAGTTTTGGAATTGAAAGTCATGGCAGTGTTAGCTTTGGGATCGCATGTCATGTCCATACGAGTTTTGGAATCCAACGTCGTGGTAATACGAGTTTTGAATCTAAGTTCATGACAGGACAGTCTTGGAATCGAAAGTTATGGCAATAAGAGTTTTGGAATCTAAAGTCATGGCAATAAGAGTTTTGGAATTTAAAGTCATGGCAATAAGAGTTTTGGAATTTAAAGTCATGGCAATATGAGTTTTGGAATCCGTCATGACAATAAGAGTTTTGGAATTCAGCGTCATGGTAATACGAGTTTTAGAATCGAAAATCATGGCAGGATGAGTCTTGGAATCAAAATTCATGTCAATACGAGTTTTGGAATTGAAAGTCATCGCAACACGAGTTCTGGAATTGAAAGTCATCGCAACACGAGTTCTAGAATTGAAAGTCATTGCAAGACGAGTGTTGGAATCGGACAAACAGACAACACTTTTTTAGAACGATAATTAGACTCCATTTTTCCATAATGGGAAATTTCAGAGAGGTAAATAACCGCCACGTTTCCCGAATGGAAATTTCAGAGTGGAAAATTACGTAAGAGTAAATTTCAAGAAAGTATGTAAACATCAGAATGGTAAATGAAATAAATTTTCATCTAGCTAGTGCTAGGCCCCTCATATATAAATAAGGAATTAAGAGACGTGCGCTGATGTGCGTGTGTATACATGCGCACATATTGGTATCTCAACTGCGTTTGCACAGCGAACGAATTCTGTGTTACTTATCCTAAAAGATAAATCGGCATCGAGTATAGGTCAAGAAATACGCACCCATACGGGGGCAGTACTCTAGATCTCAGAGTAACAAATAACAAACGCAAAATTTCAAATCATTTGTGGTCATTAAGGTGTTGACTTAACCCTTTAACGCCCACATTTTTATATTCATATTACCATTATGACAACTACTATCACTAAACCGACACTGGCATTAAGTAGTCACTTATCAAGATGGGGAAGGAACTGCCACTCAGCGGTGAAGTTCAAAGGACACATTAGTGAACAAATTGAATAAGAAATACAATATATTATTGTTATTTTTAAGGGTTAATAGGGTTAATAGCAGGGGATTTACTTTAATTTATTGGACTGACTCGTACTCAACTAAAATGTTGCCTTTGATGGCTGCTTTGTAAGATCATTGGTTCGTTGACGCAAACTTTAACTTTTCTGATTAACGTGAACTGGTGAACTGAAACTAATTGCGCAGCTAATAAAATGCTGAAACTTGGCAACAGAAAGTCTTCCTCTAAATTGACGAGCAAAATTGACCGGACATCCAATACTATTTTGGTAATTTTACAGCTTAAAAGTCTCATAAACCTAAAACCATTGAATTGTTGAACTCTAAATTCTAACTTTTTTGTGAAACGTTCTCAGTAGCTCATGAGGCTGAATTTTTTTCAATCCCATGAGTTTATTCATTCCTGAATTTTTTCATTTACTACTATTTCGATTCTATTTATTTTGAAATCATTAACATTTGGGGAACTTGAAAACGATGAAAATTCCGAAGAAATTAATTATGCATCCTTGGAAAATGTTTTGGAGCCCCGCTCCATCAGGAGTTCAAAAAGTACAAATCATTATGTCTCTGAAAAAAAAGATCAAAGAACTATAAATTTCAGGCAATAAAAGACATCACGAACGCAAAATATTTCAAAGAAAAATAAATTTAACAAATATTGCTATCTATTTATTATTTTAAATTTACTACATTAAAGTCGGCTACAGACTTCAAAGTCTTAGGCTCTGCCTCAACCTTCTATGACCTCAGAATTTAAGAGTCTTTGCATATTTTTAAACGTAAACCTGCATTGAACAATGCCTACAGTTCACACCCGTGATAAACCGGTGATAAAGGCTAGTCTGAGAAGCTGAGTTTCAAACGAAAACAAAGAATCAAAGCAAGCAAAGTGTAAAAGGTCCTCAATTCTTCATTAATTGCAATGCCCCAACTATGTACCTACACATTGACGCATCAACCAGCATCGTTCACGATTTCTTTTTCATCACATCGCTAACTTGGCACGAGCGTGACCAATTGTTGGAAAAAAGTACAGCTACTTAGCGAATGAAACTGTTGAATTACTTATTATGACTATTAAAACGAAATTCATTTGTTTCATCTCTCATTTGCGTTAGGTACTTCTGAAAATCCCCTTAGATTCAATTACCATTAATAAAAACGTAAATTCACGGTAATAGGGTATTATGAAAGACTCGCATACTGCTGAACATTTCTTCGACATCTACCCTGACCTTCCTGGGAGCAGCCCTCCCAACACAATTCTCAAGTTAATCCAAATTAGCATTGGCAAAGAAAAAGGAAATTCATCAATCCCGTTTGCAGTGTCGAACATAATAGCTATCTGCAAGAACACGAGTGGGGAGATCAAAAGAAAGATCAACATGAGCTTGGTGCGACGGAGCTCATCAATATTTAACACTTTGGCTTCGCCGTGAGCGACCGATGGTACACGGAGGGAATTTCCAGAATGCTGCTGACCGACCAGTAGCCACAAGCTGATTTTTTAAATACTTAATCAAAATTAAATAAGAGCACGATCCAGTAAATATTTGCAATTTTCAACATTGCTGACTAGAACTGACTTTGAATTTGAGTTTAATATTAAACTTCCGTTTTGTTTTCTGCCGTCAATATTTAACGGCGGAAGGTGGATGGTGGGAACACGAGACATCTACCGTGCGTGTTGATTGGGCGTCCAGGCATGTTTTGCTGCTGGGGGGTAGCCGTCTGGTGTGAAACTGGTACGTGAGGTGAAGTGTGCTGACGCTGTGTCGTGAAACTGGTGCGTGAGGTGAAGTGTGGGACGCTGTGTGGTGAAACTGGTGCGTGAGGTGAATTGTGGGACGCTGTGTTGTGAAACTGGTGCGTGAGGTGAAGTGTGGGACGCTGTGTGGTGAAACTGGAGCGTGAGGTGAAGTGTGTGACGCTGTGTGGTGAAACTGGAGCGTGAAGTGAAGTGTGCTGACGCTGTGTTGTGAAACAAGTGCGTCAGGTGAAGTGTGTGACGCTGTGTTGTGAAACAAGTGCGTGCCATCAAGTGTGCTGATGCCCGCAATGTATAATGTACTGGATACTTGTGGACACGTACACCACGACTCTTAATGTTAAGCAGACACGTACCAAAGGTAATAAGTGCAGATACTTGCTACAAAACGAATCTTTGGCTTGGACGGTGCTGTTGAAACAGCAGTGCCACTCTATTGCAAGAGTAATAATGTACTGTTGAAACAGTGTTACCGTTCTGTTACAGCCGCAACAAGCACAGCTGCAACAAGCACAGCTGCAACAAGCACAGCTGCAACAAGCACAGCTGCAACAAGCACAGCTGCAACAAGCACAGCTGCAACAAGCACAGCTGCAACAAGCACAGCTGCAACAAGCACAGCTGCAACAAGCACAGCTGCAACAAGCACAGCTGCAACAAGCACAGCTGCAACAAGCACAGCTGCAACAAGCACAGCTGCAACAAGCACAGCTGCAACAAGCACAGCTGCAACAAGCACAGCTGCAACAAGCACAGCTGCAACAAGCACAGCTGCAACAAGCACAGCTGCAACAAGCACAGCTGCAACAAGCACAGCTGCAACAAGCACAGCTGCAACAAGCACAACTGCAACAAGCACAGCTGCAACAAGCACAGCTGCAACAAATACAGCTGCCGGAGCTGTCACAGGCCAATAATATCGATGAGACACTAGCCAATCACGTATCAGTTTTAATTAGAGCTCCTGCCCTAAAATTAGTTCCCCCTTCATGAAGCGTGGGAAGGATTGGTGGCAATGAAGAAACGGATGGGAAAACTTCAGGCAGCTGATGAATAAATTTTTGAAAGAAGGAGAGTACATTTTTGATAGAAGAGGGAAACATTTTTCATAGAAGAGGGAAACATCTTCGATAGAAAAGGGAAAAATTCTTGAGAGAAAAGGACAATTTCCTGAAAGAGGACAATTTTTTGAAAGAGGACAATTTTTTGAAAGAGGACAATTTTTTGAAAGAAGAGGAAAATTTTTTTGAAAGAAGAGGAAAAATTTTTTGAAAGAAGAGGAAAATTTTTTTGAAAGAAGAGGAAAATTTTTTTGAAAGAAGAGGAAAAATTTTTTGAAAGAAGAGGAAAATTTTTTTGAAAGAAGAGGAAAATTTTTTGGAAGAAGAGGAAAAATTTTTGAAAGAAGAGGAAAAATTTTTGAAAAGAGATAAACATTTTTTGAGAGAAGAGGAAATTTATTTGAAAGAAGAGGAAAAAATTTTCATAGAAGAAGAACTAATTTTTTTTAAAAGAGGAATAAATGAGTTAAATAACTGGAAGTTCTACAAATTTACCAAATAGACCCGAAGTCAACCAATAGGGAAAATAGAGAAAAGAAGGACCTTCGATTGATACAGGAAGAAAACTAAAAACACGCTTGCATTAGAGTTGATGAGCGGGAGATAAATGGAGGCGAGAAAAATGTATTGATGGAAATTATTTTCGAACTCTTACACGAACTTGCTGTTTTTTGAGCATATTTTAATCCATAATATTCATTTAAGTTTCTGCGTGCGAATCAAATGTCCGATCGCAACGTCCGTTATGTAATTAAGATCACTGTCACATCCGTAATGGCGTTGAGGTGATTGCAAAATCCCTTAAAAAAATCGAGGTGATTGTAAAATCCGTTATATAATCGAGGTGATTGCAAAATCCGTTATAAAATCGAGGTGATTGCAAAATCCGTTATAAAATCGAGGTGATTGCAAAATCCGTTATAAAATCGAGGTGATTGCAAAATCCGTTATAAAATTGAGGTGATTGCAAAATCCGTTATAAAATTGAGGTGATTGCAAAATCCGTTATAAAATCGAGGTGATTGCAAAATCCGTTATAAAAGTTATAAAATCGAGGTGATTGCAAAATCCGATATAAAATCGAGGTGATTGCAAAATCCGTCAGAAAATCAACATGATTGAAACATCTGTCATAAAATGGAAGTGATTGAAACAGATTAGATTATACGTTAGTTTAAGCTTCCTTAACCGCTAAAAAAACGTTTCGAAGAGAGGAAGGAGGAAGGCACCCTTTTGTATGAAGATAAGGGAACGCGGAATCTATGCAGAAGGGGCATAGAAATAGCAAGTTGAGAAAGAAGTTTATGAGACAAGATAAAAGTTGAAGAAGAAAGTGAAAAACAGGACAGCAGTGAACTGAAAAAAAGATGAGTCTTAACATAACACAATAAAATTTTATTGCAACAAAAAGAATGTCGACCTAACTCCAAGCTCGGGCCCTAATTCCCATAGTTACATTAGTTGTCTCCCCCTGAGGGCTCTCAAAATAGATTTAATGGAAAGCATAAAGTCTGGGAGTGCAGCATTGTGAACCATTTAAGGTATTCTGCATACCTGCCAAGAGAGTTAGCCAGCAGGGGGCTCTCCTGCACTCAGAACTCCGTAATCGCCGGGGCCTAAAAAGACTAAGCACAGTAAAAGGCTTCAGATGGGGCTCGAAATTTCTCAAGTTTTAATAAGAAGCATTAAGGGTTGGAGTCAGGCTCTATTGCAGCTAATCTCGGGACCGGGAGCCCTGCAGCCCAACTCAGGCAACTTCTATGGTTCATTGCATCCACTTGCTCGGGTTAACCTTCACCCACCGCGTATCTTAGGCTTTTGGTCCTGCCAAGATCTTCTTAGGGTGCTTTTGTTAACCGTTTCGAGAAAATGACCGGCCGGAATTCTCAAGATACAGGGCATGAGGAATAAACACTCCCATAATGTGCAAGTTTCCCCTTAAGGTCGAGGCTAATTAGAGTTTCTAGCGTGGCTTTAATGCCATAATTTTGGTAGGGTCACTTAGCCTCGTTACGACCTAGGGCGTTTAATTGTCGGAGAGCTCATGGCTATTGCGAGATACCTGAGTATGTATGTATAAATGTAGGTGTGCATGAATGCATTTGTGCCTGTGTGCATGCGTGCATGTATGCATAATATATATGACCGAAGTGTTAAATCAAAACAAATAGTTTCGATCCTTATACTGACGTCATGCATGTATTATGGCTATTGCGAGATGCCATTGTATGGGTGTATGTAAATATGCATGTATGTGTGTGCATGTGTGCATATGTGCATACGTGCATGTATGAATGTATGCAAATTGTACATGTGACTAAAGAGTTAAATTTGAAATAAATAACGTTGACGCTTATATTGACGTGATGCATGTATCCATATATGTGTACAGCCACGGAATCCAGAGCAGGAGTCTGAAAGGTCCCTCTGTGCGAGACCCTGGTTTGAGACGAGTTGTTATTGGAGGAACATTGTTATTCTATACTCGAGCCTAAATTGGAATTAAGCCCAAAGGACACCAGAGATAGAGGTGTGGCGGCCGACTTGCTAACAAGATATTATGGACATGTTCATCCAAAGCTGCGGAAAAGAAATGAGGGTGGTGGCTTCATTCAATTCAAGAACTGTTTTCACTACATGGATATGATCACGGTAGTTTATGCAGTGAAAAAGTTTTCCTTACTGGTTGCTAATATTTCCGGCGAGAAGAATATCGAATAAAAATTGTCGCAAAGTTGCAGCCATTACAGTGCAGCGCGGAAGAACTTGTTACCTAAACTCAACCGTAAAAAAAAAAATTTTCTCGTGTTCTGTTTTATCCTGAGAACGTATCACTGACCAAGTCCATGCCAACAAAAAGATTAATTTCCGCAACCCGTAGAAATACTTGCGGACTCAACAACGACGAACGTCCCTCAATATAGGTTACAAAAACAGCATGAACAAAAAAACAGTTAGCAGAAAACGAGAAAAACTCAAAAACCTTGGAGTCGCGAAGAAGATATCAAAGTCCTCGAGCTAATTAAAGTTAATGCAGTGCAAGAACAGCGGCGGAAAATACAGTGCGGTACATTAATCAAGGACAAGAGCCATGGTCGCTGATTCACAAGTGTTTGCAAGCGGACTTTTCATTTCGGTAGCTAATTAAAGGACGAAGAAGTGGGGGCTTGAAGCCGTGGTGCAGAGAGAGAGTCCGCTCACTGCGGGTCCATTAGACAGAATTTATGGTGGCTACCATCCGTTCCAGCGTCCCACCTAAAACAGCCTTCCACAAATTGCTGGTATATGACCTAAGTTTGCTAAAACGCCATAAGTCAAACTTAATTCAGGAGCCGAAATTGCTAAAATAATACGTACACCTAAAACACTTTTCCAAAATTGCATGTTTATGTGCCAAGTTTGCTCAAACGCCGTAAGTCATACTTAATTCAGGAGTCGAAATTTTGAAAATAATATTTAATCATCAACGTGCTGCTGCATGGAATCGCAGTGACTGAAGAAAAAATTGCAACGATTTTAAAAGAAAAAACTACGATTTTGACGTTTGTGCGAAATTTGGCAGGGGCTGCTGGAGGAAGTTGGGGGACATCTGGCCAGGCATAATTTATACTCAGGCATTGTCTTTTCCAGACAACTCGGAAATGGTGGCCCGACTGGGATGGCTATTGGGCCATGGAATTCAGGTCGCTGGCTATGATAAATGCGAGCTCATTTGGGTAGTGTAAGAAAAATGACACGTGCTTCAAAAATGTCCTCGAGCAATTATACGAGACAAAAAGAGGCAACTGTCAATTAAACAAATATAAGAATTCATGAGCCATGGAACAAGCCTCTGGCTATGATAAATGCGAGCTCATTTGGATAGTGTAATAAAAATGAAATGTGCCCATGAATCTTGCCTTAAAAAAATGTCCGCGTGCATTTACACGAGACAAAAAAAAGGCAACTCTCAATCCGCTAGAAATAAGATAACTTAGATTGAAATGTTTACGCGCTACCCATTTCAATTAGTATCCAGAACTTTTAAGGTGCTGGACGAACCCTTAAAAAATAACTCACCGAATAGAAATAGTTCAATGTCGGTGCATTGTAAATACACATTTGGTTAAGTTAAGAGAGTAAATCTCATCATTTAGTAGAAATTTATGACTAGCTGTTTAAATAAACAAATATGCAGCCGTGAACAGCATGAAAGTCAACATTTTCGACATAAAAATCAAAAACTCCTTAAAGACTATCGGCTCTGACTTCAAAATTCAAACCTAAAATTTCTCCTCTTTCATACTTCAGTACTGACTTTGCAATTTAAAGATGAAATCGTCTCAGTTTCATATTTCGACAACATATTTGAAACGCAATGTTAAAAATTTCCAGTTTCTCATTTCAATACTGAACTCGCCATTCAATGTCCAAATTTTCTCAGTTTTTTAAATAAAGACATAATTTAGCAAGCGACCGGACACCGCGTGAAGAACGAACGAGACAAAAAAAGCAACCATCAACTAGACAGAAATAAAAGCATAGAGCTAGCAGGCTCGAAACAAAACTCAAAACTCGTATCTCTTCTGCTGCATGGTCAAAAGGAATCCGCCCAAAAAACTGGAAAGTTCTCCTTTCAGAGCTCGGAGGGAACACAGACTCAGGAATCCTGGCTTTAGAGCGATGATGACAGATGGAGCACTGCTCTCGAATACGAATGGGAATTTGGGAGCCGCGAAACCTACCATTTCGAATATGAATGAAGACGTTTGACTAACGCGGAATTTTTCGACCAGTGCAAAAATATTGTGAGAGCCCCGCGCAAGGATGAACATGCTCTTCTTCTTCACCATAGGTCTCGTCTCTACACGATACTTGAAAGCGTGAAATTTTTTAGGTCGTAAAATATTTTGGCTATCCACAGGTCTCGTCTCTACCACGATACTTGGAGGCCCGAAATTTTGTCATTTTTTGTGTGGCAAGAAATTTTGGCTATCCACAGGTCTCGTCTCTACCAGGTCTCGTCTCTACTTGGAGGCCCGAAATTTTGCCATTTTTTGTGTGGCAAGAAATTTTGGCTATCCACAGGTCTCGTCTCTACCACGATACTTGGAGGCCCGAAATTTTGTCATTTTTTGTGTGGCAAGAAATTTTGGCTATCCACAGGTCTCGTCTCTACCATGATACCTGGAAGCACCATAACTTGTGTCATAGGCGTCTCTAGCTACTGTTTAAACACGGAATGAACGTTTCCGCTTCTAAAATTATTAGCTTGCTCCTTAACCTGCTGAATGTGCTGGCTCACAGTATGTAAATGCATAAATATGCTTGTATACTTAATTATACGGAAAATAGGCAATACTTCGTCCTGTGTTTGTACTAAGCCTACGATAATCGAATTAAGGTATTATTATATTTATCTACTAAAGTATTAATTTGCCTCGTTTTTCTTTGTAATGGCTTAGTATTACTGGAAATTGCATAATCGGGCCACTCACACAAAGCTTTCTCTTACAGCGCACTCGGGTTGCACATCACAGTTCGTGAAACACATCACACCGGATATTGTACCTCACCACTTGTGACACGCATCTCTAAACCAACTTCACGCCACGCACAGGTCATCGCACACTGCATAACAAATCACACGACCCCAAAAACAACAGAGCACACAACATCACACAACTTCAAAAAAGTACATATCACACACTGCATCATTTCATACAGCATACACCATACAACACATCTTACAACACACTACTACACACATCACCTACTACACACATCACCTACACTACATCACCTACTCACAACACAATACTACACACACCACACAATAACACACAATGCAATACTATTCGCAACACACTCATCACACACCACGTAGTACATTACACAACACCCATTACACACAATATATCACACACAGTACGATACGCCACACAACCCATCAAACAACACACCTCACACAAGCCCAGGCTGGACACACAACACATGACACATCACACCTCACACAAGCTCAGGATCGATACACAACACACCTCACACAAGCCTAAGCCAAGCACACAACATCTCACACACAGCCCAAGGTAGGAACACAACACACCTCACACAAGCCCAAGCTGGACACAGAACACATGACACAACACACCTCACACAAGGCCAGGCTCGACACACAACACATGACACAACACACCTCACACAAGGCCAGGCAGGACACACAACACATGACAACACACATCACACAAGACCAGGCCAGACACACAACACATGACACAACACACATCGCACAAGACCAGGCCGGACACACAACACATGACACAACACACCTCACACAAGGCCAGGCCGGACACACAACACATGACACAACACACCTCACACAAGGCAAGGCTCGACACACAACACATGACACAACACACCTAACACAAGGCCAGGCTCGACACACTACACATGACACAACACACCTCACACAAGGCCAGGCTCGACACACAACACATGACACAACACACCTCACACAAGGCCAGGCTCGACACACAACACATGACACAACACACCTCACACAAGGCCTGGCTCGACACACAACACATGACACAACACACCTCACACAAGGCCAGGCTCGACACACAACACATGACACAACACACCTCACACAA
Source organism: Morinoia aosen (assembly GCA_030386875.1). NCBI lineage: Eukaryota > Metazoa > Arthropoda > Malacostraca > Amphipoda > Talitridae > Morinoia > Morinoia aosen. The sequence continues at coordinate 65,864,363 of CM059570.1, read as the reverse complement.
GGCCAGGCTCGACAAACAACACATGACACAACACACCTCACACAAGGCCAGGCTCGACACACAACACATGACACAACACACCTCACACAAGGCCAGACTCGACACACAACACATGACAACACACCTCACACAAGCCCAGGCCGGACACAACACATGACACAACACACCTCACACAAGACCAGGCCGGACACAACACATGACACAACACACCTCACACAAGGCCAGGCTCGACACACAACACAAGACACAACACACCTCACACAAGGCCAGGCTCGACACACTACACATGACACAACACACCTCACACAAGGCCAGGCTCGATACACAACACATGACACAATACACCTCACACAAGGCCAGGCTCGACACACAACACATGACACAACACACCTCACACAAGGCCAGGCTCGACACACAACACATGACACAACACACCTCACACAAGGCCAGGCTCGACACACAACACAACACACCTCACACAAGGCCAGGCTCGACACACAACACATAACACAACACACCTCACACAAGGCCAGGCCAGACACACAACACATGACACAACACACCTCACACAAGGCCAGGCTCGACACACAACACATAACACAACACACCTCACACAAGGCCAGGCTCGACACACAACACATGACAACACACCTCACACAAGGCCAGGCTCGACACACAACACATGACAACACACCTCACACAAGGCCAGGCTCGACACACAACACATGACACAACACACCTCACACAAGGCCAGGCTCGACACACAACACATGACACAACACACCTCACACAAGGCCAGGCTCGACACACAACACATAACACACCTCACACAAGGCCAGGCTCGACACACAACACATGACACAACACAACACACCTCACACAAGGCCAGGCTCGACACACAACACATGACAACACACCTCACACAAGGCCAGGCCAGACACACGACACATGACACAACACACCTCACACAAGGCCGGACACACAAGGCACCACTGTGCAGCAGAGGCACGCGAGCAGCACCCCGTTGTTTAGACAGCCAACTTCCCGAGTCTCCTTGAAGAAATTGACTTACAATTGACTCGCTCTGTTGATTCTACTGAAATAACAAAACAAAAGGCGCTTTTGGCCATCTGCAGTCGCCAGGCCGGTAGCTTTTTGCCACCCTAGAGCAAGTTTTTCATTTGTGTAGTCCTGTGTGTTACAATTTCTCTGATAGAGTAGAGGGTTCATGAAAGTGGCGGTGAAAATGCCGTGACCAAACCAAATAATTCTGTAAAACATCAGGAGGAAGCAGTCGCGCTTGCTAGGCTTAAAAAAAAATCGATGTGTGTGCGTAATGCTTAGATGATTTATGCCGTTCCAAAAACATAAGGGCACAATCGCGCTTTCTATGCTTTAAAAGACATCGATGAGTATGTCTGTAATGCAAAATTGATTTATGCCGTTCCTGCGTGCACTAAGAATCGCGCATTCGATTTAAGACAACACCTTTAAATTCTGCTGCAGTTTGAATGCCACTGCGCATTTTTGCTTACCGAACTTGAGCTGCTGTGTGCAGGATATGAAACTTCTCTGCTTACCAATATCGTTGTGCACCTCGTTTCCGTTTGCTGTCTCATTTTTTCTTGGCCGTTTAATTTTTAGTGCTTCGTTACAATTTCTTTTTCTTTCCGTGTTCTTTTAATTTTCGTAGCCAAAATCCAAGGAATTGAAGCTCACTTTGGCTATGGAGTTTGAATAAGCCACATATTACAATGGCTCCTCGTAACTTTTTTACATTTTCATTTTCCCCTCATAATTTTGGTTTTTCATTACTAATATCCTACTCAAGGAGACGCAGCATGGCTGTGCAGTTGGAAAAACAACGTTAAGAAATTCAAGTTTTTCTCTACTTCAGTCGGTGAAACAATTTTTTTATAATTGCATGTTCAGAGCTTCAGCGCAGATCTTTCAGAGCTTCAGCGTATGTCCTCCAGAGCTTCAGCGTATGTCCTCCAGAGCTTCAGCGTATGTCCTCCAGAGCTTCAGCGGATGTCCTCCAGAGCTTCAGCGCTGATCTTTCAGAGCTTCAGCGCTGATCTTTCAGAGCTTCAGCGTAGGTCTTTCAGAGCTTCAGCGTATGTCCTCCAGAGCTTCAGCGTATGTCCTCCAGAGCTTCAGCGTATGTCCTCCAGAGCTTCAGCGTATGTCCTCCAGAGCTTCAGCGTATGTCCTCCAGAGCTTCAGCGCTGATCTTTCAGAGCTTCAGCGCTGATCTTTCAGAGCTTCAGCGTAGGTCTTTCAGAGCTTCAGCGTATGTCCTCCAGAGCTTCAGCGTATGTCCTCCAGAGCTTCAGCGTATGTCCTTCAGAGCTTCAGCGTATGTCCTCCAGAGCTTCAGCGTATTTCCTTCAGAAATTCAGCGTATGTCTTTGTCTTTCAGAACTTCAGCGTAGGTCTTTCAGAGCTTCAGCGCAGGTTTCCTAACTCGCAGAAATGTTTCTCTCAAAAAATGGTCGCACACAAACGAAGTAGGGCCCGCAGAATCAATAGCTCAGAGCTACCGGCCAGCACGCCCTCAGAACTGCACAGCGGACCCACTGGGAAATGAACACAAGTCGCCTAATTGCCATCGAGCGGCGCCGTGCAGCGGCAGGAGATGTACGGCCAGCGCAGCGGGGAGGTGTGTTGTTCAAGCGCCCAGCAGGCGGAAGTTGTTAGCGTGTGTTGTAAGCCCACCACATCCCTCTGCATCACTCAACATCACTCTGCATCACACAACACCACTCTCCATCACACAACACCACTCTCCATCACACAACACCACTCTCCATCACACAACACCACTCTCCATCACACAACACCACTCTCCATCACACAACACCACTCTGCACATCACACAACACCACTCTGCACATCACACAACACCACTCTGCATCACACAACACCACTCTGCATCACACAACACCACTCTGCATCACACAACACCACTCTGCATCACACAACACCACTCTGCATCACACAACACCACTCTGCATCACACAACACCCCTCTGCATCACACAACACCACTCTGCATCACACAACACCACTCTGCATCACACAACACTACTCTGCATCACACAACACTACTCTGCATCACACAACACTACTCTGCATCACTCAACACCACTCTGCATCACTCAACACCACTCTGCATCACTCAACACCACTCTGCATCACTCAACACCACTCTGCATCACTCAACACCACTCTGCATCACACAAAACCACTCTGCATCACACAAAACCACTCTGCATCACACAACACCACTCTGCATCACACAACACCACTCTGCATCACACAACACCATTCTGCATCACACAACACCACTCTGCATCACACAACACCACTCTGCATCACACAACACTACTCTGCATCACACAACACTACTCTGCATCACACAACACCACTCTGCATCACACAACACCACTCTGCATCACACAACACCACTCTGCATCACTCAACACCACTCTGCATCACACAAAACCACTCTACATCATACAACACCACTCTACATCATACAATACCACTGTACATCACACGTCACTTCACCACTCTACATCACACAACACCATTTTACACTAAACGTCACTTCACCACTCCACATCATACAACACCATTCTACATCACACGTCACTTCACCCCTCTTCATCACATGTCTTTATCTTCACCACTACACCACATGTGACTTCACCACTCTACTGTTCATCACACTTCACTTCATCACACGCAAACCGAAAAAAGGGGATTGCTAACAAAACAACATCCCATTTTAACAAAGAGAGGGCCTGTCCAGCCTTGGAACTTTGTACTTTCTTCCTAGGATTTCTAAAAAGGAGCCTGATCCAGAGGTCCAATCCTGATCTAATACAGGTGAATTTTTTCCATAGTGTATTAATTCTTGGGCCACTTTATCTTTATTTTACCATCGCTAATGTGCTGACAACTGAACCCTTGCTAAATGCCCTTTGTGATCAAATTTTATTTGGAAAAAACTCCACGTTCATTGAAAATACCTTTCTGGCTTTTGTTATTTTGCCATCGCAAATAAGCCTGCAATTGAACCCTTAGTTTATGCTCTTCATACCTATATTTTATAAGTAAAAACTCTACGTTGAATAAAAATACCTTTCCAGCAAAACTTCCTTTCCAGCAAAACTGCCTTTCCAGCAAAACTGCCTTTCCAGCAAAACTGCCTTTCCAGCAAAACTGCCTTTCCAGCAAAACTGCCTTTCCAGCAAAACTGCCTTTCCAGCAAAACTGCCTTTCCAGCAAAACTGCCTTTCCAGCAAAACTGCCTTTCCAGCAAAACTGCCTTTCCAGCAAAAATGCCTTTCCAGCAAAAATGCCTTTCCAGCAAAAATGCCTTTCCAGCAAAAATGCCTTTCCAGCAAAACTGCCTTTCCAGCAAAAATGCCTTTCCAGCAAAAATGCCTTTCCAGCAAAAATGCCTTTCCAGCAAAAATGCCTTTCCAGCAAAAATGCCTTTCCAGCAAAAATGCCTTTCCAGCAAAAATGCCTTTCCAGCAAAACTGCCTTTCCAGCAAAACTGCCTTTCCAGCAAAAATGCCTTTCCAGCAAAAATGCCTTTCCAGCAAAACTGCCTTTCCAGCAAAAATGCCTTTCCAGCAAAAATGCCTTTCCAGCAAAAATGCCTTTCCAGCAAAAATGCCTTTCCAGCAAAACTGCCTTTCCAGCAAAAATGCCTTTCCAGCAAAAATGCCTTTCCAGCAAAAATGCCTTTCCAGCAAAAATGCCTTTCCAGCAAAAATGCCTTTCCAGCAAAAATGCCTTTCCAGCAAAAATGCCTTTCCAGCAAAACTGCCTTTCCAGCAAAACTGCCTTTCCAGCAAAACTGCCTTTCCAGCAAAACTGCCTTTCCAGCAAAAATGCCTTTCCAGCAAAACTGCCTTTCCAGCAAAACTGCCTTTCCAGCAAAAATGCCTTTCCAGCAAAAATGCCTTTCCAGCAAAAATGCCTTTCCAGCAAAAATGCCTTTCCAGCAAAAATGCCTTTCCAGCAAAACTGCCTTTCCAGCAAAACTGCCTTTCCAGCAAAACTGCCTTTCCAGCAAAACTGCCTTTCCAGCAAAAATGCCTTTCCAGCAAAAATGCCATTCCAGCAAAAATGCGTTTCCAGCAAAAATGCTTTTCAAGCCAAACTGCCTTACCACACTGCGAACACAGGTCGGACTGCAGAAGAACATGTAGGCCTGGAAAGAGGAGAGGCTTTTGTGTCAGCACTGCAGGGTAATATAAGCCAAACCTCCTCTCCACCCTAACGTTTTGCTCAAGCATAACATGTGAACTTACTCTAAATTTAACACTTTGACCGCAACCTGCGCCACCGGTGGCCTCGGAGGGGATTTTCATAATGCTGCTGACCGACCAGTAGTCACAAACTTAATTTTCATGAATACTCCATCAACACTTTGGCAGCGGCAGGTAACTCTGCAGTTTAATATTAAACTCGAATTTCCAGTAAATTGTAGTGAGCAATGTTGAAAATACAAAGCATTAGCTGGATCGCGCCTTCATCTAGTTTTAATTGAGTATTTATAAAATTTGAGCTTGTGAACCTGACCGGTCAGCAGCATCATGAAAATTCCCCCGTGGCCACCAGTGGCTCACGTCGCAATCAAAGTGTTAATGCAAAATAAAGGCATGATCGATCTAGTGAATGATTGCTTCTTTCAAAAATTGATAATTACAATTGACTTTAGGTTTGAGTTGCATATTCAACTTCAGTTTTATCAATAGCGGTCAAAGTGTTGATAGCAAACTGTCGGGCAACCGAGAGTAACGTAGAAGTTCAGCCTTGTAACTAAGTTCAAAACAAAATCGAGTACTGGTTGCTCTACTTCAACTCACGTCGAACCTAATGATAGATTTATGAATTGTGAAGAAAACTTCTACTTCGAAGCCCCTGCTGATGTGCTACGGTCTGCGTCAGGCATCGCTTCTCACAGAAATTCTATGGAATTATGCATGCCGAGGGAGAATAACAAAACAGGGACAGTTCTCTCACCCACAGCAAGCAAGCTGCTGCACCGCACTGCACCAGCACTGTACAGTGTACCCACTGCACTGCTGTGCAGCCAGCACTGCACCAGCACTGCACCAGCACTGTACAGTGTTCCCACTGCACTGCTGTGCAGCTAGCACTACACCATCACCGTACAGTGTACCCACTGCACTGCTGTGCACCCAGCACTGCACCAGCACTGTACAGTGCACCCACTGCACTGCTGTGCAGCCAGCACTGCACCAGCACTGTACAGTGCACCCACTGCACTGCTGTGCACCCAGCACTGCACCAGCACTGTACAGTGTACCCACTGCACTGCTGTGCACCCAGCACTGCACCAGCACTGTACAGTGCACCCACTGTACAGTGCACCCACTGCACTGCTGTGCACCCAGCACTGCACCAGCACTGTACAGTGCACCCACTGCACTGCTGTGCACCCAGCACTGCACCAGCACTGAACAGTGTACCCACTGCACTGCTGTGCACCCAGCACTGCACCAGCACTGTACAGTGCACCCACTGCACTGCTGTGCACCCAGCACTGCACCAGCACTGTACAGTGTACCCACTGCACTGCTGTGCAGCCAGCACTGCACCAGCACTGTACAGTGTACCCACTGCACTGCTGTGCACCCAGCACTGCACCAGCACTGTACAGTGCACCCACTGCACTGCTGTGCACCCAGCACTGCACCAGCACTGTACAGTGTACCCACTGCACTGCTGTGCACCCAGCACTGCACCAGCACTGTACAGTGTACCCACTGCACTGCTGTGTACCCAGCAATGCACCAGCACTGTACAGTGCACCCACTGCACTGCTGTGCACCCAGCACTGCACCAGCACTGTACAGTGCACCCACTGCACTGCTGTGCAGCCAGCACTGCACCAGCACCGTACAGTGTACCCACTGCACTGCTGTGCACCCATCACTGCACCAGCACTGTACAGTGCACCCACTGCACTGCTGTGCAGCTAGCACTACCCCAACACTGTACAGTGCACCCACTGCACTGCTGTGCAGCTAGCACTACACCAACACTGTACAGTGTACCCACTGCACTGCTGTGCAGCTTGCACTACACCAACACTGTACAGTGCACCCACTGCACTGCTGTGCAGCTAGCACTACACCAACACTGTACAGTGCACCCACTGCACTGCTGTGCAGCTAGCACTACACCAACACTGTACAGTGCACCCACTGCACTGCTGTGCAGCTAGCACTACACCAACACTGTACAGTGCACCCACTGCACTGCTGTGCAGCTTGCACTACACCAACACTGTACAGTGTACCCACTGCACTGCTGTGCAGCTTGCACTACACCAACTCTGTACAGTGCACCCACTGCACTGTTGTGCAGCCAGCACTGCACCAGCACTGTACAGTGCTCCCACTGCACTGCTGTGCAGCTAGTACTACACCAACACTGTGAACCGCAACTGTGAACCCACTGCACTGCTGTGCAGCTAGCACTGCTGTGCAGCTAGCACTGCTGTGCAGCTAGCACTGCTGTGCAGCTAGCACTGCTGTGCAGCTAGCACTGCACCAGCACTGTACAGTGCACCCACTGCACTGCTGTGCAGCCAGCACTGCACCAGCACTGTACAGTGCACCTACTGCACTGCTGTGCAGCTAGCACTGCACCAACCCTGTACAGTGCAACCACTGCACTGCTGTGCAGCTAGCACTGCACCAACACTGTACAGTGTACCCACTGCACTGCTGTGCAGCCAGCACTGCACCAGCACTGTACAGTGCACCTACTACACTGCTGTGCAGCTAGCACTGCACCAGCACTGTACAGTGCTCCCACTGCACTGCTGTGCAGCTAGCACTGCACCAGTACTGTACAGCATACCCACATAAGATTAGACTTTAGTTTAAGCCGCCCTAAACGCAACAAAGACATACCGAAGAGCGAAAGTAGGAAAGCACCATTTAGTCTTGACTCGAGGGAACGCGAAATCTATGCACAAGATGCATAGAAACTGTATGTTTAGAAAGAAGTTCATGAAACATGAAAGTTGAAAAAAAGTGGTAAGTGCTGAAAAACAGGACAGCAGTGAACCGAAAAAAGATGGTCCTTAACATACCAAAAACATTTTATTTCAAAAAAAGGAGGCCTACATAACCGTTAGCTTGGGACCTCACACTTTCCCCATGTGAGTGTAACCCTAGATCCAATAGTTGTAGCCCCCTGACGGGATATAGTGTGACCACTGCACTACCACGACGCTAGCGCTACACCAGCACTGTGCTCTCAACAGTCTATACTACTCAACAAGGTCAATATTTATAATTATCGAATCATCGAATTTTATTACCCATTCAGGTCGATGACCCAAAAAATTCAGCAAGGCCAGCTACATGAGCAAGATTTTGTTCAGAGCTTTGAGGTCTAGAGCCTTTTTCATCATCATCTCTCTTTTTATTTTAGTGCCTCAACGGCAAGTTACCTCATGCAGTGTTTAGGTGTCCTTTTTTATAAAAATAAACAATTTTCCCCATTATTTAGGTAACCCATTTTAACGATAAACTGTTTACCCCTTTATTTTGGCATACCATTTTACCGATAAACCGCTTACCCAGTTATTTTGGCATCCCATTTTACCGATAAACCGCTTACCCAGTTCAATTTTAATGAACTTAAAGTTCCTACTTCTAGAAATCTCAAATTTAAAAACAATTCTATCTGTGGATATTGATTTTGAGCGACGTCAGAGTTTTCAATTTGTGACGCCAAAATATCGGTTGGAATTTTTTTTAGATTTTGAAATTTTTTAGCGTTATCTCGGCTCTAAGGAGCAAATGAAGTAGCGCATACCTAATTTGAGTCTATTAACACTTTGACCGCAATTGGTTAAACTGAAATTTAACATTCAACCAAAATTTAAAGTTATTTGTAGCAAATCATTTTGAAAATAGAAAATATTAACTGGATAGTGCCTTCATTTACCTTTAATTAAGTACATATGAAAATTGAGTTAGTGACTACAGATCGGTCAGCAGCGTTGTGAAAATCCCCTCCGTGGCCACCGGTGGTGCACGCGGCAGTCAAAGTATTAAAAAAGCAGGCAGTCTGCGGCAGTGATAGGAGCAGCTGCAGTGAAGTAGCCGTAAACCTCAGCCACAGCTTCCTTGCAGATGTCATATGGAGACAAGTAGTCGCACTACCGAGCATTTGTGATGTACTACGGCTCTGTTATACGGAGCATTTGTGATGTAGGACGGAGATGTTATAGGGAGCATTTGTGATGTAGGACGGAGATGTTATACGGAGCATTTGTGAAGTATGACGGAGATGTTATACGGAGAATTTGTGATATAGGACGGAGCTGTCATACGGAGCATTTGTGATGTAGGACGGAGATGTTATACGGAGCATTTGTGAAGTATGACGGAGATGTTATACGGAGAATTTGTGATATAGGACGGAGCTGTCATACGGAGCATTTGTGATGTAGGACGGAGCTGTTAAATAGCTCATTTATGAGGTTCGAGAGAGTTGTCAAACTGATCATATGAGATGTATGATGGAACTGTCATGCGGAGCATTTGAGATGTGAGACGTAGCTGTTATACGTAACTCTCATCATGCACAGCGCTGTCATACTGCACAGCAATGAAGTTGCATTACAAGACATTTGTGACATTCATTATAGCTGAAATTTTCTAAGCCTTGGTGAAATCGTATAGGAGGCTTCGTTAATGTTTTTATATGGCATCAGCACAACTAATAATTATTTATATTTCAAGCCGCACTAGCGATGCTGCTAGACACTTTCACTGCGACGTGAGCCATATTTGGTCAATGAGGGACTCATAATCACGCTGCTGACCAACCAGTTCATTGTCACAAATTAAATTTTTTCAATTATTTAATAAAAATTCTACGTAAGTACGTTCCAGTCAATGTTTGCTATTTTCAACATTGCTGACTACAATTCGCTTTAAATTTAAGTATCAAATTTCAGTTTTAACCTCTGCAGTCATGCGCACGCGTCGGAGAAAATTCAACTGTAAACTTACGTGGCTCTAAAATAAAACAAAATTGAAGTTTTCAAAGAGAAACTCCCCTGACTACCTTCTATTGAACATTAATTATTATTATTATCATTATTATTACGCATTGAACGGTTGCAAGGAGTTTAACACATGCTCTTCGTGCAAAACAATCATGGACTGCATGGCGCACGCAGAAAATCTCTCATCAGGAAGCTGATGAACGATGCGTTTTCGTGAAGCCGCTCAGCAGCAAGACCATGAGCTGGTAATCGGCTTGCGCTGCCAGCCATGCAACATAACTAGAGCACAATTTTACCCCTCAACTGAGTTGCGCTGCACAGACTTCACAGAGTGAGCAAACGTACGTCAGGTTTTCCTTCACCAACAACACCTGGTGGAGTATTTTGAGGTTGAGCTTAATTCATTAGAGAATGGCTTTAGACATATTATGATTAGTTCATTCCTTTTTAAATTACTAGGGCCATTATACATATATATGTCATATATATATATGTCATTGTACATGAATATATTACCAATTGTATATATATGTTGTATATTTATTTATTCATTCATCTGGTGTTAAATCCCCTATGAAAAAGTTTCTTCGCCATCAGATTTTTGGGGTCGCTGTTTGTTTCCTGTCGAACTGACCCTAAAAGGATTGTCTTGTCATTTTAACTTTCATCTCACTGATGTAATTCTGCACTCCCGGCAGAAATTTTCAAGTCACTCAAATCTTCATCACTTTAGCACGCACGGCAGATAAAACGACTCCAGTCGTGACGGGAAGTGTTTGAATGAATTAACACGTTGACTGCGATAGGTCAAACTGAAGTTCAATATTCAACTCAAATTTAAAGTTACATGTCAGCATTTTCAGAAATACCAAACATTAACTGGATCCTTTAAGAACAATTAATTTTAAAAGATTTTTAAAATTTTCAACTGTCCCATCGATGAGTAGTTTCGCAGTAGGAGGAACTTGAACACAACCCATCATTGGGTCGTATAGCAAGCAACGTATTAAGAAACATCTCTTGACAGTCACCAAGGCTCCTCTCCAATTAGAAAACTTCCGGACGGTGACGCTTGGCTGATACTCCCATTACTGTATATACTTAAAAATCTCTACATAGGGTCGAACTTATGTAGACACTCTACAAGGATCGTTTTTATTGAAGATGTTCTTCCGCGTACTCTTCAAAATTATATTTTTCTTGAGATAATGTGCATTTATCTTTCGATCAAAACTTTCGATCGAGTTGCTGCTACAGGGTTCGTTTCACAATGATATCTGTGTCTGTGACAATTGCAATGAATGAAAAATACGCAAGCAAAATTTTTACTTAAAAGGATTCAGCATCGTCGTCAAATCCCGCAATGACAACACAAATATTTTAAAACTTCACGACATCAAAAAGTGCAAAGAATCCCTCCGTAATAACAGCGCGTGCTGCACTGAAGTGAAACTCAACATAACGTAAAACTTTTTTCCGCTTTGTGACACGAGGTAGCAAAAAAATGTATCAGATCTCTGGATTGCACTCTGCTATTGAAATATAAAAGTTTCTTTGAAGTCACTTGCATATTATTCCCCAGACTCTTTATAAAACGCAGTAAAATTCAGCTAAATCGCAGTATTTCTGACGGCGAGAGCTGGATATTGGACAACAAGCATTTTATTTTCACAATTTCCGAAGTCAATAGACCATGAAAAATTTGCATTACCGTGCCTTCATCTTGAATTGCACTACAAGATAACATCGAAATGTTCAGCTGCGGGAAAATGCTCTCCATTTCCTAGAAGTAAAGGAGAGCTGTTGGGCAGATGCGAGCTCTGATTTGTGCCGCTGTTTTTGCAGGCAGATTAAACTCCCCTCTGGGAAGCGCGCGACTGCATTGCAAAGGAAAAACTCCGGGGTGAGGGATATGGAGGTGGGGCTGGAGACAGACAGGGCTGGAGACAGACAGGGCTGGAGACAGACAGGGCTGGAGACAGACAGGGCTGGAGACAGACAGGGCTGGAGACAGACAGGGCTGGAGACAGACAGGGCTGGAGACAGACAGGGCTGGAGACAGACAGGGCTGGAGACAGACAGGGCTGGAGACAGACAGGGCTGGAGACAGACAGGGCTGGAGACAGACAGGGCTGGAGACAGACAGGGCTGGAGACAGACAGGGCTGGAGACAGACAGGGCTGGAGACAGACAGGGCTGGAGACAGACAGGGCTGGAGACAGACAGGGCTGGAGACAGACAGGGCTGGAGACAGACAGGGCTGGAGACAGACAGGGCTGGAGACAGACAGGGCTGGAGACAGACAGGGCTGGAGACAGACAGGGCTGGAGACAGACAGGGCTGGAGACAGACAGGGCTGGAGACAGACAGGGCTGGAGACAGACAGGGCTGGAGACAGACAGGGCTGGAGACAGACAGGGCTGGAGACAGACAGGGCTGGAGACAGACAGGGCTGGAGACAGACAGGGCTGGAGACAGACAGGGCTGGAGACAGACAGGGCTGGAGACAGACAGGGCTGGAGACAGACAGGGCTGGAGACAGACAGGGCTGGAGACAGACAGGGCTGGAGACAGACAGGGCTGGAGACAGACAGGGCTGGAGACAGACAGGGCTGGAGACAGACAGGGCTGGAGACAGACAGGGCTGGAGACAGACAGGGCTGGAGACAGACAGGGCTGGAGACAGACAGGGCTGGAGACAGACAGGGCTGGAGACAGACAGGGCTGGAGACAGACAGGGCTGGAGACAGACAGGGCTGGAGACAGACAGGGCTGGAGACAGACAGGGCTGGAGACAGACAGGGCTGGAGACAGACAGGGCTGGAGACAGACAGGGCTGGAGACAGACAGGGCTGGAGACAGACAGGGCTGGAGACAGACAGGGCTGGAGACAGACAGGGCTGGAGACAGACAGGGCTGGAGACAGACAGGGCTGGAGACAGACAGGGCTGGAGACAGACAGGGCTGGAGACAGGGCTGGAGACAGGGCTGGAGACAGGGCTGGAGACAGGGCTGGAGACAGGGCTGGAGACAGGGCTGGAGACAGGGCTGGAGACAGGGCTGGAGACAGGGCTGGAGACAGGGCTGGAGACAGGGCTGGAGACAGGGCTGGAGACAGGGCTGGAGACAGGGCTGGAGACAGGGCTGGAGACAGGGCTGGAGACAGGGCTGGAGACAGGGCTGGAGACAGGGCTGGAGACAGGGCTGGAGACAGGGCTGGAGACAGGGCTGGAGACAGGGCTGGAGACAGGGCTGGAGACAGGGCTGGAGACAGGGCTGGAGACAGGGCTGGAGACAGGGCTGGAGACAGGGCTGGAGACAGGGCTGGAGACAGGGCTGGAGACAGGGCTGGAGACAGGGCTGGAGACAGGGCTGGAGACAGGGCTGGAGACAGGGCTGGAGACAGGGCTGGAGACAGGGCTGGAGACAGGGCTGGAGACAGGGCTGGAGACAGGGCTGGAGACAGGGCTGGAGACAGGGCTGGAGACAGGGCTGGAGACAGGGCTGGAGACAGGGCTGGAGACAGGGCTGGAGACAGGGCTGGAGACAGGGCTGGAGACAGGGCTGGAGACAGGGCTGGAGACAGGGCTGGAGACAGGGCTGGAGACAGGGCTGGAGACAGGGCTGGAGACAGGGCTGGAGACAGGGCTGGAGACAGGGCTGGAGACAGGGCTGGAGACAGGGCTGGAGACAGGGCTGGAGACAGGGCTGGAGACAGGGCTGGAGACAGGGCTGGAGACAGGGCTGGAGACAGGGCTGGAGACAGGGCTGGAGACAGGGCTGGAGACAGGGCTGGAGACAGGGCTGGAGACAGGGCTGGAGACAGGGCTGGAGACAGGGCTGGAGACAGGGCTGGAGACAGGGCTGGAGACAGGGCTGGAGACAGGGCTGGAGACAGGGCTGGAGACAGGGCTGGAGACAGGGCTGGAGACAGGGCTGGAGACAGGGCTGGAGACAGGGCTGGAGACAGGGCTGGAGACAGGGCTGGAGACAGGGCTGGAGACAGGGCTGGAGACAGGGCTGGAGACAGGGCTGGAGACAGGGCTGGAGACAGGGCTGGAGACAGGGCTGGAGACAGGGCTGGAGACAGGGCTGGAGACAGGGCTGGAGACAGGGCTGGAGACAGGGCTGGAGACAGGGCTGGAGACAGGGCTGGAGACAGGGCTGGAGACAGGGCTGGAGACAGGGCTGGAGACAGGGCTGGAGACAGGGCTGGAGACAGGGCTGGAGACAGGGCTGGAGACAGGGCTGGAGACAGGGCTGGAGACAGGGCTGGAGACAGGGCTGGAGACAGGGCTGGAGACAGGGCTGGAGACAGGGCTGGAGACAGGGCTGGAGACAGGGCTGGAGACAGGGCTGGAGACAGGGCTGGAGACAGGGCTGGAGACAGGGCTGGAGACAGGGCTGGAGACAGGGCTGGAGACAGGGCTGGAGACAGGGCTGGAGACAGGGCTGGAGACAGGGCTGGAGACAGGGCTGGAGACAGGGCTGGAGACAGGGCAGGAGACAGGGCAGGAGACAGGGCAGGAGACAGGGCTGGAGACAGAGGTTATAAGGCAACGTTCAGTGCGTGGGCTGAAGGTATCATGAAGCCGAAGAAACATAAGATGAAGAGCGTTCAGTTTGTTGGTTGGAGAAATGAAAAGTTGGGTCAGTCTGATGGTTGAGTGGACTAAACGCATGATCAGAATCTGAGTAAGGAAAGGAACAAAGAGAAGGAGACATAAGACAAGAAACAATCAGTTCGTGGGTGAGAGAAGGAATATAAAAAGGAGATATGAAACCTATGTCAGCAGGAAAGGGAATGAGAGAAATTAGAGAACTTTACACAGAGATGGTATAAAACAAGACGAGACTGCTTTCAACTTTCAGTGAAGAGGTTACAGTTTAATGCGGGAGATTTACTGAAATATAACAAGGAACCGAAATTAAAAAACAAAAATTCAGTGCTACTAAACGTAACTGTACCTGGCAGTCAGTGCTGAAGAAATGAAATGGGGTTGTTGGTACAGGAAATTGAGTATTTTACCTTGGAATTAGAATGAATTCAGAACAGATTACTTTGAACTGCCTTATTTTTATCACGAGCTAAACTAAAGTAAACTTCCGCTGATGGAACAACGTTTCACCTGGAACTTCAAAATCCCTCGCGCCGCTTGAAGCGACGATCAAGAAAATGTCCAAGAACCTGGCATCAGAATACTATTTGAAATTCTTCCACTTTTATGACTCCCACGTCAAAGCTTCAAGACTTTTTAAAGCACGAGAGACCATTCCGATGTTTTCTGATGCACTGTGTGCACAACGCAATACATTAGTGTCATAACTGCCATGGAAGAAGTTGCGAGTGGGGCATTAAAATGAAAGAATAAACTCATTGAAATTGTCATGAATTGTGTTTTGAATTCATTCAAATAATGTTCATCAAAAGATAAGTATTACCTTTAATTTTTCAAAAGTATGACAGTGGTCAGGTTAGTTTGTAAAGTTAAGCTCTCAAACTGATTCCCATTGCTAAAGTAATCACGCATAAAATTTTGCCTTCCTTTAGTGAGGTCACTTGTGTCTTAAAGCTGGTTTTTCTACACCAATCGTTCAGGTGGTAAAAGAGGAAGCGAAAAGCAAAGGCAGTGATAAATTAAAAGTTTGGATACTTAATGATAAATAGTAGCAAATTCAAAATAGTAGCAAATTCAGATGGAGCACTCATCTAACACATAAGGTGTTCCAACAGACTCAACTGAGTCTCATTCATCCAAATCAAGGCCCGGTTTGCTCAATGCCCTGACTTCAACTCTCCAGTCTCTTGACGTATTGGGAAAAATACGCTGGTCTTCCATCTCTGGAATTATCAAATCTGTACACAGAGTGATAGCTCTGCTCTTCTCATGCCTTGAAAAATGGCTCCGGAGGTTCGGTACGCAATACATCACATTTTAGGCCTTTTGTAATTTGAGTGTGCAAACACTTGATACATAATCTTGTTGTAATTTGAGTTTAAGACTATTCGCAAACAGTTAGTATATAATCTTGTCAAGAACAGAGTAATGTGTCTGAGGAAGCTGATAGTGCAGTTTCTATTTATACCTCATTACTTGATTAAATTGAGAAGCAGATGGTACAAATCAGATTTCTACCACACTAATTGAAACGAGAAGCAGATGTTACAAATTCGATTTGTACTACACTAATTGAAACGAGAAGCAGATGTTACAAATTAGATTTCTACCACACTAATTGAAACGAGAAGCAGATGGTACAAATTCAAACGAGAAGCAGATGGTACATATTACATTTTTACTAGAGTACAATATGTTTTCATGAACAATACGTCCATGCCGTCTTTGGTAAGTACTCCTGCCATGAATCGGGGTAGAAGATAATGAATTTCATGCACAATAAGTCTCCCTAACTCTCTAAAGAAACTCCTGCTGCTAGAAGCACAACAAACAACCAAGAATTGTATTCTTTTCATTACCATATAAGTTAGTTTAGTCCTTTGGGTACTGACGGTTACTCTAGTGCTGAGATCGCTAGCGCTACCAGTTTAGGGCATCTAACATAATTTTGAAGTAATTTATCTAGTGAGGGAATATATCAAAATAAATAACAAAATTAAGGATATTAATATTATTCATGAAACTATGTTTTAGATATTCCAGAAGCCCGCTCGCGTAAATTACCATTGATTGCCTATAAGTTCACGCCACCGAGTCCGTGCAACATATTCAATAGCCTTTCTATTTTCACTTGAGTACGTTTTTTGTGACCTTCATTCGTTTTCTGATAAGTTTGGGTAAGGTCATACGGTTTCTTTGAAAATTCAAAAACTCTATTTTCGATATCGAAAATTTCTCTCCCCAAGCATCAAGCTTAAAAGATTCATGAGTTTTAAATTAAAATAAAGAAGTCGGGCTGGCAGGAGAAAAACACCCACACTAGGGCAATTTCGCTGATATTTCAGGGTACTGATAACTTTTTCCCCGGGGAATTTTTGCCCAAACCATTTTAATTTTTGTACTCAAAAGGTTAAGATCTCCCAGCTCCAGCCAAGGCAATCTCAAGAGAGCGAAGAGAGGGGACCATTTAGTATGAATCGTAGATAGGGGAATCTATGCACAAAATGTGATCCTAAACGAGATACCTTGGGCATAAAAACCAGTTAGGAAAGAAAAGAAACAAAAGGCAGAAGAGATAGCGAAGAAGGCGGGAAAAATGAAAGAATCAAAGTGGACACAAAAGACGGATATTCTGAAGGTCAATCATTAGCTGAGGTAACATAACAGCATCTCTCCTTTAGGAGCGCCAGTCTCTGTTGAATAGGTTAGACAAGCCTAACAAGCCTAAGCCTATGGCCTAATTTGTGCCCTTTGTCGAGAACTATCATGTAAAAAATGTACGAAAAATATAAGAAATCCCTGCGAAACGCGAGCAATAAAACATAAGAAATCCAAACAAAACGCAAACAATAAAAACATAAAAAATTCATACGAAACGCGAGCAATAAAACATAAGAAATCCCGGTGCTGCTTTAACATGAGATCTACTTCTAGCTAGTACTACAGCGTGAGGTTACGTTAGGTTTGGTTCCTAATGGATGTTATTTATTCACAAAAATTGAATTTAGCTATAGACACTCAATTTGAACATCTCAAATCGCACCTGGGCAGGCGATACATGGCGGTAGACCTCACGCTATAGCAGCACCGGGGATGTATGGCGGTAGACCTCACGCTATGGCAGCACCGGGGATACATGGCGGTAGACCTCACGCTATAGCAGCACCGGGGATATATGGCGGTAGACCTCACGCTATAGCAGCACCGGGGATATATGGCGGTAGACCTCACGCTATAGCAGCACCGGGGATATATGGCGGTAGACCTCACGCTATGGCAGCACCGGGGAGACATGGCGGTAGACCTCACGCTATAGCAGCACCGGGGATACATAACGGTAGACCTCACGCTGTAGCTGCACCGGCGATACATGGCGGTAGACCTCACGCTATGGCAGCACCGGGGATACATGGCGGTAGACCTCACGCTATGGCAGCACCGGGGATACATGGCGGTAGACCTCACGCTGTAGCAGCACCGGCGATACATGGCGGTAGACCTCACGCTATAGCAGCACCGGCGATATATGACGGTAGACCTCACGCTATAGCAGCACTGGGCATACATGGCGGTAGACCTCACGCTGTAGCAGCACCGGGGATACATGGCGGTAGACCTCACGCTGTAGCAGCACCGGCGATATATGGCGGTAGACCTCACGCTATAGCAGCACCGGGGATACATGGCGGTAGACCTCACGCTATAGCAGCACCGGCGATATATGGCGGTAGACCTCACGCTATAGCAGCACCGGCGATATATGGCGGTAGACCTCACGCTATAGCAGCACCGGGGATACATGGCGGTAGACCTCACGCTATAGCAGCACCGGCGATATATGGCGGTAGACCTCACGCTATAGCAGCACCGGGGTTACATGGCGGTAGACCTCACGCTGTAGCAGCACCGGCGATACATGGCAGTAGACCTAACGCTATAGCAGCACCGGCGATACATGGCGGTAGACCTCACGCTATAGCAGCACCGGCGATATATGGTGGTAGACCTCACGCTATAGCAGCACCGGCGATACATGGCGATAGACATCACGCTATACCAGCACCGGCGATATATGGTGGTAGACCTCACGCTATAGCAGCACCGGCGATACATGGCGGTAGACCTCACGCTATAGCAGCACCGGCGATACATGGCGGTAGACCTCACGCTATAGCAGCACCGGGGATATATGGCGGTAGACCTCACGCTATAGCAGCACCGGGGATATATGGCGGTAGACCTCACGCTATGGCAGCACCGGGGATACATGGCGGTAGACCTCACGCTATAGCAGCACCGGGGATACATAACGGTAGACCTCACGCTGTAGCTGCACCGGCGATACATGGCGGTAGACCTCACGCTATGGCAGCACCGGGGATACATGGCGGTAGACCTCACGCTATGGCAGCACCGGGGATACATGGCGGTAGACCTCACGCTGTAGCAGCACCGGCGATACATGGCGGTAGACCTCACGCTATAGCAGCACCGGCGATATATGACGGTAGACCTCACGCTATAGCAGCACCGGGGATACATGGCGGTAGACCTCACGCTATAGCAGCACCGGCGATATATGGTGGTAGACCTCACGCTATAGCAGCATCGGCGATATATGGCGGTAGACCTCACGCTATAGCAGCACCGGGGATACATGGCGGTAGACCTCACGCTATAGCAGCACCGGCGATATATGGCGGTAGACCTCACGCTATAGCAGCACCGGCGATACATGGCGGTAGACCTCACGCTATAGCAGCACCGGCGATACATGGTGGTAGACCTCACGCTATAGCAGCACCGGCGATACATGGCGGTAGACATCACGCTATAGCAGCACCGGCGATATAGGGTGGTAGACCTCACGCTATAGCAGCACCGGCGATACATGGCGGTAGACCTCACGCTATAGCAGCACCGGCGATATAGGGTGGTAGACCTCACGCTATAGCAGCACCGGCGATATATGGTGGTAGACCTCACGCTATAGCAGCACCGGCGATATATGGTGGTAGACCTCACGCTATAGCAGCACCGGCGATATATGGCGGTAGACCTCACGCTATAGCAGCACCGGGGATACATAGCGGTAGACCTCATGCTATAGCAGCACCGGCGATATATGGCGGTAGACCTCACGCTATAGCAGCACCGGCGATACATGGCGGTAGACCTCACGCTATAGCAGCACCGGGGATATATGGCGGCAGACCTCATGCTATAGCAGCACCGGCGATACATGGTGGTAGACCTCACGCTATAGCAGCACCGGGGATATAGGGCGGTAGACCTCATGCTATAGCAGCACCGGCGATACATGGCGGTAGACCTCACGCTATAGCAGCACCGGCGATATATGGCGGTAGACCTCACGCTATAGCACCACCGGGGATACATGGCGGTAGACCTCATGCTATAGCAGCACCGGCGATATATGGCGGTAGACCTCACGCTATAGCAGCACCGGGAATATATGGCGGTAGACCTCACGCTATAGCAGCACTGGGGATATATGGCGGTAGACCTCACGCTATAGCAGCACCGGGGATCCATGGCGGTAGACCTCACGCTATAGCAGCACTGGGGATACATGGCGGTAGACCCCACGCTATAGCAGCACCGGGGATCCATGGCGGTAGACCTCACGCCATAGCAGCACCGGGGATACATGGCGGTAGACCTCACGCTATAGCAGCACCGGCGATATATGGCAGTAGACCTCACGCTATAGCAGCACCGGGGATACATGGAGGTAGACCTCACGCTATAGCAGCACCGGCGATATATGGCGGTAGACCTCACGCTATAGCAGCACCGGGGATACATGGCGGTAGACCTCACGCTATAGCAGCACCGGGGATACATGGCGGTAGACCTCACGCTATAGCAGAACCGGGGATACATGGCGGTAGACCTCACGCTATAGCAGCACCGGCGATATATGGCGGTAGACCTCACGCTATAGCAGCACCGGGGATACATGGCGGTAGACCTCACGCTATAGCAGCACCGGGGATACATGGCGGTAGACCTCACGCTATAGCAGCACCGGGGATACATGGCGGTAGACCTCACGCTATAGCAGCACCGGGGATACATGGCGGTAGACCTCACGCTGTAGCAGCACCGGGGAAACATGGCGGTAGACCTCACGCTATAGCAGCACCGGGGAAACATGGCGGTAGACCTCACGCTATAGCAGCACCGAAACTCTAAAAACTACGAGTGTTTTGCGTCGGCCTCCTTCTACTGACGTCTCGTCACGACGCGGCAAAACCCAGCTCCGGACTTGGGCAGACCCGACGGTAATTCTACACGCGCACCAAATCACAAGAACTAAAGTTGTCCAAATGGAATTAGTCGCCGCACACGTACTGATGAAGCAACTTTTGTCCCGGTAATCCGTAACTTGGAGCTGGCCAAAGAATCGGATTGAGTTGGTGCAGGTGGCTCCACTGGTTGGGCTTTAATTTTGAGTTTCTAATTCAGGTGAATTTTGAGTTTCTAATTCAGGTTAATTTTGAGTTTCTAATTCAGGTGAATTTTGAGTTTCTAATTCAGGTGAATTTTGAGTTTATAATTCAGGTGAATTGTGAGTTTCTAATTCAGGTGAATTGTGAGTTTCTAATTCAAGTGAATTTTGAGTTTCTAATTCAATTGAATTTTGAGTTTCTAATTCAAGTGAATTTTGAGTTTCTAAATCAGGTGAATTTTGAGTTTCTAATTCAAGTGAATTTTGAGTTTCTAATTCATTTGAATTTTGAGTTTCAAATTCACGTGAATTTTGGGTTTCTAATTCAGGTGAATTTTGAGTTTCTAATTCAGGTGAATTTTGAGTTTTTAATTCACGTGAATTTTGAGTTTCTCATTCACGTGAATTTTGAGTTTCTAATTCACTGGAATTTTGAGTATCTAATTCACGTGAATTTTGAATTTCTAATTCAGGTGAATTTTGAGTTTCTAATTCACGTGGAATTTTGAGTTTCTAATTCATGTGAATTTTGAGTTTTTAATTCACGTGAATTTTGAGTTTCTAATTCTTGTGAATTTTGAGTTTCTAATTCATGTGAATTTTGAGTTTCAAATTCACGTGAATTTTGAGTTTTTAATTCACATGAATTTTGAGTTTCAAATTCTTGTGAATTTTGAGTTTTCAATTCACGTGAATTTTGAGTTTCTAATTCATGTGAATTTTGAGTTTTCAATTCACGTGAATTTTGTGTTTCTAATTCATGTGAATTTTGAGTTTCTAACTAATTCACTTGAATTTTGAGTTCCCACTTCAGAAGCATCGTGTCTGCGCTCTGTATTGAGTGCTGTTTTTAGTTCATCATTGAGCTTTGCAGGGAAAATATCTCAGTACCTCATCTGAAATAGTAACGTACACCTAAAAAATGTGCGTGTAAACTGGTCATCGGGCTGCGCTCAGAATAAACTTATACTCTCGATTCCACGGTCATATTTGTTTTGAAGTCCAACTTTGAGGTAAACTTTAATTGAAATAATATGCTCATATATTAACACTTCATTCAGCTCTGTATGGTCTACACATCATACTGATTTCCATCAGCACTTAACGGATAGATCCTAATTTGTTCAACGAATTATCTAAAAAATGAGAAAATACCATAAATGGATGATGAAACCTTGGGCCAAACTTTCGGCAATTTTGCGCGCACTAGTGCGAGTTATCGATGTATAAATTGAATTTACTCTAAAATCATAAAGGAGTACTTGGACGCTCACGGGAAACTAATATCTTATTTGGCTTCAGACTATCGTGATCTCATGGGCGTCCTAACCTCCGCCGTCCACAAATTCAGTTTTTTTAAGACAAGCCTTTGCACTGTCAGTTTTTCCAAAGCTCTATTAAAAATTTTGACGTGTACATTATTAGTAGATGCGGCAGACCGATCATCCAAGGGTGATGCAGAAGTGTGAGACGGCGAGTGTGGGCGTGTTCCTATCGAGTAAGCTGCGTGTAATCAACGAATATTTCAGAAATATTCCAGTTCACTGACGAGCACCATCGCTCCAGCCATTCCATTGTTTTCGTGATTTCCTTGCATGACTGTTTCCAACATTTTGTTTTTCTTTTATGACAGAAATTATTATTTGTACTTTTACGAACTGATGATGGAGCTAGACTCTGAAACGTATTCCTAGTAAATATGATTCAAGTTCTTTGGAATTTTCCTCGTTTTTGAATTCCTCATCAAGTTGCTATTAAAGCAATCAACTTACCCGTTTAGTTATATTCAACAAATATTCATTTCGCACATGAGAATATAACAGAGCATGATAACAAAAAGCAACAAAAATTCCTTTCACACATGGTAATATAGCAGAGCATGATAATCAAGGCTGTAAATCGTAATAGTTTGCGACTTGCAGTACACGAATTGTTTGAAAACCCCGTAGGTCTCGGAATTGTTTAAATTGAAATAAAATAAAATAAAATTAACAAAAAAAACGTTACGTTCGACATGAATTTCTCATCAGAAATATCCCACTAACTCGTAGATGCACGATATTATTTCAAACTAACTTACACCGTGGGGTCAATTTGACCCCTACCATTTTATTCAAATAAAAAAGCAGACAAAGGTTAACCAGTTTCAGTTACTTGGGAAAAGTCACAAAGCCATGTTCAAATATATGGTTAAAACTTACAGTTATTCGAGTTTAAAATTAAATTGGGGTCAGTTTGACCCCACCGTGCATCCACGGGTTAATAAAAAATGTCACTGGAAGTAAGAAACAGCAACTTCAACTTGCTCACTTCAATCGCACTCTGGATGTGGGCCAGCACATGTTGTTTAACGGAACGTGCCTGCTCGTGCCATGTAAGAAAATTCAAGAACTTATTCTTGTGTTAATTCTGATCAGAAATCATAAATTAACGACAACTTATGCAACACTTCGCTACACACGAACCTTTCATTAAAAAAAATAAAAAAAAAACATCGGCATCTTTGGGATGCTTTATTTCCAATTAAGCCTGATACATATGATCTTAAGCATTGGTTTTTCAAATGTCTTATAACTAAGCCTATATATAGGACACCATGACGGTTCCCCCGTAAAGCCGGTACCCATTTCCGACATCTGGGTTGAGTGAGGTATTGTGCTTGAGCTTTCCCTTATACCCAACGGGGAAAATCTCCGCGCCAGCGCCGGGATACGAACCCTCGTCTCCAACATACTAGGCTGATCCCTTAACCACTGTGCCACGGAGAGCAATTTCGGCCGACAACCATTTCATTTCGGGTCCAACCATTTCATTTCGGGTCCAACCATTTCATTTCGGATCCAACCATTTCATTTCGGCCGACAACCATTTCATTTCGGCCGACAACCATTTCATTTCGGCCGACAACCATTTCATTTCGGCCGACAATCATTTCATTTCGGCCGACAATCATTTCATTTCGGCCGACAACCACTTCATTTCGGCCGACAACCACTTCATTTCGGCCGACAACCATTTCATTTCGGGTCCAACCATTTCATTTCGGGTCCAACCATTTCATTTTGGCCGACAACCATTTCATTTCGGCCGACAACCATTTCATTTCGGCCGACAACCATTTCATTTCGGCCGACAACCATTTCATTTCGGCCGACAACCATTTCATTTCGGCCGACAACCATTTCATTTCGGCCGACAACCATTTCATTTCGGCCGACAACCATTTCATTTCGGCCGACAACTATTTCATTTCGGCCGACAACCATTTCATTTCGGCCGACAATCATTTCATTTCGGGTCCAACCATTTCATTTCGGGTCCAACCATTTCATTTCGGCCGACAACCATTTCATTTCGGCCGACAACCATTTCATTTCGGCCGACAACCATTTCATTTCGGCCGACAACCATTTCATTTCGGCCGACAACCATTTCATTTCGGCCGACAACCATTTCATTTCGGCCGACAACCATTCCATT
Organism: Morinoia aosen; assembly: GCA_030386875.1. Classification (NCBI taxonomy): domain Eukaryota; kingdom Metazoa; phylum Arthropoda; class Malacostraca; order Amphipoda; family Talitridae; genus Morinoia; species Morinoia aosen. The sequence continues at coordinate 65,839,706 of CM059570.1, read as the reverse complement.
TCGGGTCCAACAAATTCATTCCACGTAATCTAAAACTGAATCCGCATTGATGCGTCTTATTGTTAAAATAAAATGTAAGGCGAAAAAAATCGCTGTACGAATGGCCATTTTATTATTACAAATTGTAAAGTTTAAATGAATTAAATTGAACGATTCGACCTAAACAATTCATCTTCACCAAAAGGAAAAGAATTCTATGACAAAACAAATGAGTACACTAAAAACTACACTATACAAAAGAATACTACAATATATACAGAAAAAGTCGTAGATCTAAAGCTAGAAATTAAAAATTAAACAATAAGAAAACCTAAACTAGTGATCACGTATTTGCAACGAGAAGAAGAAAAGCACTTTGAGTTTCATTTAGAGGGTGTCTGAGCTTAAAGATTAGATTAGATTATAAGTTAGTTTAAGCCTCCCTAACCGCTACAAAAAAGAGCGTATCGAAGAGAGGAAGGAGGAAGGCACCATTTAGTATGGAGATAAGAGAATGAGGAATCTATGCAGAAGGGGCATAGAAACAGTAAAGTTGAGAAAGAAGTTCACGAAACAAGATAAAAGTTGAAGAAGAAAGTCAGAGGTGCTGAAAAACAGGACAGTAGTGAACCGAAAAAAGGTGGTCCTTAACATAACAAAAAACATTTTATTTCAACAAAAAGAAGGCCTACCTAACTCTCAGCTCGGGCCCTCACATTTTTCCCCTGGGAGCGCTAATTCCCATAGATACAATATCTGTATCCCCCTGAGGGGTCTGAGCTTAAATATTTATAGTGACACAAGGATGCGTAAATCAATCATGTGAGGGGCACCTGCAAAGATTTTAAAATGACTCACGGAAACTGGGACGTTACAGTTTTCAACATGGGATAGGACAGTGGAGAGGAACCAAGCGGACGACCGGTCCTACAGCTGCACCCAGCGTGCTCCAGCATTCGTTCTATTCTTGTCAACAATTTTCCTATCGGTTGACCTATAAGCTGCATGCCCCTGCAATGCGCTCCTCTGTGGTTTACCAGTTTAGTTGTTCACGTTGTGAATCATAGTACATTGGTTCCACCTGTCGTACTCTTATGTCCAGAGTAGCCGAGCACGCCGGGCGCTGCTGCAGAACCGGTCGTCCGCTTGGTTCCCCTCCACTGTCCTCTGTTCGATTCCATGCTGAAAACTGTAACGTCCCTGTTTCCGTGAGTCATTTAAAATCTTTGCAGGTGCTCCTCACATGATTGATTTACGCATCCTCGAGTCGCTATACATCTTTAACCTCAGACACCCTCTAAATGATACTCAAAGTGCTTTTCTTCTTCTCGTTGCCAATACGTGATCATTAGTTTAGGTCTTCTAATTGTTTTATTTTTTTATTTTGAGTTTTAGATCTACGACTTTTTTCTGTATATGTTGTAGTATTCTTTTGTGTAGTGTAGTGTTTAATTTACTCATATTCGTTTTGTTTTGTCGCAGAATTCTTTTCCTTTTGCTGAAGATGAACTGTTTAGTTCGAAACGTTCAATTTTATTCATTTAAACTTTACTATTTGTAATAATAAAATGGTCATTCATACAGCGATTTTCGCCTTACTTTTCATTTCATCTCATTTCAGCGTCAACCATTTCATCTCATTTCAGCTCCAACCATTTCATCTCATTTCAGCTCCAACCATTTCATCTCATTTCAGCGCCAACCATTTCATCTCATTTCAGCTCCAACCATTTCAGCTCCAACCATTTCATCTCATTTCAGCTCCAACCATTTCATCTCATTTCAGCGCCAACCATTTCATCTCATTTCAGCTCCAACCATTTCATCTCATTTCAGCTCCAACCATTTCATCTCATTTCAGCTCCAACCATTTCATCTCATTTCAGCTCCAACCATTTCATCTCATTTCAGCTCCAACCATTTCATATCATTTCAGCGCCAACCATTTCATCTCATTTCAGCGCCAACCATTTCATCTCGTTTCAGCTCCAACCATTTCATCTCATTTCAGCGCCAACCATTTCATCTCATTTCAGCTCCAACCATTTCATCTCATTTCAGCGCCAACCATTTCATCTCATTTCAGCGCCAACCATTTCATCTCATTTCAGCGACAACCATTTCATCTCATTTCAGCTCCAACCATTTCATATCATTTCAGCTCCAACCATTTCATCTCATTTCAGCGCCAACCATTTCATCTCATTTCAGCTCCAACCATTTCATCTCGTTTCAGCTCCAACCATTTCATCTCATTTCAGCGCCAACCATTTCATCTCATTTCAGCTCCAACCATTTCATCTCGTTTCAGCTCCAACCATTTCATCTCATTTCAGCTCCAACCATTTCATCTCGTTTCAGCTCCAACCATTTCATCTCATTTCAGCTCCAACCATTTCATCTCATTTCAGCTCCAACCATTTCATTTCATTTCAGCTCCAACCATTTCATTTCATTTCAGCTCCAACCATTTCATCTCATTTCAGCTCCAACCATTTCATCTCATTTCAGGTCCAACCATTTCATCTCATTTCAGCTCCAATCATTTCATCTCATTTCAGCTCCAATCATTTCATCTCATTTCAGCTGCAACCATTTCATTTCATTTGATTTCGACTCCAGCCATTTCATTTCAGCTCAAACCATTTCATCTCATTTCAGCTCCAACCATTTCATCTCATTTCAGCTCCAACCATTTCATTTCATTTTATTTTGACTCCAGCCATTTCATTTCAGCTCCAACCCTTTCATTCCAACCCCAACCATTCCATTTTATTTAGACCGACCGCCTTTCCATTCCACTCCGCTTCCACCATTTCATTCCACATCAGCCCCGCCGTCTCGCAGCGCCGCGACGCAGTCAGTACGTTCATTACGCCGTAACAGCGCACACGGATTGGCATTTTATCTTCGTCGTGAATGCTGTCGTCGCGGAAGAAGTTATTGCCGCTTAAAGTTCACTGACGAGCACCATCGCTGCTTTATGGGCAAAACTGAAGACAAACGATCAGCCTCATGTATTTGCATCCGCTCCAACTAATTCCATTCCCAGTGACTGATGAGTGCTCAATTTATATGGATGATTGCGCAGGGATTGGTTAGAGTACTAGCGTCATTATTGATTGAAGCAACAGTACAGGTGCAGCCAACAGTACAGGTGCAGCCAACATTACAGGTGCAGCCAACAGTACAGGTGCAGCCAACAGTACAGGTGCAGCCAACAGTACAGGTGCAGCCAACAGTACAGGTGCAGCCAACAGTACAGGTGCAGCCAACAGTACAGGTGCAGCCAACAGTACAGGTGCAGCCAACAGTACAGGTGCAGCCAACAGTACAGGTGCAGCCAACAGTACAGGTGCAGCCAACAGTACAGGTGCAGCCAACAGTACAGGTGCAGCCAACAGTACAGGTGCAGCCAACAGTACAGGTGCAGCCAACAGTACAGGTGCAGCCAACAGTACAGGTGCAGCCAACAGTACAGGTGCAGCCAACAGTACAGGTGCAGCCAACAGTACAGGTGCAGCCAACAGTACAGGTGCAGCCAACAGTGCAGGTGCAGCCAACAGTACAGGTGCAGCCAACAGTACAGGTGCAGCCAACAGTACAGGTGCAGCCAACAGTACAGGTGCAGCCAACAGTACAGGTGCAGCCAACAGTACAGGTGCAGCCAACAGTACAGGTGCAGCCAACAGTACAGGTGCAGCCAACAGTACAGGTGCAGCCAACAGTACAGGTGCAGCCAACAGTACAGGTGCAGCCAACAGTACAGGTGCAGCCAACAGTACAGGTGCAGCCAACAGTACAGGTGCAGCCAACAGTACAAGTGCAGCCAACAGTACAGGTGCAGCCAACAGTACAGGTGCAGCCAACAGTACAGGTGCAGCCAACAGTACAGGTGCAGCCAACAGTACAGGTGCAGCCAACAGTACAGGTGCAGCCAACAGTACAGGTGCAGCCAACAGTACAGGTGCAGCCAACAGTACAGGTGCAGCCAACAGTACAGGTGCAGCCAACAGTACAGGTGCAGCCAACAGTACAGGTGCAGCCAACAGTACAGGTGCAGCCAACAGTACAGGTGCAGCCAACAGTACAGGTGCAGCCAACAGTACAGGTGCAGCCAACAGTACAGGTACAGCCAACAGTACAGGTACAGCCAACAGTACAGGTACAGCCAACAGTACAGGTACAGCCAACAGTACAGGGACAGTCAACAGTACAGGGACAGTCAACAATACAGGGACAGCCAACTGTGTAAGTAGAAACAATAGTAAAGGTAGAGTAAGCCGTACATTTAGAGCCAACCGCCAACAGTACATTTGTAAGCAGAAACACGAACAAACGGCACACACACACACCGCACGCTGCACAACTCGAGAGCTGAACGCCCTACAGTGGGATCGTCTTTAAAGCGTCGATATTGGACTTGTTGCTCGCCCACTAACTTGTTCAGCGTGCAGCAACTGATGTTCTCTGACGAGAGACGTGCTCAAGGTGGACTCAAATCTATATTCATGACGGACGTGTCAGAGGTCAAGTGAATATGCAATCATTTCCTCATATGATTGCATCTTCACTTAACCTCTGACGAGTCCGTCATGAATCCGTACAGGTATGAAAGAAGTCACACGTGAATGTAAATACGCATAGCTGGAGATGGAATGACTTCGGTGCATTCATGTGTGAATGAGGAAATTGCAGAGTGCCGGAGGAATTGTGCGCAGTCAACTGATAAAAGGAAGTAGTCAGTATTTACAATAAGCCATGACCCAAATCCGATAACCGCGTCCGTTACTGCTAGAAAACAGCACCCGGTCTAACTTTTTTGCCGGGCATTCATGATTTTAGCCGCCCTAGTGTAGCCTTTGCACTGGGTGGCGAAAATCATGGGTGCCTCAGCGAAAAAATTAGACAGGGTAAAGTGAATCATTTAATATGTTAACCTGCAGGCACCTTCAAGAACGCTCAGTGTTAATATGTTGCGACTGAAGACTTGTGCATCCGATACTGTGATTGACAGTTGCAGTCAAGTGCACGGTTGTACTCGGTAAATATTTCTACCGCACTTCGAGTCCATGAGCTAAGAGCTGGAAAATATCGAACGATTGTAAAAGAGATGAATTATTTCAGGAGTAAACAATTATCACGTTATACGACATCTGGCGGCTATATTTGAATGCGTGCGGGGATACATACGAGAGCAGCAAGTTTGGGCTAGAACAACTGTTACAATTAAAAGCACAAAGCTGCAGAAAAATCAGACGTTTATTCTAGAAAAAACGAAGAACAACAGCACTCGCGAATTCGGTTGTTACAATGGTGGAGGAAACAAGTTAAGAGTCATTTCTATGAGGGGAAATTCACCTCCTCTTGTTCGGCTATGCAATAGGACGGCTTCATTTTAAACAAACTATATGACGTCACCATTGTGACATGTCGTCAGACCAATGGCGATGCCAGATTTGGGGCCAGAAATTTTGTCAGATGCAATATGAGCGCTGCTATTGGTTCGTTGCTATGACGTCACCATTGTCACACGGTCGACGGAAAAAAAGACTGGTTTGACCTTACCTTGTTTCTTCTACCGTGGTTGTTACCGACAGCCCGCATATACAATACGCACACCTCTAAAATAAAATGCTAAAATTTCATTAGTTACTTCAAGACTCCTTAGCCACGACGAAGGCAATCCGAAGCGAGCAAAAATAAGGGACATTATGGTATGGACCGTAAAAAACGAGGAGTCTATGTACAAGGTGTGTTCTCACACAGGATACACTGCGCATAAAAACAGCAAATGAGGAAGGAATAGAAAGAAAAGACAGAAGAAGGATAGAGAAGAGAGCATAGATACAGATAAAAGCAAAGTGGGTACGAAAGAGTCCCGAAGTTCTATTTATAGCTGGAGGACATAACAGTAGCTCTTCTGAAGGCGCCTTTACCTATAGAACAGAAATAAACTCAACTAACCTAAGCTCTGTGCTCCTAAGAGAGTATAGAATTTGCGGGGACACTTATGAAATGAAATCGTAGCTATTGAAGTGAAATCCTTACTTTCATCGTGGAAACGTCACTTTCATCGTGGAAACGTCACTTTCATCGTGGAAACGTCACTTTCATCGTGGAAACGTCACTTTCATCGTGGAAACGTCACTTTCATGTTGAAAACGTCACTTTCATGTCGAAAACGTCACTTTCATGTTGAAAACGTCACTTTCATCGTGGAAACGTCACTTTCATCGTGGAAACGTCACTTTCATCGTAAAAACGTCACTTTCATCGTAGAAACGTCACTTTCATCGTGGAAACGTCACTTTCATCGTGGAAACGTCACTTTCATCGTGGAAACGTCACTTTCATGTCGAAAACGTCACTTTCATGTCGAAAACGTCACTTTCATGTTGAAAACGTCACTTTCATGTTGAAAACGTCACTTTCATGTTGAAAACGTCACTTTCATGTTGAAAACGTCACTTTCATGTTGAAAACGTCACTTTCATGTTGAAAACGTCACTTTAATGTTGAAAACGTCACTTCCATGTTGAAAACGTCACTTCCATGTTGGAAACGTCACTTTCATGTTGAAAACGTCACTTTCATGTTGAAAACGTCACTTCCATGTTGAAAACGTCACTTCCATGTTGAAAACGTCACTTCCATGTTGAAAACGTCACTTCCATGTTGAAAACGTCACTTTCATGTTGAAAACGTCACTTTCATGTTGAAAACGTCACTTCCATGTTGAAAACGTCACTTTCATGTTGAAAACGTCACTTTCATGTTGAAAACGTCACTTTCATGTTGAAAACGTCACTTTCATGTTGAAAACGTCACTTTCATGTTGAAAACGTCACTTTAATGTTGAAAACGTCACTTTAATGTTGAAAACGTCACTTTAATGTTATAAACGTCACTTTAATGTTGAAAACGTCACTTCCATGTTGAAAACGTCACTTCCATGTTGAAAACGTCACTTCCATGTTGAAAACATCACTTCCATGTTGAAAACGTCACTTTCATGTTGAAAACGTCACTTTCATGTTGAAAATGTCATTTTCATGTTGTAAACGTCACTTCCATGTTGAAAACGTCACTTCCATGTTGAAAACGTCACTTCCATGTTGAAAACGTCACTTTCATGTTGAAAACGTCACTTTCATGTTGAAAACGTCACTTTCGTGTTGAAAACGTCACTTTCATGTTGAAAACGTCACTTTCATGTTGAAAACGTCACTTCCATGTTGAAAACATCACTTCCATGTTGAAAACGTCACTTCCATGTTGAAAACATCACTTCCATGTTGAAAACGTCACTTTCATGTTGAAAACGTCACTTCCATGTTGAAAACGTCACTTTCATGGTGTAAACGTCACTTTCATAGAGAGATTGGTACTCACGGAGTGAAGGCGTTACTTTCGCAACGAAAGTTTCACTTAGACCGTGAAATCGTTCTTTTCCCCGAAACTAACGTAAATTTGATTGCTTTCTAAGCGCTACGGTATCTTTTATACTTTCTTATAACTGCGATGAATCATTCAAAATAGGCCACCTCATTATTCGAGGTCATTTATGTAAAGTTAATGAAAATAGCCTCTGTAGATCAAAATTTATAGCAGCATGCTATGCTCATAGAAAGCCCGTGCAGAAACAGTTAATATAGAACTGCATGTGCAACTCTATAGGGGCATTATTTTTACGAGTGCGTTTGCAGAAACGTTACTGTGGAGCCAATTATAAACTTTAAATATTTAGCGAAGCTCTCCTATTAAATGTAACAATAGCTTTCGATCTCATGAAGCTGCACAAGTGCCTTTGTGATACGAAAATGGCTTTGCATTCCCTGATGAATCCAACAAATTCATACACAACTTGCACGTATAGAGAATACCCTGCACAGCATTCGGTGTTATCAAACGGCTAATGTTTGAGACTATTTTGTAAAATTGAACAAAATGACCTCAATGATAACTGTTGAACATTTATTTACCATCCAATTACAACATTAGGTTGTCCTATTAAATCAACTATACAGTACAAATTTTGAACAACTTGAGCAATTTCTCGCTAGGTATTCGTGTAAACAACACTTTTTCCTCGAGGATGAGCCCGCCCAGCCTGTCCCGATGTACAAAACGAATACTGAAATAAGTGACTCAATGGAACGGTGTTACAAACACTGCAGTATTAAATATCTACCATAACAGACCCTCACCTATTTGACAGAGCGATTTCATTGCTTGATTTATTTTAAGAAATTTTTAGTCTCCCTTGCCACTATAAAGGTGTTCAAAGAAAGGAAGGATGAAGGCCCCATTTACTGTGGAGGTTATGGAACGTGGAATCTATGCACAAGAAGTGCTCCCGCAAAGAAACTCCTTCGCCTAGGAACAGTAAGATAAGAAAGACAGTTATTAAACAAGGTTAAAGTTGAAGAAGAAAGTTAGAGGTTCTGAAAAACAAGACAGCCATGAACCAAAAAAAAAGATGGTCTTGACACAACAAAAAATGTTTTATTTTAACAAAAAGAAGGCCTACCTGCCTCTCATTTCAGGACCTCACATTTTCCTCCTGGGAGCGCTAATTCTCATAGGTACCATAGTTGTATCCCCGTGAGGGGATATTTCATTGCTTAATTGTCATAAAAGCAGAGCTGGTGACGGTCGATATGCGTTATTTCATTCATTTAGACGAAATCCGAATATCTTTTGCAAATTTACTGACACGTGTCGCCTGATTACGATGGATTACTAATCCCACCAAGTTCATTTTGAGACAGTTTCTTCTCAACTCACGAAAGTGCACATGCGCAGTAAGAACTATGAATGATCTCAATTTCGAGACTATACTACAGGATGCAGTCAGTGAAACTCAATCTGTACTGAACGCAAAAACTGCACGCAAAACGTGAAGCACGCAAAATCCACCAGCACTGATTTTAGATACTAGAAATAAAACGTGATGCCGGTGAAAATCAACCAGCACAGATCTCAGATACTGAATACAAAACGTGAAGCAGAAGCTAGGACGAACCAAGGTAACATTCGATTCTGTAGCGGAAACTGTAAGCCTGTAAATCTCCTAACATTTAGCATTTGATAATTGGTAGAACTGAAAAAATTATACCACCCCAACATGCCATGTTAGAAAAGGCGGACAAGTTCAAGGCAGCACAAATGATGTGCCTAGTTTAACACGTTCATTACTTATTGGAACATACGTGCACCACTCGGTAAATTGCTCACTTACGTACCAGTAAAAATTGCTACCATTTCACTGCCGTTATTTAAATTAGACTATGAAGTGTAAGTTAAAATATTATAGTGCAATTATATTTTTCCCGCTTATTAGAAAGGATAAGAATGTATGTAATCAACCAGTAAAGACGGCTTTACAGTTTTGCTTACTTCAGCCTAACTAAACCGACCGCAGAAACCTCGGCAACGTAGTGAACGTATTACAGCGAACAGCTCGTGTCCCTGGGCGCAGGAGTGTAATAACTCACGAGAGAACGTCTGGCCCGTTGGCCTGCAGAGTTGTTAAAAAAGTTCCATTGACGAAAACATTACGTGAGGCCCAGGATGAAAACAGTCTAGAGTCGAGGTTTGTAAAGAAATATGAAGAGGGCGAGCGGGGGGGAAAATCTCTTACATTCATTTGAGTGGAGGAGTTTTAGCACAATGGCCTCGTTGCGAGGGAGAATTCCCACGAAAGGGTTCCCGAGGGAGGGAATAAATCTGCCATTGTGGTGTGTCGCCATCCTGGCGCTCTGACGCACGTGCCGGGGTGAGGGGAGAGTGAGGGGAAAAGAGGGTGAAATGGGGGGGCTGAAATCAGGAAGCAAAAGATAATTTCGAGAAAGGCTTAAAAAGCCCTCTGAAAGTTATAGAAGGAAAGAAGTGCGTTGTAAGAATATAAAATTAATTAAAGAAGACCCGGCAGTGGAGTGAGTATCTCCTGCCCCGAGATGATACACGTTTGAAGGAAATTTTAAATGCAATAAAATGAAGAAGAAAGAAAGATGGAAGAAATGCTCGATTGTGGTGACGCAGTTCATGGGATAAAATAGTGAAAAATTTCCAGACAATGAATAAAAAGTCCGAATGAACCACGATTTCATCTTATTTAGAATCATATTTACATTTAAACCCTAGTCAGAAACAGACTCGACTGTCAGAAAGCAAAGAATTACGAGTATAAATGTTGGATCACGGTTTGGAATACTACATGGCTTATTAAGAAGGTATGTAATACTAAACAATACTTCTGGGTGCATACAATAATAGCAAGCACAATGAATATATATTCATATTTTTAAGAAGCAACAAAACGATTAAATTCCGAAAGAAGCAACTGATGTATCTTTGAGGGAATTGTGATAAAGGGGAAAATAAATGAATGGTTGTATCGCCCAGGAGTTGGTAGAGAGCCATTCAATCAACGAGGCAAGCAAGTCAGAGTTGAAATTTTCATTAATTTTTAATTTACACATTAGTTTGCATTACGCAAAAACACGAAATTTTCTCTAAAATCTTCTAGACTTTGTTTGATGAGGAATAATGCTCACGAAAGTAGCCCATTGATGACATAGGCGCGCTTACAAGCGAGCTTTTGGCTCTTCCATACGCGTGTGCTTTTGTGAAGCCACGAAATTCTTCCTGTAAACTGTATCATTCACAGACACAATGAAAGAACTTTGATTGAATTTGAATTTGAAAACCGAAACAGAACACAGAATGAACGCATGCTTTTTCAAACGGGAAATTCTGTATGCATTTTTTCGTTTCCCAACAGGAAGAAATACCGCGTGCGCAATGGGGCCGCTGTTCACTAGACCGCTGGATCCTCCATAAGGGTTGCTGTTAAACGATCAGTTTATGCATTTTGTGACATAATTCCATGTAGAAGATTGTAAGTTGACACTTTGAACCCAAAGTGCGCCACCAGTGGCCACGGAGGGGATTTTAATGATGCTGCTGATCGATTAGTTGTCACAAACTCAATTTTTATAAATACTTAGAGTTGAATGAAGGCATGATCCAGTTAACGTTTGTTATTTTCAAAATTTCGTGCTACAATTGACTTAAAATTTGAGTTGAACATTGAAGTTCACTTTAACCAATTGCGGTCAAAGTGTTAAGCTCGGGGTATTAACGCGGAGTAGAGAAGCATAGTTCATTCTCAGATGATTACTAATCCCAGTATAAAAAGGATCATAGCATTGGTACATGAAATGTATTCAACTACGAGTTCATGATATACGCGAGTCAACAATCTCAGTTGAATAGTTTGAGTCGCTTCAAGTTGATGTTTAGTAAACTAAGACAATAAACTAAACTGATTAAAAGTTATCAAAACGTGAGCACTCGTGTAACAAAGTGAAGCCTACCTACATTTCAGCACGGGACCTCACATCTTCCCTCTATGACTGCTAATTCCCATAGGTACAATGTATCTTTCCACACTTGAGGAATTTTCTTAAAACCATGTGTTTTGGGACCACATGCATGCGCCGTTTTTCAATTTTTTATTAGAATTTCCGCAATCATAGTGGATCACAGTGGATGGAACAGCGCATATGAGTAAGAGAAAAGTTGCAGAGTGAGTGGGAAAATGTGAGTTAAAGAACAGCAACAGAGAGAGAGAGAGAGTGGGGATGTATGAGAAGGGGAACAGCAACAGAGAGAGTGGGGATGTATGAGAAGGGGAACAGCAACAGAGAGAGTGGGGATGTATGAGAAGGGGAACAGCAACAGAGAGAGTGGGAATGTATGAGAAGGGGAACAGCAACAGAGAGAGTGGGGATGTTTGAGCAGGGGAACAGCAACAGAGAGAGTGGGGATGTTTGAGCAGGGGAACAGCAACAGAGAGAGTAGGGATGTTTGAGAAGGGCAACAGCAGCAGAGTGAGTGGGAAGTATGAGTGGGGGAAGAGCATCAGAGTGAGTGGGAAGTATGAGTAGGGGAAGATCAGCAGAGTGAGTGGGGATGTATGAGTGGGGGGAGAGCAGCAGAGTGAGTGGGGATGTATGAGTGGGGGAAGAGCAACAGAGTGAGTGGGGATGTATGAGTGGGGGAAGAGCATCAGAGTGAGTGGGAAGTATGAGTAGGGGAAGAGCAGCAGAGTGAGTGGGGATGTATGAGTGGGGGAAGAGCATCAAAGTGAGTGGGAAGTATGAGTAGGGGAAGAGCAGCTGAGTGAGTGGGAATTATGAGTAGGGGAAGAGCAGCAGAGGGAGTGGGGATGTATGAGTGGGGGAAGAGTAGCTGAGTGATTGAAGAGGAGGGAGCGTATCAGCCCTGCGAAGACGAGGGTCTCCTCAAAAGTCGTTATTTTGAGTTCGATAATTGAGTGCCCTCACGCCTTCAGTTCAAGTCATCGATAAACACGAGCGTTTGAGTGGCCAGTACATTTTGTGTACGGAAATTTCCGAGCTCTGCGACCACCGCAACTGCAGCGCAAAATGAGTGTGGATGTAGCTTTAGGTACCTAAATATACATTAAAGAGTGTTTTTAAACTACCTAAATACACCTTGTAAATACCTTATAAATATAATACCTAAATATACTTTAGGGAGTATATTTAGGTATAATATACGTAATATGTCATGAGTTGTTTGAATCATAGTATTCCATTGAGTAGACATAAATTTAGGTGTCTTGTTTATCGAGTGCTTCTGTGCCTTCCGTGATGCAGTGTCTCAGATCCAAGTGTCTAACTTGATACGTCGTTTCAGCTTTAGGTGTCGTACAGAAGGAGTTATATCGCTTTGGTGCTTCATTTAATGAGTTGTTTTAGCTCAGATGCATTACTTAGTTGGTAGATTTAATTTAGGTACTATTCTTGATAGGTATTAACCTATTAATTAACCGACGAAACTCAAAACATAGATTGATTGACCAAGAACAAAACGCAGGTATGTACAATACACATTAAAAATATAGGTTGGGTCTCGAGATATTAGCCTGTGAATGAGTAGAAATTAGCTCTTGGACTGTGACGTTCGCCACCGGTGGTCACGGAGGAAATTTTCATAACGCTCCTTACCGACCAGTAGTCACAAACTCAATTATCATAAATACTTTACCAAAGCTAAATAACACATGATCCAGTTAATGTTCGCACGATCCTTAACTAAATTAAGTTATTTTTCCAGTTTATTCCAATTAATTTTCAACATTGTTTACTACAACTGACTTTAAATTGGAGTTGAATGTTAAACTTCAGTTTTACCTGCTGCAGTCAAAGTGTTAACACGTTCACCGCGTTTCAGCGGTTGTTATTTGTTTGGTTAGGTTGTAAGTAGCAGAATTGAGAAATAGACTTTACTGCTCCAATATCTTTTTATCCTTCCTAAGAAATATGAAAAAGCAATTGTACGACAACATTTCACCTTGTATGATGACAGATATATTTTAAAAAGATCGTTAACCAGACGAAATGTAATTCATTTATACCGGTACGTGATGGAGCTATTTACGGAATGGTGCACGTATGGCCCAACAGGCGGGAACATGTTTAGGAACGGAGATCCCAAGGAAGCGAGTCAGCCTCACAATTAAGTCACAACGCCGCCACCGATGCTGTGCGGTCCAGATTAGATTAGATTAGATTAGATTAGTCGTTAGTTTTAGTCTCCCTACCCGCAGCAACAAATGCGATCCAAAGAGAGGAAGGAAGAAGGCACCATAAGTATGGAGTAAAGGGAACGCGGAATCTATGCAGAAAGGGCGTAGAAACAGTAAGATGAGAAAGAACTTCATGAAACAAGATCTAAGTTGAAGAAGAAAGTAGTAGGTGCTGAAAAAAACAGGACAGCAGTGAACCGAAAAAGATGGTCCGTAACAAAACAAAAACCTTTTCTATTTCAACAAAAAGAAATCCTACCTCTCAGCTCGGGCTCCCACATTATCCCCCTGGGAGCGCTAATTCCCATAGATACAATAGTTGTATCCCCCTAAGGGGTGTGCGGTCCAGACTAGAACGTCTCACGGTATCAGGGTGGTAACGTTAGCTATTTCAACGGCTAAAATTTACGCATTTGGCATTCTTTAGGAATGAAATTTCGCAGCAAAGATCGCTCAGCATTTGGCAACACTGCAGAATTATCGTCAAAAAACAACGCATTCTTCACACTCACACCGAAACATTCTTCATCTAAATCGACGCGTTTTTTACTCACACACTGATTCATTTTTCACGACAACGACATATCCTTCACGAGCTCAACACTTTTTCACGACAGCGCTACATTTTTCTCGAGAAAACCCAACAGTGATGTAAAATACTAAGTGGTTTGGAACTATCGAAGCTAAATTCTCACAATCTCGAATGGATAAATGTAGGTCTGCTCAAAAAAATCTTCCACTTACGAAATTTAAAATTTAAAAACCACCTCATTCCATCAAAAGAAATAAGATTTTACACTCGAATTAAAAGAACAGAAGGACTCTATTACATTCTTCTCAGTTCTTGAAACAGAAGCAATGTGCTCTATAATAAGTAAAGTCATGAAATCCCGACTGGCTTGCATTTTTAGCGGAAAAAGCTCACTTATTCGGAGCCAGTGGAGGCAATCTAAGTTTGGCGCTGCTAAGGAGAAGCCTGATTAGGCACTCTTGTTAGCGCCTAACTTAGTGGAGCAACTCACTCGAGTTCGTGCTAAGTGTTCTTTTTTGCGTCTTTTGTTTAGAACAATGTGTGCTCCTAAGGTGGAGCACACATTTCCTATCGCTTACGAAGGGACTTAGGGTGCACGCAAATTGAGCATTCAATAACACAACACATGTCTCTGAATAAAACGTTCCTAACTTTTCGAAAAAACTTTCGTTATTTTTATGTGGCTCATTCTGTACAATTCACTATCTTACGGCCCGAGGGACTTAATGTACACGCCAATTAACCATTACGTTGGCAACAAATGTTGTACAAAAATTTTCCCTTCTATGGAAAGAGCTTCCGTTAACTTCAATTGAGCGCCTTGTTCTTATTTTCATTGATTTGGGTAGTGCTTGTCAAAATCCTCTTGAAAACGAAACATGTCCACACATCGAGCAGAGATGCGCTCATCACTGGATATTAACATCACAGGAGCACTCAGCGTTCAATAAAAAATATTCACCATTTTGGGCCGAATTTTTAGAGCATTTTCCAGCCACGTAACGAGCAGCCGACAGAGAAAGTATTTCTAAGTAGACTTGACTACGCTGCGAATGACCATCGAGGCGTCTTGGACTATGGTTTTTCGTATGAAATCTTAAGGTACTACTCATTATTTACGTAGCTTTGACAACCAAGTAGCGTAAACCAAGTCGATTTAGAATAACTTATGCTTCCAGCTGTTTGTGAAAAATTTTAATCAACTGAAACTTGGTCACTTTCTCTTCACGCGAACAGTCTTGCATAAAGCGAGGCTTTCCGATGTCGTCACCGACCACGACCTTTACGACATGCGTTACACCCCCACTCTCCCTCAACCTTCACATGCGTTACACCCAAACTCTCCCTCAACCTTTACGACATGGGTTACACCCACGCGCTTCCACAACCTCTACGACATGAGTTACACCCACGCGCTTCCACAACCTCTACGTCATGAGTTACACCCACGCGCTTCCACAACCTCTACGTCATGAGTTACACCCACACGCTTCCACAACCTCTACGACATGAGTTACACCCACGCGCTTCCACAACCTCTACGTCATGAATTACACTCACACGCTTCCACAACCTCTACGTCATGAGTTACACCCACAGGCTTCCACAACCTCTACGTCATGAGTTACACCCACACGCTTCCACAACCTCTACGTCATGAGTTACACCCACACGCTTCCACAACCTCTACGACATGAGTTACACCCACGCGCTTCCACAACCTCTACGTCATGAATTACACTCACACGCTTCCACAACCTCTACGTCATGAGTTACACCCACACGCTTCCACAACCTCTACGTCATGAGTTACACCCACACGCTTCCACAACCTCTACGACATGAGTTACACCCACACGCTTCCACAACCTCTACGACATGAGTTACACCCACACGCTTCCACAACTTTTATAATATTCAAGTCCGCACCTCATGTATTATACAAGCAATGTCATCATATTGCAGTAAGTTCGTACTGAAAACAAAAACATTTTACATTCGATACGACCGCTTTATCCAGCCTGGAAACATTTTCAGAGAAAATACTGTCCCATGAATAATTACGCAGGCAGTAACAAATATTCATAGTAGAACAAGATCTCGTCTTGAGAATAATTATAATAAATATTAGATTCACCGAGAAAATATCCATGTTTATACCACAAGGTAAACTCGGCGCTTAGTTCCCGAAAACCTCATTAAACTTCTTTCTATTAGTTTCATTAGCATAAGAACTTTTCGTCGAGTTTTAGTGGACTCTTATTAATGTTCGCTCAGTAGCGATGTTTCGTAACTTCTGGTAAGTTCCGTTAAAGCGGCATTTCTTCTGCAGCACAGCACACTTTTGTGAGTAGTCTATTGGAGAAAGTTCAGCAAGGCTCCTGAACCAGACTTGCGATGCGGCGTAACTTAGCCTTCAGTGCAAACGATGAATTCGTTCAGTTACCTATCTAATCAGAATTCGTTTTTTGAACCCATGATGAATTCATAAATACGTACAGAAATAAATTCATAGTCACGCAAAGAAATAAATTCATAGATGCGCAAAGAAATATATTCACAGTTACGTATAAAAATTGTAAAACCCATAATAAGACTGTTGAGTTTTTGAACTTTCAGTCAGACAACCTGACTGCCTTGCGTTAATTTTTCACGAGCTTAAACTTGCGTCCTCACCTTATTTTTTTAACAAACTGCCTATGCAGTGAAGGTAAATAATTTACCCTAAATTCCCATCGTCGATTGACTGTACATATTGTGCTTTCCTAGGAATTTCTCATGTGGCCACATCCACATACCCGCACCTTACTTTCGTATCAGATAGCCCATACGAACATAATCTACCCAAAATTTATTAAGTAATTCGCTGCTGGTGGGACTTACCCATAGGTTATATCCTCATATTTCTCACGGATCTATGTGCTCAAGTCAAATGGGTTACTCAAAATTTCTATCGTCGACGTCCTGCTCATATTTCGCTGCCCTAGGGCTTTCTCAAGTGGTCACATCCACATACCCTCATCTTACGTTTGCATCAGATAACTCATGCGCTAAAGATACATGATCCACCCGAAATTTTAGTATTTTCCTACACATCGGTTATATCCTCATATTTCTCTCGGGTCTATATATGCTTAAGGCAATAAGTTACCGTAGATTTCTATCGTGAAGGTCGGGTACATATTCTCGCGTTCCTGGGTTCCCTCAACGGTCTGTTTTGGGCCCGGCGCTGAGCAGCTCGCGTCCCCTCCAAGTCCCGCGATCCTGCGCAATTTGCTGCCTGGACAATGAAGCACTCCAGCAATCCTGCCAATCCTGCACTTGAACTCCCGTGATTGAGCTTCGCTCGGGCTTATTTCCTCGTCATATACACACCAATCCATCTAATGAGGTTTCTCTGCGGGGTCTGGAGCAGAAATCCAGCTCGTGCTCCTGTCAAAGTTAAGTTCACATTCTCTAAAGAAGGGAAAAGTAGAATTTTCATGAGATACTCGTATACTGCATACGTTACTATGTTTCCTTATCACAAAAGCTTCGAAGGTTTTGGAATATTATGAACATAATTCCGTTCTAAACTTCAAGTTCTTAAATGACAGGAATCATACATTTTGGAGGGTTCCACTGCCAGCACTGACGTATTACAAACCCCCACCGACAAAAGGCTCCGTAATATTAGCTTTCTAATAAATTTGCGCACCTCCTCTGAGCTCCAAAATTCTAATAGATGCACGCCACCAATCAATCGTCGTTCTTATCCATGGGTTAAAATAACATACACCATTCCTTTATTACTTGCGCTAGTATTCCACCGTAAGTCTTGCAATAACTGCCGTGGAAGGAGCAAGAAGAACTTACAAAAGTTGAACCCTCGGATCAGGCTTCGTTAGAGAGAGGGGGCAGAGGGGAGATCGACCTGCCAATAAGATCGCTGATCCCTGAGCATTAGCAATACCCGCAGAACTCTGGTACGATGCGCCAAGTCCTGATCCTCCTCAGAGCCTTTCATCAAGAGGCTAGACCTCGGCAATACCGATAATGCCGATACCAATACCATCCAATCGCAGAGAGCGTAGACTCATTGGCATGGCGCCGTCGTGCGCGGCAAATGCAATTACTCGAGTCCTCCTGAGGAGACCAATTCGCAGACGCGCGGCCGTGCGAAGCAGCGCGTCACGAAAGTGCGCACTCAAGCAGGGAGCATTTGTCAGCAGATGGTAGCTCGGACCTACACTAGCAGTGGTCGCTAATTCTAATAGCGCGTTTGTTTGCTAGCCACCGCTACTTTCTGGACGCTGAGGTACTGAGCGCTTACGATTTCGACCTTCTTCAATGCGTTGACGCTCTTGAATTAGCTTGCTTACCAGATGGTCAGCTCGGACCTAGCAGTGGTCGCTAATTCTATGACGCGTTGGTTTTTACTTGCCGCCGCTTTCTAGACCATGAGGTACTATGCACTCATAATTTCTACCTTCCTCAATGGTTTGACACTATTGAATTAATTTAAGACTTCCGAGCCACAAAAAAGTGGTTTAAGAAAGCAAAGAAATGACTATCTAGTACTGTTGTGTAGAAAACGAGAATACTATTTGCAACGAATGTTCCCACCCAGAATACCTTGCGCATGGAAACTTTAAGTTAAGAAGAGATAGAAGAAGAGATAGCGAGAAAGAAATGAAAACTGAAAGAAGTAATGCTGGCAAGAAAGACAGAAATCCCGATGGTTTATCTATAGCTGAGGTAACTTACCATCATCTCCCTCGGGGGCGCCAGTCCTCATAGCATATAAGACAGACAAACATTCCTAATCTAAGCCTATTACCTATCCTATGCTATACCCCCGAGTGGCTTTGGGACTAAAAATTTCATATAAAAGGTTAGCTCTTAAGATAAAAAAGGAAAACCAACGTGGCTAAGAATATCATAAAAAATATCGTGTTTATTCAGAAGATTTGAGTAACAAATTTTTTTAACAATTTGAATCCCTGATGCAACATTAGCGCGTTTGTTTCAAGTATCTCAAAGTACTGAAGATGTTTTTTTTGTAATTCGAAACTTTGCTTTTTTCATGATATTCTTAGCCACGTTAATTTTCTCTTTTATCCTAGATGTAAGATTTCCTAGCAACCAGTCTATTTCATTTATTAAAGTTAGCTCATCATGGAAGTAACGAAAATCCTATATATTTTTCATAAGACGCATGCGTCTGATTGTGAGGCGCTAACGTTTAATAACGAAAATAAACATTTCATATTAAAAAATTAGTGAGGGTAAATTTTAATTTAAAACAAGTACGTTGAGTGTCGGAGGACGTTGCACGATCACGACTAATTACAGTGTCGAATCTCGTAGACATGTATTCATTAATAAGAATTACATTCGCTGCGACAAATAAATACAAGAATTACATTCTCTATGACGACGAATTACAAGAATTACATGCTACGAAAGCTTTGAAATTGTCGTTCATGACTAGATCCCACTTTCTATTCGTGTATCTTTGCCAAAAGCAGGCACGACAAGGATACATTTTCTTGAAAGGAAGAGACATTCACATCGATAATGCACCTGCCGCATTCTCTCCGAACTCAAGCTTTCCCTCTTGACAAAAATGTATTTTTAACCACTCATCCACTCGATTCGAACACATATCCTTCAAGAACACATCCTTCTCGACAACAACACACCCTTACCCAATTGAAAATTATCGTCCTTTTCAGTTAGTAAATTAATCGTAAAAGGTCAAAAACGGCACAAAAGGGCCAAAAATCGCGACTTCAAACCGACTCCTACCTATACTTGGCCTATTAGGGCTTGAAAAGGACCCTTCATTCAAATGGCTTTTTATAGGTCAAGTCAATGGCTGTTTTCGGACTCATTCGGGTCGTTTAAAGTCGTTTTCAAGCCTTTTTCGACAACCTCTAGCCTCGTTCAAGTAGTAGAGAAGCCCAAGATGGTCGTTGCCTTATCCGTTTCGATGCCCAGAAATAGCCGTTTAACAGGGCTTAAAATAAGCGACATTTGCACTGAAAAGGGCTAATTTGCTGTTTGAAAACGACCATCTCTTGGCTTATAACTGCTTGAAAACGCTCTTTGAAAGGCTCAGAATTTCAATTGGGTAGTAGCAACTTATCCTCCAAGACAAGAAAACATCTCTTGTAACAACACATTTTCTAAGACAAGAACAAATCTCTCGCAATAACACATCCCCCAAGACAAGAACACATCTCTCGCAACAACACATCCTCCAATACAAGAACACATCCTCCAAGACAAGAACACATCTCTCGCAACAACACATCCAATAAAAGAACACACACTTCACAATACGAACACTTTTTATAAAATAAAAGCCCACTTTGGCATTCTTCAAAAACGCACACCACGAAGCCAAACACGAGGTCGCTTCGTGGTGGTGGTGGTGGTGGTGGTGGTGGTGGGGGCTTGTTTGTTAAAGGGTATCATACAACCGTGGTTGTGTCGTTGTGTGGCATTGTGGTTGTGTATCGTTATGGTTGTTCAGCTTTATGGTTATTCTGCATCATAGCTGTGCAGCATTATGAGAGTTTTGTACTATAGTTGGGTTGTCTTGGGCTTGCATTGCGCTATGGTTGAGATGTGAGATAACTGAGTTGTATTATGGTTGTCCCACTTGATGGTTGCTCTGCGGTTTGGTTATGCGTCATTATTGCTAAGTTGCGGCAGCTATAAACACCAATAAAATAAGCGTGATAAGAATTTCTTTTTTTTTAGACGTGTAGATAATAACATTATAAGTTTTACTGTGTCCACAACTAGCTAAACCGCGAGCAAAATTAGCGGTGAAGTCTACGGATTCTAGAACACATATTTAACTTAAACTCTCAGGTAGACTTGTAGTTCAGTAGTAATAGGCTTGTAGTAAACTTTATTCAAGGTTGTTGCAGATTTAGTGTGATTTTAAATGAACTGCCTGTGCGTCTCTAGCTGGTCACGCTATCTTTGAAAAATTAGCTATGATTTCTAGGTGCATTCCAATCCATGAACGGCCCTCGGCAGTTGAAGAACATGTTCATTAGATGAGCAGAGAGAGATGAATGAATCCATCCGACTTCATGACGCGTATGCTAAGTATGAAATGGTCAAAAAATAGAGGAGACTGGTATAGCCAATATCATTGCAGTGTTCGAAATTTTTCCCCTAGCTAAAGAATCTCATTATCATTGATTTGACAAAAGTTAGATTAGATTATTAGTTAGTTTAAGCCTGCCTATCCGCCACAAAAGCGATCCAAAGAGAGGAAGGAGGAAGTCACGATTTAGTATGGAGTTAAGGGAATGTGGAATCTATGCAGAAAGAGCATAGAAATAGTAAAGAAAAAAGATTATGAAACAATATCAAAGTCGAAGAAAAAAGTAGTAGGTAGGTGCGGAAAAAGAGGAAAGCAGTGAACCGAAAAAAGGTGATCCTTATCATAAAAAAATTATTTCAACAAAAACATGGCCTACCTAATTCTTAGCTCGGGCCCTCACATTTCCCCCCTGGGAGCGGTAATTCCCATAGATACAATAGTTGTATCCCCTTGAAGGAATTTGACAGAAGCATTAAATTATATTAGATCTCAAGTCTGTATAGGCCTCCCTAACCATTGCAAAAATAATCCAAAAAGAAGAAAGGTGAAAGAAAGTGGGGGAAGGGAGGAAGAAACTATGTACAACGTGTATTTCAACGCAAGATCTACTGATTATAAGAATAGTACTAAATTGAGAAGGAAAGTTATAAAATCAGATACAAAACTAAAAAGGAAAGTCTGAGATGGTGAAGAACAAGACAAAAGCAAACCGTAAAACAGAGCAAAAAGGCGATTCTATCTCAACGAAGAGAAGACCTACTTAACTTTCAGCTCGGGACCTCACATTTTCCCCCTGGAAGCGTAAATTCCCATAGGTACAACAGTTGCACGTCACGGAGGGATCTTGTATGCATCCGCAATTACGAGCACGAAGTGTTGGCAGCCCTGTTCACACTCTCAATGATAACGATCCGTTGGCAGCCCTGTTCACACTCTCAATGATGACGAGCTGTTGGCAGCCCTGTTTACACTCTCAATGATAACGAGCCGTTGGCAGCTCTGTTTACATTCTCAATGATAACGAACCGTTGTCAGCCCTGTTTACACTCTCAATGATAACGAGCTGTTGGCAGCCTTGTTTACACTCTCAATAATAACGAGCCGTTGGCAGCCCTGTTCACACTCTCAATGATAACGAGCCGTTGTCAGCCCTGTTTACATTCTCAATGATAACGAGCCGTTGTCAGCCCTGTTTACACTCTCAATGATAACGAGCCGTTGGCAGCCCTGTTTACACTCTCAATGATAACGAGCCGCTGGCAGCTCTGCTTACATTCTCAACGATAACGAGCCGTTGGCAGCCCTGTTTACATTCTCGATGATCACGAGCCGTTGGCAGCCCTGTTTGAAACCCTCATTACCAGAAGGGTTGGTGCGCCTGTTTGGACTGTTAAAAAAGGACCTCTACACGAGCCATCCATTATGATTTTCCAAGTGCATTGTTCTCAGAGGGAAACACTATGCGGACATGGGGGGAGCGTCCATTCCTCTACAGTAAAATTATTGCAGACATTCGCTGGCAGCGGCGAGTATAAAGTGCGCTGCTCTCTGCATCCCATACATATATTATGTTAAAATTAAAAGCAGTTTCAAGTTGGTCTCAAAACTTCAAAAAGGGTAATATTTGGCGAGTAAAAAATGGTTATTTAATAATCAAGTTTCAGCATTGAGTGTGCGATGAAATAGGTGTTATCTTTGATAATTTTGAAAAAATACTTTTGTAGGTTAAATGAAATAACTTAAAAACTTTGTTTCCGACCACGTGTGCGGAGAAATGATTGTCAACCTAAAGATTTCCAAAAGGATTTATTGCCATTTGAAATGGGATGATTTAAAAATGAGGATTCCGTATCGCGTGTCGGTAGAAATGATTGATGAGAGGTTCAATGTAAAACCCGCCAAATTTTGACTCAATCTGATGATAGAGTTTTCACATGCGTTCTACTAACGACCCAAGTAAAAGATTTATTATAAAAACTGCTCGTAAAAAGTCTGCGCGGGAGAATTTCATAATCTGACAGGAATAAAAGAGTCCTCTCGGCGCATTCAGGGAGGCAGATTGTATGATAGATACCGGTGTATAACTAAACAATAAAAGATTTAAACAACCAGACAGAAATTGCAGTGTTTCGCGCAACGAAATTTTGTTTTAAACGCAATGAGTGATCCTTGTACGTTCATTTTCATCATTGATTAGCCATGAACGGTTATAAACGTCCTAATTTAAGGAAAGCTACTCTCGAAAACGCAGAACATGTGTAGTACACACAATAAATCAAGGTTCGTCAGCCAAAATTCATGTTGAAACAAAAATTAATGCAGCATTTGTTCTAATATCAACGATATTATCAAAAACGACGCAATTAAACTATATAGAAACTGTAAAACGGAACTTCAACTCCAGCGGTATGAAGTTCAACTGATTGTTGGTTCACAATTAGGTTTTAAAGATAAATAAAGTGCATGAAATTGTAATATCTAAAGAATTCAATGGAAACATCCGACTAGATTTAAGTAATAAATCGAGCTGTATTGCATAATCTCGCTCCCCTTCAGTGTGTGTGGACAGGTAATTGGAACCCGGATCGGACACTAGCTCCCCTGTGCTCCGCTACTCTAATCTGAAGAGCTCTACCGCCTGTACCGACATACCCTGATGCACAGAGTGCACACATAATCTTTAATCACCAAAAACGATTTATCAAAAAAGTTCAGCTCATCTTTGGAACAAGAAAATGCAGCTTATCGTTGGAACAAGAAAGTGCAGCTGATCGCTGGAACAAGAAAGTGCAGCTGATCGCTGGAACAAGAAAGTGCAGCTGATCGCTGGAACAAGAAAGTGCAGCTGATCGCTGGAACAAGAAAGTGCAGCTGATCGCTGGAACAAGAAAGTGCAGCTGATCGCTGGAACAAGAAAGTGCAGCTGATCGCTGGAACAAGAAAGTGCAGCTGATCGCTGGAACAAGAAAGTGCAGCTGATCGCTGGAACAAGAAAGTGCAGCTGATCGCTGGAACAAGAAAGTGCAGCTGATCGCTGGAACAAGAAAGTGCAGCTGATCGCTGGAACAAGAAAGTGCAGCTGATCGCTGGAACAAGAAAGTGCAGCTGATCGCTGGAACAAGAAAGTGCAGCTGATCGCTGGAACAAGAAAGTGCAGCTGATCGCTGGAACAAGAAAGTGCAGCTGATCGCTGGAACAAGAAAGTGCAGCTGATCGCTGGAACAAGAAAGTGCAGCTGATCGCTGGAACAAGAAAGTGCAGCTGATCGCTGGAACAAGAAAGTGCAGCTGATCGCTGGAACAAGAAAGTGCAGCTGATCGCTGGAACAAGAAAGTGCAGCTGATCGCTGGAACAAGAAAGTGCAGCTGATCGCTGGAACAAGAAAATGCAGCTTATCGTTGGAACAAGAAAGTGCAGCTGATCGCTGGAACAATAAAGTGCAGCTGATCGCTGGAACAAGAAAGTGCAGCTGATCGCTGGAACAAGAAAGTGCAGCTTATGGTTGGAACAAGAAAGTGCAGCTGATCGCTGGAACAAGAAAGTGCAGCTGATCGCTGGAACAAGAAAGTGCATCTGATCGCTGGAACAAGAAAGTGCATCTGATCGCTGGAACAAGAAAGTGCAGCTGATCGCTGGAACAAGAAAGTGCAGCTGATCGCTGGAACAAGAAAGTGCAGCTGATCGCTGGAACAAGAAAGTGCAGCTGATCGCTGGAACAAGAAAGTGCAGCTGATCGTTGGAACAAGAAAGTGCAGCTGATCGCTGGAACAAGAAAGTGCAGCTGATCGCTGGAACAAGAAAGTGCAGCTGATCGCTGGAACAAGAAAGTGCAGCTGATCGCTGGAACAAGAAAGTGCAGCTGATCGCTGGAACAAGAAAGTGCAGCTGATCGCTGGAACAAGAAAGTGCAGCTGATCGCTGGAACAAGAAAGTGCAGCTGATCGCTGGAACAAGAAAGTGCAGCTGATCGCTGGAACAAGAAAGTGCAGCTGATCGCTGGAACAAGAAAGTGCAGCTGATCGCTGGAACAAGAAAATGCAGCTTATCGTTGGAACAAGAAAGTGCAGCTGATCGCTGGAACAAGAAAGTGCAGCTGATCGCTGGAACAAGAAAGTGCAGCTGATCGCTGGAACAAGAAAGTGCAGCTGATCGCTGGAACAAGAAAGTGCAGCTGATCGCTGGAAGAAGAAAATACAGCTGATCGTAGAAGCTTTATTAAACTTATTATCTAATCTAATTATTTTTTTAAATCGATGTTAGAGAAATCTTTTCCATATTTCTCAGTATAATGTAAAATTTGAGGTTTGGAATTGAACAAGCAACTGGTAACAATAGATCTAAATATTACTTTTCATTTTAAGTAGGCTCAAATCAGGAGAAATATATTAACTCTGTGGGTGACTTCCATAATGCCAGAGTTGGCACATAGGAAACAAATTTTTTATCTAGAAAATTTCCGGACTTCCTTTTACGAAAACAAAATGGAAAAGTCTGATAAACAGGAGATGAGATTAGATTTCAAGTCTGTTTAGCCCTCCCTAACAATAACAAAGGTGTTCATAAAATGAGCTGTTCCCACATTCTGTACATAGAAACAGCAAGATTAGAAAAAGTTTATGGTAAGGATAAAACTTGCAAAAAGAATGAAGAGGTGATGAAAAAGAAAGTAGAGTTGATGAAAAAGAAAATAGAGTTGATGAAAAAGAAAGTAGAGTTGATGAAAATGAAGGTAGAGTTGATGAAAATGAAAGTAGAGTTGATGAAAATGAAGGTAGAGTTGATGAAAATGAAAGTAGAGTTGATGAAAATGAAATTAGAGTTAATGAAAAAGGAAGTAGAGTTGATGAAAAAAAAATTGAAATAAACCGAAATAGCCGGGTCTGTAACAACACAAAAACTTTATTCCATTTCAAGGAAAGGAAGGTCTACCTAACCTTCAATTGAAGACCTCGCATATTCTCACTGGGAGCAATTGTTCCCTTATATACTACAGTTATTATACCTTAAAGGCGGTGAAAAAAGTCACATTGAATAGAAATGAAGTTTTGGAACGAGACTTGCAAGCACATGAAGCGAACGTTTTTGCAGATTTCGTGCGGCAAACAATTTCTTATTCACTGGAATGATTGGTAGTGAAGTAATGAATGAATGTATTTATGTTTTTGAGTCTTTTTTTTAATTCAATGGGGAAACTATCCGAATGCAGTAAAAGACTGCTCATAAGTTGCACAAAACTGACGACCAAAGGATAAAAAGGTGTCATGGGCCAATAAAAGGTAAAAATAATTGGTTGCTATACAATATTCAATGTAATATTCTGTGAGCCGAATTTCAAAATAAAAGCACATGAACATTTTAATAATGCGCGTCCAGCGGCAAAAATGCTAAGGAATTCTAGTATTTACTTCGAGATAGGTCACAAAGTTAAGAAGTTACACGTGCGGGACACCAAAAGAACTTGAAATTAACTAGCGAATTCATTTTCTGTTAGAAGACATTTGCAGAAATACGATTTTCCTATACTAACGAACCGGAGGAACAAACACTGCTCGAACGGAGTAAATTTCACCTAGCATGCGAACAATCGTTATGAACATTTTCATGTTATTAACATTTCATTCTCATATTCCCATTTTCAAAATAACTTTTCAATCATTAACATTTCATACGCAAAAAAAACACCCTCAACCAAAATTCTACAAACGTCACCATGGTAACACGCATACACAAGCGTCGTCACGTCCAGTACAAGCAACAAGCTCCCAAAATAGCTAAGGATGAATTTACAGAGCAAGCAGAAGATTTTAGATATTTATTCCAGACTAAACTGAAGGCGTTGAAGTTAGAACGAAGCTCAACGCGCTAAATCTCTGGTGAATGACCAGCTCTCCAAACTTTTAGTGAAACCAAAACACAGAACCTCTTCGCTCGCCCACACCCGCCACAGCTTTGGTGAGTACCGATGTGGTAGTGTATGTATGGCTGTGGTACCGTGTGTGTGGCTGTGGTACCGTGTGTGTGGCTGTGGTACCGTGTGTGTGACTGTGGTACCGTGTGTGGATGTGGTACCGTGTGTGTGGCTGTGGTACCGTGTGAGACTGTGGTACCGTGTGTGCGACTGTGCTACCGTGTGTGACTGTGGTACCGTGTGTGTGGCTGTGGTACCGTGTGTGACTGTGGTACCGTGTGTGACTGTGGTACCGTGTGTGACTGTGGTACCGTGTGTGACTGTGGTACCGTGTGTGGATGTGGTACCGTGTGTGGCTGTGGTACCGTGTGTGGCTGTGGTACCGTGTGTGGCTGTGGTACCATGTGCGGCTGTGGTACCGTATGTGTGGCTGTGGTACCGTGTGTGAATGTGGTAGAGTATGTGGCTGTGGTACCGTGTGTGTAGCCGTGGTACCGTGTTTGTAGCTGTGGTACCGTGTGTGACTGTGGTACCGTGTGTGACTGTGGTACCGTGTGTGACTGTGGTACCGTGTGTGGCTGTGGTACCGTGTGTGGCTGTGGTACTTTGCATTACAGTGGTACCGTGCATTACAGTGGTACCGTGCATTACAGTGGTACCGTGCATTACAGTGGTACCGTGCATTACAGTGGTACCGTGCATTACAGTGGTACCGTGCATTACAGTGGTACCGTGCGTGTGGCTGTGGTACCATGCATGACAGTGGTGCCGTACATGACAGTGGTACCGTGGCCATAGTGAGCGGTTAACGTACTGTGCATACTCAAATACCATGTGAACACGGTGGCGAGACCAAGTTACTGTTGGGATGACAACAGATACAAGGTGGGTACATGATGGTCCATAAGCAACTCTTCTTTTCTTGAAAATCGTGTACCAAACTATTCACAAAACGATAGGAATAATTGAAATTGATGCAGGAAAACTTCGAGTTTTATTCATATGTAAGTATGGACTAGAATTGCTTTGAGATGGCTTCCAATTTTCACTCCAATGAACACGAGCTTTTTTAATGGTACTTTTCATTACTCTCAAGCTCTCTGAAATTATCCCGGTAACTTATTGAACGATGTGGGGCTTTAATTCAAGTAGCACTTCAGGTTTAGTAATGTCAATTTTCGCGTTCAAGTATTCCCAGAGAAAGAAACCTCAACCATTTAAATCTGGAAGTAGAGTTGGCCACTAAACGTCACCGAGTGTGAAATTAATCCAGGCTGGAACAATTGTTTCCAGCTTAGCCATCGACTCTTGTTGTAGGAAGAGTAGCTCCGTCTTGTTGAAAACAGGCTTTCACTATGTTCATACAACGAATTTCAAATTTCAGGTAACTCTTAAAATTACCATGAATTTTCCTGCTATTTTCTTAACGTATCACTTGAAATTATCCTGACCTCTTTTGCGCTTCACAGTTTTCCTGGTATTGATTTTTTCGAGAAAGGGTGGGTTACTTGCTGGCCCCCCTGTACTCTTGAATATCAAACACCTCGACGGGCGTACAAGTGAACACAACGCTCAACCCCCCCCCCCCCCCCCTTCTCACCAGTCGCTATGATACACTCCGTGTGCTGATATGATACAACTGTACATACACGCGGTCAATTTCTCAATTTTTGGAAGCCAGAAATAATAACACAAAAAGCAACGCTGGCAAGCAACTGTTCAAATATTAAGATAACCGAATTTCAAAAAGCCCAGGGGATTTTCAGTGCAATCTGAAGCAGCCGTTCTTAACTTTTCCTCCATTATTGACCCCCTCGACTTTATGCATTTCTCCATTTACCCCCTACTCCTATACAAAACACACACACACTTTCTTTGCATTCTCTCTCTCTCATTTTATGAAATTAAATTCAATTGAATCATTTGTTTAAATTATCAGGTACTTCAATTATTTACCCCCGCCTATTTAATTTTTTACTCCCTAGGGGTAAATTTGCCCCTGGTTCAGAACCTCTGGTCTACGATATACAAATCATCTGACTTGCTCGAACGAAGCGTTCCTCTCCAGCTTGTGGATAATCCTGAGCCAAAAGAAAAAGGATACCAAGGAGTTAAGAACAAGAGAATGGAACTATACGTGTGGTTCCTCGCATCAAATCTATCACCTACAAGAAACAAGAAAGAAAACTAGCAGCATTTGATGCCATTTAACAGTACTCACTCAAAAATTATAATACACGATGTAGAATCTCCTTTAAAAATCTCAAATGACTTCCTACTCGAGATATGTTATCCTGAAAAATAGCAAATTCATTAAAAGTCAACAGACTGACATTTCATTGAGTTAGTTATAAAATTTCCTCAAGAGGGTATAGAGTGCCAAGAAGATTTTAACCTTACCTCTTTCCCCGCTCGAATCACAATTCACAATTTTAGGAGCTCTCATTGGCTTGTACTAAATAACCACAAAAAGCCAATAGCATTGCTGTAGTCAGTAATATTATTCTCTGCACAGACAAAATGAATGAAAACCGCCATTTGACAACTAGCAATGTATTACGAGGCTTTAAAGACTAGCGAAAGAAATGCCGCAGCCCCGAAAAAGAACGTATCTGCCGGCGCGATCTACAAACCGTCACACAAGGCAATTTTGCCCGAGAGCGAATCATAATGAAAAAGCTATATTGATCGCTCGAAAGTTTCTGGAGGCTGCCCTGAAATTGCTAAGATATTTTAAAACTATGGAGTTGTTTTTTGCCGGAAAAATGGGAGAAGCGTCGTCAGAAGTTTGGACTTGCGAGGCGCGCGTCTAAAAGCCTTTCGAACACCTCAAAAATACGGTGACACCGGCAAAAATGGCCGCCATGCGAAAAGGGGCGACGCAGGGAAGGAACGGGGACGAGGCCAAGCAAACAGGACAGCTGAAAATGGATGAGAAAACAGATAAAGTGCAGAAAAACAGAAAGGTCCTGAAGAAATTAAGGTTCCTTCATAGAGAGAATAAATAGGATAAATATAAAATAGTAACAGTAGATAGCGATGAAAGAAAAAAGGTCAAACAGTGGGAAATAAATTAAAAATTGGAGGAAAACAGGGAAGTATTTCGAAAAATACATCGAAATGAAGGAACTGATAACAATGGAAACTGTGATAAACTATAAATCCAGAAAAAACATTGAATGCGAATGTAAAATAGAGAGACAACTGGGGAAAATATTTTGTAGAGTAGATTAGATTATATATTAGTTTAGGCCTCCCTCACCGCAACAAAGGCGTTCCAAAGAGAGGAAGAAGGAAAGTATAATTTAGTATGGGCTTAACGGAACGTGGAATCGATGCACATAAAGCATAGAAATAGGAAGTTGAGAAAGAAGTTTATAAAACAAGATAAAAGTTGAAGACGATAGTAATATTTGCTGAAAAACAGAGCAGAAGTGAATCGAAAAAAGGGGGTCCGTAACAAAACAAAAAAATTATTTTATTTCAACAAAACGAAAGTCAACCTTTCGCTTAGCTCGGGACCTCACATATCCCTCTGACAATGTGTGCACAACAACAGTAATAACACGAGCGTAAAACTGCATGGAATGTTTAAAAATTCAATTACTAACAGCGGTATAATTAATTGGTTAGTTTGGGCCCTGCCGTGAAAACCTGAGGATGGTTCGAGTTTCTTCGTTTTATTGTCGCTTCACCGGCCCACAAAAACATTGTCCTGCAAGTTATTTTATTCTACTTTCTCAGGCTAACACGTTGACTATGTTGTGAGATTGCTACAGTTGGTTCTGATAGGTTGTGAGTAGCAGAGTTGAAAAACCGACCGTACTACTCAAATCCATTCTTATCCTTTATAAAAAGTGTGAAAAATAAAATTGCAAGGTAATATTTCATCCCGCATGCCAAAATCAATTTTGTTAACGATGGTCAAATAATTGAAATACTATTCATTTACGTCGTTATGCAAATGAGAAATTTACCTATAGGTGTACATATGTCCCGATACGTAGTTAACGTGTTAAAATCCTAAGCCTCGACTTTTTTCTTTAAAAAACTTCACCATAAAAGCGCACAAGCTTACCTTCACGGTTTGATTTTCACATTTATCACATCAGTCGTTTTTGGGGCAAATTTCCGTGTATAAATGTTATTCAAAAAAGAAACCTGACGATAAAAGCACCTTCATCCTGACCCTCAAGCCTACCATCACCTTCATCCTGACCCTGACCCTCAGGTACACCCTGAAGCGTTCCCTCACCTCACCCTCACCCTCACCTTGGACCACTCCTACACCCTGAAGCGTTTCCTCACCTCACCTTAACCCTCATCCTGAAACCCATCCTGGACCTCACCAGCGCCCGGAAGCGTTTCCTCACCCCATTCTCACCGTCACCCTGAACCTCACCCTGGACCTCACCTACTCCCTGAGTTATTTCCCCCCTACCCTCGTTGAGCACACGGGCATTCATCAGCGCAGCAGCGGCTTATCATCATTAGCGCTGCGTGTGGGGTGAGATACATCACTCCGCCTCTTGGTGGTGTGTGTGGTGGTGTGTGTGGTGTGTGTGGTGTGGTGGTGTGGTGGTGTGGTGGTGTGGTGGTGTGGTGGTGTGGTGGTGTGGTGGTGTGGTGGTGTGGTGGTGTGGTGGTGTGGTGGTGTGGTGGTGTGTGTGGTGTGGTGGTGTGGTGGTGTGGTGGTGTGGTGGTGTGTTGGTGTGGTGGTGTGGTGGTGTGGTGGTGTGGTGGTGTGGTGGTGTGTGTGTGGTGCGTGTGTGGTGCGTGTGTGGTGCGTGTGTGGTGCGTGTGTGGTGCGTGTGTGGTGCGTGTGTGGTGCGTGTGTGGTGCGTGTGTGGTGCGTGTGTGGTGCGTGTGTGGTGCGTGTGTGGTGCGTGTGTGGTGCGTGTGTGGTGCGTGTGTGGTGCGTGTGTGGTGCGTGTGTGGTGCGTGTGTGGTGCGTGTGTGGTGCGTGTGTGGTGCGTGTGTGGTGCGTGTGTGGTGCGTGTGTGGTGCGTGTGTGGTGCGTGTGTGGTGCGTGTGTGGTGCGTGTGTGGTGCGTGTGTGGTGCGTGTGTGGTGCGTGTGTGGTGCGTGTGTGGTGCGTGTGTGGTGCGTGTGTGGTGCGTGTGTGGTGCGTGTGTGGTGCGTGTGTGGTGCGTGTGTGGTGCGTGTGTGGTGCGTGTGTGGTGCGTGTGTGGTGCGTGTGTGGTGCGTGTGTGGTGCGTGTGTGGTGCGTGTGTGGTGCGTGTGTGGTGCGTGTGTGGTGCGTGTGTGGTGCGTGTGTGGTGCGTGTGTGGTGCGTGTGTGGTGCGTGTGTGGTGCGTGTGTGGTGCGTGTGTGGTGCGTGTGTGGTGCGTGTGTGGTGCGTGTGTGGTGCGTGTGTGGTGCGTGTGTGGTGCGTGTGTGGTGCGTGTGTGGTGCGTGTGTGGTGCGTGTGTGGTGCGTGTGTGGTGCGTGTGTGGTGCGTGTGTGGTGCGTGTGTGGTGCGTGTGTGGTGCGTGTGTGGTGCGTGTGTGGTGCGTGTGTGGTGCGTGTGTGGTGCGTGTGTGGTGCGTGTGTGGTGCGTGTGTGGTGCGTGTGTGGTGCGTGTGTGGTGCGTGTGTGGTGCGTGTGTGGTGCGTGTGTGGTGCGTGTGTGGTGCGTGTGTGGTGCGTGTGTGGTGCGTGTGTGGTGCGTGTGTGGTGCGTGTGTGGTGCGTGTGTGGTGCGTGTGTGGTGCGTGTGTGGTGCGTGTGTGGTGCGTGTGTGGTGCGTGTGGTGCGTGTGGTGCGTGTGGTGCGTGGGGTGCGTGTGGTGCGTGGGGTGCGTGTGGTGCGTGGGGTGCGTGTGGTGCGTGGGGTGCGTGTGGTGCGTGGGGTGCGTGTGGTGCGTGTGGTGCGTGGGGTGCGTGGGGTGCGTGGGGTGCGTGTGGTGCGTGTGGTGCGTGTGGTGCGTGTGGTGCGTGTGGTGCGTGTGGTGCGTGTGGTGCGTGTGGTGCGTGTGGTGCGTGTGGTGCGTGTGGTGCGTGTGGTGCGTGTGGTGCGTGTGGTGCGTGTGGTGCGTGTGGTGCGTGTGGTGCGTGTGGTGCGTGTGGTGCGTGTGGTGCGTGTGGTGCGTGTGGTGCGTGTGGTGCGTGTGGTGCGTGTGGTGCGTGTGGTGCGTGTGGTGCGTGTGGTGCGTGTGGTGCGTGTGGTGCGTGTGGTGCGCGTGGTGCGCGTGGTGCGCGTGGTGCGCGTGGTGCGCGTGGTGCGCGTGGTGCGCGTGGTGCGCGTGATGCGTGTGGTGTGCGTGGTGTGCGTGGTGTGCGTGGTGTGCGTGGTGTGCGTGGTGTGCGTGGTGTGCGTGGTGTGCGTGGTGTGCGTGGTGTGCGTGGTGTGCGTGGTGTGCGTGGTGTGCGTGGTGTGCGTGGTGTGCGTGGTGTGCGTGGTGTGCGTGGTGTGCGTGGTGTGCGTGGTGTGCGTGGTGTGCGTGGTGTGCGTGGTGTGCGTGGTGTGCGTGGTGTGCGTGGTGTGCGTGGTGTGCGTGGTGTGCGTGGTGTGCGTGGTGCGTGTGGTGCGTGTGGTGCGTGTGGTGCGTGTGGTGCGTGTGGTGCGTGTGGTGCGTGTGGTGCGTGTGGTGCGTGTGGTGCGGTGGTGTGGTGTGGTGTGGTGGTGGTGTGGCGTCACCACAGCCTCGTGTGTTGGTGGTGTGTGGTGTCACCACAGCCTGGTGTGTGGGTATGCTAGTGGTGTGTGTGGTGCGGTGGTGTGGTGTGGTGGTGGTGTGGTGGTGGTGTGGCGTCACCACAGCCTCGTGCGTTGGTGGTGTGTGGTGTCACCACAGCCTGGTGTGTGGGTATGCTAGTGGTGTGTGTGGTGAGGTGGTGTGGTGTGGTGGTGGTGTGGCGTCACCACAGCCTCGTGTGTGGTGGTGTGGGGTGTCACCACAGCCTCGTGTGTGGGTATGCTAGTGATGTGTGTGGTGCGGTGGTGTGGTGTGGTGGTGGTGGTGGTGTGGCGTCACCACAGCCTCGTGTGTTGGTGGTGTGTGGTGTCACCTCAGCCTGGTGTGTGGGTATGCTAGTGGTGTGTGGTGCGGTGGTGGTGTGGCGTCACCACAGCCTCGTGTGTTGGTGGTGTGTGGTGTCACCACAGCCTGGTGTGTGGGTATGCTAGTGGTGTGTGGTGCGGTGGTGTGGTGTGATGGTGGTGGTGTGGCGTCACCACAGCCTCGTGCGTTGGTGGTGTGTGGTGTCACCGCAGCCTCGTGTGTGGGTATGCTAGTGGTGTGTGTGGTGCGGTGGTGTGGTGTGGTGTGGTGGTGGTGTGGCGTCACCACAGCCTCGTGTGTTGGTGGTGTGTGGTGTCACCACAGCTTGGTGTGTGGGTATGCTAGTGGTGTGTGGTGCGGTGGTGTGGTGTGGTGGTGGTGGTGTGGCGTCACCACAGCCTCGTGCGTTGGTGGTGTGTGGCGTCACCACAGCCTCGTGCGTTGGTGGTGTGTGGTGTCACCACAGCCTCGTGTGTGGGTATGCTGGTGGTGTTGTGTGGTTACACCGGAGCAAGTTGTGACATGCTGCTATCGGTGAGGCTGTCACGGAAGGTGCGCCCTGCGGAGTTAATTCGAAGAGAAATAAAGAAATAATCAGAGGCGGCCGAGTCGACAATGACGGTGAAACAATACGGAATTGCTTCGTGTTACGCAATTAAACTCAACAGCAATACCTAGGGTGAAAAACACTGAAGAAATTTACGTTGGGACACAAAGGGCACATGCTCGTAACATGGAATTAAATGCGAGAGTAACGACGGTTTGAAAAAAATACTGAAGAAGTCTACATTAGAAAAAAACTTTGTAATACGGGATTAAAATTACAAACAACGAGTTAAAAAACTGAAAAAATTTACGTTTGGAGATAATAATGAATGAAGGCATCTACGGATGCTTTATTTCCAATCAAGCCTGATACATATCACCTTGTACATTGGATTTTCAAATGCCTTATAACTAACGCCAGGACGCCATGACGCTTTCCCCCGGTCGAGACCGGTACACATTTCAGACACCTGGGTAGAGTGGGGTTTTGTGCTTGGAATTTTTCTCCTATACCCAACAGAGAAAATCGCCAGTGCCAGCACCGGGATTCGATCCCGGGTCTCCCGCACGGCGGCAGAACCTAAAGCTAAACCTTTTTTTCGGTTTGAAACCTTTAGGTTCGAAACCCTCAGGTTTGAAACCTTTAGGTTTGAAACCTTTAGGTTTGAAACCCTCAGGTTTGAAACCCTCAGGTTTGAAACCCTCAGGTTTGAAACCCTCAGGTTTGAAACCCTCAGGTTTGAAACCCTCAGGTTTGAAACCCTCAGGTTTGAAACCTTTAGGTTTGAAACCTTTAGGTTTGAAACCTTTAGGTTTGAAACCTTTAGGTTTGAAACCTTTAGGTTTGAAACCTTTAGGTTTGAAACCTTTAGGTTTGAAACCCTCAGGTTTGAAACCCTCAGGTTTGAAACCCTCAAGTTTGAAACCTTTAGGTTTGAAACCTTTAGGTTTGAAACCTTTAGGTTTGAAACCTTTAGGTTTGTAAGCCTTTAGGTTTTTAACAATATTGAGATAACGAGGAGTGGCTCTTAACTCGGAATTAAATTAAATTCATTGAACGAGAGAGAATAAATGAAGAAATTTACGTAGGTGGCTTTATGACAGAGCTTGTGACCGCCTGGAAACTTTGAAGCCCCGCAGGGATCAATGTATAACAATCGTGAAAACGCTCCAAGAGCAAGCGATGTTTAACAAACTTGTATCAATATTGTAACAATTGTGTTACTATATTTTAACAATATTTTAACAATATTTTAACAATATTTTAACAATATTTTAACAATATTTTAACAATATTTTAACAATATTTTAACAATATTTTAACAATATTTTAACAATATTTTAACAATATTTTAACAATATTTTAACAATATTTTAACAATATTTTAACAATATTTTAACAATATTTTAACAATATTTTAACAATATTTTAACAATATTTTAACAATATTTTAACAATATTTTAACAATATTTTAACAATATTTTAACAATATTTTAACAATATTTTAACAATATTTTAACAATATTTAAACAATATTGTGACAATCGTGTAACGATAACGTAACAATCGTGTAACAATATTTTACCAATTGTGTAACAATTTTGCAACAATCGTGTAACAATATTGCAACAATCGTGTAACAATATTGCAACAATCGTGTAACAATATTGCAAAAATCGTGTAACAATATTGCAACAATAGTGTAACAATAGCGTAACAATCGTGTAACCGCTCCAAGAGCAGGCTCTGTGCTGTCGCTGATGAGTGCCGCTGTGTAGCAAATGAGCTGCCTTAATAATGAGTAGCTCAGCTAATGAATTGCATAGCAAATGACTTGTTCAGCAAATGAGTCGCTTTGCTGCGAATCTAACTTTTGACTTGTGAAGCAAACGAGCTCTGATGTGCAGTGAACGTGATGTACAGCAAATGAAGTATGGAAACTGAATTTTGGATTTTGAGAGGCGATAGGTTTGAAATCTTTAGGTTTGAAAGATTTTACGAGAAAAAGGTTTGAAATCCTTAGGTATGAAAGCTTTAGGATCAAGATCTTTATGTTTGAAAGCTTTATGTTTGAAAGCTTTATGTTTGAAAGCTTTATGTTTGAAAGCTTTCCGTTTGAAAGCTTTAGGTTAAAGATCTATAGGTTTGAAAGCTTTATGTTTGAAAGCTTTATGTTTGAAAGCTTTAGGTTAAAGATCTTTAGGTTTGAAAGCTTTAGGCATAAAAGCTTTAGGCATAAAAGCTTTAGGCATAAAAGCTTTAGGCATGAAAGCTTTAGGCATGAAAGCTTTAGGCATGAAAGCTTTAGGCATGAAAGCTTTAGGCATGAAAGCTTTAGGCATGAAAGCTTTAGGCATGAAAGCTTTAGGCATGAAAGCATTAGGTTCAAGATCTTTGGTTTCAAGATCTTTGGTTTCAAGATCTTTAGGTTTGAAAGCTTTAGGTTTGAAACCCTCAGGTTTGAAACCCTCAGGTTTGAAACCCTCAGGTTTGAAACCCTCAGGTTTGAAACCCTCAGGTTTGAAACCCTCAGGTTTGAAACCCTCAGGTTTGAAATCTTTAAGTTTGAAACCTTTAAGTTTGAAACCTTTAAGTTTGAAACCTTTAAGTTTGAAACCTTTAAGTTTGAAACCTTTAAGTTTGAAACCTTTAAGTTTGAAACCTTTAAGTTTGAAACCTTTAAGTTTGAAACCTTTAAGTTTGAAACCTTTAAGTTTGAAACCTTTAAGTTTGAAACCTTTAAGTTTGAAACCTTTAAGTTTGAAACCTTTAAGTTTGAAACCTTTAAGTTTGAAACCTTTAAGTTTGAAACCTTTAAGTTTGAAACCTTTAAGTTTGAAACCTTTAAGTTTGAAACCTTTAAGTTTGAAACCTTTAAGTTTGAAACCTTTAAGTTTGAAACCTTTAAGTTTGAAACCTTTAAGTTTGAAACCTTTGGGTTTGAAACCTTTGGGTTTGAAACCTTTGGGTTTGAAACCTTTGGGTTTGAAACCTTTGGGTTTGAAACCTTTGGGTTTGAAACCTTTGGGTTTGAAACCTTTGGGTTTGAAACCTTTAAGTTTGAAACCTTTAACACGTTAACTGCGATAGGTTAAACAGAAGTTCAATATTCAAATGAAATTTAAAGTCAAAAGTGATAACCAAATCTGTAAATATCAAACATTAACCGGGCCTGTTAAATACCACTAATTTAGAAAGGTTGTTAGAATTTTTCAAAACGACCCATCGATGGGTCGTTTCGCAGCAGGAAAAACCTAACCACGACCCACCGGTGGGTCGTATCGCAGTCAATGTGTTAAGTTTGAAACCTTTAAGTTTGAAACCTTTAAGTTTGAAACCTTTAAGTTTGACACCTTTAAGTTTGACACCTTTAAGTTTGAAACCTTTAAGTTTGAAACCTTTAAGTTTGATACCTTTAAGTTTGATACCTTTAAGTTTGATACCTTTAAGTTTGATACCTTTAAGTTTGATACCTTTAAGTTTGATACCTTTAAGTTTGAAACCTTTAAGTTTGATACCTTTAAGTTTGATACCTTTAAGTTTGAAACCTTTAAGTTTGAAACCTTTAAGTTTGAAACCTTTAAGTTTGAAACCTTCAGGTTCGAAACCTTTCGGTTTGAAACCTTTCGGTGGACAGGAGAGGGACAGGAGAGGGACAGGAGAGGGACAGGAGAGGGACAGGAGAGGGACAGGAGAGGGACAGGAGAGGGACAGGAGAGGGACAGGAGAGGGACAGGAGAGGGACAGGAGAGGGACAGGAGAGGGACAGGAGAGGGACAGGAGAGGGACAGGAGAGGGACAGGAGAGGGACAGGAGAGGGACAGGAGAGGGACAGGAGAGGGACAGGAGAGGGACAGGAGAGGGACAGGAGAGGGACACGAAAGGGACACGAAAGGGACACGAGAGGGACACGAGAGGGACACGAGAGGGACACGAGAGGGACACGAGAGGGACACGAGAGGGACACGAGAGGGACACGAGAGGGACACGAGAGGGACACGAGAGGGACACGAGAGGGACACGAGAGGGACACGAGAGGGACACGAGAGGGACACGAGAGGGACACGAGAGGGACACGAGAGGGACACGAGAGGGACACGAGAGGGACACGAGAGGGACACGAGAGGGACACGAGAGGGACACGAGAGGGACACGAGAGGGACACGAGAGGGACACGAGAGGGACACGAGAGGGACACGAGAGGGACACGAGAGGGACACGAGAGGGACACGAGAGGGACACGAGAGGGACACGAGAGGGACACGAGAGGGACACGAGAGGGACACGAGAGGGACACGAGAGGGACACGAGAGGGACACGAGAGGGACACGAGAGGGACACGAGAGGGACACGAGAGGGACACGAGAGGGACACGAGAGGGACACGAGAGGGACACGAGAGGGACACGAGAGGGACACGAGAGGGACACGAGAGGGACACGAGAGGGACACGAGAGGGACACGAGAGGGACACGAGAGGGACAGGAGAGGGACAGGAGAGGGACAGGAGAGGGACAGGAGAGGGACAGGAGAGGGACAGGAGAGGGACAGGAGAGGGACAGGAGAGGGACAGGAGAGGGACAGGAGAGGGACAGGAGAGGGACAGGAGAGGGACAGGAGAGGGACAGGAGAGGGACAGGAGAGGGACAGGAGAGGGACAGGAGAGGGACAGGAGAGGGACAGGAGAGGGACAGGAGAGGGACAGGAGAGGGACAGGAGAGGGACAGGAGAGGGACAGGAGAGGGACAGGAGAGGGACAGGAGAGGGACAGGAGAGGGACAGGAGAGGGACAGGAGAGGGACAGGAGAGGGACAGGAGAGGGACAGGAGAGGGACAGGAGAGGGACAGGAGAGGGACAGGAGAGGGACAGGAGAGGGACAGGAGAGGGACAGGAGAGGGACAGGAGAGGGACAGGAGAGGGACAGGAGAGGGACAGGAGAGGGACAGGAGAGGGACAGGAGAGGGACAGGAGAGGGACAGGAGAGGGACAGGAGAGGGACAGGAGAGGGACAGGAGAGGGACAGGAGAGGGACAGGAGAGGGACAGGAGAGGGACAGGAGAGGGACAGGAGAGGGACAGGAGAGGGACAGGAGAGGGACAGGAGAGGGACAGGAGAGGGACAGGAGAGGGACAGGAGAGGGACAGGAGAGGGACAGGAGAGGGACAGGAGAGGGACAGGAGAGGGACAGGAGAGGGACAGGAGAGGGACAGGAGAGGGACAGGAGAGGGACAGGAGAGGGAAAGGAGAGGGAAAGGAGAGGGAAAGGAGAGGGAAAGGAGAGGGACAGGAGAGGGACAGGAGAGGGACAGGAGAGGGACAGGAGAGGGACAGGAGAGGGACAGGAGAGGGACAGGAGAGGGACAGGAGAGGGACAGGAGAGGGACAGGAGAGGGACAGGAGAGGGACAGGAGAGGGACAGGAGAGGGACAGGAGAGGGACAGGAGAGGGACAGGAGAGGGACAGGAGAGGGACAGGAGAGGGACAGGAGAGGGACAGGAGAGGGACAGGAGAGGGACAGGAGAGGGACAGGAGAGGGACAGGAGAGGGACAGGAGAGGGACAGGAGAGGGACAGGAGAGGGACAGGAGAGGGACAGGAGAGGGACAGGAGAGGGACAGGAGAGGGACAGGAGAGGGACAGGAGAGGGACAGGAGAGGGACAGGAGAGGGACAGGAGAGGGACAGGAGAGGGACAGGAGAGGGACAGGAGAGGGACAGGAGAGGGACAGGAGAGGGACAGGAGAGGGACAGGAGAGGGACAGGAGAGGGACAGGAGAGGGACAGGAGAGGGACAGGAGAGGGACAGGAGAGGGACAGGAGAGGGACAGGAGAGGGACAGGAGAGGGACAGGAGAGGGACAGGAGAGGGACAGGAGAGGGACAGGAGAGGGACAGGAGAGGGACAGGAGAGGGACAGGAGAGGGACAGGAGAGGGACAGGAGAGGGACAGGAGAGGGACAGGAGAGGGACAGGAGAGGGACAGGAGAGGGACAGGAGAGGGACAGGAGAGGGACAGGAGAGGGACAGGAGAGGGACAGGAGAGGGACAGGAGAGGGACAGGAGAGGGACAGGAGAGGGACAGGAGAGGGACAGGAGAGGGACAGGAGAGGGACAGGAGAGGGACAGGAGAGGGAAAGGAGAGGGACAGGAGAGGGACAGGAGAGGGACAGGAGAGGGACAGGAGAGGGACAGGAGAGGGACAGGAGAGGGACAGGAGAGGGACAGGAGAGGGACAGGAGAGGGACAGGAGAGGGACAGGAGAGGGACAGGAGAGGGACAGGAGAGGGACAGGAGAGGGACAGGAGAGGGACAGGAGAGGGACAGGAGAGGGACAGGAGAGGGACAGGAGAGGGACAGGAGAGGGACAGGAGAGGGACAGGAGAGGGACAGGAGAGGGACAGGAGAGGGACAGGAGAGGGACAGGAGAGGGACAGGAGAGGGACAGGAGAGGGACAGGAGAGGGACAGGAGAGGGACAGGAGAGGGACAGGAGAGGGACAGGAGAGGGACAGGAGAGGGACAGGAGAGGGACAGGAGAGGGACAGGAGAGGGACAGGAGAGGGACAGGAGAGGGACAGGAGAGGGACAGGAGAGGGACATGCCATGTTTGCAGAAGGCTTCACCGCCCTTCAGTTCTATTCCACCGTTTGCACAGTCACTGCAGCGACTAACTCGCCCGCTGCCGCTATTTGCTCAATGAAACTCGAAAACTTCAACCCGGGTCCATTTCACGGGCCACACGCAGTCATCGAGTGTTATTTCAATCCAATGGAAGCAAATATTCTTGACACGCCAAGTACAGAAGCGCACTTCACTCTTTTGGGAAATGTGTACAGTTGAACTTCTATACTATAATCGTGTGGAGTCATATTGGAATTTTGTGAACTTGTGATTCTGGTTTAGGGGCAGTAAAAGTGTCTCATTTTAATGAACGTATAGTAATTATGACTCTGTTCTTTAACTTTTTGACTGCAATTGGTTAAACTGAACCTCAGTATTCAACTTAAATTTGAGGTCAATCGTAGTAAGTAATTTTGAAAACAGCAAACATTAACTGAATCGCGTCTTTATTTTGCTTGAATTAAGTTTATATGAAAATTGAGTTTGTGACTACTGGACGGTCAACAGCATTGTGGAAATCCTCGACGTGGTCACCAGTGATGCACGTGGCGGTAAAAGTGTCAAGGGTACGCGACAAATTTGAATTTTTGCAGTAAGTGTCTGCTGGAAGATATGGTTGCCCACTTCTTTCCTTAATTTTCCTAAAGAACCACTTTGACAAGCTATTTCTTTTCTTCAAACATTGCATTCCCTAATTTCCAAACAGAATTTTTTCACGATTCATCTAAGCGTTATGTGCTGCTAACACATTTTGTGTAATTACTTTGTGCTATATTTGAGCAATCTTTTCAGGAACTC
Organism: Morinoia aosen; assembly: GCA_030386875.1. Classification (NCBI taxonomy): domain Eukaryota; kingdom Metazoa; phylum Arthropoda; class Malacostraca; order Amphipoda; family Talitridae; genus Morinoia; species Morinoia aosen. Next base: position 65,797,592 of record CM059570.1, on the reverse strand, counting down.
GTCAGATGTGTACTTCGCGGGAGCTCAGAATAATTAATCCAAAAATACCTAATCCAGCAAAAATGATCCTTGATTAAGCAGGAAGAAATTCGAATGCGAAAGGAATAACAGTCAATAACTCTACAAGATCACCTTATGGCAGTTGGACGAAGAAACGATTCACCAAACAAAGATTCAATCATTCAATATACCGAAGTTTAAAAATTATTCAATTCTATTAAAAATGGTGAGTCAGTTTCACCAGCAGCTGTAACTGGGGTTCCAGTAAATAACAGTCACCAGCAGCTGTAACTGGGACTACAGTCAACAGTCACCAGCAGCTGTAACTGTGATTGCAGTAAACAGTCACCAGCAGCTGTAACTGAGATTGCAGTAAATAACAGTCACCAGCAGCTGTAACTGGGGTTGCAGTAAATAACAGTCACCAGCAGCTGTAACTGGGACTACAGTCAACAGTCACCAGCAGCTGTAACCGCGATTGCAGTAAATAACAGTCACCAGCAGCTGTAACTGAGACTACAGTCAACAGTCACCAGCAGCTGTAACTGGGATTGCAGTAAACAATAGTCACCAACAGCTGTAACTGGGATTGAAGTAAACAGTCACCAGCAGCTTTAACTGGGATTGCAGTAAACAACAGTCACCAGCAGCTGTACCTGGGTTTGCAGTAAACAGTCACCAGCAGCTGTACATGGTATTGCAGTAGACAGTCACCAGCAGATGTACCTGGGATTACAGTAAACAGTCACCAGCAGCTGTACATGGGATTGCAGTAAACAGTCACCAGCAGCTGTACCTGGGATTGCAGTAAACAGTCACCAGCAGATGTACCTGGGATTGCAGTAAACAGTCACCAGCAGCTGTAACTGGGATTGCAGTAAACAACAGTCACCAGCAGCTGTACCTGGGATTGCAGTAAACAACAGTCACCAGCAGCTGTACCTGGGATTGCAGTAAACAGTCACCAGCAGCTGTTACTGGGATTGCAGTAAACAGTCACCAGCAGCTGTAACTTTGATTGCAGTAAATAAGTCACCAGCAGCCGTAATCGGGATTGCTGTAAATAACAGTCACCAGCAGCCGTAAGTAGGATTGCAGTAAATAACAGTCACCAACAGCCGTAAGCGGGATTGTTGTAAATAACAGTCACCAGCAGCCGTAAGCGGGATTGTTGTAAATAACAGTCACCAGCAGTCGTAAGCGGGATTGCTGTAAACAGTCACCAGCAGCCGTAAGCGGGATTGCTGTAAACAGTCACCAACAGCTGTAACTGGGATTGCAGTAAACAACAGTCAACAGCAGCTGTAACTGAGATTGCAGTAAATAACAGTCACCAGCAGCTGTAACTGTGATTGCAGTAAACAGTCACCAGCAGCTGTAACTGAGATTACAGTAAATAACAGTCACCAGCAGCTGTAGCTGGGATTGCAGTAAACAGTCACCAGCAGCTACCACTGGGATTGCAGTAAACAGTCACCAGCAGCTGTAACTGGGATTGCAGTAAACAACAGTCACCAGCAGCTGTAACTGGGATTGCAGTAAACAGTCACCAGCAGCTGTAACTGGGATTGCAGTAAACAGTCACCAGCAGCTGTAACTGGGATTGCTGTGAATAACATTCACCAGCAGCTGTAACTGGGATTGCAGTGAATAACAGTCACCAGCAGCTGTAACTGGGATTGCAGTAAACAGTCACCAGCAGCTGTAACTGAGATTGCAGTAAATAACAGTCACCAGCAGCTGTAACTGGGATTGCAGTGAACAGTCACCAGCAGCTGTAACTGGGATTGCAGTAAACAGTCACCAGCAGCTGTACCTGGGATTGCAGTAAGCAACAGTCACCAGCATCTGTACCTGGGATTTCAGTAAGCAACAGTCACCAGCAGCTGTAACTGGGATTGCAGTAAACAGTCACCAGCAGCTGTAACTGAGATTGCAGTAAATAACAGTCACCAGCAGCTGTAACTGGGATTGCAGTAAACAGTCACCAGCAGCTGTAACTTGGATTGCAGTAAACAACAGTCACCAGCAGCTGTAACTGGGATTGCAGTAAACAGTCACCAGCAGCTGTAACTGGGATTGCAGTAAACAGTCACCAGCAGATGTAACTGGGATTGCAGTAAACAGTCACCAGAAGCTGTAACTGATATTGCAGTAAATAACAGCCACCAGCAGCTGTAACTGGGATTGCAGTAAACAGTCACCAGCAGCTGTAACTGGGATTGCAGTAAACAACAGTCACCAGCAGCTGTAACTGAGATTGCAGTAAACAACAGTCACCAGCAGCTGTAACTGTGATTGCAGTAAACAGTCACCAGCAGCTGTAACTGTGATTGCAGTAAATAACAGTCACCAGCAGCTGTAACTGTGATTGCAGTAAATAACAGTCACCAGCAGCTGTAACTGGGACTGCAGTAAACAGTCACAAGCAGCTGTAACTGGGATTGCAGTAAACAACAGTTACCAGCAGCTGTAACTGAGATTGCAGTGAATAACAGTCACCAGCAGCTGTAACTGTGATTGCAGTAAACAGTCACCAGCAGCTGTAACTGAGATTGCAGTAAATAACAGTCACCAGCAGCTGTAACTGGGGTTACAGTAAACAGTCACCAGCAGCTGTAACTGGGATTGCAGTAAACAATAGTCACCAACAGCTTTAACTGGGATTGAAGTAAACAACAGTCACCAGCAGCTTTAACTGGGATTGCAGTAAACAACAGTCACCAGCAGCTGTACCTGGGATTGCAGTAAACAGTCACCAGCAGCTGTACCTGGGATTGCTGTTAACAGTCACCAGCAGCTGTACCTGGGATTGCAGTAAACAGTCACCAGCAGCTGTAACTGGGATTGCAGTAAACAGTCACCAACAGCTGTAACTGGGATTGAAGTAAACAACAGTCACCAGCAGCTGTAATTGGGATTGTTTTAAATAGCAGTCACCAGCAGCCGTAAGCGGGATTGTTGTAAATAACAGTCACCAGCAGCCGTAAGCGGGATTGTTGTGAATAACAGTCACCAGCAGCCGTAAGCGGGATTGTTGTGAATAAGTCACCAGCAGCCGTAAGCGGGATTGCTGTAAATAACAGTCATCAACAGCCGCAAGCGGGATTTTTGTAAATAACAGTCACCAGCAGCCGTAAGCGGGATTGCTGTAAACAGTCACCAGCAGCTGTAACTGGGGTTGCAATAAACAGTCACCAGCAGCTGTAACTGAGATTGCATTAAATAACAGTCACCAGCAGCTGTAACTGTGATTGCAGTAAACAGTCACCAGCAGCTGCAACTGATATTGCAGTAAATAACAGTCACCAGCAGCTGTAACTGAGATTGCAGTAAACAACAGTCACCAGCAGCTGTACATGGGATTGCAGTAAACAGTCACCAGCAGCTGTAACTGGGATTGCAGTAAACAACAGTCACCAGCAGCTGTAACAGAGATTGCAGTAAATAACAGTCACCAGCAGCTGTAACTGTGATTGCAGTAAACAGTCACCAGCAGCTGTAACTGAGATTGCAGTAAATAACAGTCACCAGCAGCTGTAACTGGGATTGCAGTAAACAGTCACCAGCAGCTGTAACTGGGATTGCAGTAAACAGTCACCAGAAGCTGTACCTGGGATTGCAGTAAGCAACAGTCACCAGCAGCTGTAACTGAGATTGCAGTAAATAACAGTCACCAGCAGCTGTAACTGGGAATGCAGTAAACAGTCACCAGCAGCTGTAACTGGGGTTGCAGTAAACAACAGTCACCAGCAGCTGTAACTGGGATTGCAGTAAACAGTCACCAGCAGCTGTAACTGGGATTGCAGTAAATAACAGTCACCAGCAGCTGTAACTGTGATTGCAGTAAACAGTCACCAGCAGCTGTAACTGTGATTGCAGTAAACAGTCACCAGCAGCTGTAACTGAGATTGCAGTAAATAACAGTCACCAGCAGCTGTAACTGGGATTACAGTAAACAGTCACCAGCTGCTGTAACTGGGATTGCAGTAAACAATAGTCACCAACAGCTGTAACTGGGATTGAAGTAAACAACAGTCACCAGCAGCTTTAACTGGGATTGCAGTAAACAACAGTCACCAGCAGCTGTACCTGGGATTGCAGTAAACAGTCACCAGCAGCTGTACCTGGGATTGCAGTAAACAGTCACCAGCAGCTGTACCTGGGATTGCAGTAAACAGTCACCTGTAGCTGTAACTGGGATTGCAGTAAACAGTCACCAACAGCTGTAACTAGGATTGAAGTAAACCACAGTCACCAGCAGCTGTACATGGGATTGCAGTAAACAACAGTCACCAGCAGCTGTACTTGGGATTGCAGTAAACAGTCACCAGCAGCTGTTACTGGGATTGCAGTAAACAGTCACCAGCAGCTGTAACTGGGATTGCAGCAAACAACAGTCACCAGCAGCTGTAACTGGGATTGCAGTAAACAACAGTCACCAGCAGCTGTAACTGGAATTGCAGTAAACAACAGTCACCAGCAGCTGTAACTTTGATTGCAGTAAATAAGTCACTAGCAGCCGTAATCGGGATTGCTGTAAATAACAGTCACCAGCAGCCGTAAGTAGGATTGCAGTAAATAACAGTCACCAGCAGCCGTAAGCGGGATTGTTTTAAATAACAGTCACCAGCAGCCGTAAGCGGGATTGCTGTAAATAACAGTCACCAGCAGCCGTAAGCGGGATTGCTGTAAATAACAGTCACCAGCAGCCGTAAGCGGGATTGCTGTAAATAACAGTCACCAGCAGCCGTAAGCGGGATTGCTGTAAATAACAGTCACCAGCAGCCGTAAGCGGGATTGCTGTAAATAACAGTCACCAGCAGCCGTAAGCGGGATTGCTGTAAATAACAGTCACCAACAGCCGTAAGTGGGATTGCAGTAAACAACTCGCGAGTTATGTTCAACTGTACGCCATTTATTTTGACGAGGAACATTGCAAAGTAAACCGGCACTCCCGGAAAATAAAGCCCGCTGCGTCGAATCCGCCCCAATTCTGGGAACGAGCCGTAATCCGGCAAACGAGCCGCTGCGCCGGAGTTTTCAGCGTCAGCATCTGCGCCGCACCCGGAAAACGTCGAGCCGTAATAACCGGGGCGGGATTTACAAATAATTTACGTCCCGTAACGGTACAGCTGGTTGCGTAAGTTCTTTTAGGTTGGCTCGGCTACGCCATGTCCCCAAGTTGGCTCGGCTACGCCACGTCCCCAAGTTGGCTCGGCTACGCCATGTCCCCAAGTTGGCTCGGCTACGCCATGTCCCCAAGTTTGCTCGGCCACGCCATGTCCCCAAGTTGGCTCGGCCACGCCATGTCCCCAAGTTGGCTCGGCCACGCCATGTCCCCAAGTTGGCTCGGCCACGCCATGTCCCCAAGTTGGCTCGGCCACGCCATGTCCCCAAGTTGGCTCAGCTACACAATGTCCCCAAGTTGGCTCAGTTACGCAATGTCCCCAAGTTGGCTCGGCTACGCAATGTCCCCAAGTTGGCTCGGCTACGCCATGTCCCCAAGTTGGCTCGGCTACGCCATGTCCCCAAGTTGGCTCGGCTACGCCATGTCCCCAAGTTGGCTCGGCTACGCCATGTCCCCAAGTTGGCTCGGCTACACCATGTCCCCAAGTTGGCTCGGCTACGCCATGTCCCCAAGTTGGCTCAGCTACGCAATGTCCCCAAGTTGGCTCGGCTACGCCATGTCCCCAAGTTGGCTCGGCTACGCCATGTCCCCAAGTTGGCTCGGCTACGCCATGTCCCCAAGTTGGCTCGGCTACGCCATGTCCCCAAGTTGGCTCGGCTACGCCATGTCCCCTAGTTGGCTCGGCTACGCCATGTCCCTAAGATGACTCTCCTACGCTAGGTCCTTAACTTAAGAGAACGGCCGTGCCCTGCTGCGGTGCCACGTAAACGTAAATAGTTTGAATTTCGGTTCCACTGACGCCAATTGTGCCTAATTGTCCAAACAAAATCGGCTGAAAACGCTGTCCGTGTAGTCCGAACTATACTAACTGAAGGTGAATTGACGAGTTCGAAGCGTTCAATTTTATTCATTTAGAATTTATTTACTTCAAAATAGGCTAAGTTGAGGTACTGTTTTCCTCGCGTTAAAAAGAGGAAGCCAGAACCTAAGTTGAAAAGTTTACATGACCTCATAAGGCATTATTTACCACGGCGATTACCATTACCATAAGGTATGGTTATGGTACATACGTAATGGCAATAGCGATTACCATTAAGTATGTGGAGAAATGCTGAGAGTGAACAGCTATATAATGCATGGCTGAGAGAGAACGGCTTAATTACTGTAAAAACACGTAAAGCAATCACCTGAGCAACAGAGATTTCAGTAAAAAGTCAGTTGCACGTAGCCCTCTCTCTTATGAAAAAATTGCGCTATTAGCTTTAAACCTGACTATCATCGTAAAGCCCTATTAACATTGACCGAATATCATCTATAAAATGATCACAATGCTAATAAAACGCAAAAAATGCCCATGATTATTTCATTTCCCCCCTCTCTCTTTTCTCACCCCACCCGCTCTCCCCAGCGAACATGAATGAATGAATGCGCATCTTTCTGCGATCGCAAGTTATGAAAAATGGAGCCGATGGTGCGTTTGTTTGCTCAAGATTGAGCACCTTTAGTATTTGAAAAACTAGGGAGACTCCATCTTGTGCCGCTGAAAAATGACACAATTTTGCATGGGTTCCAGACCAGGTTGTGGCCGTGATCGATTCAGGACACGCGAGCGACTTGCGCCCGCATTTTCAGGCTTTACGGCCGACGACAGCAAAAAAGTAGAGAAAATCGCGCTGTTTTCTATGCAGGTTTTGCAAAGAAAGCACTTGTGGAAAGGTGATGGAAGGAGCTGCGCTAACGTTCGGTAAGGTAGGGTAGCAGAGCAATGAGGGCTAATAAAAATGCAATCGGTCTTGGAAGATGGCGATTGGGCGTAGAAAAATGTGGAAGATAAAATTGGTCTTAGAATAGAAAATTAGGATTCTCAATAAGGAAATTAAGGAGAATTCGAACGTGATATTGGGGCAGTTATTAATACAGTGTCCTAATGCTGCAACTACCCGCAACTAAAACATCATCTGAGTTGTAGAATTAGCACCAATAAAGTTGCATCTAAGCTCTTATTTGGCCTGCTAATTATTGGAGAGAGGAAGCGAGAGGGTATGTTTTATTGTAGGTTAACAGTCTCAAAAACAGATCAATGGTTTATTGATATGTAAATTGTTGATTCAATATTTATGTAACGTTCACTTACCTTCTGAGGTTCAATTAATAAATTATAAAAGATCCCGAAATTATTCGTCAAGGATGTATATGCAAAGCAGCAGATTTAAAAAATAATGAGAAACAATAAATCAAACGTTCTTTGCGTAAGCAACTGTCAGTTGAAAATTTAACGATAAATTGGTACTCACTTTGATAAGTTCTCCTCCTCCAAAGGCTTCAATTTCTTCTTCTTGTTATTCTTATCGTCTTTCTTGTCATCTCTTTTTCTCCTCTTATCTTCAGACTCCTGACCATTGCACATTACGTCCATCGAGTCACTGGAGTCACTCATGAAGACTTTCTTTGGCTCATCGTGGTCCATGAGAGGCTGCGACAGCTCTCCCACAATGGGCATGTACGAGTCCATGTGTTCCAGACCGTTGGACATGACAACGTCTTCTTCATCATCGTCGTCATCATGGTCAACAGACTTGAATTTGGCACCACGGATTTTGCGGTGGTCATGAAGTTGCGCGTCGTGCCCAGCGTTAAAGTCGTGTCCAATGATGTTCGAGGTCTGCGTGTCAAAAGAACTAGTGCTGACCAACGCACCACCGCTTGTTACTATCGTGGTTCCGTTAGCAACTATCGTACCGTTGCTCATTATCGCGCCCCCGCTCATGATCGTCCCGTTAGTAATAATCCCGTTTGACACAATGGTTCCGTTAGAAACGATGCTTCCGTTTGACACAATGGTTCCATTCGACACCACACATTGGGAGTCCAGGAGTCTGTAGTCGATTGTGTTGTGGCCGTGATCATCTGTCTCATCTTCCTGATGATGGCTATCTATGAGCGTTTCAACAGACCCGTTCGAATCGACAGAACCCATCGTTTCGATGGAGCCTATGGGTTCGATAGAACCCATGGGTTCGATAGAACCTATAGGTTCTACGGAACCTATGGGTTCAATGGGAGGTCTCAGTTGGTCAGGCAAAGCAGTGACAGCTGCTGCAACTTCATCTCGAGTTCTGATGGAATCCGAAAGCTTTCTTTGCAGATCTCCAAACTTCTTCTCTTCGAACCTCTTCTCCAGATCCTCTTCTTTCGCGTGATTGTTGTTGTTGTTGATGATGATGTTGGTGGTGGTGTTGCTGTTGATGCAGTTCATAGCAGTGCTGATATTTTTGCTACTCTTATTATTCGTAGAGGAAAACGATGCATGGACCTTAGAACGATGATTGCTATGATTTGAGCGATTTTTGCTGCTGCCAGTAGCAGCTGTACTACAGCTGCTACTACTACTACTACTGCTGTATTTGTGGCGAGTTGATATTGGTGAACCGTTGCCGCTACTGTTGCTGCACCTCTCCCCCATATCCGACAGCAACTCCATTTTCATTCCCGCACCCACATTGCTATTAATATTATTATTACTACTGCTAGTGTTATTATTAAGGTTGAGAGCGCTAGTTCTCTGCGCAACACAGCTTCTCACGATCTTGTGAACGTCTTCTTCGATGTTGCTGGAGCTGTTGCTGTCGGAAAAAGTTCGTCCCGATTCCAGGAGGCCGTCGGTGACGATGGTGGACTTGAGGAGGCGTTGGGACGAGCGACGTGGCATGACGGAGGAGCCGTGGTGGTCGTCGTCGCTGGCTAGCGACTCCAGCAGCGCGCCCTCCAGTGTCGCGCTGCGCAGCCCGCTCCTCGTCTTGCTGCTTCTGTAACAGAGAATTTATTTTAGGCTTTTGCGGTTTCTGTAATAATGGATGGATTTTCAACTTTTTATTACTTCTGTAGAAAAAAATGAATTTGGGTTTTTGTGGTTTCTGTACTAATGGATGGATTTTTAGTTTTTACCGCTTCTGTGGCAAAAGTATAAATTTTAGTTTTTGCTGTTTTTCTAATAATGAAAGGATTTTAAGCTTTCAATTTCAAGCTTTCAATTGTTTCCGTAACAAAGAAGAAATTTTAGCGCCTACTGTTTCTGCTATATTGTATGAATTTTCACGTTTTCTTTTGGTTACGAAGGAGTTTTAGTTTTAGTCGTCTAGTTTGTGCTGTTTCTGGATGAATTTTAAGCATTTAATTGTTTCTATAACAAATAATTAATTTTCATTTTTGATGTTTCTGTGGCATAAGGTGAATTTTGGTTTTTGCGGTTTCTGTGACAAATGATAAATTTTAATTTTTCATTCTGTTAAAATGAATGAATTTTTAGCTTTCAATTGTTTCTGGGACAAAGAATAAATTTTACTTTTTGGATTTTCTGTCATAATGAATGAATTTTTAGCTTTTAATTGCTTCTGGGACAAAAAATAAGCTTTTGTTTCTGCTGTTTCTATTACAATTAATTAATATTTAGAATAAATTTGAACTGCTTAAAGTGTCAGTTATTAAGCACTTAATGGAATGAGATATATGATTAAATAATTGATAATTTTTTTTTAATGTTGTAAGAGCGAAGAACTTAAAGCCGTGTGTTCGGTCGAGGAAGCGGGAAAGAAACTGTCGGAATGCGAGTGAGCTGTTCAGATCAATGACATAGAATAGTTAGCAGAGTTTTCACTACTAATTCATATTTTGCACGAACGTTTTCCTTTTTCCTAACTAACATCGTTACTTCTGTAATAATTTCGCGAACAAAATCAAAAACCGTAGTGTCATAATCGAAATCATAAAGCTTCAAAGTCGTTAGCTGCAAGTAGATAAACACAAGCTGATTATCAATATTAACGGAATATCATTCTTCACATAATTTACTTTTCAAACTGTATTGGCCAGAATCTTATGTGTTATATGCAAAATAAATACATTATTTTCAAAAATTCCCGCTTTCAATACAAAAAAAGTAATCTATAACTTCTCTGCCGAGCGAACCCAGAAAATAATTTCGCCAATTCACAGAACTTTCAAGACAAAATCGAAGACGAAATTCCATCAATTACATTTGGCATCTCACAAACCGAGCCTTTTCTCTAGAGGGATCCGATCCCATTCCTCTGCCCATTCCCCTCCCTCTAGCCTACGTTAGAGAGGCCTAAGTTTGGACCTAAAAGTTCGGCATCGATATTCAATTTTAAGAAATTCCGTGATCAGCATTCAGCTCACGTCTGTACCTGGAACGCTCGTTAGCGTATTTTTGCCTTTGAAGAGGACAGCGCAGTCTCCTAAAATGATAAAGATGTCGATCGAGTCCGGATAAAACATCCAATAGATTTGCTGATGATGCTCTTCTGAGCCCAGCTCTGCTATAAAAAATAAAAGTAAAATTGTAGTGAAATATTATATGAAATATTGGTGGCATCGGCTGCGTAGCTCGGTGTGAATGGAAAAAATAGAAATAGAATAATAGATAAATAATATACAATATTGACATTGGCTGCTTAGCTCCGTGTGTAAGGATTTTATTTTAAATTGGACTGTTGAAGACACGACGATTATGGAATAGTACAGCAAACAATGTCATCACAGGTATACGTTTAAACGTATGAACGCAATGATTCCATACTTGATATAAATCCAAAAATATTGACGTGACAATTTAACATAAACACTGTTTTCTTCTCAGGCATTAGTTTATTAGTTTATTAGTTTATTATTTAGTTTAAGCCTCCCTATCCTCAACAAATGAGATGTAAAGAGAGGAAGGAAGAAGGCACCATTTAGTATGGAGCTAAGGGAACGTGGAACCTATGCAGAAAGGGCACAGAAACAGAAAGCTAAGAGAGAAGTTCATGAAACAAGAAAAAGTTGAAGAAGAAAGTAGTAGGCAGTGAAAAACAGGACAGCAGTGAACCGAAAAAAGATGGTCCGTAACACAACAAAAACCTATTCTATTTTAAAAAAAAGAAAGCCTACCCAACATTTAGCTCGGGCCCTCACATTGTCCCCCTGGGAGCGCTAATTCCCATAGATACAATAGTTGTATCCCCCTGAGAGGCTTCTCAGGCATTCATGAATTAGAAGGCAGTTTGTCGAACTGATTTAAAATTCTCCAAAAATATCGATGGAAAAGTACAACCATCGACAGGAAATAAAGGCTCTCATTCAGGTACTTCGGGTTCTTCTCCGAAAAAAGAAGATCCCAATATTCTTTTAATTTAATTTTATTTTTACTCTTCCGTCTTAAGGTTCATGGAGCCACCACTCCGTGAACTGAACAATCCAGTGGGTGCTTTTAATTCGGCATCTTGTTTTTATTTATTTGGTACATGAGAGATGAGGTTGGTGGTGTCTTCAGTGTTGAAGCTTCTTATGAAATAATCTATACTATAATAAGAGGGGTGTCCGTCTGTCTGTCTGTCTGTCTGTCTGTCTGTCTGTCTGTCTGTCTGTCTGTCTGTCTGTCTGTCTGTCTGTGTCTCTATCTGTCCGAAGCCAGCCTGCAGTGTGTGATGAGCGTATCTGTGATACAAGCTTCATCAACTCCACAATTTCCAGTGCATTAATCCATCAGATTCGAGTAGGAATGAATATCACGTAAATTTTTAGGAAATAGGAACGTGTGTCATGTGATTTGTCAAACTTTGTTATACATTTTTGACAGGCCGTGTGCACTCGGCCTCATAAAATCTCGAAAGATTAATTTTTTTCATTTTTTACAGACTTTCTTTCATTTCGTCTTCTTTCTTTCTTTAAATAAAGGGGGGTGGACTGGTAATAATAATAATAGTAGTTTCACACGTTGCTTGCGCTACTACACACCGATAGGTCGGTATTAAGTTCTTTCTGCTGCAAAACGACCCATCGGTGAGTCGTTTGAGAAAACTTCTACAACCTTTTAAAACTAATGGGATTTAATGGACCCAGTTAATGTTGATAATTATCAAAATACTTACAACTTTCGACTTTTATTTCGAGTTGAATATTGAAGTTAATTTTAACCCATTGCAGTCAACGTGCTAACACGCGCACCGCGTGTCCGCGGTAGCTAACGGCTGGTTTGGTGAGGTAGTAAGTAGAGGAAGTGGGAAATCGACTTGAATGCGTGAATACTTTTTATCCTTCTTAAAAAATACGGAAAAACAATGGCACGATAACATTTCAGCTCAAATGATAACAGTTATTTTAAAATAAGGTCGTGAAACACATGAAATGTCATTCATTTATACCGGTACGTGTATGAGCAATTTACCTATTGGGACATAAATGGCCCAATACGCGACAAACGTGTCAAGTCAAACCCTTCGCAGCCAATAATAATGATAATGTAAGACAGGATGTATCGCAATCCGGGCGTTTGTTTGAGCACCGTGCTGCACTCCGCACTAACGAGAGCTCAAATTACTTTTCATGAGCTTAATTTATCACACAAGTCACAGGGAATCATTTTAATGATAAAGGCCGGATCACACTTTTTTAAATTAACCCTTAGAATAATAACTATACGAACTAATTAACCCTTCAACGTCCACATTTCGTACTCATATTACCATTATCACAACCACCATCATTAAACTGGCACCGGCATCATGTAGTCACCGACATCACAACAAGGAAGTGACTGCCACCCGACAATGAACTTCGAAGAACGCATTAAGGCACAAATTTCACAAGGAATGGAATATATCACAGCTGTTTATACAACTGAACTTTGAAATCCACTTTGAAGGTAATGGGTTAATTTTCATTCGGGATTTAATGCCTGCCAATCAACTGGTGCAGCTGGATACAAACCTCGCCATGAGTTTACGGGACTCCAGTGATTCAACTGAAGTATAATGACAATTTCAGTGCAAGAGATATATTTTCATAGATTTATATTTTGTAAACTTCTTAAGAAAAACAGAAATGTACTGGAGCAGCGAAGTCAAGCTCCTTTGGTTTCGAACGGGTAGTGAGATATAATACTATAAATAAACTAATGAAGAAATTTACTGAATCAACTAACAAACTTGAGGATAACTTAGCACGTTCACCGCGTTTCCACGGTAGTTAACGGTTGGTTTGGTTAGGTTGTAAGTAGCACATTTGAGAGATCGTCTTAATAGCTCGAATACATCTTTACCCTTCTTAAGAAACGTAGAAAAATACAATTGCACGATAACATTGCACCTCGTGTGATCGTAGGTATTTTTTAAAAAGGGTAATGAAACGGATGAAATTTCGTTCATTTGCTCCGGTACGTGAATCATCAAATTACCATATTATTATTATCGAATTTCCGGTTGGTACATTTAAGGCCCAACTTGCGGTGAAAGTGTTAAAAGTTAACATGTTATTGACATTAGGTCAAATTTCACTGCAAAGCAATTACTCTCATAAGAAACAATTATTCCTATAAGGAAAAAAAGTAATGTGTATTTCCCATATATACAGATCATATCCTACCAAGACCGTAATTTGTGTTTAGCGTCTCATGAAACGCAAGCGACTCAAGACGAGACATTATCTATGGGCAGGATCTGGGTTCCATTTCTGGCAAACTGAAAAGAAAACGTGACTCAACATGGAAGTAGGGCCATTAATATTTGTTGTTTTCCCAATGCTTTGATGTTCTATCGGCGTCTGAGCCAAATTGTGAGGTAGAAGAACAGGCATGAAAACCTGGTCTGAGGAACTTGGTTTGTTTGTGTGCTTGAAGGTTGGTGTGGGCCACACATCACGAGGCGTGCAGTGGGTCTGGGGCACACATTACGAGGCGTACAGTGGGTCTGGGCCACACATTACGAGGCGTGCAGTGGGTCTGGGGCACACATTACGAGGCGTACAGTGGGTCTGGGGCACACATTACGAGGCGTACAGTGGGTCTGGGCCACACATTACGAGGCGTGCAGTGGGTCTGGGGCACACATTACGAGGCGTACAGTGGGTCTGGGCCACACATTACGAGGCGTGCAGTGGGTCTGGGGCACACATTACGAGGCGTACAGTGGGTCTGGGGCACACATTACGAGGCGTACAGTGGGTCTGGGCCACACAATACGAGGCATACAGTGGGTCTGGGCCACACATTACGAGGCATACAGTGGGTCTGGGCCACACATTACGAGGCATACAGTGGGTCTGGGCCACACATTACGAGGCGTGCAGTGGGTCTGGGCCACACATTACGAGGCGTGCAGTGGGTCTGGGCCACACATTACGAGGCGTGCAGTGGGTCTGGGGCACACATTACGAGGCGTACAGTGGGTCTGGGCCACACATTACGAGGCATGCAGTGGGTCTGGGCCACACTTTACGGCATGCACCACCCCTGGAAAAACTGGAGCAGATAAGAAGTCCTCGGCCCCTGCTACGCATAACGGAAGCTGAGAAGCGACCGCCATTTCCATGTCGGATGTTGCGGTGCCTCACACCTCGCTGAGTGGGACTTGTGGTGATGTTGGTGCTGGAGTAATGAGACTGGAGTGGTAGGGCTGAGTAGGACTTGTGGTGATGTTGGTGCTGGAGTAATGAGACCTGGAGTGGTAGGGCTGAGTGGAACTTGTGGTAATGTTGGTGCTAGAGTAATGAAACTGGAGTGATAGGGCTGAGTGGAACTTGTGGTAATGTTGGTGCTGGAGTAATGAAACTGGAGTGGTAGGGCTGAGTGGGACTTGTGGTGATGTTGGTGCTGGAGTAATGAGACGAGTGGTAGGGCTGAGTAGGACTTGTGGTGATGTTGGTGCTGGAGTAATGAGACCTGGAGTGGTAGGGCTGAGTGGAACTTGTGGTAATGTTGGTGCTAGAGTAATGAAACTGGAGTGATAGGGCTGAGTGGAACTTGTGGTAATGTTGGTGCTGGAGTAATGAAACTGGAGTGGTAGGGCTGAGTAGGACTTGTGGTGATGTTGGTGCTGGAGTAATGAGACCTGGAGTGGTAGGGCTGAGTGGAACTTGTGGTAATGTTGGTGCTAGAGTAATGAAAATGGAGTGATAGGGCTGAGTGGAACTTGTGGTAATGTTGGTGCTGGAGTAATGAGACTGGAGTGGTAGGGCTGAGTAGGACTTGTGGTGATGTTGGTGCTGGAGTAATGAGACCTGGAGTGGTAGGGCTGAGTGGAACTTGTGGTAATGTTGGTGCTAGAGTAATGAAACTGGAGTGATAGGGCTGAGTGGAACTTGTGGTAATGTTGGTGCTGGAGTAATGAAACTGGAGTGGTAGGGCTGAGTGGGACTTGTGGTGATGTTGGTGCTGGGGTAATGAAACTGGAGTGGTAGGGCTGAGTGGGACTTGAGGTATAGTGTTGGTGCTGGAGTAATGAAACTGGAGTGGTTAGGCAACGAACACATGTCGAGTGCACAATCGAAGAAACTTTTACTTTCACGCTAATTATTTACACACATTAAGCATCCGTAGATGCCTTCATTATTAATTATAGTCTGTAGGGATGTGTCCCTCTAGCTGTTTTGCTCATTTACGTGCAGGTATATCATTTCACCATCTTTCTCAACTTAGATTTCAAAACACAAAGTAACACATTATCATGCTGTTATAGTCAGCACATATCTTTGAAAGTATAAAAATGCATTCGAGCAGTTCAGCAAGTATTTCAATTCTGCCACTCCCAGCCTAACGTGACCAGCCTTGGCTGCCTCGCAAACCTAGTCAATGTGTTGATAATAATAATAATAATGAGGGGTGTTGATATAGTCAACATTAAAGCACGGATGCGGGTCCTTTGTTGCTCCCCCCTACGCATGTTGTCTGTGACCGAAAGCCCAATTCAACAGTTTATCATTAAAGGTAAGTCAATTGCCAAATAAAGTTGCTGAAAACATTTAAATTAGGTCATAAGCGTCTATCACACGAAGATAGTTCATCAATTCTCTAACGTCTAATTGGCGTCCCAATACCGTCTCGACGGTAGGTCGTTGTAGCGTTCGGCAAGCCTTTATACAATTTCTACTATTGGTGAGACTTTCACATTCTATGATTAGATGTTTGACTGTTAGTGTTGAGTTATTGCAAAGCTCGCATACTGGTGCGATATCGGGTACTTCATTATTCATCAGGTAGCCATGTGTTAAGAGTGTATGTCCTATTCTGAGTCTGTTAACTATTATCTCCTCTTTACGTGATATTTTACCGAAGTCCAACTCTATTCCTGGTGATGGTTGTATTTCCCTTAATTTGTCTCTGCAATTTTCCCACCTAGTTTTCCACTGGTTAATCACGGCTTGTCGAATTAATGGTTTCCAATCTGTGTAGCAAATTAGGATAAATTCCTCGTTTTTTTGGGTTGCGTTCTTGGCTACAGTATCTGCAGCATCGTTATCGCCTATTCCGACATGGGAGGGGATCCAGCATATGTTGATGGCTTTCCCGCCTTTTGTTTTTCGTGTATGTCGTGTTGTATTCGGCGTAGTACTGGATGGTATGTCTCGTACTTTAGGCTGTTAACGACACTCAAGGAGTCGCAGTAAATTACGAATTTTTTATCTCTTTTTTCATTAATGATGCCAAGGGCCAAGTGGATGGCGTGTATTTCGGCTGAGTATATTGAGGCCTCTTTCGGTAGCGTTGCAGAGCGGACAATGGTGCCACATAATAATAATAATAATAATAATAATAATAATGAAGGCATCTACGGATGCTTTATTTCCAATCAAGCCTGATACATATCACCTTGTACATTGGATTTTCAAATGCCTTATAACTAACGCCAGGACGCCATTACGCTTTCCCCCAGTCAAGACCGGTACCCATTTCAGACACCTGGGTAGAGTGGGGTATTGTGCTTGGAATTTTTCTCCTATACCCAACAGAGAAAATCGCCACCAGCGCCGGGACTCGAACCAGGGTCTGCCTGGACGGAGGCAAGTTCGATGGTCGCGCGGCTACGACGTGCACATACTGCTGCCGCTCCTGTGCCATTTTCTCCTCTTGAGCCGTCTGTGTATATAGTTACATATCCGTCATATTTTTCTTTTGTCATTCTTTTAAACTCTTGACGGATTATGTATTCAGGGGTTTCGTTTTTTGGTAGTTCGGTGAGGTCGGTATTTATTGTTGGTTTTGTTAGTGCCCATGTGGGAGTATTAATGTTTAGTAGTCGGTATGAAAAGTCTGGTTTAACTCGATTTTTCCGGAGGCCAAATTTTTCTATCAGTATTTGCATTTTAATAGCGAATGTTGGAGTTATTTTCCTATTTTGGAAGAGTAGTCGGTTACTCGGCGTCACAGTGTAATTGAAGGCGGGGTTTCCATGTTGACTTCGGATTTTGTAGTAATAACAGAGGGATAGATAGTTTCGCCTAAGATCGGGAGGCATTTCATTGCAAATAATGTGTAGACTATTTATTGGGCTGGATTTGAATGCTCCTGTAGCGATTCGTAGTGCTTCGGATGTAATAGACTCGATGGGCTTTAGAGTTGTTTGGCTGGCAGAGTTATAGATTATTGATCCATAATCGAGGATTGATCTTGTAATGCTTCGATAGATTTTGAGGATCGTGGTTTGGTCTGCTCCCCAGCTTTGAGCTGTTATTGATTTTAATAAGTTCAGGCTATCATTCCCTTTTTTCTTTAAAGCAGTGATGTGTTGTTGCCAGTTCAATTTTTCATCGAAGATCAGGCCGAGGAATTTATGTGAGTTTGTGTATTGAATGTTTTCATCATTGAGTTTAAGTATTGGGCTGAGGAAGAGTCCGGGTATGGTATTGAAATGTATTGCTTTGCTTTTACTGGATGAGAATTTGAAGCCATGCTTTTGGGACCACTTAAATATTTTATTGATACAGGATTGCATTTTGTCTTGGATAACCTTGAGGTCTTGGTGGTGGTATCCAACTTGTAAGTCGTCAACGTATAGTGAGTGGTGGAATTTGTTGTCCGGTGGGATCTGCTTGGCTATGTCGTTTATTTTGAGGGCGAATAACGTGACCGAGAGGACACTGCCTTGAGGGACTCCGTTTCGCTGTTCGTAAATATTTGAGCTATAGTTGTCTATTCGGACACTTAGTGTTCTACGTTCTAGGAATTTGGCGACAAAAGTTGGTAATCTGCCCCTGAGTCCGATATCGAATAAATCCCGTATGATCCCATATCTCCATGTTCTGTCGTAAGCTTTTTCAAGGTCGAAGAACACTGAGATGAAGTGTTCTCTGTTTGCGAATGCTAATCTTATGGTTGAGTCTAGTCTGACCAAATGATCTGTAGTGCTACGCCCCTTTCTGCATCCACACTGCTCTTTACTAATTATATTGTGCATATCTAAGTATTCGATCAGTCGATTATTGATCATTCGTTCCATTAATTTGCACAGACAGCTCGTGAGTGCGATGGGTCTGTAGTTATTTGGTTTACTATGGTCTTTCCCGGGTTTTGGGATTGGTATTATTATCGAGTGCTGCCATTGTGGTGGGAAGTAGCCCGTTGTCCAGAATTTGTTAAAAGTGTTCAAGATGTATTGTTTAGCTGATAGTTTTAGGTGTTTGATCATGTCGTATGTTATTTTGTCGTTTCCTGGTGATGTGTTTTTAGTTTTTCTTAGGGCGGATTCAAATTCATGCATATGGAAAGTTTGGTTATAGATTTCTACGTTTGGCGAACTGAAATGGATCGGTATAGTTTCATTTGCGGTTTTTATTTGTTGAAATTCAGGGAAATAGCTTTGATCGCTTGACACTTCGCTGAAATTCTCAGCCAGTTTATTCACAATATCAGGGATTGTGCTGTAGTGTATATTGTTTTCGATCAATATATGGACTTTTCTTTGTACTCGACCTTTTATTTTCCTTATTGTTTCGTATACTCTGGCCATTGGTGTATATTTATTAAGTTGGTTTACGAAATTCTTCCACGTTTCCTGTTTGCTTGCTCGGATTTTGTATTTATGATTTGCCCTTGCTCGTTTCCAGTTAATTAAGTTAGTAAGATTTTTATTGCGGTGGTATTTCTTGTAAAGTTTTTCTCTTTCTTCTTTTGATTCTTGGAGTTCTTTTGTCCACCATGGTTTGGGGTAGTATTTTCCTGGTATACAAGTTGGGATGGCTTTTTCAGCTGCTGAGTAGAACCGCTGGTATAAGTCGGTGAGTAGTTGTTCGTTATTTGTTGTTGTGTTCAACATCGGCTTGTTCCATGCATTGTTATTGGAATATAGATCCCAGTTAGCTTTTGAGTAGTTCCAGATAGTTGATGGGGGTTGGTTGGGACGATTTTCGTTAAGGTAGGTGATCAAAATTGGGCAATGATCGCTATCACCCGGCGAGTCGAAAGCAACCCAGTCTAATAGCACGGCCAATGTAGGTGAGCAAATTGTCAGATCAATAGCTGATTCTGAATTGTATCCTAATCTAGTGGGTGAACCGGTATTTAATAGGCAAAGGTTATTGTTTGTAATAACAGTTTCTATCAGCTTCCCCCTATTATCTGTATTCTTGCAGCCCCATATGGTGCTGTGTCCGTTGAAGTCGCCGGCTAGGATGAAAGGATTCGGTAGTTGGTGGATTAGGTTATTTAGTTTTTCGTTTGTGACTGTTTGTCTACCGGGTATGTAGATGCTGCAGATGGTTATCAGCTGTCCTATGTTTACTTGAATGGCCACGCTTTGTAGTTCAGTCTGTAGATTCAGTTCACAAAAAGGTATTGAGCTATGGACATATATTCCAACACCTCCATGGGGTGTTCTGTTGTAATGACCGTGTCGTAGCACATTACTGTAGCCGTTTATTCTAAACTGGCAGTTATCCCATAGCTTTGTTTCTTGAAGTGCTATTATACTGGGTTGGTGGTTGTTTATTGTTTCCATTAGTTCATCTTTCTTTCCCCTGATGCCTTGGCAGTTCCACTGCAGGATTCCCACGTTAGCCATGGGGTGTGTTTGATTTGATTTTGTTATTCAATTGTTCAATTAGTTACTTTCTTTTGGGTGATCTATCTCTAATCCTAGAGTCTCGAGAGTAGTGTGATTGTTCCTCATCTGAGTAAATTTGCCGTTTATCATGTCTGTTGCGGCTGTAGGTGGGAGATCGTGATTTTGATCGTGATCTTGGTCGCTTCTTGTTTTGGGTTTTGGGAGGTTTGTGCTGCTTTGGGGGTTTGAATTCGTTGAATATTCGTCTGGCTTCTTGTCTCATAATAGGGTTGCATTCGCTCGTGCCATCTACCTCATTTTCAGATCCTTCGGCTGTAGTTTCAATATTAATTGTGGATTTGAGCAATTGTGTTGGGTTGGGTTTAATGCGGAGTATTTCTTTTTCGCATGTTTCGTGGTCGCGTTGTGAAGTTTGCGGTGGTTTGGTTCCTGGTGTATCGGTTGTGTTATCAGTTGTACCTGGTTCGTTACAAAGTGGGGGAGCCATATTTTGTTCGGTGATCGTTTGGTTTTTGGTAGCCGCCATAAAGGGTTGGGGGGTTGGTACTTTGGGTATTTGATCCGTTCGATTTCTGGTTATTTGTGCGTAGCTTTGATCGAGTTGTGGGGATCGTTTGTGGTATATTATAAGGGCTTGTTCTCTTGATACGTTTTGTTTAGTACGGATAGAAATTAGTTCTTGTTGCTTGCGTTGTTCCGGGCAAGTCCGGTCTCCAGTTTTGTGATTGTTTCCGCAGTGGTAGCATGTCAAGTTGTTTTCCGTGCAATTTGTTGCTTCATGGCCTTTTGTTGCGCATTTTCCACACACGAACTCTTCACTGGTACATCTTTTAGCAGTATGGTTGTATTCCAAGCACTTTTTACACATCATAGGGCGGTCGAAGTATTCATATATCCTACTCTTGCAGTCTTGGCCAAGGATGTCGATATACTCAGGGGGGGTTGAGCCTCTGAAAGTTAGAAGTATTGCTTTTGCATTTGTGTTACGGCTTTTTATCCAATTTGCTGGTTCAACATTTTTGATTATATGGTTTTCCATTAATCCTTGTTTGAATTTCTTGAAGTTGGTGAAGTCGTAGTTATAGATGTAGGCGAGTCCTTTTGAAAGATTTACATAGTTATTTTCTGTTACTTGCACAGGGATGTTGTTTATGTCTTTGATTTTCTGTATTTCATCTTTTTGTCGTGTGTGATCTAATTCTACAATAAATGTGTTTTTGCCGCCCGATCGAATGGATTTGGGTTTTCCTTGGATTTGGTTTGCAATACATTTTTCTAGGAGCCATGGAGTAATTTTCCGCTTTTCGTTTTCCTGCATTGTTATATTGAAATGAGTTGTGGGGGTGTTCGTATCTGATATTGGTATCTCGGAGTGTCCTGTGACTATCTGTACAGCACGACGCCTATTAACTCGTTGTTCTTGTTGGACTTTGCATATTTCTGTTTCCATGATATGTTTCGGGCATTCTCTGTGGCCAGTTTCATGTTGACGCTTGCAATGCATGCAGGAGAGGGCGCTGCCACAGTGTTCGCTGTCATGGCCTGTTTCTCCGCAGCGTTTACAGTTTGCTTCGTTATGGCAGTGTTTGGCTGTGTGGCCGTAGTTTTGACATTTGTGGCAGATCATTGGTCTATTAATAAATGGGTATACTATCGTATCTGATTTTTCGCCTGGGATATATATAGAGTCTGGTGTAGTGTAGCTATTAAAGGTTAGTAGGAGTGGGGTGGTTTGGGAGAATCGAGTTTTAATGAAGCTGGCACGGACAGCGTCACTGATATTGTACTGGCTCTTCAGGCCTTCCACAAAATCTTCCATATTATCTACATCGTATTCTTGAATATATATTAGTCCTTTGGATTGATTGTAGTATGGGTGTTCGCTGATCTGGCAATTAATGCCGTCGACGTTAGTAAGTCTGGTGATGCGCTCAGATTGGGGTTTGTTTCGAGTTTCTATGATGAAGCTATCTTTACCTGAATAAGTTATTCTTTTCGCCTTCAAACCAGTTATTTTGACTATTTCTTCTTGGAGGCAAAATGGATTTATTTGGTTTCTCTCTTCGATTTTGAATTTGACCGAGAAGAACTTTGTATAATGGTCGTTCTTCGTCATTTCTTGGTTCAACGATATGGGTGTGTATTTGTTAGCTTTGCTTTGTTTTCTCACATCTTCCTTCTCGCAGCCCATGATTTTACTGTTTTTTCCTATGTTCTGCACTTTCGTCATTTCTAGGATTTTTTCGAGAGTATTTTCGATTTTCCTTATTCGATCGTCTACATTTTGTGCTTCTTTCTCAACTTCACGTTCATCGGGGTTGATGCATTTGGTTGCATCACCTGCCGCAAGTTTATTCAGCACTTCATTTAATTTAGCCTCCAATTGGTCCACCTTACAGGTAGCACCGTTTGGTTCCGGTGGAGTTTTTTGGGTTGTTTGGTCAGATGTGTCATTGTTTTCGCTTATCTTCCTGGTGATAGTGTTAGTTTTGGGGTTTGTTGCACCTACGTTGGTAGCAGTGCTTAGGTTGTTTTTGTTGGGGTTTATTCGTTGTTTTAATTTGTTTTTATTTTTGGCGTACATACTCCCGGCTTCAGAGGGGGTTTCCCCGCCTCGAAGTCGGGGTTTGAGGTATTCGCTGATTGTTGCCAGAAGTGCTTAAAGTTTTACTTTGGGATCCAAAGTAGTAATCCAAAAAGGACTATTGGTCTGCGTAACTTAAGTCTATTCTTATAGGTTATTTAAGGGCCCTGGAGTATAGGGCAAATTAAAGAGAAAATAACTACGCAAATGAGACCCAAGCTCCGAAGAGCTCGGGCCGCCGCCCGACTTTGTTCTACCCAACAACGGGGAATTGGAAAAAAACCTAAAATCTTAATCCCTCGAAAGAAAACTCAAAAGATAGAGGAAAGAGCAGTTGGGTATTTCAACGGTACCACCACGAGAAGGTGCCGGGTCAGCTGGATACCTGCTCGTGAGTAGGTATTCCTGTATCAATCCTTGTCTACGACTTCTTTCCCTTCACCAAGCTCAATAATTCAATAATTTGGTACCAGTAAAACTTGGTAACGGGAACAGTGAAAATTTCCGTCAATGTGTTGAGCCTCACTAGCACTTTG
Organism: Morinoia aosen; assembly: GCA_030386875.1. Lineage (NCBI taxonomy): Eukaryota > Metazoa > Arthropoda > Malacostraca > Amphipoda > Talitridae > Morinoia > Morinoia aosen. Next base: position 65,774,513 of record CM059570.1, on the reverse strand, counting down.
ACCGCAACGTGCGACACCGGTGGCCACGTAGAGGATTTTCATAACGCAAACCGATCCGTAGTAACAAACTCACTTTTTATAAGTAGTTAATTTTATCCAATTAATAGTATGCTCCAACTAATGATTACTATTTTAAATTTGACCACTACAATTGACTTTAAATTTGATTTTTCTTTCGCCAATTGCGATGAAGCTGTTAATCGGGGCGTAAGAACTTCGCCATTTGCATTTGCTAAAGTCTTTCATCAAGAATTAGCAACTCAGAATTCCCCATCACATATCGCCCCCAGAAGTCAATCATTATACATAAAAAATTTCTCGAACTGTTTTTTAATAAAATGAGCGCTGAACAAATCCGTATTCTAGAGAAGTGGAGAAAAATATCAACGATAAACTGAAATTAAATGCCGATCGGGGAAAGTTTTAACAAACTAAAATTAATTGCCGATTAGAGTGCGTTTTAAAAATAAAACGAAATTAAACGCCGATTTTAAATTCCTAGAGCCTTGAAGGTAATTTTGGGCTGCGATCAAAACTCAATCTGCGCCACTCGACGCCCGGAGCTGTGTTTGCCGGGCACTTCGACGGCCTCGTGAAGGGTGGCCGTGACGTCACGGTGCTGGGTCGTGAAATGGCCACGCCCGTGACGTCACGGTGCTGGGCCGTAGGTCAAGTTAGGTTATCTAAAATAATCATATTTGCACAAAACACAAGTAGACATCACCGCAGTTTTGACGTAACTCGCGGCATTTGAATTAGCAGTCTTCTTAACCGTTATAAGTAGCAGACGACCCCCGCTATAACTCGTGAAATACTCATTTGCGACGGAAAAGCATAATGTAAAACTTGTTTATTTCGATCTAATTACCATTATACAAGCAACAAAAATTCGAAAATCGGTTACTGTTCCCTCCTCAACATGGCCGTGACGTCACGGCCATGTTTCCAGCTATAAAAATTCAAATCTGAAAGTTAGGTAGGTCTTCGTTTTGTTGAAATAGAATAATTTTTCTCTTATGTTATGGACCATATTTTGTCCGGTTCATTGCTGTCCTTTTTTTAACACCTAATACTTTATTCATAAACTTCAGGACTGACCTAAATGATTGACTTGAACCATTTAATTAGAATTTTTGTTTGTTACCACTTAGGTGTAAAAAATTGACATATTTCTCCCAGATATCCAATCCAATCCTTCACAACACTCAAGCAGTAAATACTAATGAGAATGTCATTGACATACAATATAAACCTTTTCCCAAAAAAGATTTGGTAAAGGTGTACCATTGGTCAGTTTTCTATTTTCCACTTTTCGGTGCCTAAACATAGTTAATTAGATTGAAATAAACAAGTTTTCTTCTATGCACTTTCCGTCTTGAATGAGTATTTTACGAGTTAGAGCGGTAAAAGACTTACCGCAACTCCAGTGTTTGAAGCAGGAAGTAATTCATCGAGCGCGTTGTATGGCAACACTGCAATGGACGCTCCCTTCCAACGCGCTCGAATCCTCGAGCGCATTCTTGCCATCTAAGACGAAAGTTAACATACCGCTATAATTCGTTTTTTCGGGGGATAATTTGAATTGTGTTTTTAACTAAAAGATCCTTGAAGTGGGTTCAGGCTCCGCGGAGTGAGCTAATAATAAATTACGAAGTATTCAAACGTACTCTAACACCTAAACCGCACAAGAAATAAAACCTACCGCTCTAACTCGTCAAATACGTATTTGCCGCAGAAAGTGTATAGAAGAAAAGTAGTATATTTCGATGTTATTACCATGATTAAAGCAACAAAAATTCGAAAATCGATTAATAGCTGTTTATTCGATTGCATTCATCAAAGACGAAAATTAAAAGATGCTATTTCTCGTAAAATACTCATTTACAACGGAAAGTGCATGGAAGAAAACTTGTTTAGGTCAATATTTACTTTAGGTGCGGCACGGAAATTAATAATTTCGTTGCTTAGAATCACTGAAAGAGCACATTTAAAAACCTTTTACATGAATGAAATTCTGCTCGCTGATGCGTTATTTTTTAATAATTGTGCTTTGAAGTTGGCGCCGGCGCCGTAATTTAGTAAATAAGGGTAGTTAACCCGCCTATTACACACGTAATGAGGTTGGGTCGTAAGGGTTAGCCACATTTCTTCTAGTGAAAATTATAAATAAAGCTTCTAACCCACCCATTAGGGTGACGACCGCAATCTTGTTTATATCAGCTTAAAGATGGCGACCACCATGGGCGCCGCCATCTTGGACCCGATGTAAACAAGATTGCGGTCGTCACCCTAATGGGTGGGTTAGAAGCTTTATTTATAATTTTCATTAGAAGAACTGAGGCTAACCCTCACGACCCAACCTCTTTACGTTTGTAATAGGGGGTTAGCTTCCGTTATTAATTAAATTCTGCTTGGCGCAGTCGCTTTATCTGACGCGCGACGGCCAACTTCGAAGTTCAATAATTCAAAAATAACGCATCAGCGAGCAGAATGTCATTCATGTAAAAGGTTTTTAAATGTGCTCTTTCAGTGATTCTAAGCAACGAAATTATTAATTTCCGTGCCGCACCTAAAATAAATATTGACCCTTGTTTATTTCAACCTAATTAACTATGTTAAGGCACCGAAAAGTGGAAAATCGATAACTGACTAATACTACACATTTACCAAAGATTTTTCATATCCACGTAAATATTCATGTGGCGACTCTTGAAAAATTTTTTTTAGTGATTAGAAATTTTTTCGCATGAACTCCAAATTCTGCGCTAAATTCTCACGCTGTTTCAAAATTTCGACGAACAAGCTAGAATCCCACACCAATATGGTAATATTACAGAAGAGGCACAAAATTGTATTTCAGGTTAGCCACCCCGTGACTGGCCGATTGGTATTGCAGCAGGTAATATTTCACATTTAGACCCTCAGAGACATATTTTTGTTTTTAAAAAACTATCTTTTCAGTAGAGGCTGTTAAGCCAAGCTTACAGAAACATTGTTTGTAAATGTAAAGGACTTGACCATAATCGATTTTCCACTCTTTGATCAATGAAGATTGTTGATGAGACCAAAATAAACAAATTTTCTTCAATGCACTTTCCGGCGGAAATAAGTATTTTAAAAGTTATGGCATTAAATGAGTTACCGTAACTCCAGTGTTTGAGGCGGGGAAAAATACACCGCGCGGTCCGACGTGAAAGGAAACAGGCGTTCCCGCGCGCCAACCAAGCCGACGAAGAGCAAACCCCCTATTACAAACGTAAAGAGGTTGGGTCGTGAGGGGTAGCAACAGTTCTTTTAGTGAAAACTGTAAAACTAAAAGAACTGTGGCTACCCCTCACGACCCAACCTCTTTACGTTTGTAATAGGGTGATGCACACAGGAGTTCCGGTAACTCATTTAACGCCATAACTTTTAAAATACTCATTTCCGCCGGAAAGTGCATTGAAGAAAAATTGTTTATTTTGGTCTGATCAACAATCTTTGTTGATCAAAAAGTGGAAAATCGATTATGGTCAAGTCCTTTACATTTACCACATTGTTTACCTAGAGTGCTATTTACCAAACCACTTCGTGATTTAAAAAAATGCTCTAAATATTCTTCAGGACAAAAATATTCTAAAACAGCTGGACAATTCATTCTAAAACGTATCGGCCACCTCAGCCTAACCTCTAGCCGATATCATGCGAGAGCTGCTGAGGTAGAAAGACGTGTTCCAGGAGGTCGAATGGAAATTTTTCCCTTAACTAAGCACCTTGACCGCGATGTGAGCCGCTAGTGATCAAAGAGGGGATTTTCATAACGCTGCTGACCGACCAGTAGTTACAAACTCAATACTGATAAAAACTTAACCATTATATAGAGGCACGATCCAGTGAATGTTTGCTATTTTCAAAATTACTGACTACAATCGACTTTAAGTTTGATTTGAATGTTGAACTGCAGTCTAACTCATCGCGGTAAAAGTGTTAAAATCTAGCGTCGAATTTTGATTTGCCACCCCATTCTGCAACGTTGAAGTTTTCCATCACTCGAGATACCATGAGTTCATCACGATGTACATATTTACCGTACCGTCACAAATGAACAATTCACAATACTAGTGTAAAATTTGTCCATTCACTGCAAACGCAACATTCCGCCTCTCAGCGTTGGTGTGACAAGTGAAATTTACCTAACACAATTTCTTCCGCTAGTCAATTCAATTTAATGTTTGAGCAAGTCTTTCTCATGCAATATGACGGCATAGACTGTGCAGATTAGTGTCGGTTTATAGTTGTTCGCTCTGGTATAGTCTGAAGCACAGCCAAAAATGTTAAAATCAAATAAAGAATAAAGTCAGAGTGACTGCAAACTTTGGTTCGAAAGCACACTCATAAATTAAATATCCTAAATGCATGAGCAAAACTACACACGGGTTCCCAGCACTATATTTTTTAATGGCAAATCCCCTACCTTATCTGGTAAAACTTTTCATCACACCGGTGAACCTTTAAACTTCAATTGTGCTTCACCTTGAGCACTCGTTTGTCTCGTATAAGTTACACTTGCATCACCTAACGAAGGCCCTTTCTGATTACATTAATTATTTGAGAGACCATTTTTCTGTGTAGGCTGTTCACATGCCTTCTCATCACCATGTACACATTATTCATTACAACTTAGTTAAATTTCATCTCGCGCAGCTATACTTCCTTTTTGCGACGCTTCTCTGCGACAAAAACATTTACCTACAACAGCTCGTTTGCGGAGACTCGCAGGCTGCCTCATCGTCGGAGAGCAGGAACTTTGTTTCAGTGTTCTGCAAAATTCGGTGTCTCATGCTCGGAATGCGGAAATTGACATGGGACTTATACTCTTACATGCTATTGGTTACTGCGCAGGTTTTAAGCGCTCAAATTGTATTATTTTTTACCGGCTTAAATACTGTTATTTCAACAGATAATATATTAGTGTTTATGAGTTGGATTTGTAAAAAAGGACTTCGAGTTCAAGCCCATGTAACCTCCGTTAGATATTTATGTAACGGAGAGGATTTATTCAAGCCTCTCGGCTGAATAAATAATTAAATTTATTTTGTCTCCAGGCTAAAAAATATTCTCCAACATTTTAATTGTAACGCCCGAAATGGTTACCCTCTGCGTTAACCGAAAATGTGATGTTAACCTCAAGAATGAAGGAATAAATGAGGGAAAGAGATGCAGGTGAAAATGAAAAGGATCAGAAATATAAAATGAGCAGAGTGAAAATAAGGCTAGGTGCTACGACCTAATCTTCGTTATACGAACGTACTTCACCACAAATTAAAGAAGTGCAACCTTGTGGGCTGACTTGACACCATGACCGCAATGGGCTAAGCTGAAGTTCAATATTCAACTTAAATATAAAGTCAATTGCAGTAAGCAATCGTGAAAATATCAAACATTAAGTAGAGCACGCCTCCATTTAACTTATTAAGTGTCTCTTAAATTAAATTTGCGACTACTGATCTGTCAGCAACATTATAAAAATCCCTTCCGTGTGCCACCGGTAGTGTATGAAATGGTCAAAGTGTTGAAAATATTCTAAGAAAGAAGAAAGCTACACTAACCCAAACGTTGACGCACCCAAATCGTTTGTATGAAAACAAGACTGAGAAAGAGTTTATTTTACTCGACTTTCTCAAAACCGGATCGCGGTGCATCAGCTTGTATGAAAACAAGATGAAAAATATTCGTTCATTTCGTAAGTGACTTTCCTAAATCAATAGGAAGTAAAATTCATCGTTTATCGCCCACCTAAGGACTCTCTATCTATCACCCTTCTCACAATGATGACCCAGCACTTCTTTTTACATTGTCTAACCGAGATGATGGCCGAGACTCGACGCACAAGTGACTGCAAAAAATCAGACACTTGATTTCTTCGGACCTGTGCAGACAGTTAGGGCCCCAGGAGGGCTCTTCACGACGACGTGGAACAGAAAAGGACCTGTCAAAATGATCGTACCCAGGAGACACAAAAGTAGACTTGCAGATGACGGAGGTTCGTGGTCACTGAGATGAAAATGTTTGTCTTAAGGATATTCTCCAGTAGCAAATTAGATTAGATATTAGTTTAAGCCTCCCCAATAACCGCTAAGAAAGGCGTTCCGATGTGAGGAAGGAGGAAGGCACCTATTTAGTATGGAGATAAGATAACGAGGAATCTATGCATAAGTGGCAACGAAACAGTAAGTTGAGAGAGAAGTTCATGAAACAAAATAAAAGTTGAAGAAAAAAGTAGTAGGTGCTGAAAATCAGGACAGCAGTGAACCGGAAAAAGGTGGTTCTTAACATAACAAAAACCTTTTATTTCAACCAGAAGAAAACCTACCTAACTCTCAGCTCGAGCCCTCACGCATTTTCCCCCTGAGAGTGCTAATTTCAATAGTTCTCCAGTAGCATAATAAATCGTTGAAGCAATTTTAATAATTAAACGATAATGAACTTTTTACACTCTTCCGAGTAAGCTGACTCCAATCGAAGAACTTACAGCTTGAGGGGCCAGAAATTTGCGTAAATAAAAATGTTAAAACATTGTATTATAACAGCTGGCGTACATTTATCCATTATGGTGATAACAACCGTTGTGAGGAAGGATACATTGAATTTGTTGTCAGTAACCTTGCATCTCTCGACAAACAAACGGTAAATATTTACTGAGCGTGTACGTGATTCCGGCTTCATTGGTTCACGATTAAAAATAGAAAACTTAAATGACGCGAACAAATAAAGTAAATATTCCTTTCGGAGTGTGCTTTTAAAGTGTTAATAAAGGGAAAATTTGGATGGTATCAAGGCCTGTGTCACAAATGCACTCGTCATATATTTTCTGACGTTCAAATACTTAGATTGTAATGACGTTTTTGTGATGTTGATTTTACGGCTAAAGCGCTTTTTCGAACTTTATCAAATGTCGTTATATTCTAACGGGTTGCATATGCTGGTTCTTAAATATTTCATAATCCTCGAGCGGATCTTTTTCAAGTTTTATTGTCTACAAACGCACAGAAATTTTCTTTCTCTTTTATTTTAGCATGACTAATATTGATGATGTCGAGTGAACATAAGATCTCCCTGTCATACGAGAGAATTTTATGCAATTATTAGTCGGAAATTATTCCTCGCGATACATATTAAATGAAACAAAGAATTTATTAAAGCTTCCAGAGTACACAACAGGACATTACTGGATTGAAAAATGAATTATAATAAACGTTTAGGCTTAAAACTCTGAAGTGGTATCGTTTCGTAGAGACAGTTGTACCTTTTCTCTGCGTAATTGTTTTAAATGGAATAGATAGTAATAACAAACTTTTTTTTACATGATAGAATTAAAGCTTCGCCAAAAAATAGTTATGAATGATGGAACATTTTTTCTTCAATTTTTTTAGAAATGTTTGTTTTGAAACCAATAATGCGACTAAAAAGAAAAGAAAAGCAGAAACATGATGCAGAAATCTACCTCGGAATGCATACACATGTTTCTTTTAGAAGCCATCACTACAGCGAAGCTATTCGTTACTTAGAAATTCAGAAACAATTGTCATTTACAATTTTCTTTGATATAAGAACGGCATACTTTGACTGGATATCAGGCAGAGCCTATTTTTTCTTTGGTTATTTTTCCTTTAAAATGAAAGATTCAAACTCGGATTTCCATTTCGTGTTTTCTGAAAGAAGACCTGAATTGCAGTGATAAGCCTGGTTTTCTCATCCTACCTTTTGAATGCAAATCTGCAGGATGCAGGAGGGGCCAATCTAGCATGCGTTCTTTTTCCACGAAGTGACCACATGAGAGTTATTTTAATAATTCTCCCTTTGAGAGTTATGTCCGACTCAGAATGAGTGGTATTTTATTCCGAACTTCATTTATTTTGTTCTAAAGTTATTTTTTGTCTGCGCTTAATTGTTCGTAGCAGTATCTTCAACGGAAGTAAGCGTTAAATAGTTATTTATGTAACATCTTGAGTTTTTTTCCTGCAAATTTTTTACGAAAAAATGGGTATCTTCTGTTAGTGTAAACATTAATATTAAAAAATTTCTTGCTAAGAAATACTCAGTCACTGATGTGATGATAGAAACACTGCAATTACTCTACGGCTTTTTCCCATACTTTTAGATTACACAGATAAAATGTCGCGAGATTTGGAAATTCTTTTTAAACATCATTTTCCTACCGTTAACTTATGTATTATGTCTGTTAATTCACTTAAAGTTGGCTCTTTCTTTCGCTACAAGGACGGGATTCCTAAACGGATGCGGGCATCCATTGTGCATAAGTTTAATTGTGTACATTGTACATCTGGCTATGTCGGCATGACGACTTTGCCATTCTATATTAGGATTGCCCAACACCGTGGAGTCAGCTACCGTAGCGGAAGACCTCTGACCCAACCACCTCATACATCCATCCGCCTTCGCAGCGAGCAGTGTTGTTACAGTATAACAGAGGACATTTTACTATTTTAAGCTGAGCTGAAAATGACTTAGACATACGCATTTAAGAATCTCTCAATATTTTTAAAGAAAAACCTGTTCTCAAAAGTACTACTAGTTCATGCCCTTTGCAAATTTGCATGACAAATTCATTGAGTCCTCTCATTTTCTGAAATAACGGATTTTTTTGTATTCAATTTTTCAAACTGAAGATGGAGCTGACTTATTCATATTCGGTGAAAACCTTATTAAATATAATTTTAATGGTCAAGGCATTCCTAATTTTTAAATTAATAACGACTATTCGCTTAAAGAAAAGTAACTTTACTGAAACTAAAAAAGGGTTGTAAACGAAGTACATCTTCAACTTAAAGGCGCGTCGAAAACAATCATAGTCGCATAAAGGATGCTGTGAACCACGCACATGCTTAATTAAATGGTACGGTAAAAATAATCAAAGTCATAAAACAAATGCAGTGGATTACGAGTATCTTCAATTAAAAGGCACATTGAAAAAAAAATTAAAAACTCACATAAATTGTTTTAGGAAATGCTGATAAAAACACGCAGTTAAATTCATATAAGTCGTTAAGGAAATTTTTTTAAAAGGCACGTTAAAAACATAAAAACTCAAAATCGCTTAGGAAATGCTGTTAAAACGCTTGTTAAAAAAGTTAAAAAACGCACATATAGTCACTTATGAAATGCAGTTAAAAAAGGCACATCAAAAAAACTCACATAAAGTCGCTATGAGAAATGCAGTGAACGTTCGCTGAAGCGACGCTTTATTAAAGCTGTTCATTTGTGACGCTCCCCTATCTGACATTCACGGCTCGATCAACACATTTAATTTGACTCGTGAATAACAATACTTCCACTCAGAGTCCCTTCGTAGCAGTCCAAACACTGAGGATAAATAATGTACAATTTTAAGTATGTGGAAATGACTGTAACCATCATCCTAGTCTGATAAATGACAAGTTCAAATATGAGCAAACGAAAAAACCGTTAAATCAGCCAAAGCGATAAAATCCCACAAAATGCGATCAAGGTAACATGTGTCACTTGTACCAGGCCTCCAAAGTTGTCTTCTTTGATTCAATCATATTTTACACGTTTCATTGTTCTAAAATTCAAAGAAGTAATCGAGTAGTTGCTGCCATTAGAGTTTTAAATTAATAAGAAAAAGACGGTTTCTTTCCTGTGGCTCGTGAACTGGCAAGTTAGAATTTTGGTTGCAAACTCATTTTCTCCAGTTCAATGTTGGACCGTAATGAAAGTAATCTTGAACATTAGTACACAAGTACAGTGCAATGAGTGAACTACCAATTCAGTGCAAATAGGGAAGTTTTATATTATTATGTCTACGCTTTTATTGGGGAAACGTTTTTTCTCAGGTAACTGAAGCGTACATGATGATGTAAAAGTAAAAAAGTCTTTAAATATGCGTATACATATCGGTAACGTTATCAATGAATGAAATATTACGTAGCAAGAGCTACAGTGTCGTTATTGCATTATTAGTAAATGATTTATCTAATGAACAACCACGAATCGTTACAATTAATTTCATTTACTCGCCACGTCGCTAATTCTACACAACGTAGACTTTGCGAATCCATTGAACTATAAATTATTCGTCTTTTTGATCAGGCTTAAAATCTTGTATACTGACTTGAGACTAAATATTAATTATCTTAAATTTTTGTCGGTGCTTAAAATCTTGTAGTCTGACTCGGCTTTAGTTTCTTGCTTAATACGTTACCCACGTATTGGCAAATATGAGTACCAATTGCTCATTCACGTACCGGTTTAAGCGTATCACATTCCATCTATTATGAGACTACTATAGTCCACCCCTCTTTATTTGAAATAAAAAAGAGAACGAAATGATAGGCCGTAAGAAATAAAAAATACAATCTCTCGAGAGTTTATAAGGCCGCGTGAACACGGCCCGTCAAAATATATAAGGCTGGAGCTTGTATCACAGATATGCTCATCACACACTGCAGGCTGGCTTCGGACAGACCGACCGACGGACGGACGTGGCTCTTATTATAGTATAGGTTTTTAAATTCGTCAACGAGGTGAAATGCTTCAGTGCAATGGTTATTTTCGGTTATCTTAGGAAAAATAAAAATATACATGAACAATTATTTAGATTTCCAAATTTTGCTTATGACAACCTAATCAAACCAACTGAAAACAACCGCAGAAACACGGTGAACGTGTTGAACTTGAGCCACACAGGAACTGGAATGTCGCTCGTGTTACCGTCGCAGGAGCTTTAAGCGGCCCAGAGACGATCAATTTAATTGTCAATATCATTGACTCAATATATTGACGAGATTTTTTTTTGCCCACTAAAGCGGCCCACAGACGATCAATTTTATTGTCAATATAATTGACAATGATGAATATTGACAATTATATTGAACGTCTGTGGGCTTGATTGACGACCGTCAATTAATTGACTCAATGTATTGACGCAATAAAATCAGTTTGAGCCCATAGACGATCAATTTAATTGTCAATATCATTGACTCAATATATTGATGAGATTTTTTGTTGCCACTTGCGGCGTCAATCTTTGCATCAATGTAATTGATGAAAAACAGTCATTTGCTCTCCGGACGCCGTGCGTGATGGACGACGAAGAAATTACCATTGTATCGCTAGCCTTGGCACTTTCGACTCCAAGAAAATCGCCGCGTAAAGACATGGGCCAAAAACTGGCTCAGGGAACGTGGCAGGATATTCGGAATCGACGCATTGCTCAAAGAATTACGGGCAAATGAGCCAGAAGATTTCAAGAACTATCTTCGAATGGACACTACATCATTTGATCAACTTTTCCATCTCTTCACTCAATATATACAGAAAGAATCAACCAACATGCTAGAACATGCAAGAATTCTTACAAGGTATTCAAAAGAAATATTGAGTCTCATTTCTTATCAGAATACTAGTCGTGCAAGATCACCAAGTCAAATCCTGCCTCCTACATGTCTGGTCCTAATAATGTAATTTTCCATGGGTAATATCGCCGATTTTCAGTCGTGAAATCGTTATCGAATATACTGTTAAATATAGACCATATGACCTACATTGTAATGAAACATCAATATCGAGTTCATTATCCCGTTGATCAGTCTAATGCGAAACTAGGTTAAGTGAATTAGGTTAAACATTATTGTACACCTTAGAATAATGTGATGGTAGGATGCCCTAGAAGTCGCTGAACTTATTCGGACCCACAAGTAGCTATACTCAAATTTAACCATTGTATTAGACTTAAATAACATTCTACCTCTGTATTACCTGTGGTAAATAAATTGTTTAAATTGTTTAAATTGTTTAAATTGTTTACATTGTTTAAATTGTTTAAACTGATTTCACCTAGCCAACGGCTGTTGCTCACGCTGAGATATCTGGCGACTGGGGATTGTCAGTCCCTTTAGCAATGCAATTATCAATGCTCAGATACTTACATATCAACAATTGTTTTAATGCTGTCACAATTCTATCTGCATCACATTTTACTAATTCTGCAATTACTAAGTTGATTCCCTTTTTCAGATATATCGCTGTAGTATACGTATAACTGATACCCCAAGTAGTTTCATGATTTAAATATCATTACTTTCGTCCAATAATAAACTGAATTTATTCTTGCCATTATCATTGGTCAGTTTTTCGGAATGAGGATACAATACATTTTTGATAACGTTTGTGCATTTTGTTGGAGCCATTTAAACATCATCAATAGGTTTGCAGTTGGAGATGTGCTTTAGCATAACAACCATATGATCACAATTAAAAGTTGCACTATGGTGGCCCAAAAACATGGCAGTAGCCGTCTTGGTCTGCTTCATAATCTGAACATAACGCGTTCTGAACGTCGTAAGTTCGCTATTCAAATAATTTGGTTAAGCAAATCAGCAAATATTATGAGAATGAAGTAGTAAATATTACAGCGAATGCATAATATTAATTTTGAGTAATATATCATATGCATCGCTCAAGTGTAATTCGCGGTAGATAACATCAAGCAAGCTAAAAAAACTACCTAGATTTTTTTAGCTAATATCTACAATCCAAACTTTACAGCAAGGTTTAAGCGAAAACATATAGATCTAGCTGTTAAATATCTAAAATGTCAGGATGTCTGCACAACAAACGATTTGATGAGAGAAAGCTAGCGAGCTTGAATTGATTAACATGGATTCCTTTGGGAGTGCATACACTGCAAGCAAGCAAGAGAGCGAGTGAGAAAGACTGAAGATTGACTGAAGCGAGAAACCGACTCGAAGATTGTTTCACGCTTGAAATTTGCAGCTAGAAGCTGGCGGCCTGGTAGTGCGCGGTGAGATGTCGATAAGGTTGGCGTACCGCTCAATTCCTCCAGCATACACTGAACTTCTGATACTCGAAGTTAATGCTGTACTTCGCATTTCGAACTCAAAAAATCCAAAGCACAGGGACAGATTACAGTTTCAAAGCAATGGGATGAAGTAGGAATGAAATTAACGTTACAAACACATGCTTGTACACATAGACATCTCTCTATGATATTTAGGAGCAAACTGTGTGTTATTTTGTGTGTGATAGATCCTGCTGACATTTATCTCTCTCGCTTGCTTTCTCGCTTTCAGTCTTTTGGTTTGTAAGCACCCACAGCCCTGGTTGCCATAGTTTGCCCTACGTATTTTGTTAAAGGTATCAGATTTAGCTGTACGAAAGTCGCAGATTCCAAGGAAAAATTCCCAAGTTTTTACTTTCCTACATAATGCTAATAAATAGGTTAATAATTATAAATAAAATTATTTCACTAAATTCAAATGATATTTTTCATAATAAGACATAAAAAGTACCACATATTCGTAGCAGCGCACTCCAGCATGCAAGAAGTAACAGATCTGCGAGTACACATAAATAAAATTCGAAGTATTTTCAGGTGCATACACTACGACTTCCAGAGCTCAGAATGAAATATTGACGCAATATATTGACGCGTCCAAATGGACGTTTCAATATATTGACGGACCATCAATAAAAAATCAAAATGATTTCGTCAATACATTAAGTCAATAAATTGACGGTCGTCAATCAAGCCCACACACGATCAATATCATTGTCAATGTTCATCATTGACAATTATATTGACAATGAAATCTATCGTCTACTGGCTCAAACTGATTTTATTGCGTCAATACATTGAGTCAATTGATTGATGGTCGTCAATCAAGCCCACAGACGATCAATATAATGGTCAATATTCACCATTGTCAATTATATTGACAATAAAATTGATCGTCTATGAGCCGCTTAAGTCCATTCAAAGCACACTCAGCTCAAGAGCTCCGTGGCACCAAAAAGTTGACTGAAGCAGTCGACTGTCAGCATCAGACCTGTCTGCCTCATGTCATTAACCCGGTATCATGTCTTCCCGGTTCCTAGTCTAACTTTTTTGTCGTTGCATCAATTATTTCGGGCCGCCTGATGCGGAAGCTACACTTGAATGGCTAAAATCATTGACGAAAAAGTTAAGCGGCCTTTAGACGATCTATTTTATCGTCATTATAATTGACAATAATGAATATTGATAATTTAATTGATCGTCTGTGGGCCGCTTTAGGCTTGGTATTCGACTGATTCACCAGACTTCGCTGCCAATTGAGCTTGCGTACTTGGTAACCTAAGTAATCAATAGATTCATGTGATCAATAAAATTTCCAATAAAAGCTCATATTTACCTATGATTTTGCAAAGCTTAACCCAAAGATGGCCTTGTATGTTAATAAACAAAATCGTCTTCATTGACTTCACGTTCTTTTAGAATGCAGCAAAAAACTTATCGGTACAGTCAGTATTCAATAAATTATACTGAAGTGTCGTGGTATTGCCGAAAAAACTACAAGGAACTCAAACAAACTCTTTAAAACATGAATCACTCTAGAAACGACCAAAATATTCCTAAGAAATAAATTTTATATATGAAAACGTTGAAAGAGGAAAATATTTTTTTACTGTATGCGCATAAAAACAAAAGTTCATGCACCTCTCTTTTCCCAGCAATGTTCAGTCAGCTAACCAATATATAAGGGATTCAAAAAATACTTCACAATTTTAGCACAATGATCAGTCAGAAACCATCAAATTTACGAATATGAGTTAATTGTCATTTTTGGGGAATTTTATCGCTTGTTAACAGCTCCAAACTTCTCGTTATCGAGCATCCAATTCTGTCACAATTTTGATTAGTTTGAGGACTATTTCATTCTAACTTGGGCTAATTGGAAACTTCCTGGGTTCAATCTCACGTCACACTTTGGCATGCAAAAAGATAAGAAACAATATCGGAAGGAACAATCTACTGCTCTATCGCTTGTGGTAAATAAATTGTTTAAAGACGAACAGATATCGTTCACGCAGGACGGCGCTCCATGCCACAGGTCTGCATGAGTAAAGAGCCTCTAGAAAAAAAATCTAAGGATCGTTTCATCGCAGTAAGGCAGGCGTGGAATGGCCGCCTAGAAGTCAAGACCTCAAGCCATGTGATTCCGTCATTCGCGGCGTCTTGGAGTACAGTGTATGTATCCAAGGTGCCTCCTACGGACTTGCAAGATATTCGTAACTAAATCAGAACAAATTTCAACATATTTAAAAAAAATTTGAACACTTTAGAAAATTATTTAGAGAAAAAAAGGAAGTGAAAACAAAAATGTCTCCGTCACAGTACGCAATTAAATTGCTGTAGATACGCTTCAACGATTATTTCATTATTAAATTACACATGTAAAAATGCAGTAATTTAATCAATTTTCTTCGTAAATATACTATATCTGAGTGTATTTTCATAAACCAAAGTGTAACGTGTTATGAATTCAGGAAAATTTTCACCTTGCGCAAGTCAGAAGGAAATGGTCCTCATTTTGACCATCATTGCGCCTGAATTAAATGGTCGACCATAAAACGCTGAAAGCTGGTGACTAAAGATACAATTTAGCAACAAATGGAACAAAGTTAATCTCTCTACAATTAATTGTTAGCTGGTAATCATTTGCTAAATTAAGTAACATTTTTACCCCATGAGGAAAATTAATTTAAGGCACTCCTTACAAATCCTTATTGTCTACACAATTCTGATGATTGAAATCGACAACATGAAATAAATAATGTATAACACTCCTCATAAAATTCTCATTGTGTACACAAGGCTGGGGATTGAAATAGACAATATGTACAAATGAAGTAATAAACCCGTCATAAAATCACCATCGTCCATATAAGACTCGTACAATTTTCAAACATCACAAGACCAAAAGATTTACTGAATTTCCACAGCCTCCAGCAGAAAACAGAACTTCCTCTTTTCTTTTCGAGAGGATAAAATTTTTAGTTCGGCAAGAGATGACAATTATAACCTTTTGAACGCCAGAACGTTTACAAAAAGAAGCCTTTTTGTGATCCGATTGACGGAAGACAAAGAACCGCTGGAGAGAAAATAATGAACCATCCGGAGTTTTTGAACAACTGGTCATTTTGATCATTGCAATCTCTGCTCCAAATGCAGCTTTTAACTGCTATTATGAAGCTTCAAAGAAATCATATAACTTCAAATTTTAAAAATGGAGCTGTTCGCTACAACTTTTTATTTGCAAATAAAACTAGAAGCATTGAAGGGAAAACAAAGCTTTAAAAAAATTCCTCTCCTGTGTAACAAGACGCTTATTATTTTTTTTTTTTTTTGACGCATTAAGACTAAAATTGAACACAATCAAATTTATGGACATTTTTGAAATAAGTTAAACCTAATGAGGCTTTCTATTTTATCACTTTTAGTTTTCTTCGTTTCCAAGAATAATTTTTTGGTTTATTTCCCTGAACATTATTTGTAAAAGTACCATGCATGACAGTTCATTCATTAAACTCGGTGCATTGAAGTTAGATTTTTAAATTCACGGTTTGTGTTCACATTTGTTCTACCAGATGTTCTACTTGTACTTGTTAGTTCTACCAGATGCTCTACTTGTACTTGTTAGTTCTACCAGAGGCTCTACTTGTACTTGTTAGTTCTACCAGAGGTTCTACTTGTACTTGTTAGTTCTACCAGAGGTTCCACTTGTACTTGTTAGTTCTACCAGATGCTCTACTTGTACTTGTCAGTTCTACCAGAGGTTCTACTTGTACTTGTTAGTTCTACCAGAGGTTCCACTTGTACTTGTTAGTTCTACCAGAGGTTCTACTTGTACTTGTTAGTTCTACCAGAGGTTCCACTTGTACTTGTTAGTTCTACCAGAGGTTCCACTTGTACTTGTTAGTTCTACCAGAGGTTCCACTTGTACTTGTTAGTTCTACCAGAGGTTCCACTTGTACTTGTTAGTTCTACCAGAGGTTCCACTTGTACTTGTTAGTTCTACCAGAGGTTCCACTTGTACTTGTTAGTTCTACCAGAGGTTCCACTTGTACTTGTTAGTTCTACCAGAGGTTCCACTTGTACTTGTTAGTTCTACCAGAGGTTCCACTTGTAATTGTTAGTTCTACCAGAGGTTCCACTTGTACTTGTTAGTTCTACCAGAGGTTCCACTTGTGCTTAGTTCTACCAGAGGTTCCAATTGTACTTGTTAGTTCTACCAGAGGTTCCACTTGTACTTGTTAGTTCTACCAGAGGTTCCACTAGTACTTGTTAGTTCTACCAGAGGTTCTACTTGTACTTGTTAGTTCTACCAGAGGTTCCACTTGTACTTGTTAGTTCTACCAGAGGTTTTACTTGTACTTGTTAGTTCTACCAGAGGTTCCACTTGTACTTGTTAGTTCTACCAGAGGTTCCACTTGTACTTGTTAGTTCTACCAGAGGTTCCACTTGTACTTGTTAGTTCTACCAGAGGTTCTACTTGTACTTGTTAGTTCTATCAGAGGTTCCACTTGTACTTGTTAGTTCTATCAGAGGTTCCACTTGTACTTGTTAGTTCTACCAGAGGTTCCACTTGTACTTGTTAGTTCTACCAGAGGTTCCACTTGTACTTGTTAGTTCTACCAGAGGTTCCACTTGTACTTGTTAGTTCTACCAGAGGTTCTACTTGTACTTGTTAGTTCTACCAGAGGTTCCACTTGTACTTGTTAGTTCTACCAGAGGTTCCACTTGTACTTGTTAGTTCTACCAGAGGTTCCACTTGTACTTGTTAGTTCTACCAGAGGTTCCACTTGTTCTTGTTAGTTCTACCAGAGGTTCTACTTGTACTTGTTAGTTCTACCAGAGGTTCCACTTGTACTTGTTAGTTCTACCAGAGGTTCCACTTGTACTTGTTAGTTCTACCAGAGGTTCCACTTGTACTTGTTAGTTCTACCAGAGGTTCCACTTGTACTTGTTGGTTCTATCAGAGGTTCCACTTGTACTTGTTAGTTCTACCAGAGGTTCCACTTGTACTTGTTAGTTCTACCAGAGGTTCCACTTGTACTTGTTGGTTCTACCAGAGGTTCTACTTGTACTTGTTGGTTCTACCAGAGGTTCCACTTGTACTTGTTAGTTCTACCAGAGGTTCCACTTGTACTTGTTAGTTCTACCAGAGGTTCTACTTGTACTTGTTAGTTCTACCAGAGGTTCCACTTGTACTTAGTTCTACCAGAGGTTCCACTTGTACTTGTTAGTTCTACCAGAGGTTCCACTTGTACTTGTTAGTTCTACCAGAGGTTCTACTTGTAGCTTTGCACCGCTAAAATTATACCGTGGTGTTGACAGCGTAGGATAGTAATTACGCAAAGCATTCATACCAATAGCTCATAGTTAAGAAAGCTACCTGTATGTTTTGGTCCTGGCTTCCGAACGAGATTGTTCGAGTGCTACTACAGCGCGAGGTCTACCGCCATATATCGTACACCCAGGTGCAGTTTGAGATGTACAAATTAAGTGTTTGTCGCTAAATTAAATGAATGTAAATAAGTAATACCCACTAGTAACCTAACCAAACCTCACGCCATAGTAATAGCTAGAGGTAGATCGCATGCTATATAGTGTGGTAAACCTCAAGCTATAGTACTAGCTAGAGGTTTATCTCATGCTATAGTATGGTTGACCCCACGCTATGGTACTGCTATAGGTAGATATCATGCTACAGTGTGGTAGCCTTCACGCTATAGCAGCACCGATTGTCCGTGTCCTTTGAAAGCACAACGACATTGTGAGGGTCTGCATTTCAATTCGAAATGAAGGGACTTTTTCAACGACCCCCTCATTTTATAGACCGTAAAAACTGAGTTCCCTCGAAGTCATTTACTTCATCTCACTAGACCAACCATGTCTGTCCCCTCTCTTCCCTCCGTAATGGGTTTTATCTCAAATCTTCATATCTACTTCCTGTTTCCTTCACTCTCCGTTCCGAAACGGGATCTGAAATTTCTTCGATTTTTAGCCTAAAGATGTGTGTACAAGATTAATTATTCATGGGGAGAGTAACGTGAATAATTGCCGAGAAATATGAGCAGAATTTGTAAAATTTCGGTAAATGGCTGTAGATCAGGCAATAGGGGATAACATTCAGCGACTTATAAAAAATCTTAACATTGAAGCTTGAAAATTATGAAAGGAATTTGCTACAACTGTTTTTCTTTCAAGTTGGTCTTTGTGTGCTATGGTTGACGCGCATAACTCAAGTGTGTCATCGAAGGCAGAAGTTTCCCTTGAGTTACGTGTGAGTATATAAATACTCACGCACTGTACAATATATTTACCTCAAAGTATACTGAGGAATGTATTTACCATGACCTCTGAAAAACGAATTTTTTTTTGCTAGCCAAAATTTTACAGCATTAACCTTATGTGTTAATTAGCTAAGACTTCACAAATATGGAAAAAAAAGTCGTCTTGAAAATAGAAATATCGATAGCGTTTTCAAGAAGACAAACCACATCCAAATACCACCAACTGACTGAATCTTGTATTCGCGATTGTAATTTGACAGCCAATGAATTTTGCCATGTACAAATTAATGACCCAAGTACGACCAAAAATAAAATAACCTAAAAATGGAAAATAAATTCTGAAAATAATTAACCCAAAAATTAATCCAAATAACTCAAAAAATAGTCCAAATTACTCAAACAATAATCTGAATAACCCAAATTTATAAAACATAACCAAAATAAATGACCCAAATTTACATACAAGCATTTAAATAACCCAAATTTACATAAATACACTTAAATAACCCAAATTTACATACATTCATTTAAATAACCCAAAATCATAATACAAAGCCAAAACCAAGATAAATAACCCAAATTTACATACAAACTTCCGAAGTAATAAGAAATCCTCGAGACCGCGCTCACGAGGGATTCGTATATTTATAGTGCGCCTCTTTCCAGCCCATTAGCTGGGGTGGTGCGCAGGGGCTGCTGCTCGTCTTTCATTTGATCGTCTTTGAGTTGGGGACATAATGGCACCATCGCTGGCTGGCTCACGAGGCTTGATAAGGAAAAAAGCACGACCGAAAAAATGCATCGAGGGTATTGGGGACTACAGAAAAAGGCTTATATGAATGGGGGGGATCAGATCATCATGGCGAAGTTGTGCAGATACGGACAGATTATTAAAGTTTTGTGGAAACTGACTGATTAAACTTAAGCAGAAACGGACTGATTAAAGTTATACTGATATGGGCAAAGTAAAATTGGATCGAAATTGACTGATTAAAGTTGTGCAGAAATTGACAAATTAAAATAATATTGAAATTGACAGATTCAAGTTAAGATGAAATTGACAAGTCAAATTCATGCAGAATTTGACTGATCAAAGTTTCAAGTAAGTTGATAATTTCCGTAAACACCATCAGGAATGATGAGTTTGAGAAAGCCTTATGGAAACTAAAATATTCAAAAGTGATAGCATAAACTAATGAAAAAGGAGCTCGATAAGACATGAATACGTCATTTAGCTAATAAACATGTGAGAAAGCGAACAGAAAGCCTAGAACGTTCACAAAAGTGTACCAGCAGAGAGACAATCGCGCGAGAATCTTCTGAAAAAGTGAATGCTAAAATGATTTTCACGGATGAGACGCTGCCTCAGTACTTGAGCCAGTCATCTCGGAATAGGCAATATGGACAGCAGCTCCCTGGAGACGAAGTCGCAAATATCAAGAGGTGGTGAGTTTCATAGCGAAAAAAGAAATTCATTCTTGATCAAACATGCAGTCTACTCTAAAAGAGCAGGAGGAAATTAATTTCAGCGAATAATATTATACAGAAAGGTAGATAAAGAATGTCAAGTGCTCACAAATGTGAATGAAGTACTTCTATTTTAATTAGAAACAAACACGCAAGGGGAAATGATGCAAAATAGAAATGAAGCGCGCTTGCATTCGAGGAATTTTGGCAGGCTTTCTTGATGCACTCCAGACTACTTAAAGAATATAAATGGTTTCGCTGTAAAAATTTAAGATCTATTTCAGGCATTTTCTAATAAATTAATACATTATTTCGCATCTTTGCAATGAATGGAAAGGCCAGATACTGCCTACACAATTATCATACCTAATACAAAATACAGAACCGCATTAAACAAACTCTAACGAATTTACCGAAAAGACGCACTTTTAATGCAGAGAGTTCTTAGAGCTAATAGGTTACATTTTTGCTCTCTAATAGTTCTTGCAAAGCTTGCTGTTCATAAATCACTTAGTCTTATTTTGTCTGTCACTCGTAGCGAAATTTAACTTTGGGCTGCTAAACTTTTTTAAATAATTGCGTTAATATTGTGCCAAATGAGGATAGAACGCACAAAAAGTTATTCACGATGTTGATTATATTTAACCGATTTTTTTTACCAGCAGTCACTAACTCAACTTTTATAAGCTAGCAGGACCCATGGAATTCCACGGACAATGTCATCGTTAAGCTAGGTGGACCCGTAAAAATATTTCCGCCAACATTACCTTAATTACCTATGCTAACCTGACATATCATAACGTAACCCATCTTAACCTAATCTAACCTATCCTGATAAAGTGTCAAACATATAAATGTATGTAAAGGCCATCTTTATATGTTACACTGAGGAATTTAGTCTCCTTGATACTGGAAACTTAGATGGAAGCCTAACGGACGGACTAACTTAGGAACTAAAGAAGGATTAAGTAGAATATTATACAGATACTCAATAAAAACTAAACGAAGATACCACCTTTTTAATGTTCATGATTTTCAAAATTGATTTCTAAAATTAAGTTTAATATGAGATGAACATTGAACTTCAGCTTAACCCGCTGCAGTTGACGTACTAAGCCATCAACCCACATCAATCAACTCATATCAATCAAGTCACATCAATCAACTCATATCAAAATACACATTGCACACACCCTCCAAGCATTTCCTGCCAGTCACGCCGTATTCCAAGACATTCCCTAACACGTAACTATCCGTCTTCAGTGCTGTTCCAAAATATGTTCATTCTTTTCATTGCCGCTCTTAATTCATCTCGATTTTTCGTTGCCTTATTTACGTCACCTAGTTTGAACATCCGTCTCCTGGAGGAAGCAGTAACATCCTTCCCCAGATTGCTGGTGATCAAGTTAGAGAGATAACTTTTGTTCCATCGGCTTACACTGCCACTGACAACACAGTTCTCGCTTCCTGCAAGATTAAATGCATACTTTACCTCATTTTAAGCGTACACGCATGTTCATTTGGTGGCGATTGCAAACTTTGCCACAAGTTTAAACTTCTCATGGAGACACAGCAGCTGTTTTGGACCTAGTTCTCGACGTCTGAAGTTTATTTACCGTTCGTATTATCCGATTTATTTTCCTTGATGTTGAATTTAAAAGGACATTTACAGCGATTTCAGGTTCTTTGTTCAGCGGAAAATTTTTTTCTGTCACGTGTCACCACTTTTAAATTTGTTAGTTTTTGAATGGGTTTCATTTTCGGTGAGCAAATCTGTTGTGTCCTAGGACTTCTCTATCACCAAAGACTTTCCTATCTGATAGAAAAGTCCTTGGTTGTGACTCAAATTTGGTTTACATTCTACAACGCACATGCACACGAGTGTTGAAGTTTAAGTCTTTGAGAGATCTTATCGTGGAATCATATTGAAGATGACCTCAACTTTGTGTTCGTTTATAAATGACAAAACAATATTAAAAAAATAAAACTATTTAAAATTTTCCGCACAACATTAGGAGACCTACCTGCTCAAGCTGATGACATTTGCTCACTTGTGGGGCTTGTCTTTTTATTTCTTCGTTACGTTGTAAATTTTTGGGTGATATGTATTTTTGCCGTGTTGTGCTGTACACATTTGGGTGATGTGTATTTTTGCCGTGTTGTGCTGTACATATTGAATGATGTATATTTCTGATGTGTTGTGTTGTACATATTTGAGTGATGTATATTTCTGTCGTGTTGTGCTGTAAATATTTGAATGACGAGCCTCGTTCTGTACAACAATATCTACAACAGCAAATAACAGTTTATCTTTACTGTACAGTAGTAAAGAAATAACGGCAGTACAAAACGTCACAAGACTTGTTCCGTATAACAGTAACGATGCACATGCATCTGATCGAAGAAACAATGCAATGTCCTCCATTTTTATTTCCTTGAAGTGGCAATATAAAAGAGCAAAGATATTGTACTTAGAAGAACTTTACTCAGCGCTTTGTTTACAGGCTTTTGCTACGCAACATGAATTTCAAGACTTTTAAAGTTCTTGTGGCTTTAAAGTTAAAGTAAGAGATTATGTGCTTAGAATTACTAAACAAAGGTCTTTGTTGGTAAGTTTATTCCTAATTGCGAGATAGTTTGAGCGCGCATGTTTTCTTGTTTAACTAAGAACTCACGTTTCTGAAACTCAGCCCAACCACTCCAGCTGTTAGCATATCTTAATGTCGCTATTACAGAACACTTGATGCTAATAAACAATAATATATATAAGAATATAATTCTAATAATAATTTTACGATAAGTTAGTAGTAAGTCTACAATCATTAAGTCTATATTGAGCCTTATAAATGTTAATAGAAATGTCTCACTATAAACTTTTATGTGGCGCGAACTAATAAAAACTGTCTCTTCCAGATTTCATTTTGTTTTTATTGAGAGTTCAAATGTTTCAAGTTAAAAATTTATCGTTTAAAAAAATGCACGATTACCATCTGCTGGGTTTTAAGATGGAAAATTTTATGCGCGTCCTGTCAGTTTTCTCTGAACTTCTGGAGAACAGGAAAATTTTTCCCTTTTTGCGCAAAGTCGCAAGTTTTTCGCCACGGCGACCGAAAGAAATTTAAGAAACTGAGCATGCGTTAGTTTCCTCGCCGTACTAGCTACATTACGCTCGGAAAACGTGTGAAAACATCCCCTTACTCAGAGCGTTTAGCAGAAAATTGAAAAAATCCCAATGGATTTTGCTAATACGTGTGACGTGAAGTCCATTACTAGTAATTATTATTATTATTGTAATTATGAACCCCTGCATTTAATACGAGTGAGTAAAAGGTCCGATAAAGATGAAACTTAAAATGATTTTAAGATGTCGACAAGTTTTACTCGAATACTCAACATAACATCAGCAAAGAGGCCGTGAAATCATGAAAAGTTATTCAGTTTATGTACGTACGCACACACACACACGCACGCACACGCACATGCACACGCACACGCACACACTCACTCACACAGAAACATGTATTCAAAAACTGGATTATTCTATTCCATCGCTTGTTACAAAAAATTTCACACTTTAACATTTTTCGTGCACAGGGACCCTGAGAGGATTTCCATAATGCTGCTGACTGACCCGCAGTCGCTAACTCAATTTTTCATAAATACTAAATGAAAGCTAAATGCAGGCAAGATCCAGTTAATGTGAGCTATTTTCAAAATTACTTCCTGAAATTGACTGTAAATTTGAATTGAGTATTGAACTTCCATTCAACATATCGCAGGAAACGTGTTGATGCTATAACTGAACGCGGAAAAAGCATAGATGCCTTCTATTTCCCCACCACAGAATTTTAAACTTTAACTAAAGGTGCAATTTACTCGCAGAGGGATAAGCGTCTCCGTTTTATCGCTATAGTGGAAGTTTTTATTAAGCCAACGTAATTCCTTCGTCTTTGGCGTCTATTTCTCATGAATAAATTGTTCAGCCAGCTCCAGGAATCGGAACGCGAAGATCACGAATCGGTTGCCCCATCGGCTTAGGGTCTTTGCAAGATAAACAAATTTGAGAACAGATGGAGAACAGCCAGCTCTATTGTTGGGGCGACATTGATGAATAAAGGCTTTCTCTTGTCTCGCTCGGTTTAATTCAAGGTCGAATTCTGTTGCAGTGCGGGAAAAAGAGTTGCTGGTGCATTCGAACAAGTTGGAATAGAGTTCGTTTCTGACGCATTTGAACCAGTTGGAATAGAGCTCATTTCTGCCGCATTCGTACCAGTTGGAATAGAGCTCGTTCCTGACGCATTCGAACCAGTTGGAATAGAGTTCGTTTCTGACGCGTTCGAACCAGTTGGAATAGAGTTCGTTTCTGACGCATTTGAACCAGTTGGAATAGAGCTCATTTCTGCCGCATTCGTACCAGTTGGAATAGAGCTCGTTCCTGACGCATTCGAACCAGTTGGAATAGAGTTCGTTTCTGACGCGTTCGAACCAGTTGGAACAGCCTTCGTTTCTGACGCATTCGAACCAGTTGGAACAGCCTTCGTTTCTGACGCATTCGAACCAGTTGGAACAGCCTTCGCTTCTGACGCATTCGAACCAGTTGGAACAGCCTTCGTTTCTGACGCATTCGAAACAGTTGGAACAGCCTTCGTTTCTGACGCATTCGAACCAGTTGGAACGACAGCCTTCGTTTCTGACGCGTTCGAACCAGTTGGAATAGCGTTCGTTTCTGACGCATTCGAACCAGTTGGAACCGCCTTCGTTTCTGACGCATTCGAACCAGTTGGAACCGCCTTCGTTTCTGACGCATTCGAACCAGTTGGAACAGCCTTCGTTTCTGACGCATTCGAACCAGTTGGAACAGCCTTCGTTTCTGACGCATTCGAACCAGTTGGAACAGCCTTCGTTTCTGACGCATTCGAACCATTTGGAATAGCCTTCGTTTCTGACGCATTCGAACCATTTAAAATAGCCTTCGTTTCCAACGCATTCGAACCAGTTAAAATAGCCTTCGTTTCTGACGCATTCGAACCAGTTGGAACAGCCTTCGTTTCTGACGCATTCGAACCATTTGGAATAGCCTTCGTTTCTGACGCATTCGAACCATTTGGAATAGCCTTCGTTTCTGACGCATTCGAACCAGTTAAAATAGCCTTCGTTTCTGACGCATTCGAACCAGTTGGAACAGCCTTCGTTTCTGACGCATTCGAACCAGTTGGAACAGCCTTCGTTTCTGACGCATTCGAACCAGTTGGATTAGCCTTCGTTTCTGACGCATTCGAACCAGTAAAAATAGCCTTCGTTTCTGACGCATTCGAACCAGTTAAAATAGCCTTCGTTTCCAACGCATTCGAACCAGTTGAAATAGCCTTCGTTTCTGACGCATTCGAACCAATTGGAATAGCCTTCGTTTCTGACGCATTCGAACCAGTTGAAATAGCCTTCGTTTCTGACGCATTCGAACGAGTTGAAACAGCCTTCGTTTCTGACGCAGTTGAACTAGTTGGAATAGCTAGTACCACATACAGGACATACAATACATACCGAGTGAAAAAAAATAGTGACCCATGTATCAGGTATTTTTCGCCCCTAACGTGTGGAAAATTTTCTCTTAGGGTAATTTTACAAAAAATAGGAATAAATAACTTCTTTCACAGCAAATTACAGTTTACTTTTTGCATAAACCTAGCGAGTATTAATAATTCTGCGTCGAGTTTACCACCTCATCTTGCGCTATTGAGGCGACAGAAAATGTGAAAAGGGAGAGGCTGTGGAAGCGGATCCTAATTGTTTGTTCAGTAATTTGAAATTATAAGCTTAAATTCGAGCACTAGCTATTTACGTTCTACCTCAACTTCAACTTCACGTTCATTTGTGTTGTACGCGATGCGATGTTCAATGTAGTAAAGTTGCATGGTACTTGTGCGCTATCTGTCATCACTTTTAATTTATGGTTCCCTTTTGATTTAAGGTTAGGTTAGGTTGGCTTAATGAAATTATTCTTCAATTTTATTGTTTTTAATTTTTGTTTTGTTTCAGGCCAAAATGAATCTCTTGGACCTTCCAAGAACTGAAGAGATTCATTCTATATATATATATATATATATATATATATATATATATATAAATATATATTTCACACGTTCTATATATATATATCTATATGTACATTTATAAAGTATATATAGTGCATTAGAAATAAATATAAATCAATAAGAAAATACCTTCTCACATGAAAAATCCATTCATACTGTCCAGAACATCAATTAAATATTCATAAAACAATTAGATTTTTCACTTGTTCTCCTAAAAACACTTCCCCCCCCCCCCCCCCCCCCCCCCCCCTTCAAACAAGTGGTGACAGAATAAGTACCGCTGCATCTGAAGCTGGAACACGTACACGTACAGTTCTATAAAAAAACACGTACGATGCTACGAATCGATTTGTGCATATCAAAAGGTGATTTGTAGGAATTTAGCCAAACTCTCAAGTATCTACCTCACTAAACCAAATCCGCATGATCGTGTACCTTTATTGCTCGTCATATTAACCGAGATTATTAAATACACTTCCACTTTTTATTGGAAGCGAACGAAGGCCCCTGTTCAAGACAGCCAAATTAACTCTGGTGGCAATAATAAACTTAATTTCACGTGCCATGTGCCGCTTGTTATGGTTGTAGTAATTATTTAATAACTGGAATAATTAATTTAAAACTTGGTACTTGATAATTAAATTCGGCGATCGCGCCATATCAGGAGAATCTCCTTTTTTACAAGAGTTTACTTTCAAAAGCCTGTAAAATGAATCATTCTTGTGCATCAGTGTCGAGATGAATACACTTGAGCGATCGATCATTTGACAAACAGCGACTGACTTGTCAGAAGTTCTACTCACGACTTCACGGAGGCTTGAATTTTGCACATGGTTTCGTAAGTTTCTAAGTTTTGGAAGTAAAAGAAAGAGCACCAAATTTCAAAATTCACGACACGAACGTTTCAGGTCTACTTGGTCTTAACACTGCTTTTGAAAATGTCAGTGATTGAAGAGACACTCACTTTCCTCTTGATCAAGAAATTGAAATATTATTTTTAATAAAATATTTTCTTACAAGAAGGGAAAGTTGTTCCAAATCATTCTTTACCCTACACCTACAAATATTTGGTCTTGTAACGTCTTAATTTCAGTATTACTTTCAGCAGTCAGCTCTCACTTTTCAACAGCTTTTCCCTTAGATCACTCAAGCCATCACACTTGTAGAAAACTTTGTCTCTCTTCACGTCTTTCGACAGCATAGTACTAATCTGCGTCTATATTCTAGCTTCACCTCAATAAGGCCACCGTCACACGCAGACCAAATGGTGACCTTTCGTCATAATAGTCTACATAGCGGCAGCTTTCTGTCTGTCTAGCGCTACGAAACCGTCAGATTTCAGCATTAGTTTGGAACAAGCTTAGTCTTACCATGATATAAGGTTCTGAAGCCATTTTATGACCAAGCTGATCCCAAACTAAGGCTGAAATCGGACGGTTCCGTGACGCTGGACAGACCGAATGGTAACGCTATGTAGACGATTATGACGAAACGTTGCCATTTGGTCTCCGTGTGACGGCGGTCTAAGTAAAACGTTTGCACGAAGTGCATTAACACGTTTCATCGCGTATTGGGACACAAGTGTGCCAGTTAGGTAATTTTTTCGTTCACGTACCGGTATAAATGAATGCCATTTCATGTTTCCCAACCTTTTTAAAAAATGACTGCGTTCATATGAGGTGTAATGTTATTTTGCAATTTCATTTTTCGTATTTCTGAAAAAGGACGAAAATTTATTCGAACAGTAAATTCGAATTCCCTATTTTGCTGCTTACAGCCTAACCAAACCAATCGTTAACCGCAGGAACGCAGTGAACGGGTTAAAACTTTCACTGACACAAAATAGTTTTGATATTCTATAAGATAACGTCGGCGTAAGATGTGTTCAATTGAACTCCATAATCACTTTTGAACTGTGGAAACAACGAGCACGAGCGAACATCAGCACCGGGATTTTCATCAGAAATTTCCGCGGTCTCCACGTAAAGTCACGATCACCAGCATCGGGATTTTTATCAGAAATTTCCGCAGTATCCACGTCACATCACGAACATCAACATCGGGATGTTCATCAGAAATTTCCGCGGTATCCACGTAACGTCACGATCTCCAGCATCGGGATTTTCATCAGAAATTTCTGCAGTATCCACGTAACGTTAGTATTGGGAACACGAACTGTTAGCGCTGGAGCTTCCATTCGAGCGACCGCGTCGATAAACTGATAGTGCGGACGGAGTTATCGACAGCTCGAGACGTTCGAGGCTTGATGGGAGCACTATCGACCGCTGTGGCTGAACGCAAAGGAAACCTGTGTCCTCTCATAGATTCGCTATAATGAGCGAGGATATAAGACGGCTCCGCCATTACTGGTTGTTCTTAGACACAGCGACCCATGAAGGGTTCTCCATAGAGAGTTGTATTCGGGAATGGCATTCGATGGAGCTTCGCAAATTGAGGCCTGCTTCTTCGGGCTTCCCTTTGGTGGGATTCCCTCATCGGCGTTGCTGCCCGATGGCTGATTCCCCATGGTTGTGCGAGAACATGAAACCAATCAAAAGCCTTTTTTGGGGGAAAAGTAGATAGTGGTATGAGATAGCTAGGAAATGGTGTTCTAGAGAGCTTCTTTTGTTCAAGATACGGCTTGATCTGTGCTGCCATAGCGTGTTGTTTACCGCCATATATCGCCTACCCAGGTGCAGTTTGAGATTGACAAATGTAGTGTTTATAATTAATTAAATGTCTGGAAATAAGTAATATCCGTTAGTAATCAAATCTGACCCAACCAAACCTCACGTTATAGCACTAGTTAGATGTACATCTCATGCTATTGGATAGTAGACCTCACACTGTAGTACTAGCTATAGGTAGATCTCATGCTATAGTTGGTAGACCTCACGCTATAGCAGCATCAACCAATCAAATGCCCATTTTCGTAAAAGTTGATAATGGTATGAGATAGCTAGTAAATTGTGTTCTAGAGAGATTTTTTGTAGCAAGGTATGGCATGATCTCCGGGCGACTATGTCTAGTTATTTTACTGACATGTACTTACAAGGGAAAGATGCTAATGAAGCTTATGTTAAAAAATTGATGCAGCTCTGAATTAACGTAAGTTGGTATGCATATAAAACACCTGAGGAAAATTAAGTCTTAAATCCTAATTAAATCTTAATTTCATCTCATTTCTGAAACATTCATGTGTAGCACATTGATTTTGCGCAACTGTAATGAATGCGATCAAAATCTGCACACATCACTAATAAGTTTGAACTCAGCATGTACAGTCAATGTGATGTCTGATCTTGATGTTTACTCAACCAACTAGAGCAAAACGATGAGGAACATTTGATTCATTGGCGATGATGGGATTTCTGGAGTTTAACTACCCCACGATGTTTTCGAAAAATATCAGGAAAACTTGAAAAATATCACGAATGAAATGTGCTTTAAATTTATTTGTAAATAAAGTGTGCAAGTTTCAAAAGAATCGCACCATATTTGAATAAAAGCCAACCTAACCAAGACCACCGATAAACATACCTTAGCAAGAATGGCAGACTTTCAGAAGCCGCCACATTTTACGCAATTCACATTGGTCAGAACCAAATTGTAATACTGCAAATACGCCAATAGCGACACTTCACAATTCAATAATTGCTCAAGATCTGCTAATGTACTAACGAACGTGATGTTTCTTGTTTCAGAAAAATAAAGAAGAAAATCAGAAAATTATAAGTAGTAAAATGTGTTCCAAATTCAATTTTACACCTACAGTGTCCAAAAATTACCCTGTAATTAAAAAAATTATGCGTGGGGTAGTTAAACTACAGAAATGCGACGTTAATTTTTACAAAGATCTGTTCATCACCCTTTCAGCCAAGCATGAAAGCCTTTCCAACTTCCCGAACTATGTATAACATAAACTTTAGTACCGTCCTCCGCAATGTACAACCAATGTGCTAATGTACAAGTAATGATGTGCTTCGTGTAACTTATAGTGCCCATGTTGAAGTCTATTAAATGAGGTAAAATAACTTCAATAAGCGCTGAATAAAATAGAATGAATCTGAATAAAATATCCTATCAATTGTGTTTTTAATAAATCTTGAAATGATAAAAAGAGACTTTATTGACACCCTCTATATCAGTTCTAAGAAATTGCACACCTTCAGTAAAGTCATAGCTTAGCTCTACCAGTGCGTAGAGACGTTGACGGTTGACGACATAGCAGAACATTATCACTATCACTAGCGGCGCTGCTCTCAAAAATTATTAATCTACCCTAGAGAATTTAACGTAGACATTGAGCGTAGTTAGTCTTTTCAATGTGTTGTTGAAGAGAAAATATCTAAATTCTCACTTAGAATTCACTTTTCACCTCTTCCTAAACTTACTTTGCCTACGTAACCTAACCTCATCTAACCTTGCCTAACCTAACCGTACCTAGTCCCACTAGACTTATCTCAAGGTAACTTTACTTAACTTAATCTCAGCCAAGGAAACATTTTTTCAGCCACCACTCTACTTCAAATTAGTTCCTCACGCGAATTGCAGTTTTCCAGTGATTGGGTTCATTTAACTATTTCATTGGTAAACATTTCACCGTATTTTTATTTTCATTTAAAATTGTTTCAAGTCCTTCATGAGTAATTCGGTTATTTTGCCAGTCGGCGGTGAACGTAAAACAAGAAAGTAGCATTGTTTCAGTACGGCCAAAAGTACGGCATCGAAAGGAAATTTCCGCCAGGATAGATACAGTCAGTTAAACTTGAAATCGAAACTCGACCATTCTCCGCGGCAAACTGAGATGCAGATAAAAAGACAGAGACCTGCTGCAAAATAGCTGCGCTCAACCTTGCATCAAAGCTACCGAATAAATTGTTCCCTCAAAAATAGGGTCAATTAACAGACAGAGTTCGTGTTTTCGTATTTGACAGCGCAGGGTGCGTAAAAGTGCTCACACTTTTGTCAGCGGGCGTTCTCGTGCGCTCAAACAACTGACCTGAGGGACGAATAGCTTAGTTCATTTCCAAGTCCAGATACTGGAGAATATTTCGCTTAATCACTTCCTGTTTTCACTCAGCTAGAGACGTGATTTACATTTCGCTAAATCACTACACGTTTTCACCCAGTTAGAAACGTGATTCACGGGTAGGACATTATCAAGCATACGCTTTGTGAACTCGATTTGTAAGGAGAATCTCTCTTAATAGAATGTGTTGCGATAGTTTATTCTTGGTACCGTCATGCTCGGTACCACCATGCTCGAGATGCTAAACTTACATGTCGAACTTTATGTGTTCAAATACGGTATTGAAACCTTATTGTTCTTTGTTTCTTTTATTATTGATTTTTTTCGCAAGCAACCTCAGCCATGCGAAAGACTTGTAGCTTCACTAACCCTAATTAATTTTCAACAATCCGGCATTTAATTTGTGCCGAGCTGGTTGTTTAGAGTACAGTGCTATTTTACACATCCGTAACGTTGTAATGAAGTTCAACAGTTCGGCAAGGTTTCCTTTTGTGAAGATGCTGCTTGTATAGTTTTTCTCCCACTTTTTTTTCGTTTTGTGAAGTATTGAATTGTAAACAGTGTCACGTATTAATAAACTCTTACAATATATAGTATGCTCTTCCCATTTTTAATTTATTATTAACGAACGAAAGAGCACTTATCATTATATATAAAGTTCTCGGCAACATTATTTACTCACAAAACATCCGTTCTCCTAACATCAACACGTTTAGTTGCACCTTGTGCCAAAGCAATTTTCCGTTAATAACCGATCTCATTAATTAAAGCGCTACAAATTCCTAAATGATGTAATTTGTCTGCACATAGCTGCCGAAAACTGTCTAATTCATGAAAATGCCACTCTATGTCATACTAAAAGCAGTTACTTAACTTCTATCTTAATATGTATCATTAAGCTTAATTTATAAAATGTTAACCTTAGTATGCAACCTTAACCTTAACATGTAATATGCTAACCTTAAAATGTTACGATGTAACCTTTATATGTTCTTTGTTGTAGTGTTCTTCTATAGTTTTTATTTACTCATATTGGTTTTGTTTAGTCACAGATTTTTTTGCCAACATTCTCCACAAATAAACGGCTCACGACCCTGACTGGCCAATTCCTTAATGCCAAACTGGAGCAACGTCAATGAAAATGTTGCACTTCTGTTTCTACCGAGAATTTTTAAGCGAATCGAAAATTGTAAAAGCACGATTATTTCAGCAACAAAACAAAAGCTGTGCTCCGGTTTCCACTTAGAATTTTTGTGCAATTACAAAACTGGAAATAAATCAGTAAAAAAGTTGTTCACCTGTTTCTACTTAGAACATTTGCGTAAATCAAAAACTGAAGCACACCTATTTAAAAGTTGGGCTTCTTATCCTTCTTAAAGTATTTACCCAGATTCTTCTTCTCACGAGTTAATACTCGGAAACAAATTCCCGGCCAAACATTAGTGAGACGCGCTTTTCATACAGTGGGCAGGTGCGGCAGGCTGGCTATCGGTTGGAGTTGTCTTCATCATCTGTATTCGCACATGACCATCACTCCCACCGCCCCCAAACTTACCCCATTTTGCCCAAATGACTCAGTGAGTCCATTCATCAACTTCGGTGCGGACTACGAGGCAATATCTCACGCGAAGCCGTTCTCGAAACCCCTCAGAAAGAGCCCACGGTGTAGTCTACACTATAGGCCTCCTGCGATTTTGAACAATAAAAACAGAAATAACACCCAATATAGGTCTACGATTTTGAAAAATAAGAACAGAAAAAGCACACTCCCTTGACCTTCGATTTTGAAAAATAAAAAAGATTGACTAATTCACAGCACGCTGAATAAATTCGTAATCTTATTAAGTACATCGTATTGATTCTCATGGAATTAAAACACGCTTTGTCGAGGTATAACCGAGCCAACCCAATGTGTAAATGAGCTTTTTGACTGATTTCTTGTAACGAGTATGATAATTTTGATGTGAGCCTTTACATACATCTTTTTCTCTTCCAATCTCACGACAACCCATAACATGCTATAAATAGAAACCATGTCTGCTTCAATTCAAAAGCTATCCTGCTGCGCATCAGTGCCTGTGAGGCTCAAATGTGTCGGGACACAGCGGCACTCGGGGCTCAAATGTGTCGGGACACAGTGGCTTGGGGCTCAACTGTGTCGAGACAGAGCGGCTTGGGGCTCAAATGTGTCGGGACACAGCGGCTTGGGGCTCAACTGTGTCGGGACACAGTGGCTTGGGGCTCAACAGTGTCGAGACACAACGGCTTGGGGCTCAAATGTGTCGGGACACAGCGGCACTTGGGGCTCAAATGTGTCGGGACACAGTGGCTTGGAGCTCAAATGTGTCGGGACACAGCAGCAATTGAGGCTCAACTGTGTCGGGGCACAACAGTACTTGGGGCTCAACTGTGTCGGGACACAGGGGCACTTGGAGCTCAGCTGTGTCGGGACACGTGGCACTTGGGACTCAACTGTGTAGGGACACAGGAGCACTTGGGGCTCAACTGTGTCGGGACACGCGGCACTTGGGGCTCAACTGTGTCGGGACACAGGGGCACTTGGGGCTCAACTGTGTCGGGATACGCGGCACTTGAGGCTCAACTGTGTCGGGACACGCAGAACTTGGGGCTCAACTGTGTCGGGACATGCTGCACTTGGGGCTCAACTGTGTCGGGACACGCGACACTTGGAGCTCAACTGTGTCGGGACACGTGGCACTTGGGGCTCAACTGTGTCGGGACACAGCGGCAATTGGGACTCAACTGTGTCGGGACACAGTGGCTTAGGGCTCAACTGTGTCGGGACACAGCGGCTTGGGGCTCAAATGTGTCGGGACACAGCGGCACTCGGGGCTCAAATGTGTCGAGACACAGTGGCTTGGGGCTCAACTGTGTCAAGACACAGCGGCTTGAGGCTCAAATGTGTCGGGATACAGCGGCACTTGGGGCTCAACTGTGTCGGGACACAGGGGCACTTAAGGCTCAACTGTGTCGGGACACAGGGGCACTTGGGGTTCAACTGTGTCGGGACACAGGGGCACTTGGGGTTCAACTGTGTCGGGACACAGGGGCAATGGGGCTCAACTGTGTCGGGACACAGCGGCCAGAAGCGTCGGACTTTGCTGCGCCCCAATCCGCGCAATACGTTACACGGACGCGCTGCAGGTGTTCCTCTGGCTCCAACAAATGACCGAGGATTGGGAACGAATGAGTTCTGCTAACATTGTGCCTTCCTGGGGCCTTTATTTTCCATCCCGAACAGCACACACGGTGAAAAAATGGTGTAGACAATAAATAAAAATGTGTGCCCAGAAACGCGAAGTTTCGAAGAATTGAATATACCAGAGAACGTTTATTTTCTATCGCAAATAGCACACACAAGCGAAAAAACGAAGATAATTAATAAGAACACATGCGAAAAAATACGGAGTTTCGAAGGATTAAATTGACCACTGGAATTTTTTTTCATCCCAAATGGCACACACACCCCAAAAAAATATCTGCAGCCTATAGATAAAAATGGGTACCAAAAAAATGCGGGGTTTCGAATGGTTAAATAATCCAAATCAGTGTGTGCCGCCTTTTAGCATGCACTACGAAAGAAGATCCCCTTTTGATTACTACTCAATAGGAAACTTTCTTTGCACTAACCAAGTAACGCAGTTTGTGTAATATCTATATCGTATGAATGAAGTTTTACATTAAACAACCAGAAAACCATGAGCTGACATTGTTATTAATGTAATTTATTGAATTTATTTTGTATTAAATATGTATTAAATCCATTTATATTTATATATCTCAATATTGCGTACTGTAAAGCCGCGATTCAACACAATTCAATTTCACACAATTTCACTATTCAACGCACGATTCAATTTGGACGCGTCAAGTTCTACACAGGGATGTGTCACCATTGCAAGCGTGTAAAGTGGATGGTGAGAAGGATTATAATTTACTTAGGGGTTTCTGTTTCCTTTTGACAAAGTGGAGCGTCTGCACTTACTGGCATGAGCTACGTAACCACAAATTTTCCAACTACTGCCTCAAGCTTTGCTGTAATACAAGAAATTCAAATTTGTCATCGTAATAATAGGATTCTCACTCTGACTAAAATGAATGATTTAATCGGTGACTTCGGAAGAGTGTTTTATTCAAAGCAATACAGAGGCAATGAAAAAATACAACAGATAAAATTGCACGTAATCATTTGCAGCTGGGACAATATACGAGGGAAATGAGTTTAATTTCTTAAATTGTTTACGAGGTTCGAGCTGAGAAATCAACAGCATTCGATTATTTAAAATCCGGATACAATTTTATTCTTAAAGTGTCTAAGTTCAGGCGCACTTTAGCCTCGAATCCTAAATAAATGAATAAGAAATCACTTCAAGTATAGGCGACAAAAGTCATGTCTCTCAAAAATGATCAAAAGTTGCTTAAGTTCAATTAAAGCGTCTAAAATTCAGAGCATCAAGTTATTTCCATTCAAATAATACAATAATGGGATCAAAGTTGATTGAAGCGATCATTGACTGCCTATTTGGGCCACAAAATAAGCTCTTCGACTTGTTTGTGCGCTTCGACATAACATTAACTCAACAGCGCACAAAGGGTATAATACAACCACTGAAAAAATAAAAACCACAACCTGAACGCCTCAACTGAAAGTCCACAGCGCATACGTGGCATGCTATTATCGCCTAGGAACAAAAATCTCAAGTGACTCAGAGGGAATGAGTACCGTGACCTAAGTTGAGTGACAGTAACGCCTTGAAAGCTTGTGTCTTATCATCACCAACGAAAGGTCTAAGTCTAAGATTCTCGACATCACAGTAACGCCTTGAAAGCTTGAGTCTTATCGTCACCGACGAAAGGTCAAAGTCTAAGATTCTCGACATCACAGTAACGCCTTGAAAGCTTGAGTCTTATCGTCACCGACGAATGGATCCCGCCAACAGCGCTCAGTAAACTAAAACCAATCAAGCGAGACGAGAACAGATCTCTATAGTTGGAGATCAAACTCTCTTGCGTCCGGGTCATCTCAATGTTTTGATTCACCAGTGAATCGCGAACGCTGGCTGCTGACCTTCGCAGATGAATTCAAGCTGCCAAATCAGAGCGCATCAGAAATATCCTGAGTGTCTGCTACGAAGCCCAAAGCTCTTCCAACAGCTAGCAGAGCTATCGGTCTATCGAACGATTTTCTCTGCATTGCAAAGAACAAGAAGGTGATGTAGCATAGCATAGCATAGAATAGTATAGTCGCGTTCCTAAATCAGAAGCACTGCTCCAAGGTGCCGAACCTAGCAAAATAAGCAGGGGCGGACAGTGGAAGAGACGGAAGGACAATATCGGAGAGAGGGCGGACTCTTATTTTGCGAGCACTCAGAGGCAAGGATGGATGGTGAATGATATTCAAATAATATAAGTGAAGTGAACAAATCTATCCTTCGTAAAACATATGTGGCCCCTCTGCAATCCGGCCGTCAAAGTCATGTGGAAAGAGAGATGTATGAACAAATGTAATAGGTGCAATAATACGTACTAAAATTAACTTTAAACGGACCTCTAAAGAATTTCCCTATGAAATGAACAGTGTCACGTGATATCTCACGACTCCCTTCATGTGATGATGATCAGGACATCACTTATGTGGCATGGCGCTGTTACATCAAGGCCCTCACACGATACTCATACATCAAGACTCTCACACGATTCTCATACATCAAGGCCCTCACACGATACTCATACATCAAGACCCTCACACGATACTCATACATCAAGGCCCTCACACGAAACTCATACATCAAGGCCCTCACACGATACTCATACATCAAGGCCCTCACACGATACTCATACATCAAGACCCTCACACGATTCTCATACAACAAGGCCCTCATACGATACTCATACATCAAGGCCCTCACACGATACTCATACATCAAGGCCCTCACACGATACTCATACATCAAGGCCCTCACACGATACTCATACATCAAGGCCCTCACACGATACTCATACATCAAGGCCCTCACACGATACTCATACATCAAGGCCCTCACACGATACTCATACATCAAGGCCCTCACACGATACTCATACATCAAGGCCCTCACACGATACTCATACATCAAGGCCCTCACACGATACTCATACATCAAGGCCCTCACACGATACTCATACATCAAGGCCCTCACACGATACTCATACATCAAGGCCCTCACACGATACTCATACATCAAGGCCCTCACACGATACTCATACATCAAGACCCTCACACGATACTCATACATCAAGGCCCTCACACGATACTCATACATCAAGGCCCTCACACGATACTCATACATCAAGGCCATCACACGATACTCACACATCAAGGCCCTCACACGATACTCATACATCAAGACCCTCACACGATACTTATACATAAAGGATCCTCATAATACTCGTACATCAAGGATCCTCATAATACTCGTACATCAAGGACATCGCGCGATACATCAAGAGTCTTGAAGCATTAAATGCTGTTAATCTGAAAGCGTAGCATCACCAAGAACAGTATGAACTTCCCATCTATCAGAAATTTTAATTTTCCTGAAATTTCTGTTAGAAATTCAGAAACTATTTCATTTTACGTTTGCTAACCGATTCGTATATTAATCTTACTTATTTCTGTCGACAACAATGAGCACCACAGCCGTCAGTTCAATGCAGCAGAACGAACGTTCTTTTCATAATTAGGAGTATTTCCTCATCTTTATTTTGTTATTTCTTTCTCTTTTCTGTATTAATATTTAACGTCCGTATGACAAATATACCATGAAATACATTTTGTGTGTACACCAATAAACAGGTTTATAGATGTGAGGGTTGACCAAAGTTTATAATGAGTTAAAATTTGGCTGACGTTGTCTCGCTATTTCAAAATCATTCTCGAAGATGTTTTCAATCGATTTTCGGCTGAGCTGGAGGGAAAGGGGTAATTTAAGCATTGCATTTAGTCTTTTTATTTTTTATTATTTTCCGTGCGTTCAGCGCACACGAGCACTGAATTTTCAAATCGGAAAAATTCTAAATTTCTGTAATTAAATTTATCACTTTGGATCAAAGCCTAATCTACCTATATGTGCCAAATTTTGTGAATATTCTCCACTCAGATGTGATATCCGGCCTCAATGTTACTCCATTTTATCCCACGTACACATGTCCGTATAATGCTGAAGAGTTGTGTTGCTTCTTGACTATAACCTGATTTTTCTTAAAAAAATTCTGTGAAGAAATTAAAAACCAGTTCATTTTTATGTTTTTTGAAGTCTTCTTTTCCTTTTAGTTATTTTTTTGCGAAAAATTTCTTAGGATTACAGTGAGCTCAACTGTCATTTTCTGTGTAGTAGATGGTAGGTTGCTTTTATCTTTTATTTTATATATGTATTTTTTTCTAATATTTAATTTTCAATAAGTATATATATTATTATGTGTGTGTACGTGTGTAGGTATATATATGTATCTACATATAAAGATATACATGTCTCTATTTCATTTCTTTACGCAAAAACCATCCGGTTAATAAATTTTATTGCAATAGCGAAATGATTCAAAAATAGATCTATCACTTCCCCAGAGGGCGTTCCTGTGAATCGGATTAATGTCAAATATAATTAATGAAATAAAGTGCAATTTGAGCATATAAATCGTAGTAAAATTATCTTTCTGTCCGTATGTTGTACAAGCTTTGAATTTTGATATTGAGTATATATTTGTTTACCCATTTCTACCAATATTTTGTAGATATTTGTCAATCATGAGTGGTAACCGGCTTACACTGTATCTCTATTTTATCCCATGTACCCATGTCCGCATGATGTGGTGAATATCGAGAAGATATGAAATATGTTTTTGGTGGTGATAGGGCTTTGCATATTTTTAGGGCATATTTTTCATTTCTCATTCAACTACCCTTGACAGAGATAGACTATTAGCACGCCACGTATGGTTTGTCTATTAGTACGCCTCGTATATTTTGTCTATTAATCTGCCTCGTATGGTCTATCTATTTTTACACCTCTGATAGCTTGTCTATTAGTACACCTCGTATATTTTGCCTATTATTATGCCTCGTATGGCTTATCTATTTGTACACCTCGGATGGTTTGTCAATTGATACTTCTAGTATAGAACTTTTGTTAGACTACTAGCACACCACGATCGGTTTGTCTATTAGTACGCCTCGTATATTTTGTCAATTAATATGCCTCGTATGGTCTATCTACTTGTACACCTCTGATAGTTTGTCTATTAGTACACCTCGTATAGTTTGTCTATTATTATGCCTCGTATGGCTTATCTACTTGTACACCTCGGATGGTTTGTCAATTAGTACTCCTCGTATGGAACATTTGTTTTAGGATGTCCTATATTAAGAAACTTTTAAAAGCCAATATGTTGGCATGTATCTCATTTGACAACTT
This sequence comes from Morinoia aosen, assembly GCA_030386875.1. NCBI lineage: Eukaryota > Metazoa > Arthropoda > Malacostraca > Amphipoda > Talitridae > Morinoia > Morinoia aosen. The sequence goes on along the minus strand of CM059570.1, from coordinate 65,734,293 downwards.
GGAAATACACATTTTTTCTTTTTCTTTTTTTTCTTTTCAGTAAACAAGTTTAGTTATAGATTTGATTAGTTCGAATTCGTTTAAGTTCGATGTTCGAACTTGTACATCCCTCTGCCTAACACATGATAAAATATCGTTAATCAGTCGCTTCAGCGGGTGTCCGGTAATATAAGAGTGACTGTCTCTATGTATTATAGATACCTTACTTGAATGAACATTGTTATTATTTAAATTCACATCATTTTTCCTTGAGTAGCGTAGATAGAATTTCAACTCAGGAAGTTACATCCACGGAGTTTGATCACAGAGACCATCTCAGGTAAAGATCGCTATTTTAATATTAGACGTACGCTATTCTGATACTAGACCTCATCTGCTGCTACAACACAGGCGCTAAGTTTTATTCCACAGGCTGAGGCCATATGACCACCAACGCTGAGCTATATCAATGTTCCGCAACAGTCCCACTCACGCATTACCATATGCAAAGAAGTCCACGGAATACAAGCGCCCCCTTGCGGCTGTTACACGATATGGCGCCGAATAAGCGGCAAGCAACAGCCGGAAGAACCACTTCCACAAATTCAGGGACCTGAACGAGCCTTATTTTAGTCTAAAATCTTATTTACACGAGTCTTATTTTAGTCTGACACGAGTCTTATTTTTGTCTGAAGTTTTACTTACACGAGTCTTGTGTTAGTCTGGAGTTTTATTTAGACGAGTCTTATGATAGTCTGAAGTCTTATTTACACGAGACTTATTTTAGCAGCTACTGGATAAAGCAAAAGCACTACTCCTCTTCGGGGTAGGCCAAACAAGTTTGCGCAGCAGCAGTTACGTGCTATGGTCTTCTTCTCATGTTTTGTCCATCTATGTCGAGGACCTTTATGTAGAGGCATTTAAAATCTGATTGGTTGAAATCTATATCATGTGTCAAATTTTAATTTGGAAATAAACAGGTTTTCAAGACCTGCATTTACGGGAGTACTGCTCTACCTCATTATTCCACACTGACGTCTGAAAAGACAACTAATCAAGGGAAAATAGTGGAAAAAATGCATAATTACATAATTGCTAAAATAGTGGTTTCATTTATACTTCTTTTGAAATGCCCAATTGTGCCGTGTAACTTCAAACGACGTCAGTCAAAACGAGGCAACGCGACGATCTACCGTCACAATTCTGCATAATGCTTATGTTCTCAGGGTGTTGGGAAACGTAAAAGCATTGGCGGCTAAGACAACCAATTAAATACACCATATTCAAATGGTGTTAGGCCGTGGAGAACTTTTTCTTTCCAACAAAAGACGATCAGAATATAATATTCCAGTCTAACAGTTTGCTTGGTATCAGGAGGAAGTTTCTTTATGAGAGGCATCAGCTGAAAAATAAAAATTAGGGTCTGCTGAGCTCTTTGACCTCAGCTCCCGAGGTCAACAGAAAATTATACGGGAGCGTTGGAGCACTGTAAGGCAGTTGTAGAGCGCATTAGTTCTGTGTAACACAAGTGGGAATCGGCGTGGTGAAAATGTTGGTTGTAGGGAAACTCAAGTTCTACTTAGTAGAACTGACAACTGTAGTAGAACTGGAAAACTGAAATCAGCAGTTGTAGAGAAACTGTAGTTCTGCTTAGAAGAATTTGTAAATGTAGTAGAACTGGAAACTGAAATCAGCAGTTTTAGAGAAACTCTGGTTCTGCTTAGAAGAATTAGTAAATGTAGTAGAACTAGAGAACTGGACTCCACACGCGTAGAGAAGCTCAAGTTCTACTTAGTGAAAAGTAACTGGTAGAATTGAAGTATTAGAATCAGCAGTTTTAGAGAAGCATCAGTTCTGCTTGGTAAAATTATTACACTTGGTAGAATTGGCGTAGCGCACTTAATACTTGCAGAGTATAGCTTTACTAGAGCATGCTACCACAAAACTTCGTTCTGACTTCTCCATTAATTTTGCCCTCAGTTCTACTAGGCCACAACAGTTACAAATTAATACGAAGACAGAAATAAAATATTCGTCATTTTTTAACCAACACATTACTGCAATGAAACCGTAAACAAGCACCTTCCAAACTCTCAAATAAAGCAATCTCCATCCAAAATTCTACCGTGAGTTTATGAATTAATAGATTTATATAATTTAATCGTCACCGCAAACATGAGTTGGGACTCATGAACTCATGAATTCATGAACAAACGCTGTAATGTCCCTAATTAAAATTGTTAAAGAAACTACCATCCGCACATCCGGCAGATTCAAGTAGTAGTAGTAGTACCATAAATTTGCTAGCGCTTCAGTAGGTCCTACTATATCGCGCCGAAGGTCTCGCAACCGGCAGATTCAACGCAGCATGTATTTTTATTCCCTATTGAAATCCTGGAACCTACTGTTTGGTTAGAATCATTTTTCGAACGTCTCAAAAGCAATATCCAAAATCCAAAACGCATCGTAAAAACATATTGTTCCCGGAGCGGATAGCATGAAAAATTTGTAACAAATTCTAGTAAACCTTAAATAAAGTTGGAGCAGCTCTTCACTAATCTCACAGGAATTACTTCAGCGTCGAGACTGCAAACAAACAGAAGCAAAGTTTGAGGGAAGCGGCTTAGGAGCTTAGCTCAGTTTGTGGCGTAGGCAGCTCTGACAAACAAGGTTACTAACCATATTTTCCACACTTTTTACATTTCCACATTTTCACATATATCATATTTTCATATTTTTCCCATTTTCACATTATCCCATTTTTTAATTTTTTACATTTTTACATTTTTCACATTTTCACATTTTTTCACATTTTTACATTTTTCGCATTTTCATATTTTCCTATTTTTCACATTTTTTTACATTTTCATATTTTTCAACGGTTTACGTTGTCGTAATAGCGTAGTAGGCAGCGTAGCTTCTTCTAAGACAAACTAGGTACGCTTTTTATTTTCTCTGACGTAATTCTGAAATTTGTGATTATTTGAAGCAAAACTTGAGCATTGAATGATCGCCTTTTACTGTTACTGGAAATACATACATGAAAATGTCTGAGCATTGAATGCTCAAACTTAACTTTGAGAGACGGTAAAACTTGAAGACAGGATGAAATACAGCGCACTGCGGAGCTGGCTTGGCGTAAAGGAGTCTAAGCTACCATCTGTACGACTACAGCTATATATATATATACAAAATAACTGATAATTTCAGCCGTACCCTATATCTGTTTCAGGCGTACCCTATTTTTCCGTACCGATGTAAAATGACTACCAATATCAACCGTACCCTATTACATATTTCCGTACCGATGTAAAATGACTACCAATATCAACCGTACCCTATTACATATTTCCGTACCGATGTAAAATGACTACCAATATCAACCGTGCCCTATTACATATTTCCGTTCCGATGTAAAATTACTACAAATTTCAACCGTTACCGACTTACATTCCAAATTAAAAATTTCAGGCATATCCAGAATTTCAGCCGGACTTATTACGTATGAGTCGCACATCAAAAAGTGTGCGGAACATTGATTGCAAGCCAAGCTCAGAAAATATGACAGGATTTTCTGTCCTGATTGGAGGTCTGCGAATCGGAAGGGAGCATTTTCAAGCCAGGATTGTTCAACGCATTTCGGAAAATAGATAAAATCGAAGTTCTACGTCTCAGCAGCAGAGGGACAGATGCTACGCTCTGTGTTCTTCGCTGACGATCTCTAGGCACAGCATACGCTTCTCAAGAGATATATTACACGTATTTCTCTTTTTTTTAAGTGTTTCAGGTTGATCGTGATCGAATTCTGGTAGCTAAGTTTCCTACGTTCTGCTCGGAAGATTAAAATTTGAGGACTTAAAAATTTCATGAATTACTGTACCCTAAGACATTATTAACTTGTTTTGAAGGTGATACTCCTTTACTAATGCCGTTTTCCAGGCTCATTTGTTTCATACATACTGCGTGTGAATGTTCTCCTAATATGCGATGAATTTAATGAATTTTCAGCGATGTTAACAGTAACTAGTGAGTGGTAGATTCATATAGGCTCACTGTATCGCGGTTGAACCAATTCAAATATACAGTCGAGCGTTGTCTGATATCGCTCAGTGCAAAACGTACTCATTCTTTTAGCACTGCTACAACAGCATAGCAGTTATCACAGGTAGAAAAGTCAAATTGTTTTTCTGCTCGCTACGATGACAGCCAAATATTTTATTACTTTATTTTGAATTAAATTATTGGAGGAAGTTATTCGATCGCAGTTATCTAAGTTCACCATGAAACGTTGTATAAGACACACGTTAATGAAGTTTTGTCTAAGTTTTTTTCAAATATTTTTTGTTTCATCGTTGTTTTTTATTCAATCCCCACATCAATTGTACGTAAAACTCATAATTTAAAAAAATAAACCATAGGAAGTTCATGCGATCATATATTTATGACGTGACAAATGTGTAAATATTGATGTGAGGCAGTTTATGAATCTGGTACGGGAAGCTACTGCTTCCACAAGGTTTTTCAATTGAAATAAATGTACGAGGAGTTCGCGAGACTCGAACTCAGGACTAGAAATTACCGCCCCGGCACGCGGTAAACCTTCCGCGCCGCGGAAAAACCTTGTGGAAGCAGTGGCTTCCTGCACCAGATTCATAAACTGTTTCTGGGGGTGACTAGACTTTGAACTCTTGGTGTTAGGCGTTACCAAGATAAAAAGAGGAAAATTATTGCCCTGGTCTTTTTTCCTTGCAAATTTTTAATTGAGAGGCTTACACTAATTTTTAATCTAATTTAATCTTCAATTGTTTGAGTAAAGAATAAATCAACGTATCGGAGCCCACAGATAGCTATACTCAAATTAACCATTGGACTAGCCTTAAGAAACAATCTACTTCTGTGTCGCTTGTGGTAAATAAATTGTTTAAAGTGTTTAAATTGTTCAAAATCTATTTAGTTCATCTTAAAACTGATTTTAAATGCGGAATATATCTACTCAGTCCTTAACTCCTCCCTTTAATCAGCTTCAGGATAAGCAAGCTGTCCACGGATGCTGGCGTACAGGACCATAAAGAAATCTTCTCATAACGCGTGGCACGACCTAAGTTCCAGTACGTGGTGTAAGTGGCTTCTCGTGGCGGCTCACGGTAGAGGAAACAAGGTAGGGTCATTTCTATGGGAGAAAACACACCTCTTCTTGTTCGGCTAGCCAATAGGAAGCCTTTATTTCAAACAAACTTTATGACGTCACCAAAACGCAGTGTCGTTAGACCAATAGTGGAGCCAGATTTGGGTGTAGCAGTGCTACCAGATGCAATATGAGTGCTGCTATTGGTTCATTGCCGAGACGTCAGCAAAACCGCGCCGTCAACGAAAAAATTATTGGTTTGAACCTACCTTGTTTCCTCTACTGTGTGTCGGCCTCATAACCTCAACCTAAAGCGCTTATTATTTGACTACACATAGGAAGTTAACGATAAATTTCAAGCCTACATATACGAAGGACAACCATTATTATTCAGGAACATATTCAACAGCTTTGCTTTCCACCAAAAATAATTTTAACGTGTTATTTCTTCGCATTAAAACATTTCTCGCCTCAATGAGCAATCTTTTTCACCCATTTTTTTTTCCTTGAGCGGCGGGCACAACTGAAGCTCTATTATTTCCAAAGAAATATCCGATTGGCGAGGAAAAACTTTCCGAGACGATCTGTCGAAACTTTTCCTGCTCCGACGCTTTTGCGCCTGCGTTGTTGCTGCGCTCGCTCTATCGGCAACACGTCAAAAAATCTACAAAACTCACGAATCTCCCGGAACAAAAACGGCCGCGTTATTGGAGACTCTGCTCCTCTCTCTCTCTCTCCCTCTCTCTCTCTCTCTCTGACCTCACACGTCTTGGGTGAACCTTAGAACGTAACGGCCAGTGCCACATAAGTTTAGGTAAATTATCATCTAAAATTCAATTTGCGAGTAACATAACTGAACTCTTTTAAAAAAGTAAAATCTTAGGAGAATGGTAGTCTATATTTCTTGAGCAGTAACCATAGCGATGCTAGACCATTTTGCACTACATTTTGACAAGTCCTCGCCTTCTTTCTCAAAATCAAAGCTCCGTTTTAGACTAGAATTGTACTATCACTGTCGGGTTAGCACTGAGTAGGTTGATGTAGATTTTTGTTCATGATTAAAATTGCAGTTATTCACCACTCGCTAACATTGCGTGATAGATAGCCTTCATCAGCTAAAACGAATGTATAATTGTCCATTGCTAGTACTGCATATTGTTATTGTCTATTGCTAGCACTGCCTATTGTTATTGTCTATTGCTATTACTGCCTATTGTTATTGTATATTGCTAGTACTGCCTATTGTTATTGTCTATTGCTAGTACTGCCTTTTTTCATGAATCAAACGTTTTCTCGAGTTCGACTTTAGCTCAAATAGTACAAAAGTTTTCATTTCATTTCGTATGCTTATATTTTTAATATTTCTATTAATTTTTGCTCATAATTATTGAATTTAAGTACATGAAATTAATGATTATTATAGGAAGCACTACAGAATTTCTTGTAAGAAAAGAAAAAAAAAGAGGTTATTTCCAAAGAGTTGAGACTTGAAATGCATTACAATCAACTGAATGTCAAAAATTTCTTAACATAAAGATACTGAACCACAAATTATTTCGCGATAAATTCTCCTAAGTTGAGTTGGGATTCTAGTCGTGACTTCCTCACAATATGTTAAATGAGATGAATAACGTCATGGGGAAATTGAATTTAACTTTCGATTTTGTTTAAGCCTTTGATAATACCATCTTTGAAATTGATGTCCGCAACCTACTTTACGAACACTCTTTTTAAAGTGAGTTGTTTGATATTTGAAAGCTGTTGAAAGTGTTCAACTATTCGAGGAAAAAATAATGGGCTAACTCTCGTTGGAATTCTATCATGGAGGAACGGCTTATTTAACGGTTATGGTGGTATTTCTTGTCCCCGTTTTTGAAGAAGAGTAGGTAATAAATAATTTAAATACCATTAATATAGATTGCAGACAGCGATGATGTATAGAATGCTGCCAAAAATGGATTTCGTATAATTGAAATAATTCTGTGAATTACTTGCTTTCCCCAAAACTACAGACCTTCAATAAATAGTTCACCATATGCCTCGAACTATTCTGAAGAAAGGATTGATGGACGATTCCCTTGAAAACAACGAGAGATCATATTCGTTTAGCCGCGCCGAAAATAAGTCGTTGTGGCCTAAAACTGCTCGCCTCCCGCAGTTTAGCATCGAAAAGCGCTCAACCTCGTCTGCAACGAGCCTATCCGTTAAAGAAAACGGAGCAGAATGATCTCGTTTGTTGAAGCACGCAGCCAAGATGTGAGCGTCACAGAAAACGGAGAAGGCGAGGGGGGACCATTTTAGGAGTAGACTGTCCTAGCTCCTGGACCCAATGCCTATTTCCCTCAAATTTATGATGACAGAGATGAGGGCCTCGAACACTTTAGAACGGACAAAACTTTCAATTGGAAGCCTAAATCCTTCCTGCAAAAGACTGGTCGTATATTATGAAAACGTTTTTCTTTAATGAGCGAAGACAGCAGTGGTGAGGGTCCTTAAAACATTACAACATTATGAACTAAGATTAAAATTCCACATCTTCATTACGTTTTTCAGTACTTTGAGAATTTTTAGATTATTCAATACCTCTGAAGTAACCTCTACTGAAAAAAAAACTTGTATACAAATCCACCTGCTCTTGCATATCGGCAATATATTTTGCCAATAGATAACGTTCGTACTCTTAGGATGTTCAGCGACGTATAACATCAGTGTAGGAAGTAGGTAGCCGATGTTGAAGCAAGCACAGGAAAATATGGTGCTGCTACAGCGTGAGGTCTACCACACTATAGCATGCGATCTACCTCTAGCTATTACTATAGCGTGAGGTTAGGTTGGGTTACTAATGGATATTACTTATTCCAATATATTTTATCTAGCGATAAGCACTTGATTTGCACATTACAAACTTCACCTGGGTAGGCGATATATGGCGGTAGACCTCACGCTATAGTAGCACCGGAGAAAATATATTTCTATGAACTATTACTAAAATGAACTCGTTGCTGGACTCCCATCCAAGATGACTTTCAGAGTGGTCGAAATACAGGCTTATCGTTCGGTGCCCATCCCACTCCAGAGCCTCGTTTGAGCATTCTAAATCATGCTAGACATTTCCCCTTCCGTTTCCGTCTCCTTATCCGTTTTCCTTCCGCCCTATTACAGAAATTAGGAGGGCTTCGCATGCCTATTTCATTTAAAATATACCAACTTGAACAAGAGTAGCTTCAGGTGTTCATTTAGAAGCCTAGATCCCTCTATCAAAAAAAATATTCTACGTTTACGACTAACTACTTCTAAGCTTCTGCATCGAAGTGAATACGCTTCATTTTATGAAGCGTATTTATTCCGCTGCGTATAATAAAATCTCGCATCTGGTATGAAATTGTGATGGAAAATGAAAGTGGTGACGGAATTTTGCCCTCACCGGAAGGCACGAGTTTTGAGCATAGGATATTAATTACAATAATTAAAACAACTCATCAGGGAAAACAGCACACAATATTGAGCCAGCAGCTAGGAACTACCTTAAAAACCAAGAACGCTCAAACGAGGCTGGATGCAATTAGGAGCTCGTCTGCGCAATTTTAGAAGCGTAGTAAAAATATATACCTGGATGCAAAAGTCTGCAGAAATTTCCCCTTTCTTAGTCAGATAATCTCGAAAATTGACAGCTTGTTTTGACAAATTTGTATTGTTACCTGACACTATGGACGCGTTGTCTGTTCATCTCCTTTTTTTTATTCTCTCGGGTTTTTCTTCAAGGCTCTCCGTGCTATGTGTGTAGATGTAATGTGTAGCTACAAATGGCATTGTCATGAACATAGTTTAACTTTACCTCATTGTTAAACTACGTTAAACCTTCAATCTTAAACCGTGTTGCAACATTTAAAAGGTGAACTTCCCGTGGTATTTAAAGTTAAAATAATACATGCGGCTGTATTTATTGTACCATATGTATAGAATCATACGTGATGCCCGTGTACGCAACAAGTACTGCAGGAAGACTAAAATCACTGAGTGTCGTAGTTCACAACACATACCAACCGCTGAAAAAAAAATATATCCTTGTCTCTGAGAAGCATCGATTCCTTCTCCCTTTGATCGAGAGCGCTGCCTTTGTCTCAAAGACAGGCTCGCAATTGTCAGCCGATATTGAAAAGACCGACAAACTTTTCGTCTTGTCCCAGACACCGAAATGAACGACCGGTCTGTTGAACTTCCAATAGAATATTCGTACGCGACAACTGAAGAGTGCTCGCATGCAATCTTGAGTGAAAAGTGTATGTGAAATGTCCAGCGTCTTCCTCCTGATCAGATTTTACTCAAGCTCTTATGAGACGAAAGAAACTTGGGCTTTAGTTCCGGTTTTTCTCCAATAACTGGCACCAGTTAGAAAAGTAGCGCAATTGGCTTCCAGTACCCAATAAAGAACTAAAAGATATCCAAGAGAGTTCTACATCCTTTTGATAAAAGTTCTCTCTTTTGTATGACAGTTTCAATTTAACTTAATTATACATTATATATATATGTCATACATCCCAAGGGGCCGTATGCATCTCGGGTTTGTCTGGTGAGGTTCTTTTCAATACAAATAAACTTTGTTTGCCTGGAAAAATTGCAATATTAGGTGGCGCAAATATTGGCATATCGGCTGGTCGGTCGGAACTATCCGTACCAGCCAATATTTTGAAATACGTATTCTACGAATAAACTTTTTTCGAATGAATTATTGCACTCATTCGCACAAGCAACGTCAAGCGATCATCTCTGCAAATGACTGCAGTTCCTACAATTGTTAAAAGAAACAATTTTTTCGTGATTTTCATCTTTCCTTTTATAGGTTCTTCTTCGTCTTTTCTCCAGTCCACTACAACTACTGTTTTTCCTCCGCCTCTAGGTACCTTTCATCGACCCACATCACCTATTTTTATTTCGACCTACCTCACCCAATTCTATTTCAACCCACCTCGCCCATTTCTATTTCGACCCACACAGCACATTTTTATTTCAACCCACCTCGCCCATTTCTATTTCGACCCACCTAGCAAATTTTTATTTCGATCCATTTCGCCCATTTTTATTTCGATCCACTTCGTCCATTTTTACTTCGATCCATTTCGCCCATTTTTATTTCGATCCACTTCGTCCATTTTTACTTCGATCCATTTCGCCCATTTTTATTTCGATCCACTTCGTCCATTTTTACTTCGACCTCCCTCGCCCATTTTCATTGCTTGTGTTTGACACTTATTTGTTTTTTGCACCGCAAATCGTAGTTCTAAATTCATTCCGCCCTCTACCTCTATGTAAATCAAACTTACCCACCCTCTTTCCTTTCTAGCAGAGTTCCAAGATCGGATTTTCCGAACATACAATTTTTCATCTCTTCAAATAAATAACAGCCATGAAAATCGATTGGCAGCCTTGCAGTTTTGCCATACGCTCGGCAATTTTTCATGGCCAAATTTCAATTGGAATAAGAAAAATTTAGAGATTTTGGCCTGGTGGAAGGCCAATCTGGCAACTCTGTTCAAAATTTTCTTCTTTACAAATAAAAAGAAGCCATGGAAATCGAGTGGCACTTCTGCAGTTTTGCCAAACCCTTGGCAATTATTATATGGACAAACTGAAATGGGAATAAATAAATAAATTAGAAAATATTGGTCAGATGAAAGGCCAAACTTAACTTGGAATCAGAAAAAATTGGAAATTTTGGCTAGATGGAAGACCAAATTTTACTCAGAATCCAAATAAATTTGAAATATTTGGCCAGATGGAAGACCAATCTGGCAGGCAACTCTGCTTCCAGTTACCTTTTACACCCCCCTAGACCCCACCCCCCAGCGTGCCTCGTATGCCCTGCCCAAGAAATGATGAGGGAAAGATGACTTGATTAACGACCCACGTAACGATGCTCGAAAAACAGATTTCCGCTTCTTTTGCCAGAAGGCGCCTCTTTTTCTCAGGGAAAAGACCAAGTGGCAAAGATTGGTGATGGATGGCAGAAAATCTGCATGCCCAGTGGCATGAGCAAGGAAAAATCGTTTTACTGATCACCAGCTGTTTGATGGCTGGCTATGTGAAGCATCAAAGTCAAAATAAGTTGAATTGCTCTCTTCTTCAGTTGAATAAGTTTTTGTTGAATAGATTTCTTTGTTGAATAGGTTTCTTTTTTTGCTGTATGAGTTTCTGTTGAATCGATTTCTATGTTGGATAGATTTGTTTTTCTTTATATTCTAGAACATGCTATTTAATTACAACACAAAACTGTTGCTTGTGTGTTAGTATAAGCTTTTGTTTCTCAGGCCATCGCAGAAAAGTAACAGTGTTGTCTTCAAGTGTCCTTGCGTAAAGAAAAACACTTACAAAAAAGCATAAATTTAAATGGCAGTAGTTCAAAACGGCAGGGCTAGAAGAAGACTCTGCACGTTACAAATGAAATTGTGAAAATGATAAAACCGTACAAAAGCGAATGTGGGCGATTGTATTGCATGAATGACCCCAAGTCATTTTCATTAAAAAATGACCACCTTGAATTGGCCGCATTTCTCAGTTTACTCTAGTGCCTTCTTTTTAAGCCAATTTATAATTCACTCACGTAATGTAATGGTCGTAAACGTAATTATGCGAACTCTCCGGTTGTTATTACTTTTGGACACGTGAAAATTCAGAATTATAAATTTCTCATTCAGATGGTACATTATTAATTGAAGTGCGCAAGACGATTTAAGCTATAGCCATTAACTTGTACAGAACCCTGAAACAAACATGAATCTCTTAGGACGATCGAGCGTGTGGCCAAAAACTGGACCTCGTGCCTTCTCAATATTTTGTCTTCGAGCTGCCGAAAGATTCCTAATGAAATCATTGCAGTCTTTCTAATAAAAAAATGAAGAATAAATGACTGCAGCATAAGTAGATGCACGATCATGCAAACACTTCCTTCTTGGGGATTTTTTTACTGCTGGAACAAGAGTGTCAAAATAAAACGAGATATCACCAAAAACGCCTTCTCCTTTTGATATTCATGTATTACTTGCTAAAAAATTAGCTCTGCAAATAGAGTTTGAATCTCTTAATACCGAAAGATGGTTGTATACGAGATCACTTGCATATCTTCCGTTTATAGGGACACGACCATAATTTCTTTCCGCAGTTTGAGAACACCACACATGGACCAAACAATGACGTATAAAATAACCCCATAGCTGTCTGACCCTAAATCGTAGAACTTTTTTACTCCGTGCACTAGTCTGCAGAACTTTTTCAGTTCGTACACAAGGCTGCAGAATTTTTCAGTTCCTGAGCTACACTGCAGAGTATTTTTCAGTCCCTGTACTACACTGCAGAACTTTTTACTTCATGGACTGTGCTGCAGAGTTTCTTAGGTCGGTGGATGTGCACAGGGAGAACCAGGAGAACTCAGTCAATACACACAGGCGGTGCGCGTTGTTCTGTGGCAGCTGGGGTCCATAACTCTTGCCAAAGGGTCTCTAGCTGATGTCTTCTTGAGCGCATGGTCGTTTGTCAGGGCCTAGGAAATCTCCGGGTGTTGAAACCGCGCCTACTGGATGCTGGAGCTATCAGCTGCACGACACGGCTATCTTACACGACACATGAGTGTCCTGTACATGCGTCATCGGCGCTGTATATTGCTAGTATCAGTTATGGACCGTCATAGTCTCTTTAGAAGATGCTTAGTAAAGGTATGCTTAGTAAAGGTACCCGAAGTCACTTATATTAATGCCAGAAAAGTGACGGGCATATACATTATCGGCGTTACATTTCATTTCAGCAGTACCTGTTACGAACCCACATAGTCCCTTTAGAAGATGCTGAAAATCAATCTGTGTAGTAAAAACGATAGAGCGATCGTACACGAGTACATATGAGTGTTCTGTACATACATCATCGGCTTTGCATATCATCAGTATCAGTTATGAACCCGCATAGTCTCTTTAGAAGGTGTTCAAAATCGATTTGAGTGTAAAAGTATTTCATCTCGTAAAGTTGTGATTATGTAGGATTCATTCCTCTTGTGAACTTGTTTCATAACTTAACCGGGATTTTTTTGCAGCATTAATTTGACAATTCTAAGGGAGTCTCAATCTCAAAGAACTCTTCTGTAAATTATTTGAAACATGGCATCTATACAGAAATTGACCATTCAACTTTTGAAGGAAAAGCTTACAACTAGAAACTTGCACTCAACTGGAGTTAAAATGCAACGTCCTTCGTAAAGTTGGCCGTATAACTCCAGAGGTGTCATGGGCAAAGTAATAAAGAGTACCCTTAAAAGGGCACGTGTTTATTTTAACAGCACTGGTGGTGACCTGAAAGAAACCATATTCCATAAACCATATGTATCCATATTTATCACATATATGTATTCCATACATACAAACAAATCCTTAAATCTCTTTCACCATTTAAATTTTCCCGGACACTTAACGTTTCAAAATTTTCTTGTTATCGACCGTCAACAAGGGCCAGCTTCTATAATGGACGCCTTTTTACGATAGATGGTCACCCTGAAAATCTGTCTCGAATGCGCGACATTATCCAACCTGAGTATGCATTAAAGACTCTTATTCCTGAAAAAATAATTTACCTTATTCCCGTAAAGGAGCCCTTATTCCGCTGAAGAAAACATTCGATCGTCTTTTCTCGCAAGCTCAAGGCAGACCTGGAAATTCTGCCATTTCAGGGGAGGCCTTCAAGAGGATCCTCTCATTCTTACAGTCCTGAAGGGAAGCGGCAATGGGCAAGTCTAAGCCATAAAAATAGATTGAAAAGCGACTTGGGACTATAAGGTTTGTTCATCAGAGCGAGAAACGTAAAGATGCCTCCGAATTTCAGAGGCTCTTCTTCACCCAACCGCGGTAAATAATATGGCCTTCACTTGAATGAAAGTTGTGAAGAAACTTACGTATTATATAATTCCTAGGCACGTAGAGTTTAGTAAATAATGTTATTTCTGCCTCTTGTGTCAACTTACGGATAATTTGTAGGCATGTTGAGTTTTATAAATAATGATGTTTTTTCGATCTTGTGTCAATTGCTACAGTAATGTGAGGAAATCTGCAGCAAATGCTATTCATGCAAAAACTAGTCGAAAATAAGCACCGGAAAACATTATATAATATTATTACATTCATGTAATTGTACTTGAGAAATACGTAAGGAGCATTAAGGGTCTGACGCAAAGTCTAACGATTGTAGAAACGCAATAATATGAGGGAGTCATAAATCAATTTGAATAAGACGCACTGCCTTTATTCTCAGTCCTTTTGTAGTGAGAGAAGATAAAAACGCACTCGAAGATTAATTAATCAGGTGCTCTTGCAATACAAAAGAAATGAAGAGAAAAGAAAAATAACTTTAAAGATATGTACACTCTGATCTCAATAATATCATGCAATAAAAAAATAGAGGAAAAAGGTTAAAAAGATTACAGCAAAAACCATGCAGAACGGTTTCCTTGATGCGTCTCTAGCAAAGATGGGATAGGTGAACTTGTTCACTAATATATTAATGATACTGTATTTCTCCAGCAAAAATTCTCCCTCCCCTCCTTGCTCAATCACAGCTCCAGAAATTTTCAGGAGATAAAAATAAACGGAGTTAATCAGACCAGGAGTTCTTTTTGCACTGAATTTTTGCTAAAATCCGTGAAAATATCAGTACTTCTGTAGTTCAGAGCGGGGGATTTTATCCATCTCGAGCGCCTATCTTTAGTGCCTGATCCACATCTCAGAGACATGAGCTAGGCAAAATGTACGTGAGGTTTGTGTATCCTACACTACAGGGACTGCCGCCTTTATATAAAATACTGTTAGGTTACCTCAGCTATAGAAAGCCCTTGGGGACTTCTGTCTTTCGTGCCCACTTTGCTTCTCTCAGTTTTTATGCCATTTTCGCTATCTCATATTTGTCTTTTCCACATCTTCCTTCTTAAGAAGCTGTTTTTGCGCGCAAGGAATCCTGAGACGGAAGATACCTTGTGCATAGATTCCACGTTTTCACTTCGTACAAACTTGAGAGTCCCTTCTCTTTCCTCTGTGAAAACGTCTTTGCAATGAAAAGAAACCTTAAACTTACTACTATATAAGTCATTATTACTGCTCGCTCCATTTGCGTGGAACTTTCCGATTTCTAAGGGAATCAAGCAAGAAAAATGAATAATTTTCATTAGAATCTATTGAGAAAATCTGAAACTTGAAGATTTAATTCCATGCATTTTAGATTAAAATTATTTTAGGTGTGTAATTGGAGACTCTCTGGCCACGTGAAATGAGATGTCAAGATAACGATGAAAAGAGACCATTTAGTACAGACAGTAGAAAAGGGGGAATCTATGCACAAGTGAGTTCCCTTACAGGATTCCCTTTACAACGAAACAATAAGTAAGAAATAAAAAGAGAGAAACTAATAAAGAAATCCCCTCAGGGGGATACAACTATTGTATCTATGGGAATTAGCGCTCCCAGGGGGACATTGTGAGGGCCCGAGCTGAAGGTTAGGTAGGCTTTCTTTTTGTTAAAATAACATAAGTTTTGTTTTGTTACGGACCATCTGTTTTCGGTTCACTGCTGTCCTGTTTTTTCAGCACCTACTACTGTCTTCTTCAACTTTGATCTTGTTTCATGAATTTCTTTCTCATCTTACTGTTTCTATGCCTTTTCTGCATAGATTCCGCGTTCCCTTAACTCCATTCTAAGTGGTGCCTTCTTCTTTCCTCTCTTTGGATCTAATTTGTAGAAGATAGGGAGGCTTAAACTAACTAATAATCCAATCTAATCTAACTAATATAGAAAAGGTAGAAAATAGATAGAGAGGCTTCGAAAAAAGCCAAATGTACACAAAAGATAGAAGTCCCGAAGGCCTAGACACAACACATGTAACCAGGCAATGTTCCCCTGAGGACTCCACCCCCCCCCCCCCCCCAAAGCAGGCGATGTAAGCAATAAACGCCTATCTGTGTCATCAATTATATGAAGAACTGCACCAATTTTTCGGCCTTGCGAAACTGTTCCAGTTCAACTCGTGTTAAACTACGAAGATAATCACTAATCAACCTTTCTAAATGAACAGTCTATTGTTAAAATTCTAAATCTGTTAATTACTGTCAACGTTGCCTATAGAAATTGACAGATTTAGAACTTTAACAATAGAGTGTTCTTTTAGTAAAGATGATAAGTGATTATCTTCGTATTTTACACGCGTTGAACTCAAATTACTACACTCTCGAAATTAAAGGTCAGATATTTTTGTATAAGTTATATCGTATATTTATTAATAGGGGAACCGATTACTTAGTTCCAAAACAATATCACAGATTATTTCTTTATCGAAGCATGTAAGATATTATTTTAATTTTAAAGCAGTATAGCAGATCGTTCCAATTTTAAAGGAGTATAACAGATAATTTTAATTTCAAAGAAGTTTAACATTGTTTTAATTACAGAGCAACATAAATGAGCTACACAACAAGCGTTAGCAGCTAGGAATAAAGAAAGCAAGTTTTCAGTGCAATATCTGATAAATCCATTGACGTTTTTTGGAAATGGTTGATCTGTTTTTAAAATGGCCAACCAAAATAGCCCGAAATACTGCCTGGAATCTTCTTTTTTGTCCTACAAGTCAGCTTCTTCTCAATTGCTTAGTTTGCTCCCGTACCCGTACCAGATATCTATCTACATGGAGCAATTTGTAGCTCTGGATACTCTAAAATAGTAGTAATTCTTTATCCCAATAAACGTACTCTGTGAAAAATACCGAACAGATTAGGTTACGTCAAATTTTTACTCACGCATAAGCAAAGAACAAACTACCTCGAGTCACATGGATTAAGTGCCTACTGAGTGCACTGTAGGAATCCGACATGTCAAGAGTTCTTATGAAGCTGAAGCCTATTCGACAATTTCGCCTATAATTTAATATTATTAACTGAGGAAGAATATGTGTATGTGGGATGCAGTGGATGTCCCATGAACACAGGGAACACAGAATACCTCAGCACTGAGATTGGCATGGCAGCGCCGCACTGTCGCTATATTGGCCATTTGGTGATAAAAATTTTTAAACATGACATTTTCTCAAATGAAACTTGACCATATAAGCCATTCAATGAAGAACAACTAGACCGAATTTTTCAGGTTATAATCATATTCGGCTTTTTCTGGGTTTCTAGAAACAGAGTGCTCTTTATGGCCGCATACATTGGTTCCATATGCTCTTATGGCTGCATATATTGGTCCCACATGCTCTTTACGGCCGCACACATTGGTTCCATATGCTCTTATGGCTGCATATATTGGTCCCACATGCTCTTTATGGCCGCACACATTGGTTCCATATGCTCTTATGGCTGCATATATTGGTCCCACATGCTCTTTATGGCCGCACACATTGGTTCCATATGCTCTTATGGCTGCATATATTGGTCCCACATGCTCTTTATGGCCGCATACATTGGTTCCATATGCTCTTATGGCTGCATATATTGGTCCCACATGCTCTTTATGGCCGCACACATTGGTTCCATATGCTCTTATGGCTGCATATATTGGTCCCACGTGCTCTTTACGGCCGCATACATTGGTTCCATATGCTCTTATGGCTGCATATATTGGTCCCACGTGCTCTTTATGACCGCATACATTGGTTCCATATGCTCTTATGGCTGCATATATTGGTCCCACGTGCTCTTTATGGCCGCACACATTGGTTCCATATGCTCTTATGGCTGCATATATTGGTCCCACATGCTCTTTATGGCCGCATACATTGGTTCCATATGCTCTTATGGCTGCATATATTGGTCCCACATGCTCTTTATGACCGCATACATTGGTTCCATATGCTCTTATGGCTGCATATATTGGTCCCACATGCTCTTTATGGCCGCACACATTGGTTCCATATGCTCTTATGGCTGCATATATTGGTCCCACATGCTCTTTATGGCCGCACACATTGGTTCCATATGCTCTTATGGCTGCATATATTGGTCCCACGTGCTCTTTATGACCGCATACATTGGTTCCATATGCTCTTATGGCTGCATATATTGGTCCCACGTGCTCTTTATGACCGCATACATTGGTTCCATATGCTCTTATGGCTGCATATATTGGTCCCACGTGCTCTTTATGGCCGCACACATTGGTTCCATATGCTCTTATGGCTGCATATATTGGTCCCACATGCTCTTTATGGCCGCACACATTGGTTCCATATGCTCTTATGGCTGCATATATTGGTCCCACGTGCTCTTTATGACCGCATACATTGGTTCCATATGCTCTTATGGCTGCATATATTGGTCCCACATGCTCTTTATGGCCGCATACATTGGTTCCATATGCTCTTATGGCTGCATATATTGGTCCCACATGCTCTTTATGGCCGCATACATTGGTTCCACATGCTTTTTATGGCTGCATATATTGGTCCCACATGCTCTTTATGGCCGCATACATTGGTTCCATATGCTCTTATGGCTGCATATATTGGTCACATATGCTCTTTATGGCCGCATACATTGGTTCCATATGCTCTTATGGCTGCATATATTGGTCCCACATGCTCTTTATGGCCGCATACATTGGTTCCATATGCTTTTTATGGCTTTATATATTGGTCCCACATGCTCTTTATGGCCGCATACATTGGTTCCACATGCTCTTTATGGCCGCATACATTGGTTCCACATGCTCTTTATGGCTGCATATATTGGTCCCACATGCTCTTTATGGCCGCACGCACTGGTTCCATATGCTTTTTATGGCTGCATATATTGGTCCCACATGCTCTTTATGGCTGCATACATTGATTATATGTGCTCTTATGGCCGCATATATTGGTCACATATGCTCTTTATGGCCGCATACATTGGTTCCATATGCTCTTTATGGCTGCATATATTGGTCACATATGCTCTTTATGGCCGCATACATTGGTCATATGCTCTTTATGGCTGCATATATTGGTCCCATATGCTCTTTTTGGCCGCATATATTGGTCCCATATGCTCTTTATTGCCGCATATACTGGTCCCATATGCTCTTTATGGCCGCATATGTTGATCCCATATGCTCTTTATAGCCCCATATATTGGCCCCATATGCTTTTTATGGCCGCATATGCTGGTCCCATATGCGCCTTATGGCCACATGTATTGGTTTCTGAAACAAGCGACTCACACTAAGCCCAGCAACTACTAAACTAAAGCAACTGGCAACTCTGACTTGACACCTGTGAACACTTCACGATGCGGTTGCTATTTCAACTTTCCCTGTACCCCGATATGGTCAAGTTTCAGTAGATAAACGCCAAACCTGAGAATTTATGGCCAAGTTTCATTAGATAAACGACGCCAAATTTGATGATTTATATCCAAGTTTCAGAAAATGCAAAACTTGATAACTTATGGTTAAGTTTCAGAAGAAGAGCACCAAACTAGATGACTTAGAACCAAGTTTCAGAATAAGAGCACCAAACTTGATGATTTTTGGCTAAGTTTTAAAAGAAGAGCGCCAAACTTGATGGTTTATGGCCAAGTTTCAGTAGATAAACACCAATCCTGAGGATTTATGGCCAAAGTTTCATTAGAAGAACGCAAAATTAGAAGATTTTTGGCCTTAAAATGGCCAGTCTATCAAGGAAAGTCGGTAAGCAGCGATGCTCAATATCGCTGATCAATAATTCATGCACTCATACATCGAGATTCCATTCAAATTCTATGCTGCCGATACTTAAAGGCACTCAAAGAAATAAAGTATTCCAAAAATCTTACGAAGTTGCCTAAAAATAGAAAACTCTAAGCCCGATAAGGCTTTGAGCCGAGGCAATTTTGAGGGCAAAGCACTGTTCGCTCGGTCACGGAAGCAATAAGCACGCAGGAATTTCGGGCTGTTGTCAGTCTCTGCCAGACCCACAGTGCTCTTTACAGCTAAATTTCGTCACACTCTCTACAGCTAAATTTCGTCGCGCTCTTTACAGCTAATTTTCATCACGCTCTTTACAGCTAAATTTCGTCACACTCTCTACAGCTAAACTTCGTCGCGCTCTTTACAGCTAAATTTCATCACGCTCTTTACAGCTAAATTTCGTCGCGCTCTTTATAGCTAAATTTCGTCACACTCTTTACAGCTAAATTTCGTCGCGCTCTTTACAGCTAAATTTCATCACGCTCTTTACAGCTAAATTTCGTTGCGCTCTTTATAGCTGAATTTCGTCACACTTTTTACAGCTAAATTTCATCGCGCTCTTTTCAGCTAAATTTCGTCGCGCTCTTTACAGCTAAATTTCGTCGCGCTCTTTACAGCTAAATTTCGTCGCGCTCTTTCTTTACAGCTAAATTTCGTCGCGCTCTTTACAGCTAAATTTCGTCGCGTTCAATACAACTAAATATCGTCGCGCTCCTTACAGCTAAATTTCGTCGCGTTCAATACAACTAAATATCGTCGCGCTCCTTACAGCTAAATTTCGTCGCGTTCAATACAACTAAATATCGTCGCGCTCCTTACAGCTAAATTTCGTCGCGTTCAATACAACTAAATATCGTCGCGAAAAATGACAAACTTCAGTATTTTTGCCAGGAAATGAGGGAATCGGTATCATGGTCAGTCTTTATGCATTTAAACATTGCTTCTGGTTTGATAACACGCTGGTAACTAAGCGTAGGCGAGACGTTATGTTCCTGAGGAAGAGTCACAAGAGTGTGATTCGCAAATACGATCGCATTCATGTGACGCCATCACGATACTCAATATTTCATGTCACTTGCCCTCATAACGATAAATGTCACACGATTAAAGGCATATCATCTTACGGAAAAAAACTAATCTTGTGAAAAAAAGAAAAAAAACTTGAAAGAATCATAATTTTTAAGATGTGACGAGAGCCTGTTTCTCCCTAAAATGTGTAATAATTCTGTGCTAGACTTGGGAAACAATCTACCTCTGTATCACTTGTAGTAAATAAATTGTTTTAATTGCTAAAATTGTTTAAATCACTGGAACTGTGCACAAACTTATCTAAAACAAGCCACAGACTGATTTAGCTCATCCTAAACATTTTACGAAGGTCGAGTAGAAGTGTATTGAGTGTAGTCAAAAATTCTCTGTGAATTTACTAGAGATTTACGAAACAAGCACAAAGATTATTTGAGATCACACTGTAAATATATGTTGTGTAAATAAGAGACATCTCTGAATGTTGCTTGCACAAATTATTCACAAAATATACGTGCGTACAAATTTAGTTAGCTGTACTTACTGCTTCCCTCACAGGAACAGATCATCACTAAACAAGATGCATTTCCCAAGCATAAGAACGTTGGAGACAATGCTCTGCTTTCTTCTTTAACTCAAGCCGAGGAGCGAACTTGCAGCTTTAAACTTCAAGGAAAAGAAAGCGTGCGGGCAACGCTCACCGTCTTCGAAAATTTGTGCTTTTCTAACTAAGCGTTTCTTTATCTGTGAACATTCAGCGGAATAAAACTGCCCCATCCGCAGCACGAATGTCATTATCGACAAACACAACGAGCTAGGGTGTCACAAGTTACATAATTTTACAAGGTACATAATAATCATGTAACTTGTAAATTTCTTCTCATAGAATCGCGGAACATTCAAACTTGCGCAGGAAGTATTATTTTCTACGTTAAAAACGTACATAATTATCATACAGTTACAGCACACTTACACACAATCATTTTGAAAGCGTACTTATTGTCAAAGCTGTCTTTTCAAATCATATCTCATTGCTCTAAGTTTTTGAAAAGATAGCTGACCTTGTTCTCTGGTGCTCTTTGAAAAAAGTAATGTGTATCAACATTGCTACAAAACGTTCGTTCAAAAGTAAATATAATACACTCTTTCTCGTGACTCGTGCCCGCCTTCTCAACGCAGCTGATACATGCTGCGGCAGTCAATCCCGCATTTTCGAGAAGGCTGTGGAAGCGGTAAATGCAGGATTGACTGCCGCACCTTGTATAGATGGGATTTATTTGACCGCGCATGCAAGCCAAATTTCCAAGAATGCTTGAATTTCGCACAGATCATCACAGAATGTAAATTCAACACAGACTATGTTTTTCTGCCCACTGCTTTAGAATTATTTAACTAAACAAACTTTTTTTTTGATAACACAAGTACCTTAACAATTAAGAAAGCCGCTGTTTACAGTAACTTACTCATCGCTTGCAACATAACCAAATGTAATGACGCCGACTGCTTGTGTGAAATCTACTCCAATTTATGTAGATAATAATTTCACAGACAATTAATTTTCCCAAAATCAAACGCTCATACTAAACGTAAAAGTTCACCAATATATATTGTTTACATTATTGATGATATCAATTGTGTTAGTATTTTAATCACTTAAAATATTATTCATTAATTATTTATATTAATAATAATTTAGTCCATCAATAATATCGGTAGACTTGAGTAGTTTGACGCATCTCAATTGAATATGTTTCATAAAGTAAACCAGTCAGAACGATGTACTGAATTCCCTAACTAACATGATGGCCATTTAGAAGCTTAATTGTTTTTAATGCACACCTATAATCCAAGAAGTTTTGAAAAATTTACTGGTTAGATCAGCTAGTTCAAAAAATACTCAATTATTTTATCTTTCATTGAATATCGACGTAAACTGCGCTATGTCGGTATTCAAGAATAATTGTTCAATTCTCTACTAACACAATAAATATCCAAACTATCTCAGTCAATCAATTAGCAACTAAGTCAATAAATATGGAGAGAGACTGCGATGGGTCGCTATTCAAGAATAATTGTTCAATTCCAAACCAACCCACTCGAGTGAAGTTTTTCAAGTATCATCGCTTAGATCTTCCTGCATGTGTTGATTTACCCTCATACGAATTAGCTGCTTTCTGAGAGATAAAAATTGGATCGCGACGAGGTTTGTTAGCCAAGTTAGACGACGGCTGTGGGCGGAAAAGTCAATAAACCGTTTATTGGATTTCATGGACTCAAAGTTTGATTGAGTAACATTTTTTTTGGTCGTGTGTTTTACTAAAGTAACTGTTTTCACTCAACTCTCCATTTAAAATACAATTAATGTTTTCCTTGTGCCCGGATTTTCCCTTTTTCCACAAATTAGAATGAGTTTGCAGAGGTAAGTTTCAGAGTACGCTAATGATTGTGTATCACTAATGCATCATATTCCAGAGAGACAATCATAAGCCTGTGTATCACAGATGGGTAATTCAAAGGGAAAAAACGGTCGCGATCAGAAAACACTACATCTTAGATATCGGCTCCAACAATGATCGTTCTCTTTTCTGCTCTCATCTAAGTTAAGAGCTCGGAACTTCAAGAAACAAAAACTTTCTATTGTTGGCTAGCCGAAATTTTCGTCTCATCACGAAGAAATTTGGTCCATTTTCTTGCGCCGGCTGCAGCTCTACAAAGAATCGCGTCAAAAGCTCTCAATTTTCTGGGAGTGTTCTCCTGCAAAGTAATTTCAGTTTCTTAAGCTCAAAACTTCCCTACCGTGAACTCTGAGATCGTTTTTGCGCCAGCGTGCTCTATTGGATGCCGCGCACGCTGCTCGATCGAAGATCGTTTACATGCGCAAGTGCTAAGAGCTCCTCGAACAAAGAAAAGAAAAGAAGAAATAATATTATGATGTACTCGGCACAGGATGAGCCTTTTCCAATCGTTGCCAGAAGTTTGGGTTCTCTGTTTGTTGACGATACTAAACTAAAAACTAACTAAAATCAAAAACTCTTGTGTCTTCCTTTAAAATATAAACAAACCTCTAAATGAGGTCAGAGAAATTTCTTCAAGCCATGACACGTACGCTGAAGAAGCGCACCAACTCTACGAGCAAAACTTGAGACGCGTGATTTTCTTATGCTAAAAATATCTTCCGTTGAGCGGCTGGCGAATTATACAGGGTGTCCTCAAAAAATGTACCCACAGACCGATATATGATACCTGAACCATATATCGATATCATGTTGCTCCGCTGTCATATACCGATATAACACTATCATGAATACATATATCGGTCAGTGGATACATTTTTTGAGGACACCCTGTATAATTTGCCAACCTGTATATAATATACTCTAGTATGACCAGTGCTGCAATTGACATGCTGGGTGCCAGCAACTTTATGTTCATTCCGTCGTCAGGACACAGAGGTACGAGCGTGTAAAGTTTTAGTAGCAACACACCGAGTTTACAGATCCTCCTCAACCTTTACTTTTTTTGTCATTGTCTCTATAATTTTAGCCGCCCCATACAGAGGCTATACATAGACGGCTAAAATCATAGACGCCTAAGTGAAAAAGTTAAGAGAGGAAACAGAAATTAGCGAGGATCAAGCAAGTAAGTCTTTGGAATATTTCATCTCGTCAACGGATTTTAAAATAAGAACCAATATCAAAATGGGGAGAGTTTTGTGTCTTTCAGCTGGTGAATTAAATACTATTTTTAAACAAATCAGCTAACACTGTGAAGGTTTTGCAAGACTCCGTGGTACTCTCGTGAAGCGATTCTAGAGTGCCAATAAAATAATGAAATGGGAAGAACTTTGTTTCCTACAACTATAGAATTATGAATTATTTTCCCGAGACTCACCTAGAGCGAAAAATATTTAAACTAAATAAATATCAACAGAACGAAAACACTAACACACCTTCGCCCTTCAGTGTCTAATTTTGAATTAATCTTTTTGTGTTGTAAGAAATAAAAAGGAAAACGGGAAACAAAAAAGTCATGAAAGTCATCAGCCAATGTCGACTAACAGATCATCACGTCTACTCTCAAAAGAGATCAATGAGTTAAGACTTCCAGTGTGTTTACAATCCCTAAGCAAAAATGAGACGTATCTTTCAAATTCTTCGACAGTTTATTTCATTTCAAAATTGCAAAATAGTAGATTTTCACAACATGTGCGATATGGAGCAAATTTTTGCCTTGGGCTTAAGTGGGTTTGCAAAAAAATAGAGAATCAGTCGTGAGCGAGTCCTTTTTAAGTTCTTCGGCTGTACACTGCTGATTTTTTATAGCATAAAAATATAAAGATAAATGGATAAATACAGGGAAAACAAAATTATCAAAATTATTAATGGTTGATATTGATATGCTGCGCATAAATGTTTTATAACACATATGTCATAACAAATATTTTGTTATAAAGTCGCATTCCATTCAAAATAGATAATTTTCACCTATTTTATTGTTACACAAGTTTAAAAAAGCACTTCACAAACAACGTAAACAAAGAATTGGATGTTCTGCTCAGTATGAGGCACGTTTTTAAGTATTTGAACGACAACTAGCAGTAGTCGATGACTCCTGTTCATACGAAATCCTCGACTCAAAGAAGGTTCATTCCAATATTGCCTGATGGAAACTTCTCTGCATCGACGCTTGCTGATCGGAACGAAAAAAATTCAGCGCACCAAAGGCGAGGCAAAGTCAAGAACTCGACGCCTAGCCAAACAAAATTCGGGTTTCCATCAAGCAAATTCGCTGAGCGGGCAGTTTTTGCAAGTCGGTCGCACGGGACGTGTACCTTCAACTCCAAAACCTCCTGGACTTCACCACTGAGCTCCCAGTTTTTCTACAAATTTCTTATCAAGCAACCATAGATTACTTTATCGAACCCGCAATTTTGTCTTCCTAAAAAAATATCGAAAACATCTCAAAAATCCGGAAACACCGCGGCGGCCACCGACCGCGCTCCGTCGACCGAAAGACACGCGAGTTTTTTTGAGTTTCTCAATCCAATTTGGCGGTGGAGCTTTCAAAACGCCGAGCCCTTCCTCAAGGGAGGAAGAACTTCAGCATAAGGATTTTGTGATGAAAACTAGCGGGCAATCATCTTGACGAGGAGAGGAGGGGGACGCTGAATGTGGAATCATGACGCGCAATTAGATTTCAGCGGAATCTTCACTTGTGACGGAGTCCGATTACTGTCTGCTCCAGTGTGGGTAGAATCAATCAAGATGCTGCGCGAGAGAATCCCTTTTTGAGCGTCCGTATGAGCCACTGAATGACACTGAGCAGGGATGCGATAGCGGAATTCTGGGCAGTTTGAACAAGCGCGTTGCATATTCAACAAAATTATCATATTTCTCAGGATGTAAAACTTTTCGGCATAGCTCTCTATGCCAGCCATGTAGAATTCTCAGCAGTTTGAGCAAACGCATTGCGTATTCAACAGAATTATCATGTTTCTCAAGATGTAACACTTTTTTGGAAAAATCCATGTCATTTTCAAAAATATCGATTTTGGTCAAGTGAAGTGTCCGCATGCACGCACATCTGTTAAACGCACAATTCCTTCTTCTTCTGTTCAAAATACGATGCGTTTACTAAAGCATACATCATCAAATGTAAGGTGAAAACTACATGAGTTGATTATCTGGTAAAAGTCCCACTCGGTTGTGCATTTGTTCCTTTCATCAGCCAAATATGAATTCAAAGCCAACGTCATTAAGAAAAAAATGCTTTGGTGATTTTCAAATTATATACATCAATTTTGCTTCTCCATGCTCACTCATCGCCTCAATCGACAGTATTTGAGTAAATCAAAAAAAAGCAAAAGTGACACAGACACTCACGATGTGCCTCTGAAATTTACAGGCTGAGGTGTTGAGTATCGCAGATTATCAGCTCTTATCGCCGCTTCTCGTTAAGACTGAGGTGTAAAGGATCGCAGATTACAATCTATTATCGCCGCAGATTATCATCTGTTATCGCAGCCACACTTTTAGGTTGAGGTGTCAAGTACCGCAGATTATAATCTATTATCGCCGCCGCTCATTCAGGCTGAGGTGTTAAGTATCGCAAGTTATCGCCGTCCCTCGTTAAGGCTGAGGTGCTAAGTACGAGAACACAAGTAGGGGCTTTTAAAGCGACGGCAGTGAAGTAACTTTAAAGAGCCAGGGAGCTTAAAGTGAAGCTAGCCTCTCGCTCTGCTCTTTGGTCGCTTTAAACTGACCCTCACTGTACTGTTCTGCCTCACCACAGCCTCCTCAGCACGCCGCTTTAACCTCAACTCAAATTTAACTTACTAATAATTACTTGTGAGTCACACCACATTAACTTAAAGTCGAAGTTATCAAATGGTATTACTTTTGAGTCAGACCGCTTACCTCAACTCAATGACATGATTTTGTCAAGATAATAATCATTTGTGAGTCAGACCACTTTAACCTCAATTCAAATTTACCAAAATAATAATTATTCATGAGTCAGACCGCTTCAACCTTAACTCAATGACACAAATTTACCAACAAAATATTCTGTATGAGTCAAACCGGTTTAACTTCATCTCAATGACAAGATTTTATCAAAAAAAAATATTATGTATGAGTCGGACTGCTTTAACCTCAATTTAATGATACGATCTTACCAAAAAATATCACTGATGGCATCAGTTGTCGTCATTTAAAAGAAAACCAACACTCTTTAGCGCCGTTACTGATTAAGACTCGCTGTCACAACATGAAGCTTGAAATAAAAACTGCATCGTTGGGAAGCCAATGCGGCTCGTACTTTCTTAACGAATGAGTTTTCACACTTGCGATAACTCGATCTCCGCATAACTGTTTATAACATGAAATAGTGCGTGTACGAAAAACGTTTATATTCGCTTTAAGCGTGGCATTCAAAATTAAAGAAATCCTCTAATGGGACTGGTTGTCGTTGAAAATAAAATGCCGAGTGCCAATTGAGCATTGTCGATTGATCAATAAATTCTGTTCCATCATTTGCATGAGCGGCAATAGCAGGCAATAATCCCTCATTATTATCATAGGAACAACGGCATAATCTGCACCCGCATTTTCAGTCGTGCATTATAATTGAATATAATTAGCATAGCTATAACATACTGTCGGGATTACAGAGGCTTCAGACTAGATTTCTCCCCCACAGCATAATCCCTTGCAGCTTCTGCCGTCACTCCCGGATATTGCAGAGACAGAAACGTGCGCGAGCGTTCATTCTGCGTCCTAGGGCTTGTGAAGCAACCGGAGCCCGAATCAGAGCTCAGTAGATAGAAGTATATTTTTGTGCACGAAGTCGAGCAAAACTTGATTCCATTCCAAAAACCATAACTTGATTTCATTAAAAAAAACAACCTTGACTTCCTTTTTAGCGCTCGCACAACATCTCACGATATTTGTAATCGTGGAAAAATTATACGAAGCTATCTTCGGAAATGAACTTTAGTTCTGCTAGGGTATTATTAAATGTGCATATACCGTAGAGGAATTTGCGTATCATTTTTTAAATCGAGGATATAACTTAACTGTTGAACAGCAGCAAATTTGCAAATAGCTGATCCGAATACTACAAGGCTGAGCTTCTTTTTAGCATAGAATCGGGCCGTCACAAAAAAAGCGAATGCAACAAGAAAACCAACGAATTTTTGACAGACCACTCAAATAAGTACATATATCATTTTTCTTCCAATAAAGTGGACTGCAAAACAAGAAATCATCAACTAACTCTCATCATTGAACAAACTACATTGAGACATGCACTCTGAATTCTGATGAGACTGTTGGACTTATAGAGTCATTCCATGATGGCATTGAGGGAAATTTAGCATAAAAGTGCATTCAAAAGGTAACTTTGAGGCCAACATATTCGGCAACGAGCACGTAAAGTGCCCTGCTGCTGATACTCATGTACTAGGATGCATAATGTGCACAACTGTGTTAATTCATAGCTCCTTTAAAATGATCCTAAGCTATTTATTGTGAAATATCTATTTCGTAATAGCATCTACTCAAGAGTTTTAGTTCGGGGTCATAATTACTTATAAAATAAGTAAATTAAAGGGCATTGGTGCATTTTATGTCAATCAATGCTAAATATTGCGATATACAGTAATCCGAATCTTTCCTAAAAATATCAATGTGGACACCTTTGAGTAATAAAAGTGTTGCAGAGAACTGAAGCAAACATCGTTTGTTACATGAGAAGCAAGGCTTCAGGAATCGTCAAATTTCATGCAAAACATTCGGAGATATACAGGGTGTTGCAAGTTCAGACCTATCTCACTGCAAAATTACGTATTCCGTACACTCAACCATGCATCATGAGGATGAGCGTTCATCATTTGTTGAGAAACAGCTCATGAGCGCACAGCACAATACTCCCATTCATGCACCATCGGTCAAATTATGAGTCGAGTCTGCCATTCACTACGTAGAGAAAGCTTGAGCGATGGTCTAGCGTCAAATTCCCATTCCATACAAAGCAAAAGCTTGCATTGTACGTCAATAGGCAACCCTATTCTCGAAAATTATACCCGTATAACTCCAAATTGAACCTAAGTCGCAAATCCAGCCGCGAAAAAAAGCTCACTGTTCTGTGCAAACCAACATCAAAGTCTGCAGTGCAAACTAAAACGCAGGTCCCCGTTGCCCGTACAAAGAAAGGCTCCAAGGGGCTTTGTCTCGACGTCCAAGAATTGTCCGAACGGCTCTAATCTTCGTAGTTAATTAACGGTTTAAAGGCACTTGAGAAAGACTTTTGTAACAGCAAACGCTTTTCTTTTCAGTGCCAGAATTTCAATTACGGAGCGGGCGGCGAAAAATTGCGCCATCATAATGGGTTAAGAAATCATCCCAGGCACGCTGTTCCGCAGATCCTGCCTCTGGATCGTTTGCTAAAGCGCAAGTTACTCACGCAAGTTAGTCCGCGGGACACGGGGACATGGTGGAAAATTTCTTTGATAATGTATGTGGAACGAGGATCGAGTAGAAAATTTCCTTGCTCACACTCATTGATATCTAACGATGATGGAATGGAAAATTTCCTTGATAATTGATAACTGACGAGGATTAAATTACAAATTTCCTTGTTCACACTCATTGATATCGAACGAGGTTTAAAGGACAATTTCCGTGTTCACACTCGTTGATATCTAACGAGAATTGAATAGAAAATTTTCTCGTTCCCACACATTCATATTTAACTAGGATCGAGAACCCTTCATCAACGATTCTGCTACCATTTTCTAAATCCCATTGCGGACGCCATCACACAAACGCACATTCCCAATATGATAAATACACGGTCCCAAATAACAGAAACATTGCTTGGGACTGCTCCATAATTCAGTTGCATTTGCACCCGAAATTTTTCCGCAATTTTCGCCGCCCACCGGGGGCGAAGCCTGGAATTTTAACAGACACCTCACGTCGCTGCTGCTGAAACTGCGTCAGTCCGAGTGCTGCCGGCAGCACTGCGTGTGTGTGTGTGTGTAAGTCGGACGTCCGAGTTAGCTTTTTTCCTTGAAAAATTCGGCCATTTTACTGTGCCCGGGAGCAGTGTGCCTTAATGAAGCGAGAGAGTAAATGTTCCATAGACCGCGTACATCTCTGCACCTTTAACGATAGCTTAAAAACATCGTTCTTTTTTAAAACACCGTTCACACTTTGACTGCTGCAATTTAAACTATATTTTAATATTCAACTCAAATTTAGAGTCAATTCTATTAGCAATTTTGAAAATAGAAAATTTTAACGGGATGGTGCCTTCATTTAGCTTTAATTAAGTACTTTTGAAAATTAAATTTGCGACTACTGGTCGGTCAGCAGCATTATCAAAAGACTCCCTCCGTCTACAACCGGTGGCTCACTTTGCAGTCAAAGTGTTACTGAAAAAGTACGGTTAAAAACACCGTTCTAAAACCGTTCTTTGTTTGACATACATGGTCCGACCTTTCGCATGTAATGTTATGGTAAGCGCATGTCATTGGTGTGTAAAATAACTTTCAGTGCGAATATTTTGTTCCAATTTACCATTCATACTTCGTTCAATTACCTTTTACAACGAGAAAATCCTTGAAGGGAAATCAACTAGGAAAAATGACATGAACCTTCTACGAAGAAAAATATTACAGACTGTTTTTCACGTATTTTTTTCAAAAACACCGCAGGCACTTTGGTGCATCTTTTTTCCTTTTAGGTGCCTCGCCAAGGTCTGCATACATTTTTTGACGCTAATTTATTCTTGAGAATTCATTGAAAGTTAACGCAGAATTATGGCAATTCTGTACGAGGTCAACAAAACCAGACAAATTCATGTTACAATCATGCGCCAAGCAATAATTTCCAAAAGAAAATTATGCCAGGCGCGACGTTCTGTGCGATCGTAAAATAATTTACTTTTTGGAGTTGAATTTACTGTTGTATCGTCACAGCTGCACGTAGCGTAGCTAAGTGGACTTGGCTACGCTACGTGCAGCAGCACTTAATGCAGCCAGTTATCTTGGGGAAAACTTACGCTGTTAGTTGTACAGCTATGATGACCTAAATTTCTTGAACCGGATCCTGGCTTGAATAGATATTCGATATGGAACAGCAGTAATTATAATCATTATTATTATATTGTTCAATTATTCGAGACGGTACAGCTGCATTATATTATTTTTCAATTATTCGAGACGGTACAGCTGCATTATATTATTTTTCAATTATTCGAGACGGTACAGCTGCATTATATTATTTTTCAATTATTCGAAACGGTACAGCTGCATTATATTATTTTTCAATTATTCGAGACAACACAGCTGCAATTTCCATACTATTATATTATTCAATTATTTTGAGACGACACTACTAAAATGAGAATATCTTACGGTACGAAGGTAAATTTTAACTCAAACAGCACATCAGTACATCAAGGGAACACTTCTTATAAGTCGAGTTAGTACAGTAGACGAGGGGAAGTAAAATGACTTGGTAGGAAAATTTCTTCTGCACCACATATAAGAAATAAAAACCAGTATAGCTAACTGAACACAAATGTTTTTAAAATAAACGTTAGAATTAAATATTGATGATCTTTGTGGTCTGTACAAAGTATGGGATATCCATCATTAAAGATTGGCACAGAACAGTGCTCTTCCATATGTACCCGGAAATATTTGCTCTTTGTATTAAATCAAAAAAAATTAATATTGAGAAGCAAGAACGAATTTTAAAAGCTTAATGGTAAATCGTAGCTGGAATATAGATTCTCTATTTATGATGAGTCCAAATAATTGCCTTTAATGAAAATAAACAGTTTGTTGCTGGTTGGCTTGCTTTATTTGTCCGTTTCTACTGCCACCTTTTGAATTAGATACTTTAACATAAAATGAGAACTTATTTACATTGACTGAAATATATTCACCAAACTCAAAAATGAAAGGAATCAAAAATGATAAAATACACACATTGGTACAGAATATTCAAAGCAGCTTGTATGAATGAATCATGTCTCTAAACTTGGAAACCACCTTCAATTTTTTTTAAGGCGGTGCCCGCTGATAAAAAATATTCTACTAAGAAATAAGAAATAAAAACCTGTGACTAAATGCAGCGTACGCCACATGTTCACTACCAAGACAGCAACAAATTCACAAGAGAGCAGCTCTCGCGAGTACAACCCTCATATCACGCAAGAAAAATATATTCCTCTGGTAAGAAATATTCTAACAAGAAATGGAAACCGGTAACTGGATGCAACGTCTCTGGTAAGGCATATTCCACCCAAAAATAAAAACCGGTCACTGGATGCAACGTCCCTGGTAAGGTATATTCCATCCAAAAATTAAAACCGGTCACTGGATGCAACGTCTCTGGTAAGACATATTCCACCCAAAAATAAAACACGGTAACTGGATACACCATATGTTCCCCACCAAGAACGCAAGAATTTCACAAGGGAGTAGCAGCTCTCGCGAGTACAACCATCGCCGCAACTCATATCACGCAAGAGAAGTTCTGCCGCCGACTCCAGCCCACATTAACATGCAAACTCATTTGAAGTTGTCGACTACCAGAGCGTCAGGTACAGCCATAGCTGTATTTCTTGAGCAGAAGTGCGGCGCGCAAGCAATGAGAGAACGACCGCCTCAAAGAAGAATTTGCCCTCCAGTCCCTCTCACATCTCCACCCGACTGGGATTGAAGAATTAATTCAATTTAAGCAGCGTTCGTGGATTTTAATTGGGTAGTTCCTGTTCAATTTGAGACTCGTTTTTTTGCAGATTTTTCTGTTCAGATAGGCGCTCATGTCTCTATATTTAATATCGATGCCGAGGTAAACGAAAAGTTTGCGTTATTTGGAAACGAGTTCATCAAAGGGTTTGGACGTAAGCCCATTTACGTAGAAACGTAGGCTTTCATTTTTGTGGTGGGAGAGACACATGACACTGAATATTTTTGGGGCACTAAATTCGTTAATCACAAGTGCGTCAACAACAACTTTCCATCTTAAAGATTCGTAATAAATGTTCGCATAAATGACAATTTGGTCAAGTATTTACCCGCTCAATGCGGTGCTAAGATCATTTTCTTGGCTCGAAGAATGAATTCAGGTGAAATTTTCAGTAAACCTTGCCTATTTTTGCCCTGTTCCATCCTCTGGCGTCTCATCGGGATATTTTTCAAATAATCATACTATGGCATTTGTTGGCTCAAACTGAAGTGGTGATCAGCATTATGTGTTACTCCTTAACACCGCAGTAAATTTTAAAATCAGTACTATGGTGCATTGGACATGAACATTTCTTAAACATGTCTTATACAGGATAGTGTTGTAAGAACTAATTTTGAATAGGACTACAAAGCAATAACAGTGAAAAAGAGCTTAACAATTCAAAAACTGAGTAAAGCACAAATGTAGTGCAAGCAATCGATCTAAAATGAGAATTCAATACCACTAAATTACGTCACCAGTTCTAATTCCGAAAATGCATATTTCTACTACAGACTCCCGTTCGGATACGTCCACGTGCAGTAAATCGATCGGAAACAAAAGTTCAATACTCCTAAATTATGGCGCTCATTGCATCCAACCCCTAAGATGCATATTTCTACTACAGACTTGTTTATGACACGCACACGTTCGGAGACGTCCACTAGAAGCCAAGGGGAAGAAAGAAATATTGTGATGTGTGTACTTCGGTATTTCTCCTGTTTTCCATAGGAAAATTGTCGTTGTTACGTGGAAGAAGTTCCGAGTTATGACCCGACTCCATCGCCACTGTTTACTAGTCTTTACACATTTCCCTCTTTTCATCAGCCCTGCTATTTCCCCTTTATTTCATTTTCCCTTTGTTTTCCTGTATTCTGATAGCGCTTACTCTTTTCGAGGCTACCCTGCTATTCATTCACGTATTCGAATTTCATGGCTTTCCTTCCCCCATCCTCTTCAGGTAACTTTATATCCTATAAGTAATCTGCTCCATTCCTTCTCGTACTCCTCCTGTTGTTCTCTGTTCTTGAAGCTGTCTAGCTCTAGCTCGAGTCATTCTGGTATCCCCTCAGGTTCGCATTTTACAAACTCCTCACCTTTCCCCTCGCCGCCTCACCGAGAGAGCGCTGCGCCGACTGGAGTGTTTGCTCAGTGTCCCTCTTGAGCGTTTTACGTGCCATGTTTTCATCACAAACATGAACCTCGTCCATTACTAGCAGAGCACGCTTGTGTCATGCCTCTCTATAAGTGAAAAAACAACTTTGTATCACTCTGCAAACGGCCATGTGAGTTCTTCTCACAGGTCTTCTGTGATGATGATGAAACAACTCGTACTTTATGTGAGGTGAAAACCCTGCGCATAAATTCTCGTGTTCGTTAGGTGAAAAATGATATCAGCAGGAAGGAATGAATAAGTTATGGTGCCAATATTTATCAATTAGAGTGCAGCTTAGCGTGAATTTTCATGCGTTTCAAGCAAGTTTCTTCTGGTATTTAGACGTTTAGGTATAATACAATATATTGATCACGTGGTTGGAAATAATGCGTTTTGCAAGTGCGGAGATTTGTACGTAGTCGGATGAACATAATGTGATGGTCGAGTGAGAATGTATTTCGCGATGATTAGGCATAATGAATCGTTCAATAGAGGGCTTTAAATCAATAAAAACGAGAAAAATGTTCGTTCTAAACAATTTTCAGAAACGCATAAATCTCTTTATCCAATAAAACGTGATGATGATATGAAAGCAATTATCTTGGCAAATTAAAACTTCTTAAATTACGCTATAAGTTTAAGTCAATCAGCTTTATAAATAACGCACTCGCATTGACACCGTAAAATTTTCTTTATTCTTCTCAACTCTGTTTTGCACACACATCGCTGTGGCGTATTGGATATAACATCGTCATTTGTTCATTTTGCTGATGCGTTTTGCATACAAAACTCTAGAAAAACACAGCCTCCAATATGTTTTCCGTAAAGCATTATCCCTATGTGAGCGGAAGACTAACTGAAAGCTATGTAAAAATTATATTCTGATTCTATTTACAAAAATTGTGTAAGGAAAGTATGTAGAGAATCTCTCACATTTTGAGCTCAGACAGATGTCCCAAAAAATATTCACACTTCGCGTTCAATTAAATATTATGAATATCCCTATTTTAGCAGTAATTTAAAAGTACAGGGCGGTATTGTTGTATTACGCTTTTTTCTCATGTTTTTTTATAGATTTTGATGTACATTCAATTAAAACTTTGACCGCGACTACTAAATTTTAAGTTCAATACCAAACTCAAATTTAAAGTCAATTGTAGTAAACTATTTTAAAAATACCCAACGTGAACTGGATCATGCTTTCATTTAGCTTTGATTAAGTATTTATAAAAATTGAATTTGCGACTATTGGACGGTCAGCAGCATTGTGAAAATTACCTCCGTGTACCACCGGTGGCGCACGTCGCAGTCAAAGTGTTAAAGAACTAAATGTTCAATGAAACTTTTAGCCACATGGAAAAGCTAAAAACTCAACGGTGGCTGCACCAAATATTTCACTACCTTCATCGCGCTAATGTATCATACATACTGTATATTCGCTATATGTATATGATGCATACATTTTTTATCACTTTCAAAACGTTTTCATTAATTTCTAATTCGCGTACATCTAAAATTAACCTCAATCAAACATAAATTAACGTATTATATTAAAATAGTGGTACAAATTAAGGCTAAAGATACTCGAATCAGTTACGAACTCAACACAAAGCTCGCAGCACGTAACGCATAGCACTAAATTCAAGTAAAAAACTATCACAAAGAAGTTGGAGGGAAAAGCATTTGTGCAAAATTTATAGGTTACAGCATTATTAGTGACTCTTCATTCGAGAATTTAGACCAAAGAACAAATTCATCATCGGTCACGAGAGTTCATAGGAGAACTTACTGTAAACATCTCAGTAAGAGGAGGAGTAAAATATGCTTTACTGTAAATATCAGCACAAAATTAACAACTTCAACTAGCGTTCCACCGCAACAATGAGCACGGTTTGTATACCTTCACTCTTCGCTATAGACGAGTATATATAGAGTATAGAGTATATAGAGTATATATATATGTAATATTATATTAATATTACATATTATTTTATATCTATATTATATATATATAATATGTATATAATATTAATATGTAATATTATATATATGTATATATCTACTATACCAGTCACAAAGATGGAGTTTGTGTGTTTACCTTATAATATAGCCAATTTTTGCTGCATCTGTTAATTTTTTTAATCCCGGTAAGATATAAAGTCCTGGACTTTCCGGCCAGGAAATGAAATTCTGTGTTATCAAGTCAAGCCAGAACGCCTTCTGATGTTTATACCACGGTGTAAAGTCCTTTCGACGCCGTAAAATTTCTCCATTTGTCAATCCAGGACACTTCAGAGCTTCACATTTGTTTAAAAAAGTTTGCTCAACGCTTTCCATTCAATATTATGAATACTCCTATTTTATCAATTATTCATACGCACCGGGAAAAAGTGCTGCATTACGCATATTTTAGCTCTTAATATTTTATAGAATTTAATATGCATTTAATTAATGAGCTAGATCTGTATACAATAAAACTCGTTCTACTACTGCATATGGAAAAATACTGCAAAATCTACGGTAGTCACACCAAGTATTTCACTACCTTCACCGAGCAATTGCATCATACTCGTATACGCGGTGTGTATGGTACATGCGTTCTTTTCATCACTTTTGAAAAATTTTTATTAATCTTTGATTCATGACTTCCTCAATCAAAAAAATTCGGATAGTGTCTTAAAATAATGGTGAAAATTAAGGCCAACGTTGCTCGAATCAATGATACCGACTCAACACAAAGCTCACTGCACTTAGCGCATAGCATTAAATTCGAGTAAAAACCGATCACAAGTAAGTGTATGCGGTATGAGTTATACAAGTCAATTTTACCACATCATTTGTTTTTTGTCCCGATAAAATATAAAATCCTGGACTTTCCAGTCAGGAAATGAAGTTTTGTGCTCGCGATAGCCATGTGCTATAGGTTCCGCCGCCGTGCGGCCGGGACCCGGGTTCGAAACTCGGCGCTGGCAGTGGCGATTTTCTCTGTTGGGTATAGGAGAAAAATTCCAAGCACAATACCCCACTCTACCCAGGTGTCTGAAATGGGTACCGGTCTCGACCGGGGGAAAGCGTCATGGCGTCCTGGCGTTAGTTATAAGGCATTTGAAAATCCAATGTACAAGGTGATATGTATCAGGCTTGATTGGAAATAAAGCATCCGTAGATGCCTTCATTATTATTATTGTGTTATCAAGTCAGGACAAAGTACCTCTTCATATTCCTACTAAGGTGTAAAGTCATTTCCACGGTGTAAAATTTCTTCAATCGTCAATCCAAGGCACTACACAACTTCATATTTGATTCGCAGCAAAGAACGGCGTGAAACTACTTTTAATTGCCCTTTATTAGTCCTTTAACGTATACCATCGTAGGATCAACGGCAAAGTTCTACAAAGTTTCGTGACCCCTACTTAACATTTTACCAATTTTCAGAGTTTTTTTAACTCAGAGGTTGTAAAAAAGCCTTATAATAATTGGTAAAGTTATATTTACGACCCAAACTCAACACAAGTTATAGCACCTCGTTTTGGATTAAAACACATGTCTGACACTATGACTGACGCATGTACAGCCTCAGTTTGTTTACATTGCGCGTAACTGTATGATTTTTTCCGTATGTTCGCAACAAAAATTCCAACATCACCTGAAAACTTTATGCAAATTTATCTCTCAGTTTGCGACATAATTAACCAATTATTTTCTCATTAATAATTTGTAAAGCAGTGCGTGTTTACAACAGCACTACAAAAACAATGAACTCAAGAATCCCTAACTCTTAAGACAAAAAACAGCTTTGGTTTTGGCTTGCCCGTCATGCTTAATCTTATGCCTGGATCAAATCTGAGAGAGGATTAATCTGAAATGGTCTCTAACTTGAATAATAAATATTCGAGACTCAATGAGAACAATTTTCAAAAAAAAATTTAGTTCTAGTTTCTGAAAAAAAGTACGCAGAATTTAATTTGTCCCAGTACTTGACCGATGCGCATATATTATACCAAGAACTATAAAAACTAGCATCACACTTTCTATTCACAGTAAATCTCGTGACGTGCCTATCTTGTAGGAAAAAAGCAGCCAGCTCATGGGAGTACGCAGTTGTTACGCTAGCATTTATTCTTATATTAAAACAACCTCTGTTACAATTTCATCATGATTTATTTATTTTGACAAATCACGTCCATCCATTGGGTCGATTTCAGCAATCAATTTGAAGCTCGACTGCTGAAGTTTTAAATAAATGGAAGAAAATCATCGGAAATAATTCGAAACGTAGAAATTAAGAAATTCAGAGAGAGGAATTGTAGCAGGATGCTGACAGTAAAGGCAAAATTACGACCCTTTTGCAACATTTGAATTCTAAATTGCGAGTTGAGCACATACATATCATATCCTAACTATTTGGAAAATGTCGTCTGTTGCTCAAATACAGTACAGGGAGAATTGAGTACCACTGAAGCAGTATTGCTGAGAACATTTTACGATTTAGATCTATGATCTGGGAAATTACTAACGAACTTTACTATTCGAACTTCACGATATTGCAATACAATAGTAATTATAACTTTAATTGCAATACAATGGTAATTATAATTGTGACGGCAATACAATAGTAATTGTATTGTAATTGTTACCTTCAACTTTAGATGTGAAGAACTGTTTACTTAACATTTGAGGAACATTTCATTTCACTAATTTCTTAACCTCTGTAACTTAACAGAAACGTCATTCGTTTAGTTCTAGCTACTCATTTTCTGAATAAGATCATATCAACTTCTTAAAACCTTACAGGGTGACCAGATGTTCAGTGTACAACATTTTTTTTAGGTTCAAACTCGGAGATAACGGCCGGAAAAATCTATGGACAACAGCCTAGCCAAGACGACAGATGAACTTTCATAGCCGGCTGTGCTGCTACTATTACACGTGTTCCTTGAATCCCCGGTCGTTTGTTCGGTAACATTCAGTAATGGCAATGTTTGCGGAAGCAAGTTTAACAGCAAAACAGAATGTAGTCAAAATTAGGCGAAACGTTCTTTTTTTATTATTGAAATGTTTTAAAGAAATATGATTCCCATTAAAGCGATTTTCTTTGCTCTTTTATTCATCTTTAGACTTTGCAAAAAGCAAAACTTGTACTTATATCCATAATGTAGTCACCAGAAGCTTCACATCATCGGAGCTCCTAATTAAATAGTTGAATATATCGTCTCAAGACCTTAGAAAACGATGAAAGAAAAAGGAACAAATCTAGAATCAACGTGTTTACTTTTGTATCTTGTTTGCAATGTAACCTGTAACTTCTCTTGCTTTACAGTAAATATGAATTTCTGTTGCAATCGTACATCAAATGAAACATTCAACAATCGAATGGTGCATATTGAAAGAAATATAAGAATATTCTTGATCAAACTTTCTTCTGTCTTTAAACATTGTGCACCATTTTACCGCACCTTACATGACAGCTACAGAGACAAATTAAAAATCAAGTGGTTTAGTGAATGTTTCTCCATTATTTCAACACCTCAATGGACTCTACCCTTTGTTTATTTTTTAAATTTTAAGAATTAATCTGTTCTGCCACCATTAACCTGTTAACCAGATTTTGAAATTGATCTGTTGTATATATAGAAAACTTATTAACAGTCAAAACGTCCGCTAGATTCTGAAAATAGAGTCTTACAGCCAAAGTCGCTGTGAGCGCGTGAAGATAAGCAAAATATTCGTTCGTACATTCTTTCCTGCGCACTGCGTATTTAGACCATAAGGGAGAGACCTGACGAGGTTTCCTTACGCCAACATTTCCTCTCGGAGCAAAGCATCAACTTCAGGGAGAATAGGCCGAATGAAAAACATTGCATTACGATTCAATAACACAATTCGCCCAATAGCACGTTTATTCCCTCATATTTATGTTATTTAATCTTTCATATTTAGTCCCTTATATTTAGTACCTGATATTTAGTCCCTGAAATTTAATCCCTGATATTTAGTCCATGATATCTAGTTCCTGATATTTATGATACTTAGTCCCTGATATTCATGATTTTTAGTCCCTGATATTTAGGCCCTGATATTTACGTCTATTGGACCTCCAGAGAAAAAAGCACGTTGCTATCCCTAAAGTGTAGCGAGTCACACGAAGAGTTCGATAAAAGCAACTCACTATGATCGAATCAATCAATCCTCTATGAAATTTTCTGCCCTATCGTCTTAATTCATTGGTCTCGCAACCGCTAAACGCAAAAATTAACAACTCATCTCTGAGCCACAAAGAAATATATGAAATATGCAACTTACCTCGGAAATTTGAGATGAAATGGGATCTGAGAGCCTCTTAGAACGTGAGAATAACATCTCAGGGATCGAAATGTGATCTGAGAGCCACACAGAACATGAGAATAACAACTCAGCGATCGAAATGTGATCTGAGAGCCACACAGAACATGAGAATAACAACTCAGCGATCGAAATGTGATCTGAGAGCCACACAGAACGTGAGAATAACCACTCAGCTATCGAAATGTGATGTGAGGGTCACAAAGAATGTGAGAATAAAACAACTCACCTCTGGGCTCGATCTGCTACTTCAATGATGTAAGACATGAGCTCCACATCACTGGCGTATCCTCCTTGAGTCTGTTGCTTCGAGTCCGAATTTCCGATGGCAAGAGCCAGAGAACCTCCGACAGACGACACTCCAATGCCAGAATCGATGGCACTGCCGTCATCACTCGCCGAGGTGACAATGAGTTCGCAGCCGGAGTCCGAAACACTTCCACAAGACACTCGAACCGCTGTTGAAGCGTCATTACTACTGATATTGTTACTGGAATGCGGGACACCTTCGATCAAACCAAACGTGTTCGAAGATGGTATGGTGGTGGAAACACAATCTCGACTTATGGTGGTGAATCCATCGCCACAAGGGGAGATGGTACAGCCTGTGGCAGCTGGCGATGCTGCTACGGTTGCCAAGGAGATGGCTGGAGAAAAGGAGACTTCAGCAGAAGAGTCTGGAGACAAAGGCAGCACCACACCAGAACTAGCGATCAAGTCTCCATCGCTCGATAAAACTCCGACCACGGTTGTGTTGCTATGAAGAACTCCAGCGTCACTGGTGGATGATGTGAAGCAAGGTAGGGAAACTGGGGTGCTTGAGAACTGAACATTTTCTTCTCTTCCGTGGATCTCCACTAGAGAACTGCCACCGACTGGAAGTGAGGCGTTGTCCAAAGGAGAGGTCGAAGATGATAACGGAGTGCCAGGTGAAGGAGAATTGCTGACGGTGGAAGATAAGGTGCTGGTCAGCACTGACCTTGTTGAATTTCGACGACGCATGCCTCCTTTTTCTTGATCATTGCATTGAAGATGTCTCCATTCGAATTTTGTGCATCGAACCTGAAAATTCTAACATAACTATCAAAACAATGTTCACGGCCTCCCAGAAGTACTTGTAGAACAAACTTGACTCACTCAAAGGGCTACCCAGGTCAGTTCCAGTCACTCACCATAGGGCACATCTACCTTTAATGTTAAAGATGGATGCCTTTTCAAAATAAAAGCTCGTTCAAGCCGATCTCCTTACACTAACAATGGATTCAGCACATGACAAAATCTAAACTCTAACAGAATATTGTCGACTTTGTACTACCGTTCTCGAAAACTTAGCACTTAAAAAGCTCACTCCCTTGCGTCGTTAGGAAATTAGCACTGGGGTTGCTTGGGTGGTGGCACTAGAGTTTATGTTGATGTCGTTGTTATCGTGTTCAGTGGTGTTGTATACGACTGCACATGTGACTAGTCACCGCCCCTTGCCTCTGAACCACACACTGGCCTCTCCGACCCAGACCAACCTCTGGAAACACTCCCCTCGCACTCTCCCAGCTCCCCCGTCTCCCCTCACACGCACTCAGCATCCCTCGTTTCCCTCTCTCTTTTGCTCTCTCTCTCTTATACCTCTCTTTCATGGCAGTATATTGTCGCACCTTTCTCTTCTCACTCGGATCACTTCCACGAGCGAAACCCGTACAGAAGCTGTGCTTTAAAATGTAAATAATTCGTTGTCTATTCTCAGTTCACTTCTTCTTAGGTTAACTGGTCTTGTTTCATCGAAACAATATTTATCTTTCAGTTCCTCCTGCAGATTTACGCTCAGGGTGTCTCAAACGTCACAAGATGCTCTTCTTGTTACGTGACGACCTGAAAGTTATTTATTTTAATTCGCTGATGGTTCAAAACGAGATTCGTTATCGTCGCTTTCATTAACGTCTCATGACCTCAGATGGTGTCTTACTCTAATTCTCTAACTTCATTAGGAAAAGATTCGTATTGTAACGAATGACGACTTTCTATTAAGTGTACCAAAGAGCCAGCACTATTAACCATATATGTATAGGAGGAAATAATTTTCATTTTAC
This sequence comes from Morinoia aosen, assembly GCA_030386875.1. Lineage (NCBI taxonomy): Eukaryota > Metazoa > Arthropoda > Malacostraca > Amphipoda > Talitridae > Morinoia > Morinoia aosen. The sequence goes on along the minus strand of CM059570.1, from coordinate 65,691,346 downwards.
TGTATGAACAAAATGAAACAAATCCTATTTTACCAGCATTTTTCATTGCCCAAGGCATTTCAGTTTATTGCTTACACGGATGGAACAACGTCGCAATAAATTTTAACACTCCTATAAACTTAGACGAAGTTTACTTATATTAGAGCTGGAGCTTGAAGCTCTTCCCTCCCCCGCTATGCAATACCTCATTACCCGTCCGCTGTTCACGAGTGCGGTAACATTGTTGGAAATACCTCATTACCAGTGCGCTTTTTTAACGAGTGTAAAACATTTTAAGAAAAACTCATTGCCCGTCCGCTTTTTACGAGTGTAGGAGCATTGCAGGAAATAACTCATTACCCGTCCGTTTTTTACGAATGTTCCCTAGCCCTGAGAACATTGTAGGAAATAACTTGTTGCCCATCCGCTTTTTACGAGTGTGTGAACATTGCAGGAAATAAATCAGGAAGCTGGTTGAGGAGGAACTCAAACTGACAGCCACCCACAGTGAATATGACAATCATCGGTCGTCTGCCTCGCTGCTCTTCAATGTTTCAATATCGGACGCAAGCCGAGCTCAGAGTTTGTATTGATGCGAGAACCTGGATCCCCCGCCTGCCTTCCTTCCCCTGCTCGTGCAAACCCTTCCAGTCCCCCATCTTCCCCCAACCTCAACTCTCTTTCCCTCTCACGCTATGGAGGCTGCAATAACTCGGCCACGTACTCTCCCCTCACTCTTCCCTCACTTTCCTTTCACTCTGAAGTACTCTCAGTCGGGCCATTTTTGGTGATCACGCAACCGCGCTTGAAACGCAAGTCTACTTTTGGCACAACTGTGAGCCACTATTTCTTCCTTCTATGATTAGCTTGGTACTTTTGGCACAACTGTGAGCCACTATTTCTTCCTTCTATGATTAGCTTGGTACTTTCGGCCCAACTCTGAGCCACTATTTCTTCCTTCTATGATTAGCGTGGTACTTTTGGCTCAACTGTGAGACACTATTTCTTCCTTCTATGATCAGCTTGGTACTTTTGGATCAACTGTGAGACACTATTTCTTCCTTCTATGATTAGCTTGGTACTTTTGGCCCAACTGTGAGCCACTATTTCTTACTTCTATCAGTGGCTTGGTACTTTTGGCCCAACTGTGAGCCACTATTTCCTCCTTCTATGATTAGCTTGGTACTTTTGTCACAACTGTGCGTTACAATTTCTTCCTTCCATAACTGGCTTGGTACTTACTGCCTTGGTATTTTTGGCACAGCCATGAGCCACAATTCGTTCTTCTATAATTGGCTCGCTACTTTCATCAATCTCGCCTGACCCAGCTTGCCACACTCAAGGCTGCACCTATTCACCGGTTCGCTGGCAGCAGCTGTCGTCATCAGATATCCTTTATTGAACTTCAATCGAAGGAGTTTCATTGTAGTGCTTTTCTCGATCATCTTTGACATGATTCAATGAAAAAATCTGCAATGCACTGGAGTCACAACAAGATATCTAGCTCATGGTTTATGAAACTCTATTACGCCTCACTGTTCACTGTTGTTCATTTTCAACGAGAGTTTTCGCTTCAACTTTTTTACTCTATCTTACTTTAGAAACCTTTACTTATTTTCGGATTTAGCTTTCAGAAAATATCGAATTTTCTTTAGATCGCCCACATCAATCAATGCTCCAGAATCATGTCCTAGTCGTGGCCTTCTTCAATTTATAATTTAAGCAACCATTCATTTTTCATCGTATAGGCAAGAAATCTGGCTGAAAACTTCGAAATGGTATACTTTTATGATCTTCTGACTTAAACTGCAATGGTATGAAATTAGGAACATCTATGTGTTTACTCCAATTTGATAAACAGAATTAAAATTTAAAGTATCATCATCATTCTCTGCGGTGCCCCTTTGATGAAAAATTAATCTACTGCACTCCGTAGTGATCAAGTGTCTTAGATTGCAAAAACCAGCAAAAGGATTTTTCACGAGGACATTTTTTCGAGTCGTTGTTCAGAAGGTCACCGATGAAATCTGAGCAGCTCAACGCTGAATTTTCTTCCAAAATTAATGCCTCTTGACTATCAAAGATGCAAACAGAGCGTAAGAGACGCCAATGGAAAGAATCTTGCAATGCATTCAAAAACAATGTCTCGTGTGTTTTCACTAAAAAAATTTTGGCGGAACGTGAAAGAAAACTTTAAGATCCTTGAATTTCATGCTACCACTATCATTAAATGTAATGAGCGATGAGGGGAAGCTGCCCTCATGCATTCATCAGAAATGAGTGAGACTGATCACCGTTCAGTTTCTTAAGTCAGTGCCTACAAGGCCCTTTTTTGATGGAAATTCTTCCCATGTAAAACCTACAATAAAAGCCAGACATGCACGGCTTGAAACAATGATGACATTTAGAATTACAACAGAACTTGTGTCGCTGCTCTGAATCATACGTTGAAGTACCTTGCTTCTTTATTTTTGACATCAATCTTACAAAGTCAAAGCTTCGAAATGGCTGAAGTGCGCGTAGGGTGTATATCTAGCAATGTGAACAATTTGAACAAACTATTTATTTATTTATTTATTTATTTATTTATTTATTTATTTATTTATGTTCTGGTGAACGAAATTCTCTATGCAGTTCGATGATATATAAAGAATATTTATAACCCAACATGCGTCTAGTTTCACCAGAGTCAAAAAAACACTACAATTTGTAGACAACAATGGATCAACTTGTCGCGAACAATTTGCAATTTACAAATCTGTTCTCGATATTTCAACTAATATGTTCGAGTGCGTCACGTTGAAGAGCATTTTTCAAATTTCTAGCTCGTGTTGAGAATTTCATACCCTAGTCTACTTCACATTAATATTTGCTTAAATGGCAAAGTACCTCTCCAGTCTTGAGTACTCAACCTTCTCAAATTTAAGTAAAATGAAGTTAAGTTTGCTTTATTACAAGATATTTTTTTAACGGTAAACTAAGCTAGGATACTAAAAAACATTTATCAATGCATCTGTTTTTTCCGTACAACAAACTCATGGTATTTATCACATTCTCATTTGAAATGAGCTGATTTTGATGTGTCACAATAGAGGTCACACACGTTGCTACAAAGACAAGCACGGAAAACAGCCTCCCAACTCTCAAGCGTTGAACCTGAATTCATTTTGATCAATCAGTTATCAAGTCTGCATCATGCGTACTATTGATCATATTCATATTGATCACTAAGTTATCACATTCATATTGCTCATAATTCAAATTGATCAATAAATTATAATGTTCGTATTGCTCATAATTCATATTGATCAATGAGTTATCATGTTCATTTTGATAATTCATATTGATTAATAAGTTTAGAACCTGCATCATGCCCACTGTTAGCATCAGTTGTGGTTTTGATTTTACATGAAGATTATTTTCCCCCTCGAAGTTGGAGGAAAATACGACTGCTAAAAATAGTAAATATATTATTTAATTTTTGGTCTGACATTCTCATCTACCATTTGTGTTCGACTCCTTGACTCCCATTCATTAGGATCAGACAACTAAGTTCACGCGCTTACTGCTCTCTACTCAAAGATGTTGAGAAGCAGATTTCGATTGATTCGTTATGAACCCTCCAACTTTAAGCGTAAAGTTTCACCTCGAGTTCCTCGTTTTAGATGACCCATTTGTCCTTAATTACTTGTCACACCATGCGTTTGACCAGCACTTTCCTGGACAAATAATATCCAATATGGCTTTTGATTTTAAACTAGGTTGCTTGTAACTCAAATCGACTAAGAGTGTTTCATGAATACATATCATTTCATAGTTATTCTATAAGTCATTCATGAATAACTTGAGCGCATTTTAACGTTGTTAAGCGCCGTTATGTACACGCCATTTGAAACGGGTAGTTGCCTAGTAACTAACACCGAGCACGATACTTTGAACGCGTCTCATGCATCCGGTCGATTTGAGCCACTGTAAAGGTGCAGCAGGCAATCCTGTATTTTTAAGCATTCACAGCAGTCTTTAAAATGCAGGATTGAATGTCGCACACTGTACAGTGCAAAAAATGCATCTACTCGTTTTACATGGGGATTTCAGGTTGCTTTCGTTTATAGAAAAAATTATTCCTTGTTTTCTGTCCGTTCCATTTTACTCCGTTCTGTTCCCATGAAGGATTTATGGCTTTTTATAAGGGGTGGTTTTTAAGGAGTGATTTTATAGGGAGAAGCTTTTATGGAGAGTGGTTTTATAGGGAGGGGTTTTTTAGGAACTAATTTTTTCTACAGGCTTTCAACTTTTTATTAGCTTGCTGATGAACCTTATTGAAATTCAACTTTGAATATACCTTTAGTTGAGCATTAAAATCGAGACGGATAACGGAAAAATTGATCAGTTAGAACTAGAGAAATAGTTATCACGATTTCTCTTATATTTTTGAGGTTGATTTTTCTTTCATGAACTAACCGTGCTTTCTGACAACATTATTCCGTAATTAACGTTACATGAAAGTCGATAGTATAAAAAAGTGACACGTTGAAACAATGAACTCGATCTTTTTACGTTTAAATGGTTCAAGGGAGAACTCAACCACAATTCCCCACTCTACCCAGGTGTCGGAAATGGGTACCAGCTTGACCGGGGGTAAGCGTCATTGAGTCCTGGTGTTAGTTGTAAGGCATTTGAAAAACCAATGCTCAAGATGATTTGAATCAGGCTTGATTGGGATAAAACATCCTTCATCCTTACCTCAAGAAACTTTCAGCCAACTACCTCTTCACATAATGCACAAGTGTTCTTACAAGCATGTTGCGTCGTGCTGTGAGAGGAAAGATTATATTAGATAAGTTACTTTAAGTCTCTCTAAGCGTAGCAAAGGCGTCCCAAAGAGAGACATAGGAGGAAGATATCATTTACTATGAAGTTATAGAAACATGGAATCTATGCACAAGGTGTGGGAGCTGTAAGGAAATAGGGTCTAAATATATCAGCATTGAAATTATATTCACCGTTAATAGTGACCATCTTGCAAAAAACGCTAAAAAGCCAAAATGTTGTTCTCCAGTTTTTTATTTCTCTATGACCTCAAAGAGTGTGAAATCTAATGCACACAAAGGATCAAAAATATCTCTTTTTATAGAATCCTGATATTTAACTGAGTCATCGAGTCTTTCTTATACAGTCCTGATATTCAACTGAGTCATCTACATGGTAATTGCAGGAAATTTACCGTAGACAGGCTACCTGCAAATTGTTGCTCGAGACTTCGACTTGCGTGCTACGTCACTATCGTCACCATCATCGCATTCAGCCTTCAGTGATCAGCCCCTGGCATAATTCTTTTCATCATAAATTTTTTACTCATATTCCCAATTTTAAAACCACTGTCATCAAACGGACGCTGGCATCAGGTTATCACAAACATCAGAATGAGGACGACACTGCCATCCAGCAGAAGCTTCAAAAATTACATCAGGGCACAATTTCGACAAGAAAACAATTGTATTAGCATCTTTAGCAAGTGTGCCATACATGGCACGTGGGGCTGCTAAAGGCTTAAAAGTCATATTCATTATCACCAACAGATAGTCTTCTACGGCGATATCTCTACAACTGTTTAGCTCCCCAATTTGGTTCCAGGACCTTAGCATTATCATCACTAAACGAAAGTTGTTATTTCTTGCTTCTGAGAGTGCCCGTGTACGCGAAAGCAAAGCTGATGCTAGTGAGAGGACAGGAGGTTGTCAGATGGCAGCGTCGTTTGACTGAAGGAGTATGAGAGGTGTAAAGTGCCCAAAAATGCACATAGGAATTATACGCTCAGGAATGAATGGCAGAAAGAGGAAAAAGGCAATTTCGGGCCCACAGGTTGCTATACTCAAATTTGACCATTGTACTAGACTTAAGGAACAATTTACTTCTGCATAGCTTGTGGTAAATTCATTGTTTAAATTATTTATTTAGTGAACGCAAGACACGCTCTCGACGGACTATGACGAATGTCCAAAGTTATTATTATGTTAAATTTTTTTTTCATTAAGCTACCGATAAGTTCTTTATGATAAAAAAGTGAATTTTTCAAGATAAGATCCTTCTGAACAATGCAAACTGGATCCTCTAGTCTACTCTAGTCATCCTGGGAAGTTTAGTCTACTCTAGTCATACTGAATCCTCTAGTCTAGTACCCATTTTAAAGACCCATACCAAGGACAAAATGTATTTAAAACACCCTGTATCAAATCCCCTAGTGATACTGCGAGCTCAGACAGAACCTATTCAATGACCCATTTTCTTCAGACTAGTTCCCTTTAAGAATTAGACTAGTTCCCTTTAAGAATCAGACTAGTTCCCTTTAAGAAGCACTCGTAAGATCCCATGGTCATACCGTGGTCTCAGATAGAACCCTTTTCAAAGACCAATAAAAACTGCATTAAAAAAGCACCTTGTATCAAATCCCCGAATGATACTGCTAGCTCAGATAGAACCGATATTAAATCCTCTAGTCATGCCTAGACTCAGACAGAACCCATTTGAATGACCCATGGCAAGGACTAGTTCCCTTTAAGAAGCACTCGTAAGATCACCTGTTGTAGTATCCGGCGCGACGCTCTTTAAAGTAACGCTCCCGTGTGGCCTCCTCAATCAACTCTGCTTCTTTAAAGGCCGGCACTGCATTGCCTTCCCTGCCACGTGTGTGCAGCAGCACACGTGGTGTGCCATGCCTCGTCATGGTCGAATTCGTGTTCTCAAAGATTTAGTTACCAAAACCATGTATAATTTTGCACTAGATATGGTCGTGCTGGTGCTCTCATAATTTAGTTACCTCAACCACGTCTCGTCATGGACGTGCTGGTGTTCGCAAAGGTTTATTTACCTCAATCGTATAAAATTTTGCATGAGACTGAACCCAATTATGTATAATTTTGCGAGCAGGACACGAGACTGAACCCAATAATGCATTTAATTTTACGAGCTAGACACGAGACTGAACCCAATTACGTATAATTTTGCGAGCAAGACGCGAGACTGAACCTAATTATGTATAATTTTGCGAGCAGGACACGAGACTGAACCCAATGATGTATATAATTTTGAGAGCTAGACACGAGACTGAACCCAATTACGTATAATTTTGCGAGCAAGACGCGAGACTGAACCTAATTATGTATAATTTTGCGAGCAAGACGCGAGACTGAACCTAATTATCTATAATTTTGCGAGTAGAACACGAGACTGAACCTAATGTTTAACAGCAAGCAACAAATAGCTTTCTAGGCCGAATACCCTGAAAGAAGGTTCTATGGCAACATATCAAGATAAAATGAACTATGAAGTATGATAGGAAAAATAATTTATTTATTTATTTATGTTGATCACTAAGAATTAGATTTGCACATGAAATCGAATGCACTGAAATTGATTTGAGAGTACAGTACGGCAGTAAATATTATCATTTTAGGTATCCATCAAATTTTTATGTCTATATGCATCGTTTGCCTCATAAATGGAGTATTATCTCGCATCCATGTTTAGACGTGAATAGCTTGTGGGAAACGATGCTTATTTTATTTTTGTTCCTTGGCTTTCATTACTTCATTTAAGCATCACTGGCTGCAAAATGTAGGCGTATCATCTAAAAATATAATGTAATAATTGGATACAAAATGTAGGTGTATCATCAAATGCTTAGTTGAATTCCAACCAAAAGCGAAGCTTTCCTATGCATAATAGTAACGAAACCCCTTCATTTTTCATCCGTTGCACAGCTCATCCTTAATTAATTTCAGCTGAGCTCACAATAACAGGGCGCATTTGCTCTACACGAAACTTTAAATAAGTGTTCATAGATGAGCCTATAACTGGACATCTATGCACACATGCACGCTGATTTATTCAGGTATTACAAATACTGCAGCTATGTAGGTGCTTTTTCATACATATTCAAAAAAATATTAAATATGCTCTGAGTCCTACTCCTTATTTTTAAACTTTATCAATTCCAAAACACCGAGAGTGTTTCAAAATTGGAAATCTCTTATGACCAAAAAATTCCTCTCCTTTTTGTGGAAAATATCACGGCATTTCCTTTTTTGTACACCGCTCATCAGACTATCGCATTGACTAAGCTTGAGAACCTGAAGAAGTCTTTCATGCTCTACATCCTCCATTAAGCATCCATAATACTCCAGCATCCACAATGCGCTTTGTATCTGAGTCCAAATGATGACCAAGTTCCAGCGATAAGCGAGCAACTACCCCTGCACCGAATGACTAAGTGGGCAATTTGTTCGGCTTCGCTTGTGAACTTCACCATCCCTCGCCCTTATCGTGCTTGTGTGTGTGTGTGTGCGTGAGAGCGTGTGTGTGAGTGTGTCATACAGTTCATTTATGACAATTAGAAAAAAATACATAGTAGCTTACTTTTTAACGCATGAATCTTAGCGTTCTCCATTTCGTTTTTACCGTATGAACCCTAACATCCTCCGGCTCATTTGCCCTACATGAACTCGAACATTTTCCAGTTCATTTACCCCGTAAAAACTCATATATTCTCTGGCTCATTTTCTCCATATAAACCCTAATATTCTCCAAGTCATTTTCATTTCATGAGCTCAAACGCTACACACTCCCATGAATTTTAGCTCGCGACAAATATTTGTAGAACTAATTAACATTTTTGGAACGCGATGAAAGGAACGCATTAAAACTCGACAGAGTTATTTCATAAATTCACCCGAACAAAAATGTTGGGCTTCGGACGTACGCGATGAATTTATTTACTGTGAGAAAAATTTAGCAAGCACGTGCTACGACATTAGGAAATGAGTTAATTACAACGTAGTGATAATATCTTAATTTTGAGTTTCATCTTTTTAAGAGCATTATTTTTCAAAACTTGAAAAAATACGATCACACTGAAGGTGTCATGCATATCTCAAATGTCTCTCAAACGAATGTACAGCTGCGATGTGACGGTGCGTCATTTGCATATGCAGAATTACTTCATGTTAATTTTTATTTGTAAATAGGCTGGAGCGCAGCCACGTGTGGGTTGTTTTAAAAGTTAGGGTGTCAGCAACTCGAAATAATCTTCAAATGCCTAAATTTTTACCTTAACTTGTAAACGATGTGCTTTAAACTGGAATATCAAAGAGTTATTGCATGGTCGTGAATTTATAACAAAATGAAAGTAAATGGATTTAAATTTTAGTTTTATTTCTAAACCTAGCCTGATTAAGTTGAATGTTTTATAACCTTAATAATCTCGTTTTCAATTTTTTCATTATTAGAATAATTCATTATTGTTAATCCTTTCATATAACACACATCATACGCTTCTTTGATGAAGCAAGCAACCTCTGAACTGGGGTAATGTTCCGATCATAAATGTAGTACTTTTTATAAGGAATATCCATCACTAATATTAAAGCGATGAACATTTTGTGTTAAGAGTAACTGTGAAAGAAAATCATGAGTAATTAGGCAATCTCTGATCAGTAAAGACGAAAAATAATAACGCACCCAAAATTCCTATGAAAAAAATCTACTTAAAAAAGATTTGTAAGTATATTGAGTAGAAAAAGGGGATTTTTTGTTCCGCATTCACATCTACTTCACCCAAACTGAAGCAATTAAGTGCATTGTTTTTTATCAATAAATAGCTTTTCATCCGCCGCAAAATTTACTCCTTATCGGGACAACATATAGCTTCTTCATCATGGAACTAAAATGATGACTACCTTTTTACGGCAAGATTCTTTTTTTTGCTCGTTAACATTCCTAAAACATTCTCTTTTTGCTCGTCAACGTGCCTGGTCATATTGTCTTTCACCTCATCAGTATCATTAACGCACCTACTGAGTGAATCAGTAACACTGATACACTTGTATTGTACAGTTCACAACGCATTTTTTTCTCTTCAATGTGTGCGGTCATATTAATTGTCTTTCAACTAATCACTATCATTCATTCCCTTGCTGAGTGCATCAGTAGCAATGACGCACTTGCATTGTACAGTTCACAACGCATTTTTTTCTCTTCAATGTGTGCGGTCATATTAATTGTCTTTCAACTAATCACTATCATTCATTCCCTTGCTGAGTGCATCAGTAGCAATGACGCACTTGCATTGTACAGTTCACAGCGCATTTTTTGCTCTTCAATGTATGCATTAATTGTCTTCCAACTCATCAGTATTACCAATTCCCTTGCTGCTGAGTGCATCAGTAACATTGATGCCCTTGCATTGCGCAGTTCACAATGCATTTGCTGTCATGTATTTGCTCAGGTAGCCCTGTCTAGCCCGCCTGTGCATGGGATCACAATACTCTCAGACTAAACTTGGGACCAGCAGGCTTCCAATTAATAGGGTGGCGTTTTAAAGTTCCTTTGGGAACAGAGCACACAAAGACTTGCCATATTACTTCCATGATGCAATTGGAGCCCGCATACAACGCTTGTTTCATTATCACAACACGTGGCAGTGCTGACGTGCCCGTATTCCATAATATTGGGCTTATTGTGAAAATATTTACGCTTCTATCGATGATTTTTGTTCATTTCAAATTTGTATGTTAGGGCAAATCTTCCTCTCACTCACTGATCTTGGATAGCAATACTACGTGAGCGAGTCATTTTTATACTGTATAGGCCTTCTCGTTCATATAATGTTTAAAAAACATATGATGTCGATAATAACTGAAAAATCATAATTTTACGCTTTGTGTTCGGCTTTGTCAAAATGATAACGAAAGAGCAAAAAATGACAAAATAATGATTCCTATGTGTTTAAAATCAAATTCTTTCAACACTTCCTGTTCATGCTTCATGACCCACCCAAGTACGAAAATTATTCCTATCATTAGCAACGCTCATTAAAGACGCATTTTCTTTAGCACAAAGTTGTAGAATTTTTTTCGAGGTCACATAACAATTTGAAACTGTTACTTGAAACTACAATTTGAAAGTACCTTTGACTCTGTTAATTCTTCAGTATCCGAGAATTTTCACATGCATGAGAGCCCTGGAAAGCGTCCTATGCGACTGACGTATGTAGGTCATATAATGAATATTGCTTTCATAATAAAAACAGGTCTAAAAATTGGAAAACATAGTAACAGAATGTTCGAAAGGGTTTATTATATCATGTCGCAGCGCTTAAGGTGGCTGGAATGCATCTTTTCCGACCGCCAACAGTATAATTCGAGAATGGTGTTAAAAGAAACTAAGAGTGGTGTTGAAACAACCAAAATAAATAAAGTATTTGCACAGCCTAACATTATACCAATAGCCATCGCACAAATTTTACCAGCCCGGGTGCATGATTGCGATACTTCTTCTTTGATGAAAGAAAAAGCTTGGTTCCTAATTTTAAAAATGAAATTGTTTGCCTAATCGGTTATTTTGCTGAAAATTATTTAAAGGGGTTCCATCGCTGGAAGCAATATTCACAATTTAAAATAGCATCATGAACTTCCCAGTCAAACTTCTTCGCCGGAACATGCATGTTTTTCGCCGCATACGCGATTTAATTACTTGGGCGGCGAAAAACATGCATGCAGGCGGCAAAAAAGTTAGACTGGGCTTATGTATGGAGGGTCCACGTGTGTGTTCGCGATGTTCACATTCTAAAATAGCAAGGCGAATTCAACATGAAAAATGAGTAATAGTAGACAAAAGCAGGAAATTCAAAAGCTGCTCATACGAAATGATTTTTAAAACAAACATAAAAATTCGACAGATCTGCGTACAGAATTTGAGCGTATGCTGAAAATCATCCGACACCTTACGGCTAAGCACAGCAGGCTTTAAGGCTTTGTGACAATTTCCCTTCACAGCAAACAGAAGAAAACTCTGAATATATAAGGGATCAAAACTTCATTTTTTATTTTTCAGTTTCATTTTCCTCTAATTTCGGCTATGACTTTTGATTTCCGTTAGTCTCAATTTTCCTCTAATTTCGGCTATGACTTTTGATTTCCGTTAGTCTCAATTTTCCTCTAATTTCGGCTATGACTTTTGATTTCCGTTAGTCTCAATTTTCCTCTAATTTCGGCTATGACTTTTGATTTCCGTTAGTCTCAATTTTCCTCTAATTTCGGCTATGACTTTTGATTTCCGTTAGTCTCAATTTTCCTCTAATTTCGGCTATGACTTTTGATTTCCGTTAGTCTCAATTTTCCTCTAATTTCGGCTATGACTTTTGATTTCCGTTAGTCTCAATTTTCCTCTAATTTCGGCTATGACTTTTGATTTCCGTTAGTCTCACTGGCAGCCTCAAAAGGCTATTCACACCAGACATCAGAGGTGAAGGATTATTTTTTGTCGTATACACGTGCATTTAAATTTTCTTGGGAGCAGCTACTTTCCCCGAAGACATATTTCTTCAATTGTGCGTAATAAACTTTCCAAATAATTACTTTAACCAAAATATTACAGAGGAAAAATAGTGCAATATTTTGGCACTTCACCTTCCATCACCCTCCCTATAAGTTCAGTTCCTACCCCAACCAATACCAATATAATATACAATCTTATTTAAAAATTTTCCCCATAGCCATGTTTTCTCCTTACGCGTAGGGCGAATGCAGATTAAAGAATCCCTTATAACTGGAAGTTAATCGTTTACTATCGTATTCGTAACTTCCCACCACAGTCGTGCTTTTCTCCTTTTCTTTAAAGATGTAAGGCGGCTGCAGTTTATAAAATTCGCCTAAAAAGTGTTACGAACATGATCGAAATCAAGGAGGTTGATCGAGATCGAAAATACCATGGGTGGTTGCAAACCATTCAAATTACCGTTCCTCAAAATTTGCACGAACTGTTATGAAATTTACTAACGTTTCTTAATGTACTATCAGTGTATTCAATGAAAATACTGAAGCTGATATTTGAAAATGTAACACCATAGTATTCACAAAAGATACTGCCTTTATTACACTGTAGTACAAGAAAATTCACAAAAGGCACTGTCATTACTAAAATGTAACTCAAAAACATTTAAGGAAGTTACCGCCGTCGTGAAAATGTAACACCACAGTATTTAAGAAAGATGATGACGTTCTTAACATGCCGCACAAAAGTATTCCAGAGCGATACAATCATTAGTAAAAAATTCGCCACAAGTTGCAAGAAGATAATATCGTTATCACTGTGTAGTAACCAACGCCTTTTTGGCCTAATGTTTGCTGACGCGAGTAGCAGGATATGTGAGCACGCACATAACGTCTTTATTTGCGCATAACGTCCCAGATAACGTCCTTGTACGCACGTAACGTCCCACATAACGTCCTTCTACGCACATAACGTCTCACATAACGTCCTTGCACGCACATAACGTCCCACATAACGTCCTTCTACGCACATAACGTCTCACATAACGTCCTTGCACGCACATAACGTCCCACATAACGTTCTTGTACGCACATAACGTCTTACATAACGTTCTTGTACGCACATAACGTCTTACATAAGGTCCTTGTACGCACATAACGTCTTACATAACGTTCTTGTACGCACATAACGTCTTACATAAGGTCTTTGTACGCACATAACGTCTCACATAACGTCCGTGTAAGCACATCACGTCCCACATAACGTCTTTGTACGCACATAACGTCTCACATAACGTCCGTGTAAGCACATCACGTCCCACATAACGTCTTTGTACGCACATAACGTCCCCCATAACGTCCGTGTAAGCACATCACGTCCCACATAACGTCTTTGTACGCACATAACGTCTCACATAACGTCCGTGTAAGCACATCACGTCCCACATAACGTCTTTGTACGCACATAACGTCTCACATAACGTCCGTGTAAGCACATCACGTCCCACATAACGTCTTTGTACGCACATAACGTCCCACATAACGTCCGTGTAAGCACATCACGTCCCACATAACGTCTTTGTACGCACATAACGTCTCACATAACGTCCGTGTAAGCACATCACGTCCCACATAACGTCTTTGTACGCACATAACGTCCCACATAACGTCCGTGTAAGCACATGATATCTCAGGTGTCCCTCTAGCCAGCACACACCGCCGCTACAACAAACATCTTTGCAATAAGTATAGGGCTGTGGGAGCCAACTAAATCTTAACGATCTAGTTCTCATTAAATATTAATATTAAACAGAAATAAACATATTTGCATTAAGTATAAGCCAACTGTTTACTTGGAGATCCTCTTTAAATATTAATATTAAACAGAATAGCAATATTCGACGCTAATAATATTAAACAGAATGTATCAGTGATTATTTGGTTGTCATTGTTCGCACTGTTTAGATGCATTTTGAGAAGCGTATCGCCTAACTTGTTAGGTATAGCTCGAGCTGTGGGAGCTTGCTGTTTGCTTGAAGATCTGGTCCTCGTTACATAAAAATACATGCGGTATATTGGACAGAAAGTACCAGTGATTACCTGGTTTCATTATTTGCACTGTTTAGGTGCATTTTGAAAAGCGTATCGCCTAACTTGTTAGGTATAGCTCGAGCTGTGGGAGCTTGCTGTTTGCTTGGAGATCTGGTCCTCGTTACATAAAAATACATGCGTTATATTGGACAGAAAGTACCAGTGATTACCTGGTTTCATTATTTGCACTGTTTAGGTGCATTTTGAAAAGCGTATCGCCTAACTTGTTAGGTATAGCTCGAGCTGTGGGAGCTTGCTGTTTGCTTGGAGATCTGGTCCTCGTTACATAAAAATACATGCGGTATATTGGACAGAAAGTACCAGTGATTACCTGGTTTCATTATTTGCACTGTTTAGGTGCATTTTGAAAAGCGTATCGCCTAGCTTGTTAGGTATAGCTCGAGCTGTGGGAGCTTGCTGTTTGCTTGGAGATCTGGTCCTCATTACATAAAAATACATGCGGTATATTGGACAGAAAGTACCAGTGATTACCTGGTTTCATTATTTGCACTGTTTAGGTGCATTTTGAAAAGCGTATCGCCTAACTTTACTCGGAGTTTCCTAAACTGAAAGATTCGCATCAAGCATTGATTCATAAATATTCACATCCCAGTCGCCATGCCATGCTCAAAATTTGCAGCCTATGCTTAACTTGGTAGGATTTTACTTTATTCCCCCGTCGAGAATAGTTTATAAAAGCCCTTGTTCTTTGCTCCAAGGAATGTGAGCAACACTCGGCAGTATCCCAAATACAGACACCTTGAGGCACGCTAGTTTTGTGGTGTTACGTAACTCATTTTGGTTGATAAATTTAACAAAAAACTTAGAATTTCATCTACATAGAAGAACACTTTTGTTTTCCTGTGCTTTAAAGCAACGTACTTCATTTTCTTGTATATGCTTATTGGCGAGCTATCTCGTACGTTTTTCATCAACAGCGGGAAAACAACGGAAGCATCACTGCCTTGCAATAACATTACCTAATAATACTCTTGATGTGTTTATGCATATATATTTACATATTTATATATATATATATATATATATATATATATATATATATATATATATATATTGTCAAATGAAATTCGTATTCAGCTGGAAAATATTATTTTCTGTCGAGCTTTCATTTGACAACATTTCGAATTTCATTTGACAACAATGGAACCTGGATGTCCGCTATTTCAACTAATATATATATATATATATATATATATATATATATAAATATATATATATGTATATATTTGTTTGGTGTCCGCTTCTTACGTCTCTCTGTCACGGCTCTCAAGGATGCTTAAACTACCGTATCTGTGATACGGGTTTCACCAGCGCGCAAGTACAAGAATATTTTAATCACGAGTACTATTAACATAGATATTTTTATTTGTCAACCACATCTCGAGGATTTATTCAAGGAAAATATTAAATCCTGTAATTTTTGACGGGCCTGGTACTCTACTAGCGTTACATAGCAGCACCGGCATACAAAGGCGTAGAAGTTGAAATTTTTCGCGCACGTGGAAACGAAACAACAAGTATGAAACTATATTCGAAGATGACTGAGACAAAACCGAAAAGGATACCTACATACCAAGGAGGCTTTTTTTGTGTTCGTCTCTCGTTCATCCAGACGCCCATACCTAAGTAGGAGCTATTCTGGCCTCTCACGTGAGAGACGTTCTCCTCCCTCTCTCTTTTGCTCTCCCACTCAGAAAAGGATATATACTCCCTCCCACAGTGCGCTCTCTCGCATGCTCTCCCACTCAGAAGCGTCTATTGATCCAACGGAGCTCTCGTAACATTGGGCTCTCACTCAGGTCGAGTATTGCAGAGCATGCGCTTGCGCATGCGCCGTGCAACCCAACCGACCTGACCGTTTGGTCCCTTCTCACCGTCCGGCTCACAGCATCTCTACATCTTGCTCTCACTCTGTCTCTTCTTCTCATCTGCGATGTCTAGCCGGCTGTAGATTTCCCTAAAGCATAGGCATGTTCTGCTCATAGGTCCCGCTCACATTTACGTTTACGAACAGCTTTTCGTCAAGTTTGGAACTTGATTGAGAATTTGATAAATGCGATAACTCCATGGAATGACAACAGTTCGTTAAACAAGCTTGATTTTCCTGTAAATTTTTGCCGCGTCGGTCAGATGATACGGTATAATTTTCTACGCTCTATTTAACACTGTCCACGTATGATGATGCTATGATTTATAATATCTGAAGGCAATACCATCGTACATATCTCTGGAGGACATAACCAACAATACTGCCCTTACAGCTGCTACGACTCCTAGACACAAGTACTTTTCGTGTCAGCCTTGTGACTAATGGAAGCAGAGACGATGTGCAGCGTTCCTTTGTATGGGCAAAGCTCTTTTCTTTGTTCTCGAGAGCGGCAGACTTCCTAACGGTTGACGCCATCGCCGCTGGGTATCTGGTGCATTAAACGTTGCTTTCACACTCCAGATTTGAAAGGTGCCCATGCTAACAATATTAAGTTTAATGATATTACTAAGAAGAATTAAACCTAGGTGCCCATGCGAACATTTTTTATGATAAGTTACTAAACCATTGCATTGAATACCGGAAACTTTATGAGCATCTGGTATATCAAACGTTGCTTTCACACTCCAGTTTAGCAAGGTGCCCATGGGAACATTTCATTATAAGGTCAACGAAATTACAAAACCATTGCATTGAATATCAGAAACCTTATGGGTAATTGTGGAAAGTCACCGGGGAAAAAGTAAAAGTCATTTATACCTTGAAGAAGTAACGTCATCTTCATTCATGTAAAAGGAGGAGTAAATACCAGAAGTTATGGATGTAAGAGTATGTACGGATAATTTTAAAATAGCGTCAGAAACGACAGTTAGTGCCTTTCACCTTTAATAAACTTTTACCTTTATATTATAGCCTCCGCTGTCCATCAACTGAAGAGTGAGTATCTGGGATGTCAGTATTAAGGCGACGTGCATCGCGTTGAAATCAAGACGCAAGTTTGAAATTGGCATGTAATGAACATCACAATAGCACACCATTTAATTCTGAAGTCCAAGATTACCAAACCTATACAACCACTAAGTGACATGGGCGAATTCAAGATGATATGTGCAACTTTTAAATAATATGTGCAAGTATTGAGTGGGAAGTGATGGTCAAAATCAAGGGCCTTCGAAACCTATAAGTATCAATGCTCCAAGTTACATGAGGATTTTGACCAATATCGCTTCAATCAATTTGCAACACAAATAAAAACGAGTCTTACTTGTGTTCAAAAATACACGTAACAGGTAGATTTCGAAACACTTAAAAAAATACAAGGATTAATTTTAAATAAACGTTTTCATGCAAAATTTCCAAAGATTTATCGCTTGCTCGTCGCAATGTCAGAGTTGTCTGATTTTTTCCTCGGCGAAATTCTCCAATTTGCCTTTTATGAGATAAAATTTGGCTTCATAACGTATCTCAATATCAAATTTGTCATGTTTTTTGTCGAACTAGTTCCTTTAATTTGGCTTTATTAAGAAAAATTCGAGCTAAAATATAATATTTTGAACTGAAAAAGATATTCCAGTAACCCTGTTATTTACGGTCATGTATTGAGCGAGTCCAAAGGGTCTTTTCACCCCCAGGGCGTGTACTCATGTGTGAATAATTTTAACAACTTGATAGGCATAAAATTCGCCAAAACGCTCACCACTTTATTATCATACAAAAATCTAAAATATGCCACATATATGGCTCATTTACGCATACCTTGATGTTAGCCCTATTTCATCAAAATTTGTATTCCTATCCATCATTCCTTCAGGCATCTCAAATTGAGTTGGTGGCTGCACAAACTTTCACGCAAAATAAACCAACTAGACAGCAATTGAATTACTATTTTCAAAAAAACTACATCGCGCAACTTGATTGAGGAATAACTCAAATTTGCCCTAAAATCCATGTGATCAATAATAATAAAAAATCAATAAGATCCGCTCACTAATTTTAACCCTTCAACGTCGAATTTCTTTCCTGAAGAGGGAAATTTTTTTCCAATAATTGTTTGCTGTTTTGGCATCGATGGCGATAGAAAAACAACATGCAATCGGGAAATCGGGACGCTGTGACTAGATCGAATGTAAACGCGTTCTGAAAGTCAATGATACGAAGTTGTGTAGAAACTTGCCTTCAATTTTGTGTAATTGCATTTATTTGAAAGAGGACACTGGTGTCCTCGTGGGCGTTAAAAGGGTGCAAAGATAACATAAAGCTCAAATCATTGAGGTTCAACTCCGTTAGACAGGTAACATGTGCGTTAACGGGCTCTAGCTCAGACATATTTACAGCCTATCCCGTGACAGCAGCACAACGCTTCATGTAAACGGCAGATACTAAAACAAAAGAAATATTGAATTCTGCAGAGAGCACTTTTTTTAAACATGTATATTGCGTGATAGCTATAATTGTTGTAATGTGAGAAGAAATTTCCGCCCTGAACATTTGAACTAAAAAGAGTAAGTCACGTGTTCAAGCATAAATAGTCATCGGGTCGTACATATTTCAGTAAAAAAAGCTGAATTTCAGAAAATCATACTTCAATTTATATTTTTTTCACTGACTTACCTCAAAACTAAACATGAATTCAGTAACTAGAAATCAATTATGATCACTACTATGGTATTAAAATGTGTGCTCACAATTTTCTAAAAATCTTCTGGAGTCATTATTTAAGTTTATTCAAAGTTATAAGAAGAAATTAATTTCACTCTCTGAGAAATATTCAGAGAAGATGTGCGGATATATTCGAGACGCATTCGTACAGAGGAACGACAAAAACCAAATCGTACACCCTGATTCTTGTTGACGGCAGAAGCCCGGATTTCTCGTGAAGTTTAACGAACAGAAGTAATGGGGAAAAATTCGCTGAACGTACCTGCTTCAGTATTAAATGACCTGAAGCCTCATGTAGTTCTAGCACATTCAATGCTTCAGTATTAGATGACTAGAAACCAGAGTGAACAAGCATAATTTTATGGCCTTGTGTTTCATTAAATAAATTCTGAGTTCATAATTTTACTTGTCTTGAATTGCTGTGACGAACGGCTGTGACAAAAGCCTTGAATTTTTTTGCACCGTTTTATTCACATCTTGATGCGAATCCCAGAAATCCAAAATTTGAAACTTTTTGATCAATCTTAAGCGTTCTAGACTAAATGAAATTTTAAACCTAGAAGCTATTTTTTAGAGGCAACCACTTAACTTAATCGATCCCACAAATAGTTAAAGCTCACGTTGTCAATTGTGATAATTTCTGGTTTATGATATTACTAATGCATTCCTTGTAGCAATAAATAAGTATCGACAAATTATTTATTAGCGTAATATTACACGTACATTAGCGAATCAATGTAAAGTTTCTGCCTGCACCTATATTTTGAAATGTCTATGAGCATATTCAGTTAAATAAATTCGAGGAAAATACTGTAGCTGACGAAAATTCACAAATAAAACTATCATAAAATTTGGTATTGGTTGAAAATCACCTAAGTATTTGTCAGAGGTTCTCGTAATACCAGAATTTGAGTTGGCTAATGGGGATTTTTTTTAATTTATAACATGTAATTTAAATTTCTTTGTAGGATGTTGGGACATAGTCATGGAAAAATTAACATTGAATTAATTTTATTCATGAAACCCACTTCTAGAGGATTTTCTTTCACCTTTTCAACAATAAAACATCACATATGAGCTTGAGCTTGATACATTAGAAAAGGGCACGCGAATAACACATTTAAAACATAATTTTCGTCATCCGGCATATTTGGTGAATGAAACTCATTTGTGAACTTGTAAAACAATAAAATATTGTAAAATCAAAGGAATTTTTTAGGAAGTATCAGAAAGCCATTCATTGCTCGAAAAGGCAAATAAAAATGTCAATAAATTCACCTGCAATTTTATAACATGATGATTTGACGTGCTCGCCATAGCCGTGTGTCTATAGGCCCTGCCCGCCGTGCGGGAAACGCGGGTTCGAGTCCCGGCGCTGGATGGCAATTTTCTCTGTTGGGTATAGGATAAAAATTTCAAGCACAATACCCCACTCTACCCAGGTGTCTGAAATGGGTACCGGTCTTGACCGGGGGAAAGTGTCATGGCGTCCTGGCGTTAGTGTCGGGTTTTTCCGCCAAAAGATATTGATTTTTGTTACGGCAAGAATAACTCGAACGATTTCTCGAAGCGTAAGGGAAAATTATGAGAAGGATAATGAAAAGCGGTACTGGACTCAGCTTGTTTTTCTGCTGTGTAGTTTATTGAAGGAAAACCAAGGAGGACTGGCTTGGATCTTGATCTCGGGAAGCTTGTCGAGGTGGGCAATCCTCGCCGGAGAACCAGGCTGGCGTCGACAAAGGCCGGCACGAGATGGAGTAAGCCAGGGTGAGTGAGTTGTATTTGGGAAGTTGAATTAGGCAATTTCAGGTGATTGAGCGCAGATCAGTGAATTAGTGCAGGTAGAACTAATGACTCAACATAAGGTGAGGTTGAGGGTGCAAGTTAAATCTTGCTCATGTGAGCAGAAGCAAGTTGGCGCATTAAACACATTAGCACGTTAACGGGAGCAAGTAAAAGTTACTGCTTAGGTGAGAATAGCGTTAGCATGGCACTCATGAAAAAACCCAGGGATAATGGGTGTTGTGGCGTTTTGTTGACGTGAAACTCTAGGCTGAGTTAAAGGCAAAGCTCAAGGCCCAGGGATAATGGTTTGTGTGTATGGCGATGCTGTAGAGGTCCTGCACAGGGGTCCAAGATGCTGGGTGAAACATTCCAGGAGAGACATCAAGACATTCCAATCACTGAATCCAAATTATAATGACAACTCTTCCCACACGGAGAATCTGAAAAACTCCTACAGGTCTGGCTCCGGCTACATTGGGATTCTCACTTTTGGACTCAAAAAGAGATAGGACAGACTTTAGGTTGACAGATTTTTAATCAAGAGATAAATTGTTTAATCACTAGTGCCTCTGGCTTTTAACTTCTGAGTAATGGCTTACGAATTTCCAAGAATAAAGATCGTGATTCCTTACCGAGACTACGGGCAAGTAAACACGAGATCTACGAAAAATGGTGAAAATATCAAATGACTGCACTTTTGAAAGCAGTAAGAAAAACATAAAAATCCTAAAGTTTATGGATATAAATCCTACTGAAAAATCTTAGTAGATATCATATGCAATAATAAAGGAATTAAATACTCATATGTATCCCCAATGATGAAAGAAAGGGGACCTAAACGTTGATTTCACAGGCGGAAAATACGCGAAGAAAGAAAACACGAAAGCACGAAGTTACGCGTGGCGATCTAGCCGGCGGCTTACGCGTCGGCCTAAGCCAAAACCGCCAGCAATTCGCACACACTTAAGATAGGCAGATAGTTGGGTGCTTTTATCACAAGAATGCGAGGAGTTAAATTAAATTCCATAGAAATGTTTCTCTATTGAAATAAAGGCGTTTACTTAAAAGTTTCCCAAACGAGTATGGAATTAAGAAAAGGAAATACCAAAATTTATCAAGCATAGGCATGAATACTTTTCGTAATTTAAACTACAAAAAAAAAGAATAAATGCTACTATACACATGCCTATAGTATTTATAATCACAGAGTAATGACAAAGACGGCGATGCGAGGTTCCGCCATTACACAAAGACGCTATCGAACGAACGCCGGCAATATTCGCCGCGTTCATTCAAGCAGAAATTATCGTGGATTAGTAGATTATCGAAATGAAAAAGGAACGAGTCTGATTATGCTTTGATAATAAATTCATGACACGGAAATGATATGCACATCAAACATGATTATGCTTTGATAATAAAATCATGACACGGAAATGCAATATCTTTACGCTAAGTCACGCTGAGAAAAGATAAAACACAGAATGAGACACATGCTACATCAATATCATCAATATTCACACGCATAACTACACAACTGAATAACACTGCACTGTCACTTATTTATACTCACTGACACGACGAAAAGGACACGATAACTTCTAACACATTTAAAAACTCACGAGAATTTGCTTGTAACACCGCAAGGTAGGACGCCTGAACAAAGAGTGGCTTTTTGAACCAGAGGCGCGCATTGCGCAGTATTGCCACCAGAGGGCTTCTCTCTCGAAAAATGTTAAGTGTTGTTTTTATTATTTCATGCATTTACACAAAAACTTTCATGATTACGAATTAGAAGTAGAAAATAATTAATAATAAATTAGAGAAATATTTTTAATGCTACTATTTAATTTCTTTAAGTATGAATGGCAAATTTATACTTTTTACACTTATGTAGCGGTATGCTACATTACCCCCCAAGGCGCAGACCGAAAGGTCCACCCGCTGCAATCATCTGTAGCGGGAAGGAGGGCGAACTACACGACCCTGCCGAGTTCGGCAATTGGCAAATGATACTGAGCGGGGCAGTTTCACCAAACGGGTCTGCAAGTTTAGATCGGCAAGAGTCCTAGGAACAGGAGTTACTGCAGCGGGCTCGTCTGGTCTCTCCAGACTTGTCGCTGTGTCAGTAAGAGGACTAGAGTTAGAATCTACGACAGGGTTAGAGATAGGGTTTGAATGTACAGACACGTAGAAAGGGTTACACTCAAGTTGACTAGGCAACAAGGCAGCCAACTGAGGAAGCTGAGATGGTAGATATGATCGAGTCTCAGTGGAAGGAGAAATCTGCGGAGAGGAGGATGAGTTATGAGTTACACTATGATCAGAAGTGTATGCGACTTTTAATCGATCAATGCTCACAGGATCGTGTGAACCGAATCGTTCGAGAATGAAGTATTTTTGCTTGCGTTTAAGTACTTTGAATGGGCCATCATAAGGGCGCGTGAGTGTAGGTTTTATAGCATCATTTCGGACATACACATGTGTGCAGTCTTGCAGGGCGGCATCTAGTTTGTCCTTAGACTGCGGCATTCGTGGGGCAACATACTCAATCTTACGCATGCAATCCTTTAGGCAGGTTACATAAGCGGAACGGTCAGCGGATGAAAATTCAGGCAAAGGTTTTGGGTCAACAATGTCGCCGGGAAGACGAAGCGTCTTCCCATACAACATTTCAGCCGCTGTGCACTGCTGATCCTGTCTGTGTAGGTTTCGAATGCTAAGTAGTACTACTGGAAGTCTATCAGTCCAATCGTGACTGCAATTAAGGCAGCGCAAGGCAGACTTGAGGTCTCTGTGGACTCTCTCAATAAGTCCATTTGACTGCGGATGATATGCTGTAGTGGATGTGTTTGCACACCCTAAGGCGGAGCTAAGCTCCCTCCAGAAGTTGGAGGTGAATTGTGATCCCCGGTCATGTGTGACACTTAAGGGAACCCCAAATCTAGAGATCCAGTTAGATAAGAAGGCGCGCGCTACAGTCTCAGTTTGGGTATCAGGTAGAGGGACAGCCTCAACCCAACGCGTGAACCTATCGATGATGGTCAACAAATAAGAATAACCGCGCGATAAGGGCAAGGGACCCACCAAGTCTAGGTGTATAGAGTCAAACTTGTGACCCGTGAATGCACAACTCTGCAGCGCCGCACGATTATGTTTCACCACCTTACTACTCTGACACGCATGGCAATTTTGCACAATTTGCTTGACCTCCTTACGCATCGCTGGCCAGACGAAACGATCAGAAATCAAACGCAATGTACGGTTAATACCTGGATGAGAGAGGGAATGAAGGTGGAGGACAGCTACTCTGCGGAGCGTCGCAGGAAGATACAAACGAGAGGGTCGCTCGGCATCACGGTACACGCCGTCAACCAAGGTTAGTTTTGGAGGGGAAGTGTTAGAAGGTTTGAGAAGGTCCTGAAGTTCAGGATCCTCCTTCTGAGCATTAGCAATGTTGCCGAAGGTGATTTCACCACTGGTTTGGACAGAATTGATTCTGGAGAGACAATCGGCTACAGTATTGTCTAGTCCCTTAATGTAACGAATGTCAGTGGTAAACTGACTTATGAATGACAGGTGTCGAGCTTCCCTAGGGGAATGTCTTTCAGAAGGCATTTTTATCGCTGAGGTCAAAGGTTTGTGATCTGTGTAGATCACAAACTCCCTCGCCTCTAGAGCATAGCGAAAGTGTCTCACAGATAGGTAGATAGCAAGAAGTTCCCTACCGAACGCGCTATAACCACGCTCAGTGGGCGACAGCTTTTTGGAAAAGAAAGCAAGAGGAGAGATATTAGTACCCACTTGTTGTTGCAACACAGCACCTACGGCGGTACTGGATGCGTCAACAACGAGGCTGAAATCAGTATTAGCAATAGGGTAGGATAGTTCAGTCGCGGAAGCTAACTTATGTTTTATCTCTTCGAACGCTCCCCGTGCTGCGTCTGTCCATTTTATCTCAATAGATTTGCCTTTTCGTTTCGGTTCGAGGAGGTCAGACAAGGGCGCTAAAGTTTGAGCACAGTTGCGTATGAAACGATGGTAGAAGTTAACAGAACCTAGGAACCTTCTTAGTTTCTTCTGGGTCTGTGGAAGAGGAAAGTTTTTGATCACTTCTACTTTGGAAGGCAAAGGTTTTAGACCTAGGCTAGAGATTTCATGACCTAAGTAAATCAGTGATGGCTTTCCGAGCTCACATTTTGCAGGGTTTACGAGGAGTCCATTGTCGGACAATCTTTGAAAAACGACCCTAAGATGGTCTTTGTGCAACTCTGGGGTTGTGGACGCCACAAGGATGTCGTCTAGATAGACATAAGCGAAAGTGAGGTCAGAGAAAATTTCAGCCATGTGTCTCTAGAACGTTTGAGGTGCGTTCCGGAGACCATATGGCATCTTTAGGAATTCAAAGAGACCAAACGGAGTGATTACCGCGGTCTTAGGAATCGCAGACTCATCCAAGGGAATTTGATGAAAGGCGGACTGAAGGTCGATCTTAGAGAAAATTTGTGCTCCCTCTAAATTTGCACTGAAATCATGAAGGTAGGGGATAGGATATCGATCAGGTAAAGTAACGGCATTCAACCTGCGGAAATCCCCGCACGGTCTGAATTCACCGTTAGCCTTGGGTACTAGCAAAAGAGGGCTAGCCCAAGGGCTTTTGGAAGTGCGTATGATGCCATCTTCGAGCATCCTAGCGAATTCTTTCTTAGCTAACGCCAATCGGTCAGGCGGCAGTCGCCTAGCACGGGAGAAAACTGGCGGACCTTGCGTCTCTATGAAGTGCTTTGTGCATGTTTGCATGTTGTTAGAGACTAAGTTAGGGTTTGTTAATGCAGGGAAATTTTTAAGTTCCTGTTCAAACATGCACTCCTCCTTGAAAGCAATCGAGAAGGAATGCAAGACATTAGCTCTAGTTATGCTGCAAGCGGGAATTGAGATCTGTGTCTCCTCGTCCCTAATACAACGATTCCTAATATCTACAACTATGCCATACTTGGCCAGAAAGTCTGCACCTATTATGGGTTCTTGGACTTCAGCTATCAAGAAGGTGAATACAAATTTTCTCCTCAATCCCAGACCGCACTCTAAAATTCTCTCACCGAAACAAGGTATTGGCGTGCCGTTTGCGGCGCGTAATGTCGCCAACAAGGGGTTATTTTTATCTTTCACCGTGGCTGGGATAATTGAAACACTGGATCCAGTGTCAATCAAGAATCGATACTTAGTGACGTGATCGTGAATGGTCAAGAGGCGAGTAGTCTGGGAATGAGGCAACGCAGTACTCGCTACTATGCGTCGCTGATGGCGTTTCCCGAAGTCATTTCGGTATAACGAGGACAGTATCTAGAGGCACATTTGCGAGCTTGGTCACCAAATTTCATGTGGTACCAGCATAACTGGCTACTAGCATCACGAGAGCGCGACCTGAAACGGCGGTCTTGATTTGACCTATCAAAAGATCTACCTCTATCAAAGCGTTGAGGAGGAGGAGGAGGATAGTTGGAGTGATAGTCATAGGGATAGTCGTAGGCATTTTGGTGGCTTTGGAATCTCCCTGGGCCTTGCTGAATGTGAGCCACACTTTGACTCTGACCTATTTGAAAATTTTGGAGAGCTTGCTTTATTTCAGCGATGTCCTGCTGCAGCTTATCTATTGTGGCTGAGGATTCACTAGGCGCCGTATTTGACGGGCTAAAAGTTGTAGCTGCTACATTTAAGGAAGCAACCTGTGGTTCTCGAGGCAAATTGATATTTCTAATCACAGTCTCTGCGGACTCCGCTAGTTTCTCTAACGTTTGCTCGGGCCCTGCTAGCGATAGAAAAGGCCGCACGTTAGGTGACAGCTTTGTCATGAAAACTTCCTTCAGAAACCCCTCAGCTACGGCAACACCAGTAGCGAGTTTCCGAAGTTCTTTCACGAGCGAAGAGGGAGAGAAGGAAGCAGAGACAGGTGGAATTGCTGAGGCATCTACAAGACTTCGGAATTTGTCCGCATCGGACATCTGAAGCCTTGCCAAGATTTTGCCTTTCAAGATTCCGTAAGGATTATGATCTGGAGGGTTTTCTAATAGGTCATTAGAGTTATTTAGTAGTTTTGTGGGCGCAGCGCTCACAAGCGCATAGAATTTGTCTATCTCCTGATTTATCCTATTATACCTAAACACAGCTTCCACCTGGTTGAACCAGGTGTGAGCGTCCCCTGGAATGAAAGGAGGGAGCCTAATGGGATTTGTGTGTGCTCGATCTTCATTATCGGAGTCAGGCATGCTAGCAGTCTCTTTTTGGGGATGCGCAATTAAGAAATCAGTGCCTATGACTTGGGATTAAGTAGCGAGGGGTTGCGTTAATTCTTCACCTACTCAATCACTCAAATTAAGTTGAAACCGAAGGAAGGAAGTATGAAATTGGAAACGAAAAAAATTTTTGCGGTATGCGGCAATTTGCGTAGGCACGAAATTAAAGCGGTGAGAAAAATTATTTTTCTCCCCACTCAATCAATCAATAGCGTTGAAGAAAACGGAAAGAGAGAGAATGGAAACGAAGATTTTTACGGTAGTCAGAAATAAATGCACAGCACGGAAATAGAAAAAAATATTTTCCCTACCTACTGAGGCACATGAAATAAACAAACAAGGACAGGAAATGGCGCTGAAAAAAAATTTTTGTTAGAGCTGCTCAGAGAGATATTAGCACGGACAACCCACAGGAAATTTCTCAAACTACCACGAAATGGGAAAATTTATCACTACAATGATACGCCAACATTATCCTCTCACAATCTCTCAAACACTTCGAGTTTAGTTTTTATTTTACGAGATTTCCCGGCCAATGCACCAGTGTCGGGTTTTTCCGCCAAAAGATATTGATTTTTGTTACGGCAAGAATAACTCGAACGATTTCTCGAAGCGTAAGGGAAAATTATGAGAAGGATAATGAAAAGCGGTACTGGACTCAGCTTGTTTTTCTGCTGTGTAGTTTATTGAAGGAAAACCAAGGAGGACTGGCTTGGATCTTGATCTCGGGAAGCTTGTCGAGGTGGGCAATCCTCGCCGGAGAACCAGGCTGGCGTCGACAAAGGCCGGCACGAGATGGAGTAAGCCAGGGTGAGTGAGTTGTATTTGGGAAGTTGAATTAGGCAATTTCAGGTGATTGAGCGCAGATCAGTGAATTAGTGCAGGTAGAACTAATGACTCAACATAAGGTGAGGTTGAGAGTGCAAGTTAAATCTTGCTCATGTGAGCAGAAGCAAGTTGGCGCATTAAACACATTAGCACGTTAACGGGAGCAAGTAAAAGTTACTGCTTAGGTGAGAATAGCGTTAGCATGGCACTCATGAAAAAACCCAGGGATAATGGGTGTTGTGGCGTTTTGTTGACGTGAAACTCTAGGCTGAGTTAAAGGCAAAGCTCAAGGCCCAGGGATAATGGTTTGTGTGTATGGCGATGCTGTAGAGGTCCTGCACAGGGGTCCAAGATGCTGGGTGAAACATTCCAGGAGAGACATCAAGACATTCCAATCACTGAATCCAAATTATAATGACAACTCTTCCCACACGGAGAATCTGAAAAACTCCTACAGGTCTGGCTCCGGCTACATTGGGATTCTCACTTTTGGACTCAAAAAGAGATAGGACAGACTTTAGGTTGACAGATTTTTAATCAAGAGATAAATTGTTTAATCACTAGTGCCTCTGGCTTTTAACTTCTGAGTAATGGCTTACGAATTTCCAAGAATAAAGATCGTGATTCCTTACCGAGACTACGGGCAAGTAAACACGAGATCTACGAAAAATGGTGAAAATATCAAATGACTGCACTTTTGAAAGCAGTAAGAAAAACATGAAAATCCTAAAGTTTATGGATATAAATCCTACTGAAAAATCTTAGTAGATATCATATGCAATAATAAAGGAATTAAATACTCATATGTATCCCCGATGATGAAAGAAAGGGGACCTAAACGTTGATTTCACAGGCGGAAAATACGCGAAGAAAGAAAACACGAAAGCACGAAGTTACGCGTGGCGATCTAGCCGGCGGCTTACGCGTCGGCCTAAGCCAAAACCGCCAGCAATTCGCACACACTTAAGATAGGCAGATAGTTGGGTGCTTTTATCACAAGAATGCGAGGAGTTAAATTAAATTCCATAGAAATGTTTCTCTATTGAAATAAAGGCGTTTACTTAAAAGTTTCCCAAACGAGTATGGAATTAAGAAAAGGAAATACCAAAATTTATCAAGCATAGGCATGAATACTTTTCGTAATTTAAACTACAAAAAAAAAGAATAAATGCTACTATACACATGCCTATAGTATTTATAATCACAGAGTAATGACAAAGACGGCGATGCGAGGTTCCGCCATTACACAAAGACGCTATCGAACGAACGCCGGCAATATTCGCCGCGTTCATTCAAGCAGAAATTATCGTGGATTAGTAGATTATCTAAATGAAAAAGGAACGAGTCTGATTATGCTTTGATAATAAATTCATGACACGGAAATGATATGCACATCAAACATGATTATGCTTTGATAATAAAATCATGACACGGAAATGCAATATCTTTACGCTAAGTCACGCTGAGAAAAGATAAAACACAGAATGAGACACATGCTACATCAATATCATCAATATTCACACGCATAACTACACAACTGAATAACACTGCACTGTCACTTATTTATGTAGCATACCGCTACATAAGCGTAAAAATTAGAAATTCGCTATTCATACTTAAATAAATTAATTAGTAGTATTAAAAATATTACTCTAATTTATTATTAATTATTTTCTACTTCTAATTCGTAATCATTAAAATTTTTGTGTAAATACATGAGAGATCAAATAATCAATCGACATTTCGAGTTCTTAAGCAGCCTGTCTGGCAACATACAAGCGCGTCGCCTAGTCCACTCACTTTTGCTTGTGGCCCGGTGGCGCGAACATCTCGACCTCTACAACAGCGCCATACACACCACCCTCACAGTCAAATTTCCCTGGGTTTCCACTGAATGCCATTGTGAAATGTTACGTTGTTAACCTGAGTCATGCTGTAACTACATACAACTTACCTTATTATTGAGCCAGCCATTTGGCATTACCTTGGGAAAGGCCAGCAAATCTACCTGAGCCTCAAACCTTTGAGCTACTCCATTCACCCAAGCTCGATTGTCTGCTAGACGCTTGGAAAGCAGACCTCATAACGTGATCACATTAAGTCCCTGTTTAGAACTCCTTCAAGTTTTGCCCCAAATACAACTCACTCACCACGATTACTGCATCGCGTGCCGGCCTTCGTCAGCTCCAGCCTGGTCCTCCGGCTCGGATTGCCACCTCAACCAGCTCTCCGAGATCAAGAGCCAAAGAAGCCAGTTCTTCTTTTTTTCCTGGTTCCGCTTCCACAATAAACTCCGCCACGGAAACTAAGCTGAGTTCCACCAACGTGTTTCATTATCACTCTCGCAATTTATCCAGTACGCTTCGAGAAAAAGATCGAGTTATTCTTGCCATCACAAAAATCAATATCTTTTGGCGGAAAAACCCGACACTGGTGCATTGGCCGGGAAATTATTTTTTAAAATAAAAGAAAGAACTAAACTCGAAGTGTTCTGGGGGTTGTGAGAGTGTAATGTTGGCGTAATTGTAGTGCTAAATTTTCCCATGTCGTAGTGGTTTGAGAGATTTCCTGTGGATTTTTGACCATGCTAATGACTTTTCTCTGAGCAGCTTAAAATTTTTTTTATCTTTCTTTTATGCTGTTTTCCTGTCTTTGTTTGTTTTTTTTGTGCCTCAGTAGGTAGGGAAATATTTTTCTACTATTTCCGTGCTGTGCATTTATTCCTGACCACCGTAAAAATTCTCGTCCCATTTTCTCTCTTTCCGTTTTCTTCAACGTATTGATTGATTGAGTAGGTAGAAAAATAATTTTTTTCTCTCTCCTGCTTAATTTTGTGCCTACGCAAATTGCCGCATACCGCATAATAATTTTTTTTCTCTTCGTTTCCAATTTCATATTTCCTATTTTCTGTTTCAACTTAATTTGAGTGATTGAGTAGGTAAAGAATTAACGCAAACCCCTTGCTACTTAATCCCAAGTCATAGGCACTGATTTCTTAATTGCGCATCCCCAAAAGAGATTGCTAGCATGTCTGATTCCGATAATGAGGATCGAGCACACACAAATCCCGTTAGGCTCCCTCCTTTCATTCCAGGGGACGCTCACACCTGGTTCAACCAGGTGGAGGCGGTATTTAGGTACAATAGGATAAATCAGGAGATAGACAAATTCTACGCGCTTGTGAGCGCTGCGCCCACAAAACTACTTAATGACTCTAATGATCTATTAGAAAACCCTCCAGAGCATAATCCTTACGGAACCTTGAAAGGCAAAATCTTGGCAAGACTTCAGATGTCCGATGCGGACAAATTCCGAAGTCTTGTAGATGCCTCAGCAATTCCACCTGTCTCTGCTTCTTTCTCTCCTTCTTCGCTCGTAAAAGAGCTGCGGAAACTCGCTACTGGAGTTGCCGTAGCTGAGGGATTTCTGAAGGAAGTCTTCATGACAAAGCTGTCACCTAATGTGCGGCCTTTTCTATCGCTAGCAGGGCCCGAGCAAACACTAGAGAAATTAGCTGAATCCGCAGAAACTGTAATTAGGAATATCAATTTGCCTCGAGAACCACAAGTTGCTTCCTTAAATGTAGCAGCTACAACTTTTAGCCCGTCAAATACTGCGCCTAGTGAATCCTCAGCCAAAATAGATAAGCTGCAGCAGGACATCGCTGAAATAAAGCAAGCTCTTCAAAATTTTCAAATAGGTCAGAGTCAAAGTGTGGCGCACATTCAGCAAGGCCCAGGGAGATTCCAAAGCCACCAAAATGCCTACGACTATCCCTATGACTATCACTCTAACTATCCTCCTCCTCCTCCTCAACGCTTTGATAGAGGTAGATCTTTTGATAGGTCAAATCAAGACCGCCGTTTCAGGTCGCGCTCTCGTGATGCTAGTAGCCAGTTATGCTGGTATCACACAAAGTATGGTGACCAAGCACGAAAGTGCGGGTCCCGTTTCTGCCCGCGTTATACCGAAATGACTTCGGGAAACGCGAACAGCGACGCATAGTAGCGAGTACTGCGTTGCCTCATTCCCAGACTACTCGCCTCCTTACTATCCTCGATCCCGTTACCAAATATCGATTTCTTATCGACACCGGATCTAGCGTATCAATTATCCCAGCCACGGCAAAAGTCAGAAACCAGCCATTAGTGGCTACATTACGCGCCGCAAACGGCACGCCAATACCTTGTTACGGTGAACGAGCCTTAGAGTGCAGTCTGGGATTGAGGCGAACTTTCCTGTTTACTTTCCTCATCGCGGAAGTCCAAGAGCCTATCATTGGCGCGGACTTTCTCGGAAAATTTGGGATTGTTGTTGATGTTAAAAATAGGTGCATCAGGGACGAGGAGACTCAGATCTCAATTCCCGCTTGCAGCATAACTAGAGCTAATGTCTTGCATTCCTTCTCGATTGCTTTCAAGGAGGAGTGTATGTTTGAACAGGAACTTAAAAATTTCCCTGCATTAACAAACCCTAACTTAGTTTCTAACAGCATGCAAACATGTACAAAGCACTTCATAGAGACGCAGGGTCCGCCAGTTTTCTCCCGTGCTAGGCGACTGCCGCCTGATCGATTGGCGTTAGCTAAGAAAGAATTCGCTAGGATGCTCGAAGAGGGAATAATTCGCACTTTCAAAAGCCCTTGGGCTAGCCCTCTTTTGCTAGTACCCAAGGCTAACGGTGAATTCAGACCGTGCGGGGATTTCCGCAGGTTGAACGCCGTTACTTTACCTGATCGATATCCTATCCCCTACCTTCACGATTTCAGTGCAAATTTAGAGGGAGCACAAATTTTCTCTAAGGTCGATCTTCAAAGCGCCTTTCATCAAATCCCTCTTGATGAGTCCGCTATCCCCAAGACCGCTGTCATCACTCCATTTGGTCTCTTTGAATTTCTAAAGATGCCCTATGGTCTCCGGAACGCACCTCAAACGTTCCAGAGACACATGGCCGAAATTTTCTCTGACCTCACTTTCGCTTATGTCTATCTAGACGACATCCTTGTGGCGTCCACCACCCCAGAGTTGCACAAAGACCATCTTAGGGTCGTTTTTCAAAGATTGTCCGACAATGGACTCCTCGTAAACCCTGCAAAATGTGAGCTCGGAAAGCCATCACTGATTTACTTAGGTCATGAAATCTCTAGCTTAGGTCTAAAACCTTTGCCTTCCAAAGTAGAAGTGATCAAAAACTTTCCTCTTCCACAGACCCAGAAGGAACTAAGAAGGTTCCTAGGTTCTGTTAACTTCTACCATCGTTTCATACGCAACTGTGCTCAAACTTTAGCGCCCTTATCGGACCTCCTCGAGCCGAAACGAAAAGGAAAATCTATTGAGATAAAATGGACAGACGCAGCACGGGTAGCGTTCGAAGAGATAAAACATAAGTTAGCTTCCGCGACTGAACTATCCTACCCTATTGCTAATGCTGATTTCAGCCTCGTTGTTGACGCATCCAGTACCGCCGTAGGTGCTGTGTTGCAACAACAAGTGGGCACTAACATCTCTCCTCTTGCTTTCTTTTCCAAAAAGCTGTCGCCCACTGAGCGTGGTTATAGCGCGTTCGGTAGGGAACTTCTTGCTATCTACCTATCTGTGAGACACTTTCGCTATGCTCTAGAGGCAAGGGAGTTTGTGATCTACACAGATCACAAACCTCTGACCTCAGCTATAAAAATGCCTTCTGAAAGACATTCGCCTAGAGAAGCTCGACACCTTTCCTTTATAAGTCAGTTCACCACTGACATCCGCTATATTAAGGGACTGGACAATACCGTAGCCGATTGCTTGTCCCGCATCAATAATGTCCAAACCAGTGGCGAAATCACCTTCGGAAACCTTGCTATTGCTCAAAAGGAGGATCCTGAACTTCAGGACCTTCTCAAATCTTCTAACCCTTCCCTTCCTAAACTAACCTTGGTTGACGGCGTGTATCGTGATGCCGAGCGACTTTCTCGTTTGTATCTTCCTGCGACTCTCCGCAGAGTAGCTGTCCTCCACTACCATTCCCTCAGTCACCCTGGTATTAACCGTACATTGCGTTTGATTTCTGATCGTTACGTCTGGCCAGCGATGCGTAAGGAGGTCAAGCAAATTGTGCAAAATTGCCATGCGTGTCAGAGTAGTAAGGTGGTGAAACATAATCGTGCAGCGCTGCAGAGTTGCGCATTCACCGGTCACAAGTTTGACTCTATACACCTAGACCTAGTGGGTCCCTTGCCCTTATCGCGCGGTTATTCTTATTTGTTGACCATCATCGATAGGTTCACGCGTTGGGTTGAGGCTGTCCCTTTACCTGATACCCAAACTGAGACGGTAGCACGCGCCTTCTTATCTAACTGGATCTCTAGATTTGGGGTTCCCTTAAGTGTCACACATGACCGGGGATCACAATTCACCTCCAACTTCTGGAGGGAGCTTAGCTCCGCCTTAGGGTGTGCAAACACCTCAACTACAGCTTATCATCCGCAGTCAAATGGACTTATTGAGAGAGTCCACAGAGACCTTAAGTCTGCCCTGCGCTGTCTTAATTGCAGTCACGATTGGACTGACAGACTTCCAGTTGTATTGTTGAGCATACGCAATCTGCATAGACAGGATCAGAAATGCACAGCGGCTGAGATGCTATACGGTCAGACCCTTCGTCTCCCCGGCGACATTGTTGACCCAAAACCCTTGCCTGAATTTTCATCCGCTGACCGCTCCGCTTACGTAACCTCCCTGAAAGAGTGCATGCGCCAGATCAAGTATGTGGCTCCACGAATGCCTCAGACTGAGGACAGACTAGATTCTGCCCTGCAAGATTGCACACATGTGTATGTCCGCAATGATGCTATTAAGCCTACACTCACGCGCCCTTATGATGGCCCATTCAAAGTACTTAAACGCAAGCAAAAATATTTCATCCTCGACAGATTCGGCTCGAGCGACCCTGTGAGCATAGACAGATTAAAAGTCGCATACACTTCTGATCATAGTGTAACTTATAACTCATCATCTTCTCCGCAGATTTCTCCTTCCACTGAGACTCGATCATATCTACCATCTCAGCTTCCTCAGTTGACTGCATTGTTGCCTAGTCAGCTCGAGTGTAACCCTTTCTATGTGCCTGTACACTCAAACTCTATCCCTACGCCTATCGTAGACTTTAATCCTAGTCCTCTTACTGACACAGCGACAAGTCGGGAGAGACCAGACGAGCCCGCTGCAGTAACTCCTGTTCCTAGGACTCTTGCCGATCTGAACTTGCAGACCCGTTTGGTGAAACTTCCCCGCTCAGTATCATTTGCCAACTGCCGAACTCGGCAGGGTCGTGTAGTTCGCCCTCCTTCCCGCTACAGATGATTGCAGCGGGTGGACCTTTCGGTCTGCGCCTTGGGGGGTAATGTAGCATACCGCTACATAAGCGTAAAAATTAGAAATTCGCTATTCATACTTAAATAAATTAATTAGTAGTATTAAAAATATTACTCTAATTTATAATTAATTATTTTCTACTTCTAATTCGTAATCATTAAAATTTTTGTGTAAATACATGAGAGATCAAATAATCAATCGACATTTCGAGTTCTTAAGCAGCCTGTCTGGCAACATACAAGCGCGTCGCCTAGTCCACTCACTTTTGCTTGTGGCCCGGTGGCGCGAACATCTCGACCTCTACAACAGCGCCATACACACCACCCTCACAGTCAAATTTCCCTGGGTTTCCACTGAATGCCATTTTAAAATGTTACGTTGTTAACCTGAGTCATGCTGTAACTACATACAACTTACCTTATTATTGAGCCAGCCATTTGGCATTACCTTGGGAAAGGCCAGCAAATCTACCTGAGCCTCAAACCTTTGAGCTACTCCATTCACCCAAGCTCGATTGTCTGCTAGACGCTTGGAAAGCAGACCTCATAACGTGATCACATTAAGTCCCTGTTTAGAACTCCTTCAAGTTTTGCCCCAAATACAACTCACTCACCACGATTACTGCATCGCGTGCCGGCCTTCGTCAGCTCCAGCCTGGTCCTCCGGCTCGGATTGCCACCTCAACCAGCTCTCCGAGATCAAGAGCCAAAGAAGCCAGTTCTTCTTTTTTTCCTGGTTCCGCTTCCACAATAAACTCCGCCACGGAAACTAAGCTGAGTTCCACCAACGTGTTTCATTATCACTCTCGCAATTTATCCAGTACGCTTCGAGAAAAAGATCGAGTTATTCTTGCCATCACAAAAATCAATATCTTTTGGCGGAAAAACCCGACATTTATACTCACTGACACGACGAAAAGGACACGATAACTTCTAACACATTTAAAAACTCACGAGAATTTGCTTGTAACACCGCAAGGTAGGACGCCTGAACAAAGAGTGGCTTTTTGAACCAGAGGCGCGCATTGCGCAGTATTGCCACCAGAGGGCTTCTCTCTCGAAAAATGTTAAGTGTTGTTTTTATTATTTCATGCATTTACACAAAAACTTTCATGATTACGAATTAGAAGTAGAAAATAATTAATAATAAATTAGAGTAATATTTTTAATGCTACTATTTAATTTCTTTAAGTATGAATGGCAAATTTATACTTTTTACACTTATGTAGCGGTATGCTACATTAGTTATAAGGCATTTGAAAATCCAATGTACAAGGTGATATATATCAAGCTTGAAATTGGAAATAAAGCATCCGTAGATGCCTTCATTATTATTATTATCATTATTATTATTATTATTATTATTAGTATTATTATTATTATTATTATTATTAATATTGATATTATAATTATTATTATTATTTCAGCCTTCAGGTGATTGCTGAATCAAATTTTTAATGATATTTCCTTTAATTTACAATAAAGCACTTCATCCAGATATTTGTTTATAAGTTTATGGCTAAATTTTGGTTCCACAAACAACTCATCTTATGGGTGTTGGAAATGATAAAATTTGAAATAGATATACTGGTGACCATTTTAATTATACCATGAATATTTTTAAATTAAATTTATTATTTAAAAAGTGGTTATTGTGACTATTTTATCATCAAATTGAAATATTGGGACAAATTGGTAAACCTATTGGGCCTGCTAGAAGAGCTTCATTTTTCATTCAGGTTTAGAGCAAATCCTTCACCCGCTGCATATGGCAACATCATAGGTCGATCTTTTACATTCAGTCAGTCTGTGAAGCTGTTGTGTATCTGTTGTATCAGTGAATTTATTGATTATAACTCGTGAAAGTCCTCATTCTCCATGAGCATGGTAAATCTAAGCGGGTGAGTATTCATTTGAGAGAAAATAGTTCATAGTATTTGCGCATCTGTAATGAATTTTGCTGGTATGAACTCTGCATTGAACACGTTGACGATCGATAAGTGCTTACGTCATATGTCGTTCCAGGAATGATGGTGACTCGTGGAGATATATCTGAATTTCCTTTAGATATTTCGTATGTTTCGTTATAGTTTACTGATCGTTACCATTGCAATGTTTAATTCTTTAGAAAATTTTTATAGAGCTTAATCGGCTAAAATTAGTAAATTAAATAAGGTCAATGGCCGACTAATGGAATCGTGAATGAGGTAATGTGATGCAGCTTCATGGTAACATAAACACAAATTCGTGTAGACTGAGACACTTTTATCAGGGCAGAATATGTCTTATCCACTCCCTCCTCATTTCAGTTGGATAATCAACGTGTAGATTATTGTTGAAGCCATATTTTTTCTTGGTTAAGATGAAATTGAAATCTGTGACGCTAAAAGTTTTCTATATGATTTGATATAAAGCAGCAATTCATATTAGCTCATATAATTTGACAATGAGTTGGTGAAAGGTATATTTGCTTGAAATATTTGTTGAGGGATGCTACTATTTTCGGTTTCTTGGGTTCAAACTTGTTAGGCCTATGTGAATAGTATAGAAATTTGTATCTCTCAATAATGGTATATGTGCTACATTAATTTTTGAATGCAGGTGCTTTAAGACTTTTAAAATTTTGCTTAGGGTAATGTTCGAATGGCCGGACGATTCGAATTGTCGGTCATTCTTAGTTAATTTTCAATTTTGACAATCGATAGCCACCCAAAAGCGATAAGACGCATAGCAGATTACACCACTACAGGTCTCGCGGGTTGAGTTTTTAGATAGCTACCGAGCGCAAAAATTTAAAATTAACTAAGAATGACAGACGATTCGAACCGTCCGGCCTTTCGAACATTACCCTATATTTGGCCGATGTGTTTCTTCATTTGTTAACTAGTGCTCGACCAATGTGTGCATTTTATTGTTCAAGAACATGACTGCTGCAGTACGCCTTGATACTGAAGTCTGATTCATCAATAAATTGGGATTAATGTAAGCCAACATTAACTATTTTCATTGTGAAATTTAGAAAGCTATTTTATTCAGAGTTGATTAGCTCTGAAACAATCATTGGTCAATGTGAAGTTTCATGCAATCACGGAAATTGATAATGATATTCCAAACAATCACTAAAGGAACCCATTTAAGAACGTTTTTCATGAACGACATTCTGCTCGCTGATGCGTTATTTTCGAATTATTGAACTTTGAAGTTGGCCGTCGCGCGCCCAAGGAAGCGAGCGTAATTTAATTAAAAACGGAAGCTAACCCCCTATTACAAACGTAAAGAGGTTGGGTCGTGAGGGGTAGCCACAGTTCTTTTAGTGAAAAATATAAATAAAGCTTCTAAACCACCCATTAGGGTGACGACCGCAATCTTGTTTACATCGGGTCTAACATGGCGACCACCATGGGCGCCGCCATTTTGGACCCGATGTAAACAAGATTGCGGTCGTCACCCTAATGGGTGGGCTAGAAGCTTTATTTATAATTTTCACTAGAAGAACTGTGCCTCCCCCCACGACCCAACCTCTTTACGTTTGTAATAGCTTCCGTTATTAATTAAATTACGTTTCACGCGCTCGCTTCCTTTGGCGCCAAGGCCAACTTCTAAGTTCAATTATTCGAAAATAACGCATCAGCGAGCAGAATGTCATTCATGTAAAACGTTCTGAAATGTGTTCCTTTAGTGATTCCTGGGATCGGCATTATTATTTTCCGTGATTGCATGAAACTTCACATTGACCCAATCATTTAACTAGGCCTACTCAAGTTAATCAGTTCTTGAGCATAGATAGCCTAGTTTGCATTGTAAATTATCTAGTAAATCTTGGATTGTTCATGACATATTTTTTTATGCTAAATTTTGAGTTGTTTTATCATACACATGGTTGGACAATGAAATTGCAATTAGGCTATTTGTCATTATCATCGATGAACTACTGAACAATAAAGCTAGCATGCTCTGCAGACCAGATCTCCTAGTAACTAGCATGGAAGAGCCTCAAAATTCAACAAATTTGAAAAACAATGTCAATTTACATATTGTAATTGAATATTCAAATTTATGTTATAGTAATCAGTCAGTTAGAACTTGGAAAATATTTAATATCTTGATGTGACATTCTGGCATTTTTACTAGGTTACATAAAATCTATATCAGAGTACACTTGGTGTGTTATCCTGTTAGGCCCTAGTTCATCTTGAAAGTTAAGTTTTTAGTTCGTGTCTTCATATTTCTAAAGTTGTATATGATACTGTTGAAGTTGAAAACAGTAGTGTAGTTCCTGTTCATTAGGGAAAAAATGTAGTGTTATTTTCTTTTGAAACTATCCTCAGGGGGATACAGGTATTTGTATCTATGGGAATTAGTGCTCTCAGGGAACTATGTGAGGGCCGGAGCTAAAGGTTAAGTAGGCTTCCTCTTGTTGAAATAGAATAGGTTTTTGTTCTGTAATGGATCATCTTTTTTTTGGTTTACTGCTCTCCTGTTTTCAGCACCTACTACTTTCAACTTTTTCTTGTTTCATGAACTTCTTTCTTAGCTTCCTGTTTCTGTGCACCTTGTGCATAGGTTCTGCGTTCCCTCAACTCCATACTAAATGTTGCCTTCCTTCCTCTCATGGAACATCTTTGTTGTGCAATTAAGAAAGGCGCAAACTGTTTTTATATAATAATTTCTTTTGAAACTAGAAAAACTTACCAATCTTTTGTATTGTCAGCAATCATGGCTTATCTTTTTCCTGAGATCTTTATTTCTGTGCACACCAAGCTTTTTCTCTTCAAATATTCATTCCTTGGATACAATTTCCTATTTTTCAATTCATCATTCCAGTGTGTCATGACCAGTGATTAATGATTTTAATGTGACGTTCCATTATCAAGATGAAAATTAATAATTAGCTTACATACTTTGGTATGTACTAGGTCAACCCAATCTTATTGATACTTGCCTGTTTGTGATAAAATCCAGGTAATAGGCTAATCCTTGTACTTGAATTTGAGATTTATGCAAGTTTCAAACATTTAATGCTGGAGAACATGCT
Organism: Morinoia aosen; assembly: GCA_030386875.1. Taxonomy (NCBI): domain Eukaryota; kingdom Metazoa; phylum Arthropoda; class Malacostraca; order Amphipoda; family Talitridae; genus Morinoia; species Morinoia aosen. The sequence goes on along the minus strand of CM059570.1, from coordinate 65,650,989 downwards.
AACACCACTAGTAGATTGACCTATAGTGTTCAAAATTTTTTAAATACATATAGAAATTAACACTCATGCTAGATTTATGTGAAATACTAGAGGGAGGCAAATGGAATCAAGCATAGAAAATATTTCACATCTGGAATTGATTGATTTAACCTGCTTTTTAAGCGAAATGAACAGTTTCCCTTATAAAATTTCAAAAATTAATCAAATATACATCAGGAGCAAAATAAGCTTGGAGGTATTTGCAACATTTTTAGAACATTCAAATGGATGTTCAGAGCCCTAAAACTTTTGGAATTTACTTGTAATCCCTTTCTTGTAATCCCCCTCAAAAGGGAAATTTCTAAAAAAAAAATCTCAGCCAATGTTGTATACAGCCTATTAGTTTATTTTATTTGACTTACAGTGAACTGATCTACAAAATTGCAATCCAGTTTTTTAATATTGCTTTAGAAACAAATTTGAGTTTGGATTTGTTCAAGTAAATATATTTACTTTTAGTTATTACTTTCCATAAAAGTAAAGAAAATTCTAATCGACATCAAAAAACTACCTCTTAGATTTATTGTACTTGCCTTGATCTTAACAATGCATATAAGATCTCCCATAAGTGAAAAACTGTTGGAGAAATAATTGAAAAAATTGATCACCCTTATCTCAGAACAAGTTTGTACGAGTTTGTGGCACAATTTCTCCTACAGCTTTTTACTTATGAAGATCTTTTTTTGCATTGTGAAAATCATGGTGAGTACCATAAATCAGAGTGGCAAATTTTTGATAGGTTGAATACGAAATTTTTTATCGTTATCTCAAGATAAAAAATAGAAAATGTTTTACTTGTTAAATTCAATCATTTTTTGAAATTAATTTTGAAGCGAAATAAAAAACTGGATCTCGATTTTGTAGATCAGTTTACTCTGAATCAAACAAATTAACAGAGTCTCTATATGCAATATTGGCTGAGAAATGCTGTCCTTCTGCAATTTCACTTTGAGGGGTAGGCAAATGTTTGATATAAGGAAATTTAAAAAAATTTTAAAGCTCTAAACGTCCATTTGAATGATCTAAACATGTTACAGATACCTCCAAGCTTATTTTGCTCATAAAGTGTTTTTATTTTTGAAATCTCGTGCGAAAAACTGTAGATGTGAACGTTTGCTAGCAATTGATTTTTGAAATTTCATGCGGGAAAACTCTGTAAATGTGAAGCATTTGCTAGTAACTGATTTTTGAAATTTCATGAGAAAAACACTGTAAATGTAAAGCGTTTGCTAGTAATTGAGTTTTGAATTTTCGGTGCCTATACATAGTTAATTAAATCGAAATAAGTTTTCTTCTCTGCACTTTCCGTTGTAAATAAGTATTAAACGAGTTATAGCAGTGAATTAGTTACCGCAACTCGAAGTGTTAAGGCCCCCCTCACACGCGCAAATATATCTACAGACAAATTTGAACTGGTGCTGAATTCGTGCGTTTGTACGTTGATTTCAGGTTGGTACAGACTGTATGAGGCAGATCAGCTATGCTTGATAATTTTGGAGCGACCGCCCGGTCCGGACCGGCTGCAATCCTTGACATGACGTCAGTGTCACGCCAGCCTTCGTAGTTGGTGCGCGACTGTACTCTGCCTCTCTCTCTCTCTCTCTCTCTCCCTTCTTATGCACTTCAATTAGCAATTTCGCACTTGTATATTCACTACTTTTTAGGAACCATTCTTTAGCCCATTTTGAGCGAGCTTTTACATCTTTTATTTCTTATTCATTGCAACTCTGGCAAATCCCATCAACTGTACGAACTCGCCGTCTGGAATCGCTATTCTTGAACGTAATCTCCACCTAGCTGCTGCTGGCATACTGAAGCGTGTGCCAGTCTTCGTTAAGTTTGCAGTGCGTGGTTTGCATCGTGTGAGGGGTCTTGAGACCGACAAACCAAATTCAGTTCAGATTGTCTGCAGATATATTTGTACGTGTGAGGGGGCCTTTAGAAGCGGGAAGTAATTCATCGATGGCAACACTGCAATGGAGTCTCGCTTCCCGCGTCGTCGTCGTTTGAAACGAAACTAAACCTAACGCGCAAACTCGCAAAATATTAATGCGACGAAAAAAGTGTATAGAAGAAAAGTAGTTAATTTCGATGTTATTACCATGATTCTAGCAACAAAATTTCGAAAATAAAGGAGTAGCTGTTTATTCAAGCGCATTCGTCATCAAAAACGAAACTAAACCTACCGCTATAATTCGTCAAATACTCGTTTGCGACGGAGAGTGCATAGAAGTAAACTTGTTTATTTTGAACTAATTAACCGTGTTTAGACACCGAAAACCTAAAAATAGATTACCAGCCAACACTTTACACTTACCGAAAAAAATCACTTCGTTTCCCTTAATGTCCGTCACCTGACATTTTGGTCAGTAATGTTTGTTGCTGCCTGTAAAAGATTCTTGTCACTCACTTGAGATTGTTGTTGTTAACAAAATCTTGATTAATTTTGATGCATCATAAAATGTCTTACCGTATAATGTTACTTAGTGAATTAATATTGAATTTTTATGCATTTGAGTTTATAAGTGCACATTTTAATGTCTCTAAAGGAGCTACATATAATTTGTTTTATGTTGCAAATGGTAAATAATGCTTGCAGGAAGATACGAGCCCCTGAGCTAGGAGTTAAGGAGACGTCATTAAAACTGAATAGTTGCTTCGAGACTTATTTTGCATTCCCCACTGCGATCTCATTTTCCAACACCCATCATTGGTTCAACTTGCTTTGTGACTACCCAGCTTGCTGTTTCTATGCTTGGCTGATCATACGTGTGAATGCCTAGCGCATAAATTCCCTTTTTGAAGTATATACTACACAGGTTTTTCCTCATTGGAATACCATTAGTGGGGTTAAGAGTGGAATAATTTAACTTAACCTAATTTGTCATTAATACTGTCCATGGGCTTTTCTGCAAGGTCAGGTCAATTAACATCCTTCAACTTCTTATCCAATGAGAACCAATCCAAAATGTCCATTTCCTATGTACAGTTATTCATTTGTCCTTGCACTATAAAATTTTCTAATCGTGCAGTGGTAGAGGAAGCGGCAGCGATCGCTACAGCAGCAGCAGTCGTGGTGGCGGAGGCGGAGGCGGCGGTAGCAGTAATGGCTATGGCGGCAGCTCCAGCAGCAGTAATGGCTATGGAGGAAGCTCGGGAAGCAGCAACGGTTATGGAGGCTACAGCCGTAGTGACAGTAGCCGAAGCAGCTACGGTGGAGGAGCTGGTGGCCGTGGAAATTACGGTGGAAGCAGTGGTGGCCGACGTGGAGGAGGTGGCGGTGGAGGCGGATATGGTTTAGACCGCTATGGATCTCAGGGCGGTGGAGGTCCTGGAAATAATCTCAAGAAAGTAGATTGGTCCAGGGTGAGCTTGATCCCCTTCAAGAAGAACTTCTACTCTCCTTCACCTGTTCTGGTACATCGGTCTCAGGCTGAAGTTGATGACTATAGGTGAGGAATTTGAAAGGAAGATAATTTTTTGAAATTAATGCCATGGTGTAAATTACTTTATCTATATCATTCATCATTGTATTTGAAGTGCGATAGTCAAATGAGGTGTAGAAATTGCATTTATGCAGGATGTATAATAGGTGCTGAATGTTTGAGATTTTGGGAGGTAAGCTTGTGCTTGCCCTGGCAAGTTTTATGGTATGTTTATGGTCCACCTCAGCTGATTTTAATTCTTGTGATCATTATTAAGTAATGTCAAGAGTACCGAATTGTAACATTTCAGATTACTTGGTATAAAATATTTTTTTTGGATAACTGAGGTAGAACGGTTTTTCTTGGTCTTTAATTATTTGAAATGTTTGTACCAGAAGTGTTGTCAATTGGAATGAGTAGTTATATAAACTGTTATTTTTCTTGAAAGCATCTTTGAGATGGCGTGTGCTAATCATTGAAGGTTGTATATCCCTCACTCCTGCATGTTACAATTTGAATGCTTGAACAACAAATCGAAATGCTCGCATATGCTGGGTGCGAACTTATTGAAGATGGCGCTCTAATCATACTGAAGAAAATGCAATATTTACATTGTGAAATGCTTCTATTCTAGGGCAAAGATGGAGATCACCGTGAAGGGATACGACATCCCAAAGCCCATCCAGAACTTCAGCGACTACGAGTTACCCGATTTCGTTTTAGCTGAAGTACGTCGTCAGAACTACCAAGCTCCTACTGCCATCCAGGCTCAAGGTTGGCCTCTGGCTCTGTCAGGCAAAGATGTTGTTGGAATTGCCAAGACTGGATCTGGCAAAACGCTAGGTTTCATCATGCCTGCCATTGTCCATATCAACCACCAGCCAGCTCTCAAGTATGGAGATGGACCAATCGTGCTGGTTCTGGCCCCCACCAGGGAGCTCGCACAGCAGATCTACACAGTCGCTAAGGATTTCGGATCATCCACCAGGATTAGGCCTGTGTGCCTCTTTGGTGGTGCCCCCAAGGGACCGCAAATCAGGAGCCTTCATGATGGTGCAGAGGTATGTCTTGATCTGATGACCATGCGAGCTTTTGTGCATTAGAGGCTTGATTATTTTGATGGCTTACTCTTATGCAAGTTAATTCATTTTGGATTGGTCAGAACTCGTTTGAAATTCATTTTCCACTGTTCGCTGCTAGCGTTAAAAGTACAGATTGTCGATAAGTGTCCAGTATCTCTGAACTCGGTGGTAATGTTCGAGGTTCGATAGATAATTGAAGGTTGAAGGTTTTTTGCCCACTATGGTCATGAATGCTTTGACGTGCAAAACGTGAACAAAGGCATCAGGGTTATGAATGTCATGTTAGAGGATTACTTTGAAAATTTGAATTTCCTAGCGTTATACGATTCTATAAGAGATGTGCATATCAAACCTAATTATGTTGGCTTGTTTTTCAGATTTGCATCGCTACTCCTGGTCGGCTTCTCGATATCCTTGAGATGGGAAAGACTAATCTCAGTCGGTGCACATACCTCGTTCTCGATGAGGCAGATCGCATGTTGGATATGGGTTTTGAACCTCAAATCCGCAAAATCGTTAGCCAAATTCGAGTAAGTTATTTTCCATCTCTCAAATAGTTACACAATATAAGTTTAGGGTCAGTTGCCCATGAATTTTTGAGTTGTATGTGCTGATGTGACGCTTTTCAGAGCATCTTGGCATTCACTGTGTCAAAAATATTGTGTTCATATATTTTTTGCTCCACAGACGGTTTAGTAGAGCTTCTGTTCATTTAATATTAATCTGTGCAATTTATTTAAATTTATTGTTACCTGGTCTTGTTCTTTCAACAGCCTGACCGCCAAACCCTTATGTGGTCAGCGACATGGCCGCGCGAGGTGCGCAAACTCGCAGAGGATTTCCTCAAGGAATACACCCAGCTGAATGTGGGATCTATGGATCTCTCTGCTAACCACAATATCCTACAGATTGTCGATGTATGTCGCGATGCTGATAAGGAGAGCAAGTGAGTATTATGCGTATTTACAATTTTTCTTCTGTTGTGGGTTTTTTATAGCGCTAAGTGTCTAATGTGAACTCAGGCTCAATGGTTCTTGACGGCTTCTTAATTTCAAACCGCCTGTAGGATGTCAGTCCCAATAAAGAAAAATCGGAGTAATGTAAATTTTTATAAACATTGATTTGATTTTTCATGTTGAATATTTCAAAGGGTAACAATCAGCAAAAGCAAAATTTTTTTTTTAATAGGGCTTTTTTTTTTGTAAAACATGATTCATATTTTTCATTTGTTCTGTCATCCTCCGCATACTCACCAGAAATTTATTAAGGACACCGTCTAGGTAAATAAAAAAGTCCGTTTATAGATGGATTTCTCTGAAATTTTCACAGTAGGTGTGAAATGATCCAAATATCATTTATTTCGACAAAATTTTTGTATCTGCACTGGATTTTTTTTTATTTTCGAAAAAATATGATAAAATAGGGGTTTTTTTTAAATCGTACTACTTCTACAATTTTGAAGTTACAGAACCAGTACTTCGTTTTTAGATTGCTTAGATGTCTATATAACCACTCGCAATAGGGAATTTCGATAAAAAATTTTTGTGGATTTTGAAAAAAAAAGGAACTTTTTTTCATTTTTTTTTTCATCTCGTGTAATTTTCAAAATAATAAATTTATCAAAAAATGCTATTGCGCCAGGATACACCTTGCTGAGCCCTATCGAATGGTATATAAACCATTCTCGTAGCTCTAAAATTGTGGAAGTAGTAGCATTTGAGAAACCAATTATCAAGTTTCCATAAAAACGAGTTTTTTCACAAAAAAAAATGTTTTTCTTTTTATCTTTTGAACTACAGGGTTTTCTACAATGAACTCTTGAGCGTTTGTAGCTCTTTTCAAGCCCTTTCGACTGATATAATTTACATTGCTGTAGCTCTGTAACTCTGAGAAAAAATATACAACAAAAGAGAATAGGTGTAATTCATGAAAATAATTAATTTTTTTAATTTTTCATTTTTTTCGACCAAAATACGTTTTTTTGTCAAGTCAACTCCTTTGTTTTATAGCTCTTTTCAAGCCCTTTGGATTGGTGTGCTCGCCATAGCTGTAGCTATGATACTGCAGCTGTTATCGAGCTATGAATGAAAGCTGCGGTATCATGGATACGGCAGGACAACTAAATTCTGAAATTGTCAAAAATTATAAAAAAAATGTTTATTCAGCGTTAGAATGTTTTGTTTGAATAATGGAAGCACTTTGAGTAGCCCATTAACGAACTTTAATGCCATTCCCGCAGAGAAACGCTCAATTGACTCCCAATAATGAGGGGGGAGGGTTCAAGGTCATTCCACCCCCATCGCTTTCCCCTCCTCTGGTGGGCGCACTATTCGGAGTAGACGAAAAAGAAAAGTACCAATGGAAGCGCAAGAAAATTCTCTATAAGATGCATATATAAACAGAAAATCAACACATAACCTGATTTCTACCTAGACGGTGTCCTTAACCTTGAACATGTTCCCTTTATTACTGCAACTCGAAATGAGAAATTATTTTTCTCTGATGATAGAAGGATGTCTTTTTTTGCTTTTTTATTTTTCTTGCATAAATGTCTTGCAAGCATTACATTCAGAACTTGAAAACCTTCATGAAGGTGATTAGAGTTGTCATAATTATGTTAAGGTTGAGCTGCCCTGAACTATTGAATCAATTTTGTATGTCTGTTCGGATATAATCATTTTATTTTTAGTGGTTTCAATTACGTTGTTCATGCTGATATTTAAATTTTTTTTATATGGGAATTTCAATTTTTAACTTTATTCTGGCCTTGTATGTACGAGTTTTTGGCTGAACCAAATGACGTCATCCATATTCAGGGGATTGCCCAGCTGCGTATATCATACTACAATATTAGCATGGGAATTTTTTTTACTAAGGTGCTTCACCGTGATAGGACTCGTCTTGTAAAGGGGCGCAACTGGTGGAGATCGGTGGTCAATTTCTCTTGCATAACTTTTAATCCTGCAATTCAGTTTGAAAGAATCTCGTGTAGTTCTGCATCATAAATATCGATTTCGACAGACGACCACATAACTGTTATCATTCGTTTGCTTTCGTTTCAGACTAATGAAGCTCCTCAATGAAATGACTCAGGAGAAGACCCACAGAACGATCATTTTCTGCCAGACAAAGAAGAAGGTCGACAGCGTCACTCGAGGCATGAGGAGAAGCGGGTAAGATATGCGTTTATAAATAGATTAGATTGTGTAATCCGTTGATGAAGCAAACTATCTGATTCTGTAAATTGTCATATGTCAGCTTCCAAGGAATTGATCAAAGTTAATGACATTCTTATTGAATTTCGTCATGATAGTTTAAGTTTTTCTCTTGTTTCCTATAAAGAATTAAGTCATTTTTATTAACACTTAGCTGAATAGAGTCTTTGGCCTTTTCCTGATGCATTTTGTTTTACAGGTTCCCTGCTATGGGTATTCACGGTGACAAATCCCAGCCTGAGCGTGACTGGGTGCTTAAAGGTATGAATTGCTTATTTGTTCTTTTGGCTGCTTGGGAAACTAAGCTTCAAACCTTGCTAGGGACGCTAAAGTTATGTATAGTTGAACGCCGTAGGCAGATGCAATAATATAGCTTTAATCCATTTGATTTGGGGTCACTTGTATCGAAGAACATTTTTGTGATACAGTCGAAAGAAAATAAATTGATAGCGATAGCAATTCATGGCTCGATTGTTCTGTGTAATCCCTTTAGGGGAATACAACTATTGGATCTATAGTACTGAGCGCTCACGGGGAAAATTTTATGAGGGCCCGAGCTGATCGTTAGGGAGCCCTTCTTTTTGTTACAATAGAATATCTATTTATGTTATGTTGAGGACCACCTTTTTTCGATTCGCTTCTGTCCGGTTTTTCAGCACTTGCAGTCCTACTTTCTTCTTCAACTTCTTCAACTTGAACGTTTCTATGCCCATTCTGCCTAGATATTGCGTTCCCTAATCTCCACACTTAAAATGGTGTCTTTCTCTAAAATACAATTTTTTAGCGGTGAGAGAAGCTTGAACCAAGATAATCAATCATGTTTTGTGTTAAGCTTAAACGGATGACCATTTTTTTATTTCGGCTCACTTTTCTTTTTTCAGAGCATCTAAAAATTTCTCATCTTTTTCTTTGCATCTTGCGTAAGGATCCCGCGTTCTCTTAACTCTATACTAAGTAGTGCCTTCCTTTTTGAAACGATGTGTTGCGTTTGGGGAGACGACAGGAACGTTTACCCTGATGTCAGCTCTAATCACTAAAACGACCACAACGTTGTTTCAATGGGATCTAGATCTATGAAATTTGGCATACGTACATATTTTTCAAAATGAAAAGAAATCAGTTCGAACACTTCCTCATACTGGCAACATGAGAACGGAGGTAATGGGAAAAAAAAGTTTTTCATAATGTAATAGTTTTAATCGTAGAACAATTACTCTGGTATCACCGGATGCGCAGAGTTGCTTCATCTATTGATACTAATTTTTGTATTCATTATAATTTCCAAGTTACATTGAGAAATCTGCAGAAATAGTCACATTTTTAATTTTTTTTAATTGTATAAAGAAAACTATTGCGAATTTATAAGTAATCCCACGACTCAACATGCATCAACTCTTTGCACATTCAATGATACCTGAGCCATTGCTCTACGATAGATCTTTCGAAGATGTTTCTCAAAAAGTGTCCACATTTTGCCCCATTATCTCTGATTATGGAAAAAAGTATAGGAACTACCCCTATACATTGTTAAAATATATATGTATCTCAAATCTCATGCATCTAGATCCCATAAAAATGTCACGGCCATTTTCTTGATACATGCTGCTTTCAGGGTAGATGTTACCCTTGAACTAACATCTAATTAACATGATAGTGCAGTGCCATGCAGCAAATTTTTCTTTTATTCGTACCTTGTGGCACTAGCTTAAAAATTTCTTTATCAATCTATAATCCAAGTGATAGGTGCCGATGTCTCAAAAACTGAATGTGAACATGTATGATGTGTCAATGTATTTTTCAGAGTTTCATGTTGGTTGTTTTACTTACAGAATTCCGTTCCGGCAAATCCCCCATCTTGGTGGCAACAGACGTAGCTGCTCGTGGCTTAGGTGAGAGAAGATCCCGTGAACTCCGATACGTAATAAGTTGTTGTAATATTGTGAAGACATAACCGCCTTAGATTTTCTCACGTCTGTTCCTAGACTTTGCGTAACCCCCTGTTTCTTCTTTTATTCCAGAGGCCCATTAACTTGGTCGATGCAAGCCTTTGCATTGAGCTGTGGGGCCTCTAGAGAATGTGGCATTTCGTTCCACTGTTTAAACAAAATGTTGACGGTGAAACAGCAGTTTGAAGGACAGACGCCAGTGCTTGCTCTCTCGCACGGCCATGAGCGGAGATCGTGCGTGCTTGAGTGCACGATCTTGCCGTCCATCGTCCAATTTGAGTCGCGTGCGCTTGCTGTCATGGCGAGCAAGTGTCGTTGGTGGGCTGGAAGCGAGCAAAAAAGCTAACTCGCCGCTCGCCATCGACCCACGTATTGGGCGCTCGCTCTGCCAATCGTAATCTCCACCGAGAGCTGATCAGCCCGGACAAGTGGTTCTGTGTGTTCGTAAGGCTATTGTGGCCTGGTCGTCACTGTTGTGTTGCTGCAACAGCAGTGGTATGCGGCCTACATCATTCCCTTTCGGACAGGGGGCCATCAGCCCTCAGGGAATGGTCAGGCTGTCCCGGCCAGGTACAATACCTAAAGCATTAGGAGTATCTCAATTAAGGGCCTTTTCAAGTACAATTTTAAGGTGCAATATTGTTTCTCGGCTTGAAATATTTTGCGTGGTGCTGTTCTGGTTTTCGTATGAGAGCAGTTTACATATCATTGCATCGTATTGTTAAGGCTCAGAGTGCTTCTAAATTTGCCTGAACACTTGTTCATTGATCATAACTCTCGTCCTAGAATGCTTTGGGTTACGCGCGCGTCTGATCAGTATTTGGCTTGAGCAAACCGCCTTATTACGTGCTGTCTCGGCAAAGTTTTTCACTGCTGAAAATGATTAGTCACATATTAAGTCACATTTTCCTTTCGAACTTGAGTTCTTGAAAATTTGCGTTGATTCTAAGCCGATTTAAATTATTAGTTTTAGTTCAATTTAAAACCGCTGAACCTACCGCATTCGCAGCGTACGGGAGAGGGAGAGTTAGATTGGAATGAGCATACGCCGCATTTGTTAAAAGTTCAGTCAGTCAAACGAATGCTCATGAAATGCTCACGTATTCTCGTTCACTTCTGTGCACTTTGCTCGCATCTTGTTTGGCCCTGGCTGTTGCTCTTTCCAATCAGAGCTTCGAGTGCACAAATCGTATAAATCATCTTCCATTGAATTCGTCCCTTCAGCTTTAATAGATCGCTCATTTGTGATTTTCTTCGTCCAACTGTCCCGTTTTCTTTACGTGTCAACCTTCCTCGTTTCGTTCTCGAAATATATCACATGTTGAATAATTGCGAAATGGTTATTTAATATGCTGACAGCGGAAAGTGAGATATACCTTTCTTTTCCTCGAGGACTTGCCCTTTGGGGGTGGTTTTTTGGTGAGCGTTTTCAACTAACACTGGTGTGTCGTCACTGCCAATCTTGACCGATTTTTATGCGTGCAGATGTGGATGACGTTAAATTCGTAATTAATTACGATTTTCCCAACGGGACTGAGGATTACATCCATCGTATTGGTCGTACTGGTCGCTCAGGCAAGAAGGGCACCGCGTACACATTCTTCACCCACGGAGACGCCAACAAAGCTTCGGATTTGGTCGCCGTCTTGCAAGAAGCCAAGCAAATTGTCAATCCCGAGTTGGCAGAGTTGGCCGCTATGAAATCTTGGGGTGAGTCTTTTGCCGAGCTCGTTGCTGCAAATCTGATTTAAATATTACTCTTGTAAATTTTGTATTGTTTTTACCCTGCTGTCCCATCTACTTTCATGACTGCAGATATTCAAAAGGAAATTGGTTGCATGGGAAAGAATGTTCTGAAGTGAATAAAATAAATTCTCAAGTTCTCGCGGTAAAACAATGCATCGACAGTGTTGCTGGTGCTGTTGATTATTTTGTCCACAAAGATGAAGCATAATGTACCTTTACTAAGATCAGTAAAGCAAAGTGTGAGAAACGAATATTACGAATACATTGAAATTCAATCTTGGCAAAATCCCATCAATGAGCAAGGCTGATATGTAATGAGCCATCGTGCCTTTTCAAAGCTGTGGATGCAGTGATGCGAGTTCTTTTTTCGCCGAGAAAAGGCGGAAAAGCAACTGCAATAAAATTCGAACTGTGAAAACGATGAGATAGCTGTTGTAAATTGTTTATGAAATAGATGGAGCATGATGAGCGTTGGACGAAATTCAGTTTAATTTAGAAGTATGAATTTATAAGCTAAGTTTTGGTATGATGCATTCGTGACATTAGGTGTTGAATGGATTCATAATCTACAAATACCGAACCGAATTTCCAATTGTTGGCACTTTAGCATACTGGTAATTCCGTGCCGCAATTAGCGAATATGTTCTCTGCTCAGTTCCATTATGGAAATGAAATTGACAACAATATTGCTCTCCACCGAAATGTTCTAAGGAGTACGGGCTCCACAGGCTGTTGGGCCAGCCGGTAGGCTTATCAGCGTTCTTTCTGGCATTCCAATTTTATTGCAGTAGAAAGCTTGATTTATCGCGCCTAAGTTTGATAAGTCAAGTTGAATTGCGTTTTGGTCGTGATAACTTGAAAGTGCGTCGTGAAATTCAAAAACTAAGGAGTATGTTTGAAAGAACTGCTCTGGAAAGAAATTAGTAGTTAGAGTTGGTACCTACATATTTGAGTATTCCCATGCTCGGCACACCTTTATACGGGAAGGAATCGTGTTTCAGGCTGGCTTGTCCGCTTGATTTATTTAGTTTCTGTCGAAATTGCGTTTTATGGGTAGTTATGTCCCCACGAACGTGAAGATGGATTCTGTAGTATTGCCATACACGTGCCTCGGGAGGAAGTTTGGGACCAGCTTATCTAGACTTAAATTGGTTCGTAACTATGCATGCGCAACGATCATCAACGTGTTCGGAGATACAGCCAATAACAAAATTGTTCCAACGGGTGGATTCAACAAGTTATGATCAAGTCACGTTTTCATTAGTTTGACTTGTTAATGGCCACCTGGATTGGAGGTCATTCTTCTATCCTTTCTTTATCTTCCTCGGACTTCTTCACCAACTTCGGCAATGCTCATGTGATGAAGCATTGATGCTTGAAAAATTGAAGAACTGCTACTTTTTTGAAGAGCTTAGGGTAGAGATTAACTGTTTTACGTCGTAAGGTAGTATTCGTTCGGTAGTATAGTCCAGAACGATAGGTACATTGAATAAAATTTAGATGCCACCGACACCCTAGAAAGAGACCGTTATCGTATTAATCTTCGCTGTTCAAGTGAAGATGTGAAATCCCGAGCTGAAAAGCAAGATTTCGTTCGAATGTATTTTAGTAACTAGTGACCTTTTTCTCGGTTTACTGTTGTCTTTTTTAGCGTCTCCTACTTCTTCGACTTCGCCTTGTTTCATGTGCTCCTTTCAATCTTAATATTACTGTCCGCGGGGTGTGAGGAGTAAAAAGACTGGTGACCTCAAAGGGAAAGCAATTGAATTACTTCAGTTGAATTCATGAACTTTGACTGGCGTCTGTTGGCGTCCATCAATTTTGTTTGCATGTCCTCGCTGTCTCTTGTCTATGAATGCTGCTGACTATGCCGTTTCGTTGCGCTTTATTTACCCTGTTAGGAAGACGTAGTGGGTAAAATCGCAGTTTTCCTAAACGCATACTGAAAGGTTCTGTCTCTTTGCCCTCCCCTCTGCGGAATACACCTATTGTATCAATGGGCATTAGCGCTCCTAGGGAGAAAATGTGAGGGTCCGAGCTGAGTTAAATACGCATTTATTTTGTTGTAAAAAAAATCTTCATGTTTAGGACCACCTTTTTTCGGTTCGCTGCCGTCCCGTTTTTCAGCTTCTACTACTTTCGTCTTCAGCTTTGATTTTGTTTTATGAACTTCTTTCTCAACTTACTGTTTCTATGCCCCTCCTTCTGCATAGGTTCCTCACTAAATCGTTCCTTCCTCTTTGATAGGTTCATTTTTTTTGTAGCTGTTAGAGGCTTAAACTAACCTATAATCTAATCTGTCGCTTAGTTCCCTGGAGATCGCCTTTCTTGTAGCGACGCAGGTTTGAACTAATGTAGTGACGATTTATTTCCTCGTTCGCAGGTGGCATGGGTGGCCGCAGCCGATGGGGCGGTGGAGGTGGTCGACGTGGAGGTGGCGGCTATGGCGGTCGTCGGTATTGAGATCCCTGCTGGTGGGTTGACATGCGCGAGTAGTTGCTTTCAATCACGTTGACTGCGACGTGAACCACCGGTGTGGTACACGGGAGTCGTGATAATGCTGCTGACCGAACCAGTAGTCACAAATTTAATTTTCATGAATAGGTAATCAAAGCTTAATGAAAGCACGATCCAGTTTATGTTTGCCGTTTTCAAATTGCTTACCACAATTTATATGAAACTTGAGTTGCATATTAAACTTAAGTTTTACCTGTCGCAGTCAGTGTTGACACATTGATTGCGATGGGTTGAACTGAAATTTAATATTCAATTCAAAATTTCAAGTCACAAGTTTTATCAATTTGATAACAGCAAACAATAACTGCGTACATCAAATGCCATTAATTTAAAAATTGCTCACAATTTTCCAAACGACCCATCCATGGGTTGTTTCGCAGCTGAAAAAAACCTACGCACGACTGCAAGCAATGTGTTGATGGGAGTTAGTTCTTGAAAGCCACGATTTACAAGTTTCGCTGTGTTAAAAATATTATATAAATTCATCAATAGTGGGATTCAGGCGTAATAGTGGAAATTTGATGAACCCTATACCTAGGCTCACATTAGATTTGACGCTTAGCATCACTAGTCACTCGAGTGTATTTCACTTGTTCTCTATGTTAAGCTTAATAACTTGTGATCTTGACTTGATTTCAATTGTGGGGTAAGCTACAGATGTAATAATTTTGGCGTATAACGCATTTAAAAACGAGTTCTTGATGTAGATATCTTAGTTCGTTACGATATTTTTCATATATTCTATAATATATCATGTTGTCATACATTTTCTCATTTCAGGTTAGGCTGGTGAACCATACCGGAATAATTCCATCTGTGTGTCGTCGTCGTCTGTCGTCTCCAACGCAGTTGGATCTTCGAGATTTTAAATGCCTAGCATTACAAACTCGAAACTGTTCTTGTTTGTTTTATTTATCATAGGATATTTCATGTCACCTCGATGTTTGAACAAATCTCTGTAAAAATTCTGATTAGGTATGCTGTTCTGTCGGTAACCCGAAATGAGACCTTAGCGATGATGCTTCGATATTTTGCGTTCAATTTTCGTTTCTCATTTGCAGTATTTTTCTCATGTTGCGGAACAAGTCTATTATTGACCGTGTACATCGCTTTTGGTTCTTCATTTGAGCGGTTACTTTGTTTATGATACACTCTGTAACCAAAGGTAGAGTAATTTCTTTTCGTATTAAAGTTTAGCACAAACAATCTATGATTATCCAAATGAAGACTTCTAAAGGAACAGAATTATAGCTATACGCGGTTTTGAAGTTCAATGTTTGAAAATAATAATAATAATAATAATAATAATAGTAGAGGTAATCGATGTTCATGAAGAACCCATTTCGGAGGCGTCTAAAATGAACGTGAATAGACGCGTAAGACACAAAGCCGCCTCTGTTTCTCATGATGCAGAAAGGGCTTTGATCCTTGCACGTTTTTTTCGCTTCCAATGATTGCATTCTGAATTCGGTAATTGAAGTTGAAAGAGAAAATTGATACGAAGTCACGTACACTGTCGGGCGATATTAGATTACTTCAACTATTGTCTTCGAAGCACACTAGCACGTTGTTGTCTTCGAGGTCAAAATGAGTTAGCGCAAGAGACTTCAGAAATCTGGAAAGTAAAAGTAACGATTAGAGTGCTGTTAAATTAGCTGTGCAGGCCTATTGACCCCCTATCCTCTGCTTGTTGCTTATAGTAATTGATCGCGGAATGCCGTGCCACTCAAGTACTCTGCACGTAAAATTTCTTCGGTATTGGACCCTGAATCTAGTTTGGTATCTCGGAAGCAAGGAAAAAAAGTGAATTAACCAAATGTCTCTAAGTTAAACGAGCTGAGGAATGTTCGAAGTACGATAACTACATTGAATGAAAGTGAAATCAGAATTCGTGTCAAAACTGATGGCTCGCGTGAAGCTACTTATCGATCAGGTAGTTTTTTCTTGGGCAGTACTTCAGATTCTAAATCAGACTGCATCGCAGGCCAACACGTTGCAATTAATAGGTTCATTATGAATTTTGCCTAGTAGAACATTGTTGAGCTAGAGAATAAAATATTACGGTAGTTCCACTTATTTTAAATGGCTGTTTTTTCGTGAATAATTATTTGATCAGAGCTCTTTACACCAGAACTAAGATGAGCTAAAAAAGAAAGTGCTTGCTTTCTTCGTGTTAAAAAGCTGAAACCACTTGAACCTTCAACATTCTAAAAGGGAGTGGACATCCTAGAATCGCTTGCATCGTTCACGAGTTTTGAATGCTTCGAAAAAAAATCTCGACTCACAGTACTAGAGGCGAACAATTTTGGTGTGAGCTTTTTATGGGTGAAGGGGGTTTATTTCACTGGAAAAATTTGTGGCTAAGCACATCATTGCTAAGGAGGGAAAAGGAAATCTGGCTTGGATATCGAGTACTTGACTTTCGGGATGCTACTAAATGACAAATTGAAGTTAGTGCTTATTTTATTATTTGAGAGATTCAGTAGCAACGTTTCCGTAAAATTATTATTGAGAGATTCATCCAGCCTTAATACTGACCGCGGTGGGTTTAACTGAAGTTCAATCTCCGACTCAAGTTTAAAGTAAAATTTTTTAGCAGTTCTATAAATACGAAACTAGAACTGCATCCAGTAAACACCATCAATTTTAGTAGTTTGAAGTTTTCAAACTACCACATCGATGGGTTGTTTAATTAACAGCAGGAAGAACATAAGCACGACCCATCAGTGAGACTTATCGCACGCAACGTGTTGAGTTCAGTCATGGAGTTGAGAGCTACACTCAAACGCTAAATTACAGGTGCGCTCTTGGATGCGAGGAGCTGTCAAAATTCTCTGCCTGGATCCGCTGCTGTAAGTTTTGCAAAACGAGTGAATGGAAGTGTAAGCATTTGTCACCGTGGATCTCTGCACTACGATCGCGTTTGAATATTGCAACGAAAGTTAGTCATTTCCTTGCCTGATTGCTTTCATTGAAAAACAGAGAGGTTTTCCAAACTTTGCCTGATGTTTAACGGAACGAGTGTACTAACATAGCTAATAACTTGCGCATGAGTCCAACACTAAGTTGTGTCCACGTTGTCAGCTAACCGATTTTTAATTCATCAGTCATTAAAGATACAACATCATGGCAATTTACACATCTCGAACGTATGGTGAAGATGAGCAAAATTAAAGTTAGTATTCTAGACTCTAGAGCAGGGGTTCCCAACCTTTTTCTCGCCTCGCACACCTAAATAAATTTCATTCCAATCTCGCACCCCTCTGATATTAAAATGACAACATACAGCCAGTATGCTGTCATTTACATGGACTTTTCTTGCACCCGCTGGAATGACATCTTTCATCCCTCGGGGGTGCGAGCCCCTCATGTAATGAACCCCAGCTCTTGAGCAACACCTAATTGTTTCTAACAAAAATGTGAAAAGGGTGTGGATATGCAAATCCATCGTAGTGAAAGTGTCTCAATTGACTTCATATTGTGTGTTTACTAGTACTCCGATGTTTTGCATTTACCGTACCATTAAAATTGTTCTGTATGTTATTCTTATTCATTATATTTCATATTGCTTCTACCTGTGACGTTACACAGAGTCAAACTTTTTCGATCTTCTTCACTGGCGATGATCGACTCACCATTTAGTTAGCAGGATGCCAAGATGAGTTACGGCCATCATTTATTCTGGCAAGAGACGTACGGCAGCTCATTTCATTTTAACGTGATAGATATCGATGCCTGCATAATTCACCAAACCGTTGACGAATCTATCTAGGAATCTATTAAGTCGCACCAAAAATGTTCTCTGAATTTTTTAGCTACATTAGAAGTAAATATTTTATCAGACATCCTAGTCGTTGTTCACTTTTCAAAAAGTCGTAGAGAAGATGTTTTCTGCGATGACAAATTGTAATTTGTTTGCATTACACCGATAGCCGGATTAGCTAACTATTTTGTATAAATTCCGTAAAAAAAGTGAAAGCATACTTTACTAAATGTGTTGTACTGCACTAAATGTGACGTCCATAAAGCGTGTAGTCGTACGTCTAAGAATTAAAAACGCACAGAAAATGTTAGTCAGAAAAAAGTCCAGTTAGTGATTTACGACTTTATTTAAAGAGCTATTCGTCAACATTCATCATAGAGCGCGAGTTTTCAAAGTAATTCCAAACTGACGGGAATGAAGTAATGCCATCTTCTTGGTATTATAAATTTAATACGCAGTCAACTGAAAAATTAAGCATAGAAATTGTGATTAACGGTCAGTGATGGGTTCATATGAAAAAATCCTATGGATTTAAAAATGTTGGTTGATGAGTATTTTTCGGTGATTATTTGGATATTTTGTTATAAATAATTCATAGACGATACACTAGGAGAATTTTTCTACTTTTAGTCGACCTCCACCAAATGTTAGTCAAACACGGTCATCCTTTCAATGCGATATTTAGCACCCATTAATCTTTCATTTATTTTAAAAAATGCCTTTCGAAGGCATACGTGGACCAAGTAACAACTTACACAGCGAATAACGTTTATTGATTTCAGATTAATTAATGTTAGCTGTGTTTGAGCCTCGAGGTAATTCGTTCAAGCATCTCGTAAACATGACCTGGTCATCAGTGTGTCAGAGCCTGGAGGAGTAATACCAAGGCTCTGAATTTTACTTTAAAATGAGTGCTTGGTGATGGTAGACAAAATAGCCCCTGTAAAGTACGGGTAAATGGACGCTGAGGAACATTGAATGCGGCGAATGTAATTTTAGTTGAAAAGTTTGTTTACTTCAATGTACTCTAAAGACTTCTTGAACAGCAAATTCTATCAGAATGAGCAATACTATTATGCGATCGATGCCCTGTTAACTCTAACGGGTACATGAATTAGTTGAAAGGCCATTGCCAAGATAAATTTCTAAAAGATTCATGAACCCCACGCTTTCCTTTCAAACGAAAACAACACGAATGGCGGTGGCATGTACACAGTTACACATAAAATGGTACACATTTACATACAATAAATTAATATAATTCATAAATTGATAAGTAAAGAGAAGCTCCAAAAATTTTGAGCTTCGACATGAGCTGATCAATTTTAGAAATGCTTCAGATCAGTCAAAAGACATCAAGTTCTCACATGTTTACCTCATTCCTAATGACGCAAATGATATCAAAGCCAAGACGAAAATTCCACGGTAAAATTCCGTGAATGAGGAGGATGAGTGAAGACTCCCACTCAGCAAACAGTACACCAAACAACATGAATTCTTACTATATACATTTTTTTTAGCTAGCTCAGCACCCCGGGTTTGCTAATAACTACACGGGAAACTCCATTTATGCTATCTCGTTAGTTGTTGCATTAGGGCAGCGTGAAGAAAATCGCTCCCAAGTCTTTTTTTTCGTCGGTGCATCTATAATTTTGACCGCCTTGTGTAGAAGCTATACTTGGGCAGCTAAAATCACAGATGCCCCGGTGAAAAAGTTAAACTTGGTCCCCATGATCAAGTCGCTATACAGCACACTATATGAGAAGGCTTATCTTACACTTTCAGAGTAATTCATTCTGTATAAAGCAAAAATCAATTAAATGCGATGTTCTGAAGCTGACGTAGAGACGAGAAAAATTATGAAATGCGTAGGCTTTTCACCAATTTGCAGCTTTCCTGCATCGAAATTTTCTTATCCTGGTTCAAGTTTTTGGAGATTGTTATGACTGGAGTTCATTAACTCATGATTTTAAGTGTAAAAATCTCTTCCTAAAAATCAGCCTTTTCAGCAGCTGAGCGCTGGACTTCGAGACAACTATATACTTCACCGGGATCTTTTCCAGATAAGCCCCGCCACTAACGCAACACATAAGTTCATCCACTTGTAACTTTCCAAATAATGCACCTTTCGACTTCAAATTACTCTCAAACGAAAGATTAAAACATTCTTTTGTTTGAGAGTAATTTGAAGTCGATTGGTGCATTATTTTAAAAGTTACAAGTGGGTGAACTTATGTGTTGCATCAGTGGCGGTGCTTATCTGGAAAAGAAACCCTTCACCGCTACCGTACAAGGCTTCGGCACGATAGGCGACAGTGGCAGTAAGGCAGTGACGAAGAAAAACGTAGTGATTCATGTGACTCACTGGCAGTGTAATTAAATAAAATGCACGACTATGAGTATACTTAGACTACACACATACATGCACAAATGGAGGCAGTGTTATCGAGACCCGCTTTTCTGCGACCGGCAATTCGAGGAGGACGCGATAAATCAATCTAAAGTCAGTACAATTAGTTGGTACAGCGCTCAAAAGCCAGTAATTTTACACCGATTTCCAAACTAGTATAAACCATAATTAACGCATTTCGTTCTCGATTCTGACTGTTGATTTCGTTATCGAAAAAATTTTCGCCGATTTCGGTGTACTGTCTACAGAAATGATGAGCTCTACACACGGGCCTGAGAATAGTTATGAATCTCACAATGCTCTGATTCGTGCGTCATGTCCGCCATTACTCAGATCGAGATGAAGCATTTTTACGATAGTTTAAAACAGCTTTGACTTATCGCAGCATATAAAACGAAGACATTCATCGGTAAATCTGAAGGAGATGACAGTTGTCGATTTTGTAAATTTCGATGCCTTAGCATAGTTAATTAGATCGAAATAAACAAGTTTTCTTCTATGCACTTTTTGTCTCAAATGAGTATTTTATTAGTTATAGCGGTAAATGACTTACCGCAACTCCAGTCTTTGAAGTGGAAAGAAATTCTTTGATCGAGTTGTATGGCAATACTGCAATGGCGTCTCGCTTCCAGCGCTCTGTCTTGAAAGACGAAACCAAACCTACCGCTATACCTCGTTAAATACTCATTTGACGGAAAAAGTGTATAGAATAAAAGTTGTTTACTTCGATGTTATTACCATGTTTCAAGCAACAAACATTCGAAAATCGATGAGTAGCTGTTTATTCGAGCGCACTCGTCATCAATGACGAAACTAAACTTACCGCTATAAATCGTAAAATACTCATTTGAGACGAAAAAAGAATAGAAGAAAACTTGTTTATTTTGATTCAATTAATTAGGTTCAGGCACCAAAAAGTGGAAAATCGACAACTGTCATCTCCTTCAGATTTACCCATTCATCTGCAAGCTTATGCAAAACGCACCAGTAAAGTGTCTCCTACGTAACCACAAAAATCAAAAACATATATGCGCAAGGAAAAAGAGTTTGCACTGACAGTGGGCTTCAACTTCACCCCAAAGCAGGAAATCTTCGTGTTCTATATTTTTAAGCTTCACAAACTACACTGCAATCGATTACGGAATAAATTCCTGAGAAGCTTGAGGTAAAATATGATCGGATCAAAAAGCGATCAGAGGAGATTATCTGTGAACAACCTTCTCCACACCAGTCGAACAGAGACTCAATCGTTTGGTGGGAAATATAAATTGACTGCACCAGTGACTGAAATAGATGCCTTACGTATTACAAAATTCATAAGAGTTGCAAGCGTCTGTTTCACACTTGACAGAAGATGCGATACGTGTGTTCCCACATTTACTTAAGTCCTCCAATAATTAACTATTTAGCTTATTTTTTGTCCAAATTTAATGCTACGATCGACGTGATCATCTGCTTCCATATCGTATTATCGTATTTCATAAAGATTTTTACCTTCCCTCTCCTTATATATGTAACAAATATCACCACTACTCTATCACATTTACCGTAACACTCTGTCCAAGTTAGTTAGAGCTAAGCGATTCTCAAACTTTAAGTTCTCGTTCTTACGCATGATAGACCACACAAAGCTGCAACTCGCTCGAACTTTGTTGCTGGAAAATTATCCAATTTTGTTAGCCAACGTGGGAATAATAATTTCAGAACCATTCATCTTTTATTAACCGATCACCTAGAACGGGGAAGGTAAAGTTTCCTATTGTGGATAAATTTTGGGGTTTACCATCTACAATAGCTCCCATCGAAGAAGAAGTCTGAAGAGTGTCGCTAAACGGTTGCTGTATCTCAACCCTAATCTAAAATTTAGTAATTCATGTTGTGAAGCGTAGCATTACACGATTTTAAGGAACAACTTATCAGTTCAACTAACTTCGGGTTGAGATTCGGTTAAGTAATAATCCTTTAAATTTACGTTCTTCAAAATAAGTATTTCGAATGCGAGCTACAGATTTAACCTTCGATAGCACAAGATTTGAGAACCACTAAGCATGACAATATCAGGATATTCCTACATCATTATTCCTTATTAAAATATCGAAAAACTCGACTTTGTCCTAAACATACATAAATAGCTATAAGAGTTGAGATCCACATCGATGTAAAGCGTAAAATTATGCTTAATAATAGTAGTTTATTTCGTGATTTTTCTTGCATGAATAAGCGCTTTAAGAATTCATCTTAGAGGAAGTTCGTCAGATAAATTCAAACATTCAGTTCATAACCTGCTCGAGTTGCACAGATAATACCCTGGCAAAAGTTAACAGCGAGGACTCGTATCAGACTAAAAATCTTTGCTGTTGAACGCGTATTTCAAGTTGTACTTCAAACAGCGTTTCTTGAGAGATTAGAGCCCACGGAAATTTTTATAAGAGTTTTAATTTTTTATGATAACTATTATTTACATTTCAATTGCAACGTGGTTGATGGCCATTGTTGATATAAATCCTGCTCTTTTGCTTAAGAAGTATAGCCTGCCATTTTTTCCGTGAGCTGTTATTGAAGAGATACCATCTTTTAGCACTAATATACAAATTCATTTCTTTAACTAACAAGAATATATTATTTTCATTCCCTTAAAACATTTTCAACTGTTATTTGTTGAAGATGGCATAACTAAAGCACAATTTACTATAGCACAGTTGGACAGAGCATTTCTTAAACCTCCTCTTGATGCAACCTGAAAATTGATTCGGTTTCACATCATCAAAAATGTGATCCTTAGCATTTTGTTTGCCATGAGATTTGTTTCTGAGCCCACGCAAAAAAATTGAACTTTGGAGTACTCCCCAACTTTGAGTTGGAAAACATGCATTTCCGGCACAAAGTTGATCAATCAATGCAGCCTCTTTTACATTTTTACTGTATTTTCAAAAAATTTCGAAAATTTCTGAATGCGCAAACTATTAAGTCTTGTTTTCGTCCTTCCAAGATTTTTCTTCGTCCTCGTATCGCCTTCTTTGTAAATTAGAACTATGCACAGTTTAATCTTCGTAGACTACATCGTGCTGTTCAGGCAGTACTGTTGACGTTACTCGAAACTTACGTCATTAATCACTCTGGTCCCGCGCACTTCACGTACAACGCGTAGATGCTATTTTCTGTGTGATTACTACGTCTTCAGAGACAGGCATCTACATCAACAGAAACTACGTCATCTGAGACAAGTTTCTTGTCACTAAGACCCTACTGACGTGTACCTTGCCTTGGATACAACATCGTCAATTACAAGTCTCTAGGTACTTGATACCCTTGTGACGTATGTCTGTTTCAAGTACCTAAGTACCGTACTCAGTGACGAGTCTCTGGTAACTAGGTCACCAGTGACGGGTACCTGTCTGTCTGTCATGCGGATGTTTTAGCGAGGAGCACCTTCTCGAAACCATAGCACTCCACCACAGCAACCGCCACAGAAGACCTGAGGGGATGGGAGAAACAATATTTTTATTTTGTTTTATAAGAATGCTATGTATAAAAATTAACTGAATTACTGAATAATTGTAGAACAAAACGTACAACGCATACCGTGTGCGGAAATTTTCAAGACGTAACCTATTACTCTTAATTATTGCTCAAGTAACAACCAATTGTACTTGAGAAATCGGAATTCCAGCATATCATGTTTGCATCTCCCAATTTGAAGTCACCATATTGAAAGTAATGTTTGGAAAAAGTATTTACTCTTAAGTTATCGTCATGAAGAGTGTGGTGCTACTTTTCTAAAATGACTGACATATTATTTAATTGCGTCCCATTTCAAATCATACTCCATGCAGAATTTTGCATAACTCTGGAAGCAAACTTCATCGAAATTATGTTCACTGATATTTTGAAAAAGCGTGTTCGTAGAGCCCATCATGACAATCTTTTCTATCACCACAAAGTATCAGAAGACTTTTCGAAGCATCTTCCGGGTTCAAAAAAAAAAAAACGAAAATTGAATATTAGATCCGAGGGACATGTAAATAAAATCCAAAAAATATATTCTTGATCTTGGTTGAAGCTTTTGGGGATTGGTATGACTGGAGCACGTTAATTAAGAATTTTACATGGTTAAAAATCCTGTCCAAAAATCAGCCTTATCAGTAACTGATCGCTAGACTTTGATGCACTTACTTCACTTACATCTAGTATAGATCTACGAAAGTTCTAAATTAGACATCGCTAAATCCCTCTAACCCTTTCCTGCATCATTTAAAATAGTGGATGAAGAGCTTTTCCTTTTAAAAGTTCACTATTATTCAGCTTGAAGGATAGAGTAAAGTATTTCTATTAATAAAGGGAACTATCTGTTAAAAGCGATGGTTGTACTACACAAAAATGACAAGTAGTAATTCAGTTTTTGTTAGTATTTTGGAATTTGGTTTGTGCCATATCTGGCACGCGGTGCAAAAAAGGGTTAAGCTACCATCACTCATCACGCATGCCTCACCTCCTAGCCAACATGGAAGGCATCATCTGCCACCGGTTTGTCTTGGGATCGTAGCGCTCCATAGAGTTCAGCGAGGCCGACCCATCGTTGCCGCCGATTGCGTACACAAACCCATCGTGGGTTACAAGTTCGTGAGTCGTTCTGTAAACGATTTTGAAAGTTATAGTTGTTTCAGTTATAGTTCTACATATAGTTGTAACAATTTTAGAAGTTATAGTTGCATTGTAGTTGTATATTAATATATAGTTGTAAAATTGTATTTGCAAGTCTTAGTAGTTTTCAGTTACAGTTGAAAGTTATAGCTGTATTATAGTTCAATTATAGTTGTTTTCCCCATACATTTAGGGGATTCTTTGTCAACTGAGAATTACGTTTTGATGTTTAGAAAATTTTGTAATTCATGGCGTCATGAAATTTCATGCTTTCGATTCAATATCGCTTTTCCCGTTTCCGAATTCTGAGTTGTTGATTTCACTCTCACAAGCAAAAACCTTGCGGAAATAATATTTAAATCTTAAGGTCTAACTAATGCTTTAGTAATGAAAGATAAGGAAAAGCTCATGAAATATTTTGCGTTGAAAGATATATTTTGCTCAAATACTTTTCGTTCTTGATAGCCAGGATTACGTGTTCAGTTCACAGAATCTGAACGAGAATTCACCAATTGCATTTAATGTAACATTCATTGGGGCTTCACAAATGAGGATTGAAGATTTCTCTCTTACTTGGAGTTACAGCATAGGTCTGACTTTTCAGACTTACTACATAATCAGGTTTTAAATTCTTAAAAGCAGATATAGTGAAAATCTATCTATGTAGAAAAGTCGCCCTTGAATTACCAAATAGTCTCATGTAGTGATATAATTATTTTTCCTTTGTGAACTGTAAATGGGTAAATATTGTTATTCGTATTTACATTTCGATATAAGCTCGCGTAAATATTTAAGTACGCACTTTATATCTGATCAAGAAGACATTTTACCTTTGTGATCTTATGCTTTGTAAATAATTAAATCTTAGCTACACTTAATTTCCAAGAATCCAATAATTGCTTCAACTGCTATGAATTCACCCAAATCGAAGATTTTCATATAATGCTCTATTTCGGAAAATTTCCTTTTATCATGATATTATGTCAGCTTATTTATTGTTCTCCATGTTGTGTACCCACAAAAATATTTTTTATTTTAATTACTCTTCAATTAGTAATGCGATACAAATCTAAAATTTCAACATCAAAATAAATTTATTGATTAATACTGTTATTATCATTAGTTTAAAAGATACGGAAAACTTTAGACGCTCATAATTGAACTATATAAGGATATAATTCCAATTCCTTCTTCATAATGCGCTTTAACGACGATCGAGAAATTCAGTAACAAGTCTTACGGTGGAAATTTTAAGAATATCTGTAACATATTCTGAGACTTGATCTGTAACAATTTCAATTAGGATTGATTTTATTCTTCTAGATTATCGTTCATCATTTACAATTTAACAGTGGCCGTAAATTTCTGACATATCAATTTAATTCTGTTTTTAGGTCTGCTTCTTGTTTTCAAGCTAATTGTGTTATCACGTTGCATTGCTGTTACGTACGTTATCCTTGCGTATATTTACACTAATTTTATTCTTTCTTCTTTGTTGTAGTTAAACATTACGGAAACTCGAGGGCTTGAATCCTCAATAAAGAGTAGCTTTTCAGTTGACGAACGAACAGCATACGAAGCTATTTTAAATAATTAAAATACTTTCCTTTTCAATGAAACAAGAATCTACGCCCAAGCATTCGTAGTTTTTGTTTATTAGTAAATTCAATTAAAAGTGAATTGAAAGTAAATTGAAAATTACGTCTGAGTCACTTTGTGTAATGACTATTATAAAAGTAGCCGCGTCCGTCCGTCTTCTAATCGATAGCTTTGATAGCAACATGAATAAAGCTTAAAAAATACAAGAAATTATTCTATTGCATTATTTTTCTGTGGCGATTCAATTCCCTTCCACTTGGGTATCCAGAATACGCAATCGGCATATTTTTACAAATATAAATTTTCTTTGGAGCTTTCTCTGTTGAAATTCATCATGTTGCTTTGATATTTTTAATTGATAATGCGAAAAAAATGTTTTAAATTCGTTTGACCAGTAACCTGGCTACCACTTAGTATAAAGCCCAAGTTTTTTGAACTTGAGTTACCGTCTTCGAAATTTTGATTTTTTTAAAAGCTCCGAAGAGATAATAGACGGCATTTTAAAATAAAATTCCGCCAAAAGAGGCCACCATGGACAGAAATGCGTCCAACCGCAAGGGAGAAGTAGCAAGACTACGACAGCAAGAAAAACGCCGAAGACGATCGGATGAACAACGCGAAATGGCAAGACGAAGCAATGCTGCTCGCCAACGAGAAGCTAGAGCTAAATTGACCCTTGAAAGGCGTTTGGAAATTCTACGGAATAATGCAGAGCAGCACCGAGTAGCTAGAGAGAGCTAAACACATGAAAGAAGCGAGGAAATTCTTCGGCATAGCGCTGGACAACATCGAGTAGCACGAGAGAATTTTACTCAAGAAATAAGGGATGGAATTTTTTCAGACTAATACCGAACAGCATCGACTTGCACAAGCGAATTTAGCTCAAGAAAGATGGGATAAAATTCTTCAGATTAAGGGGACCGTCCGGATTTTTGAACTTTTTACGTCCGATTCATTTGAAAATTGGCCAGTATATGTCTTTTGTGAAAGTAAATCTTTTTGACTCATGTCACTTTTTCGATTTAGGCCTTATTTTTTTTACGAAAAATGTGTTTTTTGGGGCATATTTACGTACCATTCAAATCCTATGAGGGCATTGAGTTTTGATGCTAGAACAAAACCAAAGACAGTTTTAGAATCCTTGAAACATTTCTAACAAAAGTACATTGAGTTTTTTTGGAAATTCGAGTTTTTTCTATTTTTTTTCAAATTTCTAAACCCTTTGAAATTTTTTTGGGTTTAGAACAATATATTTTTTCGAAATATTTGAATTTGAGAGAAAAGAGAATGTACTTTTGTTAGAAATGTTCCAAGGATTCTAAAACTGTCTTTGGTTTTGTTCTAGCATCAAAACTCAATGCCCTCATAGGATTTGAATGGGAAAAACGGTAATTTTTCACTAGAGCCCAAAAACAAAGTATGTCCATTGAATTGGAATATCATGAAAATTTTAGTACATGAATGCAGTTTCCATGATTTATTTATATGTACGAATTATGAGCAACGTTTTCCCTCTTGAATTTCAATGAAACACAAGAAATATAGTGCATAAAATTATAGAGAAATATTACAGTTCTTTTGAGTACTCAGTCATATTGAGGTCTCACCAACTTTTTTCGTCCGATTCGTTTGAAAATTGGCCAGTATGTGTATTTGTTGAAAGTAAACCTTTTTTACTCATGTCACTTTTTCGATTCAGGCCTTAGTTTTTTATTATTTTTCGAAAAATTCGTGGAGGGGTCCCCCCCCGGGGGGACCCCTTTGGACCCCTGGAGGTCCCCTTTGGACCTCCCGTGGGGGGTTTCTAGCGTCCGTAGCGCCATGAAATTTCATGGCACAATAACCCAACCCCTAAGGATCCTTTTTCAACAAGAAAAAAAATTGGGTCCATAAATGATGTTTATCGGTCCCCTTTGGACCCCCCGTGGGGGGGTTTCTAGCGTCCGTAGTGCCATAAAATTTCATGGCACAATAACCCACCCCCTAAGGATCCTTTTTCAACAAAAACACGCATTTCCATTCGGGGACCCAATTTGGCCCGGGACGGTCCCCTTAATGCCGACCAGCACGTGTGCACTAGTTTTTATAAATTGCGAAGCTCATAAAAATTACGAGATTTCAAAAAGCTGTTTGAAATATATAATACACATTCGCTTTTACTCCGACACGTAACTTGTTAGAAAATAGTCCTCTTGTTATTATTCTCGAAAAGACACGATGCCACAGGCAAGTGAAAGAAATTCACAGTTCGGGCACGCTGGTGGAAGCTTAATTAAAGGATCCTGTCTAACTTTTTTGCTACGGCATCAATAATTTTCAATTTGCCAGGAATAATAACATGGATCTTAAGTCTACTCCTAATCGTTTTCTAGAACATACTATTCTCATCTAGCCCATATAAACTATTTTTATAAAATTAAGAATCGAATCTTGAGAGAATCGACTTATTGGTCAGTCTAGTATGCCCTAAGGTTTAAGAAAATTAGATTAAACATAACTGTACGCCTTAAAATAGCGTTGATGGTAGGATGCCTTAGACGTCGCTGAACTTATTCGCGCCCATAAGTAGCTATACTCAAATGTATCAATTATACTAGGCTTGAAAAACAATCTACTGCTGTATCACTTGTGGTAAATAAAGTGATTAAATTGTTTCAATTGTTTTAGCTGCACGGTACTGAGGCGATGGTTGAGCAGCAAAAATTATAAATGCCCTGGCGAATAAGTTAGACAAGGAAGCGTCTCAGCCACACGACAGAATAATGGTCAGTTTACGTAGCATGGATACCTCCTGGAGTGCATAGCTGTGATGGGCTCCCAGGCGTTACGACGCGGGTTGTAGCGCTCCACAGACAGAAGCGTCACCGCACCGTCGCTGCCACCCGAGCAGTAAATTCCAACCCCGGCCACGCCCACAGCGCCTAGGGACGATCTGCGACACGCATGCAAGATTGCTAGTAATTCGATACACATGGAGTTCAAATACTCGCCATTTTTCAAAAATAAATAAAATAAGGTTAATAAAATTTTCTCGTTTGGCTACTTGCATTTAGCTACATGAATTTTCTGTCCGGGGTTGTAAAAGCAGCAACAAAAAACAATATTCAAAGTTATAAATAGTTTGTAGAGATACGGGTGAGCTAAGAATACATAACTTTGAAAAAATCAGGCAGCTTTTCTGTCATCGCATGCTTGTGTATGTTTGTTTTGCTGTAGAGGCAAATGCGAATGGAATTCCATGAGCAATTTTTACCTTCTGGAAATGAGGGGAGGAGCAAAGCACCACTTGCCCTCTCTGGGGTCCAGTCTCTCGACGCTGCACTGGTAGTTGCTGGTGTCGAAGCCTGCCACTGCATACAGACATTGGTCTGCAACACGAAAATGAATGTGTGACAGACTTTGGTCTGCAACACGAAAATGAATGTGTGACAGACTATGGTCTACAGCACGAAAATGAATGTGCGGCAGACTATGGTCTGCAACACGAAAATGAATGTATGACAGACGTTGGTCGAAGACACGAAAATGAATGTGTGACAGACATTGGTCGACAACACGAAAATGAATGTGTGGCAGACTATGGTCTACAACACGAAAATGAATGTGTGGCAGACTATGGTCTACAACACGAAAGTGAATGTGTGACAGACTATGGTCTGCAACGGGAAAATGAATGTGTGACAGACTATGGTCTACAACACGAAAATGAATGTGTGACAGACTATGGTCTACAACACGAAAATGAATGTGTGACAGACTATGGTCTACAACACGAAAATGAATGTAAGACAGACTATGGTCTACAACACGAAAATGAATGTGTGACAGACTATGGTCTACATCACGAAAATGAATGTGTGACAGACTATGGTCTGCAACGGAAAAATGAATGTGTGACAGACTATGGTCTGCAACACGAAAATGAATGTGTGACAGTCTATGGTCTGCAACGGGAAAATGAATGTGTGACAGACTATGGTCTGCAACGGGAAAATGAATGTGTGACAGACTATGGTCTGCAACGGGAAAATGAATGTGTGACAGACTATGGTCTACAACACGAAAATGAATGTGTGACAGACTATGGTCTGCAACGGGAAAATGAATGTGTGACAGACTATGGTCTACAACACGAAAATGAATCTGTGACAGACTATGGTCTGCAACACGAAAATGAATGTGTGACAGACTATGGTCTACAACACGAAAATGAATGTGTGACAGACTATGGTCTACAACACGAAAATGAATGTGTGACAGACTATGGTCTGCAACGGGAAAATGAATGTGTGACAGACTATGGTCTGCAACAGAAAAATGAATGTATGACAGACTATGGTCTGCAACACGAAAATGAATGTGTGACAGACTATGGTCTGCAACGGGAAAATGAATGTGTGACAGACTATGGTCTGCAACGGGAAAATGAATGTGTGAGAGACTATGGTCTGCCACGGGAAAATGAATGTGTGACAGACTATGGTCTACAACACGAAAATGAATGTATGACAGACTATGGTCTGCAACGGGAAAATGAATGTGTGACAGACTATGGTCTGCAACAGGAAAATGAATGTGTGACAGACTATGGTCGGTAACGGGAAAATGAATATGTGACAGACTATGGTCTGCAACACGAAAATGATTGTGTGACAGACTATGGTCTGCAACGGAAAAATGAATGTATGACAGACTATGGTCTGTAACGAGAAAATGAATGTGTGACAGACATTGGTCTACAACACGAAAATGAATGTGTGACAGACTATGGTCTGCAACGGGAAAATGAATGTGAGACAGACTATGGTCTGCAACAGGAAAATGAATGTGTGACAGACTATGGTCTGCCACGGGAAAATGAATGTGTGACAGACTATGGTCTGCAACGGAAAAATGAATGTGTGACAGACTATGGTCTGCAACACGAAAATTAATGTGTGACAGACTATGGTCTGCAACGTAAAAATGAGCGTGTGACAGACTATGGACTGCAACGGGAAAATGAATGTGTGACTGACTATGGTCTGCAACACGAAAATGAATGTGTGACAGACTATGGTCTACAACACGAAAATTAATGTGTGACAGACTATGGTCTGCAACGGAAAAACGAATGTGTGACAGACTATGGTCTGCAACACGAAAATGAATGTGTGGCAGACTATGGTCTACAACACGAAAATGAATGTGTGACAGACTATGGTCTGCAACGGGAAAATGAATGTGTGACAGACATTGGTCTACAACACGAAAATGAATGTGTGACAGACTATGGTCTACAACACGAAAATTAATGTGTGACAGACCATGGTCTGCAACGCGAAAATGGATGTGTGACAGACTATGGTCTGCAACGCGAAAATGAATGTGTGACAGACATTGGTCTGCAACATAAAAATGAGCGTGTGACAGACATTAGTCTCTTCATTGGTCTGCAACACGAGAATGTTCGTGTGAATGACATTGGTGTGCAACAAGAAGCGTAAAATTTTAGGTCTTTCAAAACTTTTTCGCTAGTGGAACTAAGTTTTTCTATGGGGATTTGCCTTGTGTTCATTATTATTTCCTTGAATACTCGAAATTTTCCAGGAGGAAAATTGCAGTTCTGTGATGTTTCAGTAAATTTCCACATTCCTCTCTAATAATGTTTTTAAACATACAATGAGTACGTAAAATGCTCAGATAAAATAATTGATACTGTGAAAAGTTAACGCAAAGAATATAACAAAAATCAACCCACAACTTTCAAATTTCCCCAGCCATGGTTGTGCTGTTGTAGAAATGATTTCAAGGGCTACACTCACTCAACACGCCACACTCAACCCAACACGCCACACCCACCCAACACGCCACACTCAA
Organism: Morinoia aosen; assembly: GCA_030386875.1. Taxonomy (NCBI): domain Eukaryota; kingdom Metazoa; phylum Arthropoda; class Malacostraca; order Amphipoda; family Talitridae; genus Morinoia; species Morinoia aosen. The sequence continues at coordinate 65,618,747 of CM059570.1, read as the reverse complement.
CCCAACACGCCACACCCACCCAACACGCCACACTCACCCAACACGCCACACTCACCCACCACGCCACACTCACCCAACACGCCACACTCACTCAACACGCCACACTCAACCCAACACGCCACACCCACCCAACACGCCACACTCACCCAACACGCCACACTCACCCACCACGCCACACTCACTCAACACGCCACACTCACTCAACACGCCACACCCACCCAACACGCCACACTCACCCACCACGCCACACTCACCCAACACGCCACACTCACCCAACACGCCACACTCACTCAACACGCCACACCCACCCAAAACGCCACACCCACCCAACACGCCACACCCACCCAACACGCTCCACTCACCCAACACGCCACACCCACCCAACACGCCACACTCACCCAACACGCCACACTCACTCAACACGCCACACTCAACCCAACACGCCACACCCACCCAACACGCCACACTCACCCAACACGCCACACTCACCCACCACGCCACACTCACCCAACACGCCACACTCACTCAACACGCCACACCCACCCAAAACGCCACACCCACCCAACACGCCACACCCACCCAACACGCTCCACTCACCCAACACGCCACACCCACCCACCACGCCACACCCACCCAACACGCCACACTCACCCAACACGCCACACTCACCCAACACGCCACACTCACCCAACACGCCACACTCACCCAACACGCCACACCCACCCAACACGCCACTCTCTCCCAACACGCCACACTCACCCAACACGCCACACTCTCCCAACACGCCACACTCACCCAACACGCCACACTCACCCAACACGCCACACTCACCCAACACGCCACACTCACCCAACACGACACACTCACCCAACACGCCACACTCACCCAACACGCCACACTCACCCAACACGCCACACTCACCCAACACGCCACACCCACCCAACACGCCACACTCACCCAACACGCCACACTCACCCAACACGCCACACTCACCCAACACGCCACACTCACCCAACACGCCACACCCACCCAACACGCCACACTCACCCAACACGCCACACTCACCCAACACAGCCACCTTAGTGTGGCGGCGTCTACACGTCATGGCAGGACACGACGACCAGATGCCCGTCAGAGGGTCGTAGCGCTCCACGCTATTCAGACACGATGCTCCGTCGTAGCCTGTGTGATGAAGACACGTTAGAATAAGATCTCTGCTTGAGGATTGGTGTAAAAGTATTCAGGCAGCAACGTGGAAGTTCGGGGTTGTTATGTTTAACCGAGTCGTGTTTGAGCCAGGAGGCATTTTTTGGATTTCTCCTGATCCTAACGAGCCAATAAAACGGTATTAATGATTCCCTATTGTTCTGAACCAGGCAATAGAAAAGCATTTTTGGTCCCTTATGGTTTCAAATCAGCCTATAAAACGGCACTTTTGACTCCTTTTGCTTCTAATTAACAAATAAAACGACATTTTTTACTCCCTCTGCCTTGGATTTAGTCGATAAAAAGGTATTTTTCACACCCTCTTGCTCCAAACCACCAAACTGATCGGTATTTTTGCCCCTTTTTGCTCCGAACCAACCAATAGAACGGCACTATTGGCTCCTTCTTGCTCCGAATCAGCCTAAAAATGGGCAGTTTTGGTTCCCTTGTGATCTGAATCAGCAAATAAAATGAAATTTTTGGCTCGCTCTTCCTTTGAACCAATCAATAAAACGACATTTTAAATTTTCTCTTGCTCCAAATCAGCCAATGAAACGGTCTTTTCAACCCCCTCTTGCTCTGAATCAGCCAAAAATTAGCAGTTTTGCTCCCTCTTGCTCCAAACCAGCCAATAAAACGACATCTTTAACTTCCTCTTACTCTGAACAAGCAAAGAAAGCGGCATTTTTTTGCTCCCCCTGACTGCGAACCAGTCAATAAAATGACATTTCTTTTACGGTATAATCCATTAAAATAACATTTTTGGCTTCTTTTTGCGCACCTCCAACGCAGTAAATGAGTCCATTGAGTGTGCCGACGCCGTGGCACGAGCGCTTCGTGCCCATGGACGTGATGCTCGTCCAGCAGTTGGTGGACGGCTGGTAGGCCTCGCACTGACTGATATCGCTCACGCCGTCGTAGCCGCCCATCACGTACAGGTGGCGTCCCAGCGAGGCGGCCGCGGTGCGAGATCTGTTCCAAGCTCTCAATTAAACATTTGCTAATCTGTGCAGCTAGGAAATCTGATGCTGGAAGCCTGTGGAGTTAAAGAGTCTGATGCAGCAAGTCTATGGAGTTGAAGAATCTGGTGCTATTAATACGTGCTGTAGAAAATCTGGTAAGGCTAATCTGTGCTGCTAGAAAATCTGGTGAGGCTAATCTGTGCTGCTAGAAAATCTGGTGAGGCTAATCTGTGCTGCTAGAAAATCTGATGAGGCTAATCTGTGCTGCTAGAAAATCTGGTAAGGCTAATCTGTGCTGCTAGAAAATCTGGTAAGGCTAATCTGTGCTGCTAGAAAATCTGGTGAGGCTAATCTGTGCTGCTAGAAAATCTGGTAAGGCTAATCTGTGCTGCTAGAAAATCTGGTAAGGCTAATCTGTGCTGCTAGAAAATCTGATGAGGCTAATCTGTGCTGCTAGAAAATCTGATGAGGCTAATCTGTGCTGCTAGAAAATCTGGTGAGGCTAATCTGTGCTGCTAGAAAATCTGGTAAGGCTAATCTGTGCTGCTAGAAAATCTGGTGAGGCTAATCTGTGCTGCTAGAAAATCTGATGAGGCTAATCTGTGCTGCTAGAAAATCTGGTGAGGCTAATCTGTGCTGCTAGAAAATCTGATGAGGCTAATCTGTGCTGCTAGAAAATCTGGTAAGGCTAATCTGTGCTGCTAGAAAATCTGATGAGGCTAATCTGTGCTGCTAGAAAATCTGGTAAGGCTAATCTGTGCTGCTAGAAAATCTGGTAAGGCTAATCTGTGCTGCTAGAAAATCTGGTGAGGCTAATCTGTGCTGCTAGAAAATCTGATGAGGCTAATCTGTGCTGCTAGAAAATCTGGTGAGGCTAATCTGTGCTGCTAGGAAATCTGGTGAGGCTAATCTGTGCTGCTAGAAAATCTGGTGAGGCTAATCTGTGCTGCTAGAATAATGCTGCTGACCCACCAGTGGGCACAAACTCATTTATTATATATACCTAATTAAAACTAAATGAAGACACGATCCAGGTAATATTCGATATTTTCAAATTTTCTTATTTTAATTGGACTTTGAATTTGAGTTGAATACTGAACCTATTGCCAATTTAACCAATTGAGATCAAAGTGTTTAAGCAATTTCTTAGTAAAGAAGTATTCTCATGGTAACAGATACAGTAATAGAAGAATTAAAAGCACTTTAAAGGTCGCCACCTTTTATTTGTGATGTATACTCTTGATAAGGCCACATACCTGCGGTTTTTCATAGGTGCCACGGGCATCCAGCGATCTGTGCGAGGGTTGTAGCTCTCGACCTCGCTGTGCAGGTTGAACAAACTCCCTCCTCCTGCGCAGAATTTATCAATTCTAGTCCACCCCTTTTATTTGAAATAAGAAAGAAGTCAAAAAGAAAGAAAGGCCGTAAAATAGAAAAATTCAATCTCTCGAGAGTTGATGAGGCCGAGTGCACACGGCCCGTATCACAGATACGCTCATCACGCACTTTCGGCTGGCTTCGGACAGACAGAGAGACGGACGGACACGGCTCTTATTATAATATAGATTAACTTAGCAGGTGAGATAAAATATTCTCTTTATTTGCTCTATTTTCCTCTCTATTTTTTCGCCTGATATATACAACTTTTTCCCAATTCATTCTATTTGCACGTTTTTTATATTGTCTTTTAAAATTTTAAGGATTTCTCAAAATATAGCTTTCAAGGTTATATTTTGTAACTTTAAATTAATGAAACGTTAAAGTTATATTTTGTAACTTTAAACTAATACAACGTTAAAAAAAAATATATTTTGTAACTTTAAATAAATATAACCTAAAAGTTATATTTTGTGACTAATAAGTAAAAGTGACTTTGAGTGGGAGCTAACCGACGGCGAAGACGTAGGGCTTGTATCCCAAAGGCCTGCGCTCGATGGTCCGCTCCGAGGTGAAGGAGCTGCGCTGCTCCGGCAGGAGGTGGTACTTGAGTGCCTCGAGTTGCAGCGTCTGGCACTCGGGCTGTCCCTGCAGCAGCGGCTCGTTGTCCACCATCGAGGTGAGGAAGTCCCGAGACAGCAGCGGCAATCGCACGTGTCGCAGCAACTGCCGTATGGGAATCGTGGTTCGTTTCATTCAAGGGAGGAATGATGTTAAGGGGATTGTATCCTATTTACAAAACAACTTGGGCGTATATAGGGAGTTGAATAAATGAAACAAGTGGATTCAGTAAAGGAAACTTACCTATAGATGGAAAAGCGAAGATGCTCGTGCTAAAGTAAATATTCTAAACGGCAAAATTTGGTGCTCTAAGCCCGTGATAAAATAAACTTCTAAGCACACCAGAGGACGCTTGTGTAAAACAACTAAAAATAGATGAAAATTTTCTCACGGAAGCAATGTGCTGTTGCCGGGTTTGAAGCTCGTGGCGTATCCAAGATACGACGGCAGTGAACACTCGTTCTTCGCTGTCTACGTTCAGTTCTGATGATGAGATCAACTCCAGCATCTGCACACAGTAAATTGAGGTATGAACACGGGGAACACTTGGCGGCAATTTCAAATACTAGACACAGATCCCAATGGAATTATTCCTCACATTCCGTTCCGATAATAGCGATGGTGCGCAAACTTCTATCATGTTCGCCGATATGGACTAAAAGGGGTTTTCATTTTGAAGATAAACCTCCTAGAAAGACTTTCAATTCTAAAAAAATTCTTTTATAAGTGAGGATTTCGTGCCCCTTTCCTTATTTATGAGATTTTGTGAATGTGAGGAGGAAGCTCAGCCTTGTGAGGCTGCACACTTTGAGCGATGATGACAGGAACGTGTTACGAAAGACCCATGTATTTTTTTCTATATGATAGAGACTTGTATTTCAAAATTTAGATCGTTCTACCCTCCTGAACTTTTGTCTGATAAATTCTTTAGGTGATATCAACTTTCTATGCTACTGTCAGCTTTTGAAATGCTAGGTAATGAAGAATGATATAAACACGAATTTTCACCAAGAAAACATGGCCAATTTTCGGCACTTCTCTAAAAAAGAGGTCGAATTCGATCTGTAGCTCGCATTTTCGGAAATTTATAAGGGCACTTTAATGGTAGAATCTACCAATAAAGTGCCCTTGGCATTGCAATATAATACAATACGCATTCGTACTTATAGAATAAAAAAGCTAGGTGCCTCATTAAATATAAAAAAATCTTAATTTGTTATGCATTATATCTACTACGTTTTCTCAACGGGAATCTCATTGAACACATTAATTTTGTTGGTCCACCTCTCTTTCACGCTCACAACCGAATCTGCGATACGAGGAGTTTCACCAGTGCACAAGTACAAGAATATTTTAATCTCAGGTACTATTAGGATGGATATGTTTGTTCATCATCCACATCTGGAAAATTTGTCTAAAGCAAATACGGTATCCCGTCATTTTTGATGGGTCGTATACACAATTAGAATGAAATAAAATGTCCCGTTCTAAACAACACAAATGTCGCCTCACAGCCCTCATGTGTACTTTAAGTCAGGTGTTCTGACGCAGTCGCCTCTGCGTTAGAAAATATATATTTATAATGTATAACTAAAATATATTTAGTTTATTATGAATCACAATTTAATTATTCCCAAGATAGTAAAACGAATCAACAATAGATTCCATCGTTAGGCAGAATTTTTTCTCGCACTGCAAGGCAAAAATATAAAAATGAAATGGGTGCAATTTTACTGCCTAAGAAACATATCTGAAGTGCTGCAGAAGCCGCTCGTTTGCATTTAAAGAGTAAGGAGAAATAATATAATTGTTGCAGCACATTGCAATACGGAACGAAATTGTTTCTGAGTTGAAGTAACAGAATTTGAATGAATGAAATAGTGTAGTAATTCACGGCAATAGGAGTCATAATTTTGAAGAAATTTTACAAAAATTAAATCAAAACGAATCAGATAGTTTTATTGCAGATTTTAATGTCCTCGAACACGAGTTAGCATTAAAAAACTAGCCCCTTTTCACTGGGGAGTACTATAGAAGGCGTGAATAACGATACCTAAATAATGATGCACTGTATCGCAACACACAGTTGTTGTTTGCTAGCTTGGTTAGTTGGTTGGTCCGTCTCTTTGCCACGCTCTCGAGGATTTGCACAAGGGAATATTAAAGTTATAATATGTGATAGGAAAAAAACAATTTGTCACTCATTGGATTCAATCTGGATGTGCTTAATGACCCTACCTGTGGTACGAGTACTATCTAAACTAGATTACATGATTACAGTAAATCGCAACCTAATTCGATTACCTGATGACACGATTACATGAAGTCGTAATCTGATTACCTGAAGTCGTAATCTGATTACACGATAACATTAAGTCATAACCTAACCTGATTACATTATTATTCGTAACCTAACATGATTGTACGATTACATTAAATTGTAACCTAACTTGATTAACTGATTACATTAAGTCGTTTCTTCACCTGACTACATGATTTATGGGCGAACATTATAGAATCCCGTCATTGAAAAGAGATAAGAAATAAGAGTTCTGTCTCGTGCAGCTGAAACGCGGTAGCGCTTGAGGGTCTTCGGGAAGCTGGCTGAGCTATGGTGAGAGAGGAATATTTTCGCTACGAAAGACTAATAATGCACTTATGCAAGGCTTATAAATGGGATTGCTCATTATCAAATACTAGTCAGGTTGAATAAGAAGAAATGCAATAAAGGGAGTTGTAAAATTTGTACTGAAAAATAGTATGCAGAGCCTACAAAAACGGTTCCATACTGACATATACTCAGAAAAAAAATCACTATCAGCAAATTATTAACGTATCACTGTAAGGTAAAATTGAAGTACAAATGCAAATTCAAAAACAAGAAGTCGGTCGTAGATGAAATAATTGGACTGAATATAAAAAAAGGAACAGAAAAACAATGACTGTATACAGCAGCTAACGATAAGAATTTACTGAGCGTATCGAACTGAGTTTACCAACTCGTTCGATTTTCACATAATTTCTTTGGAGACCAGGGCTGGCACTTCTTATACATCACTTCACAATGACCTCACCTCACTGTGGCATCACCTCACAGTGGTATCACCTCACAACGACCTCACTTCATCGTGGTATCACCTTACAATGACCTCACCTGTCCCTCACATCAAAATGAACCCTACATGATCTCACCCCAACACACCACACAAAGCGTGACCTCACCACACCTCACAAAGGGTGACCTCATACCACCTCACAAAGCGTGACCTCACACCACCTCACAAAGCGTGATCTCAATACACCTCACAAAACGTGACCTCACACCACTTCACAAAGCGTGACCTCACGCCACCTCACAAAGTCTGACCTCACACCACCTCACAAAGCGTGACCTCACACCACCTCACAAAGTCTGACCTCACACCACCTCACAAAGCGTGACCTCACACCACCTCGCAAAGTCTGACCTCACCACACTTCACAAAGCATGGCCTCACCCCGCCTCACAAAGTTTGACCCACGCCTCACAAGGCCTGACCCACAGCACCTCACCTTATCAAGAGACAGCGCCAGGAACTCCTCCGTGCCGCACACCTCAGGGAAGTGCTGCAGCGCAAACTTGTGCGAGCGCGAGTGCAGCTCTTCGCAGCAGTGCGCGTCTGGCCGCCGGGTCATGTGAAAGCGTCGTGTGTTGTGAGTTAATAATCCTTAAGAATCCTCATTGACGCGTGTGTGTCATGAGAATTATACGAGTAATGCTAATCATTATTGGTTGCGATACTGGAATTAGTAATTATAATCCTCATTGGTTGGGATACTGGAATTAATAATTATAATCCTCATTGGTTGTGATACAAGAATTAGAAATTATAATCCTCATTGGTTGTGATACTGGAATTAATAATTATAATCCTCATTGGTTGTGATACCAGAATTAGAAATTATAATCCTCATTGGTTGGGATACTGGAATTAATAATTATAAGCCTCATTAGTTGTGATACTGGAATTAGTAATAATAATCCTTATTGACGCGTATGTGTTATGCTGCAGGAATAAGTAACAATAATCCTTAATAACCCTTATTAACGCCTTAAGAAAAATCAGACAAATCCTTCAAAAGAATACCCGCTCATATTATTTTTTTGAAGTTATGTGTTATGGTACTGGAATGAGTAATAATAATCCTTATTGACGCGTTGAGAAAAATCTTTCAAGCCTTGCTAAAGAACACTCGCTAACATTAATTACTTTTAAATTTAAGTGAATAAAAACTTTACTAACCTGACCTAGCACATCTTATGTTGACTAAACGTGGCAACGAATTCTAAAAATAGCTATAGATTTCGTTTTTAACATTAAGATTAAGATCAAGTGGTTACTACGTATGAACTACGTTTAACATTGAAAACCGAATTTGGCACTCGGTTTGAAAACGTATTTTGGCACCTGCGAACGTTCGGATGCCGAGGCAGTTGGAGGGATGCAGCTGCCGCAGCAGATAACGACAGCACGCATCTCGCACGCTGCACATCTGCAGCAAGTTGGATGCTGGCAGCAGCACCTGTAAAGAGTCAAAATAAAAACACAATCAGTTTTTAACCTCCAGCAAACAGCAGCACCTGTGTAGAGTTGACGTAATTCAATTTTTAACCTCCAGAAAACAGCAACACCTGTGTAGAATTGACGTAATTAAATTTTTAACCTCCAGCAAACAGCAACACCTGTGCAGAGTCGATGTAATTCAATTTTTAACCCCCAGCAAACAGCAACACCTGTGCAGAGTCGATGTAATTCAATTTTTCCACCTCCAGCAAACAGCAACACCTGTGCAGAGTCGATGTAATTCAATTTTTAACCTCCAGCAAACAGCAACACCTGTGCAGAGTCGAGGTAATTTAATTTTTAATTTCTTGCAAATGATGGCAGTGTAAAAGTCAACGAAACTACGCAAGATCTTTTTTAACACTTCGACCGTCATAGGCAAAACTGAAGTTCAATATTCAACTCAAATTTAAAGTTAATTTGAGAGAGAAATTTTGAAAATAGCAATCATTAACTGGATCATGCCCTCATTTAGCTTTAATTCAGTATTTATGAGAATTGAGTTTGTGGCTACTGGTCGGTCAGCAGCATTATGAAAACTCCCTCAGTGACCACCAGTGGCGCACGTTGCGGTCAAAGTGTTGAGTGAACTGTGTAGTAGGTGATGGAAGAACTATTTAAAATAATTGACCTAAGTCACGTATATTTTTGCATTGTTTTTTAATCTAGGAATTTTGATTTTCCCCTAGATCATCCCTGGTGAAAACAAACCTGCCAACATGGGTTGATATCTTCATTAATTATACACATTTTTGTTAACACAAAATTTGAGGATTAATAATCTAATCTACCAATCGTGTGGCATCACAATGTATGGTCTACATGTGCCGCCCTCAAGTGTTGGCGACTGAAAGGTTGAACAAAGAGACGAGTAGACTTTTAAACGTGTACTTGGCGTAGAGGGACAGTAGAACCAAATGCGCCCCAAGGGGGCTCCGCACTACCTTATATACTCAATATTTGCTGAGGTCAGCATACGCATCGCTGTACCCGCACAGGGCGTCGACCTGAATACGTACGGACAGATGCACAGAGAGAGTACGCACTTGTGACGGCATACACCTCCCCCCATGCCCTGGTTATTTACCAATTTAAGAATCAATCAATTGAAGTTATAAGAATCGTAACTTACAATTTTAACACAGGAAGCTAAAAACATCCTAGGTAAAATATATCCAATTGAAAAGTACTGTGTAGCAAAACAACTATCATATATTAGGAAAAGAAACAACGCATCGAATTAAAATTGACTGGACATTGTAAAAATGAAATCATTCACACCCCCACCACCAAGAAAATCGGAAGAGCCGCTGCTCAAATACACATTATGAACGCAAAAATCCTAAGTTAATAACAGAATACACGTCCCGAAACATAGTCGTGAATAACGCAACACAAAAAAATCCGTGAACTAAAAACTATAATCGGCATCCAAAAACGGTAAAAGAAAACTCCACGGTTTTCGGAACCAGGATTCAACTAACTTTTCAGTGTAGGAACACGTCAGCAACATATCGACAATAAACGCTAAAATACATCGTTGAACATGAAAAAATAAACCTTCCCAGAAATATTCGTGAAGGAGTAAGGCATTGAGGCAATATTTATTCAAAAAAATTTTCGTTTCGTACGCAGAAAAAGGTTCTAAACAAATGGGAATCGTTACACATAAAAATTAAACGCCGCAGGAATGTGCTACGTACGACTTCGTTGACAACCATGTATTTTGGTAACTATGAAAACAATATCACTTGCAGAAAAAAAAATATATACACGCATGGAAATTTGTATCGAAACTGCTATCAATTTAAAATATCATCATTGTCGTAGAAATAAATTTAATTTAACGAAATTGAAAGAATACATACAGTATACTTGAACATCGTAAATTCTTGAACGTCGATCCGAACAAGAGAAAAAATCAATACCAAACTCATCAAAGTAGAAAAATAACTGACTATCTTAAGACTATTTCCTGAGTATATTTTAAAAGTAAATAATACTACATCCGTTTACAATGCATGAGAGCTAATAGCGCCTAATTGGCGACACGTAAAAATTGAAGTTCCACACATGCTTCACTGACACCTAAACTTCGCTATTTGCTTGCAGATGACGCAGCGGTTGGTCAGCATTGCTCGACCTCAGCTGCTGGCGTCGGAGTAACGCATCCTCAGCGCGAAGGCGATCCGCCAATAAATTAATTTCACGACGAAGATAGAAGAAGGAAACTCCTAATCCCAAAGTTAAAGGAAAGAGAAGAAGAATACCTAAATCAGCTACCCTATCTGGGAGGATGTCGACGAGTGCATTTGCCTTCACCCAATCGTTTGACACCCTTCCCTGATGTTGCTCCAGGGCATTTGTTAGTGCCTCCACCGACACATGGGTCATCCTATTTCCCATCGTGGAAGACAGGAACGGTAGCGTGCTCGGTCTGAAATTGAAACAAATAAAGTTCAATTAGCATGGCCACATAATTTAAAAAAATTTAATCAGTTATTATTACGTCAAATTAATGCAAGAACCCAATGGTGACAGCTGGTGACAGCTGCAAGGAAAAGAACAAACAGCATATCTGCACGCTGCAGATCCCACACGGTCTCGACAGCTGCACACCTAATTGCAAAACAAATCGGGCGACGGCACTCCAAAACAACTCGGAAGCCAGCCTCCGCTCTCACAGCAATGAGTTGCTGTGTTTGTAAACACATGGAGGTTATTGAACCGTGCAAGGCTTGCGAGCAGGTGCAAACCTAGGTTGTGAAATGAAATGCGTACATTCTCAAACACGGACGGAAAAAAAACTACGGTACATAGACTAAAAATTAAGTAAATACATGTGGTTAAATAACGAGAATTCCAATTAAAATGATATTTTAAAATTAACATCGAAACAAGAATCACACAATACTATTATGTGAACATTGTAACACCGTCAGTCGTAAGTTGTACAGTTTGCATTCAACACTTTTTACGCAAAGTTAATACATGATTCTTATTACTCTTATATGTTCGATTACCAATTTTCAATTCTACGTAATTTCGGTTAATTTTTGTAATAATTCCCGGTCCTTTCCAGGCAAGATCTAATTTGTTTTTTCGCATGTGATTGCGCAATAATACACGGTCACCGAGTTCAAAATTTTTATTTTTACGTCGAAGGTTGTGATACATAGTTCTTTCACTGGTGTTATTTATTATTATAGCTCTAACGTTTTCAACGATGCGGGCAGCTTCCTGAGCTCGAAATTTTATTATATCCACGTTCGTGTCGTGACTGTAATTAGGTTCGAAAGTTACGGCGCTAAAGCTCGGACACGTATCGCGATTGAAAACAATGAACGAGGGTGTATCCCCCAATGTGGTATTTAAACTATTGTTTATCGCGTTCTCTGTGCTGTTGAGACACTGATCCCATTCGGTATGCGCTAAAGAGTTAATATATAATTTTAATAAATTCGTAATCTTGCGATTATTTCGTTCAACAATAGCGTTACTGTGAGGACTCCAAGGGAGGACTTCTTTTTTCGCAATACAGTGAATTTGAGAGAATTTTTTAACTGCCGCAGATTTAAATTCAAGAGCTTGGTCACTTAGAAGTGTTTTAGGATAGCCAAAGGTTGAGAAGCAGCTGTCTAGACAAGAGACAACTGTATCTGCTAATCGATCTGCTGTCGCGTAAAGCTTACAGTAACGCGAGAATAAGTCAATGATAATTAGAATATATTTATTCTGCTGATCTGTGACAGGGAGAGGACCCAGGAAGTCCATTGATACCACCTCGAAGGGTTCTTTAGCAATGGGAGCGTCTAATATTTTAATAGGTACAGTACTGCTGGCTTTAAGAATTTTACATACATCACACATTTTGACAAATTTACGTATGATACTCTTTTCTAATGAATGAAAATAACGCAACTTAAATTTAAACAACGTATGCGTGGCATCAGTATGATACAAGGAGTGTATACTGAGCACCGCCTTGTTCATTAACGATGTCGGTATAACCGTAGTGAGAATAGTGCTTTCCCTAGAGTCTATTTGTCGTCGTCTATAAAGTATGTCGTTCAGAATTAAATATTTTTGTAAGTCAGGGATCGTAGATTTACTACTATTTAGTAATGCGTCTTTCACCTCAGAACAGAAAGGGTCTAGCTGTTGCTCAGTTCGAAATTCGTCTAAAGTCCATGATACGTCTTTTAACTGAGGAACGTAGTCAGTCAGTCGGGGTTTTTCAGTCGCCACTGGCGCCACTTGATTAGAGTGCGTCGCGTCTGTTTCGTCTACGTCGGCGGTCAGCGCACCACGGCGTGTAGTTACTGCGAAGGCGTCAACCTCATCGAACTCTGAGCATTCTTCAAGATCAGAAATAGTTAAATGCTCGGGCAATCTACTTGGACAATCTGCAATTAGATTTTGTTTCCCGGGGAAATATTTTACTACCGGTTCGAAAGATCGAACTGTTAGACACCATCTAGCCATAGCTGAGTCATCAGGAAGCTTTTTGAAAAATAAAGGTTGTAGCGGTTTATGATCTGTGTACAAGAAAATTGGATAACCAAGAATGAGATATTTAAATGCTTTCAATGCGCTCACGATGGCGAAGAACTCTTTTTTCGTCGTTGAATAGCGCTTTTGTGTTGAGTTTAAACTTTTACTGTAGTAAGCAATAGCCTTCATAGATTTATTTGAGTCATTATCGTGTTGCAAAAGTACCGCACCTATACCAAGATTAGAAGCATCAGTAAATACATGGAAGGGCTTAGTAAAATCAGGATGCCGTAAAACGGTATCTGATGTCATAACAGATTTAATTTTCTCAAAAGCTTTCTGACATTCAGGCGCCCAGATAAATTCAACGTTTTTTCGTAATAACTGATAAAGTGGATATGAAATTGAGCCAAACATTGGGATATGCGTCCTAAAGTAGTTTGCTACACCTAAAAAACTTTGCAATTCCTTCACATTTCTTGGAATCGGAAATTTTTGAAGCTTCTCTGATTCTTTGCATCGAATTCCGTCTGCCGACACGATGTGTCCAAGATATTCAATTGAGCTTTTTAGAAAATGACATTTCTCAAGTTTAAGGGATAAATTTCCACTACGTAGTTTCTCAAAAACACTCTGTAAATCTTTCAGATGTTGGTTCATGGATTTGGAAAATACTAGTATATCATCAAGGAACACAAAACATAATTTACCGATGATATTTGTAAGAACAGAAGAAATGATTCTTTGGAAAACTGATGGACTCGAGGATAACCCGAATGGCAACCTCTTGAACAGAAATTTCTCGTAACCGATACTGAACGAGGTGAATTTACGGCATTTTTCCTCCAACTCGACCTGATGAAAGGCAGAGCGTAGGTCGAGGCTCGAGAAAATGCTATTACCCCCGAGGGCAAAAAGCAATTCGTCGATCCTCGGTATCGGGTAAGATTCCTTGATAATTATTTTATTTAGTTCGCGGAAGTCAATAACGGGGCGTATCTCGCCTGACTTCTTCTTCACAACGATTAAAGGGAAATTATATTCAGAGCTTGAAGGCTCGATAATTCCTTGATTCAACATCTGTTTATTTGCTTGCAACAATTCGTTTTGATACTTATGTGGAATTCGATATGGTTGGATGTTAAGTACTGGAGCATCAGGTTTTAATTTAATCTTATGTTTCATAATGTTCGTAACGGCAATAGTTTCGCCTTCGAGAGTAATTACGTCTCTAAAGTCGTTTAATAAATTTAACAGTAATGGTTTAGCTTCTTCATCATCACAATTTACATCGTTACTGGTCAGAAGGCGTCTCTCGTTACTACCTCCCTCCGGTACCACATCTTTCTGTGCATTAATTCCTACTTCATCAACACGAAGATCGTTACAACAATGCCTCGATTCTACAGATACCACCCCAACGTCTTTACCAGAGATGGCATTGAAACTTCCACCATTAACACTGTCGACTTCGGGTAGATCCGCATTACCGTGGGCATCGCACAAATTTGCATCTCGCACAGCTTCGTGCACGGTAGACATGTAAATCTCGTGTTCAATTTCCATGTCGTCAATTTCTTCAATCGTACTTAACATCGTATTGTCGCTTATATATACCACGTCCTCCGAGACGTTCAAAAGCATTACAGGGACAAAACCATTTGACTTGATATCCACAACTGATTCGGCGACATAAATACCATTCGCGAGAATTGTCTTATTCATAATATACTTTCCGGGCTTAGCCTTTTTGACATACCCATTAATAACACGTAAACAATTCTTTGGCATTTCCACTGCTCCACAATGAACAACTATTTCTCGTCTTTTACTATTTTTTAAACTTCTCGCATGTTCCTCAGTTTCTCTTATTATCTTCGCATGCTGTTTATTTTTTACTTTCCCATTTTTTCCTCGCCCTGCCGTTGGGCCTGAGGTACCCCTCTCTTCTGCAGTATTTATCTCTAGGCCATTTTTATCGCCACTTTCTTGGCTCGCAATTTTTGATTCCCTCTGCTTCAGCAGATATTTCCTTATTTTTCTCCTATTGGCAAGCATGTCAGCCATTAGACATTCTGGATTACTTATAGTATTGAAAAATACCTCTCGCTTACTTTGCCCGTGCAATTCTTGCACATCATGAAACGGTACTTTTACGCCGTCGAGAACGATGAATCCTTCTTTAAAATTAATCACTGCATCTTGTAGAATATCCCTACCGAGGATTACATCATATTTAAATTCGCCATCCTTCAAAATCAAAGCGCTAGTATTGATTTCTTTATTATTAGGCAGCGTAATACAAAGATCAAGTTCGCCTGATACCTGGCTTTTAGAATTTACACCCCTGATACTCAAGGCACTTGGCTTAATTCGCTCGTTTATGCCTTTTAAATTCCGGTAACTCACCAGACACCGGTCACTACCGCTGTCGATGAGAGCGCTCATCAATTTGTTATCATTACGTAATATAATTGTAGGCTTCTTAGAACGCCGTAATGAAAATAAACCGTCGCTTTCCTTCCTTAAACGACCTTCCTTCATAATCGTCGCCGACAAACAAACTTCTACAGGTAGTTCAGAATTTGCACCTACATCAAGTTCTTGTTCACCTAGTAATTCGAACTTATTTTTACACAGGAATAGCGGATCCACCTCTTCCGTCGACTTATTAATAGTATCTGGTTTCAACGCCACATGTTTGGTAACGGGGATTGTAGCTGTATCCTCGGGCACTGGTAACTTCCTCTCCACACCAAGACTCTTTGAATTTTCTGATTTTTCTCCATCTACTCTAAAAAATCTTCACCCTCGCAAGATGCAGCGTAGTACGCTTCACCTCGTCCTCTACCACGACCACGCGAATGACATTCACGTGCAAAATGGCCCGTCTTGCCACAATTGTAGCAAGCATGACCGCGGAAATTTGATTTGCCTTGGCCTCTCTTAGTCGTGCACATACTTTGAACATGACCTGCGGTATTGCACGGTGAACAAAACGATTTAGATTTATCTTTACTAGTCTGTTGTGGGTTTACCACCTGAGCTTCGTTGCACTCCAAAGAACCTAAAGGTCGATCTCCAAAATATGAATATTGTCTGCCCCTTTGAAATCTAGCAGGTCTCCAATTGCTTCTGAAAAATGGCTTCCGACCTTGAAAACGTCGGTTGTTGTTTTGTGAAGCATAGTAAGCCTCGGGAAACGAGTCCTTCTCGTCCCACTCACTCTCTTCAGGTACAACCGCAAGGTAAGTCTCTCTGGTTTGATACGTGGACTGGGTATTGTTTTTGCGCGCAAGTATTTCTCTACCCTCAGGATTATTACGCACAGCGGAAACGAGACGAGCTAACAATTCTTCAGAGGTATTGAACGGCCTCGAGAAGATTTTTTTACAAAAGTTCTCCTCTAAAAGAGGTCCGAGAACTGCTATAGCTAGACTAAAAACTACTAAGTCACCAGAGAATTTTTTTAATTCGTTTGCGTTCGTACTAGCAATTACAAATGGATGTCTTTGTAATGCTACTTCTGTACTATTTAGAATGTGATCACTCAAATTTCTTATTTTCGATATTGCCGTGACCAATTGGGCGGCCAGCCCTTCATTACGTAACAACCGTAACTGATTTAAATCGCACGCTAAGGCATGAACTGAACGCTCCCCCTTAGACACGTAGATGTCATCTAAAATTTCGATAACCTGATCGAAGGAATAATGAACATCAGGGTTTACTAATTTCGTGACTACTCCATTAAAATCGCCAACACTTTTGTGTGCGCTACGCACAAGTAACTCTTTTTTGGCGTCATCGGAATTTAGGTTGGGTAACAAGCACATATAGGATTTTAGGTTTGCAACATGTGTCCGAAAAGTCTTTGTTTCACAAAAGATTGGGTCACTGAGGCGCTGTCGGCCTCGGAACAATGGTAGCTCTGCACTGGACAGTATAGTACTACCCCTCTGTAAAGTTGTGGTTACACTACCACCCGTCATCGGTCCACTAGAGGACGTCATTCTTGTCACACTTGGCGTACTGAACGTCACAGTTTGGGTACTAACGGCGGTCGTCACTACCGTCGCAGGCTGTGGTCCAGACATAAACACACTTGTTGGAGTATGTTCGCACGTACCAGGTAACGTACCACCAAATGCCGGAACAGAAACCCTACCGCTACCTGTCGTCGTTGCCGTCGAACGAATAAATTCAGGTTCGGAATCAGAATCTCCCATAATGAATCACAGTTACTAACCTATTTCTCTCACAACGCTAAAAACGTAACTCACAATTATAATAATCCCAGAACCCAACGCAAAAATCCTACGCCACAAAAAAATATAACACCGCAGAACCCTAAGAATCTAACCTCTCAAAAAAATAATCACATAACAGAACGCTAAAACCCACGTTACTAAAATGGATGAAGCACACGGTTAGAACTTCATTAATAAATACTAAAATATCAGTACTGAAAACTGTTTCTGCGACTTTCAAACGAACCTAATCCAATTACTAAACAGGGAAACTCTTTACACGAATTCAATGGTATCTATCCCAACAATCTTTTAAACTACACGAAGCAACAAAAATAAAAATCGACGATGTCACAGAAATTATCTAATTATCCCATTCAATAATATTATAGTTTACAGAATACTCAACTTGGAATCAGCAAACGGCAGGCAGTGCAGCCACGGCCAGTCAGGCGTCTCGGCCGATCTCAAGGACGAACTGCCCAGCGATGGCAGAACAGGTGCGACCAGCTGTTTGAAGGTCGTCTGCGTGCCACAACCTCAGCACAGGCAGGCGACGAGATCCAAGGTCGTACACGCAGCGCTGGCACACAGCGGACTAGCAATGGTAGCACGAGCACGTCTTGGTAGTGTTCACGTATGATCACGGTTCCACACTGCGCGTAATCGCACAGCTCACTGTTCATATATACGTATTAATTACGTTAACACAGCTTCTGTAGAAATTTGAAACAACACTGTTCGGTATGTAATTTCCTATCACATACACTGCACACTATTGTTCTCGTAGAAACAGAACACTGCAACAGTTCGTAGAATTGTTCTGAACTCAGCTACTTATGCATACAACTGTCAAACGACCACGTCACTATTTGCGATGGAAATTCACGCACAATTTCATGACGCAATGGTCACCATCCTTTTCCAGATCAACACGAGCTGTGTAAGGTACTCCCAGAGGCACGTTAAGTTCTAAAGCATAAGGAGAATTCGTCAGAGTTTCTTCAGGGATACGCTTAACGACGAACCGAAACACGTTCTTATATACTTGCGGTGCTTCTTCAATTTCTCTTCCCGTTGCTGTAGATTTCTCCATAGTAGTATTGTCGATATCACCAAAAATATTCTCTGCTCACGAAGCGAAGCGTAGACCACCACACGTAGAATCTTCACGAAATTCCGTGGACACGTGATCCTCAAATATCACCGTCGAAAATCCAGACTTAATTCCCGAAATCTTCAATCACAGTAGTCGTTGAATCCACATCACAGCACAAGGTTCAAGTACAATTTCACGTCGTTGGGAACGAACTTACTGCGCCACCAGATGTGCCGCCCTCAAGTGTTGGCGACTGAAGGGTTGAACAAAGAGACGAGTAGACTTTTAAACGTGTACTTGGCGTAGAGGGACAGTAGAACCAAATGCGCCCCAAGGGGGCTCCGCACTACCTTATATACTCAATATTTGCTGAGGTCAGCATACGCATCGCTGTACCCGCACAGGGCGTCGACCTGAATACGTACGGACAGATGCACAGAGAGAGTACGCACTTGTGACGGCATATACATGATGGCAACCAATAGGTCTGCATTGCTTCTCCAGAACAAAGGCTATGGGCAAATATCTTCCATGAAACGTATTTTTACACGGTTGTGGTTAGCAGGTCACAACGTAAGTTGAATTTAAAAAATTACGATAATGAAGTCAACTGAAAATTGGGCTCCAGATTTCCGAATATGCATTAGACGACATTCAACTTTAGTTGTTTTTGATGCGTTCCTGTTCGTGATTAAAATTTTTGAAATCTTTTAGGAGCAAAAATACTTGGTTTCATAACTAGTTAGTTTCGACGATGACGACACGCTTCTTGATTTCTAGACTATTACAACATGCCTATCAGTTACGTTTCTAGGGTGAGATACGGATTAGAATGACAAGGACTAATAAATTTGAACGTCATCGGAACAAAAAAAAATAATTAAATGTTAATTCAATATGAATTGACCTTCATGCCTGACAGAAGAGGCTTGGTAAAAATATAAAGCTCTCTTGGCTACACTGTTTCATTGAGAATTTAAAGCAAAATATACATAAAACAGAAAAACGAAATCTACTTCAGTTCGGTAATTTACATTCCAAGAGAAAACAAGGTATCTAGTGGGAGAGAAAATTAGGTGAAAAAATTATGCCAAACAAAATGACGATAGTTTGCCCTGAAGGCAGGCTGAAACATACATACCTGAATTATTTTTGATATTGATAAATTTGCGCTTACTTAAATTAAATATCCTTATATTTAGCGTACGTTGTGAGATAATGCATGAAAAATAGATAATTTCAGAATTTTCAAGTCTGTTAGTGAGCCAAATAACATTGGCCTGCGCGAAAAAAGTTCAGAAACTCATAAATAAACTTGTGCCTTGTGCTTGCGAATGTCCTGTTCATAAAAAGCGAGTTTACCTCGTTTTATATGGCCAGAGTAACTTCGGGTAGAGCAAAATCGATCTTCGAAAAAACTTAATTTTCTTCTTCTATATCAAAGGAAAGTCCTCGATATCACAGGAAGAGTAAATTGAATCCTGGTTTTAATTACCGTAGAGTTCTTAATTTCACTACACATACTGAACATTCGAACAGTGAATCTCGAGAGTCATAACTTCGTTGATGAAGCTCTACAATCACTGAAAATGCAACATCCGACAATTTATTTGCCATAATCATCTCTCACAATATGATCCAGGATGCCAAAGAAGCGCAATAAGGAAAGTTGTCTACGGGTATAAAAACACCGTGTGTGGCTGTGATTATTTGACAGCAAAAAATATCATCAACTAAGAGGAAATTATATCAATGATATCTTAGTCTATATTATCATATTTTCATGACCAAATGTAGAATATGTACAGAATTCAATTTTACCTTCTATTTGTGCAAATATTTCAATGCACATGTGTGCAAGCATGCTGAAGCTATGCATAATAAAAATTTATTACCACGTTCATATTGCGAATAATTGTCGATCAAGTAAACTTCCATTGCCTTCCAACTATATTTTGATGGTACAGTGTACGTAAATTCATTGGAACTAGAACAAAGAAAATTATTCAGAACTCAAATCGTACATATTACATGTTTTAAACGTTATGTAACTTAACATTGAAACCATTCACAAGTTAAAAATATAGCCAGAAAATATTTCAAGCGCTAGATAATTAAAAAAATGTTTAAAATTTTTAACTTAACTATAAAAAGTTCTAAACGTTGGATAATTAAACAATGAAATGATTAACAGCTCAGAACGTAACTATAAAACGCTTCAAACATAAGGTAATTAAACATAAAAATTATGCAGCACTTAAAATATAACCATAAAACACTTCAAACGTTGAATAATAAAGCACTAAAGTTATCAGTACTCCAGCAGTAACCGAAAAACGTTAAAACATTGCATAATTAAACATTCAAACTACTCATTAAACTATAAAACTATCTATAATTTTTAAAAATTAAAACGATCTATATTTAATTAAACATTATAATTATCCAGAACTCAACACTTAACTGTAAAACATTTCAAAAGTTAGACAATGAAACATATAATTTCCACCCCGCTACGCCACCACCCTCCGCCTACAAAACGCACTTGCACGTTGTCTTCAGTGATGGAGATCTCCCCGGAGTACGCGTAGTCGACCAGCAGGGACAGCGCAGTCGCGTCTATTTCTCTCAGCACGACCTCGGACGCAGTGCGCTCCTTTACGTCGTCTGAGGGAATATTGTAAAAAGTTACGACATTTTGCGAGGGATGTGGGAATATCGTTAAAATTTAGGACATTTTGCACGGAAGTTGTTAATAGGAATTTGTTAGGGAATGTTGTAGTAAAATGTTACTACATTTTACAGGGGAGTTGTTAAAAGGGAGTGAGAGGGAATGTTGTAGTAAAATGTTACTACATTTTCCAAGGAAATTGTTAATAGGGATTTATGAGGGAATGTTGTAGTAAAATGTTACTACATTTTCCAGGGAAATTGTAAATAGGGATTTATGAGGGAATATTGCAGTAAAAAGTTACGATATTTTCCAGGGATATTGCTGATAAGGATTCGAAAACTTTTTCCAAATTTACGGCACGTTGTAGGTATGCGTAGTGGGAAATAAATAGAGTCAGTTAACGTATTTAATCGTGGGGCTGAAACGATAGCACGCATTTAGTTGACACTCACTGATGAAAGTACGCCACTCAGCCACCATTCACTTAGGTCGGCTCGCCACTCATCCACAACTCATTAATAAAAACCGGCCACTCACTGATAAAGAGCGGCCACTAAAGTCACAGATAAACATATTCACTGATATAAGCCCGTCACTCATTGATGAAAGCCCGCCACTCACAGACAAACGGCCGCCACTCACAAAGGTCTGTCATTCACAGACAAAGGTCCGCCACTCACAGACAAAGGCCCACCACTCACAAAGGTCCGCCACTCACAAAGGTCCGTCGCTCACAAAAGCCCACCACTCACAAAGGTCCGCCGCTCACAAAGGTCCGCCATTCACAAAGGTCCGCCACTCACAGACAAAATGCCCGCCACTCACTGATGAACATGGCCGTGAAGTACGGAGACGCGGCAGCCAGCACCACCTTGTGAGCGTACACAGACGAGTCTCCCACGATCAGCTCTATGTCACACAGCTACAACAAAACAAATTTTATTTCAATTTAGTATTGAATTAAACATTTTAAATAGTTTATTTCCCACGAGCGATAAGGCAGTATGTTAAAATTTTGTGTTTAATTAAGCAATCATTGTAAACAGTTTATTTTCCCAAGCGATGCAGCAGTATATTGAAATTCTATGTCTAATTAAACATTTTAAGCAATTTATTTACCACAAGCGGTACAGCAGCAGGTTGAAATTTTGTATCTAATTAAGGAAATTAAACAATTTAAACAATTTATTTACCTACAAATAAACGATCCAGCAGTACATTGCTTCTTAAGTCTTATCAAATGGGCACATTTATAGAACTTTGTACTTTGATTTCTAGATTTGTTAACTTAAAGATGTGCTGATGCAATTACCGTTTTTACGCATTTTTAACGTTATTGAATTAGGCAATTAGACGCTCATTTTATCTCTCAAGCAATACAATTCTTCCATTCAGTGTAAAATGCCTAAAATGTTTAATGTTTTTACCGTGTGCCAGGCATTTTTGTTTGTCGTTTTCAGTCCAATGATTTGCATTATATCATAAAAAGTTAGTTGCATTTCTGAGTTGTTGTCTATTCACGAGGCTAGCATGGACGTTTTTAAGGAAAATTTCAAGAAATGAAAACTGTAGAAGCTACGACCGCAGAGATGGAACCCGTGCCAGAAAAAGATTAGAAAAAATTCAATTCTTGGAGTTTGGAGGTTTTGTATCAGAGACTAAGTGCAATAATAAAACGTAAAATTTTCACTTTCGTGAACAATAGTGTTTGAAATTCAGAGAAAGAAGTAAATAAAAACTGAATGAATGAAAGAGTTTTAAGATCACTCGCCTAACAAAGCTTAAGCAGGCCAACAAAAATTTGCAAAACTGGATTCATTACTTTATAAATGACTCCTGAAAAACTGACACCGAACAAGATAACTTCACATGCCATCACCTTGACAGTAAAGCAGGCTTGAAATCGCAGCTTTCTCCTAAGAACGACAGCGAGAGATCAGTCTGTGATAAAACTGTAAAGATTTCCCAAAGGACAATAGTGATGAAAAGCGAAAATTCCTCGACGCAATGACTTTTTACTTTTTAAAATAGTGATGAAAAGCGAAGATTTCTCGAAGCAGTGACTTTTTACTTTTTCCAGTAGTGGTAAAAAGCAAAGATTCCCCGAAGAAAGGCGATTTTTTACTTTTCCCTGCAGCACGCGTATATGGTTCCTTTGGGGAACATTATTCGCATAAAAAAGAGGAAGGAAAATGTTACGGATTTGTAGGTTTTGAAGTTCCAGTTTTCTTATGGTTCTCGTATGTAGCAGATTCATGTTCTATAAACATCAGGAAACGGTTTAAGTTTTTCTAAAATATTTTTAGAGCAAAATTTGTTGTTTTTAAGACAACGCGTTGATGTACGAAACAAACGCTGTGAAAAATGTCGTAGGTGGAGGAAAAATGGCTTTAATTATCTGGAATAGATTCCACGATCGAAACATTTCAGTTGAATTCTGTGAGTTAAACTGCAGCTTTGCAGTCGGTCAACGCGCTGTCATTAGTGAAAGAAGATATTTTTGTAATTAACCAAGTAGTTAAATGTCACATCGTAATTTGGTTTTTGAAAGGCCTTCTTATTATTGCCGGGATATGGAAATGGTTACCCACGGTCCAACCCGTGCCAATTTCCCTCACTTGGATTGAGTGAAAAATTAATTATAATATAATGCTAAAGCAATTACTGCTCTTCCAGATGAGAAGATACACTGGGTTCGATCTACGAAGTTTCGGGCCTTCGGAAAAAAGAATATTATCACCTGCAAGCTATTGAAGCCCCAAAGAGCTGGTGACACATACACTTTACTTTATTAGCTACGTCATTCTTCGAACCCCGTTAGGTAAAACCTTATTTATGATTTCCTCATATTTATTATATTAATACATTTTGGGCCAAACTAATTACATAAAAACATTCCACAACACACAGCAAATTAAAGCGAGTAAAACAAATAAATGCATCCTAAAAATTAAATATAAACCAAATTTTCAACATCGATGAAGTTTTACTTTCAAAGCATCTCCTCAAAATCAGAACAAAAACACGGTTTTCACAGTCCTCCGAAGAAGCAATTTTTTCGATTTTCATTAGTCTACTATTAACTTCATCCTGCGATCCCGGTCTATTCCAATCTTGCGAAAAATAGTTCACTTTAGCGGGCTTCCCTCCGAATTGAGGTCAGTCAACATTCCAGACACAGCGGGCCACAGGTTTCGAGGGTTTCCCTCAGGTATTTTGAGACTGGGTCACTGGGAGAGGTAGGCCGAGAAGTGCGAGAAAAAAGGCCAGTGGCACCATACAGAGGGCGAGGGTAACTATAGGAGAAAAGAAAATAGTGGAAGAAAAAAAGGTTGGTGGCACCATACAGAGGGCGAGGGTAACTAGAAGAAGAGAGAAGAATTGGAAAATTGAAGAATTGGAAAATTGAAGAAATAAAATTGGATGCTGGTGGCACCAAACAGAGGGCGAGGGTAACTGGAGGAGGAAAGGAAGAAGTGAAAGAAATAAACGCCAGTGTTACCATACAGAGGGCGAGGATAACTAAAGGAGGAAAGAAGTGGAAGAAATAAAGGCCAATGGCACCATACAGAGGGCGAGGGTAACTAGAAGAAGAGAGAAGTGGAAGAAAAAGGCCAGTGGCACCATACAGAGGGTGAGGATAACTAAAGGAGGAAATAAGTGGAAGAAATAAAGGCCAATGGCACCATACAGAGGGCGAGGGTAACTAGAAGAAGAGAGAAGTGCAAGAAAAAGCCCAGTGTTATCATACAGAGGGCGAGGGTAACTAAAGGAGGAAAGAAGTGGAATAAATAAAGGCTGGTGGCACCATACAGAGGACGGTGGTAACTAGAAGAAGAGAGAAGTGGAAGAAAAACGGTTAGTGACACCATACAGAGGGCGAGGGTAATTAGAAGAAGAAAGAAGTGGAGGAAAAAAAGGCGGGTGGCACCATACAGAAAGTGAGTTTGTCCAGACATCAATAGGAAGAGTAAGCCAGTTCGTGATCAACACGCAATCGAGTTGTGTGTTTACGAACAGTCAGATTCATCTTCTGGCTTTATGTGCGGATTACTTGTCAGCCTTTCCAAGCTAGTTACTATACAAAAACTGTGCTCAACTCGTGTTGTGTATGAAAGTAATACACTTTTATAATGAATGACCTGCACTTGCTCATTCATTATACATGCGTATATACGCATGTATAATGAATGAGCTGTAAACATGTGACATTCATTTAAATTTCTACTAATCATTTGGGTACACACTGAGCTGACTCTCTTGGAAACGCGTAGAGACAGAAAAACACACTATGTTTGTTAAGCTTTACCGTGACAATATCTGCTAAACAGGATAAATGTTCAAAAAAGCACTATCAACTGACATTTAATACATGCTCGTCAAGCGTCGTTTGATTGTATCTAAAACGTAATAAGCAATTCAGATAGCACCAGTACGGAATGCATTAGACATGCAGGTAAACTTTCAGAGAAAATGTTCTCTTCGACAATTCTTTCAACTCTGAGGTACATATCTAAATATCTTCACTTGAGTGGTTCGTGAGTGCAATTCATTGCTAGCGAAGTTGTGATAGCCTGCATGAAAATGCTTTAAAATCACATTATATTTAACATTTAGTCGTTGTATTGTTATCCGATAATGTTATATCAGTTGGATAAAAATTTACAGGTACTATTAGATAATTTCAAATAATATTAGAGGTCTTACCATCATATCCTCAAAAAATTAATCACGAACTGCATTTTTTTTCCGGTCAAACTCTTGCAGGAAATAAATTAATTGCAAGTTCGACGTGATAAATGATCAAGATCTAACATTAAATCCTTAAAACCGCATTTTCTCTCCTTTTCGAATCATGTTGAGATGAACTTTTTGAGAACGCTGCTTGAAAATAATAATGACCCCAATCTGAACCCTTAAAACTCCGTTTTCGATCTTACTTCACTTCTCACTCCAAGCGAACTCATTGAGAACGCAGCGCGATAAATGTATGTGCTGATAACATACGTTACAGTGAGACAGCTTTTAAAGAGCAGGGGCTGTACGCCGAGCGTTGCAGACGCTGTGGGTTTGTGCGTGCGTGCGTGCGTCTTCGTCTGACCCACTTTTAGGGAGGTGTGCCCGTCTAGGGACGGACGATGGGGAGGGGGAGGAAATAGGGGAGTGGGGAGAGGGAATAGGGGATGAGGTGGGGTTAAGGTCCTGAAAGCTAATATGAAGGAAAGCTCCGTCTGGCTGAGGAACAAATTGTATTGCCACTTCCCTACCAGCATCAAAAAGACACACCACTTTGGCCCCTTTACTATCCCATAATAAAATATTGGATGGAAGAAACCAACGGAAACGGTGTTCTTCACTACTTAGTGAAGGCTTTACTTTGAAGGCCGTTAATGAAGGCTCCTTGGTGATGATGTAATTTTGCTATGCCAGTGTTAATTTTAGCAAAATATTTCCTCTATGGAATACAATAAATATTTGCCTTCAACAAGTAGATATTTTTCCACATGTGTTAATATCATCTCCCTTGGAAAAGTTCATAATTCGCCCAGTAAGTTACCTTGCCTCGGAGCAAGGAAAACGTCGTAATTTATGAAGTCTCCAGAGTCATATAGGATGCATTATATACATTATTATTATATAAGAAAGTTTTAGCCTCCCTTAATTGCACGACAAAGATGTTCTAAGAGAGGAAGGAGGAAGGCACCATTTAGTATGGAGTTGAGGGAACGCGGAATCTATGCACAAGGGGCACAGAAACAGGAAGCTAAGAAAAAAGTTCATGAAACAAGGAAAAGTTGAAGAAGAAAGTAGTAGGTGCTGAAAAACAGGACAGAAGTGAACCGAAAAAAGATGGTCCGTAACAAAACAAAACCCTATTCTATTTCAACAAAAGGAAGCCTACCTAAGCTTTAGCTCAGGCCCTCACATAGTTCCCCTGGGAGCGCTAATTCCCATAGATACAATACCGGTATCCCCCTGAGGGGCATATAGGATGCATAATATTGCCTTGCTCTTTAAAAGCTGTTTCACTGCAAGGTATGTCATCAACACATACATTTATCGCGCCGCGTTCTCAATAAGTTCATTTCGAATGAGAACAGATGTAAGGTGGAAAAAACAGTTTTAAGGATTCAGAGTTTGGTCATCGTCATTTTTATGCAGCATTTTAAACAATTTCATTTGAACAAAATTTGAAAAGTATTATGTACAAGTTAACAGTTTCATAACATTTTCTCCTCACAACTTTCAGAACCATAAGAAGAATCAAAGCTCGGTAGGACTGCTTTATGTGAAATTAGGTTATAATCTAAATAATAGAACATAGTGTTTTTTAGCCGAGTTGATACATGACGTCCCCTATATTGGGTTTTTAAATTATTTATTGTCTAATTTTCTGATCTTCAGCATAAAGTAGAGAACAAGAAAATCAGTAAAAAAAATTACCCTACTTAAAAGTCCGATGTACATCAATTATAAAAAAGTTCGTTTTGCGTATTCGAACAAGAAACTGGAAACAGAAGTATCGTCTGGAAAAAAGCAGGAATAGAAAGAACAAAAATCTACGAAAACTAAAAACTGAACTAATCAGCAAAAACAGAAAAGAGTAAATAAATGCATAATCAAACACCCATCTTTTTTCTAATTCTTACGTTTTTTCTAAACTTACATCACAAAATTCTTTAAGCTCATGATAGAATTTTACAATGATTTGCATGTCTTTCTAAGTCACCTAAAATAAAATTATTGCGGAAGAAATTAAGTTAAGAGAACAACAACCCTTCATGGACCAGAAAATTTCTCTACTCGAAGTGCTGTTTCAATCTCGCAATACTCAGACCTTAGCTCTCGCCTCTAACAACGTTCGGGTCCAAATAAAGTGGGGTATTTCCAGTCAAACTTCGTCCAATCTACAACCTGCTAAAAGCCCTTGTCCTGCTGCGAGCTAAAGAGAGCAACATACGACCAACATGGCTGTCTGACTAGGTCAGTGACCTCAGAGGCTAGCAGCAAGACCAAGGTCACTAAAGAGAAAAAGAAAGAGAGAAAGAAAGAGAGAGTGAGGACATTAATTAGAGGGCACGCTGCCGCCGCACGACAGCCCGATGCTCTAGACCAGAGCTTCTCAACCAGGGGTAAATTTACCCCTAGAGGGTAAAAAATTATGCAGGCGGGGGTAAATAATTGAAGTGCCTGATATTTAAAAAAATAATTGAATTTAATTTAATTTTGTAAAACGGGAGAGAGGGAAGGCAAAGAAAGTGTGTGTGTTTTGTATGGGAGTAGGGGGTAAATAGAGAAGTACTTAAAGCTGAGGGGGTCAATGATGGAGGAAAGGTTGAGAATGGCTGCTTCAGACAGTGGTTCTTAACCTGGTTGGAGGTACTGAACCCCAAAAGCATACATGCATTCATCGAACATACATCCATACGTCATTCATCCATCATCGATCCATACATGCATTCATCGAACAGTTCGTAGTTGGAAAAATAAAATGTGGCTTTTCGTTTTTAAATTCAAAAGATATGTATATAAATATGTATCGTATTAGCGCACAAATTGTACTATGCCGAACCCAGGTTAAGAACCTCTGATCTAGCAGAAGTCGGTACCAGCCATGGTAGAGGAAACAAGGTAGTGTCATTTCCACGGGGCAAAATAGACCTCCTCTTGTTTGGCTAGCCAATAGAGAGGTTTTATTTTAAACAAACTTTGTGACGTCACCATTGCGACATGTCGTTAGGCCAATTGTGAGGCCAGATTTGGGCCTAGCCGTGTTGCCAGATGCAAAATGAGTGCTGCTATTGGTTCGCTGCCATGACGTCAGCATTGCCACACGGTCGACGAAAAAGACACGTTTGACCCTACCTTGTTTCTTCTACCGTGGTACCAGCTCACTGAAAAGACTAAGAAAAACCCTTGAAATTTTCCAGGAATTTGTTCTTATTTACCTTATTTACAAGGAATCTTATCCTTGTTCGTATTTATCATCCGACTTTCAGTCGGTAGTCATGATACGTTAGTGAAGAAATGGTTTGGAATTTCAAATGTCTAATGCGTCGAGCTTTGAAGTAGTTTCAATCACTGAATGATATTCCAAATTGGTACAGAAAAACTGGAATACATCAATTTGAGCATATAACAAGGCGAAGCTCAGAAAGTTCCAGTAAAATGAGTTTACCTGACTTAAACGATGGAATGCTAATTTATTTCATGATCACTGTTTGAAAGAATGGAAGTGGTGAGGAATCATATTAATAGAGCTCAGAATGTTGAGATTTTAATTTCTGAGTGAACTTTTATCCTACTAAATAATTGAGCGCCTAACCTACTAATTCCAGGGTCAGTGTGGTTTTATTTCAGTAGTGTTATCAGAAACACGAATGTCAATGCAAAGTTCCAACTAAGTATTACACAATCGTCAGAGATTACGTTTTTCACACAACTACTGAATTTTTTAAGCGAAATGAGAATCTATCACTAAACTAAAGCTCATAATAATACACAAAGCTAAGATCTTTCAGAGAAATAACAACACGCATAATAGATGATTGTTAAGACGATAGCTAAAGCGCATCAGAGAAGCAAAACTCTGTTCAATCATACGCTTGTTTATCAGTAGCCAAGCTTCAAGCAGAGTTGAATAGAAGTCTAACGACTTACCGTCAAGGAAACAATAGCTATTCATTCAGGAAAGGCTGTTCTAACGAGTGGAATATAATTGGTTCCAAAACGCAGCTTGTGTCTAGCAAAAACTGACTGAGGCTTTGATGCTTTTCTTCGCACCTGAACGATGGTTAATTGACTTTGATCGTCATGAATTACAGAGCTATTTGTTTGAGCGAATTACATGGACTTATGTGAACGCTGCTTGAAATATTCTAGTACTTTTATTGGTTAAAAGTCTTAACGAATAAGCATGAGGAAACATCAGCCTATATCTTGTAAAAAAAAAATCTCATTTGTTTATTATCTTTTTTGCAATTTAAATTTACTTAGCACTTTAATGTTTTCTGTCACCAAAGAAGCCAGTTAAAATAAGTATTGTGTTCATTCATGACAGCATGATTTTAAATCCTAACAGTTCATGCCAATTTTGTTCCCTAGTATTCGTTCGCTTATTACTAATCAGTAGCCGTACCTGCACGCTGTTTTGTAATAAATCGCGATCATATTCTTTCTAAACTAGCCTTAATAATCCAGTACGCTGGTCACCAGACACTTCTGTAAGTCACTTCATGAGCGAACATTCCAGCGATAAAGCAAGGATAAAAGATTATGGGTTTCCTGACATCATTTTATGAATTTAGAGGAATTATTTTCGTAAAAAATAATAGTTTCCTAAAATATTAGTAATCCTCTATATCTACTCACCACTGCTCTTACGTTGAAAAGAAAATTTTGAGGATTTGATTGGGAAATGGCCATTCTAGACTCACAAATTGGGGCTGATACATGCATTTGAGGTGGTAGTGAGAGAATAGAACACACGCTAGCAATACACCAAGCTCTCGCCATGCCATTCATGAACTGCTGAAGATATAACCAAGCCAGTGCTACTGTATCCATGTTAGGGCCCTTAACCCTGAAATGGGTTAAGGGCCGCTGAATATTTTTACTGATGTTCCCAATATTACAACCACTGTTATTAGACTGAAGCCTGGCATCAGGTTATTCCCAATATTAAAATGGGACAGAACTGCCATCCAGCAGAAGCTTCAAAAATTTCTTTAGGGCACAATTTCAATGAGGAAAAAAATGTTGTTGGCATTTTTAGTGAGTGTGCCATACAAGGCACGTTTGGCTGATAAGGGTTAATTATTTTCACCGTTATCACTTGATTTAGACGTGCATTGTAGGTGAGCATTAGCCCAAGCTATGACTCGGCTACAAGAAGCCGAACTGTTCGCTCTGTGACTTGCTATTTTACACATATATCATGGTATTTGGCTGACTGGTATATCATGGTTTGATATTCCATTCAGAATGGTGTCATGGTATTTGGCTGAATGGAATATCATGGTGTGATATTCCATTCAGAATGGTATCATGGTTTTCGGCCGAAGGCGGTCCGGCGTTATTTTTATCTTGTCTTGTTCTCACTTCATATCTTTGTTCTCTCACACACTTAAAATTGTCCTTCACCAAGAAATGATGCCACTTTAGTGAATTGCATTCAAAAGACTGAATGGTGTAAAGAGAAGTCGCAGAGTTGAATGCATAAATTCGATAATCATTTATAGTTATCATAATAATTACCGTTAGTCGATGCTTGTCTATTAGCATCAACGCCTCTTATCGTAACCCCTTAGACACCATTAACATTGTATGATAGCTTGTTGTAGCTGCATGCCTGTTAATTCGTGTTAACGTTGATCATTTCACCTTAAAAATAAAATGAAACACGTCGCAACTTAACCGATTGACGCTCTACTTGTTGTGTTCCCCTCGAATAGATGCTCTATCGTTCTCGTTCTGACAAAAATTCTCATGGCCAGTTCATCCAACAACTCAGATTATCGTAATTATATGACTTATTTGGTGCAATGAGATTGAAAATATAAAGCTGTGTCAGTGTTGAACAAAATGCATTTTTTTCCATTAAGTGAACCCGGTAACATTTCGCTCCTCGGTTTACCAAGCCCTTGCTTATTAGTATGAATTTATTACATACAAAAAGAGTTGTTGGTGAAATGTAGGAGTTGATAAACCAGCATTTTTCATTTTAATTTTTTTTAATTAAACATTTTAATTTTTCGACTTTTAGAACCTCTAACAGACTCTCAAAGTTCCAATACACTCCAAATTTCCTCGGTTTAGGCCGGTAAGATTATAACTATAGGAAGTTGGCACATCTGTGCGGCTATTATACAGCGCAGATTGCCATCATTAATTAGCACGGTTTGCAGAGTAGCAGAGCGCGCTGTAGATTAAATTGGAGGTCCTGGGGCAGTAATGACAAATTAGACGCAAACGTAAACGATAACGACAATAAAGGAAGTAACCGACCTTTGAAGCAATCAAACGCTCTCAAATGACGTAGTGAAAATTACTTCTCAGTTATCTGCAACCATGTAATTCCAACAATTGTTTTAATATTCACAGCACACATCAAAATACGTCGAATATTGCTTAGTTTCATTTGCAAATATTATTAATGTTTAATAATCTTTAAACATCCGTACTGAAGGACAGTACATGATAATTCATTTGTTGTCCGCATTTTAGACCTAGAGAATACAAGGGTTCGAATTTTGGACTATTATTAATGCTTAAAAATTCAAAAAACTGTTGTAGCATTCTCCATAGCAACGATTCTGCAAATTAACTCTGCTAAAATCTGGAATTTTACAGCACTTCACAGCGTAAATGCGAGCATTGTGTAATCAGAGGTTGGGGTTTTTACGCCAGAGTTCGGAAAGAAAGTGAAAAAAGGGAAAGGGGTTTTTGGTTTTCTGCATTGAAACTTAATATTTTTACATAGACAGTTTGACGTAAATACTTATAATACTGACAACATACCGTCATTCTTTGTAACCTGTCAAAAAGTAAAAGAAAAATATTTCTTTTTGACGAAGACAAACTTTCTTACTTGCAGCCAGCTGTGTTTGAATAAATACAAACCAGCTCAATAAATACAATAAATACAACCAGCTGTGCTTGAATAAATACAAACCCGCTCAATCTCTAGAGGAGAATGCTGTTTGTGAGCTTCACCGAAAAAACCTCAACACTTCATTTCAATTCGGAAAACAATCATCATCGGATACCAACTTTATCACAAACACGAAAATTGTCGGGCTGAAGGTTTTTTCAACACTTCCTCTATATACACGTGCCAGTGTGAAATATCTTGCAGCACACAGACACTTGTGTCAGAGATTAAAACCAGGAAGCGACAAATTCCTCAGAGCCAACATGAACGCTGGAGACTAAGCTGCTCCGCGGACATTTTGCCGTCCCCGTACCCGCATCCAAATACAAACAAAATTCTTCGTTTGTTTGCTTCCTTAGCAACTACTCAACAGATCTTGTGGGAGCAGAAACAACGATCTTTGTTGCTGAAATGTTCCCCAGTGCAAATGATTTTTGCACATGAAACAAAAGATGCAAAATATTGATAACGAATGATCTCAAAATATTTTTCGAACGTTTTATTCATTCGCAGCAACATAGGTGTAAATGTGTCTGCGATTGAACGAATATAAAAAATACTTGAAATACTCGTATCTGTATCCATGTTGAAAAAATTCTCATTTACTTTCTCAGTGATAATAAAGAGACTCTATTTTCCATAAATCCAAGCAAGTAATTAATCAGTGGGCAGTTGACGAGCTTCATCTCAAACAAAACACACAAAACATAGCATGTGTCGCTCTTCACAAAATCTGACCCCAAACTCTTCGGAGCGTACTCTGAAAATTAAAGAATTTTGGAGGTCTCTTCAATGGATACAAAAAATAAAGTCCACTTTGTTATTTTTATTCGTTTGACTTCAGCAAAAATTTCAATTCCTTGTTCAGTGTCCGGAAGCTGCGCTCGAGGTTGGGCAAGAAGCAGATTTTTACGAGAGGCAATTTCGAGACGGCGAGAAAGAATTTTCAGCAGTAAAGACCGAGCGCGGCATCAAACTGCTCCGAAATTAGTAGCTGGAGCTTTGCTATTCGATTAACGAGAAGTAGTTCTAAATTTTTAGCTTACAAGAAAGTCATTTTGGAGCGCATAATTTCGGACACAAAACATCTCACAGTTAAGCTAGGTCCGTCCAAAGAAAGTATATACAAATAAAATTTTCTATTGTATAGTTTTGGCTCTTTTGTAGTGGAATTGAAACTCATGTCGTGGAATTGAAACTCTCGTCATGGAATTGAAACTATTGTCGTGAAATTGAAACTACTGTAATGGAATTGAAACTCTTGTCATAGAATTGAAACTACTGTAATGGAATTGAAACTCTTGTCATGGAATTGAAACTACTGTAATGGATTGAAACTCTCGTCATGGAATTGAAACTACTGTAATTGAATTGAAACTCTTGTTGTGGAATTGAAACTACTGTAATGGAATTGAAACTCTTTTCATGGAATTGAAACTACTGCAATGGAATTGAAACTCTTGTCATGGAATTGCAAGTACTGTAATGGAATTGAAACTCTCGTCATGGAATTGAAACTCTTGTCGTTGAATTGAAACTCTCGTCATGGAATTGAAACTACTGTAATGGAATTGAAACTCTTGTCATGGAATTGAAATTCTTGTCATGGAATTGAAACTCTCGTCATGGAATTGAAACTCTTGTCGTTGAATTGAAACTCTCGTCATGGAATTGAAACTACTGTAATGGAATTGAAACTCTTGTCATGGAATTGAAATTCTTGTCATGGAATTGAAACTCTCGTCATGGAATTGAAACTCTTGTCGTTGAATTGAAACTCGTCATGGAATTGAAACTCTTGTCATGGAATTGAAATTCTTGTCATGGAATTGAAACTCTTGTCATGGAATTGAAACTCTCGTCATGGAATTGAAACTCTCGTCATGGAATTGAAACTCTCGTCATGGAATTGAAACTCTTGTCGTTGAATTGAAACTCTCGTCATGGAATTGAAATTCTTGTCATGGAATTGAAACTCTTGTCATGGAATTGAAACTCTCGTCATGGAATTGAAACTCTCGTCATGGAATTGAAACTCTCGTCATGGAATTGAAACTCTTGTCGTTGAATTGAAACTCTCGTCATGGAATTGAAACTACTGTAATGGAATTGAAACTCTTGTCATGGAATTGAAATTCTTGTCATGGAATTGAAACTCTTGTCATGGAATTGAAACTCTTGTCATGGAACTGAAACTCATATCTCAGAATTGAAACTCTCGTTTATTTTTTAATTCAAGTCGCAGTACTCAGAAGAGGTTTATGTTACTAAGCTCTACATTGATGCTCGCCTCCCCTTCACTAGGGTCCCAATGTACGATAAAGTAGCCGTCCCTATATATAGCCGCGCCATTCTTCCATCGACTGACCAGGGCAATAAATCGATCCCTGCTGTGAGGATGAAACTCGACCAAATTGAAGACTGCGCGTCCAGCTGATGTTATTGGCATCTTGTACAAACTCCTCGATGTCCATAGGACGTTTGAAATGTCCTTAGGACAATAGTAACATCATGTACAAACTTCTCGATGTTCATAGGACATTTAAGGACATTTAAATGTTCATCTGTGGATATTTAAAATGTCCTCATGACATGAAAGACTGCTTTCATTGCACAAATGTCTTGACGTTGGAATATCAACGTTTTACTGACGTTCCTTCCATGAAGTAAAATTGCCTGATCTTTGTGAGAGATGAGTTACGTGGAGGTGTGTTAAAACATACAAAAACATACATTCGAACTTTATAAGGTTTTTCAACTGACATCAGCTCTATGGACACATATGTGGGCATTGTAATGTTCGTGAAGCATACGAATAGCTTTTAATTCCGTAATGTTACTCACATGAATTGTTCAACGAATATTGATCCTTTCGTAAATATTTATAAGAGAATAAACAATTTATTCAATGTTTGTAAACATTGAAAATGTGTTGCATACATAAATGACGTGCTATAGAGTATTGATGAAGTTCATGCAAGTTACTTAACTTAGTTTTGACTGAAATTTAGCTAACATGCTACAAAACATTGATAAAATACTTGCAACTTGCTGAAATTACTTTGAATTGACATACCTAGAGCTGTATTTGAACTATTGGGCTTGCTTAGCGCCTCAGTTCCACTGATATGTGTCAGATTTTGTGTCATACATCACTGAATTTTATATCATCATAGTAACCTAGTGGGTCACAGTTCATTACACCGATCGATCGATTAGGGTGAGTGAAGGATTTGCTCCCCATGTGGAATTTATTCTTAGTAGTGAAGCTATAGAAGGATCCCGGTTTTGTACTTCAATACGGTAACGCCACCTCAGTTGCTACAGCAATACCTTCCTCTTGGACTATTGGCTGGCTTTCCAGAAACGAAGAATTACTTATTAAGATGGTGAAAGCTGATAAATATTATCGTACTTGATCTTCGTAGAACTGGAGTACAAATTATATTATTTCAATTACACATGAATAATTTTATTACGATCCGTTTTAACATTCAGTGTCTCGCAGTCATATTCTCTCATCCACCTGATGATGCAAAATAGTTAAATTTACCAATATTTTTTGGATTTGAAAGCAAATACTGCAATGTACCAAATAATGGGCCGTTCATATGTGAGCTAGTTTCTTGATTGTTTGGACGAAAAAATTAATTCTTGGATAGACGCAAATTAACGTCATCTTCGACATAAATAAAGTAACTTAGGCATACATTCAGAATTATGCATTTGTGTAGAAAAAAACTATAAAATTATACCGTTAAAATGTTTAAAAAAGTACCTTTGAATAGAAGTGCGTTAAAATTATAGCCAAGAAGTTAGGAGAGAGGTTTTAAAAAATTAGATAATTGCCAGGGATATTTCAGGCGCTGAGTGCTGTATTAAGAGATTAGAATATTATTATGATACATTTTAACCACTGTTATAACAGAGAGAGCAAACAAAGCCCGGTGTTAACATTTCCTGGAACAACAGTCTCGCCCCAATCCTGGAAGAGCATCGAAGAATTCACGCCCCATTTTTCAGATTTTCTCACGCTCTGCAATATGATGACGAAACGCATCGTGCATTAGCATAATGTGCGGCGCTGGAACAACAAAATTATGAAGTGCGAAAGCAACTGCCAGAAAATTGGGTGCTCTAAAAAGAAAGATGTGATGATAACTTGCCAAGAAAAAAAGCCATGCCTGCGGAACAAAGCCGCTGTTGCAGTTCTTCATGCAGGTCTTTGTTGTACAAATTAAGATTAAAGGAAATAGGAGTAGGAAAGTGCTTGTGCTTTATTTTGAGTGCTAGACACAAATTTGACTGAAAACTTAGAAACATATTTTCCCCAATTACATGGGATGAGATCTATCGCATCATAGAAGAATACAGTGTTAACCGATAGAATAAGAATACATTTCTATAATTTAATTGTGAATTTCAAATTAATACGAATAAGCGACTAAGAATATTTGTGCTAAAAATTTTGTTGACACCTTTTCCTTTATTTCTTGAATTTTCAGGTGGTACCAAACTTCATTTAGTGAGCAAATATTCCTTTGTGTGTAAATATTCCACGACCGTAGACGTCGATAATCGTTTAGGTAATCGACAATCGGTAATCGTTAGAGTAGTCTGCTCACCCCTGCCCAAACCTCCCCCCTCACATCCCCAGCAGTCTGCTCACCCCTGCCCAAACCTCCCCCCTCACATCCCCAGCAGTCTGCTCACCCCTGCCCAAACCTCCCCCCTCACATCCCCAGCAGTCTGCTCACCCCTGCCCAAACCTCCCCCCTCACATCCCCAGCAGTCTGCTCACCCCTGCCCACAACACAAACACGTAAGCGCGTCACCTCGCCACCAGACGCGTGTTTCATGGAGACCGCTACTCCATTAGGGCAATTGCGTGCAGATTTTGCGTAAAAATTTGGGTGAGCACAGCGATAACATTATTTTAGACTAATTATATCGTATTAGTATATTACATTTGATTATATCGTACCACTATATCACATTGGATTACATTATGTTATGTTAAGTTATATAATATGTTATATTATATCGCATTACATTATACTATATTTTATTGTATTATATTATAATAAATTATATAATATTAAATTATATTATATTGCATTGCATTGCATCATGTTGGATTGGATTGTATCATATTGTATTATATTGTATTATATTATATTATATTATATTAAATTATAATATATCATATTATATTATATTATATTGTATTATATTATATTACATTATATTATATTAAATTATATTATATTATATTATATTATATTATATTATATTATATTATATTATATTATATTATATTATATTATATTATATTATAATCGTTGCACTTCCTAACTGACCTGCCCAGCCTGATTTATTATATTATATTATATAATATAATTTTATATTATATTATTTTATATTAAATTATATTATATTGTATTATATTATATTATATTATTTTATATATATTATATTATATTATATTATATTATATTATATTATATTATATTATATTATATTATATTATATTATATTATATTATATTATATTATATTATATTATATTATATTATATTATATTATATTATATTATATTATATTATATTATATTATATTATTTATTATATGATATTATCAGTTGTATATTATTCAATATTTTTTGAATTTGAATGCACCAATATGGAGAAGTTTAAAAGTACTTCTCGGAATACTCCCAGCCTGTCCACCAGTTACGAGCAGACCCTGTGTGTTCACCAGCAGGGAAGTGAGAAGATCGTAAATCTTCTTGAAAACAGATCATCAAATATTTTCAGAACTTGTTATCAGCAAAGGAATTGCAACCGAAAAGTTACTAATAGCATTTTGAGGGGGCGTTCTTTCATTATTTCACAGCATTAAAATTATCGGTAATGAATATAAGTAGAGAAGTATAAATATATAGAAATACATATATAACATATGAATAACACCTGCGTATAAATAACTCTCAGATGAATATAAATAAAACTTTGCATAAGCCCCACACTAAAACACCACCACTACATCACTCCCCGCCTCCTGGACCAG
This sequence comes from Morinoia aosen, assembly GCA_030386875.1. Taxonomy (NCBI): domain Eukaryota; kingdom Metazoa; phylum Arthropoda; class Malacostraca; order Amphipoda; family Talitridae; genus Morinoia; species Morinoia aosen. The sequence continues at coordinate 65,579,739 of CM059570.1, read as the reverse complement.
TTGCTTGGCCTTCTTGCCGGCATTTGTGCGGCGGTGACCTTTGTAAAGCTGAAATTTTCACGGCCTGCCCCAAACAGCTCAGCCTACCCAGCCTGTTCCCTGTGCATGACCTGCGCTTCCTAATTGACCTACCCAGCCTGTACCTGTTGTGTGGCCTGCCTAGTCTGCGCTTCCTAATTGACCTGCCCAGCTTGTACCTGTTGTGTGACCTACCCAGCCTGCACTTCCTAATTGACCTGCCCAGCCTGTACCTGCTGTGTGACCTGCCCAGCTTGCACTTCCTAACTGACCTGCCCAGCCTGTACTTGCTGAATGACCTGCCTAGCCTGCACTTCCTAACTGACCTGCCCAGCCTGTACCTGTTGTGTGACCTGCCTAGCCTGCACTTCCTAACTGACCTGCCCAGCCTGTACCTATTGTGTGACGTACCCAGCTTGCACTTCCTAACTGACCTGCCCAGCCTGTACTTGCTGAATGACCTGCCTAGCCTGCACTTCCTAACTGACCTGCCCAGCCTGTACCTGCTGTGTGACCTGCCTAGCCTGCACTTCCTAACTGACCTGCCCAGCCTGTACCTATTGTGTGACGTACCCAGCTTGCACTTCCTAACTGACCTGCCCAGCCTGTACTTGCTGAATGACCTGCCTAGCCTGCACTTCCTAATTGACCTGCCCAGCCTGTACCTGCTGTGTGACCTGCCTAGCCTGCACTTCCTAACTGACCTGCCCAGCCTGTACCTGCTGTGTGACCTGCCTAGCCTGCACTTCCTAATTGACCTACCCAGCCTATACCTGCTGTGTGACCTGCCTAGCCTGCACTTCCTAATTGACCTACTCAGCCTGGACCAGTGGTGTGACCTACCCAGCCTGCACTCCCGTCGTTCATTGTAGTTGGTAGCTCAACTTATAAAAAGATTTAGCTCGTAACTTATATATTTAGCTTAGTTCGGAAAATAATAGGGAGGTTGTAAAATTATAATCAACTTCTTCAAAAAACCTGAGTATTGAAATTTACTAAGATAGAATATTTTGAGAGTTTGTGCATGGAAATTTCGGACATATAACTGTTTTCAGTTCAGAAAAAAAGTGTTAAATTCTCAAAAAATTGCATTCCTCAAAAAATATATTTATATATTTTAATATATAATTATTAAAATTTTAAATTTTAATAGGTTATCACAGCTATACGTTTAAGAATTTAGTATGAAACTACGTCAGCATATGATTCAAATAAAGTGATTTATGAATTGATACAATCTACACCGCTATTTCAAATGGTCGTCAGTCTTTCTCCTGTGTACGTTACACATCGTGCGTACGTTACAACTCGTGTGTACGTTGCACCTCGTGAGTACGTTACATCTCGAGTGCTCGTTACATTTGTGTACGTTACATCGTCTGTACATTTCTCTGGTGTAGGTAACATTTTTTCGGTGTCCATCGGGTCCGAGAGAAATTCCTCGCACTCTGATCGAAGCGCAAGGTTTGAGAAAAGGTTTATCCCTCGTGAAATTTTTGTAAGTGGTACTCGTACCAAATTATGAAAAACCTTTAACACCAACCTTACTTACTTACTTACTTCATTTTATTTATTTACAACTCAACTACCCTGTAAAATGATCCTCAGTTTGTGCCTAAATATCATTACGTTTATATATTTGCATCGTCATGAGTGGCAATTTTTTATACGTGGCTCTCTAACCATCTATACGTACCATCTGTAACCATCAATCTGATGTCGTTTCCATTCGTTTCCAATCGAATCCAAAACCACAACAAAAGTTGTTAAGTTGTTGGGTTGAATGCTAGCAACCCGATCGCGAGAATATACAAGCCTGTATAGTCTAAGCCAAACCCAGTACCTAACAGACCATTTGGAAAAAGGAAAGAAAGTATAATGAGAATAGAGTAAAGCATGCTGGAAATAGTGGAAAGCATGATGGAAATAGAGTAAAGCATGCTGGAAATAGAGGAAAGCATGATGGAAATAGAGTAAAGCATGCTGGAAATAGAGGAAAGCATTATGGAAATAGAGGAAAGCATGATGGAAATACATGAAAGCATGATGGAAATAGAGTAAAGCATGATGGAAATAAAGCAAAGTATGATGGAAATAGAGTAATCTCACCTGGCGATCCCCCCTGAGTTGATTCATAGCCTTCATTGCGGAGGTCGCGTGATCAGACGTGAGATGGATCATCTCTCCCATTGGCTGGCCTTCACACGGACTGCTCGCCCCAGACGATGTTGTCGACCCTACATTCTGTTTTTCTGACCAATCAGCTTCCGCTTTTTCAGCAGTAGTCTTTGTGATGCTCTTGCGGTGGTCGGCTTTCATGTGACTCGAATATTTAGATTGACTGAGGCTGGATATTCCAAGGGTCGATGGTAGTGATGCAGCGCTACCAGAGCTGCTGAATAGAGACGAGCTGCTTCTACAAGCGTTCTGACATCCAAAACCTGCCATCTTACTGCTGGCATGCGTGACGTTGTTAATGCAAGCGTCTATACTGTTGCTTATGGTGTGGGCATTGTTCAGTAAAGCGCGGCTCCCGTTCGAACTGGACGACGCCGAGTAATCGCGTTTTGAGTTGCTTAGTACTGAAACGCATGCAGCAGCTCCAGATTCTGGGTTTCCGTTCATAGAAATATTATTATTATTTAAACATCCACTGCTATTACTTAGCAGAGCCTTCCCTTCCTTGTTCTCTAACTGCGCGCTTGAGGCAGCCTTTGCTGTTGAAGTTTTGTCATCAGGGGCGTTTTTGAATAACTGAGCATGTTTCTTTCCATCTTCGTTGTTCGCAGGTGTTTCAGTTGAAGCGCCCAAACAGGAATTAGCACTCGCTGACATCGAGTCGCGTATACCAGCAAAAACTCCTCCCAACACGCCTCCTGTCGTGCAGTTCTCAGTGACCAAATGCCGGGTCTCCTTACCTTTCGGATCTTCTTCGCACACGCTGAAACTCTTCATAGTTCTCATGGTGCTCATTAGACTCATGTCTCCTGTACGGTTGCGGTGACTAGGCGACCTAGAATAACAGTCCGCAGATTTGGTTGGAGAAGGAGGACTTGCAGAAGAGCCTGAATTTGAACCACTATTGCTTGACGAGGAGGATTTCAAACTTGAAAAACATGTACTGCTCCAACTGGTTGCAGTTCCGTCTTTTTGCAACTGGGACTTTGCGTTACCGGAAGACCGAGTGAAGGGACGACGAAGACTAAAGTAGCCTGACGGGAGCTCTGAGAAAAAAAAGCCCCTGGATGTTGATGGGTCAGGACTTCTTGCTGTTTTCGTCCCCAACGGAAACGACTTCACGGGAACTGAGTCTGGAGCTTTCGATGTTTCTGGTGCTGGGACTGAGGCACTTCGAGAAGAGGAGGTCTTTGAAGCAGAGTTCGTGAGCGTAGAAAAGTTTGGCTTTTCGGGTGCAGGAGAAACTGGAGACGTGGCAGAGTTGTAATCTCTGAGCATGTTCGGCCTGAGTGTAAAGGAACTCCCTATCGGGTGCTTCAGACGGCGGCGAACTCCGTGAGTTTCTGGGTTTTCTCTATTTTTCTCATCCTTAGTGCAATGCTTTGAGTTTCCTGGAGTTGATGATTGAGATCCCTCACCAGTCATTGTTTTAGGGATGAACTGTCAAGGACGTAATCATCATTTGGGCCAAAAGAAACGTATCAACGGAGATCGCAACGGCTGGTGTCCAATTATACTTCGGAACACAAATTATCTATACTTAACACAAAGGAAGTAACATTTTTGCGCAGCTTATCCGGAAGAAGCTTTATTGATTGGTGAAAAAATGAAATTAATTTAATCTGCAAGGTTCACTACGGTCTACTAAAATTTACCGATGATTTTGAGCTCACATGCCGATTTAAACGCGTTTCCAGCCTGAAAATAACAACAAAATAAATTATAACTTTAAATTATGAATAATAATAAATTATAATTATAGACACATTTTCAGCAAAATAATTTAAAATATTTATTCAATATGGTAATGACAATGATGCTCTTGTAAAAAGAGAGGAGGGGATTTTATTCTAGAAACTTTCAATTGATACAAAACAGTGTAAAGCTGTGGCTTAGAAATGAAAAAAATCTAATTTAACTCGATACTGTTCCTACAGTCAACACCCGAGAATAAAAAAGATTAATATACGGCAAATATGCGCAACGAACATACGGAAATATTATGCAACTTTGGCCTGTTCCAACAACCGTTGAATGGTTTGTTATGTGACGTACGCTTGAATTGTTTATTTGTAGCATTTGGGTAATTCTAAAGTTTTTATTATGGATGTAATTTGTCGGAGGCGAGTTTTACAAAATATCAAGAAAAATATGAATGAAGGTTTGAAATCGAATATATTTCCTGCGTCTCATACGAGGTATCTATCCTTCCATCTTGTCCGCTGGCTATCACTCATACTTATATAAAATAAAGTGCAACATCTCTATTAAGGGAGCAGCTTTTTTAAAATGAAGTCGCTCGATCTTTCTGGTCCCTGCGTCAATTACATCCGACCAATAAATCGCAATTTTCATTTAATATTGGGTCGCGCAAGTTGTCCCTCCGTTTTCATGAACCTGTTGCGATGGTCGAGCGTCCAGTGGTGGTCGAGCGTTCAGAATCTACGTATCTATTCAAGGAGAATAAATTCAATTCAGAAATAAGTCTCCTTATTCATAACAATTTTGAGCTCTAGCATGGCGCTGCTGAGCCAAATCGAATACAGATGGTTTACCGACCACAAAAAATAAAGAATGAAAAACTTGGAGATTACAAGTAATGGTACACACTTTAGCCGCGTGGTATCCAACTGCCATCCTCCGATCTGTATTCATGTACTCGATCTGTATTCATATACCCTATCTGTATTTATATATCCTATCTGTATTCATATACCCTATCTGTATTTATATATCCTATCTGTATTTATGTACCCTATCTGTATTCATATACCCTATCTGTATTCATGTACTCTATCTGTATTCATATACCCTATCTGTATTCATGTACTCGATCTGTATTCATATACCCTATCTGTATTTATATATCCTATCTGTATTTATATACCCTATCTGTATTTATATACCCTATCTGTATTCATGTACTCGATCTGTAATCATATACCCTATCTGTATTTATATATCCTATCTGTATTTATATACCCTATCTGTATTTATATACCCTATCTGTATTCATATACTCGATCTGTAATCATATACCCTATCTGTATTTATATACCCTATCTGTATTTATGTACTCGATCTGTATTTATATACCCTATCTGTATTTATGTACTCGATCTGTATTCATCTACTCGATCTGCATTCAAATGCCCAATTTGTATTAATATTTCTGATCTGCATTCACACACCCGACATGTATTCAAATCTAATCGCATATTACACGACATGGATTTAAGAACATTCACTAATTCCCTCGAACAACTTTGCTGAAGAAGTAGATAGAAGGAATACAGTGAATTAGATTGTTTAGTTAGAAGTTTCACGTTGCCTCAACAATCACGTGGCTTACAGTTACTAGATAGGCTTTTTTTACGACTGAAACCTCCATCTTTCACAAATCAATGCTTCCAGCATCTGGTAATCAATGTTACTTGATGCTGAGTACTTTTTAAGGAAAATTTTTATTAAAAAAATATGAAGATTTTGTCGGAAAGAGATCTAGAAATTAGTGTTGCCTGATGCTTAGTACGTTTTATTGCCAAATTTCACTAAAAAACATGAAGATTTTGTCGGACAGAAATCTGGAAATTAGTGTTGCCTGATGCTTAGAACGTTTTATTGCCAAATTTCACTAAAAAACATGAAGATTTTGTCGGACAGAGATCTGGCAATTAGTGTTGCCAGATACTTAGTACGTTTTATTGCCAAATTTCACTAAAAAACATGAAGATTTTGTCGGACAGAGATCTGGAAATTAGTGTTGCCAGATACTTAGTACGTTTTATTGCCAAATTTCACTAAAAAACATGAAGATTTTGTCGGACAGAGATCTGGAAATTAGTGTTGCCAGATACTTAGTACGTTTTAATGCCAAATTTCACTAAAATACATGAAGATTTTGTCGGACAGATATCTGGAAATAAGTGTTGCCTGACGCTTAGTACTTTTTATTGCCAAATTTCACTAAAAAAATTATTATGTCGGAAAGAGATCTGGAAATTAGAGTTGCTTGATGCTAAGTACTTTTTATCGCCAAATTTCATTAAAAAACATGAAGATTTTGTCGGACAGAGGTCTGAAAATTAGTGTTGCCTGATGATTAGTAATTTTTATTGCCAAATTTCACTAAAAAATCATGAAGATCTGGCCGGAAAGAGGTCAACTTAGCGCTGCTGGCAGGAGCATCAGCAGAGCAGAGCTGTGGGCACCTGCGAGATAGCAGCGCACAACCGCCTCTGCCGCTGCCTCTCCCGTGCCCCCATTTTAACGGGGCACGCACATATATATATGTATATATATATATATATATATATATATATGCATATATATATGTACACACATTTAAATATATATATTGAAAACTTCTGTATATATGCATATGTATAATATGATGTGATAGTAGAAAATCATATGTTACAAAGATGTGGAAAACATTTATAAAATGTAATAAAAACATTGTTGTATGAATATGTTTATTATATGTATTGAAATATATGGAAATATCATATATGTTGGAAATATTACATATACTGGAAATATTTATATTGAGCGGGGTTGAGACAATCCATAATTTCAAAATTATTGTCGATTAGCATTGCTATTTACCTTAGTGTTACAAATTAATTTTCAACCAGAAAGAACTCATTCCTTCGCCTGAATAGGTTTCACTTTAAATCACCTTGAGAATAACTTTCACAAAATAGTACGAATTCATAGAATTAAAATGATCTCTTGGATGAAATTATGTGAAAAACGTAGATGTTAAAATTCTAAATTCGAAATAAATAGATTCCACAAATTCAAACGTACCAATTAAAGGCATTATTTAGCTCTAATTAATACATTTTTTTATGTCAGTCCAACTGGATAGAGTAATTCCGAGTACACAACACACCAATCAGTTCTTAAAGTTTTCAAAAATACATCCTTTCATTCTATATAGCTTCGCTGCATTTTACATTCATTACTGTCCGCAAAAAAATGTAATGACAATTAAACGGCAGCATTGTTGCCAGATGTAATATGAGCGCTGCTATTGGTCCGTTGCCGTGACGTCAACATTGCCACACGGTCGACGAAAAAAACTCATATGACCCTGCCTTGTTTCTTCTACCGTGTCCCTGACACGCTGAGGCTGCTTCTTTTGACTGCTCCCGACCGACCAAAGGCTAGATTTTCTTCATTTTAAGTCGATTTTGCTACAATTCAAGTCGAGCTTACAACGATTTAAGTCAATTTTCCTACAATATAATTTGATTTTGCAAACAATTTAGGCCGATTTTGTAATAATCGAAATTAATTTTTCCACAACCTAAGTCGATTTTACATCAACATAAGTCGATTTTGTAATGATTTAGGTCATTATGCTCGTACAGGTGGCACAGTCAGTTTTTTTTCAAGTTGACTTGGCTAAACAACGTGCTGTTTTTCATTGTGAAAATTACCATGTTCGTTTTATTTACAAAATTTCAGCAGTCGTCATCAGACAACTTACACCAAAAGCTCAGTTCTCGAATTCCCTTCGAAAAGCTTAAATTTGAAGCGAATAAAATACACGCAACGTCGCCAAAACGACTTAGAAAAGTTACGCTGTCAAGTGCACCGCTATGGAATAAATTAATTCAAAATCTGATTCCAAACTCTTTCTTATTGCCTTATAAAGCAATTAAAAATAAGCAATACTGAGAGGTGGCAAAGTTTTTTAATTCTTTTTCGAAGGTATGTGTTTTACTTAAACATATGTTGAAGAAGCATCTGTATATTATTGAGTTTAATAAACTACGAATTTAGTGCACGTGAACAACTACGGTAAAAATTATTACCTCTGAGTTATGCACAAACTTACAACAGGTTCTCGTAATATTATGTTTCATTTTTAGTAGAGATGTCGTTTTTTTCATTTATGTCATTTTCTTCTTAATCTACAGAAAGAAAGAAAGAAAGAAAGAAAGAAAAACGTTTATTTCCAAGTTCCCACATGAGATACGTGCCAACATATCGGTTTTTAAAAATTTCCTAATATAAGACGTTCTAAAACAAAAAAAGTTTCATATGAGGAGTACTAATTGACAAACTATCCGAGGTGTACAAATAGATAAGCCATACGAGGCATATTAATTGACAAAATATACGAGGCTTACTAATAGGCAAACCATACGTGGCGTGCTAATAGTCTAACTCTGTCAAGGGGTAGTTAAATAAGAAATAAAAAGTATCATCTCTTGGATATTTATATTCCAAGAGATTGCTAACAACTGATAAATAATTCGAATACTGCTAAAGAATTTTCCGGAACTCCCAAGTTATTAGTTGAAATTATCGAAGTAAGAAAAAGACAGAAAACGTTATACCGGAGCAGATTCAAACACCATCGTAAATGACAATCAAGTCTAAGAAAAATGCTATTAAACATAAAAAATAATCTTGCTCTTTCTACATTTAAAATGACAGCCAAAGCTCTGATGAATCGTAAGAAATAACCTGAAGAAAAATAAGGAATAGAAAAAGGACTTCGAAAAACGTATAAGTGAAATGGTTTTTAAATTTCCTAAAAGAAATTTTAAGAAAACTCAAAGTTACCGTCAAGGAACAACAACAACAACAAAAAAAAAACATAATTCATAACATCTCGGTATTCTCCGCAACATCATGCGGAAATCCGCTGTACATGGGATAAAATGGAGATAGAGTGTAAGCCGGTTACCACTCGTGCTTGACAAATATCTACAAAATTTTGGCAGAAATGCGTAAACTATAGACGATCATGACGCGAAACTGGACATAAATGACAACAGGTTCTTGCAATATCATGTTTCATTTTCAGTAGAGATATCGTTATTCATGTCATTTTCACTCTAGTATATAGACGAACATAATGCGAAACCCCGATACAAATTGCGCAAGTTCACACGACGTATGTAATGTGTATGCAGCGTATAAGGGGGCAGCAAACAAAGGTGTACATGGCTGGAGCAGACCAGCGGTCTGAATGTGCTCTTCAAGCTTCCCATTCGTTACTAGGTCTGCAACTCTCCGTACTTCCCAAGCCCGGAACCATACAGATAGAGGAAGGCGTTTATGATATCAAACTATACGTGAATTTTTGATGTACATTTTCAGAGGAAAGTGTATCGTTCTGCTGATCCGACAAAATTGAAACACACTATGGCCTCTCTGTGCCAAGTTCCGCGGCAACGACTACACCCTCACTCTGCAGCTGTCAGGCCGGTACTGAAGCTTGCGTGCCTGGCTGGGCGGTGCTAGATGCATTCCTTAAACCACGGTCTTGTTGAGCTTTGCATCCAGCATCCTTAACCTCTCGTCGTGCGTTTGTTTGAACAGAACTGTTCAAAAAACCCACAGCTGTTTCGCAGAAAACTCGTGGTTTCGCTAATAGATAACTTCTATGAGGTTTTCTTAATGCTATGTATATCTAACGCTTGAATTTGTTGCTTTATTTTCATTAAATTGTGAACATACATGCACTTTCGATTACCTTCAGGCCAGTTGATGTTTGTTTTGTGAGGTTTAGGCTTTGGTAAAATTGTAAACATGATTAAAGGTACCTCAATTGAGAAAAATTTCACAGGATTTCAACCATTTTCGATTTTTATGCTGGTGAATGAGAAGCTGTAAACATTATATCGACATTGAATTGGCTAAGTTTACACCGAAAGTAAATTGAATCCTGGTACCAATATCCGTAGACTTCTTGTGAAATTTTTTCTAGCAACATAAAAAGAGAAGTTCAGATGGATACATGTTCTGCGATATGTCATAATGTATGTGCTTTTATGATACATAATTTCTATAATAAACCATTTCTCATTCATGTTAGATTTACTTTAACGAATTATGCAGCTTCAGTCAAGAACGATCAGCAGGTCAAAGACCCGTGACTCGCTACACAAACAAACAAACATTCATTCAAAAAACGCATGCAGAGCGAGAGTTGCGTTAGTTTTGTGTCGCCGACATCTCAAATAGAGTTGTGCTTAATGAAATTTTAAAGCTCTGAATGATGCAAAGGTTTTAGAATAGAACAGGCAAACTGTTCACAAATCCTTTCTCGTAAAGATCGTAAGTTGAAGGCAAAACTAATGGTAGCAGAGGGAAATTACTGTGTTTTAGATACTAGGGTAATATTTTAACCCTATCAAGAGGAAAATGTGGGCTAAAATTTCAATTTTCTTGGTTGAGTTTTCATGACGAAGTGAAAAGAATATTTACAAGAGATCGCTCACAAACACTAAATAAATATTGATTTTTTCTATTCAAACTTTGAAGCTCAAAATATTTTATCGATTTAATTTTCACGTAAAATTTCACTATATTTTCACCAAGAAATATGTAGCACAATACTGAAATTTACAATATGTAAATCACAGCTACGTAGATAAAATATTTACAACAAACAGAAATGGCCACTAGCGCACATGGATACATTATATTTGCGAACCAATAATAAAAAACGAGACATAAGGTACAAGAGAACCCACTATATTAAAAAGGGAGACACAACATACAAAATACCTAATAATAAAAAAAGGAGCATAAGAAACAAAAGAACCAATAATAAAAAACGAGACATAAGGTACAAAAGAACCCGCTAAATTATGAAGGGAGACATAACATACAAAAGAACTAATAATAAAAAAGGGGCATAAGAAACAAAATAACCAATAATAAAAAACGAGACATAAGGTACAAAAGAACCCGCTAAATTATGAAGGGAGACATAACATACAAAAGAACTAATAATAAAAAAGGGGCATAAGAAACAAAATAACCAATAATAAAAAAATGAGACATGAGGTACAAGAGAACCCCTATATTAAAAAGGAAGACATAGTATACAAAATATATAAAAATAAAAAATGGGGATGAGAAATAAAGGAACCAATAATAAAAAAATACATGAGATATAAAACTCTTACCACCACGAACGGTTCAAGGGCTATGCGGTACAAAAAGAAATTATAATAAATCTTGTCGCAATTTAGAGCGTTATTCATTCGGTCGTCACAAACAAATGATTTTGAAAAAAATGTTCATGTATCCATATATTGTGGGAAAGCTAACATCATTTTACTATTTAGACCTTCACAATGAATTGTACAGGCAGTGAACCTTCTTTGAGCAATGCCACAGTGCTTACAAATTTTGAGAGTATGAGGAGTGAAAACATGATCAACAAAGGACACACAATTACACGAAAAATATTCCTCGGGCTTAACTTGAAAATTTGCATTAATTTTTTTGCATTCTATTTGCATTCAATCGTACACTGTAAAAGCTTTTCTTTAAATTTTTGATGCGCTTGGAGAATATGCAACGTCACAAAAAATCGACAGTTATTTATTTTCGAGTTTCGATATCGGGGCACAGTATAATTTTACATTTCATTTTATTGGCCAAAATCAGTAAAACCTACAGAAAAGTTTTTACAACTTGTATGGGAGCACAGTAATAACTTTTAGGTAAGTTTACCTAACTTAAAAGTTATTACTGTGGTCTTTTAGGTAATTTTAACTTTTAGGTAAGTTTACCTAACCTAAAAGTTATTACTGTGGTCTTTTAGGTAAGTTTAACTTTTAGGTAAGTTTACCTAACCTAAAAGTTATTACTGTGGTCTTTTAGGTAAGTTTAACTTTTAGGTAAGTTTACCTAACCTAAAAGTTATTACTGTGGTCTTTTAGGTAAGTTTAACTTTTAGATAAGTTTACCTAACCTAAAAGTTATTACTGTGGTCTTTTAGGTAAGTTTAACTTTTAGGTAAGTTTACCTAACCTAAAAGTTATTACTGTGGTCTTTTAGGTAATTTTAACTTTTAGGTAAGTTTACCTAACCTAAAAGTTATTACTGTGGTCTTTTAGGTAAGTTTAACTTTTAGGTAAGTTTACCTAACCTAAAAGTTATTACTGTGGTCTTTTAGGTAAGTTCAACTTTTAGGTAAGTTTACCTAACCTAAAAGTTATTACTGTGGTCTTTTAGGTAAGTTTAACTTTTAGGTAAGTTTACCTAACCTAAAAGTTATTACTGTGGTCTTTTAGGTAAGTTCAACTTTTAGGTAAGTTTACCTAACCTAAAAGTTATTACTGTGGTCTTTTAGGTAAGTTTAACTTTTAGGTAAGTTTACCTAACCTAAAAGTTATTACTGTGGTCTTTTAGGTAAGTTCAACTTTTAGGTAAGTTTACCTAACCTAAAAGTTATTACTGTGGTCTTTTAGGTAAGTTCAACTTTTAGGTAAGTTTACCTAACCTAAAAGTTATTACTGTGGTCTTTTAGGTAAGTTCAACTTTTAGGTAAGTTTACCTAACCTAAAAGTTATTACTGTGGTCTTTTAGGTAAGTTTAACTTTTAGGTAAGTTTACCTAACCTAAAAGTTATTACTGTGGTCTTTTAGGTAAGTTTAACTTCTAGGTAAGTTTGCCTAACCTAAAAGTTATTACTGTGGTCTTTTAGGTAAGTTTAACTTCTAGGTAAGTTTACCTAACCTAAAAGTTATTACTGTGGTCTTTTAGGTTAGTTTACCTTTTAGGTAAGTTTACCTAACCTAAAAGTTATTACTGTGGTCTTTTAGGTAAGTTTAACTTTTAGGTAAGTGTATAAAGTCAGGGTATGAAGTCAGATTCATCCCATCTTTGTCGTTGGCGTTGCCGAGCGAAAATATATAATTGATGTTAAGACGAGATCTCTGAATACACGGGTCATAAAAATTAATGCCCGCGGTCATGCTTGGGTTTGGGAAATGCACGATCTGGACGTTCTCATACGGATCACTGGTCATATTAAATTCGATAAAGTTGGTGCGCTTGGGCTGCCGCGGTTACACAGCGCTGAGAAGCGCTGGTGCTGATTAGCGTCGGTCAGGGATAGTAAAATATCCAGACCTTAATATAAAAACAATGTGCCTGTCCCGATCGTGTAGCTGGGGAGCCGAGCGTGGGATCAGTCGTGAATTAGCCATGGCTAAAGGGAGGGCTGGGACCATGAGACCCGACCCCTCCCCCCCCCAGCCGTACCCCCGGTTGTGTAGGGGAGGAGCGGCTCAGAACCCTAGCCACCCCTTGTTACCCAGCTCGTGTGGCGACCACCCCCCCCCTTCGGGCAGGGGGGAGCGCTGTCCAAGCGAGAGTTATGTCGGACGAGCAGAGGACACTTCGCGGGTAGCCGTCGTTGAGAACGGTGTAGAGAGCCGTGGTCGTGAACGGACGTTCTAGAGTGCAGTTGAGGATTACGACGAACAGCCGGTTTTGATACTTAGGAATTTGAGTTGATAGTAAAAGCCCATATCTTCAATGGTTGAATTTAGAGACTGTGTTCGAGTAGAGCGTGGCACGATCAACGAAAATCCATTGACTTGTTTTGAGGGCGCATGATTTCAAGCGTTTGCTATACGCTTACCTTGGCTCATACTTTCGGTGGTTACACATTCCTTGGCTCGTGTGTTGGCTGTTTGTACACAGTCTGTTGTCGTGAGAAATCGATCGAAGGAAGATCGTGAGGTGATGGTCGTATTGTCCCCCGATATTTTATATGTTGTTTTTACCTCGTGTGCTCTTGCCATCCGTACTTGCCTTCCCATCAATAAATATAAAAAAACCTGGGCCTCGTATGTATCCTCTCTCTCATCTCTCTCGAAAGGGCATAAGAAACACGTGCCGGCCATAAGCCATCGCTACCAAATTGACAATCTGAGTTAACGTAACCAATCCTTTAATTTTAGTCGAGGCTATCTATACGCCTCGTGGTGGCAGCTATCAGCGCTACCTTTCTCTTACCTGTAACGTAAAGTCATACCGAAGGAATCTGTCAGAAAGAAACAGAACTAACGAACTCTTGAACATAGAGAGAGCGGAAGAAAAACCCGACTCATTCAGTGGAGCCAGCGGTGTAAGCATCCCAATCTGAGAGAGAGAGAGAGAATATTGTGTAGCAAGACAGAAGAAACAACCCATCCAGAGCAGCGAGCAGCGGCGTCCAAGATCAACAAAAAACTGTAAGTAAACACCATTTCATTTCATTTCTGTGTATGTCTTCAACTGCAAATTCTTACTTATTTATTGTTCTCTGTTCGATGTGCGTCGTGTGAGTGTAGCCCCTAACAGATATTGCGCATATCGCGGTGCAGCCAGGAAGTGTCATTTTATGTGAGATTAGAAGCGGACCCAGCCATAAAACCTTACAGCCAGTCCTTGAGCGCGAGAAAGCCAAAAGAAAGTGCATTTCAATTTGGTAGGGATTGCTGCACCTGAGAAGTAGAAGCATCGAAGATTCTTTAAGAATAGTATTTTTTTTTATGTCTTCGGAAGAGACATTTGATTCTCGTGCTCTCTGTGTTGTAAATTAGGTACATATTGGGTGAATATTGTGTTGTGAGCAGGATTGCAAATTTAGGGATTGTTCGTGCAAATCTAGTTTGCAAATAGATATTGTTGTGGCATTCTACTCTGTTATTGGGGGTAAACCAACGATTCGTCTGTAGAAACATCCATTTAAATGTTCGTGTGTTCCCTAGGAAAGAAATAATACGTAGCAAGTCCGCATTTTGTCGGTCGCTCTTTATCTGTGTTTGGGGAAGAGAGCAACACTCCACATAAAAGTTATTCTGTTGTCCAAAGAAAAGATATAATATTTTTGTGTGTCCTGGGCTGAACTAGAGACAGTTAAAGGAATATGTACGAGTAATATTGCAAATTGAGGGAACGATTAACGTAAATATTTACGCAAAAATTGCGCTGGTATATGACTCGTTTTAATTCACGGTATTTGGTAAGGAGATTCCCTCCTGACTTATGATTTGATGCCCTACGCACGAGAGTCCGCATTTCGGTAATTTTTGCCAGTGGGGCCCTCATATTTCCTCTCTTGGATACACCCGAAAAATTTTTTTTTGTGTGTTTATGCTGGATACCAGTATTTATCGTAAAAATTAGAGGTTCAGTGTAGTGCGTGTGCGTTGCAACTGCAAATAGATAGACTTGGAAAAAATATATAAAATAAAATTCGTGCTGATCATCGCTGAGTTCAAGCTTCAAAATGGGAAAGAACGAAGATAGCAACTCGGGAAGTGCTGCTGCAAATAAACAGGACGCAGGAACCGATCAAACAGCGGCAAGCGGGCCAGTGCTTGGCAAACTGCCAAAATTCGACGGAAAGTCGAACGTGGTGAAGTTTCTCAACACAGTGAAAAAAAGGGCACTCCTAGAAAACTGGTCAGACGCCCGAAGCGCTGACGTCATCAGATATCTCTGCGCCGACACCGCGGAAAACTTCCTGGATTCAAACCCCGAGCTCGAAGAATGCGATCTGACGGAGCTGACCAAACGCCTTGAGGATCGTTTCCTTAAAAGCATTTCGCTGACGGATGCACATATGGAACTGGCTGCAATAAAAATGAACCGGGGCACAATCGAAGAGTTTGCTTCGCGACTGGAGACCGCCTCGGCTGCCTTGGCGCATGTTATCGTGGAGCTGCAAAAAACAGCATCTCGCGACAAGCTCTTGGCGAGCGTGTTTATCAATGGTCTCGACCCGGCATTGAAGAAGACAATGGCAACATACGAACCAGAAAGGCTCGCAGATTGTGTCAAGATGGCACAGAAATGCGAAAGGATGCTGGAGGACGAGAAACCACGCCGGCCGATCTGCACGATAGATGCAGTAGAAGCCGCCCCACCCCGGCCACCACCTAGGTGCTGGTCGTGCAACCAAGTAGGCCATTTTTCTCGAGAGTGTCGCAACCCAGCGGTGATTCCGAGACAAAATACATTTGCCCAGAACGTACAGCGAAGAACCATAAACTGCTTCAACTGTGGCCAAGCCGGCCATATGGCCAGACAATGGAGGGCACGTTGGCGGTCACAAAACCCAGCCCAGCCGAACCGACAGTTAGGCGAGGCACAAGGCCCGAACCACGCAGCCCATCGGAGTTTCAACGGGGATAACAACACACCGTGGCGATACGCACAAGGCCCGCCTAATATAAAAAACTAGCCCCGCCTGCCGATGCACACGAGACAAAGCCGATCATAAAAATAAAAGTGAATGAACAAGACTGCGAAGCATTCCTGGACACCGGATCGGTGTGCTGTCTAATAAGGCCGGAAACGGCTGAACAAATTGTGTCGGCAGGATCAGGTACAGTAAAAATAAAGACGGCCAAGCTAAAGTTAAGTACAGTAAGTGGCGCAGAAATAGATGTGCGGGGCAGAATCGCGCTGAACATTAAGATAGGAGGTAAAACGTATGTGCACGACACGGTTGTAGCGCAGGTCGGAAATTATCCAGGAGACATACTAGTAGGGCTCGATTTACTCCAGCGCATAGGTAAGGTGACGCTGGACATGACCGGTAGGTATGGTAGTAGAGTGATCGTGAACGGTCATTCGTATGCATTTAAGGACGGTAAGTATGCCGGAGAGTCGATCAATTTGATCAGACAAAGAAAAAGGGTAAGTATGCGACAGTCTGAGGTCGCGGCGGTGCTACCAACAGTGAGCAGTGACGATGGTGAGTATGGTATAACCGACGAGCTACCCGAGGCGGAAGTACCAAGCCTAGAGCATCTGCACACGCAGCAGCGTGAGAGGTTGTTAGCGCTCATCGGTAAGTATGCGCCAGCCATTTCTCAGCATGAGCAAGATTTAGGACGATGTGACTTGCTCCCACACCGAATTGACACCAGGAACGCGGCGCCGATTGCTACGAAACAGTGGCCGCTACCCCAAGCAACACGCGCAGCAATCGAAGAACAAGTGCAGAATATGTTAAAAATGGATGTAATTGAGCCATCAGCAAGCGCGTGGGCATCTCCAGTGCTCCTCATCAAAAAGAAGGACGGCACGCATAGGTTCTGTGTTGATTTTCGACGAATTAATGAAGTCACGCTCGCAGACAAATATCCAATGCCACGCATCGAGCAAATTTTGGAGTCCCTCGGAGGCGCATGCTACTTCTCAGCAATAGACTTGAAGTCAGGCTACTGGCAGATTCCTGTCGCGGAAGCAGACCGCGACAAGACAGCATTTGCTACTGAGTCGGCTCAGTACCGATTCAAGAGGATGCCCTTCGGATTGACTACAGCTCCGGCCACATTCCAGCGTTTGGTCAATCGAGTGTTGGAGCCAGTGATTGGAAAAACGAGCTACGTTTTCATAGACGACGTAGTGGTATTTTCGAAGACGTTTGAGGATCACATCGCTCATTTGGAAGAAGTTCTCAGCTCTCCTTCAGAAGTCCGGTTTAAAAATGTCACTGAAAAAGTGCAGCTTTGCAAAACCCTCCATCGAATATTTAGGTCATGTTGTCTCGAAGGACGGAATTCAAGTTGACCAAAGGAAAATCACGGCCATTCGCGAGTTGTTACCACCGAAAAAACCGAAAGATGTACGAAGAATTTTGGGAATGGCAGGCTACTATCGAAGACACATACCAAATTTCTCGGAGCGAGTCGCACTTTTGACGGCATTGACTAAGAAGTGTGCCAAGTTTGTGTGGACGAACGAACATCAGGCCGCATTCGACGCGCTCAAATCGGCTCTAGCTGAAGCGCCGGTGTTGGGTTACCCAGATTTCGAGCGACCGTTCAGGCTGCATACCGACGCCAGCGATGTCGCTCTGGGAGGAGTACTGACGCAAGAAAAGGACGGCCTGGATCACCCGATAGCATACTATTCACGGAAATTTACACCGGCAGAGACCCGGTACTCTACCACCGAAAGAGAAGCTTTAGCTATTGTGGAAAACGTCCGCCATTTTGCTCGATACCTCTACGGTCGGAAGTTTCAGATCCTAACAGACCATCAGCCGCTGCGATATTTGTTCCAATACAAAGCTACCGTTCCACGGATCGCCCGCTGGGCAGTGCTACTGTCACAGTTCGAATATGAAATTTCGTATAGACCCGGCAAGGAGAATGTGATTCCAGACACGCTCTCACGCGGAGTGGCAGCCGTCCGCCCGACCGTGACGGAAGCGCTGGACCCGTACGAAGTTTTCTGTGCGGAAAAGGTAAGTATGGAGCAGCGCAAAGCACAGCACTGGGCCAAGGTCATCAACGCATTGGAAGGAAAGGGCGAAATGGTGACAGATCCGAGCCAGTATAAGGATTTCGTGCTGGACAAAAATTGCCTTTTCTACCTGGAAGTTAAAGACAGTGGAGACATTTACAAACGTGCAGTGATTCCTGAATCCCTAATAAAGCCCGCGTTAATAATGTCGCACGATACGCAAATTTCCGGACATTTTGGAGCGAAAAAGACCCTCCACCGTGCTAGAGAATTATTCTTTTGGCCAAATATGGCACGACACGTGCAAGAGCACGTTAAAAATTGCACGACGTGTCAGAAACGAAGTCCCCACGGGGGCCTCAAAGCAAAAATAGGCGAATTACCGCCAGTCTCACGACCATTAGAAAGGGTGGGGATTGATCTCATTGGAGAGCTGACACAGTCCCAGGCCGGACATAGATATATTCTGACGATCGTGTGCCACTTCTCTAGACACGTGCAGGCATACCCACTGCGCGATAAGAAGAGCGAAACAGTAGCGCGAGCGTTCATGGACTATGTATGCAGGTATGGCTGTCCGGAACACATCGTGTCAGATCGAGGTACGGAGTTTACCGCCCAAAATTTCCAAGAAATGTGCCGCATTTTGAAGTCCAAGTTGCATTTCACCACGGCCTTCCACCCAGCCAGTAACGGTATGACGGAAGCCTTCAACAAGTTGATAAAGACAACGTTGGCCACAACAGTAGAAAAGGATCTCACATCATGGGACGAGCAGCTACCTTTCGCCACGCTCGCCCTAAACTGTTCGTATCAGGCCTCGGTAGACAACACACCGTACTTTTTGTTCCATGGACGCGACGCTCCTTTGCCACTGTCTGATATTCTGCAGCCCAGGATACTGAACTATGCTTTGGAGGAGAATTTTCCTCACGCCGCTTTTGCCAGATTGCAAATTGCGTTCGAAAACGCGATGTCAGCAAGCCGAAATGCACATGACAAAATGTGAGATATCAGCGCGTGAGAGATAGAGAACTTAGAGTCGGCGACTGCGTATTCCTACGGAATACAGCAGGAAGAAACAAGGCGATGGGTAAATTCCGACCTAATTGGTTAGGCCCGTACAGAATTTAGGCCCTTCCAACACCGATGAACGTCGTAATACGACAAGTCCACGGCCGCCGGCATGAGATAACGGTCCACAGAAATAGACTTAAGGGAAGAGTACCCCCAAGATGCCGAATTTTCTTGAGATATTGGGTTTCAGCTGCCATAGGAAGGGTGAGATGTCAGGTACATCCTGTGAAAAAATGAAGTTCGTACGTTCATTGGTTCGCCCGCTACGGGGATTTGAAGAATGGGTGGGTGGGAGGTGGAAGAGATATTTTATCATTTTACACGTCCCCCTTGGCACTTTCTTCACGGCTTGACGTTGCCATGTCATCTTCTATGTCTCTTTATTACTGTATAATAATTTCAAGGGTCCTAGATGACCCAATAAAGAAAAATTGAGATTGTTTATAAATCTTTGTTTACCTGTTTTGCCTTATTTTGGAGGATCGGAATGTAGCGGTTTCAAAATGTATCTCCTACTACAGTTTTTGAGCTACAGTTATGATTTCGGTATCATTGGATGCGGAATGACAAGGGCTTTCCGAAAACTAACTATGCAATTCAAAATTCATTTGTGATCAAGAGAAATAAAGACATTTCTAGGAATGTCTTTTTTGTTCCTAGGAATGTCTTTAATTTCTTAAAGACATTCCTAGGAATGTCTTTATTTCTCTTGATCACAAATGAATTTAGAATTGCATAGTTAGTTTTCGGAAAGCCCTTGTCATTCCGCATCCAATGATACCGAAATCATAACTGTAGCTCAAAAACTGTAGTAGGAGATACATTTTGAAACCGCTACATTCCGATCCTCCAAAATAAGGCAAAACAGGTAAACAAAGATTTATAAACAATCTCAATTTTTCTTTATTGGGTCATCTAGGACCCTTGAAATTATTATACAGTAATAAAGAGACATAGAAGATGACATGGCAACGTCAAGCCGTGAAGAAAGTGCCAAGGGAGACGTGTAAAATGATAAAATATCTCTTCCACCTCCCACCCACCCATTCTTCAAATCCCCGTAGCGGGCGAACCAATGAACCTACGAACTTCATTTTTTCACAGGATGTACCTGAAATCTTACCTTTCCTATGGCAGCTAAAGCCCAATATCTCAAGAAAATTCGGCATCTTGGGGGTACTCTTCCCTTAAGCCCGCGTCATTTCAGCCAGAGGAGACAATAGTAATACAAGACGAGCGTCCCAGCGGCAGGGAGAGGAACGTCGAGCACGTCACAAAAGTGCGTCACGAAGAAAGCGATTCGGACAGCAGCGACGACGAAATCTATGTAACAAGACCCGAAGCTCCCTCACCCCTACCCACCCCGGCAGCGAGGCGTCCTTACGCCCTCCGATCTGCAGGTCCAGTAGAGGAGTAGAGGAGAAGACGACATAAGCAAAAGCCTATGTAACAAGTGGAGAGTAAATACGCGTGCTAATCTAATTTCCTTTACAGAATAAACTAGCAAGTAAATAGGAGATAGACCTACTAATTTAATGTTCCTTTTCAGATTTACCTAGCAAATAAGTAGTAGATAAGCACTAATCTAATTCCCTTACAGAATAGCTTAGCAACAACTAGGTTGGCAGGAA
This sequence comes from Morinoia aosen, assembly GCA_030386875.1. Classification (NCBI taxonomy): domain Eukaryota; kingdom Metazoa; phylum Arthropoda; class Malacostraca; order Amphipoda; family Talitridae; genus Morinoia; species Morinoia aosen. The sequence goes on along the minus strand of CM059570.1, from coordinate 65,558,818 downwards.
AATTTCTGAGTAGTCGACTGCTAGGCAAATAACTTCTAGGAATGCTAGCAGCCAGCACGAGCGACTGTGCGCAGAGCTTTAGAGCCGGCACAGGACGAGTCATAAAATCGAAAGAGGCATAAAGGAACTCAGTCCGGGCCTGGGAAATACGAGTAGAGACGTGGCATACAAATTATGATAACGCACTAGGAAAAGTGTATCGTGCTGGCTGCGCATTTTTGAATGACGAGAATAAAACTTAGATATAATGACTTCACATCGAAATAGGAATTTGATTGCTGGTCAATTGTTTGAGATGTATAAGGAATGAAGAGGGATTTCGAAGGAAACTAGCCGTCTAGGCAGAGATATAATTAGACAGTATTAAAATATAAGTATAGCACAGCCGCAGCAGAGGTTCCTTCACATAATACGGCCAGTAGTGGGTACGGCTCTTTAGTCCTCTCATAACTAGTAGGTTACAACTGAGAGGACGAAGTTTTTTTTGAGTAGCCTGAGAAATGACTAGTTATAAGCACTAATAAGCCATTGCCTTTCAGGTGTAGGTTTGAAGAGTCAGCAACTTGGATGGAAAAGGGATATATCCTTCTCGTAATTGTTTGTTAGCGTGAAAAATTCCCCGTGAAGGAATTTTCTTGGACCGTCGGAGGGGAAGAAAATTTAAGAAATTAAATTTTTTTTATTATTGCGTCTAAATGACGTTTTAAAAAGAGAAACCTGAGCCTGTCATGAGCCGAGTGGAGCCGATAATAAGATCGCGTATAGCAGAACCCTGAGAGTTGGGTAGAATGCTTAGCGAGACAGCAGATTAAATTAAAGATGTCCATTACGGACCTAGCATAAGCTTTAACATTACGGTCTTTAAGAATAACGTAGCTTAGTGTGGAAAGGCAAGTTGGACACGCACTCGCGTGGTGGAGACTCGAGGCATGTGCCCACGGGACAATGAGAGCCACAATGGGTCATAAAATCGAAAGGCGCTGCAGTGCGGAGACGCATGTAACCTGAGAGAGAGCCGGCTTCAAGATTAGAGAAGGCAGTCTGAGCAGAGAGAAGCGCACAGCGATTCGTGTGCGATGCTAATTACGAGATAGATCGGAGAACAAAATAAATAGAGATGAGCAAAAAGAATATAGATAACAGAGATGGACGGCTCCTGTGCTGAGAAATCAGAGCGTGAACAGCACCGAACCGACGCTAGAGCTGAAATATTTAATGATAAATGTACTAAGGTTATTTTGAAGATTTTCAGGAAGGCGACAGCGAGCGAGGTGTTGGCGTGTGCGCGGTGCTAAACCAGCACCACAGCGGCCTCCAACGGAGACGGACCGGAACTGCGGTCGACGTAAGAGAGAGGGAGAGGCATTCGGCAATGGTAAGATCGGGAATACCCCTACGCGTAGGAAACACGTGCGTGAACTGTGGAGGGTGTTATGAATGCCTGGTCTGCTAATGAGCGTTGGAGTGATACGTCGTGAAGCATGACTGAGAGGGATTGATGGGCCATCCAGAGGCATGTGCGCAATGCTTGAGGCATCGCAGCGGTTACCGATACCATGAGATTTTGAAGATTAAAAAGATAAGTCGTGTGCGACTGGTACATAAAGTATATATGCAAACGAGGGACGCCTCCGTATTGCACCCATACGAAATTGATGCTTGCTTCTCACGAGAGATTAGCAAATGCCATTCAGTAACAAAAAAAAAACAGTCAGCTGACACGGAAAGAATAGGAAGTAGGAACAATTCTCATCATTTAATCATAAGGACCTGCACCACGAGTGAAAGACAAATGAACAGGAGGTGGGTGTGTTGTCAGAGTATGTGCGGTAACGTGTGCAGGAGTATGTGCTGTATAGTGTGCAGGAGTGGGGGGACTTAGTCATTCAAGTCTGCTAGGACTTGTTATGTTCGTGAATCCCAAAATCATATATCATTCATCACGTAATATACGCGCTCATTATGAGGCGAAGGAAAAAATTTGAAAATAGGCTCTATATTGATATCTAACCCATGTAACAAAATTAATGCCCGACCGTGTGCCGTAGGAAACGGTGACGTACATGCATCGAGGGCGGAGACGGAGGCCGAGCGAGGTGGTGCGCCAGCTCGGGACATACGTCGCAGCGCGCAACTACGAGACGTCGCTGTGGCTACCAGACGGGAGTCTGGCGACCGTCTCGGCCGAGACGGACTGGGGGCGGGCGGCCGCGACCCTGGAGGGTCGAGCGCTCATTGTCCACTTCGTCCCGAAGCCGGACGAACGCCTGACCGAGGCGACTCTCAGCAACTTGCTGCAGCATTTAGTTGTGCCCCGAAACGACGGAGAGATCGAGGCCAGGACTGCGAACAAGCGAATCTCCTCGGTTTCGGTTTTCCCCTACTATCTCTGGAAAGAGACACTGCGGGGGAAGGAATTCCTCATTATCATACAAGTCTAGGAAGGATTTCCCCTGGAACAGAAGCCGAAGATCTCGGGACGGAAGAGCTCGCCTCTCCAGTCCCGAAGGGGGCCAATATTATGTGAAAATGGCCGAAGCATAGGCGAGCGAGTTGTGGTCGCCGTCCTAGTTTTTTTTGTGATATTGTAATTGATGTCATGTTGTATTGTGTTGCATTGTGATTTGATGTCAGGTTGTATCAGTGTTCGCCAGTCGGGTAAGAAATGCACTGAGGCCAAGACATAGAAAAAGAAATTATTACATAATTTCTTTTTGCGCAAGTGGGGGAAGGGTGTATAAAGTCAGGGTTTGAAGTCAGATTCATCCCATCTTTGTCGTTGGCGTTGCCGAGCGAAAATATATAATCGATGTTAAGACGAGATCTCTGAATACACGGGTCATAAAAATTATTGCCCGCGGTCATGCTTGGGTTTGGGAAATGCACGATCTGGACGTTCTCATACGGAACACTGGTCATATTAAATTCGATAAAGTTGGTGCGCTTGGGCTGCCGCGGTTACACAGCGCTGAGAAGCGCTGGTGCTGATTAGCGTCGGTCAGGGATAGTAAAATATCCAGACCTTAATATAAAAACAATGTGCCTGTCCCGATCGTGTAGCTGGGGAGCCGAGCGTGGGATCAGTCGTGAATTAGCCATGGCTAAAGGGAGGGCTGGGACCATGAGACCCGACCCCTCCCCCCCCCAGCCGTACCCCCGGTTGTGTAGGGGAGGAGCGGCTCAGAATCCTAGCCACCCCTTGTTACCCAGCTCGTGTGGCGACCACCCCCCCCCTTCGGGCAGGGGGGAGCGCTGTCCAAGCGAGAGTTATGTCGGACGAGCAGAGGACACTTCGCGGGTAGCCGTCGTTGAGAACGGTGTAGAGAGCCGTGGTCGTGAACGGACGTTCTAGAGTGCAGTTGAGGATTACGACGAACAGCCGGTTTTGATACTTAGGAATTTGAGTTGATAGTAAAAGCCCATATCTTCAATGGTTGAATTTAGAGACTGTGTTCGAGTAGAGCGTGGCACGATCAACGAAAATCCATTGACTTGTTTTGAGGGCGCATGATTTCAAGCGTTTGCTATACGCTTACCTTGGCTCATACTTTCGGTGGTTACACATTCCTTGGCTCGTGTGTTGGCTGTTTGTACACAGTCTGTTGTCGTGAGAAATCGATCGAAGGAAGATCGTGAGGTGATGGTCGTATTGTCCCCCGATATTTTATATGTTGTTTTTACCTCGTGTGCTCTTGCCATCCGTACTTGCCTTCCCATCAATAAATATAAAAAAAACCTGGGCCTCGTATGTATCCTCTCTCTCATCTCTCTCGAAAGGGCATAAGAAACACGTGCCAGCCATAAGCCATCGCTACCAAATTGACAATCTGAGTTAACGTAACCAATCCTTTAATTTTAGTCGAGGCTATCTATACGCCTCGTGGTGGCAGCTATCAGCGCTACCTTTCTCTTACCTGTAACGTAAAGTCATACCGAAGGAATCTGTCAGAAAGAAACAGAACTAACGAACTCTTGAACATAGAGAGTGCGGAAGAAAAACCCGACTCATTCATAAGTTTACCTAACCTAAAAGTTATTACTGTGGTCTTTTAGGTAAGTTTCCCTTTTAGGTAAGTTTACCTAACCTAAAAGTTATTACTGTGCTCTCATACAAGTTGCAAAAGCTTTTCTGTAATTTTTGTTGACAAATTTTAAGAACTTTTCATTTTAAGACTTTTTTGCTCCCAGGCACGCTTTAATTTAGATAGAGCCCATGAATATCACTTAAGTCAACAAGCTCGCGCTTGCAGCAAAAAAAAAACAATTCGAGTTTGCACTAAAGTTGCTTTATTTATATTCCATTGATATGTTATTCAAATATTTAAAATTTGAGGCTTGCCGGTGAGATGGAAGCAACCATAAAAATTAATGAAGAGGAATTTTAATAGTAATGAACACGTATATTTAGGAAAGAGAAAATATAAAGTTGGATGGTCTAAAATAACGTTGGGATGAGGTATACTTACGTAAAATTTCAGTCTCCTATGAAACTTTCGTTCATGAGAGAGGGCAAGTCTCATTAGAATTTAATAAAACTTAGAATTTTGTTCAGGAATGATGGAATGACAAAAAACTCCTTTTTTGTGGTTGTTTTGAACCAGTAAGTGTATCAAGGGTATTTTTCAAATGCTGCTTGAAAAGACTTATCAACAATATATTGGAACATTGCCCTTTATCATTGATTCAAAAATATGCACACCAAAAGTATTAGATTTTGGACATTAAAATTTAGTTTGATCTCATTCAGACAATTGTAGTCAAATAGAGGGTGAAACATAAAAATTCCTAATTCCTTAAGAAGAACATAATTCTTACAAGTAATTCTCACAAGGTATTCAAAAGAAATCTTGAGTCTCATTTCTTATAAGAATACTAGTCGTGCAAGATCACCAAGTCAAATCCTGCCTCCTACATGTCTGGTCCTAAAAATGTAATTTGCCATGGGTAATATCGCCGATTTTCAGTCGTGAAATCGTTATCGAACATACTATTATATATAGAACATATGACCTATATTGTAATAAAACATCAATATCGAGTTCATTATCTCGTTGATCAGTCTAATGCGAAACTAGGATAAGTGAATTAGGTTAAACATTATTGTACACCTTAGGATAATGTGATGGTAGGATGCCCTAGAAGTTGCTGAACTTATTCCGGCCCACAGGTAGCTATACTCAAATTTAACCATTGTATTAGACTTAAGAAACATTCTACCGCTGTATTACCTGTGGGAAATAAATTGTTTAAATTGTTTAAGAAGCATACAAAAATGCATTGATTGTGAAGTCTTGATGATGAATAAAGGCAAAAACAAGGGAATCCAACACTCGAACCCATCTGAGGTAAATACCCTGGAAAGAATTCTTGCCCGTTATGCGAAATATGTATTTTCTTCTCTGTATGCTTCTAATGAAATATGGAATTTTTTGAGGAGGGGGGGGGGGGAGGGTAGGGTTCATTTGAAATATATGAAAACAAGCTCCTTTTCTCTACTTTTTCTTATTTAAAAAAATTCTTGCTCCTTGAGAAGTAGTTATCCATGCCAATGTGGTACGTCATTTTGAGTCTCAAAATTAGCAAATACAGTATATTCTCAAAATTCATCTAAATAACTATTATGAATAATTTATACTGCTTAATTGTCGACTATAAGGGTTACAATTGCAAACCACCTGTTCAATTTTCTTCTTAATATTAGAATGTAATTTCTTCAAGCGTGGCAGTTCCTTGGCAGGGATAGATGAATGTTACCATAAATATGCATGGCACAGGGTTATTTTTAGCAGAATCGGAGACACCTATGATACATTATGATTTTTTTGTAGGCCCCTCCCGTAACTTCCTTTCAATATAATGCTTACCGTTGTATTTCTCAACCTTGACGGTGCTTACATCATTATCTCTACTTCTCTACTTCATTATCTTTAAAAAAAAACAGTTTATTTCCAACAGAGATGGTACAAGACTTCATTGGTTTTTAAAATATCTTAAAATTAGGAAAATACACTTATACAGGGTGCGTCAGAGAAACTTACTTATTTGAAAGGTCAATAAAAGCAAAAGTACTGCAGTTATTGTTTTATTGTCTTTTTTATTTGAGAATACAATATCCCAATTTTGTTTTACACTGTTTTGAAAATGACATCGGCTAAATGGCGACCCCCATTGCGCATACACTGATTAAGTCGATTTTTGAAGTAAACTATCCATCACATGGAATCCCATCACCGTTCAAACTTTGAGATTTGGCTCCACGCAATTTCTTTTTATGGGGTTATTTGAAATCGCTGGTTTATGTCGATCGACCACGGACAATAGCTCACCTCAAAAACAACATTCGCGATGCCATTGCCAACATACCGATTGATATGCTGCAAAGAGTGGACACGCACTTCAAAAATCGACTTAATCAGTGTATGCGCAATGGGGGTCGCCATTTAGCCGATGTCATTTTCAAAACAGTGTAAAACAAAATTGGGATATTGCATTCTCAAATAAAAAAGACAATAAAACAATAACTGCAGTACTTTTGCATTTATTGACCTTTCAAATAAGTAAGTTTCTCTGGCGCACCCTTTATGATACACAGAAATGGGTATTGTAATACCCATGTCACGAGTCGAAAAAAATTATTGAGGGCAAAGTCCCCCTAGTGTTGCTTAATCTAGATTTGATGATCTGTGTAACTACAATTATAAAAAAAACGATTCCCGTCACAGGGTATAGTTGAAGATACTCTTTTTAATGTACGCTTACAGTGAAATAGGAGCTCAGTGACTTGCGGTATAAGTAATTTGTTGAAAGTAAAACGGGTGGATCAAAATAATCCTGCGTCTAAGGCAGCGAGGTTGACATTCAGAACTGTATTTTTATTCCCACGTACAGATTAGTATTCCAATCAAGGGACTCGGAGAAAATATCTTTTATCACACAAAGAAATTATTATATTTTAATGCTAATAATATTGGCACAAAACAGTCTACATGAGCTAGAAACATGAAAATGATTATTCAACAGCGGCTGCCAAGACATGCACAACATAATCGGAGTGATACGTGGAAGTGACCACCAAGAAAGGGTTGTCATAACATTCTCGATAGCGTATAATGATTTGCGTCACACAAGACTAACAAGAACATTTTAGGAAGTGAATGATAGAAGAACACATTAATGTTCTATAAAGTTTCCAAATTAGAAAAAGTTACGTTATTTTCGAAACGTGATGGAAATGTCTTTAATTGAGAAACATAAATAGGTGCCCCGACGGTTCGGTTTAATGTTTGTAAAAAAAAAACGGAGAGAAAAAGCACAAAAATATATCCTATAGCTGCTTAATTGAAATTTAATAGTGTTTGTTAATTCATGGAAGCAATAAAAATAAGAACTTTGTTGGGTGAAAACACTTGTGACATTTTACACGTACTTTGACATTTCAGCTCATGGATTTCATGAAATCAGGGAATAATATTATGGTTGCTCGTTATGGCAGAAATTCTAAAATATCATTTCGAGCGAGCATGGACAAAAAAAAGAATACACCTATGAAAACTTAAACTTGACTGATTGCTTAAATGAGCACGCGCTAACCCCCACACAAGTTTACAAGACAAATGCAAGTCGATTGATTAGGGATTTTGCAAGAATTATTTTGGGTAAATGTATAAATGTACAAATATATACGAATGTACGCATACATACACACACGCACACACACACACAGATACCAGGATACAGGCATAAAAATTACAAGTTTTGTTCCCAGTAAAACATGCATGGGTGATGACGCAACCAATTTATACTTTTTTGTGAGTGCTTTACAATAGTAAAGAGAGATGACGTGATAGGTAATGTTACAAGTTGTGATTGAACAGAAAAAAAGCGGTATTTCTCGTTTAAATTCTAGTTACCAGTTTAGTGCACAAATATATGCATATGAGCATACATATACTCACCCACATGCACACACACAGTATTTACAGTTCATACGCTAGATGCTAGTCCAGTGCACACAGGTATATGCACACCCATATGCACACATACACCCAAATACGTACACACATATACTCGTACAAGTAAGCACGTATGCAAATCCCAACATATAGGGAACAAATCATAATACCTACGCGTACTTCAAAAATGTCGCGTAATGTGTTGAATTAAAAACCAATAAGCAAGGGAGATTATTCAGCAATGGAGATATTGAGCAAATGAGATTATTAAATGCTCATTCAGTGTGTTCTGTAACTAAGAATTATTGTGGAGACGCAAGATGACAAGCTATTTTGGTCTCAAATTCTCTGTCTTTGAGGGATTTTGATACTCAGGGGAAGTTTGTTTCACAGTAAGCCGCCTGGTATTGACAGAGCCTTCTGCCCTATGTGAGAATTGGTGTTCTTGTAAAAAGATGTTATTTCAAAATGATTTTAATTTTTTTGGCATTGACATAACTTTCTCATTCGCATCAAAGTTTGTTTATCTCAAAATGATGTCCTTATTTCATATCACATGTTCCTGAATTGAAGAAAATCGTTTTGCAATTTAATTTACAGCGGAAAATTTTTGAATTATATAATGATTGACCTCCACCTGCATTGTGTGAGTGCTTGTACTAGAAACCTACGTCAGATTTTCGCAACTGTATCTTTAATTCTTGTCATAAGCCAACAATATTCTGAGTTGATTAATTGAATTTGAACGGAATAATTGTTTAGTAATATCATCGTTACGCTCACGTGCGAATGTTACTAAATATTTTTAGAAAATTTAAAAACTGGTCGTTAAGCCATCGCCAAGATAGGTCAACTGCATGGTGCCTCTGCACTACGGAGGTAAAATAATTCTTCCTTCGAATAAACTGAGCTCGCTTATCACAGATACTTTCGAAACGGACTTCTGTCACGATTTGCAAATTTTCGTTAGCTTGTTAGCTCAACCGCTTTTTCACTTGACTTATATTGCAAAAATTTCGCTACTTATCCACGCAGCCACCTAAAATTCTGGAAAATATTGGAAGTTTATCGCAGCAACGAAAAGACCGTTGACGAACCTCAACCTTATAAATAAAAGATCAGCAAACCTGGCTTTCTCCCCAATCCCTGAATATCAGGAAGATTCCAACGGATTGACCAGCCCCAGAAACTTCGGTTTTATCAGTCAGCAAATATGATTTCTCTCCTATCCCTGAAATACCAGGAAGATTCCAATAGAATAGCCAGCCTCAGAAACTACTGCTTTATCAGTCAGCAAATCTGACGTTCTCTTCTATCCCTGAACATCAGGAATATTCCAACGGAATAACCATCCTTAGAAAATACGGCCTTTTATCGATCAACTGACTACCCTCAGGTACCCCTAAGACAAGGACATTATCAAAAGGGTGGCATCCGAACAAGAACCAACACTGGAAAACCTCAGTGTGCCTTCAATTTACTGCTCCGGTAAATTTCCACTATTACTCGGGCAAGTACCCAGCCATAACTGGGATAGGCTGCACAATGTAATAACGCACGACTTAAGGCGACTTTCGATCCAGATTGAACCTCATTTTCTACATTTTGGCCGGTATTGGTTTCAATGATTTGTGCTAAGTCTGCACATTCCTCGCTGGTAACACAAAACCGCAAAACTTAAAGCTTTAAAATTCGTTGCTGGATTATTTTTCTGAAATTTACAGATTAGGTAGCCGTTTTATGTTTCGGTTAGTATGGTTGGACTTTTGCGTTGATACCAATTTTCAAAACATAAATTCTCGAGATAGGTTTTCGAATTACAAGAATGAGGATAATGACGACAAGGTTCGGAACTCAGCTTTGTCTCGGGTTTATTTGAAGAAGCCAGAAGGACCGCAGAGACTTGTTTGCTGAAGAACTTGGCTGAAGATGGTTCGCTGTCCGTGCAGGCAAAAGGCTCCGGCGAGTAACGCAGTCGACGGTGTGTATGTGTGTGATTTATGGTATTCACTTTATGAGTGGGGGCAATTTTAGCAGGCAAGAGAAATCAGTGTGATTTCAGGGGTAAGCTCAAAGCCTGCGGAATTTGAGCCGGGGAGTGATATCAATTTGAGCCGTGATTGATGGCGATAATAGATCTTAATTGGTTATTAATGTAAGATCATGGCACACTGAATTTACCAGATGCGGGCTCATTAACTTGTGTCCGTGGTTGAAGGCAGTTTATAATTTAGCCAGTAATTAGATAATATAAAAAGCTAAAGGCCAAGGTAAAGGCAGCGCTCAAGGCCCAGGGTTGGATGTTTGTGGTGTGTTGTGACGTCGGAGAATGCGACGAACTGCCCACACGAGATCACACAAGAAAATGACGCTCAGAAAATGGCATGCGTTTCGATTTTGCCCACACAACGAGCTTAAACTCGAACGACTGTCGATATTATTCTCTTTTTGTGCTTTTACACTAAAACTTTTAGGATTAATAATTATAAGTAGAAAATTATTAATAATAATTTAAAGTAAGATTTTTAATGCCAATAATTATGTTATTTAAATGTTAATCAGAAATTTAATGAATTTATACATTTTGTAGCGAATGCTACATTACCCCCCAAGGCGCAGACCGAAAGGTCCACCCGCTACAATCATTTGTAGCGGGAAGGAGTGCGAACTACGCGACCATGCCGGGTCTGGCGATCGGAAAATATTACTGAGCGGGGAAGTTTGACCAAACGGGTCTGCAAATTGAGGTCAGAAAGAGTTCTAGGAACAGAAGTTACTGCAGCGGTCTCATCTGGTTTCTCCAGACTTCTCGCTGTTCGACTAAAAGTGCTAGAATTAGAGTCTACGATAGGGTTTGAGGATACAGGCAAAAAGAAAGGGTTACACTCAAGTTGACTAGGCAACAATGCAGCCAAATGAGGAAACTGAGGTGGACGATATGATCGAGTCTCAGTGGAAAGAAGGTTCTGTTGAGAGAATGAAGAGTTAGTAATCACACTATTATCAGAGGTGTAAGCGACCTTGAGTCGGTCTATGCTCACAGAATCGGATGACCCAGATTTTTCAAGAACGAAATATTTTGGCGTTCTTTTTAATACCTTGAATGGGCCATCATAAGGGCGGGTGAGAGTCGGTTTTATGGCATCATTTCGCACGTACACATGTGTGCAATGTTGTAAGGCAGGGTCTAATTTCTCTTCCGAGTGCGGCATTCGTGGAGCTACATACTTGATCTGACGCATGCAATCCTTGAGACATGTTACATATGCGGACTGATCAGCAGGTGAAAATTCAGGCAACGGTTTTGGGTCAACAATGTCGCCAGGGAGGCGAAGTGTCTTCCCATACAACATTTCTGCTGCTGTGCACTGCTGGTCTTGCCTATACAAATTTCGAATGCTCAATAATACTACTGGAAGTCTGTCAGTCCAGTCGTGACTACAATTAAGGCAACGCAACGCACTCTTGAGATCTCGATGCACTCTCTCAATGAGTCCATTCAACTGCGGATGATACGCAGTAGTACTGACATTTGCACACCCTAAAGCGGTGCTAAGCTCACTCCAGAATTTGGAGGTAAACTGGGATCCCCGCTCATGAGTGACACTTAGGGGTACCCCAAATCTGGAAATCCAATTGGCTACGAAAGCGCGAGCTACAGTATCTGTTTGCATATCAGGGAGAGGCACGGCCTCGACCCATCTTGTGAACCTATCAGTGATAGTTAACAAATAGGAATGATCACGCGGTAAAGGCAAGGGACCCACCAAATCTAGGTGGAGCGCATCGAATTTTTGACCTGCAAATGCACAACTCTGTAGCGCTGTACGGTTATGTTTCACAACTTTGCTGCTCTGACATGCATGGCAGTTTTGCACAATTTGCTTGACCTCCTTACGTATCGCTGGCCAGACGAAACGATCGGAAATCAAACGCAATGTACGGTTAACGCCAGGATGTGAAAGAGAATGATAGTGAAGAATGGCTACTCTGCGGAGAGTCGCAGGCAGATACAAACGAGAAAGTCGCTCAGCGTCACGGTACACGCCGTCAACCAAGGTTAATTTCAAAGAGGTAGCGTTAGTGGGTTTGAGAAGGTCCTGGAGTTCAGGATCCTCATTCTGTGCGTTTGCAATGTTACCAAAAGTGATTTCTCCACTGGTTTCTAAACACTGATTTCTCCACTAGAAAAACAATCAGCAACTGTATTTTCAAGTCCTTTAATGTAGCGAATATCAGTGGTGAACTGACTAATGAAAGACAGATGTCGAGCTTCTCTTGGTGAGTGACGCTCAGATGGCATTTTGATCGCTGAGGTCAAGGGTTTGTGATCTATGTAGATCACAAACTGCCTTGCCTCTAAAGCGTAACGAAAGTGTCTCACAGATAAGTAGATAGCAAGGAGTTCCCTACCTAACGCGCTGTAAGCACGCTCAGTGGGCGATAGCTTTTTGGAAAAGAAGGCAAGAGGAGAGATATTAGTCCCTACTTTTTGTTGCAGCAAAGCACCTACGACAGTACTGGAGGCATCAACCACCAAACTGAAGTCAGCGTTGGCGATCGGATAGGATAACTCTGTTGCGGTGGCTAGCTTAATTTTTATTTCGTCAAAAGCTTTACGTGCATCCTCCGTCCATTTGACGTGGGTAGATTTACCTTTTCTCTTTGGTTCCAGCAAATCTGACAAAGGGGCTAAAGTTTGCGCACAATTTTTGATAAAGCGATGGTAGAAATTAACAGAACCTAGGAACCTTCTCAGTTCCTTCTGGGTCTGTGGAAGAGGGAAGTTTTCGATTACCTCTACCTTGGAAGGTAGAGGTTTTAGACCTAGGCTAGAGATTTCGTGACCTAAGTAAATTAGTGATGGCTTTCCGAGCTCACATTTTGCAGGATTGACCAGGAGTCCATTATCGTATAGTCTTTCAAACACGACCCGCAAATGATCTTTGTGTAGCTCCGGGGTTGCGGATGCTACCAAAATGTCATCAAGATACACATAGGCAAAGGTGAGATCCGAGAATATCTCAGACATGTGTCTCTGGAAAGTTTGGGTGCATTTCTCAACCCATAAGGCATTTTCAAGAATTCAAAGAGACCAAACGGAGTGATTACCGCGGTCTTAGGTATAGCACTTTCCTCAAGTGGAATTTGATGAAAGGCGTGTTGTAAATCTACCTTTGAGAAAATTTGTGCTCCCTCCAAATTTGCACTAAAATCGTGCAAGTACGGTATGGGAAAACGGTCAGGCCGTGTAACAGCATTTAGCCTTCTGAAATCCCCACACGGTCTGAATTCACCGTTAGCTTTGGGCACTAGCAAAAGAGGGCTAGCCCAAGGGCTTTTGGAACTGTGTATTATGCCGCACTCCTGCATCCTAGCAAATTCTTTCTTGGCTAAAGCCAATCGATCAGGCGGTAAACGTCTAGCTCTAGAGTAAACTGGAGGTCCAGTTGTGACGATATGATGTTTCGTGCTAGTCTGCATATTTTTAGAAGCTAAGTTAGCGTTCGTTAATGCAGTGTACTCTTCGAGAACCTGCTCGAAAATGCACTCTTTATTGAATTCGATAGAGGAGAAGTGCAAGACATTAGCTCTAGTCATGCCACAAGCGGGAATTGAGAACTGCGTCTCCTCGTCTTTAATAGCTCTATTCTTTAGATCGACAATGATACTGAATTTTGCTAAGAAATCAGCTCCGATGATTGGTTCGTTGACCTGCGCGATTAGGAAATTAAACGTGAAATTTCGCCTTTACCCCAGACTGCAAGTGAGTACTTTGTCCCCATAACACGCTATTGGCGTGCCGTTTGCGGCTCTTAATGTCGCCAACAAATTATTATTTTTATCTTTCGCCGTGGCTGGGATAATTGAAACGGAGGAACCGGTATCGATCAAAAATCGATACTTGGTATTGGGATCGAATACGACAAGGAGGCGAGTAGTCTGGGAGTTAGGCAACGCAGTACTCGCTACTGTGCGTCACTGTTCGCGTTTCCCGAAGTCATTTCGGCAAAACGAGGGCAGAATCGTGAGGCGCACTTTCGCGCTTGGTCACCAAATTTCTCGTGGTACCAGCAAAGGTTTCGGTTAGCATCGCGGGAGCGCGACCTAAAGCGGCGGTTTTGAGCTGACCTATCATAAGATCTACCTCTACCAAAGCGTTGGGGAAGAGGACCGTAATCGTAGGCATTTTGGTAGCGTGGAAATCTCCCTGGGCCTGGCTGAATATGAGCTACACTATGACCTAACTGACAACTCTGGAAAGCTGTTTTAGCTCTGAAATCTCGCGTTGCATTGATTCCATCGAAGTAGGAGGTGGATTATTGGAATTATTTGACGGGCTAAAAATCGCAGCTGACGCGTTCAAGGAAGCTTCATGAGGATTCTGGAGCATGTTTAGGTTCCGCATCACTGTTTCTGTGGCCTGAGCCAACGACCCAAGGCTTTCATCCGGACCTATCATAGACAAAAAAGGCCGCACGTTGGTCGGCACTTTTGTCATATACAATTCTTTGAGGAATCTTTCGGCTATGCCAACTCCGGCAGCCATTTTTTTTAGTTCCTTTACCAACGATGTGGGAGGAAATGCAACGGAAACGCATGGGATAGCTGAGGCATCAACAAGAGACCTAAACTTGTCCGCATCGGACATTTGCAATTTGGACATGATCTTGTCCTTTAAAACTGAATACGGGTTAATTGGCGGTGGGTTATTAATCAAGTCATTGGAGTCTGATAACATTTGCGTGGGCACAGCAGCTATTAACGCATAAAACATGTCCCGCTGATTCGTTATATTATTGTATTTAAAGATTGCCTCTATTTGACTAAACCAAGTCGTGCTTTCTGCTGGTGTGAAAGACAGCAGCGTTATTGGTTTAGCCTGCGCTGGATTTACAACTTCACTTGCGTCGGGCATACTGGCAAATTTCGTTTTGAGTGCGAAAAGAACAAAATTTCTCTATAACGGCAAGGAATTTACGTAATCAACACCTAATGACTTCGGTATTAAAGTGTCAAAGGGTTTGTGTTTAAGTACACCTACTCAGTTATTCCTAATATAGACATGTAACGAGAAAAGGAAAAAAAATCTTTACGGTCGTCGGAAATAACCGTAAGGAAACGAAAGAAAGGTGAAAAAAATTTTCTACCTACTGTGGCACATGAAACAAAAGACAGGAAACAGCAATTGAGAAAAAAAAATTAGAGCTGCTCAGAGAAACATATTAGGACGGTAAATCCTCAAAAAAAATTCTCAGGAAAAACACAGCAATGAGAACTTATCACTACAATGGTATGCCAACATCTTCCTCTCTCACGTTTTCTCAAACACTTCTCGAGTTGAATCGTTTTTAACTTGGGAGTCACCCAATATAAAGTTACTCTGGTTAGCCACCGCTTATATGTTTCGGTTAGTATAGTTGGACTTTTGCGTTGATGCCAATTTTCAAAACATAAATTCTCGAGATAGGTTTCGAATCACATGAAAGAGGATAATGACGACAAGGTTGGGAACTTAGCTTTGTCTCGGGTTTATTTGAAGAAGCCAGAAGGACCGCAGAGACTTGTTTGCTGAAGAACTTGGCTGAAGATGGTTCGCTGTCCGTGCAGGCAAAAGGCTCCGGCGAGTGACGCAGTCGACGGTGTGTATGTGTGTGATTTATGGTATTCATTTTATGAGTGGGGGCAATTTTAGCAGGCAAGAGAAATCACTGTGATTTCACGGGTAAGCTCAAAGCCTGCGGAATTTGAACCGGTGAGTGATATCAATTTGAGCCGTGATTGATGGCGATAATAGATCTTAATTAGTTATTAATGTAAGATCATGGCACATTGAATTTACCAGATGCGGGCTCATTAACTTGTGTCTGTGGTTTGTAGGCAGTTTATAATTTAGCCAGTTATTAGATAATATACAAAGCTGAAGGCCAAGGTAAAGGCAGCGCTCAAGGCCCAGGGATGGATGTTTGTGGTGTGTTGTGACGTCGGAGAATGCGACGAACTGCCCACACGATATCATACAAGAAAATGACGCTCAGAAAATGGCGTGCGTTTCGATGTTGCCCACACGACGAGCTTAAACTCGAACGACTGTCGATATTATTCTCTTTTTGTGCTTTTACACTAAAACTTTTAAGAGTAATAATTATAAATAGAAAATTATTAATATTAATTTAAAGTGAGATTTTTAATGTCAATAATTATGTTATTTAAGTGTTAATGTTAGACCAGAGAGGCCTCTTTCCATCTTGGAATAATGGAGTACGACAACGATTATAAGTATGAGTGTGGGGTAGAGAAACACAGTTGGTAATCTAGGAACTACATGTACTGTACGTCCGTTGGGTACGGCGGCAAGAACAAGAAGAAGGAGCTCAATCGCTCTACAAAGGCGGTTAACACATGAACATAGAAAACGGGACGGAAGTAATTTAATGGGCGACTGCGACAACTCATGTATAATAATAAATATATATTCTGAAGTTGGATCTCAACACACCCCCTCCAACTGAAGTATTCCATCCCACTATGCATCAATTCACATAGTAATCAATTAGAGCTAACATTTCAACGTTCAGATCTTTCATTGAACATTGAACAGCAGAAAACAACAACAAAAAAAATCATCAGTGTAGATCAACAGATTACACTGAGCACGATACAAAAAATATAACGCACAATAATGCATAGCCCGCAATAGCGTAAAGAGTATTGTATTCAAGAAAGTTCTACCTTTTCTTGCAATTGGTCTACACGAAGCTAAACTGGAAACATGTCAGACACAGTAACTTAGAATTAAACACACACTTTGAATTTAAGCAACGACTGTCTAGTAACAGGCTTTGTGAACATGTCAGCCATGTTTTCCTCTGAAGGAACAAAGCTCAAAACTGCTTTATTGTCTTGAATAATTGCTCGAATAAAATGAAATCTTATGTCTATATGTTTCGAGCGTTGATGATGAACAGGGTTTTTGGCTAGGTCAATAGCGCCTTTATTACCTACAAAAATTTCAACAGGTTAATCATATTCATCCATATCACATAGAAGTTGTTTGAGAAAAATTCCCTCCTGCACAGCATAAGTCAGGGCAACATACTCAGCTTCGCAGCTTGAAAGAGCAACAATATTTTGTTTCTTGGACTTCCAAGATATCAGTGAACTGTTGCTAGATGACTTAAACACATATCCTGATATGCTCTTCCGGTCAGAGGATCCACCCCAGTCAGAGTCAGAGAAACCAGTAATTTGCACGGGGTTCTCGGATTTCACAAATTTCAAACCATATGAAATAGTACCTTTAAGATACTTCAACACAAATCTACACAAGTTCAGATGAGCATTTATTGGACAAGTTAAATGTTTCGACAGTAATGTAACAACATAGCAAATATCAGGCCTAGTACAAGTCATCAAGTAGATCAGGCTGCCAACTATCTCACGGAACAGTTTTGGATCGCACAAATTCCTAGAATCAGAGCTTACATCAAGCTTGTTGTCACTGGGATCACATGGAATAGACTTAGGCTTACAATCAGACATCCTGAATTTTGACAAAATTTTCTCAACATACTTTGACTGCTTTATCTCAATTGAGTCATGCTTCACATCAAATTCAATGCCTAGAAAACATGAAATTTGTCCAAGATCTTTCATTCTGAATTTATTTGACAACGAACACTTTACTTCACTCAATAAAACAGCGTTAGAAGAGGCCAAAATTAAATCATCAACCCATACAATGATAATCACTTTTCCAGAGTCGCCTTCCCTAACATAGACACAAGTATCACTGAGAGATTGAGCAAAATTTTGTTCAACAAGAAAATGATGCAAAAGGTTGTTCCAGTTACGGCCACTTTGCGTTAAGCCATACAAAGATTTTTTGAGTTTGCAGACTAACTTCTCTCCATTTTTGTCAAGTTCAACAAATCCCTCAGGCTGTTCTACAAAAACATCACAGTCTATTTTTGCATGAAGATAAGCAGTGCACACATCCATCTGGTGCACAATGTACGACTTTTACACAGCAATATCCATCAGCATTCTAACAGAAGTTAGATGTGCTGTTGGAGAAAAGGTTTCTGTGAAGTCTACATCAGCTACTTGGGAATATCCCTTGGCTACATAACGAGCTTTGAAAGTTTCCTGGTCATTGGGACCTGATTTAACACTATAAACCCATCGTCCCCCAATAACAGATCTATCTTTTGGTTTTTCAACAATTTCGTACGTCTCATTATCGGCTAGTGCAGCCATCTCATTGCTCATTGCCTTCTGCCATGCAACAGAATCTGGGGATGTAATTGCCTCAGAGTAAGACTTAGGGATACTGCTCACTCTGTAGCAATTATAATCAACAAAATTATTAGTGATATCCAATTCCTCTGGATCAACATAGTCTTTTAAATAAGCTGGGGGCTTCTTTTCTCTCAAGGGAAATCTTCTAGTGGGCTCTGCATCTGAATGATTTTCATTTTGAATCACTTCTGGGACAGTCCCAGGTTTCAACTCAGCCTCAGCCTTATCAGCCTTCTCACTTTGTTTCAGCTCAGCAGGGTTATCTACAGCAATGAACTCATCCTCACCCACCACATTTCTAGAAATTTTATCACAGAATGTGACACATCTGACTCTTTTTATTTGACGAGTTTCAGGGAAATAAATCATGTAAGCAGGGCTGCACGGGTCATATCCCACAAAAATACCCTGCTCTGACCTAGGGCCAAGCTTTCCTGGGTTTTGAACCATGGCAAAACATTTTGAACCAAAAATGTGCATATTGGAAAGGTCAGGTTTCTTTCCCGTGAACATCTCAGAAGGAGTTTTGCCTGTCCTTTTGTTGAAACACCTATTTCTAATGTAAGCAGCTGTTCTTACAGCATGATTCCACAATTCTTTTGGCAAATTTGCATGTAGCAACAAACACCTAGCCATCTCAAACAATGATCTCCAAGATCTCTCAGCAGTTCCATTCTGACGGGGAGAGTACGGAGCTGAAAATTCATGTTTTATTTTGTTCTCCGTGACAACAGCTTTGAACAAGTTTGAGGTATACTCTGTGCCGTTATCTGTTCTTAGACGCTTTACAGAGCCAAATGGAGCAGAATCAGCCAAGAATTTCTTAAATGCTCCAACAGAATCACTTTTGCTCTTTAGAAAATAAACAAAAATAAGACCTGAAAAATCATCCACAAAAGACATGACATACATGGAATTTTTAAAAGAAGTAGGGCTTATAGGTCCAGCTAGGTCACTATGGACTAGCTCTAAAGGTTTCTTTGATTTTTCATCAGGGTCTCTGCTCCTATATTGACACATTTTACCCTGGACACAGATCTCACAATCGAAATTATGCTTGTTGGTAACTTTCATTCCTTTAGTAATACCTTTTAGGCTCAACACATCTTTTACATTACAATGCCCAAGAATATTGTGCCACTCCTCCAGAGTGTGTTCACCAACAGCATTAATAGAATCAACAGAGCTTACAGAATTTAAATAATACAGCTTACCACATTTTTTAATATTAAATGCATTCCCATCTGAAGCAAACAACTTTGAACCATTTTGATTGAAATTAAATGATGCACCCTGATCAATAGCAGCCTGGACAGAGAAAATATTCTGCTTAAAACTAGGAATACAAAGAACATTTTTTAAAAGAACATTGTGTTTCCTATTTTTGGCATCAGTCAAGGTAATTTGCGCATCACCCTTACAATCTACAATATTTTTCATTCTAGAACCATCAGCTAATTCAATGAAATGCTTACTAGGATCAAAACTTTTATCTAAAAATACAAACTTAGATTTATCACAGATAATGTGAGCAGATGTTCCACAATCCACCAGTAACTTTGCACTGTCTACAACAGAAGCACTTTCTGAGTCTGTTGATACTCTAAAACAAAATGAGCTTTTCACATCTTTGCTATCAGTAGCCATCGCTTTTGCGGTATCTCTCTTTCTGCAAAAATTAGTATCATGAGATGCACTTTTACAAATTGAACACCACCGATTTTTCTTTGCACTGTGACTTTTACACTCGGATTTCTTGTGACCTGACTTACCACATAAGTAACAAGTAATTTTAGAGTCTTTCTCTTTCATAACTCTTTCTTCACTTTCACAGTAGCCTTGTCGGGTCTTCTTTGTTTCCTCTTCACTCTTGAGAGACGATTTGAATTTCTGGAAATTCATTTCTGTACTGTCACTTTGCGTGATGACAGTAGAAAACGCGTTGTAGGCAGCTGGCAATCCCCTGATAATCATGGCGATTATCAGTCCATCGCTGATACTTTCGCCGGCTTTCTTCAGGTAGGATGCAGTTGTCTCTGCCCGCAGCAAATAGTCGGTAACCGTCTCGCCATTTTTCATCTTCAGCGCGGCCAACTCGCAATACAGAGAAATAATTCTCGGTTTACTGCTACCGAGGTAATGATCACGCAGAATTTTCATGGATTTTCTTCCATCTCCATAGGCGTCTCTGATAATCAACGAGAGACTTTTATCATCGAGCCTTTGTACAAGCTCGGAGAAAACTTTCTTATTCTTCTCAACATCCAGACTTGATTCTTCGTCCTCAAGGACGGCATCCAACGATTTCAAATCTAGGTAGGCCCGAAATTTCACTTCCCACAACTCATACCTTTCGTCATTGCCATCAAAAGTTAGGCTACTGGGCCCAAAACCTGTTAGACCAGAGAGGCCTCTTTCCATCTTGGAATAATGGAGTACGACAACGATTATAAGTATGAGTGTGGGGTAGAGAAAACACAGTTGGTAATCTAGGAACTACATGTACTGTACGTCCGTTGGGTACGGCGGCAAGAACAAGAAGAAGGAGCTCAATCGCTCTACAAAGGCGGTTAACACATGAACATAGAAAACGGGACGGAAGCAATTTAATGGGCGACTGCGACAACTCATATATAATAATAAATATATATACTGAAGTTGGATCTCAACAGTTAATGAGAAACTTAATGAATTTATACATTTTGTAGCGAATGCTACAGCCGTTTTAAACAGCGCTGAAAGAAGGACACCTCAACCACACGCACACACAACACACACACACACTTCTATGAAGTCCTCCCAAAGTGGGGGAAACAATTGAATTTGATTTAAATGACTTGAATTGAAAGCTTTCAGATCAAGCGGTTTGAATGGTTTGATGATCTTAATTTTGAAGGTTAAAGGTTGAATATTGAGGAATTTATCGATTTCACAAGGAAGATGTTCTTTTGATAATGGCGGGTCACCAGTGCTCGAGTAAAGCACATTGAATTGCAAAATGAATGAATTATGGCCACTGACTCTGTCCTCAGAAGGAGGTTATTAAGTATTCGGATGCTCTCCTGGCACCTATTTTTCGACTTGCACGAGTGAGTTCTCTGTAGGATAATGACTGAACTTTAACTTCTCGCCTTATGAACTTTATTGGTTGTCTCTGGGTGCCGTGGCTACGGCCGCTGGGAGGTGGATCCGCTTCTTGTGGAAGAAGGCCCGGGTCCAGTCAGGTGACGTGCCAGCCGGTGCCGTGGCTAGAGGGAATCCGTTGTGGATCCAGGCGAGAATGTATTTGTGGGTGTAACTATCCGCAGGTACGGTGATAATTGGGTGATGGATGGTATCTTAAAAAGAGGCAGTCCCTGTCTGGGTTTCTGCCTGTGAGCCTTGTGGCTTAATTGGTATGAGGTTTAGCCGTTTGGGCTGAATAGATTTTGGGAACGTCTCACGTGGGTCTGAGAACGTTCCGAATGAGTCTAATTGAACGCTCTCAAGTGAATCTGAGGAGCGTTAATAGAGGGTTGTTGGTGATGTTTGTGTGTCGGCCTCGCAGGTTCTTCTGTATGGGAGTAGGGCTTGGGTTACTTGTTCAAGCACGATAACATAAGGTGAGAACAGTCGTTACACAGGCCAGGCTGCAAACTCCTGCTAATTTACAACAATTGTCTCAAATAGAGGCTTATATGCTGATACTTCGCCCGTAATTCTGGCGCCCGAATACGGCCGAGGCAGTCGCAATAATAAGTACATCGTATGGAAAATCACGAAATTCCTTAGGTAACATTTTTCCCATTTTACTAATCCAAAAATATGCTCGGGTTACTACATAGCCGTGACACGTCGTGTTCTAACTTTCTCCGACATGGAGAGCAAAATTAGTCCACGAGATTAAAGAATATTAATGGTTAGGCAACGTAAGTGGGGTTCAACTTGATTACAAATCAAGGCTGTTGCTGACGAATAATCTAGGTGTAATTACTATTTACAATGAGTGCTTTAAGTTTCTTAGATCGATTTACACTAAGCAACAGTCAAGGGCTGTCTGCAATGAGCATACTAAGGCTAAAGTTGTCAAGAAGATTAATTGACTTAAGCTAGGAATCGTGCCAGAGAGGGCACGCACAGCCTAATTATTATGACTATTATTCCTATTAATATATGATAAAGTTCCAATTCTCCCTGATTTGGTACTCGAAGGGTGTCCTAAGAGAGGACGGAGGAAGTACCATTTAGTTAAGGGTAGAGGGAACGCGGAATCTATGCACCAAGTGCACAGACCCGTAGTTAAGAAGGAAGTTCAGAGCACAAGAAGGATTTAGAAAACAATGATCATGAGGGTGCATATCAGAATAATATAAGGGCATCCTATGAGTTATATTGAACAACAACCACTGGAGGTAGCCGACATTGACAGGAGGTAAAAGGAATAGGTAACACAAATGACAGCAAGCAGTTGCCGGTTAAACTAAAATAATCCCAAACCAGAGACTTAGATGATTTCTGGATTAAAATTTCTAGGAGTTGGGAATTTAGATTATTCAGAGATTTCTCAGAGGTAAGCACAATCACCCTAATTTAGCTGAATCAGGCACCTACTAGTTACTAACATTATTATACACAAAATTAGCCTACCAAAAATCAATAGTTAAAAATGGTTACTACAGTGATTATGTTAAAAATACAAATCTTCGGTTACTATGCGTTGTCACACGCAATTAGGTAGGGGAATAGTTATGAGCAAGACTAAAGAACAATTATTTATGTGATTGACTTGAAGTGGGCTTAACGTTGACTGAAAAACTAGAAAATATTTGTAATTGATTCAAATCCTAACTTAATTAAAAATGTAGCACTGGAAAACTACAAAAGTCTTTAATTGATTCAATAACCTAATTTAATTAAAATGCAGCTGTGGGAAATGAGATAATTTTATACTGATGCAAAGCCTAACTTCATTAAGAAAAAAATACGGCTGTAAAGATTAAAAATGATAATTGATGCAAAGCCTAACCTCATCAAGAAAAATACAGCCGTAAGAATTAAATTGATTTATGATTGCTTCACAACCTAACTTGATAAAAAATACAACACTTGAGACACAAGATTAATCGGAAGCTGGAAAACACATGCACAAAATACTAACCAAAAATTGACACAATGACAGCAACTAGGTTACTAGTATGCATCCTAAAAAGTATAATTTTCTGGCTAGTCCAGCCGGTTATGTTTGGGTCAAATTCTGAAACTTCAACTTAGGAATTGCTTCTTGGACAAGATCCTAAATCCACATTTAACACAGTTGGTAATTTGAGATAACCTACTTAATATTACACACACATTATTTACAAGTTTCGTATCAATTATGTAGTTACCCGTAGAACAGCATAAGCACACACAATAATTTAATTCTCACCAGAGAAGAAAACCGAGATGTACACACTTTGAATGATTTGAAACAAGTGACGCTTGTGCGAGTGAAATGTTGCCAACACGGCGACATGGGAGGTTTCGTTACTACTCGAAAGTGATTTCTTAGAGATTGAATTTTTCAGTACACAATTTTAATAAAATTGAGGATAGAAGTTAATTAATTTCGTAATGAAATTTTATTCTAATGGTTGAATTTATTTTACTGAATTTTTAAATGATCATTTTGAGAATTTCCGAAATTTATACTGAGTTGCGTGCCGAAGGTTCGCTACACTTCTGCTTCTTGGGATGGATGCCGCCTTAAAGCGACATCAATTTTTACCTGGGTGTGATTTTGTCGGGATTGTTGGTGTTTCGATCATAAATAATTACAACGCGTTCTACTACCCGTTCCTTATTTTATGGGGTTTGGTTATCTTGAGCATGATCAGTTGTTGATTTCATGAGAAATAATACAAATTATAGGAAATTCTCACACATTCGTAGAATATTTAGAAACAACCGAGCAACATAATAGGATAAAAAAATAATAATGTGATGAAATGAGTAAAATAGCTTGATAGTTAACATGACGCGTGCCTTGTAGTGATCGCCCTCAGCCGTACTTCAGCCTAATTTCATAAAATATTAAAAAACTAAAATCTTAAAATTAAATTATACAAATGTAGTTATTTTTACAATTTTACAAGACCAAATTAATTCGATTAAACTCAAAATTGTACCAAAACTGTGTTTTCGAAAATATTTGCCGATCACGTTTCCGTCAGTCACTTCCGTTGGAAACATTCGCGCAGAACCATTTGGCAAGCTCGATAGCCATTTTCCAGGCAGACTGCTCATTTCACGTTGTGTGTTCTTCAGATATTAGTCCTTGGGCCCCAGAGGGGCAATTGTAAGTATCAAGTGTAACGATAAGTGTGTATTATGTCTTAACTTTCCTGTGTTGTGTCTTAACTTGTTCCGTGTTAGGGAGCTCTCGTTATTGTGTCGTAGAAATATTCACTATGTTGTCTCTGTGCCAGTGTTAGTTAGTCACCAGCCTCAAGCTCACGGCCCCATCTTTGCCATAGTTCTCGTGTTTACTATTCTCCGATGATTCCGTGTTGTGCTTCAGTGTTAGACGATATTGGCATTAGCTCCTAGGATGTTTTTTAGTGCTGAGCAAAGTGTTAAGACACTTTGATGTCCACAGAGATCATTTGTTAGTGCTCAAATTATTTGTATGTTCCAGCTTCTAATTAATTGTGTCCTCAACTTTTGTATTTTAATTAAGTCGTGATTCAAACAAGTATGGAACCCTTTTCACGTTCAACACTCAACGTTTAAAGTCCAAAAATCTTAAGAAATAAAATAGGATATTGCAGCAAATCGCGTTTGTATTTTCTGCAGTACTCATTTCAAGTCAATTCATAAATAATTGTTCCTTATAAATACCTAACTACATTTGACATGTCTTTTAGGAATAGAAGCAGCGTTCTTATGTTCAACATTTTTCCATGAATTAATTGAGCCTTTTTTAAATCACTGTAACTTTGTTCTCAGCTTAGTTGTTGTGACTTTCGTGTCCGTTTATGGGCTTCTCCTTTTTATGTAACTTCTGCTGCAATTCTGGCTCATCTAAATAATAGAGTATAGAGACTTCACCTTTTCTCATACTTATATTTTTTTAGTACATTAATTATCTAATTACCTCAGTGCTTTAGCTATTATTTTGGCTGTAGCTCATTTAAACTCAGTTGTGTTGCTGCTTGCAATGTCAGGATAGAGCTTGTGACCAGTTGGTCTGGAGCACTGATTCTGGTGTTGAGATGATTCAGGCTGCGACTCGGGCGCTAGAGTTGCGGACTGATTCTCAGCACCAGACCTCTGCCATTGTTCATCCTGTGAATGTTGCAGTTTTGCGCAGTCTTGCACATGTGTATGAATAGACCCAAATTTTGTGTTCAAAATAATTCAAGTCACCTGCTCCCTCACAGGATCGACGGGACCACACATTCAAGCACTCACAAACACGTATGAAACCAAACCCCAACCTCTTAATTTAAGGAGCTTACCTCCTCCGAGTTCTCCTCCAAGTGTTCCCTCCAAGCTTCTCCTCATATTCAAAGTTCACTATACTGGAAAGGCCTGCACCCCTGCAGCTAAGCCGCTAAAATCTCCAGTTGAGGCCATTTGGGCGAGAGTCACCAATTCCTACCGAGTTTTCCCAACCGATAATCAACTCCCTACCCAGCACTCAAATCACCAATCACTTAGTGTCGGAACCCCCCCCACACTTACAAAACATCGACTTCACACTCCAGCTCGCGCTTCACAAGCCTGAGCTGAACGAATCGTCTGAAGTCCTCCAACCTCCTCGGACTCTCCCCAAGAAGTCTCGCGAACAAGAGTCAAGCCTCGCACTTGGGAGTGCAACCTTCTCTTCAATAAATTCCATACCGGCGAGTGAAACTATTCTCTCATTTTCCTCCGGTGTTGGCTTGTGGTAGTTTGGTTGTTTCATGGATTATTAGACGCTAGATATATTGCGTCCGAATACCCAGAACTCCTTCGGAGTCAGAGGCCTTAAATCATTCAATTAGCAATTAAGTGTGCTTGGAAAAGCACTGGTGACCTCGGCATTGTAAAAGAACATTCTCTTTTGAAAACGATAAATTCCTCAATAATCAACATTTAAAAAAATCAAATTCTATTAGTCCCCCATTTGGGACAAGTTTACACTGGTGACCAGAATTCATACCAGAGTTGATAAATAATCCAACAACTGGATTGCCGCAGCCATCATTTGGAGGTTTTTGAGCGCATGTCGAGGCTGTTGCAGCTGTTGCATGTTGAACTTTGGAGGAGGTAGTGTTCCTTTCCATCCTTTTCCTCTAATTCTCAGTAATCAAACATAGTTTTTCCTCTCTAAACTCTTCCCTAATAATAAGTTATTGCTACTGCAGCCTATTCTAACAAATTCTTCATGTTTTTCCATTGCTACTGAAGCCACCTTTTACAAAACTCTTCATGCACTTCCATTGCTACTGAAGCTCCTTACTAATAACCTTCGCAATTTCCATCGCTACTGCAGCACCATTGCTACTGAAGCACTAAAGCAAGCAAATGTCTATGTACGAAACACCAATTTAAACAAATTAACGTTAACTTCACAATTGTATAGACTTGCGAAATACTTAAGATGACGCCCAAAAATATGCCCAACCATAAATTTACTCTCTGCGATCGTTGCAAGGGACTGCCGGGTGTGCACCGTTGGTCTTTTGTAAGTTCCTCCGTATCCCAAATACCAAGCTCTTTCCCGATCTTCCATTTTTTGTATCGCTGTCTGGTCGGTGTGCTTGTAGCCTTGGGGACGCCTGAGGAGCACGCACGTTTCCTAGGAAGGCTGTACAAACGACTTACGTCGCACATTTGCTGTATTTAACCGGCATATGTGTTTTGGAAAGTAAGGAACTGATCTTGTATATTGTTTTGAGGGCATAATGTCACAAACCCAGACTAGATTTCGCTTCAGGTCAACACCTGTCGAGCCAACGAAATCGTACGTCGTAGTTCGCTTTGAGTTCTAAAGTCATGGAGGTCGACCAATTCTAGATTCCCCGTTACACCGTTCAAAGAACGCAGTCGGAATCAGGTTTTTCGGGCGCCTCCATTTCGGCAGATACTCTGGCACCGTATGCCCAGTGATGCTAACCTCACAGATTCTTTTACGGTCCCAGTTGGGGATCCGAGCTGAAACTTTCATAGTTCCAGAGTTAACCTTCCACTCTTTTCATCTATTTTCCTCTGTCAATCTTTCTTTTGGGAACTTCCCTTAGTAACTCCCTCGAGCATCTTACAAGTAACAGCTTCAGTGTTACCAGACCTTTCGGTCTACATGCGTTGGGGAGTAGCTGTAGTGATCGCCCTCAGCCGTACTTCAGCCTAATTTCATAAAATATTAAAAAACTAAAATCTTGAAATTAAATTATACAAATGTAGTTATTTTTACAATTTTACAAGACCAAATATTATAGATTGGATACCCCTACACTAGAGCACAGCAAAGGTTCCACATAGACATAGACACAACATAGTAATAGACATCAAGTTAGGTAAAATAGTTTACTCACCTCTTGGATACCTTACAACATAGATACTCAGATACCAGAATGTGGTTAGCGAGAGCAGAGCGGAGATAGAAAGGAATATATATAGAATAGGGTAGCATAGAATTAGTACATTAGTTTAGAAATTAAGAAGTTAGATACCAACCACAGTAGGTAATATTATGTACACACTCGGTCAACATTTACTTGTTGTTGAACCCGAGGCCAATCGCAGACTGACTCGCGAGTGTTGCCCTATCGAGCGTTGCCAACTTTCGGTCTCTCTAACTAGAACTTACAGTACTCGCTATATTACACCCCTCCCTCCTTAATTAGAAACCCCTCCCTGTATCCCCAGTCCCCTTATTCAATATAGTCAATCCTAAAGGTCCATTCTCACCACAGGCTTCCGAGCCCGGGTAGACCTGCGTGAGATGTTAGCACTTGGAGGCTCGTGCATCCTAGCCTCCTGGGTGGGAGTCGGGTAATCAGGTGTTCCGGTGTCAGGTTCATTGGTCGGAGGTGGTGGGTATGAATTTTGAGCAGGTTGTGGAAACACGATGGTTTCCTCCGTAGGTTGTTCCAAGGGTTCAGGGATGGTGTTCGAGCAGGTAATAACTTGGTCCTGGTGTCGACGAACGACCTCTCCCCCCTTCAGTTGGCACTTGTAGGATACCGGGCCTGTTTTCTCAATGGTGGTAGCAGGGGTCCATTTTGGGGAACCCGGCGTGTATTGACGGACCATCACAGGAGACTCCGGCGGAATATCAACCGCGCGAGACCCTGGGTGGTATCTTTTCTGAGCGTCCTGGCGTTGAGCAACTTTGGACGCGATTGCTTCTGACGGCCAAAGCAGATCAAGACGAGAGCGAACTTTTCTGCCTAACATCAGTTCGGCGGGCGAAACACCTGTTGTCGTGTGGGGTGTCAGCCGATAGTTGAACAGAAACTTGTCTAGTGCTAGGCGTAGGGGTTCCGTTGACTTTCGTATATTCTTCTTGAAAGTTTGTACCATGCGCTCTGCCAGTCCATTAGTTGAAGGGTGGTATGGTGCGCTCGTAATATGTCGCATACCACATGCCTTCACAAATTCTTGGAACTCGGCCGATGTGAAACACGTTGCATTGTCAGAAACAATTGTTACTGGAAATCCAAATGTCGCAAAAGTGTGTTTCAGGCACGAGATCGTTTCGCTAGAGGTTGTAGTAGATGTGGGAAAAATTTCAACCCACTTAGAGTGTGCATCCACGATCACTAGATAGTATTTTCCATCCATTGGGCCCGCGTAGTCAATGTGTATGCGATGCCAAGGCTTCGCAGGCCATTCCCACGGATGGAGTTCAGCTTTCGTTGGTGCAGCTCGAGTGCTCAGGCACTCGCTGCATGACTTAGTCGTTTCTTCTAGATCTTTGTCCAGCAGCGGCCACCATACATAGCTGCGAGCTAACTCCTTCATCCTGGATGATCCAGCATGGCCAGAGTGCAGTTCGTCCACAATGGCTTGTCTGAGAGCTTGGGGTACAATAATTCTTGCTCCCCAGAGCACACAGCCATTTTGTGTGGACAATTCGTCTCGCCTCCTAGTATACGGAGCGAGATCGGGGTCACCAATTACCGTCGAAGGCCAGCCTACTTGGCAGTATTTGTACACCTTTGAAAGTACTGGGTCCCTTAGGGTGCCGTCGCGGATGTGGGTGCTGGTGACTGGAGCTGACTCGAGGAAATTCACTAAGGACGTCCATTCCGCAGGAATAGGTGTGGCTTCCTCGGGAGTTGTCAAAGGTAGACGACTGAGAGCATCAGCTGTGCCCAACAGCACGCCGGACCGGTGACGCAAGGTGAACTTGTAGGACTGCAGTAGTAAAGCCCACCTTTGAATGCGCCCGGATGCCATCGGAGGAATGCTTCTACCCGGATCAAATAGTCCTAACAAAGGTTTGTGGTCCGTAACCACAGTGAAATCCTGTCCCCACAGGTAGCAATGAAATTTTCGAAGTGCGAACACCATAGCTAGGGCTTCTTTCTCAGTTTGAGAGTAGTTGCGTTCTGTTGCTGTTAGAGTTCGGGAGGCAAAATAGGCGGGGCGTTCAATCCCATCAATAAGGTGACACAGCACCGCTCCCACACCATACGCACTACTGTCAGCCACTACCACTATGGGTTTCTGAGGGTCAAAGTGGACTAGAGTCTGAGAGTCCAGGAGGGCTTGTTTAGATTTCTGGAAGGCTCTCTCCTGACTTGCATCCCATTTCCAAGGGGTTTTGTCTCTCAGTAAGGTATTTAGGGGCTCCAGCATAGTTGCAGATGATTTTAGAAATTTCCTATAGAAATTTAGCAGCCCAAGGTAGGCTCTCAGTTGAGTTACATTAGTAGGAGCTGGTGCATTCTGGATTGCTGCTACCTTCTCTGCAGTGGGGTGCAACCCATCCTTGTCAATTTGGTATCCAAGGTAGGATACCTGTGGCACTCCAATTTGGCATTTATCCATTTTCAGTTTTAGTCCTGCCTCCTGTAGTTTAGATAAGACTTGATAGAGATGCTTGTTGTGCTCTTGCTCATTAGTGGCACTCACCAGGACGTCATCCAGGTAGCAGAACACTCCTGGGAGGCCCTGCAATAGTCCTTCCATGGCACGCTGGAAGATTCCAGGTGCGGACGCAATTCCAAAACTGAGACGGTTGTAGGCAAATAAACCTCTGTGGGTGTTTATTACCGTGAGTTCCTTGGAGTCTTCATCCAAGGGTAGTTGGGCGTATGCCTGAGACATATCTAGCTTGGAGTATATAACTCCTCCTGCTAACCCGCTGAATAGATCTTCCACTCTGGGTATAGGGTAGGTATCAAGCCTAGTGGCTCTGTTGACTGTTAATTTGTAGTCCCCACAGATGCGGATGCTTTGATCAGCCTTGAGCACAGGGACGATCGCCGCTGCCCATCTCGAGTATTGTACAGGGGTGAGGATACCTTCCTGCACCAGTCTATCAAGTTCTGCCTCCACCTTAGGTCTCAGTGTGTAAGGCACGTTCCTGGCCTTACAAAACTTTGGTGGTACAGCTGGATCCACTTCTATTTTGAAATTCCTTCCCTTAAAGCAACCTAGACCTGGTTGAAAAAGGTCAGGGAATTTATTTGCTAAATCTTCAGGGCAGGTAGTCAATTTGTTGACATTATTTGATACTATAGTTAGCCCAAGGGAATCAATCAGGTCCCTACCCAGCAAAGCTGGCCCCTCCCTGTCTACAATCACAATAGTTGCTAGTTGAGGAACCATATTACCAGATTCACGCTGGATGTTAGCTCTAATCTCTCCGCAAACTACTAGCTCCGCTCCCCCATAAGTCCTAAGCTTAACATCAGAAAGTCTTAGCTCGGGTCTGGACTTGGCTGGTATTTTAGAGTAGGTGGCCATTGAAAGGATAGACCTGGCAGCACCTGTATCTACCTCCATCTCTAATGGCACACCATTTAGTAACAATTTTATTTTGATTGGGGGTTTCATTTCCTCGGCTATTGAGAAAATCTCTCCATAACAGCCTAGATTAGCAACTGGATAGTCTGCACAGGCTGCATTGTTAGTTCTATTAGGGTTAGGGTGGTGTTCCCTCCCCCTTTTCTCATGCATAGCATGCACAAAATTATTTTTGTTGTCTTTAGCAGAATTTTGCTTTTTCAATTTAAAGCAACACTTCTTAAGATGGCCTTTTTGGCCACAACCATGACAAACACTGTCTTTATAGGGGCAATCTCTACGCCAGTGCAGATTACCACAGCCGCTGCATGCTGATTTGGGGCTAGCTTGAGCCTGAGTTTTGCCCTGAGGCTTAATAGCAGTTTGCTTTACTCTATGCTGGCCCACATTTAGTATGGAATTAGGTTGCCTTAACACAACCGTCTCCCTCAGTTGGGTTTCTTTGGCAGTTGCCAGATCCACGGCTTTTTTCCATGT
Organism: Morinoia aosen; assembly: GCA_030386875.1. Classification (NCBI taxonomy): domain Eukaryota; kingdom Metazoa; phylum Arthropoda; class Malacostraca; order Amphipoda; family Talitridae; genus Morinoia; species Morinoia aosen. The sequence continues at coordinate 65,527,103 of CM059570.1, read as the reverse complement.
GAGGTCATTTTCATTGAGCAAACAATTTTGAACATCATTACTGGCCACACCCAGTATTAACCTATCTAGCAGAGTTTCTTCCAGAACTTCCTGTTTGAAATTACAGGTGTCTGAAAGGGCCTTTAAGCTAGCCACAAAATCAGCAATGCTCTCCCCTTGTTTCTGGTTCCGCTTATGGAACCTAAACCTTTCAAAGATCTGGTTGCGTGTCGGCTTAAAATGCCGTCTTAACGCTTCCATGATCTCCTCATAGGTAGCATCTAAAAGTCTTTTAGGTGATAGTAGGTCTTTGGTCAACCTAACAATTTTAGGACCCACCAGAGCAATAAATGTTTTAGCTTTATTTGAATCTTCCACTTTATTAATACTAAGGAAGCAGTTTAGCCTGACTTCATATTCTGGGAATTCTTCCTCTAAAGGATTGAATTCTCCCACTGAGCCTAGCATTGGCATTTTTACCCAGCTTTACAGCTAATTATCAGATATCTACCTGAAATAGTAGTAGCAACAATATCAGTTGCAAGAGTAGCCAATTCAAGAGGCTGTAATAATACACCTTGTTAAAAAAAAATCAGAAATTTACAGCATCAATACTCTAGTCACTGAATAATAATATAAATTCTGAGTTCCTTCATTAGTCTAGCCTCTCCCAATAGTTCTACAAAAACTAATCCTCGTCGCCAGTATTATAGATTGGATACCCCTACACTAGAGCACAGCAAGGGTTCCACATAGACATAGACACAACATAGTAATAGACATCAAGTTAGGTAAAATAGTTTACTCACCTCTTGGATACCTTACAACATAGATACTCAGATACCAGAATGTGGTTAGCGAGAGCAGAGCGGAGATAGAAAGGAATATATATAGAATAGGGTAGCATAGAATTAGTACATTAGTTTAGAAATTAAGAAGTTAGATACCAACCACAGTAGGTAATATTATGTACACACTCGGTCAACATTTACTTGTTGTTGAACCCGAGGCCAATCGCAGACTGACTCGCGAGTGTTGCCCTATCGAGCGTTGCCAACTTTCGGTCTCTCTAACTAGAACTTACAGTACTCGCTATATTACACCAAATTAATTCGATTAAACTCAAAATTGTACCAAAACTGTGTTTTCGAAAATATTTGCCGATCACGTTTCCGTCAGTCACTTCCGTTGGAAACATTCGCGCAGAACCATTTGGCAAGCTCGATAGCCATTTTCCAGGCAGACTGCTCATTTCACGTTGTGTGTTCTTCAGATATTAGTCCTTGGGCCCCAGAGGGGCAATTGTAAGTATCAAGTGTAACGATAAGTGTGTATTATGTCTTAACTTTCCTGTGTTGTGTCTTAACTTGTTCCGTGTTAGGGAGCTCTCGTTATTGTGTCGTAGAAATATTCACTATGTTGTCTCTGTGCCAGTGTTAGTTAGTCACCAGCCTCAAGCTCACGGCCCCATCTTTGCCATAGTTCTCGTGTTTACTATTCTCCGATGATTCCGTGTTGTGCTTCAGTGTTAGACGATATTGGCATTAGCTCCTAGGATGTTTTTTTAGTGCTGAGCAAAGTGTTAAGACACTTTGATGTCCACAGAGATCATTTGTTAGTGCTCAAATTATTTGTATGTTCCAGCTTCTAATTAATTGTGTCCTCAACTTTTGTATTTTAATTAAGTCGTGATTCAAACAAGTATGGAACCCTTTTCACGTTCAACACTCAACGTTTAAAGTCCAAAAATCTTAAGAAATAAAATAGGATATTGCAGCAAATCGCGTTTGTATTTTCTGCAGTACTCATTTCAAGTCAATTCATAAATAATTGTTCCTTATAAATACCTAACTACATTTGACATGTCTTTTAGGAATAGAAGCAGCGTTCTTATGTTCAATATTTTTCCATGAATTAATTGAGCCTTTTTAAATCACTGTAACTTTGTTCTCAGCTTAGTTGTTGTGACTCTCGTGTCCGTTTATGGGCTGCTCCTTTTTATGTAACTTCTGCTGCAATTCTGGCTCATCTAAATAATAGAGTATAGAGACTTCACCTTTTCTCATACTTATATTTTTTTAGTACATTAATTATCTAATTACCTCAGTGCTTTAGCTATTATTTTGGCTGTAGCTCATTTAAACTCAGTTGTGTTGCTGCTTGCAATGTCAGGATAGAGCTTGTGACCAGTTGGTCTGGAGCACTGATTCTGGTGTTGAGATGATTCAGGCTGCGACTCGGGCGCTAGAGTTGCGGACTGATTCTCAGCACCAGACCTCTGCCATTGTTCATCCTGTGAATGTTGCAGTTTTGCGCAGTCTTGCACATGTGTATGAATAGACCCAAATTTTGTGTTCAAAATAATTCAAGTCACCTGCTCCCTCACAGGATCGACGGGACCACACATTCAAGCACTCACAAACACGTATGAAACCAAACCCTTGTAAACTTGTCCCAAATGGGGGACTAATTGAATTTGATTTTTTTTGAGGCCTCTGACTCCGAAGGAGTTCTGGGTATTCGGACGCAATATATCTAGCGTCTAATAATCCATGAAACAACCAAACTACCACAAGCCAACACCGGAGGAAAATGAGAGAATAGTCTCACTCGCCGGTATGAAATTTATTGAAGAGAAGGTTGCACTCCCAAGTGCGAGGCTTGACTCTTGTTCGCGAGACTTCTTGGGGAGAGTCAGAGGAGGTTGGAGGACTTCAGACGATTCGTTCAGCTCAGGCTTGTGAAGCGCGAGCTGGAGTGTGAAGTCGATGTTTTGTAAGTGTGGGGGGGGGGGGGGGGGGGGGGGGGTTCCGACACAAAGTGATTGGTGATTTGAGTGCTGGGTAGGGAGTTGATTACCGGTTGGGAAAACTCGGTAGGAATTGGCGACTCTCGCCCAAATGGCCTCAACTGGAGATTTTAGCGGCTTAGCTGCAGGGGTGCAGGCCTTTCCAGTATAGTGAACTTTGAATATGAGGAGAAGCTTGGAGGGAACACTTGGAGGAGAACTCGGAGGAGGTAAGCTCCTTAAATTAAGAGGTTAGGGTTTGGTTTCATACGTGTTTGTGAGTGCTTGAATGTGTGGTCCTGTCGATCAATTGCCCCTCTGGGGCCCAAGGACTAATATCTGAAGAACACACAACGTGAAATGAGCAGTCTGCCTGGAAAATGGCTATCGAGCTTGCCAAATGGTTCTGCGCGAATGTTTCCAACGGAAGTGACTGACGGAAACGTGATCGGCAAATATTTTCGAAAACACAGTTTTGGTACAATTTTGAGTTTAATCGAATTAATTTGGTCTTGTAAAATTGTAAAAATAACTACATTTGTATAATTTAATTTTAGGATTTTAGTTTTTCAATATTTTATGAAATTAGGCTGAAGTACGGCTGAGGGCGATCACTACAGCTACTCCCCAACGCATGTAGACCGAAAGGTCTGGTAACACTGAAGCTGTTACTTGTAAGATGCTCGAGGGAGTTACTAAGGGAAGTTCCCAAAAGAAAGATTGACAGAGGAAAATAGATGAAAAGAGTGGAAGGTTAACTCTGGAACTATGAAAGTTTCAGCTCGGATCCCCAACTGGGACCGTAAAAGAATCTGTGAGGTTAGCAACACTGGGCATACGGTGCCAGAGTATCTGCCGAAATGGAGGCGCCCGAAAAACCTGATTCCGACTGCGTTCTTTGAACGGTGTAACGGGGAATCTAGAATTGGTCGACCTCCATGACTTTAGAACTCAAAGCGAACTACGACGTACGATTTCGTTGGCTCGACAGGTGTTGACCTGAAGCGAAATCTAGTCTGGGTTTGTGACATTATGCCCTCAAAACAATATACAAGATCAGTTCCTTACTTTCCAAAACACATAAGCCGGTTAAATACAGCAAATGTGCGACGTAAGTCGTTTGTACAGCCTTCCTAGGCAACGTGCGTGCTCCTCAGGCGTCCCCAAGGCTACAAGCACACCGACCAGACAGCGATACAAAAAATGGAAGATCGGGAAAGAGCTTGGTATTTGGGATACGGAGGAACTTACAAAAGACCAACGGTGCACACCCGGCAGTCCCTTGCAACGATCGCAGAGAGTAAATTTATGGTTGGGCATATTTTTGAGCGTCATCTTAAGTATTTCGCAAGTCTATACAATTGTGAAGTTAACGTTAATTTGTTTAAAGTGGTGTTTCGTACATAGACATTTGCTTGCTTTAGTGCTTCAGTAGCAATGGTGCTGCAGTAGCGATGGAAATTGCGAAGGTTATTAGTAAGGAGCTTCAGTAGCAATGGAAGTGCATGAAGAGTTTTGTAAAAGGTGGCTTCAGTAGCAATGGAAAAACATGAAGAATTTGTTAGAATAGGCTGCAGTAGCAATAACTTATTATTAGGGAAGAGTTTAGAGAGGAAAAACTATGTTTGATTACTGAGAATTAGAGGAAAAGGATGGAAAGGAACACTACCTCCTCCAAAGTTCAACATGCAACAGCTGCAACAGCCTCGACATGCGCTCAAAAACCTCCAAATGATGGCTGCGGCAATCCAGTTGTTGGATTATTTATCAACTCTGGTATGAATTCTGGTCACCAGTGTAAACTTGTTCCAAATGGGGGACTAATTGAATTTGATTTTTTTTGAGGCCTCTGCATGACTCCGAAGGAGTTCTGGGTATTCGGACGCAATATATCTAGCGTCTAATAATCCATGAAACAACCAAACTACCACAAGCCAACACCGGAGGAAAATGAGAGAATAGTTTCACTCGCCGGTATGGAATTTATTGAAGAGAAGGTTGCACTCCCAAGTGCGAGGCTTGACTCTTGTTCGCGAGACTTCTTGGGGAGAGTCCGAGGAGGTTGGAGGACTTCAGACGATTCGTTCAGCTCAGGCTTGTGAAGCGCGAGCTGGAGTGTGAAGTCGATGTTTTGTAAGTGTGGGGGGGGTTCCGACACTAAGTGATTGGTGATTTGAGTGCTGGGTAGGGAGTTGATTATCGGTTGGGAAAACTCGGTAGGAATTGGTGACTCTCGCCCAAATGGCCTCAACTGGAGATTTTAGCGGCTTAGCTGCAGGGGTGCAGGCCTTTCCAGTATAGTGAACTTTGAATATGAGGAGAAGCTTGGAGGGAACACTTGGAGGAGAACTCGGAGGAGGTAAGCTCCTTAAATTAAGAGGTTAGGGTTTGGTTTCATACGTGTTTGTGAGTGCTTGAATGTGTGGTTCCGTCGATCAATTGCCCCTCTGGTGCCCAAGGACTAATATCTGAAGAACACACAACGTGAAATGAGCAGTCTGCCTGGAAAATGGCTATCGAGCTTGCCAAATGGTTCTGCGCGAATGTTTCCAACGGAAGTGACTGACGGAAACGTGATCGGCAAATATTTTCGAAAACACAGTTTTGGTACAATTTTGAGTTTAATCGAATTAATTTGGTCTTGTAAAATTGTAAAAATAACTACATTTGTATAATTTAATTTTAAGATTTTAGTTTTTCAATATTTTATGAAATTAGGCTGAAGTACGGCTGAGGGCGATCACTACACCCTAACCTCTTAATTTAAGGAGCTTACCTCCTCCGAGTTCTCCTCCAAGTGTTCCCTCCAAGCTTCTCCTCATATTCAAAGTTCACTATACTGGAAAGGCCTGCACCCCTGCAGCTAAGCCGCTAAAATCTCCAGTTGAGGCCATTTGGGCGAGAGTCACCAATTCCTACCGAGTTTTCCCAACCGGTAATAAACTCCCTACCCAGCACTCAAATCACCAATCACTTAGTGTCGGAACCCCCCCCCACACTTACAAAACATCGACTTCACACTCCAGCTCGCGCTTCACAAGCCTGAGCTGAACGAATCGTCTGAAGTCCTCCAACCTCCTCGGACTCTCCCCAAGAAGTCTCGCGAACAAGAGTCAAGCCTCGCACTTGGGAGTGCAACCTTCTCTTCAATAAATTCCATACCGGCGAGTGAAACTATTCTCTCATTTTCCTCCGGTGTTGGCTTGTGGTAGTTTGGTTGTTTCATGGATTATTAGACGCTAGATATATTGCGTCCGAATACCCAGAACTCCTTCGGAGTCAGAGGCCTTAAATCATTCAATTAGCAATTAAGTGTGCTTGGAAAAGCACTGGTGACCTCGGCATTGTAAAAGAACATTCTCTTTTGAAAACGATAAATTCCTCAATAATCAACATTTAAAAAAATCAAATTCTATTAGTCCCCCACTAGGGAGTAGTTTACAGCCTTACACCTTTTGCATGCTATATGACTTCAATCCTTGTTTTCGTACACTATTTTTCTAAACTAACATGCTCATTTTTTAGAGTATAAAACATTCTTCACCTTTTCTGTTCACGTACTAAATATTCACAACATTTTTTTTGTTTGATTTGTCTTTTTATTATAAATGAATTAAAAGTTTTAGCATCATTGGTCCTAGGATATGCAATATACACTAGGGATAATTGATCGGCATTAATGAAAAAATTGAATATTTTATATCTTTTTGCTCGGTAATTTTTACACCACATGAAATTTTCAGCTGCATACCCTCAGATGAAGCTTAATAGAATAATTGGTCCATTGAAACCAAATTGAAATCCACTGAAGGATTGAAGCTCTGCACCGTCCGCCTTTGTGGTTCATCTGGCATGTTCCGATTTTGTGGTTTGTTCAAGTTCTTAACTTCTCGAAAAGAAAAGTAGGGTACGTTTCGTTCCGAGCGGTGTGCACGTGTTTCTGGTCCTCCGACGAATATTGTGGTGAATTAAAGTGAAGTTGCTAAAAAATGGTATAGTTTGTATATTCACGTGAGTACAGTGTGTGACCTTGTATGGAGTGCTCGTGAGAGTAGTTTTGTTGTTGCGTGAGAGTTGAGACTGAGCATTGGACTTTGGTGTGGTGACTTGCAATTTTTGACTGAGGTGTTTTGACTGGTAGTTAAGCTTTCTTTGCATATAAAGAGTATAGTGTGTGACATTGTAGAGAGTGACTGTGAGTAGTAGGAAACGTTTTTGTTTCTTTTTTTGATAACTTGATTTTCAGTAGATTTGGTGAGTGAAGACTTCTTCTGCCTGTGAAATTTGTACTGAGATAGAAGTCTGTGTTTGAGGATGGCAAGAAATAGGACTGGTCGTAGGAAGGGAGGTGTAAGTGGAATGGATGAGGAGATAGAGTGCATGACTTGTAAAGAGTGGGTAGATATAGATGCATGCAAAGGTTTGAGAGAGATGAGTCGGAGGAAGTTGAATGATCTTGTGTTTACGTGCTGGAAATGTTTGAATGACGAGAGAAAGAAGTTGGAAGAGCAGGTTGAGAGATTGACAATTCTGATGGTTGCTTTAGAGGCTGATTTGAAGGATGAAAGGAAGTTGAATGAAGGAAAGAATGAGAATGGTGCAAATGCAGTGAATGAAGAGGTAAATGGTGGTGGTGAAAGGAGTGCAAATGAAGTGGATGATGGTGCAAGGAGTGCAAATGAAGTGGATGATGGTGCAAGGAGTGTGAATGCAATAAATGAAGTGAATGGTGGTGCAAATGTGCCAGCTGAGAGTAGAAGGATGAATGAGCATGATGAAAGAAGTACGAATGGGAAGAGAGTGAAGGAGCAACCTGTTGATATGGCACATGAGGTGCAGGCGCCTGTAGTGGAAGTGAATGAAAGGAAGATGGATGGAAAGAGTGATGTGAGTGGAAGAGTTGAACGAAAGAGTAGTATGAAAGGGAGAGTGAGACCTACAATTAGAATATGTGGTGACAGCATGGTGAAGAATGTTGATAGGTTTGTGAGTATGACTGACCGTAGTGGATGTACGAGCATGAGAGGAAAGGGAGTGAATGAGATTTGTAGGCATGCTGAGGAAGTGATAGATGGAATGGATGAAGGGATGGTTGTACTGCAAGGAGGTGGCAATGGATTGCTTGAATGTGGGAGAGAGCGTACGGTGAATGCAATTATGAATGTTGTTGAAAGGGCGCGAAAGAAGAATGTAAGAGTGGCTGTGACCAGTCTGCTGAGAAGGCCTGCATGTGGTGAGGAGTATGAAAGGGTGCGAAAGGAGGTGAATAGGGAAGTGCATAAAAGGATTATGAGTATGAAAGCTGAGAGTATGAGAAAGCGTGAAATGGGTTCCAGCTTCCTTGATATGGATAACCTGATCCAGAGTGGGTGTTTTCGTGGAGATGGAGTCCACCTTACTCAAGAAGGTGAGATGAAACTCTCCAGGAGATACATTCAGTGGATTGGGTGTACTCATATTGTAATGGAAGGTGGAACTGGATGAATGGAAAGCTGTCAGAGCAAAAATGAAAAATGTCGTGAATTGTCCAATAGTGTTGTAAGGTTTGGATGTATAAATGTGCGTGGATGGAATGCAGGAAAGTTAAATGACCTTGTAGCAGAATTTGAGAATGGAGATTTGGATTGTGTTGGTGTAGTAGAGACCCAAATGCGTGATAGAGTCAGTTTAAAATGTAAGGAGAGTAAGTACTACATGATTGGAAAAGGGCGTGTAAGTTGGCAAAAAAGAGGTGGTGGAGTTGGTCTCATTGTAAAAAATGCTCTAAATTGGAAATTAGAAGAAATTCCTGTTGGAAATGAACCTGAGAGTGAAGATCTGTTAGTAATAAAGTGTGAAAGAATGCATGCCAGAGAATGTGTTATTGTGGTTGTATGCTATATGACAACTGATGGTATTTTAGCTCATCAAGAGAATGTAAAAAAATATGAAATATTAACAAGAATTGTGCAAGAGCATTGCAGATGCCCTCTGATTTTGATGGGTGATATGAATGGCCATGTTGGTATACTTGGTGAGCCTGTGAATGCAAATGGACAAAAATTGATTGATTTCTGTGATGAGAATGAACTTGAAAACCTAAATGTAACAATAGGAAATGGCTTGCATACATGGCAAAGCAGGGAATGTAAAACTGCAATTGACTATATGATAGTGAATAGTAGAGCAAGAGAGTGTGTCAAAGAAATGTTTGTAGATGAAGATGATTTTGATATTGATAGTGACCATAAAATGCTTGTACTAGAATATAATTGGGGTGGAAAGGAGCCGATGCAGAAGGCCAGCAGAGTAAGAGAAAATTGGCATATTAAAATGGCAAACTGGGAAGAATTTAGAAATGAATTGAGTAGATGTAACTGGAACAGGTGTGGAAATGTAAATGACCTAAATAAGGAAATTGCAAGAACCTTGTATGATGTGGCAGAGCAAAAGATCGGTAGAATGAAATGCAGGAAAAGTACAGGGAATGCTAGGTGGTTTACGAGTGAGATAAAGGAAGAACGAACGAGAAGGAAGACTTTAAATAAAAAACAACGCAGTATGAGGAAAATGTATGAAAGACACAGAATTACTGAGGATGAATGGCAGAGTGTATGGAATGAGTACAAGGACCAGCAGAAGAAAGTAAAGAGAATGATCAATGAGGCTAGGGTTAAAGAAGAGAGACACCAAGTTGAAAATCTAAGAAAGAAAGGTCCAGATGGAATAAAAGATTGGTATAGGTTTATACAAGGTAATGATAGAGGTAGTGAAGTTCAAGTTGATGAATTAGTAGTCAATGGTTGCAGTGTGCAAGATAGGATGCAAATGGTGAAAGCAGTTGAAGAATACTGGGAGGACATTGGTGGAATGAATGAGCAGGTTACAGATGATGAACCAATAAATTTTCTGATAGATGAACATGAACTGCAAATGGAAGACGAAATCACTTGTGAAGAGATTGTAAGTTTTTTGAAGAAAGTGAAAAATGGAAAGGCATGTGGCCCTGATAAGATACCATATGAGTTCTATAAATGTGGAGGAGAGAGTGTAGTCAGTATGTTGAAATGTTTATTTGATGAGATATGGAAGAGTGAAAGAGTACCGGATGACTGGAACAAGTGTAATGTAGTTCTGTTGCATAAGGGTGGACATAAGAGTATGAAAGAACTTAAAAATTACAGACCAATTGCACTGGGTGACACCGTATGTAAGATCTTTTGTGGTATTTTGAATGAGAGAATGAAAAATTTAGTTGAGGAATTAGGAGTCCTGGGAGAAGAACAGAATGGTTTTAGGCAAGATAGACGGGGGGAGGATAATCTGTTTGTAGTGAGTGAAATAATTGAGCGAATGAAGAAGGATAACAAGAAGGTATATTTAGCATTCCTGGATATTGAAAAGGCGTATGACAGAGTGGATCGGGTTAGGCTGTTTGAAATTTTGAGAAAAGTTGGTTTTAGCAGAAAAATAGTGAACATTGTACAGAGTCTGTATGAGAACACAAGTGCTATCTACAGGTTAGGAAATTTGGAAACAGGGCAAGTGAGGAGTGTTAGAGGAGTGAGACAGGGCTGTACTCTGTCCCCCCTGTTGTTTGGATTGTACACAGAAGAATTAGCAGTTCGACTGAGAGGGAGTGGTTTAGGACTGAAAGTTGGTAATGAGAGACTGAGCTGTTTGTTGTATGCTGATGATGTGGTTGTGGTTAGTGAATGTGGTCATGAACTACAAAGGATGCTTGACATTGTGAATGGATATAGTACAGATTTCAAGATGAACTTTGGTGCCGATAAAAGTAAGGTCATGGTTATAAATAGTGATGAGACTGATAGAGACAGACTGTGGAATATTGGAGAAATCAGAATAGGTAGAACAAAAGAATACAAATATCTAGGTTGTATGATGAGTGAAGATGGATGTACTAGAACTAAAGGTGAGAAAGTGGCTAAAGCAATGCAGTGGAGTGGACGGTTAGGCAGTGTGGCCAGATACAGAGCAAACAAGTACGAATGTGTGAGAGGAATGTGGAAGTATGTTGCTGTACCTAGTGTCATGTATGGTATGAGTGCTCTTGCTTGGAATGGAAGTGATCTTGAAAAGCTGGATGTGATACAAAATAAGGTAGGACGTGTAGCATTGGGTGCTCCGAAATGGACAGCTATAGAAGCCATTAGAGGTGACCTAGGGTGGAGCCTATTTTCAGAAAGAATGATGAAAGCTGTGCTGAATTATAAGGTGAGAATTGAAAGAATGCAGAATAGCAGGTGGGTAAGGCGAATCTTTGAATGGAATCTGAGTGTAAGCTATTGGGAGAAAGTATGTTGGGGGCATGCAAGGAAACTCAGTATGCAAAAAATTATTCATGTTAGAATTGGGAGACCTGTGGATGACTGGAGTTTAATAAATGTAGGAGGTGTAGGGCCTGAGTGGGACTGCAAGAGGTGGAAGAAAGAGATTGAGAGACAAACAAAAGAGTATGGATTGAATAAGTGGAAGCTTAGCATGATGCGGAAGCCTACACTTAACTGGTATATGAAAAAGAAAGCACCTAAGTTTGAGCTGTTCTATGATGGTAGTTTTGGAAGTCAACTCTTGTTTGCTGTGAGATGTAAGTCATTGAGTGTGAACAGACGTACATGGAGATGGAATGAGAATAATAACAGATTATGTCAGCAGTGTAATAGTGGAGTAGAGGAAACAATTGAGCATTTTGTGCTGGAATGTAGTAAGTATGAGCAAGAGAGAGAGAGTTTTATGAATGTGGTGTCTGAGCAGTATGGAGAGAATGAGTGGAATGCCAGATGTGCTGAAGATGATTGCGGTATGAGCTGTCTTGCTGGATTGGATCAGGAGTGTAATGCGAGTATCACTGAGGCTATGAAAGTGTTTCTTGTGCGTGCCTGGAGTAAGAGACAGTGACTGGAATGAGCCAGTCTGGTAGAATGGGCTGTAATGACCCAATGTGCCGGGGGATGGTGTTTTGACACACTGGCTGTCCCGGTGATGCCTTCCAATGGAGGCTTGTGACAAGGATCGTAAATCCTGAGTAGTTTAGTGGACAAGTCTGGTACCAGGCGCTGAACTCTTTGTGTGAAAATTGTGGAGGGAATTGTAGGCCGTTACAAAGGCCCCGACACTGTCGGCCCTCAAGTTCAAGTTCAAGTTCAAGTTCAAGTTCAAGGTTGGAGAAGAAGGTTGCCTAGCTACGATCGCGCTGTAAGTAAATTATTATTAGTATTTCCTTATGTAGAGACAATCCAAGACATATATACCTGATTTAACCAGCATTATTCAGCTACTATTAGAAACAGTAGGTAAATATTTACACGCGGTAGAGTCAACTGACTCGGAGAACATGGCTCGCTCTCCAGAGGAGTCGGAGAGTGAGCTTGATATGAGTGAAGACCTGATACTCGGTACTAATTCAATGGACGACGGAGTGTTATCGGATTCAGTTCAGGTTACAATTAATGAGACCCTACCTAAGACAATTTCAACCCCTGAGGTTGTAGCTACTATGAGCCATAGATCTAGCACACCAATGGTGGCAGATAGCAACCTTGTAAATCATGAGGCCTCTCAAGATATTCCAGGTACCGACAGTGACATGCTAAGACTCTTAAGGAGACCGTCTGGGTAGAAATCGGGATATGTGTTGATTTTCTGTTTTTATATGCATCTTATAGAGGATTTTCTTGCGCTTCCATTGGTACTTTCCCTTTACGTCTACTCTGAATAGTGCGCCCACCAGAGGGGGGGAAAGCAATGGGGGTGGAGTGACCTTGAACCCTCCCCCCCCTCATTATTGGGAGTCAATTGAGCGTTTCTCTGCGGGAATGTTCGTTCATGGGCTACTCAAAGTGGTTCCATTATTCAAACGAAACATTCTAAGGCTGAATAAATATTTTTTATGAAATTTTGACAATTTCAGAATTTAGCTGTTCTGCCGTATCTATGATACCGCAGCTTTCATTCGTAGCTTGATGACAGCTGCAGTATCATAGCTACAGCAGTGGTGAGCACACCAATCCAAAGGGCTTGAAAAGAGCTATAAAACAAAGGAGTTGAATAGACAAAAAAACGTATTTTGGTGGAATAAAATTAAAAATTAAAATTTTTTTTTTCGTCAAGAATTACACCCATTCCCTTTTGTTGTTTATTTTTTCCCAGAGTTACAGAGCTACAGCAATGTAAATTATATCAATCAAAAGGGCTTGAAAAGAGCTACAAACGATCAAGAGTTCATTGTAGAAAACCCTGTAGTTCAAAAGATAAAAAGAAAATTTTTTTTTTTTTGTGAAAAAACACGTTTTTCTGGAAACTTGATATTGGTTTTCTCAAATCTATCTCCTTCCACAATTTTAGAGCTACAAGAATGGTTTATATACCATTCGATAGGGCTTAGCAAGGTGTATCCATATGCAATAGCGTTTTTTGATACATTTATTGTTTTAAAAATTACACCACATGAAAAAAAAAATGAAAAATACATAATTTTTTTTTTTTCAATTCCCAAAATCCACAAAAAGAAGTTATCAAAATTCCCTATTGCTAATGGTTATATAGACATATAAGCAATCTAAAAACGAAATACTGGTTCTGTAACTTCAAAATTGTAGAAGGAGATAGATTTTACATAACCCTCTTATTTTATCATATTTTTCAAAAAAAAAAAAAAAAAAGTGCAGCTACAGAAATTTTGTCGAAATAACAAATGATCTATGCATCATTTCACACCTACTGTGACAATTTCAGAGAAATCCATCTATAAATAACAGACTTTTTTTTTTACCCAGACGGTACCCTTAAATGACGATCAAACCCCCTCTGCTCAGCAATCAGTCAAGCGTAAGAACTCTGATATTTCAGGTTCTAGCCATTGGAGCTTGCAGGAAAAAACCAAATTCTCCAAGATTACTAGATCCAAGTCTGCAACCAATGAATTCACTTTATCAGTGCCAAGTGCTAGTCATAAACGTTCATCCTCTGGGCGGGTTCATGGTCAAATGCCGTCCAGCACAAGCAGTAAAGTTATGCATCAGAGGTCTCATACTTTCCTTATTGAACCTTTAAGTGGCAAGACAGACCTTGGAAAATTCTTTTCAAATGAGCTGAGACTCTTGAAAGATATTCAATCATCCAACTTTGCCCAGGCAAACATTACTGATGTCAAGAAAAATTTGAGCCGTAAACTGCTCATTATCAATGTAGGATCTATTGACTCAAAGATCCAATCCCACCTGCTCTCGACTTCCAAGATGGGAGACTGGGAGGTCCGATGTAGACTTCCACAAGCCCTAGAACAATCTCTAGGAGTTATTGGGCCTGTTGGCTTGGACACCAGTGATGAAGAAACTAAGCAGTTTCTCAGCTTAAAGCACTCTAATGTAATCAGTGTCAAGCGGATCACTAAGGGTAGGGACAAGAAACCAACCTTATACCTTCTCCTAACCTTCCAAGGTCCTGAACTACCAAAATATGTCTACCTAGGCTACCAAAGATTTGAAGTCAGGATTTTTGTTGATAAACCCTGGCAATGCTTTAATTGCCAGGGTTTTGGACATAATGCTTCTGGCTGTAGATTCAAACCAAGGTGTGTGGTGTGTTCGGGACCCCATAACTCAAAGAATTGCACGGAAAGGGAGAACATAACCCCGCTCTGTTGCAACTGCAAAGGGAAACACACAGCTAGCTATGGAGGCTGCCCCCTTATAAAACAAGCCAAAGTTATAGAGAAAGTCCGAGCTGAAAACAAACTTTCCTACCGAGATGCAGTCAAAATAGTTAAAGATCATTCTACTAAACCAGCTGAAACTAACAGCAATATACCTTTCTCAAACAGTGATACTCTTGCTGAAACTACTCATAACAAAAATAGACCTACACCTGATGCAGAAAACACCTTCGAAAGCTCTAGAAAAAACTTTACTAATGCAGCAACTCAAACTCAGGAGATTATTACAGAGCATGGACAGCTAGAGAAAACCACTCTTAGCACTGACATGGCAATACAAATAGCAGTCATAGTAGCAGAAATGTTTAAAACCTTCCAAACCCAAGGAAGGCCAAGCACAGACAAAGAGATCACTAGAGTTATAAGCCGAGTCCTAAACACAGAAATCCCAGAAAGTGCTCTGCAACAGAAGTCTGTAGTCACCCTAGATCTGGAGCAACAGGAAGCAAACAGTACAGAAAATGACCAAGAAGGACCTTCGCTTGAAGGTCAACCAAAGAAAAAAAAGAAAAAGAATAAAATCAATAAAGATGGTAATCTTACTCAAGAAACTCAAAGCAGCCCAGAAGCCACATTGGGCTCTACCTTCAACTCACATCAAATGAGGCTGAGAGCAGGTTGGAATAGTGTAAAGCGTAAAGAACCTCGTAAAACTCTTGGGAACCTAAATCTTAAAAAAACATAAGTACAAACAACCAGCTGAAAATCTTGACTTGGAATGCACACAGTCTCTACAATAAGTTATCTCATTTCAAAATTAGACTATACACCACTAAACCCCATGTAGTATGTTTGTGTGAGACATGGCTGAAGGCTGACAGAGAACCTAGCTTTATCAACTACCGTACTTTCTTCAAGCATAGACGTGAACGTGTGGGAGGGGGGCTAGCAATACTTGTCAGGAACGACATAAACTGTATTGAAAAAACAATACCACCTTATAATGGGGGTAAACTCGAATATCAGTCTGTAAGCATTTATAACAATAAAGGAAAACTTGATATTTTGAGCATTTACAATCCAAATGAAATCATACAATCAGATGAATTTAGCTATTACTTCAGACAACTTAATTTGCATAGGATTGTAGTCGGGGATTTCAACGCCCACCATCAGATGTGGGATACAAGGTCTCCTGCAAATTTCACTGGTGGTAACCTTGTTTCCTCCCTCTTAGAGGATAATGACTTGGTCTTGCTTACCTCCCAATCATTGTCAACCTATTATCATGTTCAGACCAGAAACTATTCCACTTTGGACTTGTGCTTTGTCTCATCAGACCTTAAGCAAATGTCTCACATAGGCTTGGAAGCTGAGATGGGCAGTGACCATGAACCTGTTCTGTTATCTATTGATTTTGCTCCTGATGCAGCAATATTTCATGCCAGGCGTAAGTGGCTATTTGATAGGGGGTCGTGGGGCAGGTGGCAGGCTAGCTTACCTGAAATTAAAGAAGGTGATGACCTCTATGAGTCGGTTGGAAATTTTACTACTTCCCTTCTTGATACTGCGGGGGAAATTTTTGAGAGAACTAGGGAGACGGTAAATCCAAAGTTTTCAAAGCACTGGTGGAATGAGGAATGTGCCTTGTGGGTGAAAAAACGGCACTCTGCAAAAAACCGTTTTCATAAGCATCCCACTCCCAGTAATCTGGTTGTTTTGAGAAGAGCAGAAACTATGGTCAAAAGAGTTACTAAGAAAGCAAAAAAAGACTCATTTCAAAAGTTTTGTTCTTCACTTAACTGTTTTACAGCAACTGACACAGTGTGGAAAAAGATTGGATCTTTGTCAAACAAGAGGCTGGGGATAAGATCAGAACCTATCCCATATAATGACAGGTTGTTGACCAATCCTTTTGAGAAAGCAGAAGCTATAGCTGATGGTTATTCTAAGCTTCTTACTTGTAGTCATACAGCCATTACTGGCTATCTTTTGCATGTAGCTCTTGCTCTAAGCAGCGATGAAATTTTTGCTTATAATACTCCATTCTCATTACCTGAACTTGAATATGCTCTGAAAAATATCAGCAACACAGCCCCTGGTCATGACATGGTCCACAACCTGATGCTGAAGAACCTGACCCCAGAATAGCAGACTTGGCTGCTGAAAATATTGAACACGAGCTTTGACGAGGCCCTCATTCCACCTTGCTGGAAGCTTGCTATTATCCTCCCATTTCCCAAGCCTGGTAAGCCACTATCAGACACTGGTGCATACAGGCCCATCTCTCTCTTGCCATGTGTAGCCAAATTGTTAGAGAAATTGGTATGTAGCAGATTATATCACACTTTGGAGACTTCAGATTCATTTAGTTCAACTCAGGGGGGTTTCAGAAGGAGATTAAGCACTCTAGACCAAGTTGCTAGGTTGGAAATGAGCATTAGGCAGGCAATAGTTAACCGTGGCATCTGTATAGCCATCTTCTTTGACTTAAGCAATGCATATGATTGTGTATGGCATACTGGTCTTCTATACAAACTCAGTCAGTGTGGGATTAGGGGAAAAATACTGTGTTGGATAAAAGAGTTTTTAAGTAATCGCAAATTCAAGGTTTTTTTGAAGGAAGGTACTCATCAGAGAAACCAATCACTTCAGGAGTTCCACAAGGGTCCATACTGGCCCCAGTGCTGTTCAACGTAATGATGTCTGACCTCCCAAGAGTGGAGGGTGTCGCATTATCAGAGTACGCAGACGACGTAACTCTCTATTGCTGAGGGGAGAACCTACCCCATGTAGCTAGACTCGTACAAGAGCAGATAGCACAGTTTTATGAGTGGACCAGGACTTGGGATTTCCACTTGAACCACTCTAAGACCAAAGCAATGTTATTCACTAGGAAAAATTTACTACCCCCATCTATTACATTGAATAATACTCCTATTGAATTTGTCTTGACCCACAGGTATTTAGGCATAACCTTTGATGCTCCAGGCCTTACATGGAAGATTCCCATCCAGCAGCTAAGAGATAGTAATGTACCAAAACTTAATTTAATGAAAGCGATATCAAATCATCATTGGGGAGCCGACAGGGAAACGTTACTTATGGTGTACAAGTCTGTTATCCGTAGCAAGCTAGACTATGGATCAGTCTTTTATGGCTCTGCCCCAGACTCCCATTTAGATAAATTGAATATAATACAGAACACTTGTCTAAGGATTGCAACGGGTGCTAGGAGCACATCACCTATTCTGTCTTTGGAAGCTGAAGCCCATATACCCCCCTTGAAGTTACATAGAATGTCAGTGCTATTAAGATACTATTGCCGGATTAGTGAACTGCCTAGAAACCTCCCAATCTCAAGGGATTTATTCCAATCTCTGCCTGCATTGAGCAATAGACCATGGGCAGGACACATATTTGTTCCTCCACTGGTTGTGAGGGCCAAACGAGCTTTTGATGTTCTGAAATTAAAACATTTCCCCCATAATTTTGTGACCCTTGTATCCCCTATCCCACCATGGACAGATATAAACAAACTTTTTATTCCAGACTTTGTGACTGCTCCAGTTACTTCAATCTCCAACCATGAAGCATTATGTACCCTGAGATATTTGCTGGAATTCAAGTTTGAGTCATACCTGCAAGTATATACTGATGGCTCAAAGCATCTTACCCCTGAAACTTCAGCTGCAGCAGCTATGATAATTAAAGCCCCTAATACTACTGTGCTGCATAACTGGAAGCTACCAGCAGAGACAACCATTCTAGGCTGTGAATTATTTGCTATTAAAGAGTCAGTGAAGTATCTCTACACTCACTATGAATCTCTAACTGGAGCAGTCATTTTTACTGATTCCTTGTCCTCAGTGTCACTGTTGAGGAACAGAACGCCTAAAAACTATATTCACTTAATCTTTGAGATTCACAAATATATGATCTTTTTGTCAGAGCAATATCCAGTGTGTGTCCAGTACATTCCAGGGCATAAAGATCTGGAGGGCAATGAGTTGGCTGATTTGGCAGCCAAGGCAGCTCACATTAATCTGGTGACTCCATCTGTACGCATTGCCAGAACTGACATGGTAAGCACAATTAACAAGTCTGTTGTTGAGTACTGGCAGGAGTGGTGGCTGAGTGAAATAAATATATCAAGTAAGGGAAAAACCCTGCTGGAGGCAAAGGGAACTCTGTCTTACTGGCCCTGGTCCTCCCATAGAAACAGAGCAGTGGAGACAGCCCTGGCCAGGCTCAGAATTGGCCACGTGGGACTAAATGAGCACCTAACCCGTTTTAATCTAGCCAACTCTAACCTATGTTCATGTGGTTCTGTTGAGTCTGTGTCCCACTTTTTGCTGAAGTGTCCCAGATATTCAAATGAAAGAACAATCCTTTATGATGAATTGCATGCCTTGGGTATAGCATTTACCCTCAAGAACATCTTAGGAGGAGGCAATTTTGATAAAGGCAAGCAATATAAAATTTTGAATGCTATGGCCAAATATTTGATCTGTACTAAAAGATTAGGGGACCTGTAGCCACTAACCACTAACTCTAGCAATGAAGTCAGTTCAGCTTTCAAAGGAAGCGGTATGGCTGACTGTCAGTGGGAATGTCTCAGGTCAGCATCTCAGGGGAAATAAGTGTATGAGAGACCTCCCATGTGAGGGATGTTCTCCTGACTGTTAGCCATATCATGTCACGTCAGAACCCACAGCAGAGAGCACTAAAGTTAATGTTTTGAGGTGCATTCCAGTGGTAGTGAGAGTAGCAGTATAGTAGTGTAGTCTGGGAATGCACTCATGAAGTCTCAATTCTCATTATCCCTAATGTATTTTGTACTTTTAAGATGCTCCAGGTTGCAGCACCCAGGCTGGACCATTCGCCCTCCAGCTGTCAATGACTCTATGCTGTGCTTGCAGTTAGGTAGCCCCCACTAATCATGAAGCATGCTCTAACAATTCAGGGAACTATTATTGCGCTACTCTAATGTGTGACTTCCAAATTCATTTTTGCTCATTTTGAATTATCATAGGCATCCATCCCCAACTATTCTTCTCTGTTCCCAGGCACATTGTGACGAAAGAACAATTGAGACCTGAGGTGCATGGGCCGACAGGAACCAGGATCCTCAATTAAACAGACACAAGAAAGAAAGAAACTTCTCGAAAAATTTAGTTGAGGAATTAGGAGTCCTGGGAGAAGAACAGAATGGTTTTAGGCAAGATAGACGGGGGGAGGATAATCTGTTTGTAGTGAGTGAAATAATTGAGCGAATGAAGAAGGATAGCAAGAAGGTATATTTAGCATTCCTGGATATTGAAAAGGCGTGTGACAGAGTGGATCGGGTTAGGCTGTTTGAAATTTTGAGAAAAGTTGGTTTTAGCAGAAAAATAGTGAACATTGTACAGAGTCTGTATGAGAACACAAGTGCTATCTACAGGTTAGGAAATTTGGAAACAGGGCAAGTGAGGAGTGTTAGAGGAGTGAGACAGGGCTGTACTCTGTCCCCCCTGTTGTTTGGATTGTACACAGAAGAATTAGCAGTTCGACTGAGAGGGAGTGAGTGGTTTAGGACTGAAAGTTGGTAATGAGAGACTGAGCTGTTTGTTGTATGCTGATGATGTGGTTGTGGTTAGTGAATGTGGTCATGAACTACAAAGGATGCTTGACATTGTGAATGGATATAGTACAGATTTCAAGATGAACTTTGGTGCCAATAAAAGTAAGGTCATGGTTATAAATAGTAATGAGACTGATAGAGACAGACTGTGGAATATTGGAGAAAGCAGAATAGGTAGAACAAAAGAATTTAAATATCTAGGTTGTATGATAAGTGAAGATGGATGTACTAGAACGAAAGGTGAGAAAGTGGCAAAAGCAATGCAGTGGAGTGGGCGGTTAGGTAGTGTGGCCAGATACAGAGCAAACAAATACAAATGTGTGAGAAGAATGTGGAAGTATGTTGCTGTACCTAGTGTCATGTATGGTATGAGTGCTCTTGCTTGGAATGGAAGTGATCTTGAAAAGCTGGATGTAATAAAAATTAGGTAGGATGGTTAGCATTGGGTGATCCGAAATGGACAGCGACAGAAGCCATTAGAGGTGACCTTGGGTGGAGCCTATTTTCAGGAAGAATGATGAAAGCAGTGCTGAATTATAAGATGGAAATTGAAAGAATGCAGAATAGCAGATGGGTAAAGCGAATTTTTGAATGGAATCTGAGTGTAAGCTATTGGGACAAAGTGTGTTGGGGGCATGCAAGGAAACTTAGTATGCAAAAGATTATTCATGTTAGAGTTGGGAGACCTGTAGATGACTGGAGTTTAATAAATGCTGGAGGTGTAGGGCCTGAGTGGGACTGCAAGAGGTGGAAGAAAGAGATTAAGAGGTAAACAAAAGAGTGTGGATTGAATAAGTGGAAGCTTAACATGATGCAAAAGCCTACACTTGACTGGTATATGAAAAAAGAAGCACCTAAGTTTGAGATGTTCCATGATGGTATTTTTGGAAGTCAACTCTTGTTTGCTGTGAGATGTAAGTCATTGACTGTGAACAGACGTACATGGAGGTGGAATGAGAATAACAGATTATTTCGGCAGTGTATTAGTGGAGTGGAGGAAACAATTGAGCATTTTGTGCTGGAATGTAGTAAGTATGAGCAGGAGAGAGAAAGTTTCATGAATGTGGTGCTTGAGCAGTATGGAGAGAATGAGTGGAATGCCAGATGTGCTGAAGATGATTGCGGTATGAACTGTCTTGCTGGATTGGATCAGGAGTGTAATTTGAGTATCATTGAAGCAATGAAAATGTTTCTTGTGCGTGCCTGGAGTAAGAGACAGTGACTGGAATGAGCCAGTCAGGTAGAGTGGTCAGTAATGACCCAATATGCCTGGGGATGGTGTTTTGACACTGGTTATCCCAGTGATACCGTCCAATGGCAGCTTGTGACAAGGATTGGTAGATCCTGAGTAGTTTAGTGGACAAGTCTGGTACCAGGCGCTGAACTCTTTGTGTGAAAATTCTGGAGGGAATTGTAGGCCGTTACAAAGGCCCTAACATTGTCGGCCCTCAATTTCAAGTTCAAGTACATAGATTTGTTGATTTAGATTTCTTTGACATTAACGAAAGCGGAAGGACGGGGTGGCTAAGAGAACTCGAACATTTTGTGGCAAGTACCAGTAGTTTTGTAACTTGAAATAAGGTTAAAATAATTATCACCTTACTCTTTGAGGTATTACCGGCACTGAAACCGCTGGGGCCTTGGGCCCTTGGCATTTACCAACTTATACTGACTTAGTTTCAGCCCTCAGATAATTTTCCCGAGTAAGACTAAAAACCCTAATATTTGAAATTCCTTTTTTTGCATATTTACGTAATTAACTTTGGATCCTATCAAAGTTAAACTGCCAAAAGTCATTGAAAGGTTGACCTACCCAATGGCCTTTAAAGCAAACCCCCACAGAGGCCCTGGGTATAGCAACACCAAGGGTAAAAAAGGAATGCATTCATACTCTCAACCTGTTCCAGGAAAAAATGGAAATATCAAATCTTCTAAAAAAGTCATCCTAAAGCCAGGAGTTTAACCCCCAAAAGTTCTGCCTTAACTCAACCAACTGTATCAGAAATGCATAGTCTTGACAGCAATGCAATATTTGCAGTTACAAATGAAACCAAAAAGCCCAATAATCCACAAAAACGAACTCTTGACCAAAGTTAGGAAACTGTTGGAAAAGTAGCTTATGTTAAAAAAAAAGAAACTCGTGCAACAACTAAGTATTTTGTACTACTGACTTGTCCTTTGAAAGCAACCCATCTGAAATGATATCTAGCCCTTTACGGCCGGGACTATGTGTTCGTGCAGAAAAAATATTTTCACAAGGTATCTCGATGTTTCGGACAGTTTTGAGTTGGACTCCAGTCATTAAATTTTAAAAATGATATTATTCATGAATTTACATATACTGAACTAATTCGTTCAGTTAGGGCCACAAATGGGTATTTCGCTATCACGGAAAAATTTGAACATCTACATAAATGGTTAAAAAAATAGTAATAATTTGTCACAATTTATTATAAAACTCAGTCCTTATATTTTCCTAAAAAATACCAATACGACTAAAGATAAAAATTATTTAATTCCTATTTTAGAAGTGTATTTCGTTTATAATAATCCATGAACTAGGACTAGTAAATAACGACCACAGTAAAATGCTTTGTAATTGGTTTCAAATTACTTATTGCTTATGAATATGGGAATTCCTTCCACCTAAACAAATGTATTGAAATAAATCGTATTGTAATCAAAGACAGTAAAAATTTATAACAACCAAAAAATATACACAAAGTAAATCTGATGAAAAATACGCCAAATTAATTTTTTTCTGTAAACATCAATGCTAAAGCTAGATCAATATATTTTAGCTAGAGTAAAGCTTCAATTTTCCAATCCTTCAGTACAGGGAATTCACACAGAGCTTGCAGAGTATGATAATTGGCAAAATGGTTACTTTTTCCATAGAAACACAGATAGATGCACGTTGCATTTACGACAGACAACATTTGTTGCCCCAGTGCATCCTTCAAGTCTGCAAATGCGTTGGGTTTCAGCCACATATGCCCAGTGGCCTGTCTGATACCTCACATGAGTTTCAAATTGAGCTGAAGGGACAGGCAATCTTTTCTTTTTGTGAGCTGACCTTTCAGAACTTCAATTGTAGATGGATAATCATTGGGCGCACCTTACTGAACCTGTCTTCAGTCGTGGGCATGGTGTGGTCATGGGGGAGGTATTATCCACCAAATGTAGATTGGACTTCATTTCAAGCCATCTATCTGCTCATGCCCTACAGGCACCTCTCAAAGACCGGGCAACTAGGTACTCCAATGCATCCTAACACTGTTACTTAGATCAAAGAAAAGTAATAAATTAGGTCAATCCATTGCTCAACTTCTTTGCAATCAGTTTTGCGAACTTTTTTTTTTGAGCTGAGTATAAGTTGCTTTGGTTTACAGGGAGATAAAAAAAAATTCAAACAAAAATTATTTTACGTAGGCGATAGGACTGGAGCGACTCAGGTCCTGGTAGCTTTCACCAGTACTGAATTCGGGAGCTTGTATTGAATCAGCCAAATCATCCAGAGCCCTGAATTGGTTGTCTTCCTTTCCAGAGCTCGCTGGTCTCTAGAATCAGTAGATATAGTATTATTATTAATTTCAATGACAACGGGATTGCTACCAAATTCAGTTTTTTCACCGGAAGGAACATTTACGTTGATGTTTCGGGCTCTGCCATGGCGTCTGAAATAACGAAAAGCAGTAAAATAATTATATAAAAAGCCACGAAATAATGATATTACAGAAATTTACCATATGTATCCCTATTTTCGTAACCTATGATTTTACCTTCCCCATAAAATGAATTTCGTCCGGAACATATGTTGGGTCTACAACACTATTATCACTGTCATATTCTTCTTCATATCGCTGTTGGCAGCAGCCAAAAACGGATTAATGGTAATGCTGAAATGACTAGATCTCTAACTGTAGTACAGATTCGTGTGTATACCTGTAAATTAAGAACAAATATGAATGAATTATAACTTTTCGGCTGACAAAAGCCGAACTGAACTATTTCGTACAGCCCAAAACAGAAAGCCCATAATCCTAACTGAACAAATTAGTTCACTGAACTTATCATGGTTTAGTAAACGCGCATTATGACATATAAGCAAAAACATTGTTCCATGCCGTTATTGAAGATGTATATTCATTATCAATATTTTTTATTTCAGTACTACTCACCTTCTTATGATCCATCAGTGTAATAAAGTGGAAGTGTCGGGGAAGTTCACGACACCGACCGCACCTAGCAACAAACATCGCCGCACTGACTAGTTCTCGTGCGTAATTATCAACTTGCGACATTCCGCATGCAGAGCGGAGCTGTACGGATGCGTCTAGTTAGGCCATGAAACAACTAGCGTAGAATATCTCTCGCATTTCTTTCATATATTCCACTGTACGAATTCGTTCACGTAGGCCGTAAAGGGTTAAGGACAGGTCTCCAAATACAACTATAGATACTATTCCAAAAACCAAGAGCAATACAAAAACAAACGAGCAACTTTCTCACAACCCAGATCGGCTAAAATTGATTTGAACCTGCCTGTAAATATAGTTAAAATACCTGATTCATCCCAACATGTCATAATCTCTGCCAAGGATGAATAGATCAAACTAAGAAAACTGAGTCCCTTCAGAGTTCAGACCCTCATCAATCAAATCTGTGGTCCGGTGGAAAAGTGGAATTTAAAAAAACAGGAAGCTTAATTATAAAAGTGGAAACCATTGAACAAACAAAAATACTACTTGCTGCCAAATCCTTGGACACAATCACTACTACTCAAATAGCCTGGGGAGCCTGTACTGGATGTGGCAAGATCTATGCACCTGAATTTCTTGAGGAGTTCCTGGATGAACTGCTGCTGCACCTTGCCCCATCAGGAATAGGTATTAGAAAAATGGGTCAATATTGAATTTAATGTTGTCAAAGATTTCAATAATTTTGTCGACATATATGGGTAATAATGGTACATTTGAAGACGTTTTACACAAATGACATTGTGCTTGCAAATGCTTAGTTTTTGAGATATTTAACTTTGAAGTTATGGAAATGTCATTTATAAAATCGAACAAACGGATACATACATGAGCAGAAATACGGTTTTGACGTAGCGATAAGTGAGGTTAAGTAAAGTTATGTTAGTTGAATAAACTAACCTAAGTAAGCCTAAAATAACTTAACTTAACTGAGCCATACCGAGGCCGATGTTTCCCACCAAAAAACTTGGCATGGTCCACGTCTGCAAAACGCCGGAAGAGCCATATCGAAACTGACGGCAATGTTATTCTTACCTGGACATTATTTACGCTATATCAAAAACTAAGCATTCGCAGGCACAATGTCATTCGTGTAAAATGTCTTAAAATGTCTCCAATTACTTATATCTAGCAACAAAATTATGAAAATCGTTGACAACATTAAATTCAATATTGACCGAAAAATGTACATAGACCCAAAATAGCTAGCTCTCCAATGTTTGCTTTGACTTTTCTAGAAATAGACTGCCCCAAGGAGATCAAGGCAGGATATTGTAATTACAAGGTAGATCCTTTCTATCCTAACCCAATCCGATGCACAAAATGTTGGAGGTGGGGGCATACCGCTTCCATCTCCCGGAACAAAAAAATTTGCAGAAACTGTTCATCAGCAGAACATGATGAAGTAACCTGCAAATCAGAGAACTACCACTGTCCGAATTGCAAAGGGAATCATTCTGCTAACTCCAAAGACTGTTCAGTCTATATCCAAGAACATGAAATTTGCAAAATCAAGGCCAGCAAAAATATTTCTTTCAATGAAGCACGTGCCATCTACTCTCAACAGCAGAAAACTCAATCAGAGATGAACTCTGAAGAATTTATTGACCAAGAAGCACAGCACACATTCCCTGCTCTGACTCAACAACAAAATTTCTCTCAGAATACATATGCAGCTGTAAGCCAATCGCATAGTTCACACCTACTTGTCAACAGACCCACCTCTCAGAAGACAACAGCTAATAAGAAATATAGGCAGGTGGTAACCAGCCAAAGCTGCAGGAATCAATCCATGCCAACACAAACCACTACAAGAAACCAGTACCCTATGCTGGGCCTGAGTACATTGCCTGAGACTGATGTAGCCCCTGGATATCCTCCGGATCACAGCATCATGATAGAAAGACAACCTCAAAAATGAGGCGCAGACAACTCAAATGGAACACAGCAATTGCCAAAGATCTCCCAGGAAAAACAAATGATGGGCTTCTTTAAAAATTTAATCATCAAACTTCTCCCTGCTATTATTAAAATCTTACTAGCTAACACTATAACCAAAAAAATAGAAAGCACAGAAATAGGAAGCCTATTAGAAGCTGGAGAACTAATTTCTGAGTTACTCACAAAATTAAACGTTGCCTCCCTCATCAGTCAAGCATGAATTTAACAATCCTACAATGGAATCTAAGAGGCTACTTTACAAAACTACCATACCTTCACTTGCTTATTGATAAGCATCATCCAGGAATTATATGTATTCAAGAATCATTGTTACAAGGATGCCACAACATAAAATTGAAGAATTACTGCAGTCCTTCCTGACATGAAAGAAGGGAAGGTAGAGGAAATGGGTGATTACCTTTATTCACTCCAGTATACCAAACATAACACAATTGACTACACCATTAGAACTTGTGCTCTGCAAAATATTTATCAACAAAAAGCCTCTCAATATAATAAATGTGCATTTACCTCCCCAGTTGGAAAGTAATGGTTTAATGCAGAAGTTACAGGACATCAGCAATCAGATTACAGGATCCAGCATTATTATGATAGACTCGAATGCTCACAACTATGGCTGGAGCTCTGACTTTAGTGATACAAGGGGTAAAATGATAGAGAACTGGATGACAGAAAACAACTTACTATTACTGAATAATACTGCCCCAACCTTCTTTTCTTCCAGAGGTACTTATACTCACATAGATCTAACAATAGTCATTGAGGACCTGCATATTAAGTTTACAGGAAACACTTGTAGGGATACTTTTACAAGTGATCACTTTCCACTGATTATTGATTCCACTTTTTTTATCATTTCCCAAGGCATAACTACCAAGAAAATAGCACCTGGGCAGTGCAGATTGGCTGAAATTCAAAACAACTCTAGTGTTTACGAACTGCTCAGATAAGTCAATATCCGATACTTATCAATCCATAGCCAAAGCTATACTGGCAGCAACTGAAGGCAACATCAGGGCTAATCAAAGCCTTTCACCACAACAAAGGACAAATTGCTGGTGGACTGAAGGTTGCAAGATAGCCCATAGAGAATATCATAAGGCATACAACCACTACAAAAATCATAGAGGGAACATTGAGAAATGGATCGCCTTTAAAAAAGCAAGAGCAATTGTCCAAAAAACTACAGGAGGCTAAAGCCGACAGCTGGAAGGCATTTGTGTCAGGCCTCAGTACCTCTTCTTCAGTGGAGGTTTGGCACAAAATTAAAGCCATAAATGGAAAACAAAGCCAGGGACAAATTATGCTCAAAAATTCAAGCAATGAAATAATTGCTTGCCCAAAGGAAATCTGACATATTGGTGGACCAATATGCCTCACATAACAACTCAAGTCTCTTGATCCAATATTTGATGAACATAGAAACATCTGTGAACAAATTCCTATCTCATTTTCATTGGATACAGAACATGATTACAATTGTCCTCTCACTATGGTAGAGCTCAAAAGAGCAATAAATAGCTCTAAAACTAAAGCACCCGGACCAGATACAATATCTCTAGAATTCATTAAACATATGAAGACCAGACAAAATTTATACTAAATTATTTTAATAGAGTCTGGGTCTCAGAAATCCCAGAGCAGTAGAAGGAGGCTATAATATATCCGATCCTTAAACCGGGAAAAGTGCCAGCAGACCCAAGAGCATACTGCGCAGTAGCACTTACAAATGTACTCTGCAAGCTTTATGAAAAAATAATTAACTGGAGACTACTAAAATATAAAGAACAAAACAAATGCTTGAACGAGAATCAGAGCGGATTCAGAGCAGGGCGTTGCACTCTGGATGGACTCACGCGTATTAAAAACTCCATTCGGAAAGTCATAACCCTGCAGGACGTTTGTGTTGCAATATTTGTTGATATAAAACAGGCTTTTGACACTGTCTGGCATTATAGTCTATTGCAAAAGCTGCAGATTTTAGGTCTTGAAGGTAACCTACCTCAAACCATAATGTCTTTAATCGCGGAGCGCAGAATAAGAGTCAGAATCAATGACACCCTATCCAAGCAATGTTCCCTAAGGTCGGGTGTTTCACAGGGATCAGTGATCAGCCCAACATTGTTTAACATCATGATAAATGATATTTTCCAAGACTGTAACCCCCTACTGCAGACATCCCTTTATGCTGATGATGGTGCTGTTTGGGTTACTTGCTCTAACTTGACTGAAGCACTTTGCATGCTGCAAGATGCCTTAGATGCTATTCTTGTTTGGTCCCAAACCTGGGGGCTTCAAATCTCTCCAGAGAAAACCAAATGTATGATTTTCACTCATAAAAAACTAAGCCCCTTTTCCACTTAAACTATCAGAAGGTGAACTTGGAATTTGTCACCAAGTATAAATTTCTTGGTCTACTTCTTGATGCACAACTTTGGTGGGGTCCATACATAAAAGAAGTAACCCAGAAATGTCATAAAGACCTAAGACTTCTTCACATCCTCTCAAATATGAAATGGTCAGCCAATTTTGACGTATTAATGAAAATCTACTCTTCCATTATTTTGCCAAAGTTATATGGAAGTTTTCTCTTTGACACTGCTTGCAAATCTCATTTGCTGTCTTTAGACAGAATCCAATTTGCAGCACTGCGCTTTATTCTTGTTGCAATGCGATGTACCAAGGTAACTCATCTAGAAATAGTGGCAAACATGATGCCACTGATGTACTTACGGAAAAAACAGTCGTGTCAGTATGCTCTTAGAGCACTTAGTGTCCCTGATCACCCAGTTGGATTGCTAATTCAAGATTATTACCCGTTCCATGTCTTTGAACATAATCCAAACCCTCTTCCAGTGACAGGTCAAATATTCCACTTGCTACAAGAATTGGGCATTAAATCGAACTGCATTGGACCTACCCAGGCCTCTGATAAATATGAAACTTTTGACATGAAATGCTTTGCCCATCTAAAAACATTGGCAAAGGATGCACTGGGCAAAAATCAGTGGAAAGCTGTTTTTAAACATATTCAAGCACAATATATCACACGACAGGAAATATATACAGATGGCTCTAAACACGACTACAGAGTTGGAATTGGCATTTGGTCGTGTGAATCCAATATCATGGCAAGACTCCAGATAGGGCAAGACTCCATCTTCATAGCAGAACTCACGGTTATTTTATATGCCATAAAATACATTGAAAAGATACCAGGAAATTTTGTCTTGTTCACTGACTCATACAGTGCTATTCAGGCACTCAACCAATTACTTCCCTCCAACCACTACTTGATACCTAGAATCAAGAGTAGTTATGAAAGTCTACCCCCAATGAAATTAGTCATTGAGTGGGTTCCCAGTCACATGGGTATCACGGGAAATGAAAAAGCTGATCAACTGGCAAAAGCAGCATGTAACTTGGAAACAATCTGTTCACCCCATCTTCCATACCTTGATCTCACACTTCATGTCTGGCAACATTTCAGACAAAAATAACAAGATGCATGGGACTCAAGCATTAGCCAATACCATGCAATCAAATCAACACTGGAGCCAACGGTAAATTCCTCTGTATCATGCAAAGAGCAAGTGGTAATAGATTTATTCTTGGGAAAGCATAATTTACATAAAAATAGTAAAACTAAGGCGGGTAAAAACATCTTTCACAAAATCTCACGATTAAAAATAGAGCTTTCGAGCATATCCTTACTCATTTTCAATATCTGGGATAATAAATTGAAACATGGTAAATGCAATAATTCATCAATTTTCATCAATAATTCATCAATTTAAACCAAGTCTCAATGATAGGTCATCTTCTGCGCCTCTAAATATCTTGTCCTAATTTTTTCATTTAATTTCCATTAACAATTTGTGTTCATGTACTGCATTTCCCATGTTTCAATTTATTATTCCAGATATTGAAAATGAGTATGGATATGCTTGAAAGCTCTATTTATAAAATACATTGTGAGATTTTGTGAAAGATGTTTTACCCGCCTTAGTTTTACTATCTTTATAAGCAAGTGGTTTTGACTCGATGCAGACCACTTAAAACTAAACTTACTCATAATTATCTTCATACAAGAGATCCACAGCCCTTGTGTTGTCAATGCCTGTGTGTGCTCAGTGTTGGACACATTATGATTGACTGCCCTGCATACGCTACACAAAGATTGAATTTAAAGAACTATGCATATGCGAATAAGTTTCAATTCAACTTGGAAAATGTTCTGAGTGGCTCCTTTAATCATGAACTGATAATGAATTTTTTGGACAAACTCGACTTTATCAATCAAATATAAAATGCCCCAAGTCCTAAAAGCTTATTTATCAGGCACTCCTGCCTGTAATTGGTGATATGCCTGAATTCACACAAGTAAGTATGGATTTGTTACAGCCAGGGGGACGCCAGTGAGTCGCAGCAACTTGGGTAGAGTAAACAGTAAGCATTAACATTAGTGACAGATCTTCAGGCAGTAGTAGAGATCCGTCAAGCCAACCAATCCGGCAGTTAGTCAGGTTCGATGATTCGGATCGCTTGGTATGTGCATGTGTGCTTCTGATCCTCTGACAAAAATTGTGGTGGACTAAAGTGAGTTGCTAAAAAACTGGTATAGTTTGTATATTCACGTGAGTATAGTGTGTGACTTTATATGGAGTGCTCGTGAGAGTATTTCTTGTCTTGCTTGAGAGTTGAGACTAAGCATTGGTGTTGTGACTTGCAATTTTTGACTAAGATGTTTTGACTGGTAGGCTTTATTTGCATATAAGAAGTCTAGTGTGTGACATTGTATAGAGTGACTGTGAGAGTAATAGGTAATGTTTTTGCTTCTTTTTGTTTGATAACTTGATTTTTAGTAGATTTGGTGAGTGAAGACTTCTTCTGCCTGTAACATTTGTGCTGAGATAGATGTCTGTGTTTGAGAATGGCAAGAAATAGGACTGATTGTAGGAAGGGAGGTGCAAGTGGAATTGATGAGGAGATTGAGTACATGACATGTAAAGAGTGGGTAGATATAAATGCATGCAAAGGTTTAGGACAGATGAGTCAGAGAAAGTTGAGTGATCATGTGTTTACATGCTGGAAATGTTTGAATGATGAGAGAAAGAAGAGGTTAAGAGATTGACAATTCTGATGGTTGCTTTAGAGGCTAACTTGAAGGATGAAAGGAAGCTGAACAAAGGAAAGAATGAGAATGGTGCAAATGCAGTGAATGATGAGGTAAATGATGGTGCAAGGAGTGCAAATGCAATGGATGACAAGGCAAATGATGGTGGAAGGAGTGTGAATGCAGTAAATGATGGTGCAAAACTTAAAAATCAATTACTGGCAAACGCTTCACATTTACCAATTTAACAAATAGACACCTAAATAAGCTGAAATACAGTTTTGACGTAATGATAGGTTAGGTTGGGTAAAGTTACATTAGTTGAATAACTAACCTAAGTAAATCTCAAATAACTTGACTTAGCCACACCGAGACCGATGGTTTTCCAACAAAAACTCCGTGTTCCGCATCCACCTACCACTGGAAGAGTCGTATCAAAACTGCCGTAAATGCCATTCTTACCTGAACGTTATTTATGCTATGTCTCAAAAACTAAGTAGTAGCTTTTATGTAAAACATCTTGAAATGTCTCCAAATGCCTAAAAATACCAAAAAATATCAAAACAATTTATGTGTTAAATTCCCTCAGGGGGATACAACTATTGTATCTGTGGGAATTAGCACTCCCAGAGGGAAAATGTGAGGGCTCAAGCTGAGAGTTACGTAGCCCTTCTTTTTGTAGAAATGTTTTTGTTATGCTAAGGACCATCTTTTTTTGGTTCACTGCTGTCCTGTTTTTCAGCACCTACTACTTTCTTCTTCAACTTTGATCTTGCTTCATAAACTTCTTTCTCAACTTACTGTTTCTATGCCTTTTCTGCATAGATTCCGCATTGTAACCGTGGGTTGTGTTGCTACTTGTTATAGCACAGCCTTCATGCCTATTTTTACTCAGATAATCTTTATTGTTATTTTCATGTTTATTATAGTCTGATTGTACATTTTCATTCTTTTCAGTTGGTTATAAATTTAACTACTGTAAAATATTAGTAAAGACCCTAAGATAATTCCAAATAAAAGTTAAGCTCCAGTTGCACTGGTAGGTGAATTAATGAGTTATTCTTCTTAAGGATAAGTGAGTAATTTTGCCATATATTCTTACTTGCTTGTTCTGTTATTATTTATTTTATTGATATTCAGTTATTATTTTTTGCGGTTTGATTTCTATTAGTTTATTTATTATTTTAAGTTTTGTTGTGTTGAGTTATAGAATTTATTTTATTTTATGTTCTCATTTATTCAAGTTGAATAGTGTTCTGTTTCTTTAAGTCATACGTTTCTTTTGTAAATACAATATTTCTTTATTATTTCTGTAAATATCTTTTGCATGTATTATATTGTATTGTTAATTAAGATGTTTGCATGTTGCATCCCAATCTTCTCACGTTAAGGTTTTGGTTAAGGTTTTGGTTTATTTCCTACAGTGTCTCCTTCCCACCTGTCCATGCTCCTTTTGCTCCATTGATGTACTCCATTTAGCTCCAGTGAACTCCGGTTAACTTCATTTAACTCTATTTAGTTCAGTTAATTTAATCTCTGTTAATTTACTCCAATTAAGTCCCGTTGATTTACTTCTATTAATTTAGTTTAATTTATTCAGTTGTTACCATTCGTGTTCCTTAATCCCTATTTCATTCACCAAAGCATTATTATCCATTACACTTTCATTTGTATCACTATTTTTCCAATAGCAATTTATCAAGTAGAAGAGTTTTATTTTCCTTATTTAATTATTTAGTAAACAGCAACAGCATTCCCTTAGAACTATACTAAATGGTGTCTTCCTTCTTCCTCTCTTTGATACGCTCTTTTTTGTAGCGGTTTGGGACGCTTAAAATAATAATCTAATCTGATCCGCTAAATTATATATTTACGGTTAATATTGACCTTGACTATTAGTGTTTTATTGGGTACCTGAGAGATAGTAGGTGAAACCTTCAGTTGAACACTACTGTTTTTTGCTACTGATTAGGTACTAATATTTTATTGTGTTAAGTTTTTGTTGATTGTTGCCAATGTTATGATGGAGTGCTATGGTATTGCATTTTTACTTTTGAATACTGTTATTTTACTATGTACGAAAAAATGTTGGCATCATAGGAATTTAAACATTGCTGATATCAAATGAAGTTGTCTGTGGATACTTCTGTGTCAATTATCATTGTCTAGAAAGCAAGAATTACTTTTTGATTTTGAGCATGTACTTCTCAGTTTTCAAATTTCTGAATGGGGTGGGTACCTACATTTATTTTACAGCAGTTTGAAATCAAGTGTAAATCCCTATTTACAACATGTGCAAGTCTTTATATGCCTCTAAAAAATTATGTACCTTGATCAACGTGAGCAATAATTTAGTATATACTGCACAGTAATAATTTTATATAATACACAATTTGGTTGACATGAAATAAATGATGGCATTATTAAATTGTTATTCAAGGGGCATGGAATGGACCATAGGTGCAGGTTAATTGCATATTTCTATGCTATCCTAAGGAGGCCTGTATCCCTAGGGAGACTCGTAGCTATAGAAACAACTCCTATCTTTTGTATCTAGTTTTCATTATTTCTCTGTTGTCACGTTTTTGTTTTTTCTTCTTTTTTATTAACCTGCTGCTTTTGTATTCATGCTATTATGGTTGGAAACACATTTTCTATTTAAGGGAATCGAACGGTTTTAGCCTATGAAATATTCAGAAATTTATAAAAAAATACCTCATGAGTGAAATAAGCTCTGAGATATTCACAACATGTTTATAACATTTGAATGGATGTTGAGAACCCTAAAATTTTTGGAATTTACCCATACCCATACCCATATTTACCCAGAGTAAAAATATTATTCGGGTAGTTATTCGAACAGAAATAATATCGTTAATTCACAGAGCTTTTAAAATTTCATCGTCCCACAAGTTGTTCCATTTAGAGATAAATTATTTGCAAAATTATTTCTGTTTGAATAATTACCAGAAGAAAATTTTTACTAGTGAATTACGGAAATTTTTGAGTAGAAAGTTTACTGCAAAGCCAAGAATTCTTATTGTGGCAAAGCTGAGGTTGTATTTTCAGTTACCTTTTATAGGATCCCACAAGAGAAAATGAAAATGGAAGTTGTAACAACAGTTAAGAGGTTTTTTCCACAAATAAACCCTTGCTCATGTTTTAAAAATGATAGGAAACTCGGATCATATTTTAAGCAAAGGGATACTTCGAATGTGATGTAACGCACCTCAGTTGTATATCAATATACATGTGACCGCTGCAAGCGCTCTTACATTGGTAGCACTGATCTCCAATTGTTTGTGAGGTGTGCATAACACAGGGGAGTCTCTTTCTGCACCAGCTGTAACCTTACCAAACCATCCAACTCATCTGTAGGAGAACACTGTTTGAAGAAAGACCATATTTTTAAAAATACAAATTTTGAAAGTTTGAATTCAACGTCAAATTTGTCCGATCTCCGCATTTTAGAATCGATATACATTTTAAACGACCGTCCATCAATAAATGAGTGTGACACGGTGGTGAAACTTTCTATTGTTTGCTGAAATTTTGTATAGTGTTTTGTTTTATCATGTCTTTTAAATTTCATTATCTTACATCACATTTATTCAGAAGATTTATAGTTACAATGTTTAAATACTTAGATTTATTGTATTTCAAAATACTAAAGATGGATTTTTTATAATCCAAAACGTTTGTTTTTTATCATGATATTCTTAGCCACGTTGGTTTTCCTTTTTATCCTATGTTCATTTATGTTGCCAGAATTATATTTTGCTATTGTACCATGAAAAATTACCAAGATTTTTTTCATCTCTCTTCTTTTTCAGATCTTTTAATATTGACTAGCATGTAGTAACTTAAATATCTGATTTTCTACCACATAAATAGAATTTGTGTTGTTGGATACTTCAGTATGGCTGCCAATGCTGTTGAGAGGTCAGCTCACAGCGTGCCTGTACCACGATTGTACAAGTTCTGCTCAAAAGTGCTGGCAGAATATTTTCAGTTCAAGGGCAAAATTCCTAAACTTATTCTGCAACTTGCAAGAAAAGAACCACGTTCGGTAAGTTATGATGAGGACTTGTCTATTGTTTATAATGGCTATCAATCAAATTTGCCGTAATGATTTGTGCTAACCATTGCTTGTTGCCAGTTATAGATGAGATATAAGGTGGCTATTTCTGGTGTACTATTAGTAGCTGAAATTCTACTATGTCTAACTCTGCAACAGTGTTATTGTTTTTTGTCACTAAAGATGTGAAATAATGAACAAAATTTTCTAATTGACTGTGCAGCTATTTCTGCCAAAAAATTCTTCGAGTTTAAATTATGGTTAGAATGGAAATGATATCGTAGGTTCAGATTCAATATTTTATTTAGATTTAGAAGATTAAGGGGGGCCAATGGTTTTTTCCCATGAAACTTCAAAAATTGATAAAAAACACTTCAGGAGCGAAATAAGCTTGGAGGTTTTCACAACATGTTTAGAACATTAGAATAGATGTTCAGAGCCTTGAAATTTTTTAAATTTGCCCATACATTTGCCCGTTGAGGTTACATTGTGTTATCAGAGCACAGTGAGTAGTTTTATTTCACCATGTCTATTAGTACCTTGAATGAAGAAGCTTATCTCAGCTGCTCTCATGTTGAAAGATTTGCAATTATGAATGTATTTCTCTTAGAAAGAATGGGTGTGTTCTGTGATAGTCTACTACGATTTGGTTTAGTATATAAAGTAAAGGTTATTAGGAACTTAGATGAAGAACAAAAAAGGTCTTTCCTCCAACTATACCATGGGATACAGATTATTATTTTTTGTGTATGGATGTTATGTTGAGTTTGCTGTAGAATTTTTTCATGGTCAGAAATGTTTTCTGCTACTTCGACGCTTTGCCTCTGGCTGCCTTGAAAATAGTTTCATGCCAAATCCTATTCATTACTTTTCAAAATACAATATTCAGAGGCACACTTCTGGTTAGAGCTGATTTGCTATACACTTAGTTTGGATTAGCCTATCCCATATTGACCATGAAAAAGTAAACCCAACTTTAAATGTTAATAACTTTAGATTAAAATATTTTAGTTTCATTTGTTGCAATACACACAGAGATATGTATCCTAACTACAAATCTTTAGGTCTGAGTATAAATAATATTCAAGTCATCTGAAAATATACTTTCAAATATAAATTTTCTAGTTACGTAACTCATCGTTGTGCAACTTACAAAAGAGCAATGCATTTTTGTCAACAAAGTCTACGTGGGAACCAAGAGTTTAAAGGAAGTTTGAAATAAATTCAAAAAGAGATTTCCTGAAAGACGTGCATGCTATAACTCATTTTTTAGAATGTTACAATGACCATTTAGCTTTTGTATCATTTATTATCTTATTAGAATGTCATGTGCAACTCACATTTTTACAACTATTATTTATCTCATTACTGATACAACCAATTTTATTGTGACTTAACATTTTTCTCCCCCTAATACATGAAACATAATTACATTATCTTCATTCACTGTGAAGTTATTGACATTTAAAGTTGAGTTTACTTCTTATGGTCCTTACGGTATAGTTTGGTGATGCGCATCTTTTGTTGCAGATGGTTCATCTGGCAAACAAACTGTTGTTTGCACTTGATGCTGAGCTGGATGTCATCAAAGCTGCCATTGAAAATATTGAAGTCATGAACAACAATCCAGGTTTAAGGTATGTGCTTGGCAAGAATGTGTTTACTTATTTCAAATACTGGTAAAGCTCTTATAACGGTCGATCTTAGAACGGGACTCTCCTACAACGGGTAGGATGCAGTTTATTGGTAGTTATAACGGGTATGTTTTGCTCCTACAACGTCTATTTTAATTTGATATTTATTACTTAGTTTTACTGTTCTTATAATATACTGAATGACTATTTGTTATGATAAAGACACTATTACTATCAACCCAGTATGAACTATTAATGTTTAAAAGTATTTATATGCTATTTAAATTCTTGATTTGTATTTCATTTCATTTATCATTAACCATTTTCTTCGATAAGCAAGTTCTTTAATTGTTCTGTGTTGAGTAACCACAATAAATATTTTTAGCAAGATAGTCGTAGTACAATTATCAATGAAAAAGAACATCTGCCAACAAATTCGGCAGCAAAGCCGGTTCCTTCTTTCCACCAAATCCTGTTAGCAGTGTGCTGTGATTTTTTGAATTATATTTGATCATCCTACTCAGAATGGTTCAAGCTGAAAATAAAAGCGTAGCAAATGAAAAGGTATGCAATAAAGGGTGTCGTAAACAAATTAGTGTTGAACAGAAACTAAGCATATTGAGCAAACTAAATAATGGCTGCTCTATTGGCCAAGCTGCTAAGTTGTTTCAACTTCCAAAATCTACTATTGATACGATTAAAGCTAATCGTGAAAAGATATTAGAGTGTGGCGGAGAGCTCTCATTAAATGTCGCAAAAACAACAATGACGCAAAATTTGACATTGCACAAACAGAAAAACTCCTACACACGTGGATCGTTTCCCAGAGTGAGAAAGGGGCCACATTGAGTGAGCATTTGATTATATCCAAGGCCCTCTCGATATTTCAAGATCTCAAATTAGGCGGCCATTCCAATTGTAACTTTTCAGCGTCTCATGGTTGGTTTGAAAAATATAAGGAAAGATTTAATTTGAGAAGTGTATTATTGAGTGGTGAATCTAGAAGTGCTGACAGGGAAGCTGCTTCGCATTTTATTGAAGAGTTTAAGGACATTATTTCCGAGGGAGGATACTCTCCACAGCAAGTTTTTAATTGTGATGAGAGGGGTTTGCTGTAGAAAAGATGCCATGTAGAACATATACTACGTACAATGAAAGGAATGTGGCTGGATTTAAAAATAGGAAAGATAGAGTTACCTTACTCTTAGGTGGAAATGCGTCAGGAGATGTAAAACTGGAACCCTTGTTGTTACATCGAGCAGAAATCCAAGAGCGTTGAAACATGCTTACAAAAACAGCTTACCAGTGATATGTTGCAGCAATCGCAAGGCTTGGGTGACTAAAAAGTTTTCAGCGAGTGGTTTCAAGGTTACTTTTTTCCCTTTTATTGCGAATTACAATGCTGAACATGGCCTGGAAAACAAAGCTCTGCTTCTACCAGATAATGCTTTTGGCACCCTACCGATTTGGAAATGAATCATCCGCACGTCAAAGTTGTGTTCATCCTTCGAATACTACTAGTATTTTGCAACCCATGGACCAAGGGATTATCTCCATTTTCAAGGCAAGTTATTTACGACAAATGATGACCAAAATTCTAACTTTCACATCGACATCAGAAGATAATGTGACTTCTTTTTGGAAACGGTTCAATATAAAGTTTGCTTTAGAAATGATTGAAATTGCCTGGGATAGTGTAATAACGAAAGCGTTAAATGGCGTTTAGAGAGAAATATGGCCTCAATGTGTGACTGCAAAGCGAAGTCTTGCTCGTGAAATTTTTGAAAATTGCGCCAAAGAAATTTGTGATCTTTCCGAGAAGGCAGGTTTAACAGGAATAACTATTGAGGAATTAGAAAAAGAATTGATCGAAAGTGACGACAGCTTTACGAACAAAGAACTCATAGTAATTGAACATGCAAACGTCATCAACAATATGAAATTAAAGGAACAAAATAAAATCTTGAAGAAACAAAATTTGTTAGAAATATTAGACCTCGCAGATAAACTTAAGGATAAAGTATACAACTTTGAAGACAACAAAGAACTGAGTGCTACATTTTCTTTAGTATTAGATGGATTCATGGCTAAATACAGATCGAAGATATAAGAGATGAAATAAATATATATTTTTGAGTTTTGTACGTTAAAATACGTTTCATTTGCCAATTTGCATCATTGTGAAACTGCCAAAATCATATTTATTTAGTTTCTTTAGTTCCCGTAAATTATTCATGTAATATATTTAAATATGTTAATAATGATAAATGTCTTTAAATTAATACCGTCATTGAACAACGTTCAGACTGTTGTCATAGTTCAATAAACTATTTTCTATTAAAGGCTATTATAAAAGATGTTTGTGTTGTAAACTAAAGTAAATGTGCCAATTGCATAACGAGACTTGTCGCCTACAACGGGTGTTTTTCTAGAACAAATTCCTCCCATAATAGGAGCTTCACCAGTATTCAATTTAATATCAAGTTAGTATGCAGTGAGCTAGAATAAGTAAACCAGATTGTCATTCTTTCTACAGAAATGAGTGTTTGCCAAGTTTGAGATTTGTGCTTGACAGGTAAATGTTTACCTCTTCCTAATATTTTATTTGATAGCTAGTTAGTATGCAGTGAGCTAGGTTAAGTAAACTGGTTTGGCATTGGTTCCTTAAGAACTGAGTGTTTCAGTTGACTTTTTTCTAGGCTTTTATGGTCATGCTTGTGAAATTGGGAAAAATAATTTCTTCCTATTAATTTAAATTTAAACCCAAGAGAACTTAGGATAGCACCCTAGTAGGAATGAATAATCTAAGAACATGAAAAAGAGAATATAAGAAAATTAAAGGCATTGATTGGTCAAAGACTTATGTAACCTGTGGTGTGAGGAATATTTGAAGTAAACCCTTTGTAGAACTCTTACATTTGTATTATCTTACCATAATTTTTGTTTAATCTATAGAAACAACCATCTTTGTAGTTTATTGTAGCATTTATGATAATTTATATAAGCATGAACTTTACTTTTATGGAGGGCCTTGAGGGAGGAAGAGAGAATAATGCTGGTTCATAAAAGTGTTTGTCTATTTGTTCAGCTGAACTTCTTGTTAAACTAACACTAGAGGGAGGGACAAAGTTGGAGATGTTAAGGAAATAAACTGAAGAAAAGAGTTGTGTGGTTACATTGCTTGTTTCAGGTGATGGATGATATTAGGTCAGTGGCAGTCCCATGGCTAAATTTGCTGTTAATTTCTTGGAATTTTTAAATATTCCAGAAAGTATCACTGTTCTACAATATCTAAATATTTTTCATTTAAATTAACAGGAAGCAATATTTTGTGAAAAATTTAGGAATAATGTTCAAGGGAAAATAATGGAAGGGAAATTCCACACTGTGACCACTAGACAGAGAAAAAAATCCTTGATAATTAGTGTTGACACCTGTAGGTTTGGCTCATCTGTTTTCTTCTCCATCAAAGAGAAGTGCAGTGAAATCCATGTGCCAAATTTTCTAAGCATATCTTAGCTTATATTGTAATTTCAACCATCTTTGATATCTATACTAAAATGCTCCTATGGATTTTCATCATTCAGTGCATGTAGATTCAATTCCTTTGGCTGGTTCTATTGACCACTTTTGTGCCATCTTTCTACACGCTTCTCCACTTTCTTTCATTGACTCATTATCCTGAACCAGTAACCTGTCATTTTGTTTTTACTCTGGCAGATATAAGATGGCCATTGTAATAGCAGCTGACGTGCTGCTCAACAAAGTACAATCCAAGCGGTTCTCCACTTTCTTTCATTGACTCATTTTGAACCCATAGCTTGTCAATGTTTGTGCTCTGGCAGATATGAGATGGCCCTGTTGATAACAGCTGGCATGCTGTTAAACGAATCATTCTACACGGTTTTTCATTTTCTTTCATTGACTTGTTATTTTGAACCTGTTGCTTCTCAATGTTTATGCTCTGGCATATATGAGATGGCCTTTATGATTGCGGCTGACATGTTGCTCAATAAATCTTTCTATGCAGTTCTCCACTTTCTTTCATTGACTCATAATTTTTGACTCATGACCCATCAATGTTTATGCTCTGCTGCTTAAAGGGACGCAAACGCTTTTCCTATGCATTCTTTGAAAAATAAAGAAAAATACTTCCGGAGGGAAATTAGGTCTTGTTTACTCGCAGCATCTTTATAACATTCAAATACACAATTGTAGCCCAGGAGTTTTTGTAATTTACCCATACCCCTCTCCAACGAAAAGTTTTTCAAATTTCAATTTCTCAGCCAATATTGTATATAGAGACAAATGTTTTTTTTTGTGTTCGATTTACAATCAAAATATCTACAATAGCTAGTTCAAGTTTTTTCTCAAATAAAAAAATTTGACAGCTGTTTGAATATTAAAAACACAGTTGTTTTATTTCTATGGACTAGCATTTCTAGTTCTCACTTTGCTCTCTACAATGCAAAAAATATCTCAATAGCTTCAAAACTGAAGGAGAGATTGGCTGTCAAAGTCAATGACCCACATTTTGAGAAATAAGTCTAAAACATTTTAGATAAGTCTTCCATAGTTGTAATAAGTCACTAATACTTGCTGCCAACTGCAGAGGGCTCCGAACGATTTTTCCCTATGAAATATTCAAGAATTAAAAGGAACAACTTCCGGAGCGAAACAAGCTCTGAGGTATTCACAGCATGTTTATAACATTTCAATAAACATTTATAGCCATAAAGTTTTGGGAATTTAGCCATGCTCCCTTCCCCTCTCCCCCCCTCTCCAGAGGCAAATTTCTTAAAATTTCAATTTCTCAGCCAATATTGTACGTGGACAATCAGTTTTTTTTGTTCGATTCACAAAAAAGATATCAACAAATGTCCGAGACAGTTTTTTGATATCGCTTCAGAATTTTTTTTTACGTAATTTAGAATTTTTAAAACCCAATTTTTATATTTTTGTGCAATAAAAAAATTTCTAATCGACTTATCAAAAAACAATTTTGGAGATTTATAGTACCCACCTTGATCTTTACGATGCAAAAAGATTTCCTCCATTGGTGAAAAACTGTAGCTGGAATTGCCCCTCTAAGTTAAAAGCATCTTCGGCCAGAGCGAACAGCTGCATTTGATATTTATTCTAGGCATTTCACTGGACGGACAAGCACAAAACCACTCACTAAAAAGGTCAAGAGACCACTAAACCTCTCTAATGAATGGGCAGTTGTCTAAAAAAGAAAAATTTTTGAGCAACCAACCACAGCTTAGGAGAGCCGCAGCTGGTCTTTGAGTGCAACTGCAGGGGAGAGGGGCAATTTGGAGGTAATTATGGGGGTTTGGGGTGCCAACACGGGACAAATGACGGTTCTACGTGATAGAGGAAGAGAGAGCTTAGGAGCATTTTCAAGCAATAATCTCATTTTTGGTTTGGGCCCCAAAAAACCGTTCGCTTCCCTTAACAAGATTCATGCTCGTAAATCTTTCTATGTAGTTCTCATTTTTCTTTCATTGAAATATTCTGAATCTGTAGCCTGTCAAAATTTACACTGTGACAGATATGAGATGGCATTTGTAATAGCAAGTGATATCCTGCTCAACAAAGTGCAATCCAAGCAGTTTTCCACTTTTTTCAGTGACTCATTATTTTGAACTCGTAACCTGTCAATGTTCATGTCGTGACAGATAGCTCAACGAAGTCCATTCCAAGCGGTTGTCTTTTTTCTTTCATCGACTCATTATTTTTTACCCATAACCTGTCCATGCTTATACTGTTGCAGATATGAGATGGCCCTTGTAATAGCAGCTGACATGCTGCTCAACGAAGTACAATCAAAGCGATTCGAGCGTCCTTGCAAACCTGTACTAGCCATGCTCGAGGTGCGGGAGCAGCTGCAGAAGGAGTACGAGAAATGCCGGCAAGAAGCCCCGGCTGCGGGTGACAGGTACAAGCCACGCTGGGTGTGTGTCAACACCCTCCTCATGTCTGCCTCTGAAGCCAAGCAGCACTTGGCTGAGTTGGGATACTCTCTCAAGCTCTGCTCTCCTAGATCTTATGAACAGTTTTTGCTCAGCGCAAGGGTGAGTCAAACAAAGTATCCAACTCATAATTTTTAGGGCTGTTATGTGTCTCTTTTGGGCTTGTTTTTGTTTTGGGTTGCATGTATTATTGAATTTTTCCCTCAGGGGAAATAAGTTCTTATGAAACAATACTGATTTTTGAGTCTTGAATGCTGTTTGCATACAGCAGAATTTGTGCCATGGTAGGCTTCAAGCTTTCACTAATGCTAATTAGGTATTGGCTATTGTGGTAGTCCATAGCCATTTGATTTCATTTTTTCACATGATCATCTATTCTGAGTTTTCCCTTACCCTTTCCTATTTCTACCATTGTATTTCAGATTTCATGATATGATACCAAAACTGTTCAGTTATTTTGAATGTGAACTTGAAATTTTGTATCTTTTCATTTCAGTTTTTGTTGAGATATTGTGAAACATTTAATGCAATGTCTCACATTTTGAAAACACTCGCATGAAAATTTTTGTAAGCAGATACAAAATCTTGAAGAGTTGCAAAGTTGGATGGGGAGACTTAAACTAATTTATAATCTAATTTACTGCACATAGTTTTCAGTGTTTGCATGACTCAATGCAAGTGATCCTTATCAGGAACTGGCGGAGCACGAGTTCATGGAGGACTTCCACTTCCCTGAGATGCTGGTGTTCTCGCCTCTCGGTCTCCGCAACTGCCACCTCGTGGCCACGGGGAAGCTGCTCATGCAAGACAAGGTACAGATCCCACTCTCTTTAGGTAGTTCTTGAATGCAGTGCAATCATTTTTTAATATTCTGGAAAACACAATTAATTACTCTTACCAGTGTGCGTGACAGTCAGAAATGACGAGATTTGGTATTTTCACTGCATAAATCTTCCAGATGTGAATGACAATCAAATATATCCATCCTAATAGTGCCTGCGATTAGTGATGTACCGATGCATCGGTATCGGCATCAGCAGTATCGGTCATTTTCATTGGTATTGGTATCGGCAAAATTCAGCCGATACTATACCAATACTTTCCAGTGATACGTATTTTATCATGAAAATGAAGGTCATAAATTGTGACATTAAAAGTATCTAACCTAATAATACCCGTTGTGTGTTTATTTATATAATTGG
Organism: Morinoia aosen; assembly: GCA_030386875.1. Taxonomy (NCBI): domain Eukaryota; kingdom Metazoa; phylum Arthropoda; class Malacostraca; order Amphipoda; family Talitridae; genus Morinoia; species Morinoia aosen. Next base: position 65,482,831 of record CM059570.1, on the reverse strand, counting down.
TGTCCGCTTCTTGAGAAACATAGGATGTCCAGTGTGCGGTATCATGGATTCCCGAACATCTCAGTGTTACATTGGAAAAAGGCCCTTACATGCATTGATATGTTTGATATTTAATCAGGAGAGATTTGGTTAGGATAGGTTAGGACAGGAAAGGTTGAGTAATGTTGACGGAATTTTTTCACGGGTCCACCTAGGTTAACGATGACATGGTCCATAGAATTTCCACGGATCCTGCTACTCCCTAAAAATACCCTTTGTTTATTTGCTTGTAGTCCATTTCTTCCATTTCTCTGTCACGCTCATAAATTTAGCCATAATGACCGTATCTGTGATACGAGTTTCACCAGTGCGCAAGTACAATAATATTTTGTATCACGGGTACTGTTATGATAAATATATTTGTTAGTCATCCACGTCTGGAAAATTTGTTCTAGAAAGGTATTGAATCCCGTCATTTTTGGCGGGCCGTGCACACTAGTAATCAAATAAAGAGCCTATTCATACCTAGTAAATTAGTTAGCTAACTGTTGAATTACAGCGTTTAACCAGTACCTGCTAACTGAATTTACTACTTTTAACTCCCGATGAGTCACGAACAGTCAGTGAGTGAAAGCTATGTAGCTTGAATAGTTACACAGTAAAAACACAGTAGCGACATGAAAGCTATGTAAGTAACTTGAATAGTTACACAGTAAAAACACAGTAGCGACATGAAATTATTATACTTTTACAACTAAAACCTATATAGTTTGGCCCAATTTCCATTTCTTAACCTATGTGACAGGCTAACAAAAATCAAATTAAATAAATGAAGTTGAAGGCGCATTTTAAATTTTTTTAAAATTTAATATAGAAGTAGCTGAAAATTCTATTTTAATTTAGCATGTAAATCGCCATACATTACGAATCTTACATTTTTCTTCTATTTTAAGATGTTTGAAAAATTTACGAACAATCTTATAGTTGGTTGCGTGTTTGCAGATCTTTTCGGTTTTGGGGCCTATCCAACTTTAATGTTTTCTTTTCGCCAAATTATGTATTTTGGTGTGAAAAACTCGAAAATGATAACCATTTTGTGGAGAAATTATTCATTAAGTGTTACTAACCAAATCTAACCAAGGGTATAATTTCAAACACCTCACTGTTAATCATGGTGAAAACTTCGTGGACCCTGCAAGAAGGGCACTCACTCAAATGATTGAGAGTGCATAGCATAGTCTAAAAATGGAAAAAAAAATTCAGGGAGGCACTCACCGACAAATGATGGACTCGTATCTGTGTGAATTTGCGTGGCGAAAACGTACCGAGAAACTGCAGTATTTGCATAAAATATTAATGGATATAAGCAAATTTCAGGCTTAATAAATAATTTCTCCACAAAATGGTTATCATTTTCGTTTTTTCACACCAAAATACATACTTTGGCATAAAGAAAGTGCTAAAATTTGACAGGCCCCTAAACCGAAAAGACCCGTGTTTGCTTCTGCACACAGTGTGTTAGTACTACTATTACTACTATATACTACTATACTACTATACTACTATTACTACTGTATACTACTTGCGTTCACGTTCTTATTTCTGAGACTAAATGCTACATTATATTACTAGTTTAGGCCTGTAAATGGAGAAAAATATTATTTTTAATTAGTTTAGTCAGACAATAACTTCAGTTGGCAAATAGCGATTGCTAAACAGTGAATACATGTTTGTTCATACAAGCTGATGACGGTATCATACAAAATAAAGCGGAAAGATGGCGCAATCGAAAAACTTTGTGCGGGAAACGAATCAAACGATATAGTTAACATAGCCAGAGCAGTTTTATCATTCCTCATTGAAAACTTTATTGTCAATATTGTTATATTATTAGATACTAGTGTGCACGGCCCGCCAAAAATGACGGGATTCTATACCTTTCTTGAAGAAATTTTTCAGATGTGGATGACAAACAAATATATCCATCCTAACAGAACCTGTTATAAAAATATTCTTGTACATGTGCACTGGTGAAATCATATCACAGATACGGTCATTATAATTATCCAAATGAGGGTGACAGAGAAATGGAAGGAGCAAACTCTTAACAAATAAACCATGGGTATTATTGGGTAGTAGCAGGACCCGTGGATATTCCACTGACAATGTCCATCATTAAGTTAAGTGTACCCATGGAAAAATTCCGTCAACATTACTTACCTATCCTAACCTATCATGTCCTAAACGAATCTATCCTGATAAAATGTCAAACATATCAATGCTTGTAAGGCCATCTTTCAGTACACTGAGGAATTCGGTATCCATGAAACCGCAAACTCAGACATCCTATGTTCTTGAGAAGCGGACACCAAGCATGTAAATAAATAAACACACAACGGGTATTATTAGGTTAGATATTAGTAAATAATTTTATTATAACACCCATGTAGGGCTTATAATGGTTTTATTTTAATATAATTGTAAAAGTATTGGTATTGGTAGTAGTATCGATCAAAGTATCGGTATTTCCAAGTATCGTAGTATGTGTATCGAAGAAAAAATGGGTATCGGTATCGGCCGAAAAAATGGTATCGGTACATCACTACCCGCGATTAGAAAATTCTGGTACTTGTGCAGTGGTGAAACGCGTATCACAGATACGGTCATTAAGTATCCTTTTAGAGCGTGAAAGAGAGACGGAATAACCAATTTAATTTCAATGAGATTCCCATTGTGATAACATAATGAAAATTACATGCAAAAAATATGATAATTTATTTATTCATTTATTTAAACATGTTTCGTTAAAAAGCAGACCATATTTTGCGTGTAGTAATTTCTCATTTTTCTTTTCGATTCTTCCAAATAATCCTATGCATTCTTCATTTAAAAATTGAAATAATTGTCTTATATTAGAAATTTCGCGCGACCGGTTTTGCTCATCGTCGAGCATCTTCAGGCGGATAGAATTAGTTAAGACGTGATGCTAAAAAAGGGTATTTTATTTTTCCTTTTCAGTGGCGATTAAATTTGACCCGTGTGGAGAGGTAGCTCGGAGGAGAATGAGCTAGGGGTGTGTGTACGTGAGGGTGGTTTCTGTACAGTTGTAGTGGAAAAATGCAGGTTGACATGGAGAGATGGAGAGGAAGAGTATGTGCTGTCCTGTACAGTTGACGCCGTAAACGAGGTCGGAGGATGTACAATTGGTCATGTGTCATATAGGGTAAGTTGCAAAAATTCGTCCATTTCGAATTTCCGTACACACCAAGCATATTTTACTTTAACAAGCTAATATGAAGTTGAAGTTCATCGAAAAGTGGTTCACGTGTAACTGCTGGTTTATAATATTGTATAATTGCCACACACCGCAAATAAGTATCACTGTTTGAACAAAAATGACAGCCCAAGTGAATGACCTGCGTTTCAGTTGTTTATGAAGTTGTCACACCTTAATTGACTACCATTTTGCATCGCCGACTAAAAATTTTTCCGTTGACGAAGTTGTTGTGTTAGGCGATGTCGTACCTGTGTGAGTGTTGACAGCTGTAGTGCTGCCATTTTACAGAGTTTTATTTCTCCCTTTGTTTGTTTCTGAGGTGTACTAAATTTCGAATATTTTAACGGCTTGTGTTATTACTTCGTTCACATGTACGGAGTTTTGAAGAAATCATTTATATCAATTCGTTTGTTCGTACAACGTTTTTCTTTAAGTTTCTCATTGTTTATGATCCTTAATATCTTTTCAGGTATAGATTTTATAGTTTATGAATTGGACCGGCAGGCCGCAGCCGAGACGGTTCAAGAAACGGTTTTTGAAAAGTACAGAAATTTCTTGAGAATTTCTTGAGTCCTACTTCGAACTTTAGTCCACCACTTGTAACTTTTGAAAGAATGCACCTATCGACTTCAAATGACTCCAAAACGAAAGAACAAAACATTTTCTACAAAGGTGTTATAATCACATTCAAAAAATTTTCCTGAGAAGTACAGAAATTCTTCGATAAAAATGTTTGATTCGCGTGCCATCGCGAGCTCGAAAGGGTCAACTAAAGTCTTTCGACGGCGCGTGAGTCGTACAGGTTCATCGCAGAATTTATGTACTTTTCAGAAACAATTTTGAATGTGTTTATAACACCTTTGTAAAAAATGTTTTGTTCTTTCGTTTGAGAGTAATTTAAAGTCGATAGGTGCATTCTTTCAAAAGTTACGAGTGGTGGACTGAAGTTTAAAGTAGGACTCAAGAAATTTCTGTACTTTTCACAAACCGTTTCTTGAACCGTCTCGGCTGCGGCCTGCCGATGCCTTGCACACGCTCTTGAAGCGTTGTTTTTGAAACGCCATATTTGTCACTTGCGTTGCGTATACTCAAACTTCCATTTTTTATCTCTGCTAATGCGTGAACGAGATCATCATTGCAGTAGTGGTGTGTTTTACGAGGAGCCATAATTTAAGGTCAACATTCGTCCCAATTCATACCGGCATGCCGCAGCCGAGACGGTTCAAGAAACGGTTTGTGAAAAGTACAGAAATTTCTTGAGTCCTACTTTAAACTTCAGTCCACCACTCGTAACTTTTGAAAGAATGCACCTATCGACTTGAAATTACTCTCAAGTTGTTATAAACACATCCAAAAAAGTTTTCTGAAAAGTACAGAAATTCCTCAAAATGAACCTGTACGACTCACGCGCCGCCGAAAGACTTGAGTTGACCCTTTCGCGCTCGCGATGGCACGCGAATCAAACATTTTTATCAAAGAATTTCTGTACTTCTCAGGAAAATTTTTTGGATGTGTTTATAACACCTTTGTAGAAAATGTTTTGTTCTTTCGTTTGAGAGTAATTTGAAGTTGATAGGTGCATTCTTTCAAAAGTTACGAGTGGTGGACTAAAGTTTGAAGTAGGACTCAAGAAATTCACGAAAAACTTCTGTACTTTTCACAAACCGTTTCTTGAACCGTCTCGGCTGCGGCCTGCCGGTATCAAAACGTACGTATCAAATCCATTAAAAATGAACACGCTATTATATTACAAAAAATTTGAACGCTCACAGGTAACTTTAGCGCTAAACAAAAATATAAATTTCAATTTAGAGGGTGTACGAACTTTTGTGATGAGATTCGAAACGTGGTCGAAATTTTAAATTAATTTCGAATTTGGTACGAACTTTTGAAAATTTCAGTTGGACAAAGTGTTCGCAAAGCAAGTTGTTTTTTCATATCAAGATTTGAAAGATCCTTTTTAGAGCAAAGCACGATGAACCCAATGCATTTGCGCTTTTTTGACGGTATTTGCTGCAGCAATAGCGATCTTGAGAACCGTTTGAGAGGGTTTTAAGCTTGAACCGTTGAAATCGGACGAACATTCGGACTTTACCCTAGGTCGTGAATTAATTTGAGAGTGCGAGTTGCTCCAGTGTTCTGTAGGTTGATCTTTGGTTTGTTTTTTTGAATCAAGATTACTTCGGTGATGCTAAGTCTGTTCTGTTGCGTTTCTTTGCGTAATATTTTTGTATTTGCAACTAATAATAATTTTGAAACCAAGGAGATACCTGGTATTTTATTATACAATATAGATTGATGTTATTAAATTTTTAATTTATTTATTTATTTAAGGAGATACCTGGTATTTTATTATACAATATTGATTGATGTTATTAAATTTTTAATTTATTCATTTATTTAAGGAGATACCTGGTATTTTATTATACAATATAGATTGATGTTATTAAATTTTTAATTTATTTATTTATTTAAGGAGATACCTGGTATTTTATTATACAATATAGATTGATGTTATTAAATTTTTAATTTATTCATTTATTTAAGGAGATACCTGGTATTTTATTATACAATATTGATTGATGTTATTAAATTTTTCATGAATGGTGTGGATACCATCAGGTGAGCTACCTCTCACCGTCAGTGTGCGGCGTGACGCCAGGCGAGGTGGTGATCGATGCGTGCGCTGCTCCTGGCAACAAGAGCACCGTTCTCGCTGCGCTCCTCAATAACCACGGGTGAGCTTTTATGAGAGAACCTAGTGCATAACTTGCTGTGTATTATTATCATTTATTAACTAAACATAAATTGATTCTTACATTTGAGAAATTTGATATCACATTACCTTACACTTTGACTGCGGGAGGTAAAACTGAAGTTCAATATTCAACTTCAATTTGAAGTCAATTGTAGAAAGTAATTCTGAAATTAACAAACATGAACTGAATTGTGCCTTCATTTGATCTTGATTAAGTTTTTATGAAGATTGAGTTTGTGAGTACTGGTCGATCAGCAGCATTATGGAAATCACCTTCGGATATCACCGGTCGCTCACGTCGCAGTCAAAGTGTCAAGTTTCGCATGCGTATGCTTCAGCTGTCAGAAATGGCAGTTCTAAAGTTAGAGCTTGTAATCAATATAAAAAATTGCGAAAATTTAGTAGGTATGCAAACAACAACCTTATCATTTTAATATGAAGGGATGCATGTATGCACTGACTCAGACATCTCCTAGTGTATAGGGTCATGAAATACCCATAAAAATAACTATTGTATTGTATAAAAATAAGTTTAGAATATTTGTGCCACTAGTGTGAGGATATATTGATTATATGTGTTTCTGTGCTCTCCTAGTGTATAGGGTAAGATACACAAATAGGAATAACTTAAGAATGTTTGAACAGTTAGATAAAAGGAAGTACAAATGTAATAATGAATATCTTGCAAGCAAATTTTATAATTCCATCTTTAGTGCTGAAACATACAAAAAGGTCGAGTATAGAAACCTTTAGTGTGGCCGTGTACTGATTCATGTGGACGTGACTCTCCAGGTTTATCTAATGTACTGTTTCAGTCCTCTCCTAGTGAATGTCATGAAGTACCAATAGAAACCAATTCTGAATATTTGTATCATTGGTGTGAGTCATGAAATTCATTTAATTTTCAAGTTATATATTTTTTGCATGTATAAAGTCATGAGACACCAATAAAAATAACTTCAGAACGTTATACCATTAGTGTGATCGTATACTCACTCTAATGGACGCTATACCCAGGAAGCTTATCTGATAGCACATTAGATAAGCTTCCTGTGGGTAACATTCATATGTCTTCTCTTAGTGTATAGAGTCGTAAATACCACTAGAAATAACTTTAAAATATTGATTCAGTTAGTGTGAAGATATGTAGATGGATTCCTATTGACATGACCCCCAGGAAGCTGATCTGCGTAGAGCTGAACGAGGACCGGTTCTCAGTACTACGGAGGCGCGTGAAGCACCACGGCGTTCGGTGCGCGAGTTTTATCAACAGCGACTTCTCTTCCCTCGCTCCTGAGCAGTACGAGGGGGTCACTACCGTGCTCCTAGACCCCTCATGTAGCAACTCCGGTATGTGCTCCTGCGTATTCCAAATTTAATGCTTTGACTGCACTGGCAAGCATCCTTCTTCCTTCCTCTCTGCTAATTCCAAATTTAACACTTTGACCGCATTTGGTTTAACTGAATTTCACCATTCAACTCGGAATTCGAGTTCATTTTCAAGATAAATTTTGAGAAATAATGTTAAATAGATCATGCCTTCATTTAGTTTTCTCTAAGTATTTATCGAGGCTGCTCACTCGAAGCATTTAGCTCACTCGAGGCATTGAGTGAGTACAGGCTGCAAGGCATTGGGTGCAATGAGGAAAGGTTTTGAATGCAGGAGTTTGAGTATGGGTGCTAAGAGGAGACTGTTCAAAAACTTGATCATGCCAGTTTTGCTCTATGGGCAGAGTCTTGGGGTTTGAGAGCAGTTGAAAGGAGGAAGCTGGATGTGTTTGATATGAAGTGTTTGAGGAGCATGTATGGAGTAACAAAAAGAGATAGGATCAGCAGGAATGAGTTGGTTAGGGGGCAGACGGGTGTTGTCAAAAAGATTAAGCGGGCGGGTGGAGGAAAGAGTGCTTGGATGGTTTGGGCATGTTGAAAGAATGAATGTTGAGCGGCTGGTAAAAAAGATTTATACGTCGGAAGTGAGTGGTATTAGAACACAAGGTAGGCCACGGATGAGTTGGATGGATGGGGTGAAACGTGCTTTGTATGAGAGGGATTTGACTGTGGACGTGGCGAGAGGGATGACTGCGGACAGAAATGAGTGGAAGTAGTGCATAAGGAGGTAATTTTATTTTCTTGACTCGGTACTGGAAGCCTGCTCACGTGTGATGGGGTTGACCTGTCCTGTGCGGGGAGAGATGCTGCACTCTATGAAGCGGTCAGGGTAAACCAGCTATGGCTATCGGGCCTGACAGTGGAAGATGGTTGTGCTGGGCTGCTGCTGATCCGGGCAGTTCTGTTGCGGCCAGTGCTGCCTCTCTTGCCTCCTATTGACTAAGGGCGCGGCCAGACAAACAGCAGTGGAGTAGGGCAGAGCAGAGCAGACCCGGCGCGGTGTTTTATGTTAATGGTATTCCTATTAGGGTGGCCAGACAAGTAGCACAGGGCAAGGCAACGCTGCCCAGCTCAAGCGCCAGCTGCTTTTTATCTTGGATGATAAAACACCGCTCGGGAGCTAGCGGCCAGTTGCACGCCAGAGCTCGTACGGGGAGGATGTAAAACTTCTGATCTCCTCGGTACAAGCTATTCCCGTAATCGGGGGTGCATCTCATAATATTTCTATCATGAGTATGTTAATGAATAAAGGTCATTTATAGCAGACGCTATGGAAGTTAGTGGTAGGTGGGCTTGTACAATTATTTATACGTATATAGGTATTTTCCACCTCATAAATCGAAAACTATACTAAATCAAGCCACCTAAGAGGGATACAACTATTGTATCTATGGGAATTAGCGCTCCCAGGGGAACCATGTGAGGGCCTGAGCTAAAAGTTAGGTAGGCTTCCTTTTTGTTGTAATAAAATAGGTTTTTGTTTTGTTACGGACCATCTTTTCTCGGTTCACTGCTGTCCTGTTTTTCAGCACCTACTCCATACTAAATAGTGCTTTCCTCTCTTAGAACATCTTTGTCGTGGTTAAGGGAGGCTAAAACTTTCTTATATAATAATGATAATAATACTAAATCAAGCATTTTCTTTGCCAATACCTACACTTTAGAGCGTACCAATGCCGAATATTTCATATCAGGTCTTTTTTGGCGCATGCCACTAAACTTGACTTCAAACATTTATCTTTTATGTATAAAATAATAGTTTTTTTTAGTTATAAACAGTAATCATTTTTCTCTTAAGTTATACTGAGGAAACACAGGTTAGGTCATCTGTGAGAGTCAAATGTGGAGAGGAAGGATCTTTTACTTTTTCTGGACCAGCGCAACGTGCTGGTTAAGGCCGCTACAGAAATATTCAAGTTTGCGTTTTATCAGTATTACATTGGTAAAAATAATTTTTAAAGCATGCAACTAAAAATCATTAGTTTCTCCAATTAACGGTGATGATAATCGAGTTCTATGGGAAAATAGCAATTAAACTGAAACTTGGTGCCGCAAGCCAAGTTAAAAAGATCCTTTTACACTTTGAAATTGTTTATTAATTTACTGATTCGAAATTCGGGTTGTCATATCCATAAATATATATATATCTTTATTCGCTTGAACGAATGAGTTCCTTGTTCTGTAGTGTATCTACACGTAAAGCACTCCCAAATAATTCAGATTCAATTATCTATAAGGTTTTAAGTTATTCGTCAGTGAATTATTTGCATGATTATTCTATCAGCAATCATAACTTGCATGTCATGCAGTTAATTTGTATTGGAATTTCCTGGAGCAGTTATAAAAAAGTATGAAAGCCATTTCAATCATTGTGGGTAGAAATATTACAAGGAAATCAAACGTACTACTATACGACAGTGTACGGATGTACTTTTAATGCTAACAAGATAATGCATAGTATAGTAATATATATAAAAAATTTAGTTGGATGAAATATTGCCAGTTCTACAGTTATTTAACAAGCAAAATTTGATGTAACTACAGTCACAAAGTAGCGCTCTCGTGACGCCAAAATTGCAACTGCTGCGGACTCAGGACTGCCACTGCTGTTTGTTTGGCTGCCTAACTTAAGAGCATAAGCTAGCAGCTACCAGAGGGTCGAAACTGCTCTGCTCAGCCCTGCTTCACTGCTGTTTGTCTGGCCGCGTCCTAAGGGTGATGATTGTGGCTTGCTGTTGGCTACCCTCCCGTAGGGAGGAGAAGCCTGGTATTTATATGTATGTATGTAAGTATTTAATAAAATTGATTGAGGTTGTAACTACTAGTCGGTCAGCAGCATTAGGAGAATCCACTCCATGGCCACCAGTGACGCACATTGCGGTCGAAGTGTTAACACATTAACTGCGGCGGGTTAAACTGAAATTCGATATTCAACTCAAATTAGAGTTAATTTTAGCGATCAATTTTGAAAATAACACGTTTAATAGATCGTGCCTTTATTTACTTTTTAGTAGTTTTGAAAATTAAGTTAGTGACTGCTGGTTGGTCAGCAGCATTATGGAAATCTCCTCAGTGACCACCGGTAGGTCACGTCGCAGTCAAAGTATTAAGATCCGTCTTCTTTACCTGCGGCCTAATGCTGTCTGTCATCACGCGTATTTGAATGTCAAAGACAGACATGTATCAGAATAGTTTCGGTTCACGATTTCAGTGGAGGCATTTTTAAATGATGTGTCCCTGTGGATTTTTGTCCAGGATGAAGTGGATTCTTTGTCGATTGCTAAGAATAAAAACTTGGGATTTTTTAAGATAGTGTCGCAATTTTGTGTTGGAAATGCATGTGGGCGAAGGTTTTTAACGCTCGGGGAAAAGTGTTATCTTAATGAAAAACCTCAGGGGTTTTCATAAAATCACTCGGGTGTTGCGCTTGTTCTGTTTAACCCTTTGAGTACGGAAATTCAAATGGTTTAGGGAAAATTTCCTAGGAGAAAGTTGTCAGTACCTTGAAGTATGAGTGAAATTACCCTAGTGTGAGTGTTTTTCGCTTAAGCAAGCGCCTAATTATTTTAATTAAAAATCATGAATCTTTTAAGCTTTTAGCTTGACGGGAGAAATTTCAGGCTTAGAAAATAAAGCTTTTGAATTTAAGAAAAAAATCATTAATCATTTATAAGTTTTTGCCCGAACTTCTCAGAAAATGAACGAAGGTTAGAAAAAAAACTTGCTCAAGATAAATAGAAAGGTTATTGAATATGTTGCTTGGACCCTGTGGCGTGAACTTAGGAGGTAATCAATGGTAATCCATGCAAGCAGGCCTCTGGAATGTCTAAAAAAATAGTTTCATGAATGCTTTTAATTTCCCTAGTTTTGTCATTTACTTCAAAATATTCCCTCACTATTTAAATTACTTTAAAATTGTGTTCAATATCTAAACTGGAAGCATTAGCCATCTCGGACACCAGAGTCCCGTCAGTTCTCAAAGGGTTAACTGACATTTGTGGCGTGTTCGGTAGACTGAGGGACTAACTGAGCAATTGCTAACTGTTGTGTTGCTTCCTTATTGGTTTCATTACTGCGAGATAGAGTTTCATTTCGGTTTAGGTCGTCTTTACCAAAATATCTCCTTATTAATTTACTTCGATAAAATGAGTGCAACCAAATACCATAAAGCACGGAGTTTAATAACCCTGTCTAGCAAACTTCTATTTACGAATTATTGCCTGCAACGTTTTTTCAGATTGCACGATATTTATCATCCTATTTGGCAAACTACTTCTTTATAATTACGGCCTGCAACCGTTTTCAGGTTTGAAATTCATCATCCTATTTGGTAAACTACTTATTTTACTTATTTAATTTATTAAGGGACCCATTCACGATTCATGCCGCTCACTCCAACTCAAGTCCACAAAGTTGGAGCTGCTAGGTGCTCAAGTCTGCTTCGGTGCACGCCCAATCTCTCAGTTGCACTGCAATTCTGGATGTCTGATCTCGACTAGGACGATCTATTGGGCATCACTGTTTTTTTAGATACTGTCAGAAAACGTAAAAACGTCGAAGTGGTACAAGCCTTGGTTTATGAAATGGAACCCGTTTTCTCGTAAATTAGAGGAAATCAGATCAGAGCTGAAAGATTACTGGAATTATTTGCGGATGGATCTATCAACTCATTTGGAGCTTCTTTCTTTGGTAGTGCCACTTATAAAAAGACAGGATACCATGATGAGAAAAGCCATTTCACCCCAGGAACACCCTTTTCACTACGTCCTCCTTCATGCCATCGGGCTGCACCTCTTTGTATTAATTCACTACCACTTCATGAGCTGCTTTTTTTAACTGTTTATTTGAATATTGCGCGCTTCTAACACGCTAGAGGCACGGGTAGCGTTGATAAACCTCCATAATTCTTTGAAGAACGCATTAGAATCCATTTTGCTGTTTTATGTTGGTAAGGAAGAGACCGTTATCCCACAAGTACAGCTATAGCGCGCAAATTATAGTGGTTGCCTTTTTTACTGACAGTATACCGCTGAACGCTTTTCCTTTAAAAATCTGAAATGTATCGAATGTGACAAAAAGATATTGCAGCTTTTTCTATATAAGCAGTATTATTCAACCAGAATGAAAGCGCAAAACACGGCAAAAACATGAACCAAGTAACGAGTTGGGCTTTCTGAACCCACTCACGGCTCAGTAAGCCGTAAGCTCCGCCCATAAAATATCAGGAAAATCTGATCAGCTCCAACTCAAACTCATGCTTAGAAATTGGGCTTGAGTTAAAGCATGAGCGAGCATGCCCACCCACAACTCAAATTGGCATGATTTGGGGTTTGCGCACTGAGTTGGAGGCATGTGTCGTGAATGGGTCCTTTTAGTAACTGCCTGCAATCCCTTTTAAGGAAGCACGAAATTAATCATCCTTTTCGATAGACTATTCAGTTTTAAATTACTGCCTGCATGCAACCCCTTTTCAGGTAGCATAAAATTCATCATTTTATTTACAATAAAGAACTTTGTTAAAAATTACCTCTTGCATCCAATGATATGCAACACTCGTGTGCAGGTGTATCACTACCGACTGACGAAGCCTCCGTGAGCGGCGAGCGCTACCGCAGATTATCCGACATGCAGTTCAAGCTGCTGTCCTTCGCCCTGAACATCCCATCCGTCCGCACTGTTGTGTATTCCACATGCTCTGTCAACTCCATTGAAAACGAGAACGTCGTCGCCCGCGCCCTGGAATCTTTCGGTGAATATTTCGAGTTAGAGGACATCGGCTCAAAGGTGGAAGGCTGGCAAAGTTTCGGTGACGAAGATTACCCCTTTGCTAGCAAAGTGTTACGCACGAAGCCTGAATTTGATCTCTGTCATGGGTTTTTCGTTGCCAAGTTTGTGGCTCGGAAGGAAAACTCAGTCCGAGAGTCTCCCATGGATGTTACAAATGGCGTTTGTGATAACGAGGGCGAAATTGAGCCTGTCAAAATTAAGAAAAAGAAGAAACGGGATAAAGGAAGTTTTCTCAGCTCTGAAATCGTGGGCTGTGAAATAGAGAAGAATGGTATTGAACGTTGTGAATCAGCACAAGATTTGCAGGGCTTTTCAGAAGTAGCGGCTAGTGAGTTCGCTGTCGGTCTGCAAGATTTGAATGAAGACGAGATGAACTCCAGTTTATGTGAGTCGAAGAAGGAGAAAAAGAAGAAGAAGAAGAAGAAGAAGAATAGAGAGGAAAGGGAAGAAGAATCTTTACATGAAGAAGAGAATGTTCAACCTGAAAGAAAGAAAAAGAAAAGGGATGTTACGCCCAAAAAGAAGAAGAAAAGTATGAGTGTGGATGATGTTAGTCTCTCAAATGGTGATGAGAACTTTGAATGTGAAATGAATGAGCAAAACATACAAGATGATCAGGCTTCAACTCTGAGTGATCATCAAAGTTTTGATTCTGAGAAAAAGAAAAAAAAGAAAAGAAAGAAGGGTGATATTTGTGAAGAAGAAAATCTGAACGAAAAAAAGAAAAGGAAGAAGAAAGGAATTGAAATGTTGCTTGATGATGAAGGCCTTCGATTAGAAAAACAGGAACAGGAAAACTGTAAGGCAGAACATTTAAATGATTCTGAAAACATTCAACCTAAGAAGACAAAGAAGAAGAAGAAATCAGAAAATATGCCATTCCAGTAACACAATTTCTCTAAGGTTGACGTAAAGCAGAAGGTTTATTAAAAATAAACCAAAATATAAGATGAGAGAATTACATTTTGAAATGTGAGCGTTTTTCTCTGAACCTCATTTTGGACCATGCGAGCGATTTTCATCGATTATGGTAGATTACGGTCGTCATATTGATCTATTTTGGCCAAAGTCCATCCCCAAGTTAGGCTTTTTATGGCCAAATTTTGTCGAAATAACGGGGATTTTAGCAAGATGAATCCAACCTGGCAATGCTGTGATGAATTTGACGTTAAATAATACCCAGTACCAGCGGCTTTGAGATAATATTGAAGTTCATGCCCTGACTCTCCAAAAATAGGGAAAAATCAGAGCCAACATATTTTTACCATATTAAAACTGAAAAAGGCTGAATAATATCAGTGTTTCAGGTTTGAGGTTGCATCTCATGCCTTAGATAATTGTATGAAATACATTAAAAGAAGGTCGAGGAAAGGATAGCGGTCACCCGTACGAGACACTATTGAGTGGAGAGACATTTGCACGTGTTTGAAATACAGTAGAAGAAAACCTTGGGAGACCGAGTTATTGTAAGAGAAAATTTCATATACCTCACCGTATGTCTCTTCACGGAGATGCAACTATTACATCTATAGGAACTGATGCTTCCACGAAGAAGATGTGATGGCCCCATTATAACAGTGGGCCCTCTTGGTGTTGAAATACAATAAGGTTTTTTTTTTGGCACAGACATTTTTTCTTGATTCACTGTTTCATTTTTTCACTGATTCATTTTTTTTCAATTTGAATTGCTTTTTCAACTTTTATCCAGTTTCTTAGATTTTTTTCAATTTTGCCATTTCTGTGCGCAAGGTGTGGGGGACACACACCTTGCCATGCTAAATTATGCCTTCTCTTCTTGAGAAACCATTTGTTGCAGTTACTTGGGATTAAAATAACTCATAATCTAACCTTCCCTATCTGCCACAGAGCATTAAGCCATAACATGTGTGTGCCATTAGAGGGGAGCGCGGATTGAATTCGCTTCTTTCATTATCAAGATAACTTTTTGCTTTTCTAGGAGGTGTGGCAGTCAATACTGCATTTCCAAGATAGCTGTAGTAGCCTAAAATGCTGGATTGACTGCCGCACCTTGTATATAAAATCACATCTAGAGAGTACATTTCTATGTTTTTGCAGAACCAAAACGAATGGTTTTATCATGGTAGACGGACGGGAGCAAATGATGTAACATCAGAAAGTAACATTCGAAAGTAGCGATTTATTATCTATAGCGATGATACATTAATCTCGTTGATTCTAAATGTGTTGCTTCGTTTACAAATTGTGTACCATAAATTTCAAAACTAATACATGCTCTCTGCGTTCCAGTGCTGGTTCAGAACATTATCTATCAAGCCGATCAAGAAGCGAACTCATTCTCTTACTAAATAGTATACTCTTACTAAGCAGTATTGCTCTTACTAAATAGTAAAATTATTTTCGTATTGATACTATCACAATCTACGTTCCTACGGGAGGGCTGTGATGCTGACCTCCACTAGTTTGAAATTCAAGCCTGTACTTAACACTGAAAAAGGAATAATATTCGTCTCATGTCAGTATGAAGACTCAAGGCTCCAAGAGCAGCTTCTTTGGGGGCAAAAATTTCAATGTTTGAACCTTTTTCCTATTTAATTAATGTTTGAAGTGCTCTTGACATCCAGTAACAAGTAGTTTTTATCAAAGTTTGAGTGCTTTTTATGTTCAATTTCAATTTTACAAGGTCACAAACTGAGCATCTTGGCCGAAAAATTTGATTTTGCAACTTATACGTAACTGGAGCTGAGCAGTCAGCTCGTGTGTGTGTGTGTGTATTTGAAGTTACATTAGTGACAATTAATAGTTCTTTTCTGTCTCGTATTGTTCCACTACTCTTAATTTCCTTACGCATCATTTGAAGATTAGATTATAGTCATGGTGTTCATAATTCTATCACTTTGCATATTTTCTCTGGGACATGAAATGACCCAAGTTTTCTTTCCTCTATTACTATTTCAAACGTTCGTAAACTTATTCCTAAGTGTAATTATATCGGACGTACACAAACTTAAGTAATTACTCAGAAGTTTATTTGAAACTAATTATAAGCAGAACTTTTTGACTGACTGAAGTATGTTTTCGTATTTCCTTCGCGCACCTTTCCTCAACGACTGCAAAATCACACGTAGGTAACTTCCATTTATCAAATAAGAAAGAGTAAATTTTTTTTTGCCAAGTACGTTGCATCTCATAGCATTATTTAGTAAACGTGTCATCTGATTTCTATGAAAAGCAACTTTGCTAGAATTACCAAAGCGACAACCAAGTAGTTTCGGACCGAATTTGTCTCTAACTTAGTTTATTATTAGTATTATTACTATTATTATTATTGTGTTAATTTGACACGTAGCAGCTTTCACCGTCTCTCCGCACCACCAAAACGTGGGTCTACATCACTTTTTGGTTGCATAGACGTAGCCACTTCTTGGTTCCATAGACGCAGCCACTTCTTGGTTCCACAGACGTAGTTACTCCTTGGTTCCATACACGTAGTAGTTGAGCATGCTTTCAAAGTGCTCGAAGTGTGAACTCGCCGTGTCCGGCTTAACAGCTTTCTTGACCTGCTCCTCGCATTCCTCCAGCGTGCAGTTCCCTCCGTCAATTCGTTCCCCCAGCCGCGACTTGTACGAGCTGTAGCGCTGTGGGACAAATAAGCGAGAAGAATGAGGTCATTTCCAATAAAGTTGATACATGAAGTGAACGAAATTAGTTTTTATAGTATCTTAATATTAAGATCCTTGGTTGATGTTCGCACATGTGTATCGTAATACCCATGCCAATTGTCGAAACAAAAAATGATTAAGAGAAAGGCCGGAAAAAATGCGTTCCCCTCGCTACGTCAATAAAACCTCACTGGGAAAAATTTAATGTTCAAGTGGATAACTTGCAACCCCTGCTTTGTTCATTGACGAGCCCACAAAAGCAATTGCTGCAACATGTTTGCTTTTAAAACGCGACAATAGTGTCCATTCATGTTCATCGCTAACGAAGGTTAAAAAAACTAGGATTTGTATCAGCGGATGTAAAACAGAAAAGTAAAATTTAAAAACAGTGGCAATTTTACCATATAGGTAGAGCTATTACTTTTGTGAGGTCCCAGCACGGACAGAAAATACTACACAATGGTTGTAAGTTGTATGACAAGCGCCGAACGCTTGTCAACTTTCGGATTACGTTTCGACAGGCTTCATTCTTAGCTTAGATAAGACGGGAGAAGAAAGTAAGAGCCGTGATATTTCTAAACATAGCGAAAAAACCGCTGAAAAACCTTCAACATTTCATCTTTAGATCTTCCAAGAGGAGTATTATAATCAGAGGATTGAGTGTCCTCTCAACATGTGAGTGTTGAATTAACTTTAGGGAGCTTTTCTTCCTGGCTCGGTCAATGATGCATGAATACTGGTAAATTTTACCTCTTAGTTCACAAATTCTGTAACGAAATTTCACACTATGTGAATATACACTTATTTTTTAGTACATTTTCTTAAGAAGTTGCTACCAAAGAAACTTGTCAATGAGTTTCCAGTCTTGGACGTCAATCTCGGTCTTATATTTCAGCCTCATAAGTTATCTCCTTTGTAAATTTATCGAATGATCCTAATGCTGTCATAATTTTTGGAAATATAACTCCATTAAACTTATGGTAACCGGAAATTAATTTCTGCAGCGAGGCGTTGAGGGCTAAATTAGCAGAAGAAATTATGGATTCATAGTGGTTGAAATTAGAAATGAACTATCAATGCTCAGTTGATCTTTTCTAGTACTCGTTAATTGTTACACTGCCATGCTCTCAGAGTTGCAAACGTGTCCTCTAGCGTCAAATTTTAGACCAGTTAATCGTTTAAACTTTTTCTCTTTAACATTGCACATAGACAGGAGCACCATAAAAAAATATTAGCAAGTTGTCAGGAATTATAAATTAAAAAACCGTTCCATAACTAACGTTAACGACTGTTCCCAAATTTCTATGTAGAAAAATCTGCATGAAATAAGCTGAAAGGAAATCTTCCCTTCACCTCCTTGAGATTTCAGTAGAAAGGAAGTCAGCTGAAAAGTAACCTCTCCTTGAGATCAGAGCATAAAGGAAGTCAGCTGAAAAGAAACCTCTCCTCCACCTCTTAAGATTTCTGCAAGAAGTCAGCTGAAAATAAATGTTTCACTTCTTTAGATTTCTGCGAGAAGTCATCTGAAAAGAAATGTCTCACTTCTTGAGATTTCTACAAGAAGTCATCTGAAAAGAAATGTCTCACCTCCTTGAGATTTCTGCAAGAAGTCAGCTGAAAATAAATGTCTCACTTCTTTATATTTCTGCGAGAAGTCATCTGAAAAAATGTCTCACTTCTTGAGATTTCTACAAGAAGTCATCTGAAGAGAAATGCCTCACCTCCTTGCGATTTCTGCAAGAAGTCATCTGAAAAGAGATGTCTCACCTCCTTGAGATTGCAGGCGAAGGGTCCGTCCCTGGCGAAGGCGGAAGCAGCAGCGCGCAGGGCCTTGGCACAGGTGTCAATGGCGAGCACGTGACTGTCGAGCTGGTCCTGCGGCTCGGCCGACTCCCGTCGGGTGCGGAACCCTAAGTTCATCCCTCCCGGCTGCAAGCCTCCCTGGGAAAGCAATTTATTTACCACAAGCGATACAGCTGTTGATTGTTTCTTAAGTCTAGTACAACGGCCGCACTAATTATCTTGCAGCTAGTATGACGTGAGGTTTTGATTCTTTGCTTCAGTTGGTCAGAAGAAATTGTCTTGTTTTCGAATCATTGCTTTAAAATGATATAATTATTTTAGCACCAAAACCTGAACTAATGATATTTTGGAAATATATAGAATAATCAGAGTTCCCCTTCTGTTAGTTTTTGCAATTCTCTTAAATATTGTGAAGCCAATTTTAATTTCAATGATCCAGGTGCCATTTTTTCTTTTACCAGCGTGGCCTCATCAAAAGAATTGATTATTACGATAGAATGAGGGTGTTGGATGGTAATTCATATTTATTGCACTATTCATATCCTCACCAAAAACTGCACTACGATGTGAGAATATATGGCAGTGACATATCTCACCTGCTCTATGATCACCAACAGCTGTATAACAATGTGCAGATATTAAGCAGTGGAAGTGACGTATCTTACCTGCTCTATGACGCACTTCATGACGCAGGTGACGTCACGAACGTTGAAGGGACATACGTCAACGCTAGCGTTTAGCTCAGGCCAAATGTCGGACGCGTCAAGAGCCCCGAGGGCTTTGAAGGCTGCAGCATAGTGGACGTCATGTTCGTATTTTTTCCCCATCATGCGTGTCCAGCCTGGTTTGATGTACAGTTTAAAGTTCTTCTCCAAATTGAAGTGCTTCAGAATATGGAGCGTAGCAGCAGCGTCGCTCTCGTACTGATGTCGACGAGGGTCGAAAGGCTTCGGTTGGATGAGAAACTGGCCTCGGTATCCGATTTTATCCTTGTACTGCACAGCCATTTTATAGAACTGCGCCAAATGGGACAAATCCCTGAACATCTGCCGTTGGATGAGGCTTTGGTATCCATCTCGTGGGTGGAAGAAGATGAAGTTCTCAGCACCGAGAGTTTTTGCAGCGTCAAGACCTTTCTTCAGCTGCGCGCCAGCGTAAGCGAAAACAAGCGAATCCGGACTAGTAGAAGCGCCGTTCATGTAACGAGGGTGAGTGAACAAATCGCATCCAAAGTAGAGCGGCCGCACGTTTTGCTGCTTTTGCAGATCTAGGGTAAAGTTGGTCATATCTTCCAGGGCGCGGGAGGTTTCCTCGAAGTCGTCATAGTCCGGGCATAGATCTCGGTCCGAGACCTGCATCCACAGAATACAAATTATTATAAGAATAAATAGCTTGTATAAATAATTTCTAACGAATCAACCTCCTTTTTGGAGATCTTTATTAACATCACTTATACATGCTAGTGTTCATGGAAGTCCGAATTAATGTAGGAATAGATATGTAGCTTAAATAAATAATTTCTAACGAATCAAGCTCCTTTCCTGTCTTTTCCTGTAAATCTCCACTAACAACACATTTACTTGAGGTTATATATGCTAGTATTCATGGCAGTGCGAGTTAGTGTAGGAATAGATAACTTGTAAAATAATTTCTAACGAATCAAGCTCCTTTTCTACTTTTTTGGAGACTTTCACTAACATCACTTATACTTGAGGATATGTATGCTAGTGTTTATGGTGGAATCAATTCGACGTCTAACGAGGTGCTGCAATAGATAGCAGAAAAAGAAACTCACGGAGTAGTATTTGAGCCCGAGTTTGTTGACAAGATCAAAAGCTGCTTGCAGACGCCGCTTGTAGTTGTCCAGGTGCCGGGAGCGGTCGTCCCAAGGCCGGACGTGGGCCCAGTCTCCGTAATAGTCATCCGAGCCTTGGTACCTGGTAGACCCATACCAGTTCGGGGTGATGGAAATCGTTTACACATATCAAATGAACCCTTTACAGTGTATTTAGATATCATAAGTGAACACTTCCCTGTGAATTTAGATATAATTGAACACTTACCAGTGAGTGAAGCGCTCTCTCTATTCGTTCCCTTTTATGATCACAAAATCGTACAAAAGCAGTGGTTCTTAACCTGGGTTCGATCGAACCCTAGAGGTTTGGCATGGTACAGCTTGTGCACTGACACAGTTTATTGTTATATACATATGTCTTGAATTTGAAGGGAAAAAACACATTTTGCTTTTTCAACTACGAAGGGTTTGATGAGTGCATGTACGGAACTTGGGGATTCAGTACCTCCAGCAAGGTTAAGCTCCACTGCACTAAGTGACGGTGTCACCTGAAGGAGTTGAAGCAGCAAACGGAGAAACGCAGCCACTCCTCCATGGTCTTCCCCTGCACCGTCTCCGACGGGTTGTAGTACCGGTAAACTTGCGTCTCCTCCGGACCTGTTGCACATGTTTTATTACTATCAAGCCTGATACAGATATTCTTGTACATTGTGTTTTGAAATGCCTTATAAGTTACGTGGAGGGAATATATTCTAGCTCCATGATAAGTTAAACCTTATGTTTATGTGCCTTATGTTAGTTATAAGTTTTAACTAAGACCAGGACGTTATGAAGGTTACTCCCGGTCAAGCCGTTGCCCATTTCCGACATCTGTTTGAGACCAATTTTTATTGCTATATCTTTAGTCATGGATTTAAAGGCCTTCTGAGCGACCCAACGTAATATTTTTATCGCCTGCTATTTGTCTTTTTTCACGATGACAATTAAATTAAAAAATTGCTTTCACCCTCGAGTCTACAATATTAAACGTTTTCACTATATCGAGGTTAACCAACGTTGACATAGGCTTGAGACATCATTGTTTATTGAATGCACCCAATAAACCTTGAGGTAGGCTGTTTTTAAAACTAATTTTTATTTGCAGAACTAAATCTTCACTAGCATATAAGATACTTTGTAAAATTCAGAACTATCGTGGTTATACCTTTCATCTGAAATATATATACTTAGTAATGCCTTTGGTGTGTTTATTTTATTTTATTTTTTTGTCTGGTGTCCGCTTCGTACGAAACAGCTTCTTTGATTTTATTTGAAGGATGCTTAATGACCTTATCTGTAGTACGAATTTCACCAGTGTACAAGTACAAGAACATTTTAATCACAAGTACACACTATCAGGATGAATATATTTGTTTGTAATCCACATCTGGGAAGTTCATTCCTGGAAAATATTGAATCCCGTCATTTTTGACGGGCCGTGTGCAATAGTATATATATTAATTTTGATGGGAACTTACCGGCATTAGGCCGGTACTCGACCTTGCCGTTATCCAAGGGAAACTTGGACATTTTTTGCGATGGAGGCCGGCGGCGAGGCAGCGTGGCGATGGATGTGAACACGGTCGAGGTAAATACTTCCGTTCTCCGTTTTCTGTTAGGAATAAAAAAAGAAAGAAAAACCGTTTATTTCCCAAAAAGTTGACATTATGAGATGTATTACGACATATGAATTTTAAAAAAATTGTTGAATATAAAGGTCCTTAATTGAACGGTCTTAATCGAAACAGGGCTCGTTTTCCTGATTCGGGCTGTACGACGGCACGCCAGCTGGGGAACCGCCTGTCGTAAACTTCAACCAGCACGTTGGAAAGATAGAAGAAACTAAGATAAAAAGCATTGCAACACACTCTTTACTAATTTTACCATGCAAAATAATTAAATTCTAAATCTACTCATGAATTCTCATAAATAAATCCACCTAGTCATTCTAATTTGAGGTAATGATGTGGGGCGTGAGGAGAAATAGGTCAGAAAATTTCTTAATAATCCATTGTTGTTCAAATTTCAAAAGTCCCTGCCAACGGTGGAAATAATTGATGTATAAATAAAACAAATTAGTAAATAACGTATAAATTCACTGAGCGTAAGTTTAAAATTCCTGTAGAAATATTCTCAAAAAGAGCACGAATAATGAACCAAAGAATTTTTTCTCGCAATTAATGTCCATTCATTCATCATTGAACGGGTCAGATTAGTTTAATTCAAGTCAAACTTCGTATTCCAAGTTTTTTGGTAGGTTCCGACTAGGTTCACGAAGATTTTGGAGAAAACGTCTTTCATTTTGAAGGGTTGAAATGAATATTCAATGCGGTCACTCACATGTGGCATTCATAAAGTTACATTGCAAATAAATTTCTTCAAAGCCTTAATTATTAAAGAATTAATCAAATGCATATAGGGTTCTATGTTCAACTATTAAAAATTTAATATATAATGAATTGAAAGACAACTGTACCGCGAATGCAGACGCCCGCCAACAATCTTATGAAGAGGAAGCAGAGACACTGTGCAGGTTTTTATTCAGACAAGGGTTCATATATGGAGACAGAGTCACGCTCGGTAGAAGGTACCGGTGTGGATGTCCATATTCTTTTCGCTGCTAGGACTTCTGTGTTATTTGAGAAAATAGTGGAACTCTATATATACTTCAGAGCATACTCTGTGATAAATACTTCTGTTATGATCAAATGCTCAATTGGAAATTAAATCAATAATTACTCATCTTCGAATGTTTTAACGGAGCGTATATCATATTTTGATATTTAGATTAGAAGTGCTCCATATGTCTAAGTGCAATTTCTTTCCGTTGCGATGCACAGTGCTCACCAGACCGGCACTAAGACGTAAGTTGAGTCGTCTAAATCCTTTGTTGCATGTCGACTGCTCTGCGATCATGTATATTGAACTTTATTCTCTTATGCCAGAACTGTAATTTACCATAATTTAAAATTATTACTTCGCTCTTTTATATTCACTAACATTTGTTTAATTATGAAAACATTGTTATTCTTATTGGCTGAAAAATAACTACATTAGTTACGCATACTTCATTGCATTACATTTTTACAGTCTCGTGAAAACAGTATGAATGTGTAAGTTTTAGTGTACGGTATAGTTAGGTTTTATGTTCTATTATTTTACAGTTTACACAGACTCGTATAGTGCCACTTTGCCGGCCGCACTAACAGCTGGTGTGTGTTTACATCCGTCACCGTCGCTTCTTCTCTGTCGAGGATGGTTTTCGTGACTCGAATTAGCTTGTCAGTCAAACCGGAGAACATCAATACTTCGAAGCAACTTTACAAGTATTTGTTGAGAGTATGCGAAAAACTTCCTGAAGATCCATCAGATCACTATAAGCACGCCGTTAGACAAGTGAGTTTTGCAATAAAATTACAAAGGGCCTAAGTGGTAACATGCTGATTCTGTTTCTTATCTGGTAACGAGTTTATTCATTTCTAGGATACGTCATTTTTTACTGTATAAATTGTAGAAAATTTATTTTAAACTTTATGTTCAAAAATCCATTTATTTGAAGCAGTCAAATCAAGCAAAGGTCAAATTTAAAGCAGTCAATTTATTTGAAGCTCAAATTATTCAAATATTTACGTTGTAAGCCTGTAAAAGGTTGTTTTGTGATAATGAATTTTTGATTGGTCATATTTTACCAATAGAAAAGATGAATTTCTTGAATTAATTGCGGTAAATCTGAAGGAAAGGACAATAATCGATTTTTGACTTTTTGGTGCCTAAACATAATTAACACGTTAACTGCAATGGGTTAAACTAAAATTCAATATTCAATTCAAAGGTAAATCTGAAGGATATGTCAGTGATCAATTTTGTGAATTTTGATGCCTAAGCATAGTTAATTAGATTGAAATAAACAAGTTTTCTTCTATGAACTTTGTGTCTCAAATGAGTATTTTATTAGTTATAGCGGTAAATGACTGACCGCAACTCCAGTGTTTGAAGCGGCAAATAATTCAAGGAGCACGTCGGACAGCAACACTGCAATGCGCACTCGCTTCCAGCACGATTGTCATCAAAGACGAAACCAAACCTACCGCTATTCCTCGTTAAATACTCATTTGACGAAAAAAGTGTATACAAGAAAAGTTGGTAAATCTGAAGGATATGTCAGTTATTGATTTTGTAAATTTCGATGCCTAATCAAAGTTAATTAGATCGAAATAAACAGGTTTTCTTCTATGCTTTTTCCGTGTGAAATGAGTATTTTATTAGTTATAGCGGTAAATGACTGACCGCAACTCCAGTGTTTGAAGCGGCAAGTAATTCAAGGAGCACGTCGGACAGCAACACTGCAATGCACACTCGCTTCCAGCGTGATCGTCATCAAAGACAAAACCAAACCTACCGCTATACCTTGTTAAATACTCATTTGACGAAAAAAGTGTATAGAAGAAAAGTTGGTCAATGTGAAGTTTCATGCAATCACAGAAATTGATAATTATATTCCAAACAATCACTAAAGGAACCCATTAAAGAACGTTTTTCAAGAACGACATTCTGCTCGCTGATGCGTTATTTTCGAATTATTGAACTTTGAAGTTGGCCGTCGCGCGCCCAAGGAAGCGAGCGTAATTTAATTAAAAACGGAAGCTAACCCCCTATTACAAACGTAAAGAGGTTGGGTCGTGAGGGGTAGCCACAGTTCTTTTAGTGAAAAGTATAAATAAAGCTTCTAAACCACCCATTAGGGTGACGACCGCAATCTTGTTTACATCGGGTCTAACATGGCGACCACCATGGGTGCCGCCATTTTGGACCCGATGTCAACAAGATTGCGGTCGTCACCCTAATGGGTGGGTTAGAAGATTTATTTATAATTTTCACTAGAAGAACTGTGCCTCCCCCTCATGACCCAACTTCTTTACGTTTGTAATAGCTTCCGTTATTAATTAAATTCCGTTTCACGCGCTCGCTTCCTTTGGCGCCAAGGCCAACTTCAAAGTTCAATTATTTGAGAATAACGCATCAGCGAGCAGAATGTCATTCTTGTAAAACGTTCTGAAATGTGTTCCTTTAGTGATTCCTGGGATCGGCATTATTCATTTCCGTGATTGCATGAAACTTCACATTGACCGAAAAGTTGTTTATTTCAATGTTATTACCACAATTCAAGCAACAAAAATTAAAAAAGTCGATGAGTAGCTGTTTATTCAGGCGCATTAGTCATCAAAGATGAAACTAAACCTACCGCTATAATTCGTAAAATACTCATTTGAGACGGAAAGTGCATAGAAGAAAACTTGTTTATTTTGATTCAATTAATTAAGTTCAGGCACCAAAAAGGGGAAAATCGATAGCTGACATATCCTTCAGATTTACCAAGTTTTTTGGGCATTTCACTTCTAAGTGACATTACTCTTCAGATATGTAATGTTCTATATGTTCTATCTTCAGATATATAACTATCTGCTCCTTCTTAGCCATGATCTTTTCTGAAACAATAACTGCTCAAATTCTTTGCTATTGATATTGCTGTGTTGGATTCTTATTTTGAGCATTTGTTTTGCACATAACTTAAAATAATATGTAATTTGCTTCTGTAAATAACTTTGAATTAAATTTTTCTACTATGCATTGGTTACATTCTGTAATTACCTAGATAATTCATAGATGCTTTTTTGGTGTAAATTTGTATGTTGGGTATAATATAGTAGCAAATTTGTTACTATAGTTTTATAGATATTTTTTGTCTCAAAAAATGAAGCAATTTATATAAATGTCTACTTTTCATTCAAAAGGAAACTGGTTATGTTTACATGTTGCAGGGCTTTGGGCAGCACAAAGAAGAAGATGATCCTGAACGAATCAAGCAGATAATTGAGAGAGCTGTCAAAGATGCTGACTGGATCTTGACAAAGGTAAAGTCTACTGGAAAATTACCTACTGCAGTTTATAATTGTAGCTTTGACTGAAATCCTTGTGCATGGAAAGTTTGCACACTGTTCTTTTAAAATGTGGACAATATTCATAAAAAATTAATTTTATTTTGTATAAAAATTGTTTTCCTAGTACATGTAAATCATAAATTTATTATTACGTTGTGAATTATGAACTGTAAAGAAGCAAAGGTCTGATATATATTTTAATAACTATATGATTGTCTCCTTGAAGACACTTTTCTGGTTAACTCTATTCTTAGTTGATTTACTTTATTCTTTGATAAATCTATATTTTTTATTATAAAATTCAAAATATCATTGATGTTTTTAGCTCTTTATCAATGAGATGCCTTATTTGTGTTTCCCATGTAAATATTTGTTCCATCAATTTTTCATGAAATTAACTATTCTGTCAGAAAACTGAAGTTGTATTCACAAGTGTGTTTTTTAAATACTGAGAAAGACAGAGATTTACAGTATGTTATTCATTTCACTAGCTTCAACTCGTATGTATGTCACAAGCATTCAGAGCATATCTGTGTGATACCACTTATCTAATCTTAGCTAAAATATGTCAAAATTGTGTAAAATTTGGTGCAAAAAATGATAGTGTGGTTGCAGATCATTCACATTTGTGATGTAAATATTGATATTAGTGCTGGGGAGAATCTTTTTTCATTTGTGTGGAGAAGATTATTGTTTTATGTGGTACTTTGAGTTTTATGGCTGATTACTCTGTTACATTTTACATCTGACCCATGCACACAATACTCGTCTTATGAGTACACATTACAATTCCCTATTATGTATTTGAAGTTTTGATGTCTGTTGTCCAATAAATAATTATCATTAAAAATAATTGCTCTCAGAAACTAGTTCTCATTTGCGTTATTTTTATGCTATAGTTCAATTATTGCAGTAACCTAACATTTTGTTCAAATTATCACATAAGGGTCATTTAAAAATTAATACTGCATTAGTGCAGGGTAATTATATTGGATGCTCCCTTATATTGTTGTGCTTGCTGTTTACAGTACAAGAAGAAGTAGTGGGCTTTTTGGCTGCAACTCATGGCTATGCATCAGCATCTCAACTGTGAAGCTCGTGCTTCTGATGCTCCAGGGTCCAAAAGGCAGCCATCACATGAGGATGATGCTCCTAAAATGTCAAAAAAATTAAAGCAAGAAATTTCAGAGCAATCATCAAACTCCAGTCAAAACCCTGGGGTGGCACCTCTGAACTGTGAACCTAATATGGATAATGATTCAATTCGACTGGCAGCAAATGCTGAGTTTACAGGTGATCTCAAGTCCCCCAAAAATTATGCAATAGCTGACAGCAACAAATCATCTGAGATGGAAATTGATTCTGATGATGCAACTCTCAATAAAATTCATGCAACCTTGGGAAGTTCATCTCTTGATGCCAATTCTCAGAATTCTATTGTAGAGGAATCTGTTGATTTGAAGTCTCCTTATAAACAATTGATATTTCTTCCCACTTTTGATTCTTCAGAGACATCTCTGAGATTAGTCAAGCCTCGGAACATGCAGTTAAACCAAGATGGGTTTTGGGAAGCTCTAAAAGTTCATGTAGAGAGACCCCATATTCTCAACCGTCGTCTCTGTGGTGTTGTAGATATTTGGTGGGGCACAGTTTCTACTTATTTTGATCCTGAAAAGTCTGGAAAAATAAATCAAAAAGCTGCCTCAGTTGGTGCTAGGCAAGATTCACCCTGTGATGTTTATGATGGAAAATATTCGCATCAGATGAAGTTCTATTCAGGAGATTCATTGTTCAACCTTGCAAGAAACACTTGGAGTATATTGAACTCAACTCATGAGTCGAAGGTTCCTCTCCAACATGAAGCCAACATTCCTAACACAGCGCTCAAGAGTGATTTGAAGCTAACTGCACTGGAAGCTGGAGTTATATCTTCCCTCATTGGAAGAGGCTTCAAGTTGTTTGACAAAAAAGGTTTGTAGATACGTTAATCTTAATATTGCAATTAGTGGCTCCTCTTTCTTGTCCACAATTTGTTCTTTGTTTCGTTGCACCCATGTGATTATCTGAGAGAGAAAGCTCTTCTAATATTAGGTTATAGATCAGTACTGTATTGTGTCAGTTTTAATAATCATTTTTTGTCCCCTCAAGTCACTTATTACCTCCTGCCTGTTCATGTTTCCCGTCCTAGTTCACCTTGTCTTTCATCATTACATCGGTTCACACTTTTTTTGTTACATTATCTCAATCCAGCCAACTCCATTTTGTTGAGTACTCCTTTTCCTCTGTTTCTTAGGTTCATGTTTGTTGTTAGTTTTCATTATTCTAATTATTCTTGGTTCTCTGGCATATTGATTTATGTTTGTTGTAGTCTTGTTCATATTTCATGAATCTCATGAAGCATCTCAGTTTTCTTAGAAAATGAATCAATTGGAAATGAGTAATTAAAATATGAAATGAGTTGACGTTATGTTGAAGTGCTGTGTCTTGCGTTTTTGCCATGGTTGTCTTGAAAAATTGAACAACACGTGTTGTTAAATTTTTCACAAACATGAAATTTGAAGATCTTGATGCAGGAAACAAACTGTGCATCAACTCGCCAAAATTGTGTCAAGCTTAAGAAAAAGGATCTTCTAGTAAATGTGGGTTATTGGAATGCTATTGTATACCGCCAATCAGAAATGACGGATTTGATAGTATTTGATGAAGCACATAAATCATCACGACAGTCCAATGTCTTGAACAACTAATATTGATTGATAAGTGTATCTGTGACACAGACCTCATTTATTCTCTATTTTTAAACAAATTAATGATTATTGAACTATGTTGTAATCTAAAGTTTTGAAGTTTGACAGAAGAATGAGACTACCATTTCAGTATACATGATTCATATATTTGTTTGGTTACCGCTTCTTCTGTCTCTCTGTGATGCCACAGTAGAGGAAACAAGTTAGTCATTTATACGGGGGAAAATACATCTCTTGTTCAGCTAGCCAATAGAATGGCTTTATTTCAAACAAACTTTATGACGTCACCATTGCGACATGTTGAGCCTATAGTGGTGCCAGATTTTGTGCTAGCAGTGTTGTCAGATTTAATATGAGAGCTGCTATTGGTTCGTAGCCATGACGTCAGCATTGCCAGACGGTCGGTAAAAAAGGCTGGTTTGACCTTACTTTGTTTCTTCTTCTACCGTGGTGACGCTCATGCTTAATGGCCGTATCTGTGATACGAGTATCACCAGTAGGAAAGTACAAAAATATTTTAATTGCATGTACCATTAGGATAGATATATATTTGTTTGCCATCCACATCTGGATAAATTATTCAAGAAAAATAATGAATCCCATCATTTTTAATGGGCCATGTACATTAGTTTCTAATGTTTCTCAGATCCGTTGGTGGAGGCCTTTACATCTCTAAAGTCAGGGAGCGGAGGCTGCTATGTGGTGGTCCGACGAGTGCTGCCCAAACTGCAGGAGCGCTACGCCTCTGTCACAGAGGTCGTCATCATGGGTGTGTTGTGTGGTTGTACAGGCTGGGGCAAATTTAATGCCCGCGTTTTGAAAGGCTATTAGTGAAAATTAAATACCCGCGTTTTGAAAGGCTGTTAGTGAAAATTAAATGCCCGCGTGTTGTAATCATTGTTAATTTTCAATCCGTTTAAATCAATCGTCTATCTTTATAGATCATTTTCCAGAGTTAACTTCTAGTTTATGGCTTATTTTGAGTAGGTTTTGAAACACACATCAAGCATGGCCATACAGTTACTGTTTAAATGAAGGATGAACACATATGACAGGGGATTGATGAAACTAGCAAATGGAGGATGATAAATTAATGGACAATCCATAATTACGTAACGTGGAGTATGCTGAAACGACGATGACAAATGAAAGGGTCTCGAATTTACGTTAAATTGAATATATCCGAATTACTTAACCCCTTCCCAACAATTTTTTTGCTAAAAACGTTTCTTTTTCAGACTAATTTTTTCATTTTGGTTCTATGTAGTATTTTTGATGCTGGTAATATAAACTGTAATTCTTTTTTCTTCCCATTTTTGTGGTTAACTTTTTATTTTGAAAATACCTTTGTCGGCAAAAACGAGTCAAATAGTCATTGTCTTATGTCGAGAAATAGTCATTGTCTGATGAACTGGCAGAGTTATCAGAAGTATTCAAGCTTCTGAGGG
Source organism: Morinoia aosen (assembly GCA_030386875.1). Classification (NCBI taxonomy): domain Eukaryota; kingdom Metazoa; phylum Arthropoda; class Malacostraca; order Amphipoda; family Talitridae; genus Morinoia; species Morinoia aosen. The sequence goes on along the minus strand of CM059570.1, from coordinate 65,452,229 downwards.
AAGGTTCATATTCACTATCTTCCGTTCAACTAGACATTTGGGGTGTAACGTTCGAAAATGGTACAAAAAATGAACGAAAATGTGAATGCAAACAACACCCATCCAACGTCAACAGCTGTTGGAGCAAATCTAGTAACAATGTCCTTGAAATCTCACAGCTCTACCCTATCGCCTCTGCCAGGCGTACAATTTGACGAGAATACTCATTTCACACGTAGAATGGCTTACAAAGGCTTAAAATCGACGAGTATATACGTATGTAGCTGGTTTTTGAGGGAAAGTTTTAGACGAGTATACTCGTTTCTGCCGGGGAAGGGGTTAATAACACTGGAATATCGCACACTATCTTAGAGTGCCAATCGAGTTCAATTTAACAAGTCTAAAGGTGGCACTAACAGACCCTTTCGAGACAATTTCTCGTACAAGAATGAATGTTCCTAACCGTCGGTGTACACTTAGTTAGTCACAATTTCCGTTAAGTTAAGGCTGCCGCAGCTTCTGTAGATTTGTTGGCAGCTTTCAATCTTCGTGAGGGTGTTATGCACCTTTGTCGCACATTTCGCTGTTGCTACGCAGGCGTCGCCTTCCCTATGAGCAATGTCTTGCTGAGCTTGCTTTTCGTCGTCGATTTATTACCAACCGATCAGGCGTAAGGTCTACGTTCTACCGTTCTCAATCTTTTGGGTAGTGCAATTTCACAGGTACATACCACGGTATATGACACGCGTTTTGAAAGGTTATAAGCGCAAATCAAACGCCCGCGTTTTGAAAGGCTTTTAGTAAATATTAAACGCCCTCGTTTTGAAAGGCTTTTAGTAAATATTAAACGCCCGCGTTTTGAAAGGCTTTTAGTAAATATTAAAAGCCCGCGTTTTGAAAGGCTATTAGTAAATATTAAACGCCCTCGTTTTGAAAGGCTTTTAGTAAATATTAAACGCCCGCGTTTTGAAAGGCTTTTAGTAAATATTGAACGCCCGCGTTTTGAAAGGTTTTTAGTAAATATTAAACGCCCGCGTTTTGAAAGGCTTTTAGTAAATATTAAAAGGTCGCGTTTTGAAAGGCTTTTAGTAAATATTAAAAGCCCGCGTTTTGAAAGGCGTTTAGTGCAAATTAAACGCACGCGTTTCAAGAAGCTGTTGATTAAAGTAAAAGAATACGTGCAGAAAAATTTGTTGTTTTATTCGAATCAGTATACAATGGCGTTTGTGTGCTCACTTTTGGAGATGGCACCAGGAAGATGGTGGTGACCTCACACATCTTACCATCGCCGCCACAGCCGTGGCGCGCGCCTTCCAAAACTCGGGCATATGATTTGCTTAATGTGGTTCACTGGTTTCTTTGTTATAGAGCCCTTAATATTTAGTAATTAACATTTTCAGATGACCTGGGCTGTTGTCAAGTAAGATGTGAAGTTTACAAAAACTATAATATTGGTATCTCTAAATTTTGTAGAGCATTCAATGTGGGGGCAATTAATATTTTCAAATGAAGTGGGCTAGTGACACCTGAGATGTAAAGTTTGCAAAAAGTGTACTTTTGGTGTCTCCAAATTAGCATTATTAATTAAAACTCCCTAACCCAAACAATATTTTAACAATCCCAAAACACAGCTCTTCATGATCGTAGCAAGCTAAAGTAATTTATTCACTGGTTTGTGTGTTGTAGAGCGTTTAATGTTATGATAGTTGATTGTTTTCGAGTAGAGTAGGCTGATATAACGTGAGATGTGAAGGTCGCAAAAATTGTAATTTTTTTGTCTGTAAATTTGCGTTATTTAGACCTCCTGATTCGAACTAAACAAGTAACTCATGGACAGCTACTCATAGAGTCCAAAACATAGCTCATCATGAACATAGCCACCTGAAGTTACCAGCAAAATTCTCTTCGATTTAATTTAGATAAATCAAAGAGATTTCACACGTTGCATTTCTTAGCTGCATGCCATAAAAGACCAATGGCCAGAGTAACCTGCTTTTAGTTAGTAACATTTTTCTGGACAGCTACACGAAGAAACCAAAACACAGCTCTTCATGATCATAGCCACCTGGAGTTAGCAGCAAAATTCTCTTTGATTTCATTTAGATAAACCGAAAAGAAATTGTAGACATGCAACTGTTAACTGGATGCTTTGAGAGAAACAATGTCCCTGCTTGTAGTTACGTGACATTTTTTCTAGCAACAAGGTAATATCAACCAGAAGTTAGAGTTGGAAGTCAAGTCTGATAGCTGCTCCTCTCGAACCACTGGGTGCCCTGAGAAAAGCAATATTTAGAATAACCTGCTTGCAGTTATGTGATATTTTTCCGGCAACTAGGTGATATCAACCAGAAGTTTGCGTAGGATGTGTGGTCTAATAGCTGCTCCTTTCAATACAGACGGAATCAACAACAGCTGCTCCTTCTTGAGCGAAGTGACGGTGCCGCCGCTGTTGCCTGCTCGGCCGTACGTCATCTGCTGCAGGGAATGCCGTGCTGGTGATGGTGGTGACCTCGCCTCTGGAGATAGCGGTCTTGATCTGGGTGGTGATGGTGGTGGTGGTAGTGCTTTAAATGATGTTACTGCGCCAAAGGATGCTGCTAGCACAAATGGTGCTGCTGCTCCCATTTATTGTGCTACAGCTGCAAATGATGCTACTGATCCAGATGATGCTACAGCTCCAAATGATGCTACAGCTTCAAATGATGTTACTGCTCTAAATGATGCCACAGCTCCAAATGATGCTACAGCTTCAAATGATCCTACTGCTCCCATTGATGATACTGATTTTGGCACAATTGCTGATGCTGTTTTTACCACTGTCAACAGTGACGGAGGTGGTGAAATTGTTGGTAGTACTAATTCTGATACTGTTGCTGTTGATGATGCTCCTGAAGATGTTGCTGCAGCGGCTTCCAGCAGAGATTCAAGCACGACGCCACCGCTCTCATTGACTCCTTGTGGAATCTTCCAATGTTCCTTCATTGCTGGTATCTGTGAGAGTAAGCTTACACTATTTTATAAGTTTTTAATTAAAATTCAATATTTCGTGGCCTCACTTTTCATATATCTCACCTCGTTACCAAATTGTAGCTGAGCATGATGTGACAATTTTCAACTCTTTTACCTCTTCATGATGAACGCTAACGAACGTGGAATCTTGTTGTAAAGGGGAATATGTGAGGTCCTGAACTCCTGTTAGGTAGATCTTTCTTTTGCTGAAATAAAACGTTTTTTATTTTGTTACAGACCTTTTTTTTTTCGGTTCACTGCCGTGCTGTTTTTCAGTACCTACCACTTTCTTCTCCAATTTTTATTTTGTTTCATAAACTTCTTTCTCAACTTGCTGTTTCCATGCCCTTTCTGCATATATTCCGCATTCCCAGATTCTGCATTCCCCTCTCTACATCCTAAATGGCACCTTCCTCTTTCTCTTTGGAACACTTTTGTTGCGGTTAGGGAGGCTTGAACTAACATCTAATCTAATCTAATCCTGTTGTTGAGTTGCACTTCAACTGTAGCAATTTGTCCCCTCGGGGGGAGACAACTATTGTATCTATGGGAATTAGCGCTCCTAAGCGCAAAATGCGTGAGGGCGCGAGCTAAAAAATAGGAGGTAGGCCTTCTTTTTGTTGAAATCAAATGTTTTTTATGTTAAGGACCAAATTTTTTTTCGGTTCACTGCTGTCCTGTTTTTCAGCACCTCTGATTTTCTTCTTCAACTTTTATCTTGTTCCATAACCTTCCTTCTTATCTTACTGTTTTAATGCGCACGGGATCCCTTGCACGAACACCCACCCCCTTTGTGCATAGATTCCACGTTTTCTTAACTTCATACTAAATGGTGCCTTCATCCTTCCTCTCTTTGAACATCTTGGCTATGCTAATGGGAGGCTAAAACTAATTTATAGTCAATCAATCTCTAGCGATTTGTGTCAGCTTCTCCGATATATATTAGATGATATGTCAAATCAATAAACTAATAAAAAGAAAGGCAAAAATCGCTACACGTAAAGTCATTTTGATTATCTATTCCATTTCAAAGACAAACTGTGCTCGTCTCTGGTATACCAATACAGTTGTTCACGTTGTGAATCGCGGTACGTTGGTTCTACCTGCCGTACCCTGATGACTAGAGTTTCTGAGCAAGCTGGGCGTAGTTGCAGAACTGGTCTTCCTCTTGGGTCCCCCATACTGTTCTGAGTTAGATCTCATGCAGAAAAGTGCAATGTTCCGGTCTCCCTAAACAATTTTAAAATCTCTTACAGAACAGATCTGCGCGTTATCGAATCTTTGCATATTTACAAAACAAAACCTACTCTGAATGACACCCAAAGTGCTTTCCTGCTTCATGTTGCCAACGCATAGTTCAGTTACTCAGTTTTTCCTTTACCTCTTATCTTTTTTACCGTTCGTGTTTTTCAAACTTTAAACGTTTTATAAAACTTCATTAGTGAATTAATTCTTCCTCTTTTGGTTTCGTCTTACAGAGGTTTTCGTTAAAGATTGACAGTTAGTCCAAAAATTTAAGTTTTATTTGATCATTTTTAATGAAAATTACTTTACGTGTAGCGATTTTTGCCTTGCTTTTTATTCTCAAGCTTGGAAGCTTAAATGCTGGAGTTATTTTAAATGAACTAATTTTGCGCAGCAGCTGTTTTCTGTGGCTGAGCGCCCTCAAAATCCACAAAGTGGCAATTTTACTGCCATAATAAATTCTTATTGATAAACGTGATCAACACGTTGGTCACGATGTGAGCCGCCATTGTTCGCAGAGAGAATTTTCATTATGCTGCTGTCCTACCAGTAGTCACTAACTCAATTTTTATGAATATTTGATCAAAGCTGAATGGAGGCACGATCTAGTAAACGTTTGGTATTTTCAAAATGCCTTACAATTGGTGACTTTAAATTTGAGTTGAATATTGAACTTCAGCAGCATAACCCATCGCAGTCAACGTGTTATAGAGTGACATTAAAAAAAGTACAGTTTCTTTCATCATCTGTTACGTCATACAGTGAAACAGTTCATAAAAATGTTTTTTCTCATTTTGTTTTAGCACTTTCTCCCCTCAGTGGGATACAACTAATGTATCGATAGGAATTAGCGGTCCCAGGGGGACTATGTGAGGGCCCGAGCTAAAGGTTAGGTAGGTTATCTTTATGTTAAAATAGAACAAGTTTTTGTTTTGTTACGGACCATCTTTTTTTCGGTTCACTGCTTTCCTGTTTTTCAGCAGCTACCACTTTCTTCTTCAATTTTTTCTTGTTTCATGAACTTCTTTCTTAGCTTACTGTTTTTATGCATCTCGTGCATAGATTCCGCGTTCCCTCAACTCCATACGAAATGGTGCCTTCGTCCTTCCTCACTTTGGACATCTTTGTCGTGGTAAAGGGAGGCTAAAACTTTCTTAAATAATAATAATAATAATGATATAGTACTTTCTTTTCTCTAATAGACCTTCAAATGTCTAAGTGTTTATTTCCATTACATTAAGATATTTCCTGTTTTTCCAGAGGAACATCTACCATAACTCAGCATGAATAATTCTTATGATTACAAGCGCTTGAAAATAAAGTATTCTCGTTAATGTTAAAGTATAATGTAATGTTAGAGTAAAGTATGTTGTTTATGCATCCAGGTTCAGAGAGCGGTGGCTCCAGCAAGGGCGACGGACGGGTGTGGCTGGAGAGCTGTGTGCTGCCGCGACTCCAGAAATGGTCGCTGCCTGTGAGTAGTTTTCCAGCCAACTTTCTGCTTTCCAGTCTTGCGGTGCCCCTGCCGACTTTGGGCTTTCCAGTCTTGTCTTGCGGTGCCCCTGCCGACTTAGGGCTTTCCAGTCTTGTGGTGCCCCTGCCGACTTTGGGCGTTTCAGTCTTGTCTTGCGGTGCCCCTGCCGACTTTAAGCTTTCCAGTATTGTGGTGCCCCTGCCGACTTTGGGCTTTCCAGTCTTGTCTTGCGGTGCCCCTGCCGACTTTCGGCTTTCCAGTCTTGTGGTGCCCCTGCCGACTTTGGGCTTTCCAGTCTTGTCTTGCGGTGCCCCTGCCGACTTTGGGCATTCCAGTCTTGTCTTGCGGTGCCCCTGCCGACTTTGGGCTTTCCAGTCTTGTGGTGCCCCTGCCGACTTTGGGCTTTCCAGTCTTGTGGTGCCCCTGCCGACTTTGGGCGTTTCAGTCTTGTCTTGCGGTGCCCCTGCCGACTTTGGGCTTTCCAGTCTTGTGGTGCCCCTGCCGACTTTGGGCTTTCCAGTCTTGTCTTGCGGTGCCCCTGCCGACTTTGAGCTTTCCAGTCTTGTTTTGTGGTGCCCCTGCCGACTTTGGGCTTTCCAGTCTTGTCTTGCGGTGCCCCTGCCGACTTTGGGCTTTCCAGTCTTGTCTTGCGGTGCCCCTGCCGACTTTGGGCTTTCCAGTCTTGTCTTGCGGTGCCCCTGCCGACTTTGGGCTTTCCAGTCTTGTCTTACGGTGCCCCTGCCGACTTTGGGCTTTCCAGTCTTGTCTTGCGGTGCTCCTGCCGACTTTGGGCTTTCCAGTCTTGTCTTGCGGTGCCCCGGCCGACTTTGGGCTTCCCAGTCTTGTCTTGCGGTGCCCCTGCCGACTTTGGGCTTTCCAGTCTTGTCTTGCGGTGCCCCGGCCAACTTTGGGCTTTCCAGTCTTGTCTTGCGGTGCCCCTGCCGACTTGTGGCTTTCCAGTCTTGTCTTGCGGTGCCCCTGCCGACTTTGGGCTTTCCAGTCATGTGGTGCCCCTGCCGACTTTGGGCTTTCCAGTCATGTGGTGCCCCTGCCGACTTTGGGCTTTCCAGTCTTGTCTTGCGGTGGCCCTGCCGACTTTGGCTTTCCAGTCTTGTGGTGCCCCTGCCGACTTTGGGCTTTCCAGTCTTGTCTTGCGGTGGCCCTGCCGACTTTGGCTTTCCAGTCTTGTGGTGCCCCTGCCAAATTTGGGCTTTCCAGTCTTGTCTTGTGGTGGCCCTGCCGACTTTGGCCTTTCCAGATTGTGGTGCCCCTGCCGACTTAGGGCTTTCCGGTCTTGCGGTGCCCCTGCCGACTTTGGGCTTTCCAGTCTTGTCTTGCGGTGCCCCTGCCGACTTTGGGCTATCCAGTCTTGTCTTGCGGTGCCCCTGCCGACTTTGGGCTTTCCAGTCTTGTCTTGCGGTGGCCCTGCCGACTTTGGGCTTTCCAGTCTTGCGGTGGCCCTGCCGACTTTGGGCTTTCCAGTCTTGCGGTGGCCCTGCCGACTTTGGGCTTTCCAGTCTTGTCTTGCGGTGGCCCTGCCGACTTTGGGCTTTCCAGTCTTGTCTTGCGGTGCCCCTGCCGACTTTGGGCTTTCCAGTCATGTCTTACGGTGCCCCTGCCGACTTTGGGCTTTCCAGTCTTGTCTTGCGGTGCCCCTGCCGACTTTGGGCTTTCCAGTCTTGTCTTGCGGTGCCCCGCCGACTTTGGGCTTTCCAGTCTTGTCTTGCGGTGCCCCGCCGACTTTGGGCTTTCCAGTCTTGTCTTGCGGTGCCCCTGCCGACTTTGGGCTTTCCAGTCTTGTCTTGCGGTGCCCCGGCCGACTTTGGGCTTTCCAGTCTTGTCTTGCGGTGCCCCTGCCGACTTTGGGCTTTCCAGTCTTGTCTTGCGGTGCCCCTGTCGACTTTGGGCTTTCCAGTCTTGTCTTGCGGCGCCCCTGCCGACTTTGGGCTTTCCAGTCTTGTCTTGCGGTGCCCCTGCCGACTTTGGGCTTTCCAGTCTTGTCTTGCGGCGCCCCTGCCGACTTTGGGCTTTCCAGTCTTGTCTTGCGGCGCCCCTGCCGACTTTGGGCTTTTCAGTCTTGTCTTGCGGTGCCCCTGCCAACTTTGGGCTTTCAAGTCATGTCTTGCCATGCCCTTGCCGACTTTGGGCTTTCAAGTCTTGTGGTGCCCCTGCCGACTTTGGGCTTTCAAGTCTTGTTGTGCCCCTGCCGACTTAGGGCTTTCAAGTCTTGTGGTGACCCTGCCGACTTTGGGCTTTCAATTCTTTTGGTGCCCCTGCCAATTTTGGGCTTTCAAGTCTTGTGGTGCCCCTGCCAATTTTGGGCTTTCCAGTCTTGCGGTGCACGGCCGACTTTGAGCGCTTGCCGTTCATGTTGTGAAAGTTTTTTTTCTTCAGCAAAAGCTTTGTGGTGCGGCTCATCCTATGTACTCGTAATTCGTATGGATGTTGTTAGATTTCTCTCTCAGGAACATACGTCTTGTTGTTCTGGGTTGGACTTTGTAATCAGCGGAGTGTTTCAGTGATTTGAACCTGGGACTTGGACAATCAATTTAGGCTTGTGTTATTCACATGACACTTGGTAATCATAGTAGTGCTTTGATATAATGAGCCCAGTTTTTCGGGAACCAACATAAATATCGGTATTTTGGTAATTAGTGTGGTACTTTTGTAATCAATGTATGACATTGGTATCTGGTGTAGGACATCATTGAAAACCTGAAAATAATTCGCCAAATTTGATTTAAATGCCATCTCCTGAGCGATTCAGAATTTTAGTATTTATGGAAACAGTTGAAAAACGTGCGGAGTTTCGGTGCAATGGGCTTCTAAACTCACTGATGCAGTGAATTCTATCAAATCTAGTCTGTAGACTACACCAAGTAACCACTCATTTTTTCTGGAATTGCTTACTGGAGACATTTTCGTAGAATGAAGCTCTGTTAAAAAACTTTGCAATCATTTTCATTTTATATTTCCCATCATCAACGTAATGTTGATCAGCAGCGTTATTCAGGCATCCAATATTTGATTCAGCGTTTAGCTGGGTATTAGTTTATCCACGCTTTCTTTATTTCAGCAACTTAGCTTTTTATCATTTTGTGAATGAGCCAAGTTGTCTACGCTTTCTTCATTTTGGCAACTTGGCCTTAATTATTTTGAAAATGAGGGAAGCTGTCCACATCTTTTTTATTTTGGCAACTTAGCCTTTTATTATTTTGTGAATGAGCTAAGCCTTTATTTGGGCAATTTAGCTTTTTGTTTTTTGTGACCGAGCTGAAGCATATTCATTTGGGCAACATAGCTCATTATTGTTTTGAAATTGATCTACATCTACGTTTTATGATATGTCTACACTTTCTTTGTTTGGGTAATTTAGAGCTTAATTATTGCAAAAATGAGTTAAGCTTGGGCCATTTTGCAGCGCGAGTCTCAGACACCCCCCACGAGGTCGCTGCAGCTGGTCGACCTGCAGTCGTACGGTGTGCTGTACCACACCCTCAAGTCCAAGTACGCTGCGCACCTCATTCAGGTGGGCTCCCATCTCTTTTTTTCCCCCGTTTTCAAATGTTTCTAATGTTGTCATTACAAATGTATATATTCAGATTTATACTCAAGGAGTATAATACCATTTGTGAAAATCATTTCCGAATTAATCTTATCAAAAACCTGGTTAATTTTTTCTGAAATTCCAATATCTGAAGTCCTCACTTGCAGAGTTAATGCCATGACATCTTATGTTACTTCGCAAGTATTAACGCTTTTAGAATAGAATGGATTACAGAGACAGGAGCGAGCAGAGTGTCCCATTTTTGAGTAGCTTCAAAAGTCCCATGCTATCAGCCACCGTGATATCACGCACAAGCACCAGAGCTTAAGCGGAGGCGAAATAATAATCCGGTTTGTAGCCATCAGGCTACACGCTCAAGCACTAATTAATTCGTTTTAAGATGATAAACAGCTCGTTTCACAGAAGCGTTGCTCCAAGGTTTGACAGTTCTTTCATTATTAATTCTACTAGTGCAATGCCTGTTAAAACTGACATCAGGAAACTAATTTGAATGCAGTAATTGCGTCGGCCAGACCGATTTAAAGTTCAGCCCTTAGACTGGATTGGTTATTTCTTATGAAAAAAACAGCAGGATTGAATCTTTGCACATTGATCGACGCAGTATTGGTAGAAAAGCTTGTTCCATTTATGCAAAATATTGGCTGAACCCATTCTCTTCATCACTCCATATGAGTAGAATTGACCCGTACACGACCCGTCAAAAATGAAGGGAAGGGAATCAATATTTTCCTAAAAAAAAAAATGTTTCAGATGTGGATTAAAACAAATGTCCCCAGCCCAACAGAACCCGCGATTGAAATATTCTTAATCTTGTGCACTGGAGAAACTCCTATCAAAAATATTCATTAAGCCTCCTTAACAGCGTGACAGAGCGTCAGACCAACTGAGCTTAAACATGGCTTTCTCATGATTTCACATGTTTTTCTATGGCTTCCTATATTTTCCTAACTCAAAATTTTTTGCATTGTATACAACCTAACATTACTTGTGATATTCATTCCGATTTCGAATTTGATGGATTCATAAACCAAAAATTGTGGAGTTGATGAATCTTGTATCACAGATACGCACATCACACTCACTGCTGGTGGAAGTGATGGACGGACAAACGGACGAACGCGGCTCTTATTATTGTATAGATAGATAGATTAGAGCCGTAACTTATTCTTTCTTCATGTTGCGTTTACTTTCTTCACGCTACTGCTTTGAAAATTATAAGGGAAGACGGAGAACATTACTTAGTCAAAGATGAGATTGATAACCATGTTTAATACAAAACTAAAATTTTTGCTTTCACTTCAGTCACGATCGGCATCGCGACCTACTAAATTCAAATACGTTAAATACAATTAAAATACGTTAATTATGAAATTAAAACACCTTAACATGAATTTAAAACACGTTTAATACGGAATTAAAACACGTTTAACTTAAAATTAAAAGTTCTGCCTTCATTTCAGTCATGGTCTGAACGCACTGACCCTAAGAAGTTTGTGCACGAAGATATCGGCATCGCGACGTACCTTCTGCTGCTGTGGTCAGAGCGACCGCGTCCCCAGCGCTTTGTGGACCTCGGATGTGGCAACGGCCTTCTTGTGTACATCCTGACAAAGGAAGGGCATGTTGGCACCGGCTACGACATCAAGCGGCGCAACATCTGGCACGAACGCTTCTCGGATATCGATCTGCAGGTCTGCCTTTTTCGTGTTAGTGGGGCGATCTCAACCTGCAGGTGTGGCTTTTTTGTGTTGATGGGGCGATCTCGACCTGCAGGTCTGCATTTTTTGTGTTGATGGGGCGATCTCGACCTGCAGGTCTGCCTTTTTTGTGTTAGTGTGGCAAAATCGATGTGCAAGTCTGAATTTTTTGTGTGAATGGGGCTGTAGTATCCCGTAATAAATGTCTATTGAGGTATTTTTTATTGCCATTCGTGATGATAGTAGCAAAGTATGCCGAGAAACGGATTAGGTATACACGAACGGTTCTTGGATATTGACCTGCAGGTCTGCCTTTTTTGTATTTATTGTAGTATTCTGTGTAAATGTCTATTTTGTAGTATCCCGTGTAAAAGTCAATGTTGTAGTATCCCGTGGGAAATGTCTACTGAGCTATTTTTTTTTACTGCAATGGGCAATGACACTGGCAAGGTAGGCCAACAAAACAGTTTAGGACACAACTTGGATCTTTCAGGAGCGTGAAGTGAGGCCGGATTCTACAACATTCAGCGCGGATGTGGACTGGCTGATCGGTAACCACTCGGACGAGCTCACGCCTTGGCTGCCCGTCATGGCCGCTCGGTGCTCCCACTCCTGCTCTTTCTTCCTCTTGCCGTGCTGTCCGCACGATTTCACTTCCAAGTGAGACTTCATGAAATTGTAGGCGCAATGATATTATTTCAAACAAACTTACACCGTGAGGTCAATTTTACCTGAACCTTTTTATTGAAGTGACAAAACACATAAAGGTTAATAATATTTGGAAAAAGTCACAAAACCATGTTCGAATCTAACCTAATAATACCCGTTGTGTGTTGATATATATACTTGTTTGGTGCGCACTTCTTAAGAAACATAGGATGCCTGAGTGTACTGTGTCATGGATACTGAATATCTCTGTAACATTGAAAGATGGCCCTTACATGCATTGATATGTTTGACATTTTATCAGGATAAGTTTGGTTAGCATAGGTTAGGCAATGTTGACGGAATTTTTTCACGGGTCCACCTAGCTTAATGATGACATTTTCCGTGGAATTTCCACGGGTCTTGCTACTACCTAATAATACCCTTGGTTTATTTGTTTGGAGTCTGCTTCTTCAATTTCTCTGTCATGCTCATAAGGATAGTTATAATGACCGTGATGAGTTTCACCAGTGCACAAGCACAAGTTCACAATGTGAGGGCCCGAGCTGAAGGTTAGGTAGGCTTTCTTTTTTGTTAAAATAGAATAGGTTTTTGTTTTGTCACGGACCATCATTTTTCGGTTCACTGCTGTCCTGTTTTTTCAGCACCTACAACTTTCTTCTTCAACTTTGATCTTGTTTCATGAACTTCTTTCTCATCTTACTGTTTCTATGATTTTCTGCATAGATTCCCCATTCTATCATCTCCATACTAAATGGTGCCTTCCTCCTTCCTCTCTTCGATACGCTCTTTTTTGTAGCGGTTAGGGAGGCTTGAACTAACTTATAATCTAATCTAATCTAATCTAAGCAGAAGTTCAAGAATATTTTTATCACGAGTACTGTTAGGATGGATATATTTGTTTGTCATTCACATCTGGAAAATTTGTTCAAGGAAGGTATTGAATCACGTCATTTTTGATGGGCTGTGCACTCTAGTATATGAATAAGCCTACAGTTATTTGAGCTTAAAATTCAGTTGGGGCATTTTGACCCCTCCCGTGCACCCCCGGATTAAATTGCTATTTCCATCCAAATGTTAAGGTCCCATTAATTTAAACCAGGGGTTCACAACCTGGTGCTCGAGATGATATTCCAGGGGGTGCAAGAAATGTCCAAATAAATAACATCAAATTGGTTATATGTCGGCATTTATATGTCCGGGGAGGGGAGGTTAAAATGAAATTTCATTTAGAGATGCGGGGCAAAAAAAAGTTAGAAATCTCTGACTTAAACGAATGTGTCAACCTGTTTTGTTTGTATAAGTTTTGTTACATCAGTACCACAAAATTTGTTTCACATGATTCTTCCAAACTTCATGCTGTGTGAAGAGATTACGTATTGAAATGATGTGCGAAACGTTTTTCTTACAATTTTAAATGCCCCCTGCACTATGTGCACGTAAATTTATAGTCAAAGCTCTGATTATTTCTGTGTGCCACGCATGTGTAGCCGAAGCTCTGATTATTTCTGTGTGCCACGCATGTGTAGCCAAAGCTCTGATTATTTCTGTGCGCCACGCATGTGTAGCCAAAGCTCTGATTACTTCTGTGTGCCACGCACGTGTAGCCAAAGCTCTGATTATTTCTGTGTGCCACGCATGTGTTGCCAAAGCTCTGATTATTTCTGTGCGCCACGCATGTGTAGCCAAAGCTCTGATTATTTCTGTGTGCCACGCATGTGTAGCCAAAGCTCTGATTATTTCTGTGTGCCACGCATGTGTAGCCAAAGCTCTGATTATTTCTGTGTGCCACGCATGTGTAGCCAAAGCTCTGATTATTTCTGTGTGCCACGCATGTGTAGCCAAAGCTCTGATTATTTCTGTGTGCCACGCATGTGTAGCCAAAGCTCTGATTATTTCTGTGCGCCACGGATGTGTAGCCAAAGCTCTGATTATTTCTGTGTGCCACGCATGTGTAGCCAAAGCTCTGATTATTTCTGTGTGCCACGCATGTGTAGCCAAAGCTCTGATTATTTCTGTGTGCCACGCATGTGTAGCCAAAGCTCTGATTATTTCTGTGTGCCTCACATGTGTAGCCAAAGCTCTGATTATTTCTGTGTGCCACGCATGTGTAGCCAAAGCTCTGATTATTTCTGTGTGCCACGCATGTGTAGCCAAAGCTCTGATTATTTCTGTGTGCCACGCATGTGTAGCCAAAGCTCTGATTATTTCTGTGTGCCTCACATGTGTAGCCAAAGCTCTGATTATTTCTGTGTGCCACGCATGTGTAGCCAAAGCTCTGATTATTTCTGCGTGCCACGCATGTGTAGCCAAAGCTCTGGTTATTTCTGTGTGCCACGCATGTGTAGCCAAAGCTCTGATTATTTCTGTGTGCCACGCATGTGTAGCCAAAGCTCTGATTATTTCTGTGTGCCACGCATGTGTAGCCAAAGCTCTGATTATTTCTGTGTGCCACGCATGTGTAGCCAAAGCTCTGATTATTTCTGTGTGCCACGCATGTGTAGCCAAAGCTCTGATTATTTCTGTGTGCCACGCATGTGTAGCCAAAGCTCTGATTATTTCTGTGTGCCACACATGTGTAGCCAAAGCTCTGATTATTTCTGTGTGCCTCACATGTGTAGCCAAAGCTCTGATTATTTCTGTGTGCCACGCATGTGCAGCCAAAGCTCTGATTATTTCTGTGCGCCTCACATGTGCAGCCAAAGCTCTGATTATTTCTGTGCAGCCAAAGCTCTGATTATTTCTGTGCAGCCAAAGATCTGATTATTTCTGTGCGCCTCACATGTGTAGCCAAAGCTCTGATTATTTCTGTGCGCCTCACATGTGTAGCCAAAGCTCTGATTATTTCTGTGCGCCTCACATGTGCAGCCAAAGCTCTGATTATTTCTGAACGCGGCTCATGTGCAGCCAAAGCTCCTGATTATTTCATCCCTCAGAGGGAGACAAGTATTGTATCTATGGGAATTAGCGCTCCCAGGGGGACAATGTGAGGGCCCGAGCTAAAGGTTTGGTAGGCTTTCTTTTTGTTAAAATAACATAGGTTTTTGTTTTGTTACGGACCATCTTTATTCGGTTCACTGCTGTCCTGTTTTTTTTCAGCACCTACTACTTTCTTCTTCAACTTTGATCTTGTTTCATGAACTTCTTCCTCATCTTACTGTTTCTATGCCCTTTCTGCATAGATTCCGCGTTCCCTGAACTCCATACTAAATGGTGCCTTTTTCCTTCCTCTCTTTGGATCTCATTTGTAGAGGATAGGGAGGCTTAAACTAACTAATAATCTAATCTGATTATTTCAGTGCGCCGCACATGTGTACCCAAAGCACGGTTTATTTCTGTACGCTATTGAATCTCTCAGGTTTCTACGGCGGAACACAAACAAGAGCCAGTACGGAGACTACCTAGATTACGTGAGCGAAGTGGGACGAGTTTGTGGCTTTGAGATGGAGAGAGACCGGCTCAAAATCCCGTCCACAAAGCGAGAATGTTTCGTGGGACGCGCGCGTCTTCATTCAGAACAAGACCGGATAGCTGTGCTTGCTACCATGCAGCAATTCATCGATGCGAGAGTGGCGCAGTGTGGTCCTAAAGTTGCTTCTAACGCCATGAAGAGCCTCGTGCCAGGAAATGAAGGAAAAAATTGTGAAGAACGGGCATCTCTCGAGGAAGAAAACGATTCTGTTTCAGTACATCTTGAATCAACTGGGGTGAAAAAGGTTTTTGTGAAAAATGTCTGCGCAGAACCAGAACAGGTAATGTTCTCTACTAACGGTGGAGAGAGCAACTTCATCGTGCGGCCAAAAGAGCAGAGAGTGAGGAACTGCACACAGCTCGCAAAGGGTGTGAAAGAGGACTTAGTGCAGTGTGTCGTGGACTTCTTGCTCCGAGACTGCGACGTCAAGGTGAGGAAGGTACCAGGTACCCATTTATTTATTTTTATTTCTTTATTTACTGTGAAAACTTTCTCTGGGAACCATTTTAAATTTGAAGATTCAATTATGATGACTCATTTGTTTTCATGATGTATCTACCCCCAGTTTGCACGGCCTAGCGATGAAATGTCTGATAAATACGTATGAGGACTTGCTTTTATAAAAGGAAGCTATACAAATTACTTCCTTATCAGAAGTCAGAATAAATAATTTCCTAGTTACGTTCCTGAACCCTGCCAACCCACCGAACGAAACCTTGCAGCAAAAAATAGCCATTTGAATGTTTCGTCTACATGGACCAGGACATTGTGATGTCAAGTGTTATCAGCAAATTGACCCGACTTCTTTATGCCTGATTCTGTTTCGGCACGGGATCTAGTACCTTTTCTGTGAGAACAAGAATTAGAGTCCATTTTTATTCCACCTCCGTAAGACATCACGTGAGACTTCCATGTAGGACTTGAAAATCGAGTTGTAAGCGGAAATATAAATACAAAACTGATTATTTAGAACGTGGGATGTATGTACATAGTTAACATGCTGTTAGTACAGGAAAATTTCAATAAAAAGCTGAACATATTGTGTGTGGACGTAATTAACATGTCGCTTGTGCAGACAGGAGAATGGTCTCACGGATCCAGAACGGAGCTGAGAAGCGCCGCTGGGATGCTCAGACCAGACCAACTCCAGCAAATCAAGCAGGAGTGCGGGGGACTTAAGACATTGCTGAAAAATCACAGGCACATCTTCCTCGTCGAGGGCAGCACTGTTCGGCTCAGGGTAAGGACTCGTGATATTTCTCTTCTCAATTTTCTACTATGGGGTGAAGAATGATTATAATTTTTCTCAACTTGCTATTATAAGTAAAGGACTGATGATATTTCTTTTTTTCACCTTTCTAGTCTCTTCGGCTACATTTATCGGGGTTTAACCCTTTCGGTACGATAATTCAAATTGTTTGGGTAAAAACTTCCTGGGGAAAAAGTTGTCATTACCCTGAATTGTCAGTGAAATTGTCCTAGTGTGGTGCTTTTACCTTAAGTAAGTGCCTTCTTCATTATTTTAATTTTAAAATTTTTTGAATCTTTGAAGCTCGATGCTTGGCGACAGAAATTTTTGATGTTGATAATAAAGTTTTCGTATTTACGAAGAAATTATTTATACGTTTTTGCCCGAATTTACCAAAAATCAACAAAGTTCAGAAAAAACTTGCTCAAGTTAAATGGAAAGGGTATTGAATATGTTGCTCGGGTCCTGTAGCATGAACTTACGCGTGCTACAGGGTCCTATGGTAATTACAGGGGCCTATGGTAACCTATGGTAATTTACGCGTGCAGATTTCTGGAATTGTTTAAAAACTAGTTTAATGAATGTTTGTAATTTCCCTAATTTTGTTATTACTCCAAAATATTCCCTCACTAGTTAAATTAGTTTAAAACTAGGTTAGATGCCCTAAACTGGAAGCACTAGCCAACTTGGCACTGGAGTAGCCGTCAGGACCGAAAGGGTTAACTGGAAGAATTTTTTCTGTAGTACCTCAGAGATATGCATAAAAGAAATTCGAGTTCCCTCGTGGCTGGACGGAAGAGGGCATAGCCTTTAAAGCCTCTAGTCTAGAAGATGAGGGGCTGAGTTCTGGGCAGGTCATTTTCTTGTGGCTATTTATTTTAGTTATCTTTTTTAATACCGCTGTCGCTCATGCATATATTATGTTTAGAGGTATTTTGAATAAATTATATGTTTTGAGGTATTTTGAATAAATTAATTCCCCTCAGGGGGATACAGGTATTGTATCTATGGGAATTAGCGCTCCCAGGGGAACTATGTGAGGGCCCGAGCTAAAGGTTAGGTAGGCTTCTTTTTGTTGAAATAGAATGGTTTTTGTTTTGTTACGGACCATCTTTTTTCGGTTCACTGCTGTCCTGTTTTTCAGTACCTACTACTTTCTTCTTCAACTTTTTCTTGTTTCATGAACTTCTTTCTTAGCTTCCTGTTTCTGTGCACCTTGTGCATAGATTCCGCGCTCCCTCAACTCCATACTAAATGGTGCCTTCCTCTTTCCTCTCTTAGAACATCTTTGTCGTGCAATTAAGGGAGGCTAAAACTTTCTTATATAATAATAATAAATTAATTTTGCGACAGCACTCGTCCTGCCGTCTTGACTTGAAAACTCACTGTGATTTCCACTGTAATAAATTAAGTATTCTACTATAGCCGCTCTGTTGTGCAATTATGACAATGAGCACCTAAAAAATTTAGGTGTAAAATAATTATATATTTTATTGATGCAACTCATGCTGAGATGTAGGGCTTACGGCACGTCCACTTCAGCATATAAGTAGATACAGAAATTTATGTACCGTTGCTTAGCTCCAACAGTCGTCGTTGTTTTAAGACGTCTTTACGTATGGTAATATTATGGATGTGTCCATATCATAAGACACACTGTATTTATATTCTATAATTGATATGTTGAGCTAACTCGAGAGGTCTCTTATTTCACCATTCGCTATGGGTGCCTTGCGTTATTAACGAAGCATTCGAGCTTGTGATGTTACAGTCTGAGAAAGACAGGCAGACTGCTGGAACAATATTTAGAGCATTTAGAGTTATTCCACAAGTCTCTTAATTTGTCTATGCTAATCTGCATTAGACGTTCACCGCTTGAAAGTCTTCCGTATGGCACTAAACTGACTAGAATTACTATTCTTTATGATGAGGGTACATTTAAATGTGCGACCGATACGAAATTGCAGTGTGTTCCTGACGATTATACCTGAGCGTAGTTATACATGCTCGTAACCTTTTATCAGTAATAGACCTATCACTTTTTAATAATTTTTCTTCATATTACTAATCTCAAGACGAACCGCAATAATTTATAATTGAAAGTCTCCGTTGTCCTTCGTCATGTTTTTTAGTGCTCAGAAAAATTGACAAACATCAAAATTACCATAAACGTTTCACTTTAACAAAACTTAATGTGTGAAATTTTGTTGAATTAAAATGTGCTTTCGGTTACGTAGATATTCATGGCAATTATCTGATGATCGCGCACAGTTTCCTATCTAATGTAACATGATGGAAGTAAGATGAGTTTATGATTTCGTTTATTATCGTCTTCCACAGCTCAATACAGTCCTTCTTGAACTCTGCTCCGTATTTTTCAGTGCTCACATCGGATTCGTTAAAATTTATCATCACAGCTCTACATTAACGATTCGTTTTACAGGTGCCAGGTCGAGTGCCAGAATTCGAGAAGAGGCAGCGGCCATGTTGGTTCTTTGTCCACCACCCTCAAGGATGCCCGAATGCCGCTACTGACTGCATGTACGTCCACTGAAACTTAGTCCAGGAGGTATCTTCTGTTCTTATCTGTATTTATATGCAATGTTAAAATCAGATAAGCGCAAAGAAGGGAATGAATTTTGTTCGTACTTTGCTCTCAATCATTTTTGTCGACAATTGACGTGGGCATTACGATACCATGTTTGCAAATCAACGTGACATGAAATAAATAGTTTTCTTTCTTATAATCGGGATGTTCAGACCCTCATTCCTAGCAACTCGTGATTATAAGCTGTGTTATACGTTTATCTTCGGCTAAGGAGGAAAATTTTTACTGATAGCCTTTTTGACATAATGCCTAAAAATTATTTTCCGACGTTTGCTTCATTCATGCTGAAATCTGCATCTAAGAAGAATGATGTTGGATTTTGACTGAACGAACGTTTTTGCTGTAAAAAGTTACCCGTTTCACACTCTCTCGAAATGAGTAAAACAGAATATTGCAGTAATAAAAATAATTCCTATTTTTATTTCACATTGAATTCATCATTGTAAATAGTGTTGATGAGCTTGTTGCTGCTGGAAAAAATGAATAAATGGAGAAGGAAAGTTAAGAATTTATTATCCAGTTTATTGACTGCCTGGGATGTAATACTACTGCCGAATGCGTAATTCAAACAAAGATTTTGTGAATAACAAACCTCAGATCGTACGATCTTCACCGCTATTAACAAATTGATTTATTCCATTTTAAGAGCATTTACAAAGAATCTGCTAGGCAATTGTTTTGAAAACCTAAAGCAGAAATTTGGTCAGGAGTAGACTTCTCTCGTTATTGGAGGCGAAACCTTATGGCACTGGAAATTAGAAAGCATACTAAAAGGAAGAGTTATCTTAGAATAATTATACAATACAGACTAGGCTCGTGCTGGATGAACATACGGCTAGCGCCAGCGATGTAGTTATCGACATAAAACAGGCTTGCAGCTCTTAGATATAATCTTAAAGGTAACATGATTAAGTTGTTCATTTGAACAGGGAGCGCATCAAGTCTTAATATTGAGGGCCATTACACAGTAACACAAGAATGACCTAAAGCGAAGCACGTAGCCGAGATACATCGAAGTTTCTATTTCGACCGAGTGAGAATAGCAGCTTTGACGCCTGGATTTTTTTTGGAAGCACTTCAAATTAGCGTTGATGTTAACACGTGCGTACTAAGTGTCGGGATAGTTTGGCACATGCATTGCAATTCGACTTATTTTTAAATGTATTTTGTATCATAAATATTCTGCTCAATTAAATCACCTATCGTAACGTAGCAACTCGTGTTTTAAGCACCCTCTGAAAAAGAACGTTTACTACACCATTGTATTGCGAGTATACCGACAAAAATAAAATAAAAATTTAGTGAACATACAGTAATTCTTGAAGCAAGCTAAGAGAATGTAGTTGTACTAAGAGAAGGTTTGTCCAACTGTTAACAAAAAAACTCAAAGACTTCGAAAGAGTATCAGTTAGTGCAGTTAGGAGTTGGAAGAAGGAAAAGTAGCATCATGAACTTACTTGGAGCAAAATATCAGGAATTCCCGTCACTTCACAGCACTGACTCCCATGATCCGTTGAAGGGAAATTCCGTTCTTCTGAGTGTCTTCAATGCAATCTTCACACGATTCTGATGTGCTTGAACAAGGTTGAATTTCTTTCATAAGCCGCTGAATAGATAACAATGGTTGCCATGATTTTTTTAGTAGTGTAATTTCGAAACAATAACTAAATAAAGCGAAATGCAGTAATTGTGATGCTGGTAGTTTCGACTCAAAATTAGAAGAACTCAGCCCATGATGCTCACAAGTCAGAAACGGTCGCCGAAGATAGAATGGCTGACAAGCCATTGACGGAAATTACACATTGTTCACATTTCATCGGGATCACAAGTACGCTTCAAAGCGAATAGGAATAGGAAGGAAGCTACAGTAACACGCCATACGGAAGAGATAGACCAGTAGTCCTCAACCTTTTAAAATTTTACCAAACGCAATAAGATACTTACCCCAGAGTTATATCACTTCCAAGTCGTGATGCTTGCTTGAAAGAGGTAGTGCAAATAAATCACAAGATGAAAGACCACTTCCAGAGTTTGAGAAGCATCAGAAAATAGACCTCGGTCGGAGAATTCAGTTTGCACGTTTGCTACACGTTGCTGGCCTTTTCCAGCCAAAATTTTCAAATTTAGTTTTTTTAATGAAAAAATACCTTCCAGAATTCTGCCCCAGGAAAGGGTAATTTGGCAATTGAGTAAAAATCTCGTGTGCCTTGTTTGAGATCTCCTTTGTCAGCGAAATGCTTCATATGAATCACTTGATTGAGAACCACTGATCTAATCCATAAGCACATGATTGAATCTCGTACCCTGTCTTCTCCAACAGCGAGCGCCTTGCGTACGAGCAAGCGAGGCAGAGCCCATACACAAATCTTAAAGTTAAGCACGTACGATTAATGGAACTTTCATTGAGACGATCTAGTTACGTAGACTATAAAGTAGCCTGTATTATTAAAAGCATAACGATTATTATAGGACAGACTTTCTACTTAAAAGACAACCACCACAGAGCTCTCTAACTCTATTTTCATTCTAGAGAGACTTTTGTGTCAAATGCAGGCAACGAAGTCGTTAAAAATATCTTCAACAAAAAATGATACATATAAAATTGAGTCTCAAGAGATGATACGATGTGCTTATTTCAAAACTGAATTGAATACAAAAATAAATTTGAAAGCAATTTCGTTGACGTCTCAATTTTTACTAAAAATAATAATAATAAGTTTAGGGTTACGTTTCCACCAGGGTCGCCAGCAACTTGCAACTATGGACCCCCCTAGCTTTGGCTAGGTAATCACACATCGGCTAGGCGATCACATTATGAGTAACGAAACTTGCTACAGGCAACTGTATTAATTAATGTTAGTGTTTTCGGTCGGTGTGGTGTCGAGTACTCGTCTCAGCGCACATAAGAAATGGGGGAATTAGTACGCTAGTTGACTCTTAGAGGTCCACGGGTGTGCAGTTCTATACGTTTGAAACTCAATGGTAATAACCGGTTTGCAGTATACTCATCTGGCAGGAGCATGTATAATTCATATGAGGTCGTACGCGTTGATTTTGCGAAGGTATTCCATAAGTTCGGCGATAGGGGCATCATGACCCAGCAGGTCTCTGATTGAGAGAGGCGGGTGTTGGTCAGCAGCAAATAGACTTATGTGACGGCGTCTTGCGTTGTGTAAGGCTGGGCAATCCATGACGATGTGATGTACGGTGAGGCGAGCGCACAAACAAAGAGGACAACCGGGCGGGGGTTCTTGGACTGTGCTGTTCATTAAGTATTTCACTAAAAAGTACTAAAGAATAGGAGTTCTAAACATCTTTCTTCCAATAGAAAACTCCAGTGAGGATTAGATAATCAGTACTAACTAGTAATTATACGCACATTTAAATTAACAGTTTTTCCAAGGTGAAACTTGCGATTTTATTTTATTTTTTTCAAAAACAGAGATCAGATTCTTTTGTGAACTGAAAAATTTACGAACGAAGAAGGCAGATTCAACATCGAAACCATTCTTTCAAGACGCAGATTAACGCAACGAAGGGAATGCATTTTTCGTGTCTTTCTCTTATTTGTTTCGACAATAGACATGGGTATAACGATACCCATGCGTAATTATTAACTAAGGATCTTAATGCCAAGTTATTTTAAAATCCAATATTACACATTTCATGTATACACTTTATTGGAAATCAATTTTTTTCCTTTTCTTTCTTTTCTTGGTTTCACTGCTACCTGTACCAAAAACAAAAGAAAAAATAAAGAACAAGACGTCACAACAGAGTGATAACGAAGCAGATTCTATTAATGGAGGGCGGGAATAGCTTCTTTTAAACGTCCATTGATGAATACTGCTTCCGGCACACATCCCTCTTAGAAAGACAATGATATTAATCGTAGAATTACTGTTTGGATCATCACAAAGGAACTCGGTCGAGATTTAATTTCAAGTAAGATTATAAGATTATAAGTGAGTTTAAGCCTCCCTAACCGCTACAAAAATAAAGCGTATCGAAGAGAGGAAGGAGGAAGGCACCATTTAGTATGGAGATAAGAAAATGAGGAATCTATGCAGAAGGGGCACAGAAACAGTAAAATGAGAAAGAAGTTCGTGAAATAAGATAAAAGTTGAAGAAGAAAGTGAGAGGTGCTGAAAAACAGGACATCAGTGAACCGAAAAAAGGTGGTCCTTAACATAACAAAAAAAAACTTTTATTTCAACAAAAAGAAGGCCTACTTAACTCTCAGCTCGGGCCCACACATGGTTCCCCTGGGAGCGCCAATTCCCATAGATACAATAGTTGTATCCCCCTGAGGGGTTAATTTCAAGTATCATAAAGCCGAAAGTATAAAACAAAAGTGGTTTAGTCAGCACAACGTTTACCGCTGACAAATCCGGCATAAGAGTTGCAGAGACTTGCTTATTGAGTCTGAAAGAAGCACAATGCTTGCACGGTGCTCATCAATAGAAAAAATTATGGTCACAGGTTCAGAGTACTTCTTATTAGAATGGCAAGTGATAACACATGCCGCGTCACTGAAATTCTTAAATGCACATTTGAATTTGATATTTTCAAATATTTTTTGCATTAAAAACCCATTACAGAACGCGGCTGGTATCATTTAGATTTAAATTCCTTTAAGTTTCTTAAAGTTCTTCGGATACAAATTAGTCGGAACATTCTTTGACACACGCAATCGAGGCTCGAAAAATGTTTTCCCTCAATAACAAGAAAATTCTATTTAGCTGACTGAAGGACAATTGAGGCCCCTGGAATCATAGGGTGCCGCGTGCCAAATACATCTAGTAAAAATGAGTACCGCTGTCATCCCTAAATTTTCCTCTGCCTGGAGAGTTAGTCGTATAGGTACAAGAAGATAGCTACAAAATGTCGAAATCTTTTATAAGTTGCCGAGAGGCGATTGTTTCTAGCTCGCCAAACTTTGATGCCATTTTCTGACGTGTTCAAATAGCGTGCTTCGAACCGTTTAATTACAGGTGCCTAAATTATGGTACTGAGGAACAGGAATACTCACTCAAATGTACCCTCACTTTTGCGGAAAATGAAAATTGTTCTAGAAAGAAAAATGAAAAAAGACGGGAAGAGTAAGTTCATATTCAAGCTGGAGATGTTAAAATAGACCCGTTAACATCTTCTGCCAGGAAGGCCAAGATGATAGAAGTGATCGAATGAAGATTAGTGGCTGTGGTAGATGAAGTCGCCGCTTCACAGGAATGTTCACTTGGAAAAACTTTCTCGGAATGTTACTTGAAAAGAAGTCGGCAATCAGGCGTACATTAACAAAGCGTTTTCAAAAAATGCTCACAAAAAATCAGCTCAAGAGACCCAAATAAGCGAAATGCTATGTTAATTGAGGTTTGGCGTTAGAAAAATGCCTAAATTCTTTATTTCCAAAGTGTATATACAGAGGGGAAACTGAGAGCAAGACGATTCGAGAAAGTAGAGAAAAGTGAAGGAATGGGGAAAAACATTTTCCTTACAAAAACAAACTCTTGAACGGATGCGCGATTAGATTAGACTAGTATACCGGTTCAACCCGAGTATCGGGTTGTCCGACTTGCCTAAAAATAAAAAAAAATAAAAAATAAAGAAATAAAAAAATAAAAATAACAAATAAAAAAATAACGAAAAAAAAGAAAAGAAAAATAAAAAATAAATAAAAAAAGTGAAAAAAAAAATAAAAAATAATAAAAAAATTAAAAAAAAAATAAAAAAATAAAGAAAAAAAATAAAGAAAAAAAAAATTAAGAAAAAAAAATAAAAATAAAAAATATATAAATAAAAAAAGTGAAAAAAATGAATAAATAAATAGTTTTCTGCAAATATAGACACCAGTGGCTTCAATTTAATACCTCACTTGACCATATAGACTCAGCCAATTTTCTAAACGGACTCGCACAAATTTTCAGTTACTGAATTAAGTATATAGATTAGATTATAAGTTAGTTTGAGCCTCCCTAACCGCTGCAAAAATAGAGCGTATCGAAGAGAGGAAGGAGGAAGGCACCATTTAGTATGGAGATAAGAAAATGAGGAATCTATGCAGAAAGGGCATAGAAACAGTAAGATAAGAAAGAAGTTCATGAAATAAGATAAAGATTATAGATTATAAGTTAGTTTAAGCCGCCCTAACCGCTGCAAAAATAGAGCGTATCGAAGAGAGGAAGGAGGAAGGCACCATTTAGTATGGAGATAAGAAAATGAGGAATCTATGCAGAAAGGGCATAGAAACAGTAAGATAAGAAAGAAGTTCATGAAATAAGATAAAGATTATAGATTATAAGTTAGTTTAAGCCTCCCTAACCGCTACAAAAATAGAGCGTATCGAAGAGAGGAAGGAGGAAGGCACCATTTAGTATGGAGATAAGAGAATGAGGAATCTATGCAGAAAGGGCATAGAAACAGTAAGATGAGAAAGAAGTTCATGAAACAAGATAAAAGTTGAAGAAGGAAGTCAGAGGTGCTGAAAAACAGGACAGTAGTGAACCGAAAAAAGTTGGTCCTTAACATAACAAAAAACATTTTATTTCAACAAAAAGAAGGCCTACTTGACTCTCAGCTCGGGCCCTCACATTTTCCCCTCGGAGTGCTAATTCCCATAATACGATACAATAGTTGTATCCCCCTGATGGGACTACTACGAGTAGTATATATAATTTTTTAAAGAGTACGAGCTAATTTTGACTACAATTGTCTGGTAGTGAGTAGGTTTCACAATTTCACATCGATTTATCCACCGTCACAACTAATTCGTGATCAAGGCAGGGATGCGCAGTTAACACTGGTACATGGTTTTCAAACTAAACAAATCTACACTTGAAATAAAAATTAATCCACATTATCCTTCAATATTTACCGTACGACCACACTCTGAAATATCACGAGAAAAAGACCTAGAATTTATTCAAGTATAATTTAACCACGTCGTCCGATAGCACTTCCTATTAAAATAATACTTCAGTATTTTCTCGCAAGCATTCGTATAGACAACAAAAATACCAGTAAATCCTACTGGTCGAGTAATCGGGTTCGCCCTCGTTTAACAAACTTCCAAGTAGAAGCTAATGAACGCATACCAGCAAGAAGAACAGTAACAAAATTTTGAAGTAAACAATACTTTAAGCCGGACGAATTAAAACCGTTATTAATGCAGTTGGATGATCACCCTTCAAGATCTCTTATCAAGAGCATCAAATAGATTATTTAGAACCGTCGTCACTCCAATGTCGTACCATACGCCGATTTCCTCCACGGCGGAGATGGCAAATTATTGACGGTTTCAAGTTCCAATCTTCTATGATTAATAAATTTGATGTTCAGTTCCTCACAAAATATCATAAGCATAGCTCAAAAAAGTACAAAAGGTACGCCAGAGACGACACACGTCTTCCAATCTAGACCCATCGTTTGAAGATTAAGATTATACGTTAGTTTAGCCTCCCTAACCGGTACAAAAAAAAGAGTGTATCGAAGAGAAGAAGGAGAAAGGCACCATATAGTATGGAGTTAAGGGAACGCGGTATCTATGCAGAAATGACATAGAAACAGTAAGATGAGAAAAAAGTTCAAGAAAAAAGATCAAAGTTGAAGAAGAAAGTAGTAGGCGCTGAAAAAACAGGACAGCAGCGAACCGAAAAAAGATGGTCCGTAACAAAACAAAAACCCATTCTATTTTAACAAAAAGAAAGCCTACCTAACCTTTAGCTCGGGCCCTCACATTATCCCCCTGGGAGCGCTAATTCCCATATACACAATAATTGTATCCCCCTGAGGAGCCCCATCGTTTGAAAAATACAATCAATGTTGACGAATGAAAACCAACAAAAAACGGTAAGCAGATTCCACGCATTTAACTTGCAACTTAGCCAGATTTTGACAAAACTGAAATCCATTTTTCGGACTTTATTTCATGAACTGACAGTCCCAACATTTACAATGAGACGATTAAACCAAGACCACATCACTAGCTTACTACACATTAATGGATTAATACCTTAAACTAGTCAGCACCACAGGGTCGTCGTCACACATTGTTTTTATGAGAATTGCACCCACAGCGCAACCAGCTCATGTGTTAACCACCAAATGAAAGTCACGCGTTAGCCGCACGGTCGCCAGTTCTTTTCTTCCGGCCAAAATTTCCAAATTTAACCCTATAACGACAAAATTGAGGGGCTCTTTAACGAAATATTAGGATTAATATCTCTTGAATAACAATAACACATGAATCTGAACTGTTCATCGAAACACTTGGAATATAAGAACGATATGAGTGATTTCCTGAAGTGAATTCAGGTAGGACGTAAGTCGATAGAGGGTTAAACAATTTTTGTCGTGGAAAGACATAATTTGAGAATTCTGGCACAAAAAAGCTAATCTGGCGACCCTGATTTACGAGCAGGTGACTCCTATTGACGTTACGCTCATTTATTGCAAAAATTGATATCACGCACATCGGTGATATCAATTCGAGTAGGACAAGCCAAACAAACATCAACAAACATAAGCTACGCCTGTCATCCCCTTTTAAAAATGCACGCAACCTTATTCCCATATTTCCTGGCAATAGCCTGGTATAACGAAGGGCGGGTAGATACTTTTTTCTTCAAGGTGTTGAAAGACGAATAGTTCTAGGAAAATCTATCCAAGAGAAAACGAAGTAAAACACGAGTATTACATCTGGATAAGTTCAAGGAAATAACGTCTTCACAATCGAAAGGAAAATAGAACAAAAAACATGCACCCCCACATCTAAACGGCACATCGGAAATCAATTGAAGCTACTGAACTCGCTGAAATTCAGCGCACTTCTGAGGAGTACTCCACCTTCAGTAACCTCGAAATGGACCACCTTTCACTTTACTTTAGTATCTGATCGTAAAAAATGTCCTGATAATTTAAAATTGATAAAAAGATTCCTAAATCGAATGAATATCACTTGGAACTCAAGCTCTATAAAAAATAATAAGCCAAATGAAGTTGAAAGTCGTTGAACGTCAATAAAGACCATATAAGCACGACGAAAATTGTTTTTAAGATTGAAATGCAAAGTCTGAACTATGAATGTACAACGCAGACACTTACAATTGAATTGCCGATAGAGTTTATTTTATTGAATCAGTGTCAATATTAAATCAATGAGGTTCCCCGTCGAATTTTGAAGAATGAATGAAATTTTCGATTGCGATGCCTCTCCTACCAATAACTACACATTAAAGTAAAAAAAACTTTTTCGGCAATAAATAGCATGCTTCTGTCGAGTAGCTGAAGGTTAGACCAATAGTTTACTTCAGACCTGATTCACAGGCATACATTTCTCTTTATTGTTTCTCAAAAATTATCATTCATTTCTCGTTGAAGAAATGACATACAAGCCATTTTAGTATGCATCCGCAGCAGAAAAATTAGTAAGCAGAGAAAAAGACATGCTGTAGCTTAGCTTAGATGTTGGTGTTTGTATCCCTAACCGCAACAAAGGCGTTCCAAAGAAGAAGGAAGAAAGCACCATTTAGTATGGAGTTAAGGGAACACGGAATCAATGCACAAGGTGCACAGAAACAGTAAATTCAGAAAGAGGTTCATGAAACATGATAAAAAAAGGTTGAAGAAGTAAGAGGTGCTGAAAAATAGGACAATAGTGAACCGAAAAAAGTTAGTCCGTAGCAAAACACCTTGTCTATTTCAACAAAAGGAAAATACCAATCTTTAGCTCGGGACTTCACATATTCCCCTAGGAGCGCTAATTCCCATATATACAATAGTTATGTCCCCCTGAGGAAGAACGAGGTAGAAGTTGAGGAAGAAAGTAATTGCTACTGAAAAAAGGACAGCAGTGAACCGATTTTTTATTTCTAACATAAAAAAACCTACTTTATTTCATTAAAAGATCTACAAGAGCGTCAGCTCAAGACCTCACATTTTTCTCCTGCGAGTCCTCATTTCCATAGATACAATAGTTGTACTACCCCTGAGGGAGAAAAATATTAATTCAGCACATAAGAACTTGAGCTAGGACGCGTAACAAGAATTTACGCCAGTGGTGTGATGATCGACTAAGACCGCAAAAGTCTCGTCAAAATTAAAAAAAAAGCGCGCGCAATAACACATCGTTCAAGTCAAGTCTGCGAGTTGAAACGAGGAACAAAACGCAGACACCACAGAGTTCCGACATTGAATGATGACGTAAATCCTTTGAGCAAATGGATAGAAGTTCGCCCGCAGACGATATCACCGATCACCAAAACAGAATTCACAACGCTCGAGTACAAAACTGCTTCTGAATATTACAAGGTAAAACGAAGTTATATTGCTGAACAGGAGCCCTTCGAAGAGCATTGTACTAATTTGAAAAAAAATTACTCTTTCAGTAGGGAACAAGAAGTGAAAACTTCTGGAAATCACGATCTGAAAAAACTGAAAAAATGCACACAAGGCGCCATGAATGTTTTTATTTCCAGCCTACGATACTTTGATTTAGTCAATTTGTTTTAAATTCCCTAACTGCTCAATTCCAAAGTATCGGGAATTATTTTGGCTGACATGTGACTCGTAAAGATAACCGTTAATTCATTCACGAAATCTGTTTAATTGGGGTCATATAAAGTCTTCATTGGGAAGGAGAGATCCGGAAAAGGTAGCTAGGTTACCATCAACACTGAGATGAGAAGTAGGAAGTCAGTCGGACAAGTTAAGAGGTGTGTTTTGTAAAGTTACGATGAGCAAATAGGACAGAGGATACAACTATGTACTAGAATAGAACACTCTCGACGACCAGATACACACACAAGCGTTAGCCAGAAGCACGCTCTACGCACACTAGCCTAACAAGGGCGATACACTGGGATATTTCAACTGACATCACCAGAGTCATTTTGCGGTAACGCACCTGAAATACGTTGCATCAATGACGTCATCGTATCCTACCTTGGTTTAGGCCGCCGTCACACGGAGACCAAACGGTAACGTTTCCTCATAATCGTCTATCGTCAGCGGTACCAGTCCGTCCAGCGCCACGAAACCGTCAGATTTCAGCCTTAGTTTGGGACCAGCTTGGTCATGCCATAATTTCAGTCCTGAAATCATGGTATGAATAAACTGGATTATGATGAAACGTTACTATTTGGCCTCCGTGTGACGACGATCTTAGTCAGGGCGAAATGACTGCCAGCCAACCTGCGGGGAAGATAGTTGAAATAGCCAAGTGCATCGCTTGCTCAACACTTTGACCGCAACGTGCGCCACCGATGGACACGGAAAGGATTTTCATAGAGCTGCTGACCGACCAGTAGTCACGAACTCAATTTTCCTAAATACTTAAACTAATGCTAGATAAGGGCACGATCCAGTTAATGTTTGCTATTTTCAAGATTGCTTACAACATTTGACTTTGAATTTGAGTTCAATATTGAGCTTAAGTTTAACCAGTTGCGGTCAAAGTGTTAAGAGAAATGTTAATTTCGCGCCTGACTCAGCTACAGAGAATAGAGTGAGCCAACGCAAGTAGCACAGTAACTCCGAATATCAAGGAGGTTATAGGGTCTAAACCAAGAATTGCATCCTGAGCAGCTATCAGCACAGAGTGGCAGTGAAAACCAATGGGTAATTACAGCAAGTCTCAATTACAACGAAGCAGCACTTTGAGAGGCAAGAAGCAGATCAGATTAGATTATTAGTTAGTTTAAGCCTCTCTATCCGCAACAAAGGCTATCCAAAGAGAGGAAGGAAGAAGGCACCATTTAGTATGGAGTTGAGGAAACGCGGAATCTATGCAGAAAGGGCACAGAAACAGAAAGCTAAGAAAGAAGATCATGAAACAAGAAAAAGTTGAAGAAAGTAGTAGGTGCTGAAAAACAGGGCAGCAGTGAACCGAAAAAAGATGGTCCGTAACATAACAAAAACCTATCCTATTTTAACAAAAAGAAAGCCTACCTAACCTTTAGCTCAGGCCCTTACATAGTCCCCTGGAGCGCTAATTCCCATAGATACTATAGTTGTATCCCCCTGAGGGGGAGCCAAGAAGCAATCAACACCAAATGACAATTGGAAGTAGAGTACATATCTATAATGGAACTTGATCGCAACCTAGCTTCGAACTTAGGGTCAATTGGAGCCGGAATTACCGGGACTAAAGTTACAATTGAATAAGATGAAACAGCAGCAGTGACAATTTATTGGAATAAAATGCGGATCAAAGAGAATTAAAAGCAGAATGGTGAGGAGTTATTTTCTGATAATTGGAATAAGCAATTTATGATAACAAGTCAGCTCAGAAAAAGAACAGGTGAGAATAGGAATTGAAATTTTGGGTAGAAATAGCAAATATATAAAAACTAAAGAACTAAGCCTCAATTTCATTTATGATATCCATTAAACACACAGCATCTGTTTAATTTCGAGTGACTAGTGAATCCAGAGTGGTCACTGAAATGAGATTGGATTGTAACAAGAGAGGCTTCCAATAACCAAAGAGTTGCCCCACTTGGAAAAACTTCCAAATCTACGATGCCCAAATTAAATTAGCCAGAGGACTTATTATTTTCCAATGCCAGACTATGTAGCAGCTTTGAAACAGCAAATAACAGAAAGAGGCGCAAAAAGACCAAAGCGAGTGAGTTTGGCACATCAGTTGAAGCACGAGAACATTTTATGAAGCTTAATTCTCTATAAAGACTTGCTCAACTCCACAGTCCCGCACCGGACATTTAAAAGCTACAGAAAAGCTCTGCTTAAAACGACAAAACACACGATATCTTAGGATGAAAATGGAAGAAACGTTGCTTAAGAATACAGAACGAGTACAGTTAACGGAACAGAATTAACATGCGGGGTACAAATGGATGGGTACGATGCGCCACAGTCAGCTATGGGACGTTCAGGACTGGAATCTAGTTCACTTTCAAAATGTAACGACAAAGAACAACGCCGGCCAAGCTCCACCTTAAAACAAGATCGTCAACAAGCATTATTAACGGAGAGCTAATCTAGAAGGTATAAGCGTATCGAGACCATAACATTAGAGCAGTTATAATGATAATAGATAATAATGGAACAACAGTACACCTTACTCTTTTCTCGATCATGGATGGACAATCCAGAGTATACCCTCTAGTGTATCATTAAATGCTCTTATTTGACAATTATTCAAACTTTCACGTATTGCTGTTTTGTCTAGAAATTGTGAAAAAAACTGGTTTAATAGTTTACAAGTACAGGAGTTTCAACTACTACATCGTCAAGCACCGGTAGAAAAGGATCATATTTCTACGTAGCTGTCTTATCCAATAACAGAATCTCATCAGTACCCAACAAGGTATCCTTTTCAGAGTGAAATGAAGAAAATTTCAGCACTGAAAATTATGACACAATGGAAGAGTAAACAAGGACTCAAATTTTCACTTCATGACAATTCTCGTGTTAAATTCGAGATCTAAAGATCTACAAGATAGAAGAGGGTAAATCTCGTCCAAACTTCAACAGCACTAAATTCACAGATCTACTTCTACGTAAAAAATTCGCAGTGTTATTTAGTCGGTACGTTAGGCCATCAAAAATATACCGACAGAAAAAAATGTCGATATTCCCAACACCAAGTGAGCTGAAGGTCGGAAAGATTAAAGTAAAACCTACCCCGTCAATCCAAATCTAGATCAAGTGATAAACTGCCATCGTTTTAAAATGATCGCAGGGTTTCAAGAACATCACTTGCATATTTCTAAATTTCCGTTTAATTCCATTCCATCCACACCTATAGCCCTCACCAGAATCAAATTAATAAAGGTTGTCTTAACGAGATTCAAAGTTCATCTATCGACTCGGTGAACTCATTTCATTATCACGTTTTCAAACTCATAGTCTCAAAAGTCCATTCTAGTGTCACTAAAATTAGGAAAAAGCGATTTTGAAAAAATCCAAATTTTCATGGAGAGCAACCGCAAGCACTGACAGGGTAACCTTGAGACAATAGTAGGGCTTCCCCAGAACAGAAACCACAGAGGTCACCGAAATTTTGATAACCAGCTCGGCTACCAAAATGAGGAAGCCCGAAGGTCATGAAGAACTGGAAAAGTGAACTCTGAAAAAGAAAACGGAGCAAGAGGCACATCCAATGACCAACCCACAGATGATTGTGCAAGTTACAGAAAAAACAACCTTAGTCGCGATATTGAGATGGAACAGGACTAGGCTGGCGCATTTGAGCTTCTACAACTCCAGCAGCGACAAGTTCGTTCAACTGATACGGAGGCGGAGGGTAAAACGAGTTAAAATTGCCAACACTCAGCTGCTGTACGTCTAAATTGACACCCGGCATCGTTTGTTCAGGAGACTCGGACGGTGACTCCGTCTCAGTATTTTCCCAAGCTGCATCACCGAGGTCGTCATGTATGGGTCGCTGATGCGCGTTGGCCTGCGCAGAGAGGAGGGAGTACGGTCTCGAAGGGCGCGATACGCAAGGCGAACGCATAGGAGACCTCATAGGGGATCGCAGAGGAGAGCGTAAAGGAGACCGACGGATCTCGTTGGCTGGATCACCATAAATAAACTGCGGAGAGCTCCTGGGCACCGTAGTACGACCGTGCACTAACACGAGGTTGCTCTGAGCGCGGAGGGATTCGTTGTACTTGCGGTTGTAGTAACACAACCCAGCAAAGAAGAGAAGAAACAGGATGGAGATCACTATACACGGTATAATGTACGCCAAACGCGTCATATCGAATGCGCAGTAACACACTTCCGGAGTCTTAATGTACTCTCCACTGCGGCAAAAGATTGGACAGTCACACCTTTTATTTTGGCAGAACATGCCACTCATGCAGTCTGACGATCGGCTGCAGTATTGGCCATAACTGCCCAGTTTATCGTACCCGTATTTCTTGACGTATTCGTCGTCTCTAATACACATATTCTCCTCGAAACTGAACAAGTGGCCATCATAACACTCACAACTACCATCTCTACACTTGAGTTTCTTGGCCACGTCACAAATGTAAAGGTTAGAGATGCACTTCTCCCCCACGTTCGAATGAATCACATCCTTACAGTGGCTGAGTGTAAAGGCGCTGCCTCTCCGAGCACCAACTTGCTGGCCAGGGCACTTACAGAAACCAGTGAGCTCGTCCCCATCTGGATGCTGCAAACATCTGGCGTGCCTCAAGTTGCACTCGTTCTTATCTTCATCCAAGGCGAGGGTGCACGGCAGGATCTCGCACTTGGGCTCCCGGATAGTGAAGTGCTGGCGGTATTCGTACACAAAATTTGCACGCTGCGCATCGCAGAGACATACGCCCTCTGACGAGCAGTAAAGCAAATCACTGCCACAGTCGCTGTTGCTGGCGCATAGAGCACCTACATCAACGTTGCGTTCTTCTAAAGCCACGCTCGGCGCCACCAAGAGAAACGTCAGCGTCATGAATGGCACCAGCCAACAATGAGGGTTTGAAGTGTCAGGAGCCATTATGTTTGTGCCCTCGTAGGCAAGATACAAACGTTTAAAATAAGGACGCGAGGTGTATATAATGCGCGGAACTTGAAAGAAGGGAACTTAATGGATGCGTTATTACTACGGATTTGCTTGAAGGAATGTTCTGAAATTAAGCTAGAGACAAAATATTTGAGATAACCAAATTAAAATTCATGCGGGGACTACGCGTTGAGGGACGAAATTATAAAAACTGGTTGTCAGTAAAAAGAAACTCTTATTTCAACTAAGATCCAATAAAAAATGGAACAAACCTAAGAGAGGAGGCTATCCAAACTGCGAGTCGATACAAAATACCACAGTTTTAGAGAGGAATAATAATGAAACAACAACGAAGTTTCATAATTAGAACACTGATCTTTTCAAAACTGGTGAAATAGATCCAGATGTACCTACCTATAAACGACAAACCCTCATATTTGAGAGCAAAGCGTCACTGTGTCCATGTGGTTAGAACGCAAAGCAGCGCATGCAGAGAAATATGAACAAAAATGAACTACTACGAAAGGTGGGATATGAGGAGGAAACGTAATGAAACTCATGCAAACAAAATAAATTTATTGGAAGTGGTCAGGATGTGCGGCCTTGTACTGCTCAACTTGTTCCTGCAAGAAACGAGTTAGATTAAAATATCAGTTAGTTTAATTTTTCTATACCCAAAAAAGGTGTTACAAAGAGAACTATGATAAAGGTACCATTTATTATAGAAATAAGGGAGCAAGGAATCTATGCATAAAGTGTGCACACACACGCACACAAAGTCCCCTGCACATAAAAAGCAAGTTAGGAAGAAAGTTTATGAAGCATCAAAGATTGACAGCTGAAGAAAAAAGTAATAGATATTGAAAACCAAGATAGTATTGAACCAAGAAACTAACAGAACATAAAATTTGATTCAAAGTAAAAGAAATACTTCAGCTCGGGAACTCATCTTCCTCCTAGGAGCACTAATTCCAATAGGGACAGTAATTGCATCTCCTTGAAGGGAGTTATCCAAATTGAAAGATATTTCTACAAATTAATGAGTGAAGTATGGAGAAGTAAAGGAACTACATAATATAATCTACAATAATTTGAATCATGCTTCAAAAATTCCATGAAAATCAAGATTGCTAGATTGGCTTCTTTAGATAAAGATTTTCAAATTCATGTTTGAATAAAATTTGAACGAAATCTAAAGCTCATCTGACAACAGTGCTTCAAGTAACACCCCTAAACAATACAATTATGGGCTACAAAATACATAACTTCTTCACTGGCATTCAACCCAGAAAATACACCAAGATCGTAAGCACATATGTGTCACAAATCTTTCCTGAATAACTGAAATTTGAGGAGATCGTCCCACTTTTTCAACTTTTTCCGTCCGATTCGTTTGAAAATTGGCCAATATATGTATTTTGTGAAAGTAAACCTTTTTTACTCTTGTCATTTTTTTGATTTAGGCCTTAGTTTTTTCAAGAAAAATTAGTTTTTTGGTTTATTTTATGGATATTTCAAAACGGGACTCGTCATCGACTTTTGATGCTAGAACAGAACCAAAGACAGTTTTAGAATCCTTGAAAAATTTCTAACAAACTCTCACGGGCTTTTTTTCAAATTCAAATTTTTTCTATTTTTTCAAATTTTTTAAAATTTTTAAAAACAGTAATTTTTTGGGATTGGAGCTATATATTTTTTGCGAAAAATTTGAATTTGAAAAAAATCCCGTGAGACTTCGTTAGAAATGTTCCAAGGATTCTAAAACTGTCTTTGGTTTTGTTCTCGCACCAAAACTCGAGGACTAGTCCTATTTTGAATGTTGAAAGTTAGAAGTGTTGGGTATAAGCAAAAAAACGAATTTTTTTGTTGAAGTGTTATATAATGACCAATTTATGTAATTGAATGCAGTTTTATTTTTATTTCGATAATTTCCATACATAACTTTATATTCACACTGTGAATTGTGATTTCCAAACAAAAAAATTTTTTTTTCCATGAATATGAAATTTTTTATTTTCAGTCTGATTCTTATGAAATTTGACTAAGCTATGTAACCTTTGAAAAGAAACACAATTTATTCTATCAATTTTTTTGATTTAGGCCATCGTTTTTGAAAAAATTTGACATATTGGTTTTTAGGTATTGATATTTCACTGGTATTGCTATTTCAAAATGGAACTTGTCATTGAGTTTTGATGCTAGAACAAAAACAAAGACAGTTTTAGAATCCTTGAAACATTTCTAACAAACTCACATGTTTTGTTTTTTCCATTTCCCATTTGTTCTCTTTTTATATGGGGTTGAAATGGGCTCAAAATTAAAAATTTTGGTCCCCTTACCCCCCCCCCCCCGGGGAGGGGATCTATTGCCCGTAGCGCCATAAAATTTTAGGACCAAATAGTCCACCACCTAAAGGTCCTTTTCCAACAAAAACATGAAAAATGACCACCTGAGCGGCAGGGTCCTGGGACGATCTCCTTAAGCAAGATTGAAAAACAATTTACAATAATTTCATTGTAAGTGGTTTGTCTCTTCAAAAATACCATAACAATTTGACATGAAGAACGTTTCTTGAACGACTAAAATTTAAGCAAAATTGAAAAACTTTTTACGATCATGTTATGCAAACTACATGTCTCTCCAAAAATAATAATACGCCTAATAAATAATTTTTAAAAAACAAACAATCAAAATAGCCATTTAGCAGCTGACTAAAAAAAATCTTTCACGCATATTTTATGTATTACGAGCACCGTCATTAGACTGGTGCTGGAACATCAGAATGGGGGCAGAATTTCCACTCTTCACTGGACCTAAAAAAAAAAACACTAAAATTATACAAGAAACAGGGCTATTTGAACATTTGTGTTGAGTGTGTCAAGCATAGCACATCCCAGTCACTTAAGGCATATGTTCTTGTGACGGCGGGAAATATCTCCAATGAGTGATTTTTTTTGAGGTTTCTGCACAATATCCCACATTCTCTAGGTAACGGATTGAAATTATTTTTACTCTAATTTTGAACTTTTTACTATGATCAGATGTTCATCTTAGTCCGCATATAGGAGGCTGCAACACCACACTTACATGATTACATTCTCTCGACCAAACCTCACTCATCCCCATTCTTCACTCATCATTTCTTACACCCCATTCCTCATTCACCATCATTGCTCGGTTCCCATCATTACACCTGCCTAAGGAAAAGCAGTCTTGCATAAATTTAGTGTATGTTGCCTGTAGCTTCAAGTCCTATATGAAAGAAATTTGAGAAATTTAAAAGTGTACAGTTTTATTTAACTTGTAATTTCAAGCCATACAGAACTACCTATGCCCATTGATTTTCATGTTAGTATTTTTGAGAACAGTGGAGTCAGGAATAATATTTTCGGCTCATCGTTCTCAGAAATTACTTTAAAACGAACTTGATACTTTTACTGTGATCTCACATAGCATGTATATACATGATACTCACTTGAATAATTAGCTTGACTGTAAGATTTTGCTCTTTCACTTTTAACGAGAGTGCTTGAGCACAGAAAGAGCAAATTCAAAAATATGGTTTCATGATACTCACTTGAATCATCTGCTTGACAGCCAGATTTTGCTCCTTGAGTTTAAGGAGAGAGCGCTTGAGCACAGAAACAGCTGACTCTCCCTGCACAGTTTGGATCCGGACCTGAATGCGTCGCTCCATGGGATGTGGCACCACGTAGCCTCCAAACACAACGGCGGGACTGCAACGCACACATCAGGTAAAGAACGTTCAGCATAAACATGATCCATTACTCAATTTCTCAGTAATAACTACTTCTTGGGATTAGATTAGTCGTTAGTTTTAGCCTCCCCACCCAGCAACAAATGCAATCCAAAGAGAGGAAGGAGGAAGACACCATTTAGTATGGAGTTAAGGAAATGCGGAATCTACACAGAAAGGCATAGAAATTGTAAGTTGTGAAAGAAGATCATGAAAAAAGACAAAAGTTGAAGAGGAAAGTAGTAGGTGCTGAAGAACAAGACAGCAGTGAACTGAAAAAAAGTGGTCCTTAACATAACAAAAAGATTTTATTTCAACAAAAAAGAAGGCCTTCCTAACTCTCAGCTCGGGCCCTCACATTGTCCCCCAGGGAGCGCTAGTTCCCATAGATACAATAGTTGTATCCCTCTGAGGGGAACTACTTCTTGTATCCACAGATTCAAGTAATAACTAATTCTTATTTCCATAGATAAGTTGAACCGATATTTGATTGGTTGAAAATATGTGCCAATATCAAAATGAAGAGGGAATGATGCCACAGTCAGTAGTTTCCAGTTGGAAGCATGCTTATTCCATAATTGTTATGAAAATTGACACATGCTAGTTTCATTTCAATTATCCCAAAAAAGCAAGCATTAATTCCACTGCCATATGAAATAAAAAAACATCCCAATTATGAATTATCCAACTGTGAGTATCATGCTATTAACAAGGAAATAGCCCAATACATGAATGCTTCTACATGAATGGCAGAGAAAAGTTGTGCAAGCCTGAAAAGTTACTTCCATTCTCCTAATCAAAAAAGAACTATCATTATAACCAGAAGGATGGGATATAAATAAAAAAGCATGGGGCATCAAAAATAAAACAAAGACCTGTTCCAGAACACAAAAATATCTTCAACTGAAAATCTCAACTGCTATTCAGAAGTACATGAGAGCTAACATGCTGAATTTAACTTTTTTAAATTAATAAAAGAAACCAAAATGCATTAAAATAGCAAATGTATTTATATTTTCCTGTTTGTTTGAATAAAAGCTATTTATGGAATGAACATATATACATTAAAATCTGAACTCAATTTAATCTGCTTCTCTTTGTATGAATCAAAGCTATTAATGGAAAAAATAATAATGCATTAAAACATGAAATCAAGTCAACTTTTTCTGCCTGTATAAAGAAAGGCAAACTATTTCAAATTGGATGAGATTTTCACTGTGAATCAAGCCACAAAATTTTGTGAAGTGACCTGACCATCACAGTATTAAGCATCACAGGGCCAGTTCCCATTGCATTTTTGATTAATTTTCTCTGATGGACTTGACTCTCTATTGACCAATGTCATTTTTGAAGGATATTAGAAAATCTATATTGTTCTTAACTTCTAAAACTTTTGATGAAAAATTCACATGTACTGGGTTTCATGTATTACAACGTAAGAGAAATAACTATATTTTACTCAAGGCCACAAAAATTGGTTGTTATAGGGTGAAGACAACACTTCATAGCCTTCAAGGGAGTGCACCTTTCAATGCAATGCTGCTAGCTGAGGATCAATATCATCTTTATTGATGAACAGCAAAATTTTTAAATAATATCACTCAAGGGCTGACTGCAGTCCAGTCAACTGTTGTGTTAACACTTTGACTACGGAGTGGGACAAATGCATATCACTACTAAGTAAATTGTTCACATAGGCACCAATATAAATGAATAACATTTCAAACCATTTTGCAAACTCTCTTTGAAGGAATTTTATCATACGATGAAAATATTATTGAGCACTTATATTTCGTACATTTCTCAAAAAGGATGGAAATGTATTCAAGCAGGTAAGTCTATTTTCCCAGTCTTCTTTTTACAACCCAAAAAAATCAACTTTATGACCCCCGCAATCATAGTCAACGTGTTAACTCAACAAAAGTTAGGGATTAAATTCTGTATTACTCAGTTGTGATTTGGAACCTGGCCATAGTTTGGATCCAAGCACTCTAAAACTAATCAGACATTGTTAGCAGAGAATCCAATATTGGTCAACTAATGGAACTGTAATTTTTTATAGAAAACAAATACCACTTATATCTAAGGCTTTAACTTGTTCAATTTTTACTTCATTACTTTCATTCATCAAATGGATAAATATTTCATGAACTCAAAAATGCATTTTGATTTTTTCCTGTCATTTAAGGAATTTTTTATTCTACATTTCCCCTACATCAAATGATTATACAAAACTAATATGGATGTAATTTTATACAAAAGTACATTAGATACAAACAGTATTTTTGAACTCGCAAAAATTTTAACAACAAATTACTTCAATTTCAAGATTAAATGAGTTAATTTACACCTATCTACTAATAATACAGGTGTTTCTAAGAACTGAAGGAGGAGAGCACCAATTAGTATGGAGAAAGATAATAAGAGAATATGGAGTTGAGAGAATATGTATGTACAAGGTCTGTTCAAACATGATAGAATTGTATAGGATAACTTACAGAAACAAAGTTAAGAAGGGATCTCATGAAACAGGATAGAAGTTGAAAACGAAAGTCAGAAGTGTTGAAAAACAAGACTGCATTGAATAAAAACATGGTCCTTAACAAAACCAAAAACCCTACATTCTAACAAAAATGAAGGCCTACCAAAATCGGCTAGGGACCTCACATTTTCATCCTAAAAGTACTAATTCTCAGAGGATCATTAATTGCATCCATATGAGGAATCTTGATATTTATTTGAATTCATTTTAGGCAATATATCAATAAAGCATTCTAAAATGAAAAAATTGCTGAAAAAATATTCAAAATATAATTTTAAGAGTATAAACTAATTAGAACAAGATGAAGCACAGTAAAAAAATAATGAAATTAACATTTGCATTCAGAAATTTATCCCTTACAGAAAATTACATAAATGACTCAAATTTCCTAAAAGATACCAGCACAACAAGAAGAAAATACAAAACAATAAGAAGTATTCATTAATATTGTTAAATATCAAATGACAAAATTAAGCAACAGAAAGTAGTCATTTCGATGAGTAAATATGTAGAAGATTTCTGAATAATAGAATGAAATGAACATAAGATAATCAGTTGAGTATTAATTTATTTTACTAGTTGCACCTGTTCATTGAGAATACTTACTCTTCCAAGAGAATGTGCTTCAATGCATTGCCCAGAGTGTGGTCTTCATCTTGGATGACAAATGTTTGGAAAGTGTCGCACTGTTCAGGGCCGGTAAGCTGCAACACAAGACGAGTACATCATACAATCTGCAAGTATTGTAGGTTGAGAGGACCGATCCAAGAAAATGGACCAAATTTTCATTTTTGATGCATAAATTTAATCTACAGTCTGTGAAATGTCTAGAATGAAGGATTTGCAGCAACACTGACCAAGTCAGTGGTAAAAGAGGAGAAAGGAAGGGAGGGGGTAGAGCAGCTACCTGCCACATTTTCCTGCCTGGCCACCCCCTACACATTCCTAACATGCTCAAACTTTTTAAATAGCCTAACACTCTTCAAATGTTACAGAAGAGTGCTTTGAGTATAATAGTCTAAGCTAATTACTAAAAATGTAACGTGAAAATAAAAAATTGGAAACTTATTTCTTCTTTTAGCCATCCTGAAAAGCTCAACATCTGATCTTCAAACTCCTTTTCCTCCCAAACCATAGAACTACCAAAAAATAACAATGGTTGACTTATTTGACCTAAAAATGCCATAATTCTGCAGACATTTTTCATATGGAGGTGCACCATGCCAGATATTTGAAATATCTACAGATTTTACTAACACTATCTTTTTAAGAAAACAACAATATTTTAAAATGTCTGAGCAAGAGTTGCACAGCAGGATCTGAACTATGGGTTGAAAGTTGTATGGAGTTTGTACGACAAAAACTTACTCGAAGAAGCAATTCCCGTAGATCCCTTAAAAATACTGTTTTCCATGACTAACTCATTTTCTAGGATACATATAAAAAATTTGCATAGGACCTTTTTACTACAACAATTTTGCGCACCAAAGTATATCATATTTCAGACTTCTATGACCAACAATAAAATATGACTCACCATCCCTCCCAAAATGGCATCGGAACCCATATCAATACAAGCTCTAAGTAAGCTAGCACCATTAACACGTTGAGTGTGGCGAGTTGAACTAAAGTTCAATACTCAAATAAAATTAGAATAAAATTTAGGGATTAATTTTGCAAATAACATAAAAGAGGGACACCAACCCAGAATCAAGGAAATGGCTGTCATGTTTGTTGTATGAAAACAAGATCTATGAAATTTGGCAAACGCATATATTTTTTTTAAATAAATGGGAGTTGTATCTCAGACTTTTCCCATTTTTGAAATAATTATGGAGATAATAGGGTGCAAATGGGTAAAATATACAGCATTTTCAAAATTTATCTCCTTCAAAAGTTCTTATCGTAGAGCAATTAATTAAATCTCATTTAATGCGCAAAAAGTTGTTGCACGGATGGACAGAGAATGGAATTAAAATTTGCAGTAGTTTAGTCTGATACAACTTTTCTTGGAAAAATCATGGATTTTTTCATAAATTTTTCAATGTAACTAAAAAAGTACAATGAAATTCAAATTGATTCTCCGTCCAGCTATGCAGCCACTCTTTATGCATTCAATGAGATCTCAATCATTGCTCTACAATAATAACTTTTGGAGGAGATAGCTTCTGAACTTTTATCTTCCAACTTTTCAGGAAGCACATTTATCTACAATTTTTTCATTTGCAAGCTATACTGCTTGAAAAAATTGATATGGTAGATATTCTGAAAGCTATCTAAATATTTGAATACCTTTTTCGTAAGTTTTTTTTATAGTTCCTTGAAGGAACCAGTACCACATGGCATCACAGATACGTATCATTGCTCCAAGAGAGCACGCTGCGGCATCCTCGACGCGCTCCTCTCCTTCCCCCTTCATTTCCCCCTCACAAAGCAAAGAATGCTGCGTAACTTTGCTAACTTGTAAACTAAGGACTTCTGTATTGTAAAGAGCAATAAAAATCACAAAAAATAATTTTCAGGGGCGTGGTACATGCACTTGCTGGTTGGCGCTGGCTGCTGATTGAGACCCTTCCCCCCTTTCCCAACCCATTCCCCCCACTTACAATGCTAAGATAGTTCTGCCAATTTGACAGCTCTCTAGCAATGAAAAACAGGAATTTTCCAGATTCTGGATAGACGTCCCCTTTAAATAGAGATCATACCTTCATTTAGTATCCATTAAGTATTTATAAAAACCGAGTTTAACTGCTGATTGGTCAGCAGTAATATGAAAATCTCTGTGAGCCCCTGTTGTCATGTTCCACTCAAAGCTTTAATCATAAATTAAACAACATAAGCAGGGTTTCAACAAATTTAAGGTATCTAGCTATTTAAATACCAAGTTTAAAAGATTGCAATGAAGATATTTCACTCGATGAGAATTTTCTTGACATTGGGTACAGTAAGGCGCTACTAGAATTTGGAATACAGTGATACCTTGGTTTACAAATGCTTTTTTTTTAGTTACAAATCAAAGCTTTCGTATAGTATTACAAATTTTCTTGTATTAAAAATTTAAATTTCCCTCCCAGGTCTCTGTTTTTTGTTGGCACCCATCTTATGTGGACAAGTCTTATTGGCAAGCTTCATGATTGCATTTTTCTTGGGAATAACTTAATGACAGCATTTCACAAAGGTGTCACGTGTACCCACAACT
Source organism: Morinoia aosen (assembly GCA_030386875.1). Taxonomy (NCBI): domain Eukaryota; kingdom Metazoa; phylum Arthropoda; class Malacostraca; order Amphipoda; family Talitridae; genus Morinoia; species Morinoia aosen. Next base: position 65,408,289 of record CM059570.1, on the reverse strand, counting down.
ACCTAATCATGTTGGTGCACTTTATATAAGAATTATAATGAAGTAATTTCTTTATAAATGTATATATTAAAGAAAGATTTATAAAAATGAGCTTTTACAGATGGGTGGAACAAATTATTTTGTTTCTATAACATTCTTATAGGAAAATCATTTTGGGATAGGCCTAAGAGTTTTTTTGGGTTATGAGGTGGCACTCGGAACATGTTAAATTTGTAACATAAGGTATCACTGTAATTTTTATTCAGTTAGCATAAGTAACCAATAGCTAACAATGTAATTAATGATTATCAAACAGAAAAATTACAGTCAGACAGTTGATTTACAGTAACCAGATAGGAAAAAGATGATCAGAAAACAGTTTATAGACAATCATAATTTTAATAGCCTAGTTATGTAAATAAATAGCTGTTCAACAACAAAAAAATACATCATCAAAACCAGAAGTAAAACTAGATACTCACCACTTCTATCTTAGGTTTCGCAGCCTCTTCTGTAACTGTTGGCAACCTGAAGCCATCTGGCCCTACAGGCATAATTGTTCAAATTCTAATTCCTACGTTACACAAAGAGACTAAATAGAAAAACAGATCATAGCAATACAAGATTTAAAACATGCAATACTGGTAACCTGAAACAATCATTAATTAGAGAAACAGAAATATATACAGGAAAAGGAAATGATAGATTGATATTAGGTAAGAACGTAAGAAAATTCGATCAATATTGAGTAACCCGTACACGGAAATTAAAAATTCCGCTCTAAAGAATCAGTAAAGGAACACATTTAAAAACGTTCAAACACGAATAACTTTCTGCTCGCTGATGCATTATTTTTGAGTTATTCAACTTCAAAGTTAAAGGAAGGGCGCACATGAAATGGAACTGCGCGGAGCTCGGGCAGGGAAAAGCTGTTTTTGCAACATATGGCGTAATTTATTATTAGTAGATCCTGAACTCACTTGTAGAATGTTTTAGTTTAAAACGCAATAAAGGTCATCACCCAAAAATACTAGCGGGACTGTAGCAGTGAATAGTGAAATGGATATGCTGTTGACATCACTTTCAATATGGTGGCCACCCTAGAACATTAGCAAAACCGTAGGAGTAAATGCCGTAGATTTATCATAATATTTTTATGACATAATATTTTTATAACATAATATTTTGGGGTGATAATCTTTTTTGAGTTATTAACTAAAACATCATAGAAATGGGTTCAGGCTCCGGGGGGTGGGCTAAGAATAAATTACGGTAAATATTGAGGATTATCCGGGAATCGATTATCCACTTTTCGAATCGCAAACATTGTAAATTAGATCAAAATAAACAAGTTTTCTTCTATGCACTTTCCGTCAAAAATGATTTTTACGAATTATAGCGATAGGTTTAGTTTCATCTTTGATGACAAAAAAAAAAACGAAAGCAAGACGCCATTGCAGCGTTGCCATTTGCCGGGCCAAATAAATTACTTCCCGCTTCAAACACTTGAGTAGCGGTAACTAATTCACCGCTATAACTTGTAAAATACTTATTTACGACAGAAATTACATAGAAGAAAACTTGCTTATTTCGATCTAATTAACTATGTTAAGGCACCTAGAAATCAAATATCGATTCTCGGATAATCCTCAACATTAACCTAAATTACAAAGTACCCAAACGTACTCAAACAGCTGAAGCGCGCAACAGTTTTTGCTGTTTGAATGGAATTTAAAAGTTGAATAACTCAAAAACGTATCAGCGAGCAGAATGTCATTCTTGTAAAACATTTTTAAATGTGTTCCATCACCAATTCATTGGAACAGAATTTTTAAATTTCTGTGAAAGGGTTCAACTCAATATTGACCAAAAATTCATTCAATGTAGGTGTTTTAACAATCAAGTGTGCATAATAGAAATATGAAATTACTGTATGTAAAATTAACTTCAAAGATAACATTTTTGCATCAGAACCACTGAATAGCAATGGCCAGTATAGGTTGTGGAATTAGAATTTCAAAAAGGCTGGTTAAATATTTATTAATCTACTATATGGACACTTCTCTTTGGTCAATGTTGAGTTTAATGTTGTCAACGATTTTAATAATTTTGTTGACATAGATAGGTAATATGAAAGATTTTAAGACGTTTTACATGAATGACTTTCTGCTCGCTGATGCATTATTTTCAAATTATTCAACTTTGAAGTTGGGTTTAACGCGCCAAAGGAAGCGAGCGCGCCAAGCGGAATTGAATTAATAACAATAGCTAAACCCCTATTACAAACGTAAACAGGTTGGGTCATGAATAGGAGCCACAGTTCTTCAAGTGAAAATTATAGATAAAGGTTCTAACCCAACCATTAGGATGACGACCATTTACATCAGCTCCAAAATGGCGGCAACCGTACCAGGTGGCCGCTATCTTGGAGCTGATGTTAACACAATTGCGGACGTCACCCTAATGGGTGGGTTAGAACCTTTATAATTTTTACTAGAAGAACTGTGGCTCCTATTCACAACCCAACCTGTTTACGTTTGTAATAGGGGGTTAGATTCCGTTATTAATTAAATTAAACGACGTTTGTTTAAATGACAAAGTTATTAAACAACGCTCCTATAACTTCAAAGTTGAATAACTCAAAAATAACGTATCAGCGAGCAGAATGTCATTCATGTAAAATGCTTATAAATGTATTCGTTTATTGATTCTTGGCAACAAAATTATCAAAATCGTTGACAACAATAAACTCAATGGTCAATGTGAAGCGTGATGTGATCAAAGGAAATGCGAATTTTATTCCCAAGAATGACTAAAGGAACTCATTTAAGAACGTTTTACATGAATGACACTCTGCTTGCTGATGCGTTATTTTAGAATTATTCTGCTTTAAAGTTATAGGTGAAATCGATTCCCGCGCAAAATGGGGAACACTGATTACGACCAGGTTGGGTCGGGAAAGGCAAATTTCGGATCATGAGATTTTAAAGTTTTTGCCAGAACTTCGTAGAAATAAAAGAATGATAGAAATTGTTAATAAAATAATAAGAAATATTGTTATCAGTTAATAACACAAAAAAGTTGACGTACTATTTATCGTATTTGGTGCTTTTGACATTTTTTTTGTCATTATTACGTCGTCACCTTTACAGTCTCCTCATAGATGGCGCCACCAAGTACCGTCACCTTTACAGTCAGCCCATAGATGGCGCCACCCGGCACGGCCGCCGCCATCATGGAGCAGATGTAAACAGAATTGTTATTGTTAACATGACCTTAATGGGTTGCTTTCAACCTTTATTTATAATATTCACTAGAAGAACTGTGGCTACCCCTCACGACCCAACCTCTTTACGTTTGTAATGGGGGGTTAACTTCCGTTATTAATGGAATTCATCTTCCTTTGGCGTCTTCCTTTGGGACGCGGAAGCCAACTTCAAAGTCGATTAATTCAAAAATAACGCATCAGCAAGCAGAAAGTCATTCTTGTAAAACGTTCTTAAAAAGGGTTCCTTAGAGATTCTTGGGAATAAAATTCCTATTTTCTTTGATCCCATCATGCTTCACATTGACCAACTCAATATTGACCCTCTCTTTTCCTACTTTCAATTTTTAGAATTTAAACTTCACTTACATTCATTGAGATTTTGCTCACAGAATGCTACATATATATAATTTCAAACAAATATATTGGTATTTGAGGGTGTAATGAGGCCATACTTTCTCAACAGCCTTCATAACTTCAAAAACTGAAATTACCAACAAGGTAATCGGCAGCAATTATATCTTTGCTCACAAGGATCTAGACACTAGTCCCATGAAGCATAATTGAGGTCTTCAAAGTTTGCACTGATATTAACCTTCAATAGATAGTTGTTTTAATAGTAAACATTTCATTACAGAAAAAAACACAGGTTCACCTGAAGGTTATGTCAGTTATTGATTTTCCACTTTTTGGTGCCTGAACCTAATTAATTACATCAAAATAAACAACTATTTTGGTGTTTTCAAATTTTCAATAAAAAAGAGAGAACCAGGAAAATGGTATAAAACATTTTTCATTAAAATGTATTCTTGAGACTGTGAAAAGACTCGTAAAAATAGGACGTTTCGAGCCTTCGCTCATCATCAGCAATAGGTACAAATTCGAACAAAAAGTCATCTGTGAAATACAAAAAGAAAACGACTCAAAAAATGCATGACATTACTTATTGACTAGGGATAAAGGAAATGAGCTAAGATGATTATTTAAAACAGGTTTCGTTTTAAAAATGAACAGAGACTCTAAAATCCGCAATTCTGAACACAACTTTGCCCTGGCTAGGACTTGGAAGCTATTTTTATTGACTGCTGTGTCGCATTCAAAAGCGTGATTACGGATGGCTGAGTTAGATGGGCTTGCTAAAATGTTTCCCGTCCGGTAGCTCCTACCTTGATGCTCGGCAATCCTACATCCCAGAGTACGGGTAGTCATGCCCACATACTCAGATGCACAAAGTGCACAACTATATTTGTATATTAGGAATGCCTGCATCTCAGTAGGAAGTCTATCCTTGAATCTAAAAAATGATTCAATTTTGTGATTATTGACCAATATTATTCTAAATTTTACATTACTGAAATATTTTTGTAGTAGCTCCAGTATTTGTTTTTTCATTAATTCTGATTGAGGACCAAAGTAAGGGAAACACAGAGAGAGCGTTCATACAGAGTCTGCTGCTTGTTGAAAGCCCGGAACATTTGCATATTTCTTATCTAAAAATTTCCTAATTTGAGAATCAACAAAACCACTAGAAAAGCCATTATTCCTAAAAAATACTTTCAAAAAGGAAAATTCCTCGTGTAGAAACCGATAAGAGCTGCACACATCAAAAGCACGGCATAATAAAACTTTGACGAAATTCAATTTAAAAATGAAGAAGGAAAAACTGTAAAAACTAGTACCTAGACTTGTGAAACAATTTTTCCTAAACACGGAACACTCAAATTTATCTCCCTCTTTATGCACAAGACAATCCAGAAATGAAAGTTTGCCACCCACTTCACAATCTATAGTAAATTTTGTTTCTATGCTTGCTGTTGAGGTAGTTACTTTGGTCCTCAATTAGAATTAATGAAAAAACAAATACTGGAGCTACTACAAAAATATTTCAGTAATGTAAAATTTAGAATAATATTGGTCAATAATCACAAAATTGAATCATTTTTTAGATTCAAGGATAGACTTCCTACTGAGATGCAGGCATCCCTAATATACAAATATAGTTGTGCACTTTGTGCATCTGAGTATGTGGGCATGACTACCTGTACTCTGGGATGTAGGGTTGCCGAGCATCAAGGTAGGAGCTACCGGATGAGAAACATTTTAGCAAGCTCATCTAACTCAGCCATCCGTAATCACACACTTGAATGCGACACAGCAGTCAATAAAAATAGCTTCAAAGTCATAGCCAGGGCAAAGTTGTGTTCAGAATTGCGGATTTTAGAGTCTCTGTTCATTTTTAAAATAAAAACTGTTTTAAATAATCATCTTAGCTCATTTCCTTTATCCCTAGTCAATAAGTAATGTCATGCATTTTTTTGAGTCGTTTTCTTTTTGTATTTTACAGATGACTTTTTGTTCGAATTTGTACCTATTGCTGATGATGAGCTAAGGCTCAAAACGTCCTATTTTTTACGAGTCTTTTCACAGTCTCAAGAATACATTTTAATGAAAAATGTTTTATACCATTTTCCTGGTTCTCTCTTTTTTATTCAAAATAAACAAGTTTTCTTCTATGCACTTTCCGTCTCAAATGAGTATTTTACGATTTATAGCGGTAAGTTTAGTTTTGTCTTTGATGACGAATGCGCTCAAATAAACAGCTACTCATCAATTTTCAAATTTTGGTTGCTTGAATCATGGTAATAACATCAAAATAAACCACTTTTCTTCTATACACTTTTTTTCGTCAAATGAGTATTTAACAAGGTATAGCGGTAGGTTTGGTTTAGTCTTTGCTGACGATCGCGCTGGAAGCGAGTACGCAATGCAGTGTTGCTGTCCGACGTGCTCCTTGAATTACTTGTCGCCTCAAACACTGGAGTTGCGGTAAGTCATTTACCGCTTTAACCCGGTTAGCTAATAAAATACTCATTTGAGACGGAAAGTGCATAGAAGAAATCTTGTTTATTTCGATTTAATTAACTATGATTAGGCATCATAATTTACAAAATCAATAACTGACATATCCTTCAGATTTTCCAAAACACATCAAAAATATATTGTACATAAAGGTCAATGTGAAGTTTAATGCAACCACGGAAATTAATAATTATATTCCAAACAATCACTAAAGGAACCCATTTAAGAACGTTTTACAAGAATGACATTCTGCTCGCTGATGCTTTATTTTCGAATTATTGAACTTCGAAGTTGGCTTTCCCACGCCAAAGGAAGCGAGCGTAATTTAATTAAAAACGGAAGCTAACCCCCTTTTACAAACGTAAAGAGGTTGGGTCGTGAAGGGGAGGCACAGTTCTTCTAGTGAAAATTATAAATAAAGCTTCTAGCCCACCTATTAGGGTGACGACCGCAATCTTGTTTACATTGGGTCTAACATGGCGACCACCATGGGCGCCGCCATCTTGGACCCGATGTCAACAAGATTGCGGTCGTCACCCTAATGGGTGGGTTAGACGCTTTATTTATAATTTTCACTAGAAGAACTGTGCCTCCCCCTCACGACCCAACCTCTTTACATTTGGGTCAATATTGAATATAATGTTGTCAACGAATTTCATAATTTTGTAGGTATAGATGGATAGTAGTCTATTCTAAAATGTTTTACAAGAATGACATTCTGCCCGCCGATGCGTTATTTTCGAATTATTCAACTTTGAAGCTGGCTTGTGCGCGCCATGGAAGCACGCGGGGCTAGCGTAATTTAATTAATACCGGAAGCTAACCCCCTATTAAAAACGTAAAGAGGTTGGGTCGTGAGGGGTAACTAGGCACAGTTCTTTTAGTGAAAATTATAAATAAAGGTTTCGAGTGACGTTTGTATACATCGACGCCAAGGTGGCTGCCGCCATGGCGCCAACCGGCTGAAGATGGCGGCAGCCATCTTCGAGTCGATGTAAACAAACGGGTCAATATTGAATATAATGTTGTCAACAAATTTCATAATTTCGTAGGTATAGATAGGTAATATAGTCGATTTTAAGACGTTTTACAAAAATGACAATGTGCCCGGAAATTCACATTTTTGGAGATATTTAACTTTGAAGTTATAGGAATGTCGTTTATAAAATTGAACAAACGGAGAGGTAAATAAGCAGAAATCCGGTTCTGACGTAACGATAGGTAAGGTTAGGTTTGGTAAAGTTAATTTAGTAAAGTATCCTAACCTGAGTAAGCCTAAAATATCTTAATTTAACTCAACCATACCGAGGCCGATGACTCCCGCCAAAAAACTTGGCGTGGTCCGCGTCCGCAAAACGCCGGAAGAGCCATATCGAAACTGCCGTTAATGCTATTCTTACCTGGCGTTGTTTATCCTATATCTCCTAAACTAAGCATTTCCGGGCACATTGTCATTCGTGTAAAACGTCTTAAAATCGAGTATATTACCTATCTATACCTACGAAATTATGAAATTCGTTGACAACATTATATTCAATATTGACCAACAAACGTCATTAGAAAGCTTTATTTATAATTTTCACTTAAAGAACTGTTGCTACCCCTCACGACCCAACCTCTTTACGTTTGTAATAGGGGTTAGCTTCCATTTCCATTGCTAAAACAATGACTGTTTTTACGTTAAAAGGGCCATTCAGGAGCGCCGTTCGTATAACTTCAATCTTAAATAACTCAAAAACTAAGCATTTCCGGGCACATTGGGTAAATGTAAAGGACTTGACCATAATTGATATTTGAATTTTCGATGCCTTAATAATGTTAATCACATGAAAATAAACAAGTTTTCTTCAATGCACTTTCCGGTGGAAATGAGTATTTTAAAAGTTATGGCGTTCAATGAGTTACCGGAACTCCATTGTGCATCACCCTATTACAAACGTAAAGAGGTTGGATCGTGAGGGGTAGCCACAGTTCTTTTAGTTTTATAATTTTCACTAAAAGAACTGTTGCTACCCCTCACGACCCAACCTCTTTACGTTTGTAATAGGGGGTTTGCTCTTCGTCGGCTTGGTTGGCGCGCGGGAACGCCTGTTTACTTTCACGTCGGACCGCGCGGTATATTTTTCCCCGCCTCAAACACTGGAGTTACGGTAACTCATTTAATGCCATAACTTTTAAAATACTCGTTTCCGCCGGAAAGTCCATTGAAGAAAACTTGTTTATTTTCATGAGATTAACATTATTAAGGCATCGAAAATTCAAATATCAATTATGGTCAAGTCCTTTACATTTACCGCACATTGTCATTCGTGTAAAACGTTTTAAAATTGACTATATTACCCATCTATACCTACGAAATTATGAAATTTGTTGACAACATTATATTCAATATTTACCTACGTTTGTAATAGCTTCCGTTATTAATTAAATTCCATTTCACACGCTCGCTTCCTTTGGCGCCAAGGCCAACTTCAAAGTTCAATTATTCGAAAATAACGCATCAGCGAGCAGAATGTCATTCTTGTAAAACGTTCTTAAATGGGTTCCTTTAGTGATTGTTTGGAATATAATTATTAATTTCCGTGGTTGCATTAAACTTCACATTGACCTACATAAAATATGAATTATTAATACTACACATTGTAGCAAAGAATGCGTGTTAGATTGATGGCTATGATGATTTAGTTAATTCGATGAACTCTTATCACCATAACTACCTATAAGTTAGATTGCATTTTATAGAGAAAAAATTCTAATGAATTCGCATACAAAGCATACATAAACACAATAATTGTAGCACAACACGAACTACTATATTACGTTATGATGTTACTTGGTTGCGGCTAAAATGGCATAAAATTTTTCCCTATCTACCGAAATCAAACTTGGGTAAGGCGTGTTCGTTATTATAGTTAACTTGATGGCTAACATCGAATACTTGCAGAAGTCTATCAACTGATTCATTATTTTAATACTTGTTTCCTCCTCTTTAATACAAAGACCTTACATTAAATGAATTCACACACACAAGAAAACGCAATCTAATTATAATTGGTAGATTCAAAGTAACCAGGAATTAATACTCCAATACCCAACCATATTCCCTAGGCTATTAGCGTTGCGGTCACATGTAAGTAATTTCGAATAAAATAGCTCAAGCACCGGAATTACACACAACGCACATTGATGAAAACTAAAAACTGCAAATCATTCTAAACGTGTACTGTTGAAGTTATCTTTTCGGACAACAAATATTTTAGTTTTCTTCATGGGATTCGAGATGAAAATGGTCAAATAAAAATCATGATTTTTCAAAACATGATATTATTTACGTCATTGGCGATTTCAGTAGCTTCTAATTTTATTTTACCTATATTATTTGCTTGTTTCTTGTTTGAATTACAGTTTTTTCACATTATGCAATTATATATTAAATTATTTAACCATAGTACCTATGGATGGAAATAACCAAAATTGCTTTGAAGTTTGATTATTACAGTTCTATTATTAATTATCCAATAGTTAGAGTCTCACATTATTGCAATTTTAATTTCGAAATAATGCAAATTGATTACTGATCGCACGTTAGTAAAGGGAATAGGCCTTAATTGGAAAAATGAGTTGCAAGTCGTAGATACCAATATCGTCTAGGCCTACTTGTTACCTTATGACTGTTTGCTAATGGGAAACATTTTATCAATTTTTCATCGTATTTGCCACTAACACGACTAAAATCCATGTTTGATCTCAAAAATCACGGGAGTTTTAGCTCGTCCTTGAGAGAGTGGTTGAATAGCTAAGTAAAATATTCTACAGACTTAATTTTTCGTAAATGATTCAAGAACCAAAGCTAACATTTCTACAACTTTTCTAGGCCTATCAATCACAAACAATTTACAAATGGCACTCAACACAGAGATTTTACCCGTTTTCGCTGGCCCCATTCGATGGAATATCTAATTAATGTTGTAAAAGAGAAACAAAGAAAGAAAAAGAAAAAACGTTTATATCTAAGTTGCAACATGAGATACATGCCAACATATTGGCTTTTAAAAATTTCCTAATATAAGACGTCCTAAAACAAAAGTTCCATACGAGGAGTACTAATTGACAAACCATCCGAGGTCTAAAGATTCCATTATATAACCTATTGCAGAAGAACTGCTACTTAACGCAAGTAAAACGCAATGCATTATTTTTGGATCACAGAATGCGACTAAAAATTTACCACCATTCAAGCTAACATTTGGAGACGATACAATTGAACCAGTAGAGACGGTAAAAAATCTGGGTGTTTGGTTTGACAAAAATATGACTTTCAATTCACACGTCGAAACAATGTGCATCAAAATAAACGGAACCTTAATGTTCTTTCATCGCATTAAGAACACACTTGACGAAAAATCTAGATTGTTAGTGATTCAGTCTTTAGTTTTATCGCGCCTGGACTACTGCAGTCTTGTATGGGGAAATTTACCTCAATATCGTCAGGAAGAGTTGCAAAAATGTCTAAACTTCGCCGCCAAAGTGGTGTGCAAAGGAAATTTCAATAAATACGATCATGTCACCCCTCTTTTAAGAAAACTCGACTGGATCCCAATACCGAACAGATTCATGATCCAAAAAGCTCGACGAGTGTTCTCCTCTCTGTACCTCCCCCAAAGTAATGCAGAGGTGGTAAAATTTTTTCCATCTAATATCCCAAACAAAAAACCAAATCGGAGGAATGATGTTTTAGTCAGTTACTGTTCATCTAACGTGGGGCAAAAAGCTCTCTCAGTTTCTGGAGCTTTTTTGTGGAACAAGCTTCCCCAGCATATCAAAAACTCTAAAACTGTAAAAGAATTTAGAGTAAATGTGTCACGTCATTTTGCATCTCTATAGACCTGCAGCATTTCGGTGTGAATTTCCCATTTACCAGAAATTTTAATTTTCCTGAAATTTCTGTTAGAAAATTAGAAACTATTTCATTGTACGTTTGCTAAGCCATTCGTGCATTCATCTTAACTATTTCTGTCGACAATAATGAGCACCCCAGCCGTGAGTTCAATACAGCAGAATGAACGTTTTTTCCATAATTAGGAGTATTTCCTCATCTTTATTTTGTTATTTTTTCTTCTCTGTGTTAATATTTAACATCCGTATGGAAAACATACTCTGAAATACATTTTGTGTGTACACCAATATACAGGTTTATAAATGTGAGGATTGTGCAAAGTTTATAATGAATTAAATTTTGGCTAACGTTGTCTCGTTATTTCAAAATCATTCTCGAAGATGTTTTCAATCGATTTCGGCTGAGCTGGGGGGAGGGGTTAATTTAAGCATTTTCATTTAGTCTTTTAATATTTTTCCGTGCGTTCAGTGCACACCAGCACTAAACTTTGAAATCGAAAAAAACTGTTAATTTCTGTTATCAAAATTATCACTTTGGACCATTGCTTAATCTACCTATATGTGCCAAATTTTGTAAATATTCTCCACTCAAATGTGATATCCTGCCACAATGTTACTCCATTTTATCCCATGTACCCATGTCTGTATAATGCTGAAGAGTTGTGTTGTTTCTTGACTGTAACCTGAGTTTTCTTAAAAATTTCTGTGAAGAAACTAAAAACCAGTTCATTTTACGTTTTCCGAAGTCTTCTTTTCCTTTTAGTTATTTTTTGTCGAATAATTTCTTAGGATTACAATGAGCTCAACTGTCATTATCGGTGTAATAGATGGTAGGTTGTTTCTATCCTCTTATTTTATATTTGTATTTTTTCTTATATTTCATTCTCAATAAGTACATATATTAATATGTGTGTGTACGTATATAGGTATATATATATCTACATAAATAGATATACATGTTTCTATTTCATTTCTTTACACAAAAACCATCCGGTTAATTAATTTTATTGCAATAGCGAAATGATTCAAAAATAGATCTCCCACTTACACCAGAGGACGTCTCTGTGAATCTGATTAATGACAAATACAATTAATGAAATTAATCGTAATTTGAGCGTATGAATCGTGGTAAAATTTTCTTTCTGTCCGTATGTTGTACAAGCAAATTTTGATGTTGAGTATATGTTTGTTTGCGCATTTCTGCCAAAATTTTGTAGATATTTATCAATCATGAGTGGTAACTGGCCTACACTGTATCTCCATTTTATCCCATGTACCCATGTCCGCATGATGTTGCAGAGAATATCGAGAAGATATGATATATGATTTGATATATTGAAGATATATGTTTTTTTTGTTGTTGTTCCTCAGCGGTAACTTGAGTTTTCTTAAAATTTCCTTTAGGAAATTAAAAAACCATTCCATTTATACGTTTTTCGAAGTCCTTTTCTATTCCTTATCTTTCCTCAGGATATTACTTACGATTCATCAGAGCTTGGGCTGTCATTTTAAATATTGAAAGAGTAAGATTATTTTTCATGTCTATTAGCATTTTTCTTATATTCGTTTTCAATACGTATATATATAAATATGTGTGTTGGTGTGTGCGTATGTACGTGTGCGCACGCAAACATGAATGTTTATGTATCAGTGTAAACATGCACACGTTTCGCACACATGTACATATATCGGTTTCTATTTCTACTTTTTGCATAAAAAGCAAAACCTCAAGACACATTACATTTTACCTAAAGCTCTGCGATCAGTTAACACTGCACCAAATTTCAGAAATAAACAAATTGATTGCGCTTGCTTAATGATTTATAAATCGATCTATCACGACCCCGAAGGGCATTTCTGTGAACATAAGAAATTAAAAAGTATAAACAGACAAAGGAAATAAAGCACTCGTGCAAAAATTATCTCTATATTTGTATGCCGAACAAGCCATGTATTTCAATTTTGAGTGTAAGTTTGTTTACGCATTCCTAGATGTGCGTGCTGTGTTGCGCCATGTTCTTTACAAATTATTTCGAGACTATCTTTTTCTCAATACTTGATTGTCATTTACGGTGTTGTTTCAATCTAGTACGGTGTAGCGTTTTTTTGTATTTTTCCTACTTCGATGATCTTATAAATAATTCGAAAAATACTAAAGAATTCTTCGAAACTGCCAAGTTCTTAGTTGAAATTATCGAAGTAGGAAAAAGGCAAGAAGCGCTGTACCGGAATCTCTTGGAATATAAAATATCCAAGAGATAATATTTCTCATTTCTCATTCAACTACCCTTGACAGAGTTAAACTATTAGCACGACCCGTATGGTTTGTCTATTAGTACGCCTCGTATACTTTTTCTATTAATATGCCTCGTATGGTCTATCTATCTGTACCCCTATGATAGTATTGTCTAATATTACATCTCGTATAGTTTGTCTATTATTATGCCTCGTACGGCTTATCTATTTGTACACCTCGTATGGTTTGTCAATTAGTATTCCTCGTATGGAACTTTGTTAGACTATTAGCACACCACGTGTGGTTTGTCTATTATAGTACGCCTCGTATATTATGTCTATTAATATGCCTCGTATGGTCTATCTATTTGTACACCTCTGATAGTTTATCTATTAGCACACCTCATATAGTTTGTCGATTATTATGCCTCGTATGGCTTATCTATTTTTACACCTCGGATGGTTTGTCAATTAATACTCCTCGTATGGATCTTTTGTTTTAGGACGTCTTATATTAAGGAACTTTTAAAAGCCAATATGTTGGCATATGTATCTCATGTGACAACTTGGAAATAAACGGTTTTGTTTTTTTTTTGTTTTGTACTTCCTTGATTTATTCCAAGAAAATCCATCAAAGAGGTTAGGCGGATTTCAGATCGCGGAAAACAACGTAGGTATAAATAAACAAATTTAGACTAATAATGAAAATTCAATATCAGCCTTTAATGAAAGTACTTACTCCCTTCACCACGGGGCAAGTTGAGCCAGGGCATACAGAATAAATGACAGAAGATATAAAAGAACTTCGTAAAGTTGAAAAAATTACCAGTGCGACTACAAATTGAATAAATAGGACAATACTCTTCGAAACCTACATGAACATTACGAGAAAATAATTCGGGAAAAAGTCAGTGAAGCAAAACAAGACCCTTTTTGCAGAACAATTTTTTCTAAATCATAGCGGTATCCAACAGGGTAAGATTTAGGATGAAATGTTCACAAACAAAGAATACCTGGTCTCAAGCGACGGAATCTTTAAAAAGTTCATCCTGAGCTCAAATTTTGATTCAGATTCTTATGACATGTTTTGAAACATAATAATTTTGAAATAAAGAATACTTAGTCTCAAGCGACGGAATCTCAGCGAGAAAATTCATCCTGAGTTCAAATTATGATTCAGATTCTTATGACTGATTTTGAAACACAATAATTTTAAATCAGATTCTTATGAATGCTTTTGAAACAAAATATTTTTGATTCAGATTCTTTTAACTTGTTCTGAAACATATATAATAATTTTGATTCAGATCCTTACGACTTGGTAAGATGAGAAACACAATAAAGGCGTCATGAAGCACTGTATGTACCCATTATAAGAGGTACTTTTTATTGTACAAAAATTATTTTACAATAGTAGCAGCGTTCAATTATTATACTCAAGAGCCCTGAAAGAGTTGATGGAAATGACTGATGCAAATGAGTTCGTGTTGGACCTAGTTTGAGAAGCATATTGGGAGCCACATGCAACGCTCTGAGAGTCTTGCTATTCTGACGGCTCCATGGGACCGAAGCTCATCAGTGAACTGAGATCATTTCAGTACTGCTAATGAGACGTAACAGCAAGCTGTCATTTTACCGGCGCTGGCGCGTAAAGTAAATTTAACACTTGGACCGCAATCGATTAAACTGAAGTTCAGTATTCAATTCAAATTCAAAGTCAATTGTAGTAAGCGGTTTTGAAATAACAAACATTAACTGGATCATGCCTTCATTTGGCTTTAATTAAGTATAAATGAAAATTTAGTTCGTGACTACTGATCGGTCAGCAGCATCATGAAAATACCCTCCGGTGGCGCAAGTTGCGGTCAAAGTGTTGAGTATGAATTGTTCTGCCACAGCGCATATGACGCCTTAGTGGATGAAGACTCAGACTTTAAGATTTATACTTTTCCTCTTTGAAGAGGGAAGGCATGCAATTAATTTGCTACTGTATTTTAGAAACTCTTCTGGAAAGCTGCAAACTCGGAGCTACATGAACGCCAAGGCAAAAAAATGCCAACATATGAGGCGTATCAAGGTAAATACTTGAAAAAATATAAATGCACAATGGGGCGGATCCTGTTGGAATTAGTGAAAGTTTTACCACTACGCTGTGAAATTCAAAATACTGTTAATATAAACGGAAAATATTTCGATGTTTGTACGTCAAAAATAACCAATACACCACTCAAGCCAGTTTACTGCCCAGGAAATAGAGGTGGCCTGTTAACAGTGGGTTCATGGGAGAACATGTAGCTGTAAAATTTTATTCCATTCAATCAACCACACTAAAAAATTTTTATTACTCCGAGTTATATTTTGGAGATGATGGCAGACCACCATCACACCGTAAATAACGGGTGGCGATCCGCTGCTTCGGGCGATTCGGGTTGACAGGTGATGTCATTCTCTGTCTGTGTTGACAGTGCCAGCAGACAGGGATGTCGGTGTATGTATGATACGTACGTACTCGAAGTCACTAGAAAAACTTGCTTTCATATACACGGAAATCCGTGTCTAACCCCCTTTGCTAAAACCTGAGATCGAGCACAAAGATCTGACCTATTTTTCTTTTAATAAATTTAGCAGTGCCGACTGTATTTTACCTGAATAAAACAGAGAAATACTTATTTAAAACATATGGAACCAGTTTCGTATACATTAAATACTCTTATTTTAGGGTACATTAACAACATTTTATTGCATACTGAGTTTTCCAAAAAAATTACCGTTTACCAATTCACACTATAAGAGTCACATTATGAGTTTGTAGCACTTCGTCAAATTGACATTCTAAGAATATTTGCAACAACCGTAGCCCGAGGAAGATTTCCCATTCATTTGATCTAGCCGACCACTCGCACAAGTGGCATCAGTAACTCTCCTCAAAGAACAGGTTTCGCCTCTGCATTCCTAGGAACCAGCGATCTATTGCATTCTTCGCCTTCATTGAGCATGAAGCGCTCGTGACAGCTCTAAAAGATGGCGGCCGTGTAGGAGAATCGCTCAGTTTCGTAGCACCGACAACTATTGACTCACACTCAGCCCTCAAATGGCCACGCATGCGTATGCGGTATGGTGGAGTTGTGGTTCAGGTATCTTACATACAAACATCGGTCAGTGGACACGTTTTTTTGGGGACACCCTGTATGGTCTGTGACGCCACGTGACGAATTCATTTAAATTCAAGCTGCCTTTCTCTTTCAGCAGCATGGAATACTGAATAATTTGAAGAAAATAAAGTTTAAGTTATACACTCATATCTCGTGTTAGTGCACGGAAAGATAATTCATTCGTAGTATTTGGGAAATGCTTTCCAATTAGGGAGTAGAAGTGTGTGAGTTGCTTCGAAACTAGTTGCACTCCACACTCTGTTCAAAATCCGATATTTTCATCCCAACTCATACAGCTAAATCATAGATTATGCCTATACGATCAATTATAATACCATAAGGTATAATTTCATCGATGTAATGTAATCAATGATGGAATGATCAATTCCAACATAAGCATGTAATCAATTCTGTTCTCAACTGTCAAGTGTTCCTAAAGATACGCCATTCCACGATAAAAAAACACTGCGTGAGAGATTCGCAGAACTAAATGTTTAAGTCTTGTGAAATGAATTTTACACGAGAAGCAGTTCCACTATGAACTCAATCGATGGTGATTTTCTCGACAGCTATTTCTGTTTCTTATCTTTGAGAAAAGGGACAACTCAGCCACAATTCCCCCCTTTACCCAGATGTTGGAAATGGGGTACCTGCTTGAGCAGGGGTAACCGTCATTGCGTCCTGGTTTTAGTTATCAGGCATTTGAAAAACCAGTGTACAAGATGATATGTATCAGGCTTGATTGGAATAAAACATCTTTTTTGCATCTTGGAAATGAGAAGGCCAGGTTCTTTTGCGAAGTGTGGAGGCTTTACGACTGACAGCACCACAACGTGTGTCTTTCTACAGAGGACTAGCGAGCGATAACATGTTTCGCTGAGACCAGAGAAGAAACGAGAAAAAAGATAATGGGTTTTGTCCAATTAATATCTCGTTGAATACGCCTAGAAAACAGCCTTATGATGTCACAGAATGGCAGCCTTACATCAAAAGTTCATAGAAGAAAGGTCAGATGACATTTCTTCTTGCCAAAATACTCAACTTTGCCTGTTTTCATAAATTAAGGGAGACTGTTTTAAAAATCTAAAAAATTGGGATTATGTTCCTCAAGAACGCAAGTTTGTTTGTTTTTTGAGTTAAGGTAAATTTTTCCGAAAAGTCAAAAAGTTTGGGATTTATTTTTCAAGAAGGCAAATTTATTTGTTTTCCTGAATTATGTTTTTTAAACCTAAAATCTAAGGGTTTATTTCTAGAAAATGCTATAGCAGTTCCGACTGGGACCGCCCAACCTACATATGCACGTGTTTTACGTTCTGTGATCGCAATGAAACTATTCAGCCTACATTACTGGACTTATTTACTTACCTACCAATGGTGTGAGGTTTTCAAGTTAGAACACTTGAAACACGTGTTGGGATAGACTTCCGTATAAGTGACATCGCAACATTTCTTTCAACATTTAATAAATTTAACTCTTATTTCCTATGACAGAGATAACCCAAGGTTTTGTGAAATTAATACCTCAGTAATAATACCCAGAAAATAGCCTCATGACGTCACAGAATTGCAGCCTTTCATCATAAGTTCATAGAGCCATGACGTAGCAGTCTAGCGTTCACCAAGCCCCTCCTACCACTCGCATAGACCCTTGAATTATGTCTATCATTGTAATCTCCGTCAGTCAGGTTTTTATCCGCTCGCCTGTCTGGTTTATACACAACACGCTACTATGAAGACGTCTCTTCAATGTCAAATTGTGAAGGACAAATCTTTTAAACTTGTGATGCTCGAACGACAGACGAGGGCTAGCGTACACTGGCAGGGTGTTCAGATAGGCGGGCAGAGTGTGCACAACCACCATAGATGTGAATTTCTCAACATTGACTGCGATGGGTTAAACTGAAGTTCAATATTCAATTTAAATATAAAGCCAAAAGGTGTTACAAATTTTATAAATACGAAACATTAACTGAGTATAATAAATACCAATAATTTTAAAAGATTGTTGCATTTTTTTCAAACGACCCATCAGTGGGTCGTTTCGCAGCTGGAAAACTTAAGCACGACCCACCGATGGGTCGTATCGCAAGCAACCGGTTAAATATGATAAAATTTTATTTATACTTTTTGAATGATTTATTAATTGGATAATTTTAATTTTAAATGTGATATTAGACAAAACAATTTTAGACTCTCTTAAATGTTATAAGGAGGCATAAATCAAAAGTGGCTTTTATAATGAATGAAAAAGGTCAACGCTAAAAATTAGTAACTCAACTTACAGGTTTCGTATTATGAGTTTTATTGTTCGAGTTATTGAAACGCATTTCCGAAAATATGTAACTCGTTACCTACAGTAATCACCACTTATTTAAACTGAAACAAATACTTTATGAGGGAATTATTGAAAAAAATAATAAAAAAACAGAGGGGGTCGTCTTCCGCTTCTAAAATAAAATTTTCACAATGTGTTGCGAGTTAATAAGGAACACTCCAGCGCTTTTGATAAACGGGAGATATTTCATCTATGTAACACAATGTACTTGGTCTGTACTGAAAAGAATTAATCGCTCATGAACACGTTTGCATTTGCATTCGCATTTGCTATCGTAATAATATAATTTTGCTGCTTCATACATTGGGTTTCATGTCCACAAATGTAGATGTGAAATTAGGATTTCGTGATTTTTAAAATAAACCTTGAATTTTTACCATGGCTAGAACTGAACAAACATTCACTGAGTCTTTACCAAGTTCGACCCACTTAATTGTATGAATTTCAAAATAAAAGTCCAAATCTTACGCACCGTACCTTCGAATTAAGTTCATTTTTTATTAGTAAGAAATAAATGACGTTTTTTGATGATGAAACTATTTTGTCACTGCTCAGAAAACTTGCTGTTAAATTTAAAGTTAATTCTGATGCCATTCACCGTCCAAACACACGTGTCCAATCAGCGAAATGTCAATCATTCCGCTTATGTCAATCATGTCATCTCAAAGCAATGAATGTCAATTATTTCCATGCGTCAAATCAGTTCCTCATTGTGGTGAAATTTTCTACTCACAGTGAGACTCGTTCGAATCAGTGCACCTTATTAATTTGCGATCTTATCGCCCTTATCCTACATTACGGGAGCTCACCGCCCGTGATGCCTTTGTTTTGTCTGAGTAATGTCTCAGCTTTGTCTGAGTAATGTTTATTTTTTGTGCGGGTAATGTCGCTACTTCGTGTGGGTAATATCTGTTTTTTTTTCTCAGAGTAATGCTTCTATTTTGTCTCGGAGTAATGCTTGTATTTTACTAGGGCAATGTCTGCATTTTGTATGGGCAATGTCTGTACTTGTTTAGGGTGCAAACCAGACTCTTATACGCCTTCTTTTTTTCGCAGTGAGAGCCCTTTTTTTTTGACCAAAATCTTCAAATTTAGGCCTTTCCCGAATAAAATATTTGACTTCAAAGAGCAATTAGTGTTTAGTATCCCTCCAGGGTATCCAAATGATGAGTGGCCTTTGTGGCTAAATATAATGCGAAGAAAACTACCAACATTGGGCCAGAAAAAAAGGTCCAAAGCTGACTGCGACCCTCGGATGAAGGCCAGACGCAGGTGCGCCGCATCTGTGTCAGAATGAAGCATTTCTTAGCTCGGCTCAGACAGACGAGCACCGAACGTACACAATCTCCGTTTGCCGCACACCAACGTCTAAACAACAACCAAAAAATACTCCTAACTCAGTAGTGCTGCCGAAGATACACAGATGACTTAACGGCATAAATTATAAAAGCGAAGTTATAAGATTTGGGGGCATGACTGTTCAATCTGAATGCGGAACGCATGACCGCATTCTACCTCTCGCATTGTTGCGTGCTGAGTCGCAACTGTCGCATCACTCGCATGTCAGCCGGCGTCTACCCGCACACAGACGTAGGCGGACGCACACAAGTAGAGGGACGCTCATACTCGCAAACGCACGTACACGCGTAGACGGACGCACACACTCGCACAAGCGTAGACGGACGCACACACACACACGTGCACCGGTAGACGGACGCACACAGACGTAGACGGCTCACACAGACACCCAAAGAAAAGCCTCGTCTACGCGGCAGCAGAAGGAAGTGTGAAGCCTGCATCTGCCGGCCAGACTAAACACGGCGAGCTTCCTCCGTATCGTGTTCCTTGCCCGCACTCGGGGGCTGGGAACCGCTTCGGGGTGCTCGTGTGTGCCTGTCTTGTACCCGCTTAACCCTCACCCTCCTCGCTGTGACGCAACGGCGCGAAGAGTGTGTTTCTTCGGTCATATTCACTTTTATTGCCGGGATCGTATTTTATGATAATACGCAACAGTACGAAGAGGGTGTTTCTTCGGTCATATTCTGTTTTATTGCCGGGATCGTATTTTATGATAATACGCAACGGTACGAAGAGTGTGTTTCTTCGGTCATATTCACTTTTATTGCCGGGATCGTATTTTATGATAATACGCAACAGTACGAAGAGGGTGTTTCTTCGGTCGTATTCTGTTTTATTGCCGGGATCGTGTTTTGTGATAATACACAACAGTACGAAGAGGGTGTTTCTTCGGTCATATTCTGTTTTATTGCCGGGATCGTGTTTCATGATAATACGCAACGGTACGAAGAGAGTGTTTCTTCGGTCATATTCTGTTTTATTGCCGGGATCGTATTTTATGATAATACGCAACAGTACGAAGAGTGTGTTTCTTCGGTCATATTCTGTTTTATTGCCGGGATCGTATTTTATGATAATACGCAACAGTACGAAGAGTGTGTTTCTTCGGTCATATTCTGTTTTATTGCCGGGATCGTGTTTTATGATAATACACGACATTACGAAGAGTATGTCGAAGCTAGATATTGTTTTTTATTGCCGGGATCGTGTTTTATGATGATACGCATCAGTACGAAGAGTGTCACATAACAATAACTCACTCTTCAACAATATGCAACAGTACGAAGAGTTTAAGTATATATTTTATATTCTATTTTATTGTCTATTCTATTATCCTTCTATACATGTTGGTTTTTTATTTGATTGGTGTTCGATGTTATTATGGGGTCATGTTTTATTACGCAACAATACGAAGAGCTTGAGTATATATCTTTGCTGATATTCTATTTTATTGCCGGGGTCGTGTTTTAATACGCAACAATACGAAGAATATATATATTCGGTCATCTTTCTTCTATTTTATTGTCGTGGTCAACGTGTGCTTTACTTTATGATTGTTGTTTATTTTGCATGCATGTGGTGTTTGAAAGCTGCCAGAATTGTTTAATACTTATACTTTTAGGCATTTTGTCTTCTTTAAATGTTATGATTATCAATCTCAAGACTAAAAAGCGTTGTAAGTCTATTCCCTACAGAATACCATGGTTCATAAAAGTGATAGTTATGAGGAAAGGATATTAAGAAACATCTAAATAATATATGATCGTTTGTATGACCTTTCTGCTTAAATTTACCATTCAGTGCACTACAAAATTATTTGATGCCTTGTGCTCGTCAGATGGCAGATTTAAACTAACGTTGGGGATAAGAAACTTCATAAAACGTTTTAGCGCAATAACGACCCCAATGACAGACAGAAATGATCAATGCAAAGTGATGCAGTTGTGTAAGTCACACGAATAATTACTGCGTAAAAATATATGTATGATAATAAACACAACTCGTAGACAACTATAACTGCTTCATTGTTAAATGATTTGGAAACTAAAAAAAACGGTCACAATGTGGAACTTAATTTTGCCTTAACGAAAAATTTTATTTGAAGTTTTGAATTTTGAGAAATTGAAGGTTCGCGAAAGGAGGTATCAAAGTATGCGTTGCAAATCAAAAGCAAGGACGGTGAGGTGTAGACATCGCACACAAATTAGAAAAATTAAATTAAAGGCGTTGCACTTAGAATGAATAATGATCATAAAAATTCCTCCAGTTACAGCAAACATTCAGAATGAAATTTTAAAACTTTGTATTTTTTAATTGATGTGAGATAGAAGTCACATGTTATAATTCGGTCTCTAAGTGACGTTTTAAAGTGCTAATGACTAAGAATATATAAGTACAGTATACGAGAAAAATTATCAGGGAGAAATTAACGTAAAGTTTCAAGAAATTGATGTACTCAGGGGCTGATTTTTTCCCTATATTCGAGTAAACTGAATTTGCCACAGTGAATTCAACCTAAAAGACACTTAAATTCGTCACAACAAAAAAGCTCGTAAACATAATTTCGAAATAAATATAAAACACTTGAAGACTCACATAGATTTCACATTTGGTATCATAATTTTAACTCAACCCCAAAACAACATTTGGTATTGTCAAAACATTGAAGTACTTGTCAAAGCATCACTACAAGAGTCCCAATAGTATAAATACAAGTGGGAAACAAACACTTAAAAAAAACATTTAAATAAAGTATTACATTCGACTTAAGGTATTTATAAAACATTCGAATATAGATATTTGTACAACATTCGAATTCAGGTATTTATATAACATTCAAGTTTAGGTATTATTTATATAACATTCGAGTGCAGGTACTTGCACAATATTCGAGTTTAGATATTTATACAACATTCGAGTTCAGGTATTCATATAACATTCAAATATAGGCATCTGAGCATCACTGGTTGTAAATTCGGATGTCTGGAAGAGATCACACGCGTGCAAAAAAGCAAAATAGAAAAACAAGACGTGGACACAGGCCCCACATGCCTAGGGTGTGCGCATGCGCGGACACGAGTCGTGTAGAGGAGATGTAGCGGGCAAAATAAAATAAATAGTTCTTCACTGAAGGTGACCGAGGGAGAATGCCCACATACTGAGTATGTTGCTGGGCAAGCTGCGCGCGTAGCGTTCTATCCTGATTTCAACTTATTGAAAAGGTGCAATAATTGCGGCGATGAACTTTACATTCGAGGCTAGGATACTAACTGGGATTTTGATTTTGACATTCTCGGTCAATCCTGATTTCAACCAATCCAACAGATGGAAAAATTGCAATGATGAACTTCACACTCGAAGCTGGGATCTGAACAGAGACTGCGATTTTGACATTCTCGGTTAATTGGTTTAAAAAGTGATATGAGGTTAAGGTTACATGTTGTAATTTGGTCTCTAAGTATGATATATGGCTGCAATACGTTCAGTGATTTTGAATTTAAGCCATTCCCAAAGACATAAAATCCCTATAATATCCAAATCCCAAAGGCTCTAAGGCTTTGACATGTTTTTAAAGCCAAATTAATACAAGTCATTCATGACACCATGAGTTTTAATTCATGTTTTATTTTTCATTCACAAATTTCATGCGATGTAGCATAAATCCCTGGTTTTGTAATTCTGAAAACTCGAGAACTATACCCCAACTATTAGTCCTCTGTAATTCAATTTCCAACCTCAAAGCTAATTCTAGAAAACCTTAAATATTCCCATACTAGATAAAAAAGCACAAAAGCTATTTTTGTACGAAAACAGTGGGGAAAAACGAATGGTTTGTAACTTTTAATTCGTAGTAATCAGTGTACATCGACAACCAAAAAATTTTAAGAATTCATTGTCATGCACTGGTTTTAATTTGAAACTTTCTGTACTGATTCAGTACTGCTTCCTTTCTTCGAAATAAAACTCAATCGTAGAGTGGTTTGAATATGTAAAATCTCGTGAGACCACCACAACTGTTTTTACCAAATAGTTCGAGTTTTACGCGAGTTAAAATAAAAAGGAAATCACTCAACATTACATACTGAATCAAAATCAGTCGTTAAAATTATATGCATCTTTTGAAATTCTGTGCCAAATCTGATGAATCAAACCCAGTCTGGAGTGGCTTTCATGCTTTGAAAAAATAATGTTTCTGTCTACAAGTTAATTTAGTTACACTAAAGCTTTATTCTTTAAATTAATTGCTACGCAATTTCTATTCATTACTTGCATGAAAAGTACATCTAAAGGACTTGAATCAAATGGGACCCGGAGATGAAATGAAATTTAAATTAAACATCTATTTTTTTACAAACCAGAAGCTGGAAAGAGTTTTTTGACTCATTATTATTGGGTAACATTAAAATATTGAGATATCAAGTTGAGAAGTGCATGGTTAAGTTTCTGTCGGTTACACATCGACCGATGCATTTGCTTCCACAATTTTGAGTCTTATAAAATGGGAGATTGCCTAGGCTTACAAACTTCACACATTTCTGATGTCAGCGGAACATTACATGAAGAACCCGTCTCTAATAGCGGATGATGACCACCGCTCCCAGAACAGATTTAACTGTTTTAACGATAGTTCATTCTACCAAGTGCAATACATCACAGTAATTTGACCTAAAGACTGAAACCATAATCCGTTATTTCTCCTAAAAATGAACGTAATTAAATTTGGGCACCAGAGGTGGTGAATAAATCAAATCAAAGAAATGATCTCGCAGCAATGCTAGTTGACCTGTACCTCATAACTATTTCTTGAAACAATTTCAAACAAGAAATTTCATTCTTGGTGGTTGGTATAACTGGGAAAAATTTCACGAGTTGACTGAACACATATTGCTTGCATATTGCTTGCACAGCGGGCTTCTTCCTAGAGGCACAGCTGTACTTTATTACGACGATGAAGGTTTGTACCTGCCTTATTTTAGTTTTTCTTACCAAAAATATGTTTTAATGCTTGTAAAGATTTGGGTCAAAAATAACGCAACTGGTTTTATTGAATTTACTTACAAAGACCTACAAAGTTTCTTCTAGAGCTTGACGATTACCAGACGGCATTATCCAGGGTGTCCACAAAAAAATATATCCACTGACTGATATACAAGTATGTAGTAAATATGATACCGGAACCATACAACAGTTTAATTCTGATACTTACATCGTTCAATGGATACGTTTTTTGTGGACACCCTGTACAATGCTTACTTTACTCAGGCCAATTTACCCACAAATAATCCACTAGCCTCGTTCTACATAGAGTACGTTTGATGAAGCAGATGAGTATCAGTGCAGAATAACTGTGAGCGAAAGCTCTCTAGATTTAGAATTTGAAGTACACTTTCACAATGTAACTGCGTTGGCAGCCTGGAGATAGAAGCCAGACTCTTGCAGATGAAGAACGCGTTTGTCACAAACTCTTGTATTTCTATGGTATTTTTTAAAATAAACTGGTAATCTTAAGTATCGTTGCTATTGTTAAAACTAAAAATTAGCGGTAAGAATTCATGCCTCATTTGTAAAATGGTCACCTACAATCGTAAAATGTATTTTATTTTAATTTAATAGTTTTTATTTCATTCCAAATCCTTCCAGTGAAAATCGCATGCTATGACTGCCTTGAGGCCCACCCATATCGTGAGTCACTCATGTGACACAAAAATCAAGGCAAAAGAGCTAAAAAAAACACTTTTTAATTTTTTCACTCCGCCAAGTTTGTGGTAATAGTGAAATCAAATAAATATACAGATAAATAAGGAAACAAATAAATGCATCAATATAATAAATAAATAAATAAATAAATAAATAAATAAATAAATAAATAAATAAATGAACAAACTTCAATTCCTTTTTTCCTCTGTTTCTTCATCATCTTTTATTCGCGGATGTTAAAGAAAATGAGTTAAGAGAAACTGGCTCATTGCAACAATATTATGCATAGTCACCTACGACTTAGTACAGGAACTGCCTGCTGCGCCACATTTGAGTATGTAGCTGAACTGAACAGCATCTTCGGGACTAGTAACGCATATGAGCTTCCTGCTTGTTAGCGTGATTAACCAGCAGGGTCACTACGCACGTGGAGAACGTAGCAAAGCTTCCTAGGGTATTGAAGGCCCGAGGTAAAGGCCATGTGGTACACACGTTACGCACGTATCAGAGCTACAAGATACTGTGCGCAGTGTTAGGGTATCGAGGCCTGAGGTAAAGGCCATGTGGTACGCACGTTGCGCACGTATCAGAGCTACAAGATACTGTGCGCAGAGCTAGGGTATCGAGGCCCCGAGGTAAAGGCCATGTGGTACACACGTTACGCACGTATCGGAGCTACAAGATACTGTGCGCAGTGCCAGGGTATCGAGGCCCCGAGGTAAAGGCTAGGTGGTACACACGTTACGCACGTATCAGAGCTACAAGATACTGTGCGCAGTGCTATAGGGTATCGAGGCCCCGAGGTAATAGCCATGTGGTACACACGTTACGCACGTATCAGAGCTACAAGATACTGTACGCAGTGCTAAGGTATCGAGGCCCCGAGGTAAAGGCCATGTGGTACACACGTTGCGCACGTATCAGAGCTACAAGGTACTGTGCGCAGTGCTAGGGTATCGAGGCCCCGAGGTAAAGGCCATGTGGTACATACATTACGCACGTATCAGAGCTACAAGATACTGTGCGCAGTGCTAGGGTATCGAGGCCCCGAGGTAAAGGCCATGTGGTACACACGTTACGCACGTATCAGAGATGCAAGATACTGTGCGCAGTGCTTGGGTATCGAGGCCCCGAGGTAAAGGCCATGTGGTACACACATTACGCACGTATCAGAGCTACAAGAAGCTCTTCTAAGAATTGCAGCCCCACCACACCCACCCCACAGCACAAGGTGGGGTTTCTAAAGCCCTGTTCCTAGTCTTCTTCAAGTGGGCATTCAAATACAAGGATTCGAAG
This sequence comes from Morinoia aosen, assembly GCA_030386875.1. Classification (NCBI taxonomy): domain Eukaryota; kingdom Metazoa; phylum Arthropoda; class Malacostraca; order Amphipoda; family Talitridae; genus Morinoia; species Morinoia aosen. Next base: position 65,381,216 of record CM059570.1, on the reverse strand, counting down.
CCAACCATTCATAGTATGCTTTTGTGCTTTATAGCCACAAACTTGGCTATACAGCACGCAAAAGTTGGCTATAAAGCATGCATACTGCGCACAATTTTTGTTCAGAACGTCGAATGAGTTGGAGAATTCAAATAGGTTTCTCTGCCTTGGACGATTTTGGGATGCGTTTTTTCTCAAAAAATATAAAACGAATGTCGATTTTGAATCATCAGTGATCGCTCCTATATCGATGATGGTTTTAAGATCGATAGTGGTACGCGTCGATAGTGATTTGTCTTAATGACCTATTTAATATCGATAGTGGGATGCCTTAATGAGCGATTTAGCGTATTAAAATGGATCCTATGGTAAGAAGTTGTGAAACACGTAACTCGGTTATCGCTCTCTCACAGATAAGAGATCATTATGGATTTGCTCACAAGCTATCCGTGAGAGTAATTGAAATTCGAGCTCATTAACAATGAAGCACCAACAAACAACAGGTAATATTGTTATTGAAACTAATATTAATCATGGAACTAATTTTACACAATAATAATTTTGAATTGTGAAGCATTAACAGCATTTCCAACAATACTAGGGTTACTCTACATCAGCTATTCCATCCCATATCGTATACTACGCAACAGAACGTTCTTATCTAACTCCCATCACTGAAACCTTTTCTAAAAAATAATTTCTATGCAATTCCAAATTTCTCAACACGTGTCATTTTTCATTACCTGTCTGAATACTCATCAGAACCAAAATGAAATAAAAAACGAGATTCTGATTTTTTTCGTCAGTACGATATACCCTGTCCTTACATATACACATGTCGTAATACAGTCACAAGATTACTCTTTTATCACTCCATCAACAGAATTCCTCAACAGAAATTAAAAATGTATTTACTTAGCCCATCAATAGAAATCTTGTTTTCATGAGCAAGTCCAGGGCAGACCAGGTAATTATGATTCATACAGGTATCTTCACTGTCCTCAAACTAGACGGCGTTCTCCATCACAAAGTCCCCCCTGCAACAACGCTGTCGTTTGAATGACGTTCTTCAGTCACGATGCACAGCGACGGCACACACACACACACACACACACACACACACACACACACACACGCAGAGTAGGAACTTTAAAGAGCCTCTCACTTAAGTCTCCATTGACCTTAAGTTGGGTATATGTATGTACTCTGCGCCGAGACTGCACTACTCCTCCGTTAAGAATGCAGACACCCCAACCAACGAACATGCATTCTCCCGCTTTTTGTGGCTCGCTTGACACGAATTTATGCACGTGGAGTGTGGTCGCACGGCCAGCCCAGCTCTCGGTGCTAAGAGTCTCACAGACTCCCCGCCGTTTCTAAATAATATCCTCAATCTGGCATGAAGCGAAAATAAGTTTTCGTCGTCTCTACATTATAGACTTGTAAAGTTGGCGTGTGTACGACGCGGTGTTCAAATTGCGATTCGAAGGGTGCGTTATTTATGTATTTTTTTGCGTATGTGAGGGTAGTGAGTTCATTGTCAGGTGGTTTGTCGAGTTAGGCCTCCTCGCTGACCCTGCCTTTAAATGCTTCACTATCGCGCACAAACATTTCTTGGGTAGAATTTCTAACTGAGAATTGGCATCAATCATTCAGCCCTTTGACCTGCATTGAGGAAAACTTTTCCCGGGCAAGATTTGAGCACTCTTTTTTAAAGGCGTTGTTAATGCAGCAGACGGCAGCTTGGTTGCAGTGACGCACTCGGTCTGAAGATTTGCAGTGGGCTGCTTGAGAGCATCAGATACGCTGCGCCCAGACAAGCTTTGCTGTAGCCCTGCATTGTTAAGGCACCCACCGATGATTTCTTCCCTTAATTGGCAGTATCTGCTCATCTCGGTCGCCCGCTGGAGAAAATACCCGGGACTGCAGATTTCACTTAGTCTGAATGTTGTCTCTTTTTGGCCTGAATTCTGCAAAAAGATTGCACATTCAAACCGTTTTTTTGAGCCGTCGAGAGCTGCGTGACTTACGAGTAGCAGACTTTAATTTAAATTGTGGTACTTTTTGAACAACTTCTAAAAATATAATACGCAACGCGCGTTTCAGGAGGAACAAAGTGTTGTGAGTTGAAAGCTGAAGGTATATATGTTTTTGCTAACTTACCATCAGTTAATTCGAAAGATGCAGCGTTTCGAGAGGGAGGAGAGGCAATGAGGTTTAATATCTTATCGTGTTTAATTCTGCCATATATCGGCTAAATAAAACGTTAAATTCATTTATTTTACAATCACATTCGAAAGCAAAGACTTTTATAATATGAAAATATCCATGAGTTAACTAGGATTCAACTTTAAATACATGCCTACTCATTACGCGCTTTGAGTTTGCATCACAAAAATATTGGTAACGAACGGTAAAGGTTGATGTTTTGAAATTGCCCCGTACTTTTAATTTGAAAACCAAATTTGCTTGTCTAAAACTCGACTTTTTAAACAAATCAGGCGCTCTACGTTCTGTTCTTCAGAAAGTTTCACAATTTTATTTATACTGCGGATTATTTTTCTCAATTCATATAAAAAGAAAACAACTGGCAATACAACTTTTTACGGGAGTGATTTCAATGGCTTGTTTCTAGTTAAGTCAAGCACATTGGGGCTGTCAGGCTAAAAAATGATAAGAATTAACATTTCGTTGTTTGGATGTGACACAGCAGCTATATTATTTTTGCTAATATCTTAAGGTTTGCTAGGGCTTTAATTTCAAATAAAATTTAGCATGTAAGGCTACTCAGTATCTGGCGTTTCCACAGGATTGCTCGACATAGAGGGGACTTTAATGTCAAATTTTATTTGAAACGAAATATTATTATCGAACGATGATGAGAATACTTCGCTTCAGAGCTCCTAAATAACGTGTATTTTATTCTTTACATTGCAACATCGAGATCAGCTTTTCATGAATCACTCTACTCATGGAGAACCAAGCGCTTGCCAAACCAGTAGGAACATATCGACGTTCTAATATTTTGAACGCTATTTCATTCATTTCTGTCCTGCCACTGTAGTGGTCACCGGGGCTTTAAAGTCCCATTCACGGTGAGGGTGGCCGAGTTTGAATCCTGACAGAGCCTGACAGAGGTGTATCTTCTCGTTGAGAAGTGGGAAAACTCGGCCATGATTCTCCAGGTGTCGGAAATGGGAACCGGGACGACAGGGAGCAACCGTCATTGCGTCCTAGCGTCAATTATAAGGCACTTGAAAAACCAATGTACAAGATATTCATTTGGCTTGATTAGAATAAAGCTTTCTTTCCTTGTAGGGCGTACCTCGACTTAACGTCAGCTGCATTATGAAAATTCCCTCCGTGTACACCGGCGGCTCACTTCGCGACCGACGCGTTATTATCTGATGCAGAACATACTCGTAGTATTGGAGTAGCTGCAAGCTTCACTGGAATGGTAAGGGGAATCTTACTGATAAATAACTAATATCGTAAAAATAAAATGTTTAAAGATAGTTTTTTGAAGTATTGAACGTACGTTAGAAAATACTTTTGCAATGAACTTGAATTTTTACTCGATTACACATGAAAAAACACTGTATTTCTAAGCCCATTAGGTGCTTAAAATTAACGAAATATCGCAATCGCGGATCTACTTCTCGGTTTCTTTTCGTAGTAACTTCACTATGATACTTTCACCAGGATAATTCAAAATTAAAGCTAGTAAGTTTAATAAACTCCCAACATTTCTCGCTGAAATGAATTTTGCTTAGCTCAGCTTAGTACAAGAATTCGGTGATATCGTATCTGCATTAACAACTCAGAACAAAATGCAACAAAGTATTTAAGCTGTAATTTCAGGATGCATTTAACACACCCACTGCAACATGCGCTACATGTGACCACGAAGGGGATTTTTGTAATGTTGTTGACCGGCCTGAAATCACAAACTCAATATAGATCATTACTTAAGTAAATGCAAATATAGGCATGATCCAGTGAATGTCTGCTAGTTTCAAAACTTTTCACTACAACTGACTTTAAATTTTATTACGGGTTACCTGAAATGTAGGCTGAAATTTCCGCAAATTTGTGAGAGTCGGCACAAAGTTCACAGCCCGCTTCACCAGCGCCACTCTGATGGGTGCGCAGGGTACAGACAACCGAGAGCGGATCACGCAAGCTAGGCTTTGGTTTCGTCATCCTTCTGCCCAGGCTAATACTGCAGCTCTACGAGGCTAGGGAGCATCTTTTCTGAATTGAAATTTACTTGCATTGAAGTATTTGTTTCGTGTCTGCTTCTGAATGATTGAGATCGGAAAATTAGAGATGTAGCGAAGCCGGTATTACAGAAACGCTCATGTCACACTTTCAGTCGTAAATTTTGGCAGGTGACGAAGCCAGTATAACAGATACGCGCAAGATCCACTTTACATTGTGAAATTAGATAGGTAATCAAGCCAGTATCTCAGTTACGTTCATGACACAATATCAGTTGTTATAGTACTCAAGGAATTATCGATGCTTATATATATTTTATAATTTAATGAAATTAGTGACACCTCATGCAATTTTATAGGACGCTAAGAAACAGACCTTAATAGGGGTCACTTTAGCTCCGCGTGTTTTGAAATGAAATGTTGAATGTACGTGAGCAACAATGAATATATGGAATTACAGAAGAACTAAAATTAGTGTAGCTGGTACTGAGACAAAATTTGCTGACATGATGCTTGATTTTTAAAGCACAACGCTTTTTTTGCGATTTGCAAGTATTCTTTATTGTGTGGAATACAAAGATGTTTCATCAAATCTCTGACAGATTGAATTTTTCTATAAATTTATCAAATACTCAAACACAATATAGGAAGCACATTCACTAAAAAAGCCCCTAATGAAAACATTAGATCAACAAAGGGTGAAAAACAAAAAAGCCGAGCGAATGCAAAGAATTATAACGGGGAAACTTACGAACGCCTGAATTTTCGTACAAGAATCAGTCTTCGTTCATTCTCTGTTGATTCTCACCCTCACGGTAGGAGAAACAAGATAGAGTCAAACTAGTCTTTTTTCGTTGATCGTGTGCTAATGCTGACGTCATTTCAACGAACCAATAGCAACGTTTAAATTGCATCAGGTAACACTGCTAGCCCCAAATCTGGCACCGCTATTGGCCAAACAACATGTTGCAATGGTGACGTCATAAAGTTCATTTGAAGTAATGTCGTTTTATTGGTCAGCCGAACAAGAGGAGATGTATTTTCCCCAATAAAAATGACTCTACCTTGTTTCCTCTACCGTATTCACTCCGTTCTAGAATGGAAATACCACTGTTTTAAAAATCGCCGCCGCGACCAAGGCAGGCCACCGCCAATCCGCGCCGCATTCTCGGGGCTGGCGGAGCAGGACTGCGCAGCGGCTGCACAAAAATGTCCCTTTGACAGCAGCTCCACGAGACTACGAAGTATAATTTTTGAATTACAGCTTTCTTGCATTGAAGATTTTGTTTCGTGTGTGCTTCTGAATGATTGATTTCGGAAAGTTAGAGATGTAGCGAAGCTGGTATCATGGATACGTTCATGACACCCTTTTCATTGTAAAATTAGACAGGTAACGAAGCTGGTATCGCAGATAATCGCATGACACACTCTCAGTTGTAAATTTGAAGCCCAGCGTCTTGCGTGGCACGACGCAGTTTTGCGCAGCTGTACGGAAGTCTTGGCTGGCATCTTATAAGATGCCTTGGCGTTCTGGCTTCAAGCAAACGGTGCTACTATAGCTTGGGTCTACAACACAATAGCATGAGATCTACCTCTGGCTAGTACTATAGCATGAGGTTAGGTTAGGTGAGGTGTGGTTAAATTCCTAACGTACATTACTTATTTCCATTCATTTAATTTAGCGATAAATACTCAATTTGTATATCTCAAACTACACTTGGGTAGGTAATATATGGCGGTAGACCTCACGCTACAGTAGCACCAAGCAAACGCTACTGCTCTGAACTAATTTGCGTGGAAGGGGTCGGAGAGGTATGCATGAATAATCTGAGCTAAAGTCTGTGAGAATTTTTGAAATGCGTGGTGATGCATCACAGCATGCTGAACATGCTGGCAGCTCTTAGAATATAATGAAATTTTACTTTGCCTCGAAATTTTTGTAGTTTTTAAGCAATGCATTGTTCATGTGCTTCCAATTAATAATCTTAGGATGAGGAGGATGCGCAGAACTGTTCCTTATTATGAAACTAGACACTGCTCCTGGAAAACCACGTACTCTTCCTTAGGTTTTCATGTACCGCCAGGAACACAAATTTTCAGATGCTAGAGAAATTTCAGCAGATGAGACAGTGAGAACATGGATCGTCTATCGGTAAGAATATCAATTAATTTTAATTAAGTTTCTAAGAAATTAATTCAATATACTTGTAAAAATCCTTAGAGGCTAATTGTACGCGGAAATTAAGGGGCAAATTTGGAACAAAATTCGGAAACTCCCATTTTAATATCGATGCCATCAATTTAATTCGTAATAGACCATAAGATACGTGCCTTGCGTTGAGCATTGATAAAATCACAATCAAAGTAACCCAAAACATTCTCATAAATATTCCATCAATTTTTTGTATCCAAAAATATTCTAACCTAACGTAACCCACAACATTCTCAAAGATAAGCTCTAAATTTAACTTCAGTTAACTTTAGACCCAAAGGATGAGCGCACATAAAAGAGATCAGAAAGCCCCGTCTGAAGTTGAGCAACAAGAGATGGATATATTTAATTTTTTGCTAACCCAGACGACGCACGTCAGAGTAGTTGGGATTGTTTTTCAAAGTAGCCGGCCAGACGGACGCGTTGAGCAATAAGAAAGTGACCTCTAGAATCGATGTGAGCTAGACACCCAATGGAGTCATCACGGCACGTAGGGTTACTGAACTGTGCAAAGGGTCATGTGCGCTGGCTTCTATAGCATAGAAAGTGAAACGGCCGCTTCTTTATATTAATTCGAATTTTCTATTTTCTGTGAGTGGACACTGATCACAGTGAAGGTGATACCTAGTCAATTCTTACGACGAAGTGTATAGGATTTTTGTATAGCATAGAAAGTGAAACAGCCGCTGGTGCTACTATAGCGTGAGGTCTACCGTCATAGGTGCTGTCTGAGATGTACAAATAAATTGTTTATAATTGAATTAGTGTATGGAAATAAGTAATATCCATTAGTAACATAATCTAACCTTAAGCTATAGTACTAGCTAGAGGTAGACCTCATGCTATAGTGTGGTAGACATCACGCTATAGCAGCACCAAGCCGCTTCATTATACAAAATCGAATGTTCTAGTACCTGTGAGTGAGGACTGATCACTGTGGGGGTGATACCCAGTTTATTTTTTTACGCAGCGTATATGATTCTCGCCGCCCAGGTATTAACCTCTGCGCATTTATGATGTTCGCCGCCCACGTTAAATTTCTGCGTGTTTTTCGACTAAAATCACACACGCTTCGGTTAAAAAATTTGACTGGATTGTAATTATTTCTCTTTTGCTCCAACTCTGTTGCTAGTGCGCGGTTAGCGTTTGACAACTTGAGACTTGATAGCGTTCGAATAATGTTGCCGTATTGAATTATGTTGCCGGATTGAATCATGTTGCCATATTGAATCATGTTGCCGTATTGAATCATGTTGCTATATTAAATTAGGTTCCTGTTGCCATACTAAATTATGCAAGTGTTATCGTAAAATAAGAAACAAAGACATGCATTCCATATTGTTTGAGATGGTAAGTAAGTTCTTGAGTTAGAACTCCAAATTATGTAAAATACGAAGTCGTTACAAAATGAAGCGTCCGATTTTAATTACGAGAAAAAAAATAGAATAAAACATTTCAATCTATTACATAGTAGCTTTACTCTTTGATTACGGACTAATGGCATGGTGAGCATGGCTGGGTTCTTAGCATCACTTCTCCACGAATTTTACCCACATAACTCTCTTAAAAGCGGACAACAGGAAAATAACTGAACAAATGTTACTTGTGGCTTAAATAAATAGTATATCTGATCCATACTCGTAACATATATTGAAAACACTTTCATCAGACGCTTTCAGCTATTCCATACGGATGATTTGAGTGGTCTAGAAAAAAATGATCATTTAACGTATTAACAACTGTTTTATTATTACTAATTTTATGAATAATGTTACGACGGACGAAAAGATGATGAAGCTCAACCGTTGAATAGCACTGAAGCAGGGGTGCTCAACCTTGGTAGGTGGTAGAGGTAGATGTAGAATGGGTCGAGGTGAGAGGAGTAGAGGTGGCAGGGATGAGGTAAAGGTAGTAGACGGAGTGAGGGGCATAAGTAAACACTGGGTTGAAGCGGTAAGGGTTAAGGTGGCAAAGAAGACATAATATGGATAACAGTAGAAAGATGGAGGGTGTAGAAGTACTGGTTACTCATGCAAGCGACTGAACTTTCAATGCTGCATGTGATGGATAAGCCTAACTTTTATTTAAGATTTTGAGACTTGAGAAAACAAACCGATACTGGTAATGGTTGAGCCTATCAAAACGAATGCCACCAATTTGAACAAAAACTTAAGACTATGTTTCTATTGTTGCTGCTGCCCTTTGTCTGGAGCGAAGTGTCAAGAAGAGTGGCTTACTTATGAGGGGCTGCGTAAAAATAGGGAACTTTTTACGCAGTGACGTCAAACTCCTCCATTTCCCCTGAAATTTCATGGAATAATATTTCTTCCTACTTGATCTTGGTCCCCCGAATGGAAAAATCAGCCTTTCCTTTCTCTTCTTCCAAATCGATGACAAATTAAAGGTAAAACAATTCTCCAAAAATATCGTTACTACTACGCATAATGTATCTTTAGAGTTCAGGTCTGCGAACTGAATTCCGACAGTGTGGTGGGAAAGTGTGTGTGTGTCTGAAGTATTTAGTTGTGGAGATAGTTGTTAAGACAGTCGTGGAGTTAGTTGTGGAGATAGTTTTGTATATAGTTTTGGATATAGGTGTGGAGATAGATGTGGAGATAGTTAGTGGTGGAGGTGGGACATGCTGGAAGTGGTAATGCCCACAGATGATAGTTGTGGAGCATGCGTGTATAATAACTGTATATATATATATATATATATATATATATATATATATACATATATACGTATATATATACACTATATGCATGCGTGTATATAGTGTATATAGTGCTAGTGGCGCACACGTGGAGTCGGTGAGCATACATTCACATGGTTAACTCTTTATCAGAGTTTGTTGATAAAATCGTTCTAGAGAAAAATCACTGTTGCAAAATTAGTGTTAGAATTTCTGATTAATTGGTATCGGAGGTGGCAGAGATGGTACACGGCCAGGTGGTATCAGAGGTGGCAGAGATGGTACACAGCCAGGTGGTATCAGAGGTGGCAGAGATGGTACACAGCCAGGTGGTATCAGAGGTGGCAGAGATGGTACACAGCCAGGTGGTATCAGAGGTGGCAGAGATGGTACACAGCCAGGTGGTATCAGAGGTGGCAGAGATGGTACACGGCCAGGTGGTATCAGAGGTGGCAGAGATGGTACACAGCCAGGTGGTATCAGAGGTGGCAGAGATGGTAAACAGCCAGGTGGTATCAGAGGTGGCAGAGATGGTACACGGCCAGGTGGTATCAGAGGTGGCAGAGATGATACACAGCCAGGTGGTATCAGAGGTGGCAGGGATGGTGCACGGCCAGGTGGTATCAGAGGGGGCAGAGATGGTACACGGCCAGGTGGTATCAGAGGTGGCAGAGATGGTACACAGCCAGGTGGTATCAGAGGTGGCAGGGATGGTACACGGCCAGGTGGTATCAGAGGTGGCAGAGATGGTACACAGCCAGGTGGTATCAGAGGTGGCAGAGATGGTACACGGCCAGGTGGTATCAGAGGTGGCAGAGATGGTACACAGCCAGGTGGTATCAGAAGTGGCAGGGATGGTAAACAGCCAGGTGGTTTCAGAGGTGGCAGAGATGGTTCACAGCCAGGTGGTATCAGAGGTGGCAGGGATGGTACACGGCCAGGTGGTGTCAGAGGTGGCAGAGATGGTACACAGCCACGTGGTATCAGAGGTGGCAGGGATGGTACACGGCCAGGTGGTATCAGAGGTGGCAGAGATGGTACACAGCCAGGTGGTATCAGAGGTGGCAGAGATGGTACACAGCCAGGTGGTATCAAAGGTGGCAGAGATGGTACACAGCCAGGTGGTATCAGAGGTGGCAGAGATGATACACAGCCAGGTGGTATCAGAGGTGGCAGAGATGGTACACAGCCAGGTGGTATCAGAGGTGTCAGAGATGGTACACAGCCAGGTGGTATCAGAGGTGGCAGGGATGGTACACGGCCAGGTGGTATCAGAGGTGGCAGAGATGGTACACAGCCAGGTGGTATCAGAGGTGGCAGAGATGGTACACGGCCAGGTGGTATCAGAGGTGGCAGAGATGGTACACAGCCAGGTGGTATAAGAGGTGGCAGGGATGGTGCACGGCCAGGTGGTATCAGAGGGGGCAGAGATGGTACACGGCCAGGTGGTATCAGAGGTGGCAGAGATGGCACACAGCCAGGTGGTATCAGAGGTGGCAGGGATGGTACACGGCCAGGTGGTATCAGAGGTGGCAGAGATGGTACACAGCCAGGTGGTATCAGAGGTGGCAGAGATGGTACACGGCCAGGTGGTATCAGAGGTGGCAGAGATGGTTCACAGCCAGGTGGTATCAGAGGTGGCCGGGATGGTACACGGCCAGGTGGTGTCAGAGGTGGCAGAGATGGTACACAGCCAGGTGGTATCAGAGGTGGCAGGGATGGTACACGACCAGGGGGTATCAGAGGTGGCAGAGATGGTACACAGCCAGGTGGTATCAGAGGTGGCAGAGATGGTACACAACCAGGCGGTATCAAAGGTGGCAGAGATGGTACACAGCCAGGTGGTATCAGAGGTGGCAGAGATGATACACAGCCAGGTGGTATCAGAGGTGGCAGAGATGGTACACAGCCAGGTGGTATCAGAGGTGTCAGAGATGGTACACAGCCAGGTGGTATCAGAGGTGGCAGGGATGGTACACGGCCAGGTGGTATCAGAGGTGGCAGAGATGGTACACAGCCAGGTGGTATCAGAGGTGGCAGAGATGGTACACAGCCAGGTGGTATCAGAGGTGGCAGAGATGGTACACAGCCAGGTGGTATCAGAGGTGGCAGAGATGGTACACGGCCAGGTGGTATCAGAGGTGGCAGAGATGGTACACAGCCAGGTGGTATCAGAGGTGGCAGAGATGGTAAACAGCCAGGTGGTATCAGAGGTGGCAGAGATGGTACACGGCCAGGTGGTATCAGAGGTGGCAGAGATGATACACAGCCAGGTGGTATCAGAGGTGGCAGGGATGGTACACGGCCAGGTGGTATCAGAGGGGGCAGAGATGGTACACGGCCAGGTGGTATCAGAGGTGGCAGAGATGGTACACAGCCAGGTGGTATCAGAGGTGGCAGGGATGGTACACGGCCAGGTGGTATCAGAGGTGGCAGAGATGGTACACAGCCAGGTGGTATCAGAGGTGGCAGAGATGGTACACGGCCAGGTGGTATCAGAGGTGGCAGAGATGGTACACAGCCAGGTGGTATCAGAAGTGGCAGGGATGGTAAACAGCCAGGTGGTTTCAGAGGTGGCAGAGATGGTTCACAGCCAGGTGGTATCAGAGGTGGCAGGGATGGTACACGGCCAGGTGGTGTCAGAGGTGGCAGAGATGGTACACAGCCACGTGGTATCAGAGGTGGCAGGGATGGTATACGGCCAGGTGGTATCAGAGGTGGCAGAGATGGTACACAGCCAGGTGGTATCAGAGGTGGCAGAGATGGTACACAGCCAGGTGGTATCAAAGGTGGCAGAGATGGTACACAGCCAGGTGGTATCAGAGGTGGCAGAGATGATACACAGCCAGGTGGTATCAGAGGTGGCAGAGATGGTACACAGCCAGGTGGTATCAGAGGTGTCAGAGATGGTACACAGCCAGGTGGTATCAGAGGTGGCAGGGATGGTACACGGCCAGGTGGTATCAGAGGTGGCAGAGATGGTACACAGCCAGGTGGTATCAGAGGTGGCAGAGATGGTACACGGCCAGGTGGTATCAGAGGTGGCAGAGATGGTACACAGCCAGGTGGTATCAGAGGTGGCAGGGATGGTGCACGGCCAGGTGGTATCAGAGGGGGCAGAGATGGTACACGGCCAGGTGGTATCAGAGGTGGCAGAGATGGCACACAGCCAGGTGGTATCAGAGGTGGCAGGGATGGTACACGGCCAGGTGGTATCAGAGGTGGCAGAGATGGTACACAGCCAGGTGGTATCAGAGGTGGCAGAGATGGTACACGGCCAGGTGGTATCAGAGGTGGCAGAGATGGTACACAGCCAGGTGGTATCAGAGGTGGCAGGGATGGTAAACAGCCAGGTGGTTTCAGAGGTGGCAGAGATGGTTCACAGCCAGGTGGTATCAGAGGTGGCCGGGATGGTACACGGCCAGGTGGTGTCAGAGGTGGCAGAGATGGTACACAGCCAGGTGGTATCAGAGGTGGCAGGGATGGTACACGACCAGGGGGTATCAGAGGTGGCAGAGATGGTACACAGCCAGGTGGTATCAGAGGTGGCAGAGATGGTACACAACCAGGCGGTATCAAAGGTGGCAGAGATGGTACACAGCCAGGTGGTATCAGAGGTGGCAGAGATGATACACAGCCAGGTGGTATCAGAGGTGGCAGAGATGGTACACAGCCAGGTGGTATCAGAGGTGTCAGAGATGGTACACAGCCAGGTGGTATCAGAGGTGGCAGGGATGGTACACGGCCAGGTGGTATCAGAGGTGGCGGGGATGGTACACGGCCAGGTGGTATCAGAGGTGGCGGGGATGGTACACGGCCAGGTGGTATCAGAGGTGGCAGAGATGGTACACAGCCAGGTGGTATCAGAGGTGGCAGAGATGGTACACAGCCAGGTGGTATCAAAGGTGGCAGAGATGGTACACAGCCAGGTGGTATCAGAGGTGGCAGAGATGATACACAGCCAGGTGGTATCAGAGGTGGCAGAGATGGTACACAGCCAGGTGGTATCAGAGGTGTCAGAGATGGTACACAGCCAGGTGGTATCAGAGGTGGCAGGGATGGTACACGGCCAGGTGGTATCAGAGGTGGCAGAGATGGTACACAGCCAGGTGGTATCAGAGGTGGCAGAGATGGTACACGGCCAGGTGGTATCAGAGGTGGCAGAGATGGTACACAGCCAGGTGGTATCAGAGGTGGCAGGGATGGTGCACGGCCAGGTGGTATCAGAGGGGGCAGAGATGGTACACGGCCAGGTGGTATCAGAGGTGGCAGAGATGGCACACAGCCAGGTGGTATCAGAGGTGGCAGAGATGGTACACGGCCAGGTGGTATCAGAGGTGGCAGGGATGGTACACGGCCAGGTGGTATCAGAGGTGGCGGGGATGGTACACGGCCAGGTGGTATCAGAGGTGGCGGGGATGGTACACGGCCAGGTGGTATCAGAGGTGGCAGGGATGGTGCACGGCCAGGTGGTATCAGAGGTGGCAGGGATGGTGCACGGCCAGGTGGTATCAGAGGTGGCAGAGATGGTACACGGCCAGGTGGTATCAGAGGTGGCAGAGATGGCACACAGCCAGGTGGTATCAGAGGTGGCAGGGATGGTACACGGCCAGGTGGTATCAGAGGTGGCAGGGATGGTACACAGCACCACCGCTGCCACACGCCAGTTCTGGGAACACAATCTCCGAGAGGCTGGATGATGACGTCAATGAGGAGACTTGAGTGATGCAAGAGTCACTCTACAGTACAGGCCTGCGCAACCCTGCCGCTGGTGCTTTAGAATATCAATAATATCGATGATACCTAGTAATATACCCTAGGAACATACCCAAGGTGTTTACCCTAGGAATGTACCAAAGGTATAAATCATAAGAATGTACCCAAGGAATAAATCCAAGGTAGGAATGTATCTTAGGAATGTACCCTAGGACTATATCCAAGATATATATACTCTGTGAATATACCAAAGGTACGTATACACCCTAGTAATATACCCTAGGAATGCCCTCTTTTTATTAAGATGGATTTATATCGCCTGAGATGATTTCAAATTCATGGTTGCTTGATTGATATAAAAGAGTCTATGTACTGCTTTTACAACAAATAATTATGTTGTTCTTAATATATGAGAACTTCCTCAGCGATATAACCAGGTCGTACGTATGCAAGGAACTATATCCTCAAGGTACAAAAATAATTTAAATATAATACCTCAGTTTTATAACCCGGGCTATCATGTTTACCTTCCTAAGTATTGAGGTATTGATCTATTTTTAAACGAACACGATGTGACTTTAAGTATCCCTCAGTCATACCGCACTGTCCAGTTCCGACATTCATTACTTCAGCGCATGCAAGGCAATTGCGGACTCTAAAGTAGGGAACTTTTTACAGCTTCTTGCTTTTATGGGCACTTATAAATCTTGCGATCCTTAACCGCAGAATAATGCTCTTAAAACCGTGCAAGTTTTATTAGCAAGTCGATTTGACGCCGCAAGGTAAATTAGATTGTTCTCTTAACCAGCCTGTGAAGGCAAGTGTGGCCTCACTCTTCATAAAACTTGTTTTTGTTGCCATGGAACATTAATTCTCGTAGGGATAATTTTTGCGAGGAACCAAAACAATTGAATGCGCTGTTTGTTTTTGTTTTTGAATTGTACTTTTAGTGGTCTGCTACCAAGGTTCATGATGAACACAAGTACAGCACAGTTGTTATGAGAGAAGGCAGTGAACTTATCATTAGAGTGGGAATAAATATAACTGTTGTGAGGATAGAAAAATGCGGTTAATATAACGCGTATGTTGGAACGGTTAGTATAATTTACCAATTGTTCCAATTTATTTATCGCTATTCATAAGTGAATTTAAATCAGAGTGAAGAAGAATTTGAAGTTCTCATGAAATGCAAGTTAGTTATCAATAATTAACCGCGAAAACAAGTGAGCATCTTCCATCATACACTAGATGATGTAAATACCGTAAATTTAGTTTCTAAAGATTTTTTTATAAGGAAGTCAAGCTAGCGAATTAATGAAAGCATCTTCAAGCTGCATTGTAAGAGACCGCAGATTATCAGAATAATTAAGCACTTTCATTCGTGCGACATCATTTCCTTGCATCGGCATTCGACAGCGTCACAAAATCCTGCGTGCGACATCATTTTTGTGTATAATTTTGTCAAAGAAACTCACCGAGAATATCAATGAGGAAATTTTCGGTACATTTTTGGAAAGCAAGCTTGGCTGTTCAATCAAATAGTGAACTGTGAATAAAGGGTACAATGTTCTGGTCTATACAAAAATGGAGTCCAGTAAGGGTTAGAGCATGAGTTGCATTAAAATTATTATTATGATTTATAAAATGAATTTTAAAATCCTGTATAGATCTTCCAGATTACGCTCATCCTGGAACCCTCAGATACAACATGGGCTTCGATGTAAGGGTCTCTATAGTCATTTTTTTTTATTTAAATTCCAGCTCTGTCAGAGACAACTTGAGAAGAGCAATGGTTCTTATCTGGTGACTATGGAGGCCAGTTTGCTCTGTTGGCTATCGTTTTTATACCGTAATTCACCAGCATCATCATTTTCAGAAATATTCTCAGAAGAAAATATTCTCACGGCAGTGAGCAAACCGTGACCCTTTTTATTCTAAACTGAACGGACAAAAATTATTAATAACTTTTATGAGTACACAAACGATTTAGTATACGAGAACTGTCACTGGGTTGCGCGAATTATAAATGATTGTCTTAAATTCATTGAAGCAATTTTAAGGAAAAAGTGAATGTTTCTTTTGGTTTATTCCAACAAAAACGCACCCTGTTGTGGCATGAAAGAAAAATTTAGATTCACCAGACAATGCTTGAGATGCAGGGGATATTTCAGAAACATTTATTCCGCAGAATATTTTTAAGGAATGAACTGTAGACCAAACCATGTTGGCTTTTTTGTTTCAGTCCTACCTTATGTGTATGTACTGTGTTTTTGGAAGGGATTAGGGTTTCCTAAAAGATGCAGTTCTGTATTGTTAGAGTTTATGAAGTAAATTGCTAACATATATTCGTATTTTTGTTTTCCATTCTAACGCTAAAATAGCTGAGCATTTTCTTCCAGATCTGAAGTTTCTGTATTCGTGACCAAAATCATCACGCTTTAGAATTCGTAGGCTCTTGTTGACTTGTTTTTAATGAATAGATTTTGATCCTATTCGTATGCCAATAAAATCGTCCGCCTAAAAATGAACACTTGCCAAGTTCTTTACATTTTTTCTTAAATATTTTGATTGCTTACCTTAAACCAGAAATCTGATTATACATAAAACCAAAATTAAAAAATGTCCAGAAAAGAAACACACACAAGCGATCCATGTTGTTCCCGTGGGTGCATTTTGCACGGCAGTCAATCCTGCACTTGAGGCTTCCACAGCCTTTTCGAAAAAGCAAGATTGACTGCCGCACCCTATACAATGCACGTGTCCTGTTCCCGACGAGGTAAACTGCGAGTCTCCTTCCTCAAGGTGCTGGTTCTTGACAGACAATTTTTTCCAAGGATTGCAAGGAGAGAGAAATAAAAAGTTATGAGCCATTATGTGTACCCGGAAAATTGCAGCGATATTCCCAGCTCTATATGGGATCCGTAGAAAGACAGCAGTCAGACTACTCAATGAATTCATCGCATCTGTAAAGGCCAACGGGGTTTGATCTCAGTTTCAATTTAACTTTGGGCAGTGTTTTTTATGATCGCTTTAAATTTACGAGACTTCGACTCTGCTGTCACTAATCATGTTGGTTTCGAACCTTAAATGAATAGCGTTAACAGTATAGCTGAATTGATTTTCAACAGTCGCTATTTGGATTCACAGAACACTGATGCGCGGCCACCGCTCTATTCAGGTATGCATATATCGTGTCCTGGCTATTGTTAGATCTCACTGATCAGTTATAAGTGTAGAAACAAGGTAAAATTCAATATTTCTTACAATAATCATCAACAGTAAAATGTTTTTCGTTGATAGATTAAAGCGCAATAGTTTAAACTGTTAAATGACAGTTTATTGACTTTATTTTTAATTTCAGTTTAGTGAATCATAATTTGTCCACAAAATGAACCGGAGCTTCAACGAGTAAGCGATAGCCAGGCCAAATAACTGAAAATAGTATGTAACATGAACAGATATTAGCGAAAGTATCATAAGCAATGATCAGAGCTGGTCAACAAACAAGCATTGGTGTTAGTACAGCGTGAGGTCTACCGCTATTTATCACCTACCCAAGTGTAATTTGAGACGAACAAATTTAGTGTTTATCGCTAAATTAAATGTATGGAAATAAGTTATATCCATTAGTAACCAAACCTCACGCTATAGTACAAACTAGAGGTAGATCTCATGCTATAGTGCAGAATACCTCACGCTATAGTACTAGCTAGAGGTAGATTTCATGCCATGGTGTGGTAGACCTCATGCTATGGTGTGGTAGACCTCATGCTATGGTGTGGTAGACCTCATGCTATGGTGTGGTAGACCTCACGCTATAGTACTAGCTAGAGGTAGATCTCATGCTAAAGAATAGTGGACCTCACGCTATAGCAGCACCAAGATTTTTATGGGATTTGCTTAGCATTAGTGGGCTGCTAGAGTAGACAGATCTAAGGATGCCAAGAAAGTTTTCCTAGAACTGAGCCGGCAGCGAGCGTCGGGGCACCTTCTTATGCCTGGCATGTTGTTGAGAAATTCACCACGTGGGGCAGACAGACGGCTGGCGCTTCCGACCTCCTAACCACGCAGCCACGTGTGCGTAAGTCCCTGTGTCTTCATGACCTATAATGTTCAATTTACCAGGTACTGCGCACGGCATCTAGGACGCGATATTGAGATCACGCGATCATGAGCCTGGCGTCGTTTTCGCATAAGCGAAACTGAAACTTAGGACGGGATATCTGTGAGGGGGGCTCAGGATCCCCAACAAATAATTTTAGGGTATGGGCAGTCATCAATTATCAGCATTCTATTTATTCTTTTACTTAAAACGGTTACTGAAACTGGCCCCCAGCTCATCATTTCAGGAGAGAGGGGCACCATGACCCCCGCCCCCCCCACCCTGGCCCTGCTACTTGTGTGAAGGAACGAGCTCATGTTTCACTATATTTTTAGCATTCATGATAAGTTTCACTATGAAATTGAAATTAATAATTACCAGTAATATAAGTCAGCCATTGAGCAGCCCTATATTTCATCTATGTAAACGCTCCTAAGATTTTTCTCTACTGCTTGACTGTCTCGCCTATCCTTACGTATGTTTAGCCTTGCAGCAGTTGTAGGATATGTAGTTGTAATAACGTATGGTTACTCTCTTTGTGAGTAGTGAAGTTCATAAAAATAATCGGTGGCATACATGAATACATTATCAACTTTTAAACTTATTCCCCAAAATTTTTAGACTTCTTTTGCTAACAGAACATTGTACAGTAACTCTATCTACCCAAATCTTACATAATCCAGTCCAAGTTTAATGTTAATATCTATATTTACCTTGATTATAACTATAACTTTTATTTCAGTCGATTGACGTTGAATACATGTATGTATTTTCCAAGATAAATTAATCAGAACCAACTCTGTTTATATTCACTTAGCCTTCCTTGACAAGACGTAAACTTATTTACCTTAATTTAATCCTATAACGATTTGAAGCAGTCAATTGGTTAAAGCCCCTGTTAGATTAAGACATTTCCCACTTGGTGCTGGGTTTGGAATTTGGCATAACACAATAGGATTAAGACATATCCTATTTGGCATAGGATTTAGCATTGGATATAACATATTGAGGTTAAGAAATATCCCACTTGGTGCTGGGTTTTGCATTGGGCATAACAACTAGGATTAAATTAAGACATCACATTTGGCATAGGGTTTGCATTGGGCATAACACATTGAGGTTATGACATATCCCATTTGGTGCTGGGTTTGGCATTGCACATAACACATTGAGGTTATGACATATCCCATTTGGTGCTGGGTTTGGCATTGCACATAACACATTGAGGTTATGACATATCCCATTTGGTGCTGGGTTTGGCATTGCACATAACACATTGAGGTTAAGACAAATCACAATTAGCTTAGGGTTTGGCATAGGGCACTTCACATTATGATTAAGACATATCACTGCTTGGAAGATTTTAAATTTGGAATTGGGTTTCAATGAGTTAGCTACAGGTATACCTAAACTCGAGGCGGAGTCCCCGTAGATTGGAAATCTTGCAAGGCGAATATATTGGAGCTGTCAATGAAGAATTCAACATTAATTGCTATAATAACAACAAAGAATAATATCACTCTTCGGGATCAAAAATGAAATTAAACTTAATTTAAACAGTAAAGTAGCGCCCAGGCTTCTTTTCAAGGCATAGACAGGGCACTTTGAACTTGAGAAGAAAAGAACAAGGACTCTAAAATTCAAGCAAACACAAAATTACTGCCTGTGCTGATGGCTACAGTTGTGAAGATCTAGGCATTTCTGTCATGTGTGAATAGTTGTTCTTGTGTGTTCTTAGTTTCTCATGTGTGTTCTTTGTTCCAAAAACATTTAGTTACATTTTTAGTAATACCCAGACTATCGAAATCAGGGAAATTTATTTAATGGTGTTGATATTGGTTCGTTGAAAGGTTGAACACGCCATATCAGTATTTGACTGAACTTTCAAAGTTAAGTGGACTGATGGAAATGGTCGCCACTTTTAAGGAATGCCATCGGAAGCTTTGCGAAATATCGTCATAGAGGAAAGTACGATCATTTTGGATGGCACAAAATGCAGCAAAAAATTAGTATAACTATTTACTATTTTAAGCAGCAGAAAATTACTATTGCTATCTTCTGTTTTATACAACTGAAAATTACTACTGCGATTTACTATTTTATACAGCGGAAAATTACTTTTACTATTTACTATTTCATACATCTAAAAATTATACACAATATGCGAAGTGCCTCGTTATAATACAGCACATATTCCCTTTACAAATTAAATGAACATACATACATACATAGCTAGAAAAGATCGCATTTTCCATGCATATTTGTACATTATAGTGAGCTGATTCAGAGCACATGTTTCCCTTAATGTTACTCCTGGATAGCATTGAATTGAAACTAATAGTCAGGTTGAGGTGAAATATACTTCGGACCTATTCGTGAAGTTAGTATAAAACGAGGAAATAATATTAGAGTTTTGATAACATATATTTATTATCTCTTGAAATAATGTATTTTTGGCCACTTCGAGAGATTAGAAACGTTTGAAATTAAAACAATTATGATTCATATTTGTATGATTATATGTTTCCACACGGTATATTACATTTTAAATCATTTCAAAAACTTAGAGTATGAAAGGGAAATAATATTAAACCAATGATTACCAATATTTGTATAAATATTTATATTATCTCGCGATAAATGGCATTTTGAACACATTAATAAGGCAGAACATAAAAAGGAAACGATATTAAAGAAATAATTACACGAACAAAGATTAAAATTCGTATTCTGACAGCGACTACGAAACAACAATCACGAATTATAATATAAATCCTAGCGACTAAGTTTTTTGTAGAAAACCATGAGTCAAAGAAAATTAAAAAATTTTAAAGAAATTTCTAAAATTTCCTGACAACTATTGATCATGAGTGAGATGCCCAATTTTTATTATTAGGACGTTATTATATTACTATAATCATATAATCGTAATTAAGTTATAATTTATAATATCTATAATTGGAACAGCCTATATGAATGGATGAAATTCAGCTTTGACACACAAAAATCAAGCTGTAAAATTTCTAGGCAGACGCAAAAGCCACCTCTTTCTCCGAAGATTTTATTGTAAGACATTCAGCTTAATAATTTGGCAGAGATTACAGGCAGGTACTCATCATGTACTGTGTAACATTAGGAGGCACTCTTTGGCAATGGTGCCAGTGGTGTATCTTTATTATTTAAACTTTAATTCATTCTTTGGCAATGGTGCCAGTGGTGTATCTTTATTATTTAAACTTTAATTCATTCTTTGGCAATGGTGCCAGTGGTGTATCTTTATTATTTAAACTTTAATTCATTCTTTGGCAATGGTGCCAGTGGTGTATCTTTATTATTTAAACTTTAATTCATTCTTAAATTCAAAAAATCATAAAATTTTTTCGGATATCTTGGTTGAGGTTGGAGAGTCTTAAATTAACACACATAATAATAATATCAATAACACTAACCGGAACTACAAATTTATATAATAACAAGAACATCAATAACACTAACAGTAATTACAAATTTATATAATAACAAGAATACCAATAACCCTAACAATAACTACAAATTTATATAATATCATGAATACGAATAACCCTAACAGTAATAACAAATTTATATAAAAACAAGAATACCAATACCCCAGCAGTAATAACAAATTTATAACAGTATTTATTTAACAATAACAGTAATCACAAATCTGAAACGTGTCTCCCACAAATCTCTCAGCCATTAGCGACTGCGAGGCGGTACATCGTCTGCGCATAGCCACTTTCTAATTTCAATGACAAGAATAATTCAGACAATGACAATCCTCGAGCACCTCTTTATTCGGGCAAATGGCAGACAGATCTAACAAATGGCAGGCAGATCTAAGCGTTTTTGCTTGGTTTTCTGTAGACGGTCGTAGAATTCCGGCGGGGCGATAATGTGCAGTGGCGTGTCTACCGCGGCGTGTGAGGCGTGCAGCCGTCGTGTAGAGGGCGCTCTGGCCACGTGATGTCTGGAGCGCCTCCAGACGGCCTCCTCCCTCTTGGGGTGGGGAGGGGTGCGGTGTGACGGGGGTGAGAGGATACAGAGGGAGTGCAGTAAGGTAGGAAGATAGTGAGGGAGTACGGTAGGAAGGGTAGGAGGATACAATATGGAGGGAGTACAGTACGGTAGGATGATACAGAGGGAGTAGAGTACGGTAGAATGATAGATACAGAGGGAGCACAGTATGACAGGGAGGGTAGGATGACACAGAGGGAGTACAGTGCGGCAGAAAGGATTGAAGAAAAAGTTTCAACCATGTAGGTGTTTAACCGATGCACAACTTTCAATTCATTCACGATGTCATAGCGATAAAGTTGGTAACGTGAGTTCTTCCAAGTAAACCTGGCTGCGCTCTCTGTTACAGCTTTGCCACATACGATAACGTAAATTGTTTTAAATCCTTCCAAAGGCAACGCCTGTTATCATTGTTACAGTTGATACAAGCGTCAATTGTTCGGGGGTGCTCCAAGAAGTTGTCTGTGTCTGCTAGCAGGATTGATAAAATTTTGGACATGGGATTCATTTCAATATGATTCTACCAAAATTACAAATCGCAAGCAATAATCAGAGATCGACAACCATCATTTGGTTTTATGCGATGAATGCCTCTGAACTTAGAAATGAAATTAAAATTACATCTCATGTCAATTTATTCCCGAAATTAAAATTAAAATGAACCAAAGATAAGAAGAGGAATGTTTCAGAACCGCCGTCGCATAAACAGCAAAAGAGCAGGAAGTGCCCAAAAAACGAGTAAAAATCTGCCGCACAACTAACTCTACGGCTCACTTCAGTCTATCAGATTAATTAGTAGATTTGTTTGTATTGGTAAAACCTATCAGATGAGTTCAATCGAAAACTTATTAGATGAGTTGGACGAAAACATATCGGATGAGTTGGACGAAAACATATCGGATGAGTTGAACGAAAACATGTCGGATGAGTTGGACGAAAACATATCGGAGGAGTTGGACGAAAACATGTCGGATGAGTTGGACGAAAACATATCGGATGAGTTGAACGAAAACATGTCGGATGAGTTGGACGAAAACATATCGGAGGAGTTGGACGAAAACATGTCGGATGAATTGAACGAAAACATGTCGGATGAGTTGAACGAAAACATATCGGATGAGTTGGACGAAAACATATCGGAGGAGTTGGACGAAAACATGTCGGATGAATTGAACGAAAACATGTCGGATGAGTTGGACGAAAACATATCGGATGAGTTGGACGAAAACATATCGGATGAGTTGGACGAAAACATGTCGGATGAGTTGAACGAAAACATGTCGGATGAGTTGAACGAAAACATATCGGATGAGTTGGACGAAAACATATCGGATGAGTTGGACGAAAGTTTATCAGATGAGTTGGACGAAAACATATCGGAGGAGTTGGACGAAAACATGTCGGATGAATTGAACGAAAACATGTCGGAGGAGTTGGACGAAAACATATCGGATGAGTTGGACGAAAACATATCGGAGGAGTTGGACGAAAACATATCGGATGAGTTGGACGAAAACATATCGGAGGAGTTGGACGAAAACATGTCGGATGAATTGAACGAAAACATGTCGGATGAGTTGAACGAAAACATATCGGATGAGTTGGACGAAAACATATCGGAGGAGTTGGACGAAAACATGTCGGATGAATTGAACGAAAACATGTCGGATGAGTTGAACGAAAACATGTCGGATGAGTTGGACGAAAACATATCGGAGGAGTTGGACGAAAACATGTCGGATGAATTGAACGAAAACATGTCGGATGAGTTGGACGAAAACATATCGGATGAGTTGGACGAAAACATATCGGATGAGTTGGACGAAAACATATCGGATGAGTTGGACGAAAGTTTATCAGATGAGTTGGACGAAAACATATCGGATGAGTTGAACGAAAACATGTCGGATGAGTTGGACGAAAACATATCGGATGAGTTGAACGAAAACATGTCGGATGAGTTGGACGAAAACATATCGGATGAGTTGGACGAAAACATATCGGATGAGTTGAACGAAAACATGTCGGATGAGTTGAACGAAAACATGTCGGATGAGTTGAACGAAAACATATCGGATGAGTTGGACGAAAACATATCGGATGATTTGAACGAAAACATGTCGGATGAGTTGAACGAAAACATGTCGGATGAGTTGAACGAAAACATATCGGATGAGTTGAACGAAAACATATCGGATGAGTTGAACGAAAACATGTCGGATGAGTTGAACGAAAACATATCGGATGAGTTGAACGAAAACATATCGGATGAGTTGAACGAAAACATGTCGGATGAGTTGGACGAAAACATATCGGATGAGTTGGACGAAAACATATCGGATGAGTTGGACGAAAACATATCGGATGAGTTGAACGAAAACATGTCGGATGAGTTGAACGAAAACATGTCGGATGAGTTGGACGAAAACATATCGGATGAGTTGGACGAAAACATATCGGATGAGTTGAACGAAAACATATCGGATGAGTTGGACGAAAACATATCGGAGGAGTTGGACGAAAACTTATCGGATGAGTTGAACGAAAACATATCGGATGAGTTGGACGAAAACATATCGGATGAGTTGGACGAAAACATATCGGAGGAGTTGGACGAAAACTTATCGGATGAGTTGAACGAAAACATGTCGGATGAGTTGGACGAAAACATATCGGATGAGTTGGACGAAAACATATCGGATGAGTTGGACGAAAACATATCGGATGAGTTGAACGAAAACATATCGGAGGAGTTGGACGAAAACATATCGGATGAGTTGGACGAAAACATATCGGATGAGTTGAACGAAAACATATCGGATGAGTTGGACGAAAACATATCGGAGGAGTTGGACGAAAACTTATCGGATGAGTTGAACGAAAACATGTCGGATGAGTTGAACGAAAACATATCGGATGAGTTGGACGAAAACATATCGGAGGAGTTGGACGAAAACTTATCGGATGAGTAGGAGGGAAAAAATGGTTTGTGTCAGTGTCGGTCTGTGGGCTAGCCTTGAGAGACGCTGCGCAGCGCGTAGAAACGTTGAAATGAAGCCTCGATTGGTGCGTAGTTAATCCCAAATTTCAGGGAGCTGTGGTTTGTGGGATACTACGGGCGCATCGCACTTGTTTTTTCGACGGAACGTGAATAATATACATTACATGTTTTAAAATATATATTAAATTGCATATAATATATATTATTTATTATATAATATATAATTTATAGTACATAATGTACAATATAAAATACATAATACATAATATACTATATATGTATATATAATATGTATATAATACACATTACCTTTCACACATCGGAAGCAGTTGGTGGACACGGATGCCTGCTATTTTTAATTTCTAAGACAACTTAGAAGAGTTTATAGATTGCAGGTATCAGTAATTTCTCCATTAAATAAATGCGCAATAACTGATTACTTCACATGCTTCTATTTTGTGTTATATTGAAACGAACATTTACTTTAACTTAGAGATTAAGTACGAAAAAGTCGTTCGACATTGGTCAAAATTCAGATATGTAACAGCTTTCTCAACAGCTTCTCAAAAATGAACAAACAGTTGTTCAGAAAGTACCTGTTAATATCGATGCCGTAAGGTTTTCTGTTTTTCAGTTCTATAAGTTTTCTTGGTGGTTCCCGGACGCGTTAACAGACGGTCATGTAAGAAATTTTCTGTCAATTATCACATTTTTATTGAATATTTAATTATATAATATTTAATTAGAATTTTTAATTAAAATATTTAAATAGAATACTTAATTAGAATATTTAATTAGAATATTTAATTAGAATATATGACACTTTTTGAAGTACGAGATAAATCCCCATTTGACATTTTTTGTGCAACCTTCACTTGACACATGCTTAGGTGATGACGTATGTAATTTCATTAGCTGTTTTTTGAATTCAAAACTACTTAATCCCATAATTTCATGGCGCATAAATATAATGGGACATCCACCAACTGTGGGAAAATTCAAAGACCCTTCATTTTAGATACATTCTAAAAAACATCGAGGTGACTTGCCTGCTATGCATCAATTTATATCAAAATTCGTCGCCCTTTAATTTTTTTTCTCAACCTCCAAATCTTATTTACGGACGATAGTAGTTTAAGAATCAAGTTGAACTAATGAAGATGACGTTAGACCTTGGTGCGACGTTAGACCTTGGCGTAACGTTAGACCTTGGTGCGACGTAAGACCTTGGCGTAACGTTAGACCTTGGTGCGACGTTAGACCTTGGCGTAACGTTAGACCTTGGTGCGACGTAAGACCTTGGCGTAACGTTGGACCTTGGTGCGACGTAAGACCTTAGCGTAACGTTAGACCTTGGTGCGACGTAAGACCTTGGCGTAACGTTAGACCTTGGTGCGACGTAAGACCTTGGCGTAACGTTAGACCTTGGCGTAACGTTAGACCTTGGTGCGACGTAAGACCTTGGCGTAACGTTAGACCTTGGTGCGACGTAAGACCTTGGCGTAACGTTAGACCTTGGCGTAACGTTAGACCTTGGTGCGACGTAAGACCTTGGCGTAACGTTAGACCTTGGTGCGACGTAAGACCTTGGCGTAACGTTAGACCTTGGTGCGACGTAAGACCTTGGCGTAACGTTAGACCTTGGCGTAACGTTAGACCTTGGCGTAACGTTAGACCTTGGTGCGACGTAAGACCTTGGCGTAACGTTAGACCTTGGTGCGACGTAAGACCTTGGCGTAACGTTAGACCTTGGTGCGACGTAAGACCTTGGCGTAACGTTAGACCTTGGTGCGACGTAAGACCTTGGCGTAACGTTAGACCTTGGCGTAACGTTAGACCTTGGTGCGACGTAAGACCTTGGCGTAACGTTAGACCTTGGTGCGACGTAAGACCTTGGCGTAACGTTAGACCTTGGCGTAACGTTAGACCTTGGTGCGACGTAAGACCTTGGCGTAACGTTAGACCTTGGTGCGACGTGAGACCTTGGCGTAACGTTAGACCTTGGTGCGACGTAAGACCTTGGCGTAACGTTAAACCTTGGCGTAACGTTAGACCTTGGCGTAACGTTAGACCTTGGTGCGACGTAAGACCTTGGCGTAACGTTAGACCTTGGTGCGACGTAAGACCTTGGCGTAACGTTAGACCTTGGTGCGACGTAAGACCTTGGCGTAACGTTAGACCTTGGTGCGACGTAAGACCTTGGCGTAACGTTAGACCTTGGTGCGACGTAAGACCTTGGCGTAACGTTAGACCTTGGCGTAACGTTAGACCTTGGCGTAACGTTAGACCTTGGTGCGACGTAAGACCTTGGCGTAACGTTAGACCTTGGCGTAACGTTAGACCTTGGTGCGACGTAAGACCTTGGCGTAACGTTAGACCTTGGCGTAACGTTAGACCTTGGCGTAACGTTAGACCTTGGTGCGACGTAAGACCTTGGCGTGACGTTAGACCTTGGTGCGACGTAAGACCTTGACGTGACGTTAGACCTTGATGCGACGTAAGACCTTGGCGTAACGTTAGACCTTGGCGTAACGTTAGACCTTGGCGTAACGTTAGACCTTGGTGCGACGTAAGACCTTGGCGTAACGTTAGACCTTGGCGTAACGTTAGACCTTGGTGCGACGTAAGACCTCGGCGTAACGTTAGACCTTGGCGTAACGTTAGACCTTGGCGTAACGTTAGACCTTGGTGCGACATAAGACCTTGGCGTAACGTTAGACCTTGGTGCGACGTAAGACCTTGGCGTAACGTTAGACCTTGGTGCGACGTAAGACCTTGGCGTAACGTTAGACCTTGGCGTAACGTTAGACCTTGGCGTAACGTTAGACCTTGGTGCGACGTAAGACCTTGGCGTAACGTTAGACCTTGGCGTAACGTTAGACCTTGGTGCGACGTAAGACCTTGGCGTAACGTTAGACCTTGGCGTAACGTTCGACCTTGGCGTAACGTTAGACCTTGGTGCGACGTAAGACCTTGGTGTGACGTTAGACCTTGGTGCGACGTAAGACCTTGACGTGACGTTAGACCTTGGTGCGACGTAAGACCTTGGCGTAACGTTAGACCTTGGCGTAACGTTAGACCTTGGCGTAACGTTAGACCTTGGTGCGACGTAAGACCTTGGCGTAACGTTAGACCTTGGCGTAACGTTAGACCTTGGTGCGACGTAAGACCTCGGCGTAACGTTAGACCTTGGCGTAACGTTAGACCTTGGTGCGACGTAAGACCTTGGCGTAACGTTAGACCTTGGTGCGACGTAAGACCTTGGCGTAACGTTAGACCTTGGTGCGACGTAAGACCTTGGCGTAACGTTAGACCTTGGTGTGACGTAAGACCTTGGCGTAACGTTAGACCTTGGTGCGACGTAAGACCTTGGCGTAATGTTAGACCTTGGCGTGACGTAAGACCATGGGTTAAGGTAAGACCTTGGCGTGACGTTAGACCTTGGCGTAACGTTAGACCTTGGCGTAACGTTAGACCTTGGCGGGACCCAAGACCTTGGCGTGACGTAAGACATGGCATAACGTAAGACCTTGGCGTGACGTTAGACCTTGGCGTAACGTTGGACCTTGGCGTAACGTCAGACCTTGGCGTAACGTTAGACCTTGGCGTAACGTTAGACCTTGACGTAACGTTAGACCTTGGTGCGACGTAAGACCTTGGCGTAACGTTAGACCTTGGCGTAACGTTAGACCTTGGCGTAACGTTAGACCTTGGTGCGACGTAAGACCTTGGCGTAACGTTAGACCTTGGCGTAACGTTAGACCTTGGTGCGACGTAAGACCTCGGCGTAACGTTAGACCTTGGCGTAACGTTAGACCTTGGTGCGACGTAAGACCTTGGCGTAACGTTAGATCTTGGTGCGACGTAAGACCTTGGCGTAACGTTAGACCTTGGTGCGACGTAAGACCTTGGCGTAACGTTAGACCTTGGTGCGACGTAAGACCTTGGCGTAACGTTAGACCTTGGTGCGACGTAAGACCTTGGCGTAATGTTAGACCTTGGCGTGACGTAAGACCATGGCATAAGGTAAGACCTTGGCGTGACGTTAGACCTTGGCGTAACGTTAGACCTTGGCGGGACTCAAGACCTTGGCGTGACGTAAGACATGGCATAACGTAAGACCTTGGCGTGACGTTAGACCTTGGCGTAACGTTGGACCTTGGCGTAACGTCAGACCTTGGCGTAACCTCAGACCTTGGCGTAACGTTAGACCTTGGCGTAACGTCAGACTTTGGCGTAACGTTAGACCTTGGCGTAACGTTGGACCTTGGCGTAACGTTAGACCTTGGCGTAACGTTAGACCTTGGCGTAACGTCAGACCTTGGCGTAACGTTGGACCTTGGCGTAACGTCAGACCTTGGCGTAACGTCAGACCATGGCGTAACGTTAGACCTCGGCGTGACGTTAGACCTTGGCGTAACCTCAGACCTTGGCGTAACGTCAGACCTTGGCGTAACGTAAGACCATGGCGTAACGTTAGACCTTGGCGTGACGTTAGACCTTGGCGTAACGTTGGACCTTGGCGTAACGTCAGACCTTGGCGTAACGTCAGACCTTGGCGTAACGTTAGACCTTGGCGTAACGTTAGACCATGGCATAACGTAAGACCTTGGCGTGACGTTAGACCTTGGCGTAACGTTAGACCTTGGCGAAACGTCAGACCTTGGCGTAACGTCAGACTTTGGCGTAACGTTAGACCTTGGCGTAACGTTGGACCTTGGCGTGACGTAAGACCTTGGCGTGACGTTAGACCTTGGCGTAACGTCAGACCTTGGCGTAACGTCAGACCTTGGCGTAACGTCAGACCTTGGCGTAACGTCAGACCTTGGCGTAACGTTAGACCTTGGCGTAACGTCATACCTTGGCGTAACGTCAGACCATGGCGTGACGTTAGACCTTGCGTAATTGCAGCGTAAGGTATTCTGGAGACCCTCACGACTGCGTTTGCAGCTGTGCATCAAATTATGTTAGGAACTGTGAACATAACCTTGCATAAAACTGAGTATGTAACTATGTATGTAAATGTGTATGTAATTACAGTACGTATGTTTGAAGTTCGGTGTGTAGCTGTCCTCATAACTATGTAAATGTGCATGTAGCTTTGTATATATCTGTGTTATGTAACTGAGTAGGTAATTTTCATGTAAGCGTGTATAGTATGTATTTGTGTGTGTGTAACTGTGTACGTAACGAAGCATGTATATGTGTGTGTAAATATGTTCGGATCTGTGGACAAGGTCAACTTCTAGTAAATAGCTGTGTGCTTCGATAGCACATTTCTCTCGACAAAAATCAAAGCACAAAGCTTTAGATGTAACAAATGAAGATGCAAAGAAACTCGCTCTTGAAATAATCCTATGACCTTATCAAAGAGAGTCAATGAATTTGAAAAGGACTATTTGACGTTGAGGTCATCCTCAACTCTGAAACATGACTAAAGGAAAAACGAAAAACGAGCAAGATGCGATTCACTTTTAGTAGCGTTTTCGCTTCCAATAAACAGAAATGCAAGGCAACCCGCATAGTGAGAGCAAGCAGCAGCAATGCGGGTTCGTTAGACGGTCTCATTATTTTTATTTGGGAGCAGGCAAGCAAGTAAACAAACTCGTTTTCAACGCACACATCTGTTCCTGCGTGGTGGGGTTGTATGGTACACACGTGTGTGTTATGTTGGTGCCTTGTGTAGTACACGCACACGCTTGTGTGTCATGTTGGTGCCTTGTGTAGTACACGCAAACGCTTGTGTGTCATGTTGGTGCCTCGTGTAGTACACGCACAGGCTTGTGTATCATGTTGGTACCTTGTGTAGTACACGCAAACGCTTGTGTGTCATGTTGGTGCCTCGTGTAGTACACGCACAGGCTTGTGTATCATGTTGGTACCTTGTGTAGTACACGCACACGCTTGTGTGTCATGTTGGTGCCTCGTGTAGTACACGCACACGCTTGTGTGTCATGTTGGTGCCTTGGTTAGTACACGCACACGCTTGTGTGTCATGTTGGTGCCTTGTGTAGTACACGCACACGCTTGTGTGTCATGTTGGTGCCTCGTGTAGTACACGCACAGGCTTGTGTGTCATGTTGGTGCTTCGTGTAGTACACGCACACGCTTGTGTGTCATGTTGGTGCCTTGGTTAGTACACGCACACGCTTGTGTGTCATGTTGGTGCCTTGGTTAGTACACGCACACGCTTGTGTGTCATGTTGGTGCCTTGTGTTGTACACGCACACGCTTGTGTGCCATGTTGGTACCTTGTGTAGTACACGCACACGCTTGCGTGTCATGTTGGTGCCTTGTGTAGTACACGCACACGCTTGTGTGTCATGTTGGTGGCTTGTGTAGTACATGCACACGTTTGTGTATCATGTTGGTGCCTTGTGTAGTACACGCACACGCTTGTGTGTCATGTTGGTGCCTCGTGTAGTACACGCACACGCTTGTGTGTCATGTTGGTGCCTTGGTTAGTACACGCACACGCTTGTGTGTCATGTTGGTGCCTTGTGTAGTACACGCACACGCTTGTGTGTCATGTTGGTGCCTCGTGTAGTACACGCACAGGCTTGTGTGTCATGTTGGTGCCTTGTGTAGTACACGCACACGCTTGTGTGTCATGTTGGTGCCTTGTGTAGTACACGCACACGCTTGTGTGTCATGTTGGTGCCATGTGTAGTACACGCACACGCTTTTGTGTCATGCTGGTGCTTTTTATTACACACAAAAAATTTCTTGCGTCATAATTGCGCTGAAAATTGACAAATCTCACAGCTTCTGTTCAGCATCTACTTTTTTATCCCTTTGTTGTACGAGTAGAATTGTTTGACAACTTTCGGTGCCATCTACTTTTTCACGTGCAATACTTTAAATATGCACAAAATTCAATGATACACGTAAAAATTACTACCCTAAAGCGTTGAAATAATAACTTTTCGATACTCTATTTTCTCAGGAGATGTCAAAGCACTGCGGTTTTGAAGCTCCTCCAAAATTTGCCGAAAAAAAATCGCGGTTAGAAATTTTCGTCAGCGGCGTCGGACTTTATGATTGATTCATTTGGAGTATACGATATCTTTGTACGTGTGGTGTTTTAGTGTGACGTGGCTTTTGAAAAACACAATCGTTAAGCACCTTATTTTGTGAGTGAGAGAGACATATCATCAAACGCCTACATTGATCGGAGAGTAAACATCTGGAGTAATCGTGGAGTAAACATCTGGAGTAATCGGAGAGTAAACATCTGGAGTAATCGTTGAGTAAACATCTGGAGCAATCGTGGAGTAAACATCTGGAGTAATCGTGGAGTAAACATCGGGAGTAATCGTGGAGTAAACATCTGGAGTAATCGTGGAGTAAATATCTGGAGTAATCGTGGAGTAAACATCTGGAGTAATCGTGGAGTAAACATCGGGAGTAATCGTGGAGTAAACATCTGGAGTAATCGTGGAGTAAACATCTGGAGTAATCGTGGAGTAAACATCTGGAGTAATCGTGGAGTAAATATCTGGAGTAATCGTGGAGTAAACATCTAGAGTAATCGTGGAGCAAACTATTGTGGTTTAAATCTCTGGAGTAATTGTGGAGCAAACATATGGAGCAATCTGAAGTTTTTTAGTTAAAGTTCAATAGCAGCTGGAGGTGTGCATAGCTGATATAATACTATTCAGGGTAAAATATTAAAGAAATTGTGATACACGACAGAAATCACATTCCAGATGCAATGCACTCTCTAAAATACGCCTCATCATTTCACAACAAATGAGTAATACATTGTGGTCAAAATGAATCCCGAAATCAAGTAAATCAAGAGTGTGCATAAAATCTTGAACATTTACTTGAACGTTACAGAGGCTATAAAGATAAGCATCTAAAGATACAGCGCCGACAGTCTTTCACTGGGTCATAAAAGAAGTCTAGACGCATAAATCTGAAAAGCCTTACTTTTTATTGGATACTTTGAATACTTTTTTATGGGATGCATTGCTGCATCTAAAACGTGCTTAGTTAATAATTTCTTGCCAACATTTTTTGACGCCATTTTAAAAATCAGCTCGTGGGTTGGGTAACAGCTTCTCAAAAATGAACAAAAAGTTGCTCAGAAAGTACTTGTAAACATCCATGATGTAAAATTTTCTATTTTTCAGTTCTATAAGTTTTCTCGGTGGTTCACGGACGCGTTAGCAGACGGTCATGTAGGAAATTTTCTCTCAATTATCAAAGTTTCACAGAACATTTAATTGTAGAATACTCAATTAGAATATTTAATTATTTAATCCCACAGAGCACAAAATGCTTAATTCGATTGTTTTTCTTCCCCACTGCCGGCACCATGAGAGTGAGGATGCAAGTAAGTATCTACGAAACAATTCAAGGTGCTTCGGACATTCATATTGGATATATGCAGGATAACTCAAACTTTAAATTAAGGTAATTGCGAAGTGCTCCAAACTCTGATTTTAAACAACTGCAAGATAATGTAACCTTGATTTAAGATATTTGCAGGGCATTTCAGACTTTGAATTAAGGTAATCGCGAGGTGCTCCGAACACTGATTGAAAACAGTTGCGAGATATTCCATACTCTGATTTTTAATATTTACAAGATATTTCATACGTTCCCACGTGATAACTACACGACAATTTAAAATTTAAAGAAAAATAATCAAGATATATTCAAGCTTTGCCCACAACCTATTTCTCTTATGGAGCGATGAATCAGTATATAAGAGCAAGATCTATTTTAGTTTAAGTTTGGTTTAAAACTTTTTTACAGAATATGGTTAGCATTACTCACGTTACTGAACATAGAATTTGAAAATATTACTAGTTATCTAATTTTAATCATTGCCGCGAGGTAACTAAGTTTAAGATGCGGATGTTTCACAATTCCACTTTCCGTGTATTCCTAAAATTGCAAATAATGCGTATTAAATGTAAAAAGTTTCACAGTTTATACTGACAAATAAAAATCTTGTGATTCTAGAGTAAAAAATGCAGGTGCAGATGGCATTTACAACGTGACATAATTTAATTGATTAATTTTGGTTCAGTTCGAGTGTTTTTGACACCACAAAGATTATGTTTAGAGAGCCAGGTCAGTCGAAGGCCTTAAGAATGAATGTAAGAAAGAAAAATAGTTTATTTTCAATAAAATTGATTCATCAAAAGCACAACAATGGATTTTAAAGTAATTTTAAAACAAATATCCTTAATTTGTAAACACAGTTAGGTATTATGAATTAAACAGGATCTAGTATTGCAGTGAACAGCAGTCTTTGACAAACTTCTCTCTTAGAACGAAATGTTGATCTTCAGATGGGAATTCTTTCAGGTTTTCATTGATGAGTGCGACGCCGTGGAGCAAACATTTTGTTTGAAGAGAATTATAAAAGTCGAATTTTGGAACGGAACGTTCACATACGAAGGGTGTAGAGGGTGTCCCATAAATGTACTTACTCTTTGATTGCACAACACTCGTGTATTTTGTGTTACTGTAGGTGTTCAGAGAGCTCAAAGTCTAGTCACCCCCAGAAACAGTTAATGAATCTGGTACGGGAACCTACTGCCTCCACAAGGTTTTTCAAATGAAATAAATGTACGTGTGACGTGGTGTGACGTGCATTGTGTGGTGTGCAGAGTTCTGCTGTAGACGCGCTGATGTTGAGTGTGGAAACATCTTTTTCTCAACATTTCTTTCACAATCGCATTTCCATGTCCTCGTTGTAGGTGTTCATTGACATAGGTAGAACTTATGATTTAAGTCAGTGAAAAAAACATAATATTTGAAAAAATTGGACATCGCAAATCATAAAAGACTTATATATATGAATTCGTACAAAGATGGGTACATAGTAACATATGTTCATAGATTAGTATATATATATGCTCATATATATATATTTCGATATGTATGATCACAAGTTATGACATTGAAGTTTATGTAAATATTAAATTTCAATATATATTTAATGATATATATTTATATATATCATGCGTGTATGTACAGTAATATATATATATATACACATGTATATATATATGTACAAATGAACGTATATCAATATATATTTAACTACATATCCAATATATATGTACACCCCCAGCACACAGCACACGAGCACAACGCCAGCACCACCAGACGGCGTCTGAGCGCTTCTTCCTTGACCCTCCGTGGTGAAAGTTGTGTTGGGGGCACAGGGAACTTTGTGTGGTGTGTGGTGTGTTTTTTGTTGTGTGTTGTGTGTTGTGTGGTGTGTGGTGTGTGGTGTGCGGTGTGTGGTGTGTTGTGTGTTGTGTGTTGTGTGGCGTGTGGTGTGTTTTGTGTTTTGTGTTGTGTGGTGTGTGTTGTGTGTTGTGTGGTATGTGGTGTGTGGTGTGTGTTCTGTGTTGTGTGTTGTGTGGTGTGTGTTGTGTGTTCTGTGTTGTGTGGTGTGTTTTGTGTGTTGTGTGTTGTGTGTTGTGTGTTGTGTGGTGTGTGTTGTGTGTTGTGTGTCGTGTGGTGTGTGTTGTGTGTTGTGTGTTGTTTGTTATATGGTGTGTGTTGTGTGTTGTGTGTTGTGTGGTGTGTGTTGTGTGTTGTGTGTTGTGTGGTGTGTGGTGTGTGGTGTGTTGTGTGTTGTGTGTTGTGTGTTGTGTGTTGTGTGTTGTGTGTTGTGTGGTGTGTGGTGTGTGGTGTGTGTTGTGTGGTGTGTGTTGTGTGTTGTGTGTTGTGTGATTTGTGTTGTGTTGTGTGGTGTGTTGTGTGTTGAGTGTTGTTTGGTGTGTGGTGTGTGTTGTGTGTTGTGTGGTGTGTGTTGTGTGTTGTGTGTTGTGTGATGTGTGTTGTGTTGTGTGGTTTGTTGTGTTGTGTGTGTTGTGTGGTGTGTGTTGTTTGGTGTTGTGTGTTGTGTGTTGTGTGGTGTGTGTTGTGTGGTGTGTTGTGTGTTGTGTGTTGTGTGTTGTGTGATGTGTGTTGTGTGGTGTGTGTTGTGTGGTGTGTGTTGTGTGTTGTGTGGTGTTCATTGTGTGGTGTGTGTTGTGTGGTGTGTATTGAGTGGTGTGTATTGTGTGGTGTGTATTGTGTGGTGTGTATTGTGTGGTGTGTATTGCGTGGTGTGTATTATGTGGTGTGTATTGTGTGGTGTTTATTGTGTGGTGTGTATTGTGTGTTGTGTGTTGTGTGTTGTGTGGTGTGTGTTGTGTGTTGTGTGTTGTGTGTTGTGTGGTGTGTGTTGTGTGTTGTGTGTTGTGTGGTGTGTGCGGTGTGTTGTGTGTTGTGTGGTGTGTGTTGTGTGTTGTGTGGTGTGTGGTGTGTGGTGTGTTGTGTGTTGTGTGTTGTGTGTTGTGTGTTGTGTGGTGTGTGTTGTGTGTTGTGTGTTGTGTGGTGTGTGGTGTGTTGTGTGTTGTGTGGTGTGTGTTGTGTGTTGTGTGTTGTGTGATTTGTGTTGTGTGGTGTGTTGTGTGTTGTGTGTTGTGTGGTGTGTGTTGTGTGGTGTGTGTTGTGTGTTGTGTGTTGTGTGATGTGTGTTGTGTTGTGTGGTGTGTTGTGTTGTGTGGTGTGTGTTGTGTGGTGTGTGTTGTGTGGTGTGTTGTGTGTTGTGTGTTGTGTGGTGTGTGTTGTGTGGTGTGTTGTGTGTTGTGTGTTGTGTGTTGTGTGATGTGTGTTGTGTGGTGTGTGTTGTGTGGTGTGTGTTGTGTGTTGTGTGGTGTGTGTTGTGTGGTATTTATTGTGTGGTGTGTGTTGTGTGGTGTTTATTGTGTGATGTGTATTGTGTGGTGTGTATTGTATGGTGTGTATTGTGTGGTGTGTATTGTGTGGTGTGTATTATGTGGTGTGTATTGTGCGGTGTGTATTGTGTGGTGTGTATTGTGTGGTGTGTATTGTGTGGTGTGTATTGTGTGATGTGTATTGTGTGGTTTATATTGTGTGGCGTGTATTGTGTGGTGTGTATTGTGCGGTGTGTATTGTGTGGTGTGTATTGTGTGACATGCATTGTGTGGTGTGACGTGCTTTGTGTGGTGTGACGTGCCTTGTGTGGTGTGCAGAGTTCTTCTGTAGACGCGCTGATGTTGCGTGGGGAAACATCTTTTTTCTCAACATTTCTTTCACAATCGCATTTCCAAGTCCTCGTTCTGAATAGAAGAAAATTAGCTGGAAGTGTACTGTATATTCATCTGAAAGCTGCTTCCGAGCAAATTGATATTTTGATGCTGTCGGCGGGAGATGAGAAATCAATCGTGTGCTCCGCAGGTTGGATTCCTCTTCAGTCTGAATTTCTTCTAAGTTTGAGTATCTTTTTAGTCCAGATTTCTTCTCAGTCTGCATTTCCTTTTTCTCTGAATATCCTCACAGTTCGAATTTCTTCTCAGTCTGAATTTTTTGGTCTGTTTTGTCTCCAGTCTGAATTTTTAAATATCAGTCTAAATATCTAGGCTTTGAAGAAACTAGGGACTTTCTTCTATCAAGAGAGTGCCTAGTTTTTTAAAAGGGTTCTTTAATCTGCATTTAAACGTCAACTTTTCCCTGAAATGTGTATAAACGGCCACGTATCTTCAACTTGAAGTCCAAGAAATCCAGACCGAAAACAAATCTTGACAGAAAAGAAAAAAAGACTGATAGAAAATCCAAACTGAGATCAAATCCAGACCGATAAAATCTAGACAGAAAAGAAATTCAGACTAAAAATAAATTAAGACTGAGAAGAAATGAACTATGAACTCTTAAAAATAATTATAATTATGATTATAAAGTTTGTAATGCTTCTAAAAAAAAGCAACGTCTGAATTGAGAGGCAGAGAAATTTTTGGAATTGAGGTTTTTCACCTATCTATCGGAATGTTGTATTGCAAAATATGTCGGTATTATACCTTAATAAAATCAAATCATAATATCCATCCCCTATCCTTAACAAATACTGTATGAGACCTTTTGAATATTTGCTACTGAAATAAAAAATTCTATTTAACACTTTCATTGCCACGCGTTAAACTAAAGTTCAATGTTTAAATCTAATAATAATTCTTTCAGTATCTAATTTAAAAAAGACCACCATTAACACGATGAACGCCATATGAGCCACCGGTGGTACTCTGGGAGTGTTCATAATGCTGCTGACCGACCAGTAGTCACAAACTCAATTGTCATAAATACCTAATCGAAACTAAATGAAGGCACTACCCAGTTATTGTTTGATATTTTCACAATATCTTACTATAATTGACTTTATATATAAGTTAAACATATAACTTTAGCTTAACCTATGTCATTTAACGTATTAATCAGTCAGTTTTGATTGGGTACACATTAAAATTTGGTTTGTGATCACCGAGGGCTGGTCATGTTTTGAAAATTCCCTCATTGACCAAACTTGTGCTACGCGATATTTAACTCGTTAAGAGCGCCAAATTTGTATTATTTTGCTACTACTATATTGCAAGGCAGTTAATAAAAACGACGAATGGGAAATTATGCAGCAGTTTGAATGAGTAATTCGAAACCATTGAAGGATCTTCTTTTGTACACACAGGGCGTCCGCAAAAAATGTATCCACTGACCGATAGATGTATATATGACTCCGGAACCTCACAACAGTTTAAGTCTGACTTATTTCAGGTAATATGGTTACATTTTTGGTAATTAGATATATTTGTGTGGACACCCTGTTTACCAAGGTAGAGGAAACAAGGTAAGGTCAAACCAGTCTTTTTTTCGACGAATGTGTGGGTTTGCTGACGTCACGGCAACGAACCAATAGCAGGGCTTATATTGCATCTGGTAGCGCTGCTACCCCTTAATCCGTCTCAACTATTTTAATAATAATAATGAAGGCATCTACGGATGCTTTATTTCCAATCAAGCCTGATACATATCACCTTGTGCATTGGATTTTCAAATGTCTTATAACTAACGCCAGGACGCCATGACGCTTTCCCCCGGTCGAGACCGGTACCCATTTCAGACACCTGGGTGGAGTGGGGTATTGTGCTTGGAATTTTTCTCCTATACCCAACAGAGAAAATCGCCACTGCCTGCGCCGAGATTCGATCCCGGGTCCTTGCCGCACGGCGGCAGAACCTATACCACATGGCTATGGCGGCACAATCCGCCTATTGGCCTAACGACACTGAGTTTTGGTGACGTCATAATGTTTGTTTGAAATGAAGCCTTTCTATTGGCTAGCCGAATGAGAAGAAGTGTATTTTACTCCATAGAAATGGCCCAACCTTGTTTCCTACCCAATCAAAAGTGCGTGCAAAGCAAGAATCAGGGAATACGTTACGGTAGAGGAAACAAGGTAGGGTCATTTCTATGGGAGAAAATACACCTCCTCTTGTTTGGCTAACCAATAGAATGGCTTTATTTCAAACAAACTTTA
Organism: Morinoia aosen; assembly: GCA_030386875.1. Lineage (NCBI taxonomy): Eukaryota > Metazoa > Arthropoda > Malacostraca > Amphipoda > Talitridae > Morinoia > Morinoia aosen. Next base: position 65,341,909 of record CM059570.1, on the reverse strand, counting down.
TGACGTAACCAAAACACCAAGTCGTTAGGCCAATAGTGAAGCCAGATTTGAGGGTAGCAGTGCTACCAGATGAAATTTAAGCGCTGCTATTGGTTCGTTGCCGTGACGTCAGCAAAACCATTCCGTCAAAAAAAAAAAGACTGGTTTGAACCTACCTTGTTTCCTCTACCGTGGAATACGTCCACACCTCGGTGATCTGCGTTCTACAGTCGAGTTTTTAAAATCAATCCAACGTGAGACATGAAGGATGCCAAAAAAATATGAAACAAAAACAGCTGTCATCCGGAAATTCTAGTTACTTGAAAAAAGCGACAAGTTTAAATAAAGTTTTCAAGATTGCTTTTAAATTTCAAAAATGGAACAATAAATTTTCAAATACTAATTCCAAATTTGGGATTAGATGCCATGAGAAAGCAAAAATTCTAGTAATTCACGTAGTAATGGATACCCACGAGGTCACTAATTTACACACATGTCAATTAGTTAATCCATGAATAGCGATCCATGACCTAAGGTAACTCTAACGTAAGAAAGTACGAGTATAAATAATTCAAATTCTCCTCATCAGTTTCGAAAACTCAAGCTAAAACAATTGGAGTCTCGAGTACGGCAGCCGTTACCAAATGGTGACGTTTCGTCATAATGGTCTACATAGCGGTACCACTCGGTCTGTCTAGCACTACGACACCCTCAGATTTCTGCCATGAACTACGGTGCATTTTTGGTGCGGGTATCGTCACTATTTGGTAACCAAAATGGCGGAGAACTGAGTTGACGCTTACTTATTTACTTGCAGTTAGGGATAATGTCTTTTTCCTGACGCAGCAAACAGATACAGGGTGGGCCAGAAGTAACTGACTCTTACAATTTGTTAATAAAAGAAAAACTTTGATTTATTTGAGAGAATATCATTTGTATGGTTTATTTCGGTGTCCTATTTACTCAGCTAGCTAATTAAAAGAATCAGTTACCTCTGGCTCAACCCATACCATCCTGAATCCTGAAGCGTGTGACAGCTCTCTTCATAATTCCGTCAAGATACCGCATCAATTTGATAACGTAGCACTACGGATTGGTCAGCGTGTGACGCCGCCTTGAGGAAAAATAAGATGTTTACATTGATTCAAAACGAAAGATTACGGTTGTGTGGTGTGTGTTGTGTGGTGTGTTGTGTGTTGTGTGTTGTGTGGTGTGTTGTGTGTTGTGTGTTGTGTGATGTGTGTTGTGTGGTGTGTGTTGTGTGGTGTGTGTTGTGTGTTGTGTGGTGTGTGTTGTGTGGTGTTTATTGTGTGGTGTGTGTTGTGTGGTGTGTATTGTGTGATGTGTATTGTGTGGTGTGTATTGTGTGGTGTGTATTGTGTGGTGTGTATTGTGTGGTGTGTATTGTGTGGTGTGTATTATGTGGTGTGTATTGTGTGGTGTATTTGGTGTGGTGTGTATTGTGTGTTGTGTGTTGTGTGTTGTGTGGTGTGTGTTGTGTGTTGTGTTTTGTGTGTTGTGTGGTGTGTGTTGTGTGTTGTGTGTTGTGTGTTGTGTGGTGCGTGTTGTGTGTTGTGTGTTGTGACGTGCCTTGTGTGGTATGTGGTATGTGGTGGTATGTGGTGTGACACACCACACACACCACACAACACACAACACACACCACACACCACACAACACACAACACACAACACACAACACACCACACAACACAAATCACACAACACACAACACACAACACACAAAACACAACACACAACACACACCACACACCACACAACACACAACGCACAACACACACCACACAACACACAACACACAACACACAACACACAACACACCACACACCACACACCACACACCACACACCACACACCACACAACACACAACACACACCACACAACACACAACACACAACACACACCACACAACACACAATTACGGTTAAACAAATAATGACAGGTTTTAATTATACTAGTCCAACCCCATTATTTGAAATAAAAAAGAGGGCGAAATGAGAGAAAGGCCGTAAAAAATATAAAAGAATCAATCTCTGGAGAGTTGATGAGGCCGCGTGAACACGGCCCGTCAAAATATATAGGGCTGGAGCTTGTATCACAGATACGCTCATCACACACTGCAGGCTGGCTTCGGACAGACAGAGAGACGGACGGACGGACGGACGCGGCTCTTATTATAGTATAGATTATGTTATGAGGTTAAGGAGGTCATCCGCTAAAATCTGAATTTTGAACCGATTGGTGTGAAATTTGGCCAGTATATGTATTTTTGCAAGAAAAACAAATTTTATTCGTATAACTTTTTTGATTTAGGCCTTAGTTTTTCCGAAAAAATTGATAGATTAGTTTTTCAGTCATTTTTAATGCATATTTCAAAAGAATACAAGTCATTGAGTTTTTATGCCAGAACAAAAACATAGATAGTCTTAGAATCCTTGGAACAATGCTAACAAAAGTATGTTCAGTTTTTTTGTATTTGAATTTTTTTATATTTGCGATATTTTACCACAATATAAAGAAGAACATATTTTTGGTTTTAAACTATGATAAAAAAAATAAAATGCAAAAATTGGAAAAATACGAATATACATTTGTTAGAAATGTTCCAAGGATTCTAAAACTGTTTTTTTTTCTTCCTAGCATAAAAACTCAATGCCTTTATTCATTTGAATGTTGAAAATAAGTGACTTTACAGTACAGGCCATAAACAAATTATTTTGTTGAATTGTAATATAATGGAAAATTTATGAAATTGAATGCTGTTTTCATTTTTATTTCGATAATCTCTATGCATAGCTTCATATTCACACTGTGAATTGTAATTTCCAAGAAAACAAAAATAAATAAACTTTTTTCATATAAATTTAGTTTTTTTTTCAGCCTGATTCTTATTCAATTTGACCATAATATGTAACTTTTGAAAAGAAACACAATTTCTTCTATACATTTTTTTGATTCAGGCCTTAGTTTTTGAAAAAATTGGACATATTCGTTTTAAGTCCATTGGTATTGCTATTTCTAAAGAATAGAACTCGTTGAGTTCCTATGCTAGAACAAAAAAATCGACAGTTTTAGAATCCTTGGAACATATCTAACGAAAGTACAATAGAAAATTTTCCATTTTCCGTTTTTTATTTTCTTTTTATATGGGGTCGAAATGGGGCTGAAAATTAAAGATTTTGGTCCTCTTATAGATCCCCCCGCTGACGTCACGGCAATCTGTTGTCCGTAGCGCCATAAAATTCTAGGACCGAATAGTCCCCCACCTAAGGGTCCTTTTCCAACAAAAACATAAAAAATGACCATCGGAGCGACAGGGGTCTGGCAGGGGCCTTGGATGACCCCCTTGACTAGGTTAAGTGAATAGGTTAAATAGGTTGATTAAATAGGGTAGTTAATAGCGTTGATAATAAGATGCCCTAGAAGTCGCTGAACTTATTCGGGCCCACAAGCAGCTGCTGTACTCAAATGTGTACATTGTTTGAGAAACAATCTGCTGCTGCATCGCTTGAGGTAAATAAATTTTTGAAATTTTGTTTATAAATTGTTTAAATAGTGTGTTTAAATTGTATGAATTGTTTTTTTAAATTGCATTTAAAATGTTTAAATTGTTTAAATTGTGTTTTTAAATTGTTTAAATGTTGTTTTTAACTGGTTTAAATTGTGTATTTGAATTGTTTGAACAAGTACGGATAAACTGGAACTGCATAGCGTAGACTACTCGACGCTATGCAGTGACACCGTGACACCCGACACCGTTTGTACAATAACCTTGTAATAAAGCTTCTATAGTACAACATTTATTATTTTATTTCATTTGGAGAGCCTCCTTATTTGGTCTCCACTGCAATTAAATATTATTCAAACGTATATCAAACACGTAATATACACTGGATTTGGTATACATGTATGTATGAGAGTTCTATGCATAGAAAATTGTTCAAACTCATTCTTTTCCAAGCGTAGTTTTTATGCCATTAAATCTTAATATCATTTCTTTTGACCTCATAAGCAAGTCATTTAGTAGTCATAAAATGCTTCAAATGCATTTAAATGCTGCGACAAGCATCTTTCAAAAACTTTTCCATGCATTTATGTTGGAAAAATGACCTCTAATGCTCCGCCTTTCCCTCCAAACAGCCGTTGTTTTTTTCTTCCCAAAGATCCTTCTTTCGTCCGTGCCACGCAAATTTTAAAGTCGGGTATTGCGCGTAGAAACGGTAGAGGAATAATGTGTAACTGTATTCTTTGAAACCAGCAAGCACAAGCACACGATAGAAATGTCTTCATGCTGCCGAGGCTGGCTGAGTTTATAACACAACTCGCACTCTTTTGTGTTAAGGGTTGAAATAAATTCCTGAGAAAACTTTTACCGCTTATTTTTTAAATTAAAGAAAAGATGAATTCAAGGGTATGTGGATTCTTCAGACCACTTCTGAGCTCGCAACAAGATATTTTCAAGACATGCATTATGTACGTGATCAACAGTTGCGTAACTGTGTTATACAGCTGTAATGCTGTATAACACAGCTGTATACAGCTATATACAGCATTACAGCTGTATAACACAGTTACGCAACTGTTGATCACAGCTTTAATGTTGTTTCATTGTGTGGTGTTAAAGTAGACTTTACAAGTTCTGAAGTGTCATTAAAAAAACACGCCGTTAATTTTTGCAACGTGGACGAGCCACCATTAATTTTGTAGTTTACAAAATATATTGTCGTCTCACGTTGCTAAAAAAAAGATTGCGTACTATAAATTTTGTTCAGAACTGGAAACCTCAACAAACCTACATAATGGGCAACATTCAGTGATAAATACTGGCGCAAATACCCCATTTTGAGCGAAGACTTTCCCTGGTCGAGACTTTCGAATCTGTTTTGATGTCTGAGATGGAGAAGGGGTCTTGTTATCACTGAGTAATGGATTTGTTTGTTGAGATAAGGTTCACAGGGTCGACAATTCTTTAGATTGCCTTCGTTGAAAGTGAAAGCAAAGACTGAGAAGTATTTTGCAATCCTCGCAATTCTTTTCATTCAAATGAACCTCTAAATAATTCCTGTGAGTTCCGCTTCGGCAGCATAAAAAATATACTCTTATTTTGAAACATTTAAGAAAATTTCGTTCATAATGATCGCCTTTACATTGTATCAAACAGTCTTAATACTTTCCTCAGCTTACACTTTTAATATAATGTGAGCGAAGAGATTTTGCTCATCGACCACCCCACGCTTTCTTGAAAGAGAAATTTTTACACGAAAACTCATTGATCGGACATTTTAAAAACACGGAAAGAATTAAAGATGAAGAAATTAAAAACACTCCAAAGATTTGAAAAGCAAGAGAACGTGTTTGGAATTTAATGTAGTTTGAGCAGCACATGGGAACCACTTATTTGAAGCATATTTACATAGAAGCCTTAGAATATTCTTTGGACACCTTCACTTTTATGGCAAATCCCTTTTAAAAATAACAGGAAGTGACGTTCGACGTCAGGGAATAATCCAGAAAAATCAGTAAAATTTTTGTTATAAACTTTGTGACAATATTTTAATAGGAAAAAATTTGCAATCATTGTAGTAACAACAGTTCTGTCAATGAATATTAAGCCACTTTTAAAAAATTAAAAAGGCTTCCGGAAAAAGCTATGTCCTATTTGTGTACAGAGCTGCTGTCGGACCAAAAATTTTTGGCCACAAAAAGCAAAACTTTCAGGATGAAAACACCCACTGAATTGAAAATATTTGAAGAAAAGTATTACAGTGAATGACACTTGCAACACAACAAATGGCTTTTGAGTCATAGTAATGGCACTTACAACACAACAAATGACTTATGAGTCATAGTAATGGCACTTGCAACACAACAAATGGCTTTTGTGTCATAGTAATGGCACTTACAACACAACAAATGACTTATGAGTCATAGTAATGGCACTTGCAACACAACAAATGGCTTTTGTGTCATAGTAACACCAAAAGGGATTAAAAATGATTAAAGATTATCTTGATACACAACAGAAAGTGTAAGAAACAATCGAATATTTAAACGAGTTGGACAATTCAAATCAATATGAATTACATAATTTTACAGAATATGAAAATACTTTTCCAAAGAAAATGGAACCGAATACTATCAAGACAAAAGGTCTCAGCATGAGTTTTATCTAATTTTTGAGTATGATTTATATCTAAATTCTTGCTATTTGCCTACCTTTATAATAAAGAGAAGGATTTATAATTTGCCTCAGCCCACTATCAATTAAATATCGCTTGATTTAATATCTCCGTAATAAAACATTTTTTATTTTTGTTTCTTGAGCCTGAATAGAACAATATAATAATAATGGGCTTGAAATCTCGTTAACTACCTAAATATATCTATTCTTGTACTTTCATACCAATATAATGTAACTAACGTCATATCAAGTCGATTTCAATAAATATTATTTTCATTAATATCGTTAACAAATGTTACGGCTGCATTTTTAAAATCGCTTTTATCTCTAAAAAAAACAGAGCTCAATAGCACCAAAAGTTCTTATCCATTGCAAATTTACTTGTAAATTTTATTATGCCCATGTATTTTGTACAGAAAGACTGATTCTGTTCTTTATTTTCAGATTTGCAGACTGTTAACTGATGATGGAGCTGGTCCCCGAAACGTTTTATAGAACTGACTTAGTGTTAAATTTATAGTTCGTGTGAAATCTTAATTAAACATGATTTCAATACGTGGAGTTTTCTTCGTTTTTGAATTCTTAATTCCAAATATAATCAGCAGAGACACAAATATATTCCTAATGCCCAAAACCGCCAGGAGACAACTTATAGCTGGAGACGAAGCTGTGCTCATTAGTAAGTAAAATGAGGCATCATCAATATTACCAAGATCCACCGAGCTAAAGCTAGCACGATCGAAGATAATTCAAAGCAGCAACAGCAAGCGAAAAATTCGTAACGTAATACCCATCAAACAAATCCAAACTTCTAACGTTGTCCAGAATCGACTGAGAGCAGAAATTTTTGATATGAAAGCATTAGAAAATAAGGTAAATTTTTTGACACACTAGAGGAATAATCCAACAAGATCTGCGTAAGGAATACACAAAGAACAAAGTCGTTCTTAATTGACTAAGAGCTATTGTCGATGAAATAAAATAAAATAGGATCCCACTTAAGAATCTTTCCCATATTCAGCTGAGATAATCCTTCAATATTTAGGTAAGAAATAAGCGAAATATTTTCGCAGAGAACAATCGCCGCTCACCTGAACCCAAGCCTAAAGTTGTTTTCGACAAGCAGCCGTCTTACCTGGGGTCCTGCATTCACTTTTGTGATAAGCTTGGCTTGTGCAGATAATGCTGAACCTCTCACAGTAAACAAGCGCCGTGACTCACTCCAACGCACGTGCGTACCTAAGATGAGCCTCCCAAATTGAACTGAACTTTACGAGGAAATATCAAAGATTCTCAGTAGGTAGCCTTGGTTTTTAACTTATTCTCGCATTAGCAGGCGTTGTGTACGAATTCCCTATGTTGAATTTTTCTTAGAAGTAGTTGCCTTTGTGGTCTAAAAGTCTTCATATTCCTTCCAAGAAGTAGGGTTCCGTCAGTCGTACATGATTTCTGGGACTTCTTTATTCTCCAGAAAGCGACAAACTTGCTTGGTAACATTTAGCTCTGAAAGAGATCGTGGTTGGAAGGTCTGACCGAGTATGATGTTATAGACTATAATATGAGCATTCAACTGTCAGTTCTTAATTCTTTTATAGAATGTACTGTTCGCATCTAGCCCATCTTAACTATTAATGTAGAATTAAGCATCGAATCTTGAGTGAACCAATTCGTTGATCAGTCCAATGCACAACTGGGTTAAGTGAATAGGTCAAACATAATTGTACACCTTAAAAAAGCGTTGATGTTAGGATGCCCCAGAAGTCATTGAACTCATTCGAGCCCACAAGTAGCAATACTCAAATGTGTCAATTGTACGAGACTTGAGAAACAATCTAAGGCTGTATCACTTGTGATAAATAAATTCTTTAAATTGTTCAGGATCCAACCAACCGTAAGTGAACCTCGGCACGCATGTCGCAAGACAATTTTCTTTGACAGTAAGTTGGTGCGAATTGCCTGCTGGTCAGCAGCCTAGTATGCATTTCAGCGCTTGCTTGATCTATTTCCCGACTGAACAACGGACCACTGTCTTATGATTTTTGTCAGCGAATTTGAAAAGCTTCAATTATTTGAATGTGTTCTTTTGCTAATGACATTGTACGAAATTTTAAAACTCGAAAACATCTCCATTAAAGAATTTTAACCTATGGTGTATCCGAATAGGAGTGAAGATGTAACATTGATATGTATGAGCAATTGATATTTGCTTTGGGTCTCTCTATTTAAGTCAATGTTACGGTTATCAAGACACGTAAATTCTCTTTCGCTAAATTTACACGGACAAATTACCTTGTCTCTTCCTAAATCAATGACCCCTGACCTCAAAATATTGTCTTTACAATCACCAATTTTATATTTTTGCATTGGACGTAAATTTTGGAATTCAGTCACAATGAAAATTTTTAATAATGCTATCGATAATTCTTTCATCTATTCTATAATTAGGAAGTATTTGGTTCTCATGAAAGATTTGGATGTTGAAGGTAATTGGGGCAGATAGCATTCTCTCCTCACAAAGCTCGGTTCAGAAATTCAACCATCTTCTTATAAATTTAGTTAATAGGACAATTAGAGTCAATTTACAACCGTTCAACTCTAAGTGATCGTGCATGAAAATTTGACCAAGTACTGCTCACTGTGTATTCGACAAGGTACCAGTTACACCTTCTAATTGTATAATTAGGTGTAACTGTGAATAATTTTAGCGCTTGCCCATTTGTCACTTTCCAAATAATCCACCTATCGACTTCAAATTACTCTCAAACGAAAGAATGTTTTAATATTTTGTTTGACAGTACTTTGAAATCGATAGGTGCTTCATTTCGAAAGTTACAAGTGGATGAACTTATATGTTGCACTAGTGGCGGGGCTTCTCTGGAAAAGATCCAAGAGGTACCTCAAACCTACTCAACGTTTGACATACCAATTACACCATACCTCGTTCGGAACAATACAACAGTAATATTACATAGTGAAATTAGTGTTAATAATTTTGTTTTCATTTACATTCCAATCAATATGACATTACTACTCTGAACAGAATTCGGATACAGTAACGAGTACAGTAGCTGTTCTTGGGCTGATACTAAACCCAATCTTACTTTTTCGCCGGGGATCTATGATTTTAGCCGAACAAACGTTGTTTGTACACTAGGCGTCTAAAATGCCACGGCGAAAAAGTTAGACTGGCAAGCCTCGTGACGTCTAACCCGAATGAAGCAAAAGCACTGGCGTAGAATTGCAGAAGAATAGGATGGTAATAAGCGGGTTCCAAACGTCAATATTGCGTCAGTGAATTCGATGAAACTGCTTTCTAAAGAGCTTGTAAGAAGATTTTGTTATAGCAATTATCAAAGATGATGCTCGACCATTCCGCTTAACTTTACGATTTGAAAATAAAGTATCTCCTGTTTCTACATTCAGGTTTTTACAGGAAATGTATCCAAAGATGAAATCAGTAAAAACCATGTTGGAAACTGACATTGAACTGACACGATGTACTTTTAAACAAACGTGTATACTGTACATTGTGTTGTGTTCGAGGTTATATCACAGACACGACAATCTCTCCAAACACAGATTCAGCTGCAATGACACAATCTGTCTTGACATCAGAGGACGGACACCCAATTACTCTCGTCGTTGTCATTGCTTGCATGACAGCACATTTTTCTTCAATTTATAACCGTTGTTCATTTGAGACATTAGATGTTCGTGCCGCCCAAATAACTTGTCTGAAATTGATGCAATGCCTACAATGACGGCTGTTACCGTGATGGACATAGTCAGCCGACCCCATCGCACTCGCGCCATGTAGCTCTCTTTGCCAGTTTGCATTCTTTAGGACTCGTAAATTTGGCTCAGCGAAGTCTAGAGTGCGGATCAGCCCGACGCACTGCTGTGATGATATGTCTTCCCCGTGCTGAGCTATCGCTCCAGCAATGACTAGGTACGCTGAACCAGACAACTCGGATTCAGGCGTTACCTGCCGTACATCGCGCATGACAGACTGCGATGAATATTGGTTACAAGAAAGGAAACCGCTGTTCTTCGGTTCTGTCTTCCTCAAGTAATGCAAGGTCCATGAAATTTGTTGTATCGAATCAACTAGATGTTACAATTCGATTTAGTTGGCATCAGTAAGTAGTACTCAATGACCTTTCGTTGCACTCTTTCCCTGTCTACGAGTATTGTTTAAGACACTACGTTGTAAGTATAGGATTACCTTATTATTTTGAACGGCTTTTAAATATTTTCTCAATGTCCTTATCCCTTACATGGTAATTCCTGGATTAGTAGTTTTCGTTCACTGATATTTTAACTTCCGAAACTTAATTTTGGGGAGCACAAATTTGAGAGCACATCTCACTGTATCCTCGTCACTAAACTTTTGGTGCAAAATCCGCCATATCTTCGCAGTATTGGTGTAACCTGTGACTATAGTTTCTTTTTTACTTCTTTGCCTTCAAATATATGCCACAATACTTATAATTACATACATGTCATTGTCAAAAATCAACTGGTTTGGTTTGACGCAAACTTATTTCGTAAAGTGAGCATACAGAAGGTAATGTGAGAATTTTCTGTTAAACAAACCATGTATTGAATCTTTTTCAGTTTGATTCAGGCGGTTGAAACTTAATTGATTTCTCAAAGTTATTTATTTTAAGAAGTAAGTCTGAGATATTAGAATGAGATTTGAGGGCTCATTCTTTGAAAAATTTCTTGGAGGTACTAATGTTATTTCGTATTATTGTGAGGAAGTTCGATAATCAACGTTTACAATAAGAAAGCATGAAATTTTTTGTAGGCTTAGATGTTCGACACAGAACGTATGAATAGGAGTAGTGAAATTCTTAATTCCTAAGGCCGTTAACTCGGGGCAAAATAATTTCTCAGTGATAATAGCAAACCCAAACGATCCTGATAACTCCATTATTTAAGCAATAACACGAGCTCAATTACGCAATACGTTAACAAAATTTAAAATGAGTTGATTCTATTTTTTAAGGTAAATATAGGTACTTCTGGGAAAAAGTTAGATCAGTGCTCCCCAATCCGATGTAGAATCCTGAATCAACCAATCCTGATCAATCAGAATCAGAATCCTGAAGAAAGTTTACTGGTATGAAATCAGGAATTTGCGCTACTTACATTTTAATTCTCATTCAGATTATTATCGCAAACCTAAGTGATTTACAAGTCGTCAGGTTTTTGTTGTCGTGAGAATTGAGGCAGCGTCTGGTTTGATATTTAAAAATCATTTCAAACGTGCGCTTTATGGAGAAGTCGTTTGATATCAGTAATGAAGCTTATTGATGAAATTTTTGTTTCATGGCAGTAATGTGCAGCACATGCACTCGAAATTTGGCAAAACGCAACACGAGTTTAGCAGTAGCAGGAACTGCTCAGAATGCTTTGTAGAGAAATTCTTACTCATTCAAATTTTGAAAGAGATTCAACTATAGATATGATTATATAGTTTTTGGTAAGCCCACTGAAATTAATGCGTATGTTTATACAGCAAAAACAAAACTTGAGAGGCAAAGTGGGAATTCGCAAACAATAGTAAAGCAATATGAACAAGTTTTTAGATTTTATTCTTTGAAGTAAAAATAATTTCTGAGGCTCAAATGTTAAACGGTGAGAAATTCGAATTATACGGAATGGAACGAAAAGCACAAAAATACTTTTACTGGTGTACAACACTCATATCATTCACCCACCAGAGCGTTTCGACCAGTTGGAGCTTGAATGGACTTATGGTTAATGAAAATCAGTTCTTACGTCATCAGACCTAAGAGATCTTGTTCGATGTAAAACAATTGAAAAGAAAAACTACGTTTAATTTTTTGTAGCTTTAGATAGGAAATCATTCCATAAATTTTAGAGATAGGCTATCACCCGTTCACAGACGCTAAACAGATTTAACTGCGACTGTAACTGAAACTGGCATACAATTTTTTAGAGGCCCATAGGTTTCACACATCAGCGTAAAAGAACGCTTTTGTTTTGATGGAAAATGAATTAAATGAAATTCATATTGAACTGCATTAGAAAATTGATATGCAAATAACTCTCAAACAGTACAAAATCAAATTCCATCGACAGTGAACCTTATATTTAACCCCAGCCCCAACGGTTACAAACTTTATTGCTAAAATTGTACATACAAAATACAGTGATGCGCAATGTGCACAACCAGTTACCGAGAGTAACTTGCATTCTGGTGGGGAGTTTATCTTTACAATCAAAGAAGAAACTAATTCTGTAACTGTTCCCAAAAAAAAAAAAATTTGCAGTTGACGTTTGCAAATCAAAATTGTCCCTATAGATTAACTGAAGTTCGATTTAGCTTTGAGTTATAGGTGAACCGTTTTGCAGCTTGTTTTACTCCTTCGATCTTATTATGAGAGCTTCAAGTTCCTAATAATTTCTGAAAATTAGTTCAGAATTTGTTATTCAGCACATGGTAGGGTCCAAATGCAACATCCTTTAGAAGATACTCAAAATACCGAGTGGATAATAAGACACGAGCCGTCTGTGCTGTCCGACACAAATTCTTGTACTATCAATCCCAGCCGAATACTTTACTAAAGTTATCGAGTAGAGCATGGAACGCAAAAACTACTCTACAACCTCAGTAGAACTTTCCTTCAGTTTTTGCCGGTTCGAAGTTGCAGAACCACTGCACTATATATGTCTCATGCAAGAGGCCCCCGACAGTCTGCCGCGCCGCATTCCAGAAGGGGATTTTTTCATCGTAGACTACCGAAGTCTGGAGCTTATCTGCCGTCGTTAAGACTTTGAAGCTGCATTACAAAAGCAATTCATACTGCCGCCGCGTCTCAGAGAAAAACATCATAAGAGGCTGGTTGGCATTCCGCACAATCGAGATCCAGAGATTACGTCTTTACTTTGTTGTAAGTCAGCAATCTCGATTGCATTGTGTCGGTTGAGGGCTGCGGTGCACCGAATAATTTGAAGTGATTCTTGTGCTCTGAGTCGCGACATGCGGTTGCCTCGTATGTAGTTGCGAACCCGCGCGGTCTTTCAACAAAGTTATCGTTAACCTATCGCTACATAAATCCGTGTTCAGTATTAAATACAAGGCCCAAGCAACCAAAGATGGCCTCTCTCAAAATTTAGTGGTAACTTATTCTTCAAAGCAAGTTTCCACCCGGAAAAAACAAGGGAATAGTTGCGCTTATTATTGGCCTGCTACGTAGAGTCTGATCCAGAAACTTCGTGTGAACAAATTACCCCAAATCTTCTTTCTTAAAACTGATTTAACAATTACTTATCTGAAACTGCCGTATTTTAAGATCAAGTTGAAAAAATTATAATAATAACGCATTGCAGAGGTCGATGTAACTCTAGAAATACATCAATTTCTATGTAAGAAAATAATGATTTTTATGGAACGTCTTGAGTCAATGCAGGTGAACAAGCCGATAAATACGACCCACACGGAAAACATAAAGATAAAAAATATCATTAATGATGAGGGTACGAGAAGACGCTTCTACTGTATAAAGTTAGCGTTTTACCAAATTTGAAAGTTTTAGAAAATTGAAATTTTGAAATTTGAAAGCATGTACATACAGTGTAAAAATTAAGGAACAATAATATATTTAACGCTTAAAAGTCAACAGTATTTGTAATGTAGACCGAATAAGGTACGAGGTTTCTGGATGGATTAATTCTGAAGTAACATGAATTATAACTCGGTATTCCTATGTTTCTAACTCAGTATTGGTGAACCTATTAAGACAGTGTATCTAATAGCAAACTGAGAGAAAAATCAATTTGGCAGTCTGGTCAATGTTTTTATCAGAGGTATTTCATATATGTATGCTTACACATATATATATATATATAAAAGTGAATTTATGGAGATAGAATTTTAAAACACACTTAAACGATCGATTTTTCACTTTGCTAGGCTTTTAAACCGTTCAATGGAAAACCGAGCATCTCAAAACACAAAATTTTGTTATCAAGTAAGTTTTGGAATTCTACCGTAAGCATGACACACATACATGCTTTGATGAAGGTGCCTGTGCCCTGCGGTCCAATTATCCAACGATAGCTTTGAATTTATAATTATTTCGATATTTATTTCTTGAGAATTTTGATATAACTGGGATTTGAGATAAAGATAATACTGGAATTTGAAAGATATTACAGTAGAGAATCAATTCACCGAACCAACAATGTTAAAAATTATCCGTGATCTAATTATAAACAATTCACTTTAACGATAATTCCCACACAAAATACCACTAAGTCAGAAAAGAGCCATCCAAGAAGCTTAATTTTAAAGCAATCTGTCTACAGAAGTCATTTCTGTTGGGTGAATTTTTAATATCTCGAACACGATAAGCAGCTGTGTAGAGTGAATTTCAGGTTTCGAACATACTGTACTTATTTTTTGACGCTAACTGCGGATGAAATCCAGCAAAATTATCTACGTCGTGTCTCTAAAACAAAATTCGTTGGCGAAAATTTTGGATTGAGATACAAAAGTTTTAGCTTGAATTGTAGGGAAAATACAGCAAACTCATCTACAGCATGTGGTGTTGGAAAAAACATTGTTGGCATACATTTTGGTTGAGACGCACTGAAATTTAGGCTCAAACTTTGGGTAAATTCAGTAAAATTAACTACACCATGTCTTGTTTAAAAAAAACACCGTATGTGCGTAGATTTTGGGTTAAGACGGACAGAATATTTGGCTTGGACGTCAGGGAAAATTCATCAAAATTATCTACACCAAGTCTTGTTCCTAGAAAACTTCGTTGGTTGGGCACGAAACTGCTGAATCAACGAATGTCTCGTCATGGAGGTCAAGCGTACTTAAAATAGTACAGATATTTACTATTCAGTACAACATATAGTATTATTCAGTACGACATATAGTACTAATCAGTAAGACAAATAATACTATTCAGTACAACATATAATACTATTCAGTACGACATATAATACTATTCAGTACGACATATAATACTATTCAGTACAACATATAATACTATTCAGTACGACATATAATACTATTCAGTACGACATATAATACTATTCAGTACAACATATAATACTATTCAGTGCAACATATAATACTATTCAGTACAACATATCATACTATTCAGTACAACATATAATACTATTCAGTACGACATATAATACTATTCAGTACGACATATAATACTATTCAGTACAACATATAATACTATTCAGTGCAACATATAATACTATTCAGTACAACATATCATACTATTCAGTACAACATATAATACTATTCAGTACAACATATAATACTATTCAGTACAACATATCATACTATTCAGTACAACATATAATACTATTCAGTACAACGTATAATACTGTTCAGTACAACTTATAATACTATTCAGTACAACATATAATACTATTCAGTACAACATATCATACTGTTCAGTTCGACATATAATACTATTCAGTACAACATATAATACTATTCAGTACAACATATCATACTGTTCAGTTCGACATATAATACTATTCAGTACAACATATAATACTATTCAGTACAACATATAATACTATTCAGTACGACATATAATACTATTCAGTACGACATATAATACTATTCAGTACGACATATAATACTATTCAGTACGACATACAATACTATTCAGTACGACATATAATACTATTCAGTACGACATACAATACTATTCAGTACGACATATAATACTATTCAGAACAATGTATAAAACTATTCAGCATTATAGGCCCATGTTGGGGAGTCCGCTGCATTCCTTGCTCTGAGCTACTCCGTCGCATTAAAATGCGCTAAACTGCTAATTTTTACACTTAACGTCCATTTTAGTATAAAAAGTGCAAGTGTAATGGAATGCAGAGTTATAGTATTAAAACCGGACGTTTCAGGGTTAGACTCATGTTCAGCACGAAAAAGAATATAGTTTGGCACTTATGAAAAAAATAAAATTTACAACGCGGAAACTACCTATCTTCAAAAAATACAATAGAATTAAAATGTTTTGTCTAAAAAAATGGCAGGAACCACATGAAGATATCAAGACGACAAAATTGGGAAGATACGGGCTCTACTCGTTATTGAGCATCGCTTAGCTTCAACAGAAAACAAGGACTCGATAATTTCAAGGTCAATTGCACAGGTTGAGCAATTGACGAATTCAAATTGCACAGTGACTTTGTATTCATCAATTTTTTCTATTCAGTTTCTAAAGCTCGAAAAAACATAACCATTAAGGAAAACTGTGAATTTTCAAGTCAACTGATTTTACATGTCTGATTTGTAGCTCACCGAGCAGTATAATTTTTCTCAATCAATATTACAAGGTTCTGTGAATCAATGTAACAAGGTTAGCCTTTTTTTCTGGCCAAAATTTCCTAATTTAGTCAGATAAGCCCAACCAGACACCCAGATTAAAATAGCAGCCCACACTTCGTTAGAACGAGTCGCAGTCTCTCCCTGTGATGACTCAAGTTTCAAATTAAAAAAAAAAAACAGTAAAAAGGGTAAATTAAAGCCTCAAGTGTATAATATAATATAATATTATATAGTATAATGTAATATAATATAATGGAATATAATATAATATAATATAATAATATATAATGTAATAAAATATAATATAATATAATATAATACAATGTAATATAATATAATATAAAATAATATAATATAATATAATATAATATAATATAATATAATATAATATAATATAATATAATATAATATAATATAATATAATATAATATAATATAATATAATAAAATATAATATAATATAATATAATATAATATAATATAATATAATATAATATAATATAATATAATATAATATAACATAATATATTATAACGGTATGTATCAGAATATAATAGAATTTAATAGAACAGAACATGGCAACGAATAAAGCGAACTGGCCAACTTTTGGGTTGTCCCCCAAATCCGGCTTCGTCAGACGGCAATCGCACTCAGGCACCAGAGGTACACCTTTGCAGTCATCAAATTTAGCACAACAGGAGAGAAACATTCATTTCAATTCACTTATCTCTAAACGCAACCGTAACCCATAGTGTGGTCTCGTGATATGACAGTTTTTTTCGCATTATTGATAATATTACAGATGACCTACTATCTACTGTGATGCACACATTTGATTACTTTTTGTTCGCATAACTGATAACATTATAGATCACCTACCACTTACTGTGATGCACACTTTTGATTACTTTTTGTTCGCATTAATGATAATATTATTGCCAAGATCCCTTTTTTTGCATTATTGATAATATTATCGCCAAGATCCTTTTCTTCCCACGCCATACACACGCTACCATCCAATGAGGCATTGCCAAGGAATTGTAAATATATTGCAGAAAGAAATACAGTTTCTGATAAGGCTTTCTGAACTACGTATACGAAGAGTTTTTTCTCTTTAATCAACTTGGAATTCCAGCGGTCAACCCTCATATGTTAGAAACTGGGGATTGCCATCCCAGTAATGGTCTAGACGATTTATGAACGTATTTTCTTCGCTAGCACGAGCAACATTTTCCGGGAGCTGGTTCCAGATGCTGTCAATTTTAAATGGAAAAATTATGGACTGAACTGTTTTGAAAATTTTTCTCATTCATTCCCGGCTGTTATTTCTGGTTCCGACAGTTTTTATTGTCTAAAAAGTCCTTTAGCATCATTATGTATATCCATTAAGGAATATATAGGTCTCCCTCAATCAATTGTCCGCATAATCCTTTTTTGTTCTCAGAACAATGTCACACAATAAAGGCTCATGATACCAGACAGAAATGTTCAAACTCGGATTTTTTAATTTTTTAGTAATAGTAGTTTACGAAAATCTCAGGATTTGACATCTTTAGAAGCGATGTTAGAAGCTCGGTAGTTTTCAGGTCTAAAATAGGCTTTAAGCCACCAAGTGGCTTTGGTTGCTGTAACGGCCTTTTGTGCACAATTCTCGAATTTGTTAGTTTATAGCCTATTGTAGGCCTAAAAACTACCAAATTCGAGACTAGTGGCTAACAGGCCGTAGCGGCAACCAAGGCACGGGCAGCGGAGCGTAACTCAAATAGCAAATTGTTGCCCAAGCCTCTATATGGACCGGTTCCCAAGGTCTGATTCATTTCTGCTTTGTAAGAATATTTTCGACCTTGGAATCTATGAATTAAAGTCCTGCAGGGCACATCTCGACCAGTGAATGTAAAAAAAATATCGAATGAGGCAATTCTAATTTTTCAATAACATACCTATTATATCACTAAAAAGGAATATCTTGACTAGTGAATACATAAATATCAAATAAGGCGAAATGTATTTTCAATAAAAACTTATTTTACCACAAAAAATGCATTTCGAACAAAAAACTTATGTTACCACAAAAAAGCAATTTCGACGATTAAACGTAAAATTATTAAAAGAGGCAACATTTATTTTCTTGTAACAAAACTACTGACTGCAAAATGCACTCTCGACGAGTGAATGTAAATATATTATACGAGGCAAAATGCTTTTTCATTAATAATCTTATTTCATCTGAGAGAAGCCAACGCATAATACCAGTGACGATTTCTGTGAGTTTTACCATACTGAGTAACAAGCTTTGCTGTTCGTAGGACGCATGAAAAATTGTTTCCCCCTAGAATTGGAGGGATGAAAATAACTGAATTTCAAATCAAAACAAAGTACTATAAGATACGAAGGAATTTATTTGGACAGCGCTAATTTTTCCACTTAGATCAATGTCCTAATCAACGGCTTCTTAATAGACAGAAATTAGACAAGTTAAATAATCACTGTCCTGTTGGCCAGGAAGTGGCCAACATGAAATGGCCAGGAAATGGCAAATCAAGAAACCATGACGACCCACAACCGATGCTAACAAGTATATCGACACCTTGCTGGCATGATCAACTATTTGAATTGTAATGGAATCAGGAATAGGAGGAAAAAACGAATCTCTATATGTATATCCATCTATATATATGTGTGCGTACAATAATTGTACATATGTAATGTACGTGCAATACTTGTACACATGTATTATGTATTATAAATATCCAATATAATTAAATACATGGTGATGTGAAATTTCAACTGATGTATTTTATTTCATGATTAAAGTTTGAGGAATTTAAGCAATCACAGCATGTTGGTCGCTTATTTTTAGGAGCTGTGTGATGTATTCTTCTCAATTTCTGAAATAGTTAGATTTATAAATTTCTCTTTATTAACTCTTCCTATTGGTAAACGAAACATACACTTCATAATAATGCTCATTACGAACAAAAAACAAAACATAATTGAAAATATTTTTCCCCCCAATATTTCCTTTAGCAAAATGTTGAAACCTATTATAATCCAACGATTTTCTTTCAGATTTCATCTCTAATGCTGTTCTCAATTAATAACTGTTTTTAATTAGAGCTAAAATGTACAGGAAAAATGCAGAATTTTTCATTTGTCAATCCAGGTATTTCTCAAACTAACTCAAATTTTATTTTTCTCAGCATTTCGAAAACACTTGGGACTCAATTGCTAAACAATATTTTTTCGAAAAAATCACTTCCAAAATATCTGAGCTAGCGAATAATATTAACATTTTGCGTCGGTAACAAACGTTTGAAGTACTATTTCTAAATGCACTAGATTACCGTGTGAAGGGAGCGTCATTACGAGTATGCGTAATCACACAGCAATACTAATCTCTCCCTTAGGTGTGGCATTACGAAAGACCATTACAAGAAAAAATATTGGCTCATTTATAATCACCTAGTCGTTACAGTAATAAGCACCATTGCAAGAAACAGTAATAGCTCAGTAATATTCGCCTAGACGTTACAGTCATTATTATTATAACCCACTATGCGTTACAGTACGCAGCATCACAACATGAAAACAAAAGCACAGCAAAGATCCCGAGTGTGTTGCAGCACCGAAGCATCAAACACTCGTAGAATAAAGCAAAGATTATTGGGTTGTCCTTCATTGAGCAACCGATAAAAACTGGCCTCAATTGGGCGAGAGGCAGCGACTTGGCAACAAACGATGATTGAGTCGCGGTGGGTGTGTCTCAGTCATGCTACACAGAGGAGTTTTTAGAATGAAATTTTAAATTACCGTACTGTCTTCACATGAACAATTGTGGGTGCTGCTATAGCGTGAGGTTTACCGCCATATATCGAATACCCAGATGCACTTTGAGGTGTGTAAATTAAGTGTTTATCGCTAAATTAAATGCGTGGAAATAAGTAATATAGCTGTTAATAATAACCTACCCTAACCTCACGCTAAAGTACTAGCTAGAGGTAGATCTCATGCTATAGTGTGGTAGGCCTCACGCTATAGCAGCACCCACAATTGTTCATGTGAAGACAGAACGGTAATTTAAAATTTCATTCTAAATTAAATTTTTCTTTAAACTAAATTTTTGAATTTCAGTCTGTGACTGGCAGTAATTATCAAGAAGCTATTTCAAGTTTCACAAGGCTGTAAAAATTGTGAATAGCAACAATAATCATGACGCAATTTCAAGTTAGTTTACTCACAAAAGATGTGGGCGTACTAGTTTTCTAGTTTTTCGTGAAAAATTACTTCTATGAGAGGAATAAATGCACAGTTATTTAAACATTATATGCATGATCTTTGGCTGAAAATTCGGAAAAATCACAGTGTCCCGATTGAAGAATTAATTGAAATTACCTTTAATGTTTTAAATAGCTTGTCCTTATCGTTTTCTTCTCACTGCTGCACTCCCATAAATATAAATTGTTCAGTCTATACTGTGATAATTAGCATACATAAATGAAAATGACCACGATTGAATGAATAAAACCCTAAATAAGATTATTTGTAACGGGAACAACAAAAGAAGCTTGGGTGCCAAACAATAACAAGAACCATCGACACGGCTGCGCGCAACATGGAAGACATTTAAATTATTTGTTTCCTTTAGATATCGATGTCTTGTTTCACCGCACGTTGAAGAATTGACGTCCGTACTGAAACTCATAAGATTGACCATGACTGCGATAACACATAGAGAAAAATATACTCAAATTTACCTTCAGGCTAGAATGCACAGTAGGTTACCGTAAAAATAATGATAGACTTTGTTTGACAAAGCTAGATTGCTTCTTGTTTCATTCCCGGCTGTTATTTCTGGTTCCGACAATTTTTATTGTCTAAAAAGTCTTTTAGCATCATCATGTGTATCCATTAAGGAATATATAGGTCTTCCTCAATCATTTGTCCGCACAATCCTTTTTTGTTCTCAGAACAATGTCACACAATAAAGGCTGAAGATACCAGACAGAAATGTTCAAACTAAGATTTTTCAATTTGTTAGTAATAGTAGTTTACGAAAATCTCAGGATTTCACGTCTTTAGAAACGATGTTAGAAGCTCGGTAGTTTTCAGGCCTAAAATAGGCTGGTTTCGCAGGTTAGTTAGTCATAGCGGGACTGAAATTCGACCGAACAATTTATGCGATTTTAAATTGATATTCGACTCCTTTATTCTTAGTCCAATTGGCATAAATTCATACGGTTCACCAAATTTAAAATTGACTAAGCAGATGTTCGCTTTACCTAAATCACAGATTCTCTAAAAATTTAAAAGCGAAGTAAATGCTTACAAAATTAGTCGTTTTATTAAAAAAAAATGATAGAGCTGGTCGCCGAAACGTATTCGATTTTTTTAATGAAATGACTAATTTGATTAGCATTTTCTTTTAAATTTGTATTCAAAATTGACATCTATTAACTGCGGATTTTGCCTGTATAAACGTACGTAGCAAGTACCGTCTCCCAAATGCGTTGCTACGCTCGATGCTGCAATTAAAGTCTCTTAATGTGACACAACTTTGCGTGGAGTAAACAATTTCAGACCTCTACAGTAATTTTTCTCATCCGGCATTGTTGCAACCACCCTAGTTAGACTGGCGTCAGGTTGTCATCGATATCAGAATGAAGAAGATATTGGCGATGAACTTCAAAAAACTTCATGATCAACTTCATGGTCAACATTAAACTAAAAATGAAAAGTATTAGATATTATGTTTGTAGACCTAACATGTTTTGTGCTGTGGGTGTATTTTGTATTTGCCGTAGACGGTGAGGTGTCAAATCGCTTTGCTCACGCCCAGCTAAAAGAAAAAAATACTCGACATTTTTCTATTTGATGTGTGCGGGTTAATTAGAATTAAACCGAAAAATCTTTGGTGCTCGGTAAGTAGGCAGGTTTTGTGTTCAGTAGACACGACACGAAAGAAAATAATTTTCTATTGCAAGCTGCTGTCTTCTTACCTTACAATACCCTTAGTGCGCTTGTTTATTTATATATTTATTTGGTGTCTGCTTCTTCTGTGTCTCCGTCACGCTCATGAAGGTGCTTAATGACCGTATCTGTGATACGAGTTTCTCCAGTGCACAAGTATATAGAACATTTTAATCTCGGGTACTGTTACGATGGATATATTTGTTTTTCAACCACATCTGGAAAATTTGTTCAAGGAATATTTTGACTCTTCCGTCATTTTGACGGCTGTGTACACTACATAGTTTCTAATATTGATGCTAACAGACCGGCTTCTCAGCTCTTATGTTAATGAAGGAATATTCACGCTTGTGCAAGTTTTGGAAATAAAATTGAATCATTTATAACTCATAGCTTCTTAATATAGGACAGGAAAAAAATGTTTACCATGTTGATTTTTTTTATTTCAGAGCACTGAACATGGATTTTTTATCATCAAAATTTTTAATCGGGATATTCTTAGAAACGTTGGTTTTCCTTTTTATCCTAATAGTGAGAGTTCTCATAAATCAGCCAATTTGATCTATTCTAAGTATTTGTTCTTAGCAGAATGTTTCCAAATGACATAGAGTTACTAACTAAAACTAAGCCCAAATTTTGACATCAAAAAATTATAACTAAAGTAATTCAAACCTACTCCAACCCTCAGCAAATCTTCAGTTTTGGAAGAAACCCGCGAGGTTTCTTAACACTGGTGAAAAATTCTGTCGTTAACTCAAGTTTACATTGAATTTCCATTGCTAGAAGAACCTACGCCATTCAGTCATGTTCGCTGCAACGGTGACGCTACGAAGGAGTCGAGTTTGAAGCTGCGAGTGTTTCGGTGCGAGCGTTATCTCGTTACGCACATCGGGGGCGGAATAAAGCAGTTCTTTCTAGATCCCCTGGCACCAACCTGGTCGTAACGGAGCTCGTGGGCCCGGCCCTCGTCTTAATTTAGATATTTATTAACTTTACAAACTACCCCTTCTTTTGAGGCTGATGTTATGTATATATATATACATTAATATGTCACCTGTCAATTTAGGTATTTAATAACTTTACAAACTACCCCTAGATCTTGTGAGGCTGATCTTATGTACATATTTACATTAATGTCACTTGTCAATTTAGTTATTTAATAACTTTACAAGCTACCCCTTCTTTTGAGGCTGATCTTATGTACACATTTACGTCAATATGTCACCTGTCAATTTAAGTAATTATTAAGTTAACGAAGTACTCGAAGACTCCTTCATTTGAGACTCATGTTACGTAGATATTTACATTAATGTGTCACATGTCGAGTTCGGAGTTTACTGACTATCCTAAATACTCACACTCCTTATTTTGAGGTTCATGTTATATACTCGTAGATATTTAGAATAATATGTCGCCACTCAGTTTAGATAATTACTAACTTTACAAAATACTCAAAAACTCTTCTTTTGGGCCCATGTTACATAGATATTTACATTAATATATCACCTATCAATGGAGATATTTACTAACTGTACCTTTTTGAGCATGCTGCGTAGATATTTACATTACTATATCACCTATCAATGGAGATATTTACTGAATTTACCTTTTTGAGGCCCATTTTGTGTAGATATTTACATTAATATATCACCTATCAATGTACATATTTACTAACTGTATCTTTTTGAGGTCCATGTTGCGTAGATATTTACATTAATATACGGCCTATCAATTTAGATATTTACTGAATTTACCTTTTTGAGGTCCATGTTGCGTAGATATTTACATTAATATATCACCTATCAATGTAGATATTTACTAACTGTACATTTTTGAGGTCCATGTTGCGTAGGTATTTACATTAATATGTTCGGCTGGGTAGCACTCCACAACGCTGTCCGAGCACCTGCACCGTAGCCAGTCTCTTACCTCATTCTTTACTCTGACGCACGCTTCAATCTTCGCCCTTTACAAAAAAAAAACTCGCAACAGCGCCACAAACTTTTAACCCTCTCTATTTACACTCAACACTTCACGAGTAGCGTACATAAACTCAAAAGCCTTCTGAAGATACATGAAAGATATTTATTTAAACTCAACACTTCATCAGTACACAACACGGAAATTCTCAAAAATTTTTTTTGAGATTCATGTAAAATAAACCGACATGTTTTCGTAAGTCAAATTCTGCTGTTAAGCATATCTTAAGGAATGCAACTCAGCGTCTTTCATTCTAATGATTTAATTCTGATTTCTCTTGCTTTAAAATCTACATGTTCAACTGCACTTCTCTTATGTATATCAAGTTATCGTGAAGCCTTTTTTTCCATATGTAATGAGGGCTCACATGATCACCATTCGTGTGTCTTTTTTCTGCAGCAAAGCGCAGCAAATGTTTAGTTCACTATACGTGTGTCCGGACCATTACTGCTGTAAAAACGTTCGTCACAAAAACAAACTTCTAAATAAAACGATTCAAACTGATTAGAAGCTGTTTTGTTGCATCACTGTTGCTGACTTTCCTTTTATGGAATTTATGCTTTTTTTAGGTGATAGAAGTTGGCTGAACTAGGGCTCATATCCTCTGACTGCAATATTGTACTAAAAAGTATGGCTCAAAGTTTCAATTTCTATAAAAAGTGTTGGAAGTAATTCAAATACAAAAAATTAAATTTCCTGAAATCAGAGCCAAATAGTGGTCAATTTTATGCTCTTTTTGACTTAATGCGTTTAAGTCTTTAATCAAGGCTTAAACTAGCATTTAATTTAATTTACTCTTATCTATTTCTATTCTTATGTAATCAAACAAAATACATTCTCAAATGAACCTATTAACATTAAATCTCTGTTCCCTTCAATAAAATCAGACGCAATCGTGATTTTCCTGTATTCTGATGGCGCACGTTCAACTTGCCGAAGATCATTTTTATTTGAGGCTAGCGTGCTTCGGTGTAGCAAGGAGTGAACAAGCCAACGCAAAACCTGAGCGTCGGCCCCACTAGACAGCTTGGGACATGCCCCAAGAGAAGGAGGGGGAGGGGTGTGGGGATGAGGGGAGGTGTGTGGGGAGGAGACATGTGGGGAGAAGGTGTGTGGAGGATAAGACCTGTGGTCCTGCAGTCCTTAATGCCACAACTCCCAGTGGGGCCCCTCACATCCTTCATTAAGAAGAGGTGGGCAGTCATGAAGCGCGATCAGCCGACGCGAGTCGGCTGGGTGTGTGGTTAACAACGCAAAGAGTATTCCAGGAATATAGTGTCGGCAGGGTTTTGCTGCAGCGGTAGGGATGGGTAGAGATTGCAGATAGGGTAGGGTAGGTTGGAGGAGTGTGAGGTAGGGAGAATAAGATTGGTAGGGAGGTAGGGAGGACGAGGTAGAGTGGTAGGGAGGATAAGGTAGGGAGGTAGGGAGGATAAGATAGGTAGGGAGGTAGGGAGAATAAGGTAGGGAGGTAGGGAGGATAAGATAGGTAGGGAGGTAGGGAGAATAAGGTAGGGAGGTAGGGAGGATAAGATAGGTAGGTAGGTAGGGAGGATAAGGTAGGGAGGTAGGGAGAATAAGGTAGGGAGGAAGAGAGGATAAGGTAGGGAGGTAGAGAGGATAAGGTAGGGAGGTAGGGAGGATAAGGCAAGGAGGTAGGGAGGATAAGACAGGGAGGTAGGGAGGATAAGACAGGGAGGTGGGGGAGGGAGAGAGAGTGACAGACGGCTCTAGGCGGCACATGTCGGGGGCGTGCGGTATAATGCCGCTGCTGGAGTGTCTGCTGCGGCCACCTACAATGGACCAGCAAAAAATGAATGGCGAGACACGATCTTGACTGTTACTAAACCAGTTACCGCCCTCCATTGGTTGGTGGCTGCCCGCCGTCCGTCCGGACCGCAGACCCAAACTAATGAATGCTTCTCGCTCAGCTCAATTTCTCTGATTTCCATTCTGAGAAAAACTCGGAGGAGATGCGTCGTGATAGACATATTAGGGGCTCGTGCCCCAACAGTGGAACAAGACCCAGACTACTGCGCAAAAGCCCGCAACTTGATGTTAAACAGGTGAGCAGACCGAGCCGAGGTTTCGGCCAGCCTCAACTTTTTGCCAAGTTCTAAATAGTTTTCCTGTTCCACAAAATTCACCCGACAGCATTCATCTTCCCCTTCTTGCAAATTCTGCACGGAAAGTGCGCGTGTTGTTTTCGAAAGAATTGAAATTTTTGAGTTGTTGCTCATCAGCCATGTTTCGATGCGTAGGAAAATCCCTCAGGAATTTGAGTTACAAACATGAGGCAACCTGCCAACAAAATATTGGCAAGCGCATTACTCGCACAACCTTCTCTAATACTTAACCTATTCGTACTGAAAGCTGAAACCGTTATCTTTTTGCGTAATCGAATTAAAATGATTCATAGTTTCGTAGTATGTTCCAAATGATGACCATATTAACGCAAAAAAGCGACTATCGCAGTTGGAACTTCAAGGTCACCTCCAGACGCAACGGCGGCACTTCTGTGCGTAGCGCCGCCCAAGCGAGAGAGCCTCACTCTGTACTGCACCCGCCACCACGCTGCAACACGCCTAAATGTCTGCTCTACTTTGTACAGCAAACCGTTCCTGAATATCTGCTCTGTTTTATACAACATACTGTTCCTAAATAGCTGCTTTACTTTATGCAACAAACCGTTCCTAAATATCTGCTCTATTTTATACAACATACCGTTCCTAAATAGCTGTTTTACTTTATGCAACAAACCGTTCCTAAATATCTGCTCTACCTATACAACATACCGTTCCTAAATGGCTGCTTTACTTTATGCAACAAACCGCTCCTAAATATCTGCTCTACTTTATACAACATACCGTTCCTAAATCGCTGTTTTACTTTATGCAACATACCGTTCCTAAATATCTGCTCTACTTTATACAACATACCGTTCCTAAATAGCTGTTTTACTATATGCAACATACCATTCCTAAATATCTGCTCTACTTTATACAACATACCGTTCCTAAATAGCTGTTTTACTTTATGCAACATACCGTTCCTAAATATCTGCTCTACCTATACAACATACCGTTCCTAAATAGCTGCTTTACTTTATGCAACAAACCGCTCCTAAATATCTGCTCTACTTTATACAACATACCGTTCCTAAATATCTGCTCTACTTTATATAACAAACCGCTCCTAAATATCTGCTCTACTTTATACAACATACCGTTCCTAAATATCTGCTCTACTTTACAGCTTACATTCAAATATTCATGATTAATAAAGACCGTGGTTGCTATAATGTTTCAAATGTGTTAACAAAAATATCTAATCTATTTTAAAGCTTAGATTCAAATATTTATGGTTAGCATGGGGAACATTCGGGGTTATATTCATGGTCTCTCTTGACTGCGGCTACTAGAATGTTTCAAATGTGCTGGAAAAAATATAGTTAAAAGAGACCGTGACTGCTAGAACGTGTTGGAAAAATAATACGAAAGAATATTCTATTACCATAATGAATATACCCGAGTCCCTGATGGAAAGTTATTGAACGTTGATGCCCTCATTTTTTGAGGTTGTAGTTTTAAAAAATTCACGAAGCTCGTATTGCTATTTCGGCTGAAGTGATCGGTTCGAAATTTTGGTTGGGCATGGAAAGTTTTTCCCCACCTGATACAAGACTAAACAATTTTATTCATCGCTTTGGTAGATGAACAAGAAAAAAGATGCATTTGTACTTTACTTTATTTTACATTATGAAATAAAAAGTAAGTAAAATATTTCCCATTATTCATTGGGAAATGTCACTTTATGTTTTTAATGGAATGCTAATTTTTTTTGGCGATGCTCTAAAAACTCACCGAAATTTGACGCTAGGGATCACATATCCTAAAATAAATATTAGGTCAAGAAATTCTTAAGCGTCAAGCGAATTTTTTTTTAAACATGGTATACATTATGTTAGTATGAGAAGCAACCAATTTACATACTCACATGATCAAGTAAAAGATTCTATGTAATAGTTCTGAGTAATGATAATTTCGATGCTCCGCTCGTAGAAACTGTTTACTCTTTGCAGCCCAACACCATAGACCGAACTACATATACTTTTTTGCAGCCAGCACCTTGAGCAGGATCATTTAACTTTTGCAGCCCAGCACCTTGAGCCTGATCATTTAATTTTTGCAGTCCGATCACTTTATTTATGTAGCCCAGCACCTTGAGTTGGATAATTCACTCTTTAGAACCCAACACCTTGGACAGCATTACTTACTTTTTGAACTCCAATATCTAGGATAGGATTATTTGTTCGTTGGAGCCCAACACCCTGAACAGGATTATTGCGCTGACGCAAAGGGTCGTGGATTCCAGAATAATATTATTGCGAGGCTGAAGTCACGAGAAGGCAACCCGCTACCCAGTCTAACTTTTTCTCCGACTGCATGCATGTGTTTTGCCGCCCAAGTAATTAAGTCGCTTAGGCGGTGAAAAACATGCATGCTCTGGCGAAAAACTTTGATTTGGCAGTAGCCTCAAAGCTCCACCAAATAAGGGTCACTCAACCTACCCGTACTGAAAATAAATACGTTGATCTTTTGGGCTTTGACTTATTAAGGCTGTATTTTCTAACACTGCACAAAGAAACGCAGATAAATTTCAAATTTTGATAAAAAATGAAATTGCGTTCGAATGGAATGAACTTTTGGGGAAAATATTGCAGGTTTAATTTTTAAACAGTTAATTTAAAGTTTTTTTGAACATCATATGACAAAATTTTTTGCTTAGTTCAGAAAATCGTATCCGAAACGAATGCAACAGTTCCTCTCCTTTCTCTATCTGTGTAAATTACTCTCCTGGATACAAAATGTAACAATACACTGTCATTGATATCAAAGAAACCGTTTCTAATTAACATATTCAAAGTTCGGAAAAATAAAAAAGAAGGAAAATAGATTATTCACTAGGAATGACGCCCAGGAGTCTATAAAACGTTTGAGATGATTTCAATACGAATGATGTGCTTATAAATGATGCTTAGTGGTTCCCACTAGATGTTCCGTTGGCATTAACGGACGGTTTGATGCTTCAAATCGATATCTTCACAAAACAAAACTTTGTGTGCTCGATAACGTTATCACGAAGCACCTCGCTGCATGAAAAAGAGCAAAAACTCATTAAAATATTGCTCGGAGAAGTATCTTATTTATCATGGAGCCAAAATGCTCGCATGACACGTGTTAAAGTTTCTTGTTAATCAGTTGCGCTGTAGAGCTTTAAAACGATGCCGTCATAAAATTTCTGCTTTCTCAATAACGGTATCACGCAACTCCTTAGAAGGAGTAAAAATTCTTTAACACCTTGCTCGGAGAAGTGTCTTGTTTTTTACGAGCAAAAATGCACGGATGGCACGCGTTGAATTGTTAAAGTGTCTGGTGTCCTCATAAAAACTTTATATTTTCAATAACGGTATCGCGAAACTCTTTAGAAAAAGCAGATACTACTTAAAACACCACTCGGAGAAGTATCTGACTTTCAGCTAAAATGCAGTGATGGCACGTGTCAAAATTTCTCGTTAATCAATTGTGTTCAAGTGACGTACGTTTTAAAACATTACTGGGCGAAGTATCTCGTTTTTCATACGCCAACCTGCATGGATGGCACGAGTTAAAGTTTCCTTGTTTACCAATTGTGCCCAGTGACGCATCAGGTCTGGACTGAGGGGCCCACGCCGGGCAGACTCCGTTAATTGGTTGGGCTACAACGACCACTCCGTAGCTCTGAGCGAGGTTACAGACGCCGTAGCGCAACTATGACAACTGTGCAGTCATAAATTACACTCTTTAACGACAACTGAGCAGACATTGAAAAATATAAATTGACTGCCACCGCGTATGTCACAGAGCTGCATTGACTGTTGCTACAGTTATCCCAAAGCTGCATTGACTGTTGCTACAGCTGCCACAAAGCTGCATGGTCTGCTGCTACAACTGTCACAAAGCTTCATTCACTTAGAAAGAAAAGTGAAAGAACTCGATAAAATACTTAATTCAAAAGTTTCAAAGTTATTTTCATAGAAATATGTAAAACGTTTACCAGAACGTGATGTGTTATCTCTTTTAAATCCCCAAGACACCTAAAATTTGGAAGCACATATTCTACGCAAAAAGTTCCCAAGTTAAGCAATAAACCGGGAAAAGATATTGTACAATTTAAGGAAAAATTTTATCAATAACCTGATGAAAATTTAAGTGTCAAGGAGATTATATTTTTCTGATGAGCTCTTAAGTTTGAATACAAAAAAGGCACATTCTACTTAAACCCTAATTCATTACTTACATACTACTTCCTTACACAACAACGCACTACTTACATACTAATTCCTTACTTACATAATACTTACGTTCTACTTACACAATACTTACATACTACTTACGAGTATTCATAATGAGGGCGAACGTTAAAGGTTGTTTAGATTTAGCGTTTCATGTCGCATGATTCATGAATTTTATGAGTCAGTGACGTTGCGGTGCGTGCCCTCAAGTGGCCCTGTAATTGTGAATGAAATCCCAACTTCGAACCTACAGACTGACCGCTGCAAGGCGTCTCATCACCGTACTTACTTTTTAAAACTTCATTATTTTATTTCAATATTGTCTACATATGATATTGTCTAAAATATAATAAATTACTCATAATTGAATAATTTATTGTGATATATTTAAAAATATTTGTGAAAAGAAAATATTATTACAGCTTGTATCACTGCAGTTTCACGATCATTTTTTTAACACATTCGTACCGCGTGTGTTTTGTAGCGCGTGTCACCCGGTCCACTAATTTGAGTACTTTCTACGCGGTAAACAGCTTAAAACCATCTCCGGATTTACGTCTAGCTTATTCTCTGAAAATTATCATCGTGCGGTATTCATCTCACACAGATCAGTTATCACTGTTCTCACACAGTGAAATTTTCAGTTACTATTTTGTGTTCGTATACTGGATTCGTTACACGCAGATCAGTTATTACTGTTCTCACGCATTAAAATATTAATTTACTATTCTTTCGTGTACTGGACACAGATTATCACTGTGTGAGCCACAACTTGATTGATGAATATATATAACAATCAACCATACATTGTCACGAGAGTGGTACATTTACGACCTATAAAACATGGTGAAGGTAAATTGGTGGCATATTCAGTGGCTTGGTCGTATATCAAGATAATATCATGCCAGATAGTAGAAGTAGTGCTAGGAGATCGTAGAGAGTTAAAGTAGTAAATAAGTTTCGTGAAAAGATAGGTAGCAAAAATGATCTTTGTACGGTAAATTGAAGTAAATTCGGCCAGAAATTGACCCAGGACGTTGCATGTTGAATTTCGCTTTGAAGCTCAACTTAGGCTCAGATAAAAGGGCACATTTAGCGAAAATGGCGCAAACGAGGCTGTTTTAAACTTGAAACATCGTCTGTGAAGTGAGATTGATGCTTACAAATTTTAGGTTGGGAGTTTATAATCACCATCTAAGCGTCAAATGAATCATTTGTGTTACCATAAAATTTACCCTAGAAGTACTGAAAACGGTTACCATGCTGTACTGGTGAATAAAAGCAAAAATTATTAAAAATAGGATAAAACAATCACAGTTGCATTGATTTAGGCATGAATTGCGTTGCTGGAAAACGTAAAAAACAAGCCTTGCTTGAAAATTTGGAAGATAATGCAGAAGTCTAGACACGCATAGGTAAACTCATGCCCCTACATTTTTTGTGTGCGAGTAAGCCACGCCAAATGGTGTATCGGTTGTAAAAATATATTTAAGTGGCACGGCCGTAGACGATACGCTAAAACCAATCACTTGTTTCTTGGAATCTTCGATAATGAGGCGAACAAGTCTGACAGCTAACGAGCCCGCAGAAGTAGAGTCGCGTGTACCAGGTTTTTTCAGCAGATAAGCGTGGCGTGCGAGCTGAGCTTCGCAAAGGGAGGTCGGCCGACCGCCGGCCGAACGTCGGCCGTATCACCAACAGACGGCTTCGTCACTCCGGCTCGACTGAGACGTTAAAAGCGCCTAACTGCGTCGTAGAACTTGGAGAGCCGGTGGTGTTGCAGCTCTACAGGCACGCGTCTGCGAGAACCAAAATCAAATCAAGGAAGCAATTTATGCATGTAAATGTTTTATACGACATTTCTAAAGACGCATCTGAGAGCCAAAATCCTTTTCAAAATCAAATGAAGGGAGTCTTTTACACATGTTTTATACGATATTCCTGGTTTTCTCGTTTGCATTTGAAATTAGAAATAATTTTAGTAGCTATTTAAACCAAAGCAGATTTTGCTCCCCCGCGGTGTGTCTGCAGCCAACTGGAGTTAATGTTTTGTTCATTTGGAGACTGTGTGAATGATATTGAGTTTGCGATTAGTTTTGAAACTGAGTTTATGGAAATAGTTAATTTACAAGAGAGGATCAATCACCATAGCAAATACACACGCCAGAAAGGGACGTAAAACTGCTTTTTGCGTCATGGCACGACCGGCAGCATTCGAGTTAGGCTCTTGAGTATAGAAGTCGTACAAAAATGTAGTACACGTGTGTCTGACGAAGAAAAAAAATGAGTTGATCATCAGGAAGGAAAGTTGGGATTGCAAAAATGGAAAATGTGAAAAATATATTCTTCAGGAACAGAAAGTCAAGGGAAATGAATGGAATTATCTTCACTGCCTTGATAAACTAGCACTTCAATTGTTAGAGAATGATCTAAAATAAACGAAAAACTGTAATTTAACACTATTTGTTTGAAATTGTTACAGTTAAGTGTTATTTAGTTACACTTCTGAGAATGTAAGGCTGTTTTCAAAATATCTTAAACTACAAGGAGAGGTTGCACATTCATAGTGGATAATAAACAAATGAAAGAGTTGCATCTAACGCAGAATTAATTACTGAAGTCATGTTCTCCAACCCCATCATCACCACAGCAATTCTGCTATTTTGCAAGTGGCTAAAACTAATCCCTGGGGATTTACTGCGCTAACGGGACTTTAACCATATCAAGACGAAATATTTGGCTCACCTCGCTCTGTTAAATGAACCGAGGGCTCTGTGCGTATAGAAAGGATTGTGCACAAACTTTTCGAACTTTTAAGTCCAGCTATCCAGTCTAACTTTTTCGCCACATCATCGATAGTCACGCATTATTTTCGCTGCCTCGCATGCACATTTATGCATTCCTTTGTTTACGCAGAGATCTTTGTTTCACCGTGGCGGCGATATATCGCCGCCTCACCATTGCCAAAGACACTTCTTACGGCGTTCGAGAAGGAGAAAAATTGTCTACTCCCCTGAAAGACAACTAAGCGTGAGTAGGCATGGCGGGAGGCGGCTATGAATGAATCAAATTATAGCTGGAATTTTTTAGAATTTTTACATTTTTGCGGTTCAGCACAAACTCTCATACGTATGCATGCATTCATTTGTATGCATTTTTATGCAAACACATTATACATATAATGCGCAAGTTCAAATAAATACATACAAATGTATGTGATTATATAATTTTATAATAGTGTAAAGTATAATTTTTGTATATAATTATGAGATGGCTAAACTGCATACATAAGTTGATGCTGGCTGGGGTTAACATTAGCTTAGAATGACTCAAACTTGCTTTATGAGTATGACTACTTTTTCCGTCAAATTAACCTTGGAGGTAGACGATCTAGAAAAGCATATGCGAAGAATTTCTTGAAAATGCATCATTTCGTACATTGAATTTATGCCCATAGTAACTGTTCAAAACCTGATGTAACCGATGCCTCTATCTCTCTTCAGTGCGACCTGAGTCTTTTACAAACAAAATCTCGTTTGATTCACGTCGTTCAGCGTTCGCGCTTTCGAGAGTTAAATCAATGGGCCATTCAGAGTAAGGAAATTAGTTTTGAAAAAACTTTTTATTATCCTTATCATTCGATCTCCTATTCTCTCAAGTCGTGTTTGAAGAACATGAATGACGCGGGTTTTGTTGCTTTGTTCTTGCTGCACGAAAATGGTGACTGAACATTTTTTTACTACATTTAATAAGGATTTTAATTCGAATGGAATCAGCTTAATTAATCAGCTTAAGTAATGCTATTTCAACCATTGGGACTTATCCCTTCTCGCGTATATCGTAGCATCAAACAACTACTAATTACAAAGACGCCCAAAGTAAAAATTGATTATACTTATTTTACGAATTGAAGTTCAGAGCCAAACTTCACTTATTTTTTCAGTCACTTATTATTTTGCCTCTTTTCAGATTGTAATTTAAGTTCAGAGCCAACGTCACTTGTTTTTTCAGTCACTTAGCCTCTTTTCAAATCAAAATTTTGGTTCGGAGCCAACGTCACTCGTTTTTTTTAGCCTCTTTTGAGACCGAGGATACAAGGTATTGAGCCCTCAGTCAACTGCCCAAGTAGAGCCGAGTATCACAAAGCGACCCTGACACTCAGTTCAGTGAACTGAGACATAATTTGGGCCTCTACGGTAATTGCAGCGCCCCTGAATTCGGTGAACCGCCGCGCATCATCTAAGTCGTAAGAATTTCCCGTCTTCAGGGCTCCACCTCGCCTTGCCAGAAAAACCTCCACCTTTAATAACTATCTAATATTCTGCTTGTTCCTTCCTTAGTTCCATAGTTAGTCCGTCCGTTACGCTTTTGTCCGAGTTTGCAGTCTCATGGATACCGAATTCCTGAGTGTAACATTAAAAGATCGCTTTTACATGCACTGATATGTTTGACATTTTGTCCGGATAGGTTCAGTTAGGATAGGTTAGGTTAGGTTAAATTAGGTTAGGTTAGGATAGTTTAGGATTGGTTAGGATAGGTTAGGATAGGTTAGGATAGGTTAGGATAGGTTAGGATAGGTTAGGATAGGTTAGGTTAGGATAAGATAGGTTAAGACATGATAGGTTTACAGAAGTTAGGTAATGTTCATGGAAATTTTGTACGGGTCCACCTAGATTTACAATGACACTGTCCGTGGAATTTCCACGGGTCCTGCTAGTAATAATAAAATTTATTGAAATCAACCTAACGCAACGGTTTTATTCATTACAGAGACATGTAAATTCAGGAGCAGTTAGACATAAACAACGAGATTTTCAGCCCTTCGTTAGTCTGGGCGACGATTCGGACACAAGTAGCAAGAGATGAAAACAGCATTTAACACGTTAAGTGCTGCGTGACCCACCGGTGGTCACTTAGGTGATTTTCATAATGCTGCTGACCAACCAGCAGTCACCGACTCAATGTCTTATAAACACTAAATGAAAGCTAAATGAAGGCATGATCCAGTTCATGTCTGCAATTTTCAAAATTTCTTACAACAAATGACTTTAAATTTGAGTTGGATATGGAACTTCAGTTTAACCCGCCGCACTTAACGTGTTAAGATTTATTTAAGTTTTCTAGATTTAAACACTTTATCAAAACTTAGCCAGTGATTTTGGCAGTGATGGCTGTTTCACCATAGTGAAGCAATTTAAACGGTGTTTTTAAAATTGTGGAAAAGAGTATTGATTCAATATCCATGTAGCCGCACTGCTTCTTACTTTCCTTTAAGTTTGTATTGCTTGAGACAATCAGCTAAATGCATTCTGAGAAGTGCGCTTAATCGCAAAGAATAATAAACATTCCGAATGACAATTTCTTTGGCGACCTTCACATGAAAATCAAATTCAACATTTTTGAGTGTTGTTAATTTCGTCAATGACAAACAAATGAAATTCGTAAATTCAGAGTGGGTTCGACAACAACGAACTTTGGAAAAGTCTGCATCGATATTTGAATCATAAAAATTCAATTGATTCAGAGCGTTTTCGACTACGACGCAATTTCAAAAAAGTCTGCACCAGCGTTTGAATTACACCCAGTAAATTGCCGTCATCGGTTGCAAGTAACAACGCCGCAGCTACACGACGCCGTTACTCGGTAAACCACCGCCAGAAACAAAGGAGAGCCAAGTTTAACCATCACACGGAGAGCATTTAAAGAAGCCTGCATTGGAAATTTTAATTTCATGTTAATGCTTTCAAATCCATGAGAAATCGATTGGGGAAGCGATTACTAGTAAGTTTTTTAAATGATTTCGTGAATGAAATTTCTGCTTTTCAATAGATACAACTTGTATTTTTAGACATCAGATTTACATTGTTTGAAAAATACACCGTACGTTGTAAGACGGGTGAAACGTAAGCCAAATAAATTATTGAATTTTTGCCATTAGAGTTACCTTATACGACTAATCAAATATACGTCACTTGAATTATTGATTCTTTGCTTTGTAGTAGGAAATTTAACATGTTTGCTGCCATTCGCAGTCTGACCCAAACAACACTATATGCTACACCTGTAAAAAGTATAAACCTTTGTTCAACGGTCGCACGCGACTAAGTCTTCATGTCACAACTCCCCAATGAAAAAACAATCGTTATTTAAATGAGCATTAGTTTTAATGAATCAATGCGACTTTACTGCATTGTACGTTTAATCCGGTGACAAAATAATCATCATATCGGTGAAACAACCGTTATTTAGATGAGCATTAGTTGTAGTGTGGCGATACAACTTGTATTTACAGCACTGTATTTTACGTTACCGCATTTTACTTTACTGTATTTACTGTATTGACTCTACATATATATACTACTTTACTGGAGGGCGTAATTAATCCAGCCTCCACGTGTGAGCCGGAGCGCCGTGTGACCTGATCATAAAGGAATATATTAAAGCTCTTGGAAGCGGTGACCGCCGGGGGCGCGTTTACGCGTCTGCGTCCTGCATCTTCTTGGAACTGGGGGCCCCTCGCTGCTGGTGTTGCGGCTGTATGCTGCTGCTGCTGGTGTTGTTGCAGTTGTATGCTGTTGCTGATGTTGTTGCAGCTGTATGCTGCTGATGTTACAGCTGCTACTGCTGCTGTTGTTGCAGCTGCGGCTGATGCTGCTGCAGCTCTAGGAGCCTGTTATTGTTGGAGTCTTTGTTGCTGAGGAGCCTTCATTCTGTTTTTGATTCATGGGCCTACTACTGTTGAAGTCTTTGTATCGTACTGTTCTTGTTACAGAGATCTTTGTTTCATTGCTGTTTTTGATGCATGGTCTGTTAGATGACGAGGTCTGCTGGTGCTTGCGAAGATCGGGGCTGCTGTTGACGTTAAAATCTGGTGAGAACGAAGAAGTCTACAACGACTGAAGAAATTTGTTGCTGCTGTAAATTCTGTAGAGTGCTGTTACTGTCGAAGAGTTCAGCTGTTACTGAGAATATTTGTTGCGGTTGATGCTGTAGAAGGCGATTCTGAATGCTATTCGTATAGGATTATGTAGGGAACTGTGTGCAACCCAGTTTCATTGCCATTACTAGAGTGTTTAAAAAACTTCGTATAAGAACTCCCCACTCTAACAGGCAAAATCTCATTTGTACTATTCCTAGCTGTCAAACTGCTTCTATTGCAAACGGAAAACTGATACATGAATGTTTCGACTCGAGTAAATGATAAATGCATGTAACGACTCGATTTTGCTAAATGAAGCATGTTGCAGTAATTATTTTTAGAGGTGCAAAATGGCTCATTTTATTTCTTAACGCTTCCGAACTTAGTTGCACTCGATGTTCAATGAGGAGAGATTTTCAGACGTAAATGCTAGCTCGGTAACTGGACAATTTTTTGCGTTTGTGAAAAAATCATTGACATGTCATGAAGTATATGGAACAAGAGAGCAACTTTTGACTACGACTTAACCAACTTTACAATGGAATCTTACAGCAAACATTAATGACAGAATAAATTCTTGTCATGCAAAGTATTTTCCACCCTGGTTCACTAAAAAGATTTTTCTTTTTGATGCATGACACATTAGTGTACAAGTGACAGTGCTTGATGTGGTAGCCATTGCAAATTTTATATGACTTTCTTTATGCAGTCTGCACGTACTCAGAGCAAGTACACAAACTCATTATGTGCTCATGTACTGCTCATGTGCTTGCAAAGTACTCACAGTGAAACCATGAATCCTTGCTATGTTCTTTCAAAGTACTCACAGTGAAAAGTCAAACTGACCATGCACTCATCCACTGATCACGTGCTCACGGAGTACTCACAACGAATGCATAAGCTGATGGTATACACACGTGCATGGAAATATCTGATTCTTTTATACTTGACACACAGAATTTTCCAAAAAACGAATTTGTAAAATACTACTTTTTCCTCTAGGGAATGAGACGAGAATGCTTCAAATGCTTTTTTCAGGTTAGAGGTAAAAACGCAGATATCTTGCAATCAATGGACAAAACTGGTGATATACAAATGTGGGTGAAGGAAACTTTGAACGCGATTTTTTTATCACATGTCAAGCAACGAAGAGAATAATGCCAAGTATCTTTTTCATGAAACAGTAGTCTTAAAATCCTACAACTTAAAAAAGGCAAGAAAATAATCATTATTTTCACGGCCGCTCTGTCATGAGGTTCAATTTGAGTACCACTCGTATGCTCGAGTACTTGTGTACCCCTCGAGTTCTTCAGTACCACTCGTATAATCGCGTACCCCTCGAGTTCTTGAGTATCTCTCGAGTTCTTGAGTACCACTCGTGTACTCGCGTACCCCTCGATTTTTTGAGCACACCTCGTATTCTCAAGTACCACTCGCGTACCACAATACAACTTGAAGTAATGTTGCGCTCCTGAGTCCATAATTTCCAAGCGACATCCCATCACGTGATTTTCCTGTAACCTTTGGTTTTTTCTCTCTGGGAACTGGTTTTGATGACAAATATCGTTCGCTGTCTCGAGCCCTCAGGAGAAAGGCAGGGCAGTGACCAGATGAACTCAATGCGATATCTCGATAAAATGTTACTTCAAGACCTTTTGCTTTGTTCGCTTGGAAGAAATCAAAACGTTAATTAATTCTGCAAAATCAGGTGGGAGCAGGTATAATGACTCATTTGTTCAGGACTCGCTTGTTCACGGCAGCAATGACAGGGAAGTATTGACTAACTTGTTCAGGGAAAGTAGAGTTGAAACAAACCAAAAATTGGTCTTTATATTGGAGAGGAAACTCCATCTGATATGGATATGTACATCAGCTGATGAAACAGGGGACTGCAACTGTTATACTGTCAGTTACAGTAGACGGGACTGTAACGGGTATACTGTCAGTTACAGTATACGGGACTGTGAAGGGTTTAATTTCAGTAACAGTAGACGGTGCTGTAACAGTTAACCTTCCTTTCAACAGTAATGCGTTGATTAAATTATTTTATGATCTTTTGTTACTAATCAAGCTAAAGTAAGTGGGAAACACTGTCCAGTACCGCACTGAGAATAGCTAGGCCCCAGTGTTTTGAAGTGTACATCAGAAATTCAAGAAATAATTTTCGATAGTGAGTTGTAAAATATCAAATTGACAGTGCACTTAATAGACAGCAGGGAGCTGGTACATCTATTGCGGTCACCATTATTGCTATGTCCTGGAAGATTTTATATTGGGTTGGATTTCATTATTTCAGTTTAAAGCTTCAGTTTACCTTTTGGATTCATCAAACGAGCTTCATCTGGAATGTGCCAAGTAGACTCAACCAAATGATTACGCGGAGTTATTTTGCATGACAGCAATTAAGTTTCTTCCATGACTAAAACTTAGAGTTCATCTTACGACGAAAATTTAAACTTCTGTAGGTATTTTATGCCTAATTACGCACATTGGAAAAACGGAACGTGTTCAATTTGAATCGTCCAATCAAAACTAGAATCTTAAGAGAAACGCAACTTTTTAAGAGGATTTGAACATTATTTAAAAAGTCTACGGTTTAAAAGAACAAGGTTTCATTAACTTTACAACGCGTCCAAGCTCACGGGTTTACTTCTATGGATTTTTCTGCTTATTTTAATAGGTTAGAATAGAGGCCAGTTCAAAAATCTGAGGGGATAAACTGCGTATATGTTGAAAATAAAGACATGAGAATATTTGATGGATGTAAAATATTGAGATTCAGTGTTGTTTGTAACCGTTGACGAATTGTGGAGAAAGAGCTTAGCTTAGTAGTCGAATAAAAAACTGCACGATGCATTTGTATGATAAAAAATAAACAATGATTTAAAGTAAACTGGTAAACAATAAGTTAAAGGGGATAAATAAAGTTTTCCAGTTTCTTGAAATTAAATGATAAATCTTACTCGCACAGG
Organism: Morinoia aosen; assembly: GCA_030386875.1. Taxonomy (NCBI): domain Eukaryota; kingdom Metazoa; phylum Arthropoda; class Malacostraca; order Amphipoda; family Talitridae; genus Morinoia; species Morinoia aosen. Next base: position 65,301,197 of record CM059570.1, on the reverse strand, counting down.
GTTGAACCCGATTGATTATTGTAGGAGCGGAAAAAAATTGTGAATCAATTTCGAATTTTTAGTTTTGTGAAAATAAAGAAGGACGATGTATCAACATTTATCTCTTTATGTAAATCTTTAGAAATCTCAATAGGAGGTTTATGACGAACAAGTATAGGTTGTTTGCTTGGTCTCTGCGTCCAGTTTGGTCGCAAAGAATGATTAGTGAACGAATACCGGAACGAAAAACGAAAAGTGAACGAATACCGGAACAAAAAACGAAAAATAAACGAATACCGGAACACTACATAATGAGTGCAATGTTTTGTTCTGAAATTGTAATGCTTTTATATTGGTTGAATTCCATTCGAAAGCTTCGTTCACATAAAAACTGAGAAACGAAAGAGATCAAAGCAGGTCATTCAAAAAAAAAGTTATATGAATTAATGATTAGTTTTATTCAAATCTAAAGCAATTATTTTTGAGGGTATAAACACGCAAGTTGGTGAATCAATTTGCTTAATATGTTTTGAATGCTATAGTTGAAGCTTTATGTTAATCGTCTGTAAGAGAAGGTGGAGAATTTTGATATTAAAAATAGTGCACCCAGTTGTTTATTCGCATTTTGAGCGAGAAATCTGCATTAAAATATAACTACATCATTTGAGAGGGCGTCACCATCTCATTCTCTCACTCCGGAGGCACTCTAACCACATGGTAAAATAAAGAACTTTGGAATAACTACTCTAGTAATTAAAACACAGAACCAAGAACCACAAATGTGAGCTATTTAAATCTCGTGGACAAATATTGTATCCGCACAGTTAAAAATGAAGGAATGATTTTTAATTCAAACTAATAAATCATGCGGGAAACAATTTTCAAAAGTTGCCTTATTTATGCATGTTCATTTTTTGTTCGGTTCTTTCATTTTTGTTTTAGGATTACGTCCGAATCAGTTTTTCAATACGAACTAATCAATCACATAAACACTACAATTCTGAAAAAGATATCTGCTGTAATTGAGTAACGCAATTTTTAAGTCAACAAACCAATCTCAGTGAATTACAATCCAAACAAAAATATTCGTAGTAATTGACTAACGTAATTTTTCAGGCAACTAATCAATCTAAAGGAATTTAGAAAATTTTTTGAGTTATTGTGTTGTATTCAGCGTGCGAAGAACGAGGATTTGCGTTGAATAAACACTTAACAAACAATGCAGCGTAGACCAAAACGTCGGCTAATCAACTGACAATTTAAACAATTTTTAACAATTTATTTACCACAAGCAATACCGTATTGGATTGTTTCTTAAAACTAGTTCAGTGGACTATTTATCACATGTAAAAGGTTCGATCCCTCATGATAGCTAGACTCTTCAAGGAAGAGCGGCATCGAAAGAAAGCATGTCTTCGATTTTCGTGAAACGCTGTTAACAATTCCTGAGAGTTAGGATCCTTCAAAAAGCAATGAAGCGCATTACAGGAAGCAAGCTTTGAACATTTCCACGATTGGAATCTTTCTATTGTACTTATTCACGTGGGAGTGGCATCAATGAGTCAACTACGACAGGTTAAAAATACGAAGAAATGTTCAGAGTTTAGTCAAAGTCGAACGCAGTAAATTTTCCCGCATGATGATCCGAATTTGGGTTGTGTCATGGTCAATGTCAAGACAAAAATTTACCTGAATGCTTTTTTTGTCGGGATTTGTGTCTGAAATCTTAGGGGTGAACTACTAGCTGCGTAGACATTTGCAACCAATAATTCGAGAGGCAGTTCGAAAGAACGATCGACCAAAAATGTATTCACTATATTAAAATAATTTCCGAGCAGAAGGATCAAATAATATTAAATGCAATTTTTACTTTATTAGTGAAAACTTTCTTAAATGACGTTCCTTCAGTCGCTTAAGATGCCACATGCACATGCACATGCACATGTACATGCACATGCACATGCACATGTACATGCACATAGACATGCACATGCACACGCTCGTGTGTGTTCAAATGACTTTCAGGAAAAAGCTGGCATGTTGAGGAGCAAAACTGAAAAATTCTACTGCTTCAATTAACTAACAGCTTACATTACATACAGCTTTTGACTGGAAATCTAATTGAAGGAACATTACGTGTGATTTTCAATGATACCAATTTGTTAATCTCACTTTTATACAGATAAATTAAAATTGAAAATAATTTTTCATAGCACAGTCATACACTTCATAAGTTGCGCTGACAACCTACCTCAAGCAACAAGAATAGCTGTAATAAAGATTCCTCCAATCAACTATTTATTTCCCAAAATATGTATGTAACTCGGCAGCGTTCAACGATGCCGCTCCCAACATCTGTCTCTATCATAAAGCGTTTTCGCCCCAAACGTCCCAAACCCTACACTTGAAATATTAGCTCATTTTTTCCTCTCCTTGACACCGCAGGCAACCGCATAGTGCGTAGCTACGCCTCCATTTTCTACACGCGTAAACGTACGAGAATGAATGACGTGACTGCCCAAGCTGTCGTACTTGTGGTCCCGTCAATGGGAGCACTATGAGCGCACAGGGCTGCCAGACGCGCTAGTTTTTATAAAAGGCCGCGTTGGCAGTTCCCGCGCTCAGTTAACAGGATCTTTTCATAGGTATCGTAAAGTCTTTCGCTAGAAGCCTGTACGTGCTCTTGCTGCTGTCATCCGTTCGTTGTTCGCCCTGGCGGCAAATGCGTAACTTTTCTTCACTGCGGTACTCAAAGAAAGGAAACAAGAGAACCTAATAGAAACTTGATTTTACGCGCACGATATCAGTACTACTCGTAGAACAACCGATTTATTAAAATTATTTACAAAACCTACCATTTTTGGACAAAAAACGGAGAACAAACAGAGTCTCGTCTACCGAAGAGTTACATACGGGAATTATAAAAGTAGCGTTAGGCAGTGGCCATTCTTCGACATTAACGCGATTTGGGATGGCCTTCTGGCTGTCGTTCCTGCTTCTGCTGGTGGCAGGACGTGCCCCTTGCAGGGCGGAGTATTGGAACAGTGACGAGGACTCTGTGAACCATCTGCTCCCCCAGCAGCGACTGCAGCAGGAGGTCGTGTCAACCACTCCGTCCTCTGGCCCAAGGGAGTTCCAGAACGGCACGCTCTCCCCTGAGGATTCCTTTGCATTGTGAGTACCCGCACACTCGCCATAATTTCCTTGACTGGGAAAAATTTTCTTGACTGGGAATAATTTTATTGACTGGGATCGATTTTCTAGACTGAGGATAAGTTTTCATTGATTGGGGATAACGTAGAGATAAACAAGTGAGTCATTACTGATTCCCTCTTCATTAGCATAATTAATCAGCGTTTCGATTAGATTATATTGCATTGTGAGTACCCGCAGACGCTTGATAATTTTCTAGACGGAGATAGTACTCGCGTCTGGGGATAATTATATGCAATTATCCATCAGTTTACGCCGCTGCAATTTTCCAACTAGTGAGTTCTTCGTAATCGATTTGGCTACGTAACTAACACAAGTTAATTTGGAAGAGCTTACGAAGAAAATTTGACCGCTGCGATGATGTAAATGATACAAACATTTAGCCGAGAACCTTAGAAGCTTTGTGCGATGCAGGCCGTAATTTTTTTTTTGCATCCACGTGTGTTTCGCTTGAGAAAGTTTTAACATTCCCGTGTGTTTCGCTTCAGAAAATTTTGTGTTATATATTGTTAGATCACAGGTTGTGCGTTCAATGAGCGGTTACACCGAGCTACAGATTTTCTTGTCTTCGGATAGGAGGTTTAGAGCTTTTTACTGAACCACAGAAATTTGTTTTTTTTTCAGTTCTGTGCAAAATTGAAGACACCTCAGCCATATTTGTTGCACTATATAATTTAAAATGTATTAAAGTACTTGAATTTAAATATATTACTTAAATTTTAGGTTTTTGTTCTCCCGAAAACTCACGTGCATATCTAATTATTTCTCTAGAAAAGCGCAATTTTGATTCATCCTTGTCTCCCTTCACACGCACAATTGTGATGAGCTTGAAATCTACGCTATTGTGTGTTGTAGAAATTCATAATAAAATTCATAGGAAAAAATTCAATTATTATATTATTATATTTCTCGGAGATAATACTCCAAGAAATAAACACTAAAGACGAACATGTAATATGGTAACCATATTTTCTCAATAATTAAGCATTGGCCAATAATAAGAAATTATAACAATTCTTCATTTGCTCGCTATGTCATTTTCATGCTGATGTGTTGTTCCCTTAGACGTTCCTTTCTCGTACGCAACATGGCAGAGCGCGGTGCGTGCACGCAACTGAGCACGTTGACTACGTAGCGGTACACATGTCTACCTCTAGGTGTTTTGTTCGGTTACGCATTGGCATAAATGCCTAGCATTTCAATTAATCATAATACTTTTCGAAATGGGTTTTAAAGTTCAAGGTAAAATATTACCAGTCAAATATATTTTTCGCGTTTTTTTGAAAAGATAGTTTTATTTTCCGAGCTGTAAAATCGGTTCCTCGATTCTGCTACTTACGACCTAACATTACCAACCGTAGTAACCCCACAAACGTAGTCAACGCGTTGATATGTGTATGCACAGAATGTTCTCTGTAAATTTTATGGTTCTTATAATTCTTGTATGGAATGGATTATCACGTTAGAGATACATGATACTCACTATTTTTGAGGCCAGTTCCGGTTTAGCCTTCGGGTACCTTACTTATATTATTTATTCACTTCGAAGTTTTAAGTCAAAACAACATTACTGAACAAATTCAACGTACACTGAACATTTTTTTAAAGTAATAATCTTACAAAATGCTCTTGCATTTACGTGAAATGCAGACCGGGAATTCTCCTCTTATTCGCAGCCACATTTAAATTGGAAAATAAGAACAATGGTGCCCCTTTATTTTAGTAAACTGGAGCAAGGAGCGGACGTACGGCAAATCTGATGATATGGCTTTATAATCTTCCCATAATTGTCTTGTCAACGACTACTTCATAAGTTTAGTATGCCATGAAGAGAGTCTTCTCATCATGGATTAGTTTTCAAAACAGATGTCATTTTGTTTATGTGCCATTAGCATTCGCGTAATTCCAAATACATTATATGCACGTAGCTTGTTCTTTTACTTTTTGTTTGAACTAAGCATTCAAGTTTGGAATTGCACTTAAATGATTCGTCCAACTGATATGTTTAAAATAAATTTGAGTTTCCTACAGATTTTTATCCTTATTTAAACTCTCTATTTGTAATTATCCTTACTTAAATCAATCCAATCATATTTTATAATAATATTTAAGTCTACTTTTGCTGTTTCCGAAAGAATTACTACCTTCAAATGGGAAAATTCATACTGCAGGACCTATAGTAAACAAAAGTTATATTGTAAATATTGTTGTATTAACACCAAGTAAATACAACTTTAACACTCCCGAGATCTCGGACAGATTTGAGTGAAGATACTTATACCAATCTTCTTATGATGAATGTGCATAAGTACTTCCTAAAGAGGTAATCACTATCAAAAGCAAGTGGATAATTTATAATTAAAAACTGAGTTCATAACGTCACAATTTTGAAAACTAGATAAATTTTGGAGAGAATACAATAACCAACACGTCACAATTATGGATAAGAATTAGTGTAAGGTCGTAAATATGTGATCTAAATCAATACACACTGCAAAACAGCGGTGAATAATGTAATTACGTAAAATGATAATCTTAATTATTCATACATCAACATTACTCGAACTCACATAGCTCAAAGATAAGTAATAGCAGAAATACGTATAAATTTTATCAGTACTGTTAGCTTACCCATATTAAATTATAGTTTGATTAAATGATTTGTGTATGGAAGCTAAAATTCCAAATTCGACATGAAACATTTGAGCTGGATCTAATTTATATAGTTAGTTTCATTATCCTCAGCACTTTAGGCACTTTGCAACTACTGCAATAATAATTTGCCCGTAATGTTGGTTGATTTCACGCCATAATCACGGATGTGTGGCGACTATTAATTTTTACGCGTTTGGGACAAAATAATTTTGCATTTCGCTCCTCTGCATGATTTTTAGAAAGGGTACACGTTGACATCTACGTGAACCTGCTGTTGGCGTACTTATTTTCCTCCCGCGAACCAACACGAGCGTTGAAAATGAAAACTTGCAGTGATTTTCATCACTTCATTTAGCGACGGTCAACAACACTCGCTTAATTAAACAGAGTGTGCTCAGAGATAAATTACTGCTCTTGACGCTGGCTTTTGAAGTTCCGTTTTTGAAGTTCAAACGGACATCGGCACAAGCACGTGCCCTCTTCCTAGAACATTTATGGTCACCCACAACAGCAACCTTTAAATGCTCGCTCAGAGACAAGCTATTTAAAAACAAGTCTTTATAACGTCGGCGGAGCATTAATTGAAGTCCACCTTGTGCATGTCGTCACTCCGCAACACGTCACACAACAGGGGCTTGTGTTGGAGCTCTTGTCCTCCCTCTCATGAGCTTCGTCTGGGACTCTCCAGAAGAGTCTGTGCAGGCGATGCTAAAACGAAACCTTGCTTGTGCTCTCATGCAGTTCAGCCGGTCTTTGTGCCTTTCCTAACAGGGAATGTTTGCTTACATCCAGACGTGGCAGCAAGAGAATTCCATTTTTATTTGGATTGTGAGAAGACTGAGCTACGATCTTTTTAAATTCTCTTGAAAATTTGAAAAAAAACCTTGCTTGTGTTCACAAAGAGTCAAGCCGATCTTTGTGCCTTTCCTAACAGGGAACGTTTGCTTTCATCCTGACGTGGCAGCAAGAGAATTCCATTTTAATTTGGATTGTGAAAAGACTGATCTATGATATTTTTAAATTCTTTTCAAAGTTGACCATTTTATTTCATTTACTGAAGTGATTCCTCAATTGAATGTTAGTTACTTATATATTAATTGACTTTGGTGTGGAAATTAATCGCTTGAAACTCTAAATCTCAGCTCTACTTTTCCAAGCTTGAGTCAAAGATTTGTTTCTGTATTTTACGAGGCAATTATGCGCAAGGATATTTTTGTTGTCAGCAATTATACAAACCATTTTTAGTAAAGAAATGAGTAACCTTAAGAATAAATTTTAGGAAATTTCGATAGTTTCAAGAGGTAATTATTTTGAAATGCACACATTCTCAGACTTTGTGTTTACATTTCTGATATGTTCTTGCATTCAGTGTTCCATCCATTGGGAGAATAGTACAAGTGTCAACATTTTTGACAGTTTTCCCGCGTCAAACGAAAATAAAGAGAAATTTTGGTTAATTTGACCATGACGCCTGAAGTGGAGGAGTCGAAAATTTCCCTTTGCCCTTCAACCCTGAAGTAACAGTCATGCCTTTCATTCAATCTACTCAAATGGCTTTATTCTTTATTCTAAATTAGGCTGATATTAAAAAATTTAAAATCAAAATTAGTCATGCATCTCATTCATTCAAGTCAATTGGCTTTATTCTCTATTTTAAATTAGGCTGATATCAAACAATTTGAAATAAAAATTGGTCTAACATCTCATTCAATCTAATCAATTGAAATCATTCTTAATTTTAAACTGGGATGATATTGAATAATTTTAAATCGATATTAATCATGCATCTCATTCAATCTAATCAACTGGCTTTATTCATTGTTTTAAATTGGGCTGATATTGAACAATTTTCTACAATGATTATCATTCTGTGTTCTGAATGTTTAATGACAGAAATTATAATGAGAAAAAAAACAACTATTCATGTACGAACATATTCTCTTAATGAATATGAACTTAATACGTCTTACGAAGATTTTTTCCATCATTTTCCCTCAAAAAATGTTTCAATGAATATAGAGGCGTTCATATTATATAAATATACTCTTCATTCGAATTTGAAAGCTACGTTTTAGTAAGATTTTTTCCATACTTTTTCACTATACCAAATTTTGTTGGATATTTAGAGCATAGTCATATAAATTTTTTTCAAAAACTCAATTAAAAACTTTAATAAATTATTTAAATTACCTTGTGTCTTAAAAGTAACTTTTGAGGTAAAATGGGTTACAACATAGGGGATACCTCATTACTTCACCGACTGCTAATTTTATTATTGAATTACCATTCATTTATGTCAGTTTTAAGTCATTCCATACAGATAAATAAAGCCTGAAGCTATTTTGAGCTGAGCTAATCCCTCACCAGCAGGGCGTGTAAAGCTAAATTAGTCAAGTGAGGTCACTAGAGATTACCACAGCCCTGACAAAAGTCATAAATTAAAGAAGGAAATATAATCTCCATTGGCCGTGAACGGAGAAAATATCATGTTGAGAGGTCGTTAATGAAGGATACGCGATGTTGAGTGGTCGTCAACGGAGAAAATATCATGTTGAGAGGTCGTTAATGAAGGATACGCGATGTTGAGTGGTCGTCAACGGAGAAAATATCATGTTGAGAGGTCGTTAATGAAGGATACGCGATGTTGAGTGGTCGTCAACGAAGAAAATATCATGTTGAGCGGTCGTTAATGAAGGATACGCGATGTTGAGTAGTCGTCATCGAAGAAAATATCATGTTGAGCGGTCGTTAATGAAGGATACGCGATGTTGAGTGGTCGTCAACGAAGAAAATATCATGTTGAGCGGTCGTTAATGAAGGATACGCGATGTTGAGTGGTCGTCAACGGAGAAAATATCATGTTGAGCGGTCGTTAACGAAGGATACGCGATGTTGAGTGGTCGTCAACGGAGAAAATATCATGTTGAGCGGGCGTTAACGAAGGATACGCAATGTTGAGTGGTCGTCAACGGAGAAAGTATCATGTTGAGTGGTCGTTAACGATGGATACACGATGTTGAGTGGTCGTCAACTTAGGAAATAGAACTTTGGGCGGTTGTTAACGACGGATAAACAACGCAGAATGGTCGTCAATCACCGAAATATAATGATGAATTGTCATCAACGAAGGATACACGATGTTCAACTGTCGTTACCGAGGAAAATATAATGATGAGTGGTCGTAATGGACGTTAAGGAAGGTAAACTAACTTTGAGCTGTTTTTAACGAAGGATATACAACGTTGAATGGTCGATATCGAAAGCAGTGCCAAACACTGTAATATAAAGTAAGGTGACCGCACCATGTCACCACAATGACCAGAGAGCAGCAGGGCGCTATCTGGCTCACCAGAAGGGGGCTGAGGGGACAACAGACCGGGCTGTGTCGTACGGGTCATGCGGCACGAACTGGGTACTTGTTGAGGCGCGTTGTGAGGCAGCAGTGCTTGTGTTGTGAGGCAGCAGTGCTTGTGTTGAGAGGCAGTAGTGCTTGTGTTGTGAGGCAGTAGTGCTTGTGTTGTGAGGCAGTAGTGCTTGTGTTGTGAGGCAGTAGTGCTTGTGTTGTGTGGCAGCAGTGCTTGTGTTGTGTGGCAGCAGTGTTTGCGTTGTGAGGCAGCAGTGCTTGTGTTGTGTGGCAGCAGTGCTTGTGTGGTGTGGCAGCAGTGCTTGCGTTGTGAGGCAGCAGTGCTTGTGTTGTGTGGCAGCAGTGCTTGTGTTGTGTGGCAGCAGTGCTTGCGTTGTGAGGCAGCAGTGCTTGTGTTGTGTGGCAGCAGTGCTTGTGTTGTGTGGCAGCAGTGCTGACGTTGTGTGGCAGCAGTGCTTGTGTTGTGAGGCAGTAGTGCTTGTGTTGTGAGGCAGCAGTGCTTGTGTTGTGAGGCAGTAGTGCTTGCGTTGTGAGGCAGCGGTGCTTGTGTTGTGTGACAGCAGTGCTTGCGTTGTGAGGCAGCAGTACTTGTGTTGTGTGGCAGCAGTGTTTGTGTTGTGTAGCAGCAGTGCTTGCGTTGTGTGGCAGCAGTGCTTGCGTTGTGAGGCAGCAGTGCTTGTGTTGTGTGGCAGCAGTGCTTGTGTTGTGTGGCAGCAGTGCTGACGTTGTGTGGCAGCAGTGCTTGTGTTGTGAGGCAGTAGTGCTTGTGTTGTGAGGCAGCAGTGCTTGTGTTGTGAGGCAGTAGTGCTTGCGTTGTGAGGCAGCGGTGCTTGTGTTGTGTGACAGCAGTGCTTGCGTTGTGAGGCAGCAGTGCTTGTGTTGTGTGGCAGCAGTGCTTGTGTTGTGTAGCAGCAGTGCTTGCGTTGTGTGGCAGCAGTGCTTGCGTTGTGAGGCAGCAGTGCTTGTGTTGTGAGGCAGTAGTGCTTGTGTTGTGAGGCAGCAGTGCTTGCGTTGTGAGGCAGCAGTGCTTGCGTTGTGGGGCAGCAGTGCTTGCATTGTGAGGCAGCAATGCTTGAGTTGAGGCATGCAGTGAGGCAGCAATGCTTGCGTTGAGGCCTGCAGTGAGGCAGCAATGCTTGTGTTGAGGCATGCAGTGAGGCAGCAATGCTTGCGTTGAGGCATGCAGTGAGGCAGCAATGCTTGCGTTGAGGCATGCAGTGAGGCAGCAATGCTTGCGTTGAGGCATGCAGTGAGGCAGCAATTCTTGCGTTGAGGCATGCAATGAGGCAGCAATGCTTGCGTTGAGGCATGCAGGGAGGCAGCAATGCTTGCGTTGAGGCATGCAGTGAGACAGCAGTGCTTGTGTTGAGGCATGCAGTGAGGCATCAATGCTTGTGTTGAAGCATGCAGTGAGGCAGCAATGCTTGCGTTGAGGCATGCAGTGAGGCAGCAATGCTTGCGTTGAGGCATGCAGTGAGGCAGCAATGCTTGTGTTGAGGCATGCAGTGAGGCAGAAATGCTTGTGTTGAGGCATGCAGTGAGGCAGCAATGCTTGCGTTGAGGCATGCATTGAGGCAGCAATGCTTGTGTTGAGGCATGCAGTGAGGCAGCAGTGCTTGTGTTGAGGCATGCAGTGAGGCAGCAGTGCTTGCGTTGAGGCATGCAGTGAGGCAGCAATAACGAAGTTGCGGCCATATTCTGCTCACAAAACACTGGCGCCAAACGATGCCCCAAGCAAGAGCCTGCGTTGGCACTTCAAGAATTGAGGTCACTAGCATCAGACAGACTAGCATCACTTTTATGACGCTCTGCTCAGCTGTCAGACTTGTAACTTTTCCCCATTCGTTATCCACATGCCCTGAAAGTATCAAAGATGGAAGGAACAGCATGGACTACTGACCGATCTTTAGGTGTTTCGTCGGACACTTGTAGAATGAATTGCAGATTTGAATAAGTTGCGAATGCAATGCCAATTCCGGGATTTCCCATTTTTGCACTAAAATAGATATTTCTCCCGATGTGCTCGTTGTGACGGTGTTTCACTCGTGCAAGCCTGACTTACTCACGGAGTCGCGTGACTGACTCACGGAGTTGCGTGACTGACTCACGGAGTTGCATGACTGATTCACGGAGCTGCGTGACTGACTCACATTGCATGACTGACTCACTGAGTTGCATGACTGGCTCACGGAGCTGCGTGACTGACTCACGAAGTGGCTTGACTGACTCACGGAACTGCGTGACTAACTCACGGAGTTGCGTGACTAACTCACGTAGTTGCAAGCATGTCCCTTCAGACAGTTCTTCCTGGAACCTTTGCTCTCATATCAATTTTCTTAGAAGTATAATAATAATAATTTGAAAAATTGTGTAGAAACATATCTTTCTTGAAAATTTTCAATAATACTTTTCGGGTAATTACCGAGAAAATTTTACATTGAAGAATCACCGCACGTCACCTCCCATAAAATTTGAAACAATTTAAAACCATTTTAAAACAATTTAAAAATGTAAACAATTTATACAACTTGAACAATTTTAACTAATTTTAACCAATTTTTAAAGAATTTATTTATCACAGGCGATACAGCAGTAGATTGGTTTTTTATTCAAGTACACTGCTTTCCAGCGGGGGAATTGGCTCTTATCTGGCCCTGCCGTCAATCATGTTTTAGCTCAAGAGTGTCCATCAAATTTCATGCCTGCCAGTTGCAGAGCACAACACACATCACGCACCGTGTCTTGGTTCCCACAACTAGATTTCTTCGCACAACCAGTAGGAGTGCTGCGTACTATAGTGCGTCGCACACATATGACGTTTGTTTAAAAACTCAAGTATCGCACGTAAAACCGACACAACAATGAACTCTGTTTGAAGATAACATGCACCTAAATCGTCACGTTCATTTGCTAGAAGTTCTGCTCTAAGTTTAGTCCATAAGAGGCTTGTATTTTTTGTGCGACGAATTCGTCACACTCGGGCGTAAAGGGCTAGGCATGTCAGCCTGCGGCAGACCCGTCGAGGGTGAGATCGGAAACCTCGATACTCAGAGCCTAACTCTGAAGAATTTTCATCGAACGCTATACTTGTACAAGTGAAGGTTTAATGATCCTACTAGAAAATACGTTCAATATTTTTTTTTCTGGGCCTGAATTGAGTACTAATTCAACCAGGTGTACTTAAACCTTCTTGATGTCTTTTTTTTGAAAAATAGGACAAAAATTCCTCGTAGTATATATAAATATTTGGAACCCCTGAGGATAGAAGTAAGTCAGGTTATTACCACTGTTCGTAATGCCATTAACTGGATCTCTACTTAATGACGTTAGCTTGATGCCGGTTGAGCAGAATTTTACTTTAAAAAGGTTGGGATGAGTTCCCTCTTGAGAAGTATGCGCAATATTTTGTCATTAGATGTTTTCCTAAGGATTCAGATTTCCACTTTATCTTAGCAATATAATTCCCAGGAAACCCTCTTCGAACAATTCAATTGCATTCATTATTTAGTTTTTCAATAGTGTTTTTTGTCGATATGAGATTTTGATAATTGAAATAATTTTCTTAAAATCAAGCGACCAATGGGATTATCTAGAAAACTGTACAATCATCTTTTTAGTACAAGAATACTGTCAATATTAACTCGTTGGTACAACGTGAATGATAATCAAACAAAGTTAATGATGGGGGTGATTTTTTTAGGACAGTTCGAGGAATGAGATTTTCAATCTTAAGTCAGTACGGTCAGGTAATTTTGTGGGAAAGAATTAAGGCATTACCAAAAAATAACACATATTTTTGAATAAAATTGCGATTTTTTGGCCATTTTGTAATTAATTGAAGGCTGTAAGAGAGTGAAAACTTAGAAGAAGCCACAATCTAAATTAAAACCAAACACCAATGTGAGCAAAACCTGAGACCTAAAAAAATGAATAATACTTACCTCACAGTACTTCTTTCTCTACTTAAAAATAAAAAACTCCGTCGTTTGTCTCAGTGTCATGCATAAAATTAATAAAATACACTTATTGAAACTCATGTTTAAAAATTCCACATCACTTTGGATGGCCGTGTGTAGCGGCTCTCGGGAAATAGGTTTTGCAATTCAACCCTATCCAATTATTCAAAGTCAATAGAAAAGTCAATAGTAATGGAGGATCTTGAAATTCCTTACAATCCAGTAATTCAAAATTTATTCCAGCTTCTTTAGGGGATGTCCACAAAAAATGTATCCTATGAAAAATGCAAATATGATACCGGAACCACACAACAGTTGCATGGTTCCGTTATCATATATGCATACATCGATCAGTAGATACATTATTTGTGGACACTCTGTATAGAAGTTCCTCGAATTTTTCATTTTGTATTCATCCACTTTTCATTAATATTTTATTTTTCACCAGCTGTTCATAAACATTTCAATTTATTTCACCAGCTGTTAATTAATATTTTATTCTTATCTTCCCAGAAATCGGCGGAGAGCCATCCAGCTGGTGCTGGGTAAGGTGCTGCGTGCGTTAGGTCCAGAGTTTGAGGCCCGACTTCCCCTCGCTCCTACCAACGCTACCCTCACGCCCCTCAACTCTTCCCTCAGGGTAGAGACTGGCACATGTCCGGAGCGCTACAGAGTGAGTGTGTCCACTAGGCTGCTTTATTCCAATCAGGCCTGGCACATATCATCTAGTATTGGTTTTTCAAATGCCTTATTACCAACACCAGGACGTAATGACGGTTATTCCTAGCCACTCGGCCACGGTGACCCACTAACGCTCATTCACTAACTAGTGTACATGACCCGTATAAGATGACGATATTTGAAACTTTCCTTAGATAAATTTTGCAGATGTGGATGACAAACAAATATATACATCCTAAAAGTACCCGCGGCTTGAATAATTATGTATTCTTGTACTTGTGCACTGGTGAAACTCGTATCACAGAAACGGTAACTAAGCATACTCAAGAGCGTCACACACTTACGGACCAAGCAAACAACAACTGTGTATTGTAATCAGTCGTCCATTCCATTTGATGAAAAATTCAATTTTTACATGTATTTCATGAAAATTGTTAGGGCATTGAGAATTGCTTTTTTAGTTACTCAAGCGATGCAGTTTCATATTTTATTCATGGGTATAAATCTATGTTCTGCATGATTTCCTGTGTTGATTATATTCATCCCGATACCTATTCGTGATATAGGTATATTGAAATGCCTATTTTACTTGTAATGATCGCATAACCAATTGCATTTTGGAATTGTAGTTTAATTTCACAAACTAAACGTTGGAAACATGTAATTGGTCAACCTTAACACACACACCTTTAGCGACATCTCAAAAAAGTTTAAATTTAAAGTTAAAGATTGAAGTTGATATATTCGGAAAGTTTGAAGTGAGAAAGAAATCGTTTAAGTACTAATTTTGAAATAAAAAATTAATATTTATTTTTCCTCTAATATTATCGAAGTGGATCTTAATTTGTCCATTATAGCGAATGATAAATAAGGTGCGTCTACGTAGAAACATTCGATAGTGGTCCAATTTTGATCTTATATCTTAAAGTACTCTTGACATAAGCAAGATTTTTATCAGGATGAATATCTTATCAAATGGCCGAGTTACTGAACGTTTGAGTTCAATCTCGCTAAAATAATTTTTTCTATTTTCTTCAAACTTACGAAAAACGTTCCCGTTTTTTCAGTAATGTATTACACTAGGTTAATTAAATATCACCAGCTTGAATATATGTTGAAATGTTATTTTATAATGACGGTAGAACATTGTATTTTCGGGATGCTTTTTTTAGTTACAAGTGAAGCACCAAAATCCGATTAGCACACTGTGAGCATGTCAATACTATTAACAGAACGTGGTCTGAGTGTGTGGTGCGCACCTCGTTGTGACGCATTACCACACACTATGGAGCATTTGTGCCCGATTGTGTTACTATTTTCAGAACCGTACTGATGTTTTGTTTAAAATTTAGTCTATTTTTATTTAAGGGTGCTGAAAAAAACGAATATTTGGAAAAAGTGATACATGAAGGGCATTACAACAAATTGGATTTTAAATATTTCTAAAGATGGTCCACCTTTTTATCGTTGCAATTCAATTATTTTTCTGTATCACTCCTTCCACGTATTTTAAAGCGTACAATAAAATTCTTCCCTTTGGTCACAACATCTGTTCTACCAGTTTATCTGAAGCCATAAGTAGTATTTCTAGAACAAAATTATCATTGGTTTTAAATAATTCGATTTTCTGAGCTTCAAGAAAGTTAGGAGGTGTAGCACCAAATTTTGTAGATAATTCATGTTCTGTAGCACGAATACTTAATGAGACGACAAAACAATCGGTGAAATTCCGAAACATGGATACCTAACGAGACGGCAAAACGATCGGTGAAATTCTGTAACACGGATACCTAACGAGACGGCAAAACGCTCGGTGAAATTCTGTAACACGGATACCTAACGAGACGGTAAAACACGGTGAAATTCTGTAACACGGATACCTAACGAGACGGCAAAACGCTCGGTGAAATTCTGTAACACGGATACCTAACGAGACGGCAAAACGCTCGGTGAAATTCTGTAACACGGATACCTAACGAGACGGCAAAACGCTCGGTGAAATTCTGTAACACGGATATCTAACGAGCCGGTAAAACACGGTGAAATTCTGTAACACGGATACCTAACGAGACGGCAAAACGCTCGGTGAAATTCTGTAACACGGATATCTAACGAGCCGGTAAAACACGGTGAAATTCTGTAACACGGATACCTAACGAGACGGTAAAACACGGTGAAATTCTGTAACACGGATACCTAACGAGACGGTAAAACACGGTGAAATTCTGTAACACGGATACCTAACGAGACGCAAAACATTGCGCGAAATTCCGAAACATGGATACCTAACGAGACTGCAAAATACTGGACGAAATTCTGTAGCACGGATACCTGACGATACGAAAAAACACTGGACGAAAGCTAGAAGTCGGTGACTTACATTTGTAACACGGAAGCCTAGCGAGTCTTTGAGTCTTTGTGTGTTCATGAGTCTTTTTTGTGTGTTCATTAAATGTTGGTGTGCGCAGCGGTGCTCGTCGCAGACATTCTACCCGTCATGCGAGCTGCCACGCAACACTGACGAGCAGATGTGGCACCAACGCTTCACGCTCTTCTTCAACATCTCCTCTGAAATCTCGTCCATCCGACGCAACAACGTATTGAACGCTACTCTGCGTCTCTACAAGCTCAGACTCCCGCTGCCTGAAACGAAAACGTTCATCGTCAAACTCCACGTTTTCACCAAGAGCCTCAAACGCAACAGGGGTATGTGAATTTATTTGTAAATTGTTGCACTCACATTGCAAAATTGAGTAATTTATTTTTTTATAGAAAAAAGTTGCAACTATTTAGTGTTGCTTGACCTGATAAGAATTCAAGTTTTTCAACTCGTAGTTTGCTTCTGAACGAAATATCTCGGCAACAAAAACACATTTTTAAATTTGAAGTACCGTACGAGATTTATACTTGCAGGTTGAGGCTCATGTGACACTCATTTGTTGGAAACTCAAATAAATGCTGATGACTCACCTATTGTAGGAACTTTTACATTTGTTCAAAATGAACACTAGTTTATCACTTAACTACCACGACATGTCGGGGCCCAGCTTTTCTCAACGGTATTTTAGATGCAATAATTTTTCTTGAAATGGAATGCGCTCGCGTTGAACATAAGCAACTATACATAAAATTTAGGATGTAAAAAATTTTCTGAAAACCCTGGGATGTAATCAAGAAATTTCTCTCACCGCTTCTGGGAGCTGCATTCAACTCATGAAAATGTCGTTGTTATCAAATTAATATTAGTACAAACGAGGCAGAAAATTTGTGGGCCACGCTTCACCATTTAACAACCCTTCAATGGTAACTCTAATGACGCCAATACAAATCTTTAACTACAAGAAATCCCAACAGTTCTTAATCTATATTAAGTCCAGCGTTAGAATGTTGATAATTCAATCGCACTGCCAACCAGGTTAACTGTGAAAATAATACTAACGCTGCCCGATCAAATCCTTTAATGAGCGCCGATGAAGTGAAGCCTAGTGGCAGCAAGTTCACATTTAACAAGTGCAAAAAGAAATATTGTATGGGTAATAAAAAAAGGATTGCAAATGTCAGACAATAATTTGCTGAACTAGCATTACTCGGCGTGAAGCGGCTGCATCGATGTATTTGAGTTTATTTATATCTACAAAAAATATTTTATATTCGCAAAAAATATTTTACCAATACTAAAATATTCTACTCATTCAAAAAATATTTTATATACGTAAAAAACATTTACTATAAATGAAAATGTTTCCCTGCAAATAAATTTGAATTATGATATCAAATTTTAAATTTAAATTTTGTGTTGGTAATAAATATTATACCTATACGTAAAATATTTTAAATGAGTGAAAAGTATTTTACTTGTCAAAAAATTTGATTCATGACACTGAATTTAATTCTTGAGGAGATAAAAAATATAATATCTCTACAAAAACATTTTATAAAGCGAATAATAATTTACTTACAAAGAATTTCTATTCCTGATATTGAATTTAATATTTTTGCAGATAAAAAACATCATACATCTTCTACAAAATATTGTGAAAATACTTTTTAAAATTATTTTACAATAACTAAGCTAAATACTGAAGAAGCAACTTCTAACGTTAATGGACAACTTTACAGAGCGGAGCCGCACAGCAGTGTCGACTCGGCTGTCGAGCGACTACGAAGGCTGGGTGTTCCTGAACGTGGCTATGCTCGTGCCGCGCCTGAAGAGCAGTGCGAACCACGGATTCAAAATCTCCATACAGAACGAGAGGAACGTGCCCTGGAACATCCCCAACTTCTTCGTGAAAATGGACTGCAAGGCTTCCAATGATAGTGAGTCTCGGCGGCAACGCGCGTGTTTAGGGGAAAATATCGCACGAAAAAGCCCAAAAATTGTTGATTTTATATTGGATTCATTTAAGTGAGTCTCTCCCAACGCAAGTATTTTTGAGGAAATAGCACAGGACGAAGACAAAAATGATTACGCTTGTATTGGATTCATTGAGTTCTAACGGCAAACGCACCTTTATTGGGAAAATAAAACACGAAAAAAAATTTATTGAACTTCTATTGATTCATTGAGTCTCAGTCAACGCGCATATTTATGCGATAATAACACACGAAAAATGAACCGAAAAACTTTTCTTGGATTGTATTAAGGTAAAAAATTGGTACAATGAAGATAATTTAAGTAAAAGTTTTTTATTAAAAAATATTAACTAAAAAGGTGAATTCGTTTGAAGGGTTATATTTATATTATTACGATAAATACATGAATGGTTACAGAAAGGCGTAGAGTGTTAGCCAGTAGCGTCACTTGAGCTATCCTGATCCCAGAAATTCTGTTGCTTCATAAAAAACACCCTTCGATATATGCCAGCTATGGCCAGTGTCTTTACTTATTGAAAAATAGGATTTTGTGCATATAAATAATCAAATAATCCTCGAAATTATGAAAATTATTGTACTCATTTTACTGATCGATGCATTTATGAAAAATTATCATAAGTATTTGCCGTAATATAAGCATTTGCCACAAGTATTGATTGTCGTGTTTTCCTCCTCAGGTCTGATCCCACTGCCTTTTGAAGTGCAACTTGACGATAACACTCAGCGGTACCCTGCTCTCAACATTCGGTCTGGCACACAGGAGGCAGAAACCGATAACGACTATCTTCAAGGGTACGAAAACCTCCTCGGCCATGGTTCATCTTTCTCTCTGTCCCACAATTTATCTCCTCCGTACCACCGCAGGGGTCACCAAGCCCCTCACGAGGCCAACCACCATCACGGGATCGGAGACTCTTTCAGTTCCAGGCACATCGATAGGATCCAGAGGCTCCAGCAACAAAACTTTGATCAATGGCTCAACCCGCACCTGTATGAATCAGGGAATTCTCCCAGTGTTAGTGATAACGGTAATTATGACGGTCATCATCAGGTGATGAGTGGTTCCAGTGACTACGAGGATGTTGGGCAAAATGAAAATGATCAACCGTACCGAGGTGAAAGTGACGGGACTTATCAGGACACTTGGAGGTCTGGAGAGGCTTACCCTGACCACACTTACCACGATGCCAATGGGGACCCACAGCTCAGATATAAAAAGCAAGCACCTCATTTTTCGTCGAATCAGCAGCAGGCCGACGAGCAATATTACATGCATCACGACAACGATAGGCACTATCACTACGATGACGGCGCTTACGACATGTACGACGAATTCTCTAACGGTAATGTGGAAATTAAGTCTGATTTTGCTGGTGCTGGAGATGCTGGTAACAATTCATCCCCTGTTAATGACAATTCAACCGACTCAAGCTTCCTAAACAGTTTAATTCTGAGAAGAGAACACGACTACAGTGAAGAACGTAAGGTTCACCATAGAGAACAGCCTGAGCCAGTGACGGCATCTCCCCAAGTGTTCGACTCGGTCGAATCGAACAGGTCAGTTGTCCGATCTGAAAGTAATCAATACGTCCCGCAGCACTTCAATCACCCATATCGCCGCACAAATCGTCACCACCACAACCATCACAATCGCCGTCATCACTCACGACATCACGGTAATCACCACCGACACCGTCGACCACACCCCCGCCACTTCTCGCGCAAAGAACTAATCGAAGATTACACTTCACCGCCCGAAGAGAATATCGTGGACGTCAATACAACGGCGGCACCACAGTAAGATACGGCGTTCTGACCACGAGCAGAATGCAGCCCATCCTGGAACTACCTCTTGTTTTGACAGGAGAACAGCTGCAGTGAAACTCTGACTACTATTACTGATTTCAGCACCCGGAAGCCCTTCTATCAGAATTGCTCTTGACGTGGTGAAGTTAATGGTATAATTGCTAAACTTGAGATATTTTGAATATCTAGTTTAATTGTTTTTTATTGGGTATCTACCTCCGGAATTTCCGTTTCACTTGCAGCAGTAATTTTATATTCAGAGTTTCATTGTGGATATTCCCCTGTTGAATATTCGAACTCATAATTGAGTTATTTTTAATACCTCCTCATTGTTATTAATAAGTACTAGGATAAGCAGTAGTGCAAACGAGTATTTATTGTTCAGTTTGTCCGTTTTTAAAGTTGTTATTCCCAATCGTGTGCAGCAACTTGTTTATGCTCTTTGTTAGCTGTTGTTTTAAAGTTGTTGAACCATTTTTTTCGTAGTCTAAAGGCAAAAGTTCTGTTGTTCTGGCATCGTATTATGATTTTGCGAAAGGTTTGACCATGGCAGAGTTGAGAATCGTTTCTCTACGGGCATGATACAAGACTTAGTCCTGTTGCTGGAGCAGGGAACAACGTTTTGATGATGGTGGCTTACGAGGAAAAAATGAGGTATGTTAAAAGTGAGGATCAGATCTTGCGTACATGATGAAGTCAAATTTTCACTCGTGCCATTAAGCGGTCTGTTGTATCTGAGACCATATTACTCAACACAAATAGTGTTTTTGATGCTACTTTAATTAAGTGTACTGGGTGCTCAGATGTGATGTAGTTTTGACTTTGTATGCAAATCACTTCGGAGTTACGATCAAAACTGAGGCTATTTGAAACTTAGAGGCTAAATATTCGTCAGTGCAAAGTATTATACACCTGTTGAGCGCAGAAGTCACAGACGATGTCATAGGCAGACCATTCTACTAATATCTCATGTGTCATAATGTTATCCCACCCAACCTAGAGTACTCATGCATAAACATTGATGTAACTCTTCGACTCAGTCAATGTTACATTGAAAAATGCTTATAACTCTAACAATTTACGCGTTATTTTACGATGTGAAGATGTATTATCGTTGAAGTTCGGAAAAAACGTAAAGAGCAGATCCAACGACAGTTTATGTCCATGTTGGATTCTCGTATGGACGTCAAGCAGCAATCTGCACAGGAATAATCAGTGTGGGTTGCCCGAAGTCGTAATTTCCTGAGAAGCATAATAGGCAAAACAACATACCAATGTACAAAAGATCACTAAAAAGACATGTACAAACGAATTAAATAATGCATTAAATTATACATCTTAGTTGGGCTACCTTTGTCGATTGATCATTTGCAGTCTGATGTTCATGTAATTCTAGGTGGCAATATCTCATTCGTTAATGTAATTTCAGATACTTTATAGCTTATCAGAAAGAGTGCGGCGTATATATGAAGGAAATATATATTTCAGTTCCTCACCTCCACTCCTAATGACCATGTAAGACTTATTGATGGTATTCATAAAAATACCAACTTATCATTTTCGATGCAGAGAAACTTACTTTGGTTTCATGAAACTGTGTAGACAGTTCACAGATGAAGAGCCTAACGTTTAGCATTAGTATATGATTTGTTTTTAGAATTTAGCAAAGTTATAAGAACGGTTGTGTTAGCATTAACGTACCTGCTTTCCTTTCATGTTGTTATACGCAGTAAGAGCTCTAACTTTGTAAGCTCTCAAGTTATTTCGCACTTTTATTTTTGCTTTGTCTGTACATACTTAGGGGCGGTTTTGAGAAACTTCTTATTACCTTTTGCAAATTTTAGTCTATGGAAATGATATTTTATGGACGCTGTACTACGCACAAGCAATAAATTTGCCCTAAAATTTAAAATTTACCCAAGGTAAA
This sequence comes from Morinoia aosen, assembly GCA_030386875.1. NCBI lineage: Eukaryota > Metazoa > Arthropoda > Malacostraca > Amphipoda > Talitridae > Morinoia > Morinoia aosen. The sequence goes on along the minus strand of CM059570.1, from coordinate 65,279,242 downwards.
TGCTCTTCAAACTATCTAACTGTAAGTATCTAAGAACCCTGACGCCATACTGAATACTTCACTGTATACAATGTATTCTAGTCCTTTCATGTGCATGCAATTAAGATACGCAACTCGTGTTACGAACCATTGGTGAGCGAACGATTAATTATGTATTGGAGCAGTTATAGTGCACAGCTGCAGCAATATCTCAGTTCTCACGGCTGTTGCAACTACATTCGTACAGTCATTTGCTGTTGCAACTACGTTCGTGCAGTCATTCGCTGTTGCAACTACGTTCGTGCAGTCATTCGCTGTTGTAACTACGTTCGTGCAGTCATTCGCTGTTGCAACAACATTCGTGCACTCGAATGGAACAGCGGTTATGCTGCGCAGTCAGTAGCGATAGTCACCTGAGTTTCAATAATCTATAGGATGTAATAAAAACCTACAGTGAGTAAGCATCTGTGGCAGGCGTCTTATAATTAAAATTTTTGAATATCCTATTTCAATGTTAAGTATGTCCAGTGCACGCGCCTAATTTAAAAATTAAATCTATTTGTGTTTCAATTTTGTGTACTTGATGGAATTTTTTCTTCTGAGACTCGAATTTTGCGTTTTCGATACAGCTCAAAATTTTGTATGCCCGCTCATTGTCGAGGTCCATTTTCTGTTATTTTACAGTAATACATATCCCAATTTCATCATTATGCTTGTTGATATCTTTTCTTTGTTAGGTTGTTAACTTTCTTATCAATAATGCTTTAGTTTATAGCGTCTCAGATTTCCTTTATTTGTTTTTTAGAATAGTTAGAGCGTAATACAGGTGTGTTTAGCGAACCAGAGGCTACATAAAACTACCCACCTGCACTCACGACTGTAAACTTTGATGTATGCAAGAAAGCATCCCACCGCACAAGTATGAGGCTCAGTGTGAGATATAATCTATTTTGAGGTTCAGGGTGAGACATAATCTAATATGAGGTTCCGTGTGAGATATAATCTAATGTGAGGTTCAGGGTGAGATATAATCTACCACCGCATACCTATGTATCATGATGCATTATAGAAAGTAAAGCTGCAGATGCTAAGTAGCTTCACGCTATGTTGACTTGGTGCCCTTTAAATAAGGAATAAACTAGGATATAACTCGAGTTCTCTCTTCCATTCGAGGTTAGCGAAATATGGGAACTAATATTTGTTTTGAGTTTAACTGTTAATATTGTTCGCAACCAACGAGCCACAGTCTTTGAAATGGCGTTTACTTTGTAATGAAGAGATTTATTTTCATAAATCGGAAACATATAATTTTTTGATAAATGCAAATTGGTAACCAGCAGAAGCAGTTTGAAAAATTTTGAAAAATGAGAGAATTTGCCTGTGGGGCGCGCATCAAACTAAATTGTGAAGAAAATGCACTCAACTTTTTTTGCATTTCTTGAATTTCGAGATATGATGCGTATCAAAACATATATTTATTAAATAAATTCAATATCGTGTTTACAAGCACAATTAAAATAATTATTTTCTTAAAAAGATGTTAAATTGAGATGTTTTTAAATTTGAAGTATAGAAACTTTACATTTCGATAATAAACTAGAATTTTTAAAACTGGAGCCGAACTTGGTGATAAAAATTAGTTTCATCAAAAGTGCTTCAATAACTGGTAGTTGTAATATTCTTAAAGGCCGGTGATGGCACTCTGTTGAGATAGTGTTTGTACTTTTATAATTTTGGTAAAAAATGTTTCTGCTTTTGATAGGTTAACAGCTTATTATTGGTAGCTCAATGATGTACTCCCTGATATTGAATAAATTATCGCTTAACAAACGTACGGCTAAACTCTTTTATTTTCCAAACGTTAAGAAAAATATTTTGTATGCACTAACTGGCTGAAAAAAATCGCGCATAGTATTTCTAATTACTTTGTAAATTTTGCTCTATTCTATTCCAGAGTTTATTCAATTTAGCAAAACTATGTTCGGTAACCTTCTAGAAGTATTCATCAAGTAGTAAACACATGTTTCGACCGTATATAAAGTTCTAAATTTGCCTTTATATCGGGGAAATGAAGACTATTGAAAAGGATAAGTCAGAATTTGAAGCATTAATAGGGTTCATCTAAGTAGAAAATCAGCTAAAAACTTTTAATAACCAGTAAAAACATCAGGACGGTACGGAGGGCAATAGCTCTATGGAAACAAAATGGTGTTACATTGTGGAAATTATGGAAGGCCTAACATTCTCGATGACAGAAAAAATCGCTCATTGAAGAGATTGGCGAGGAAAAAATGGCGTTTATCAACGCAAATGGTAACTAGCGAGTTCTGTGAAGGTCCGAAAAAAATTCTCAAATGACTGCGCGTCGAGAGTTAAAAAAGATGGATTTATGCAAATACAAATCAACAAGAAAACTATAAGTGTGACCAGTAAATGGGAAAAAAGTTTATTCTCGTCAGTGTTGTGCACTTATACAATAGTAAATTTTTATGTTTTAAAGAGCTTTCAATGTGGTCCTAGCAATTCTCACGTCTCTGGGAACCATGAAGGTGGAAGAAGGAATCAATGAGTGCTCCAAAATGACGTCACGAAATAAAGGCTGCGAGGTATGAATTCACTCAGCTATTCAGAGCCTGAGGCTCGATCAAAAAACAAATAAGCAAAAGAAAGAAATGATGTTTCATTCCAATAAAGCCTGATACAAATCATCTTGTACATTAGTTCTTCAAATGCCTTATTACTAACAGCAAGACGCATTGAGGGTTTCCCTCGGTCAATCCGGATCCCATTTCCGACACCTGGGTAGGGTGGGGAATTGTGACTGAGTTCTCTCTTTTAAATTCTGAATTCACCGATTTACATCGAACATAAAATCATGGGGCAGATGAAGAGTGCATAATTTATGTATCTCAGAAAGCATTAGCTATGAAAAGATGCTGGATGAAAACAAATAAACTACACTGAACACTACACCTACAGAACTATTAAGCTTTTTTTTAGCAGCATTTTCTTATGTTGTTTTCTGAATACCGTTGTTCAATATTACTGGCATGAAACAAGGTGAGACTTGGACAAATTTCTTATTTCACTATTTTTTGCTCGTTAGGAATTGGGCATAAAAAGAATGACAACTCAGGATGGAACAAAAATCATATATGAATAAATTAAACATAAATTATCTCACGAAATACTATTGTAGAAACATTACTTGAAATTATTACCATTAGTGGGTTGAGGTAAAACTTCTTGTGGCCCGACTTATTTCAGTGACTGTTAGAGCGTCTTATGGAAATCTCATGTTGTGTGTACAATTTTCATCCTCATCTGAACTTTTGACTTGAACGTAACACCTGACTGATCGAATAGTTGTTTAGTATGCAAGGACAAATTTTTTTTATATATTTCACACTCCTAGGTAAAAATAGAAGCAAGAACTATCACTTCCCAAAAATATTTAGAATCCGAAGGTGTATAAAGATCGGGTATTGTGATGTAGTATGAATTTTACTTGTTTTTTCTAGTCGTATCGCCAATTTGAAGTTGAATTTAAGAACCTGCATCATAAATCCAATGCAAATTCGGTTATCATTTCTCCTTATTGAAAAATTGCATTGCATTTAACCTTTATTTATGTTTACAATAATTATGTAATGATTGGTGAGTTGACTGTTGAAAATAGTTTCCGTTACCTAGTAAACGTCCTTTTTGAAATATAAAAAAAATTATTTGAAAACAAAATTTAGGATAAACTAATTCAAATTTGCACTGCATTCTTGATTTGAAAGCAAAGTTGGATAAAATGTTATTTTCGAAATAAATAGCCTTCAAATTACAGTGATTCAATAGTTAATAATTGAGTGCAAAGTCAACTGTATTAGATAGCCGAGCGTTTGGATAACTATAGTGAGTGTAGATGAGATTCATGCATTACTTTTTTTTACTGCATATACCTAGATGCTTATTTGAAAATCAATTTAGGATCTTTATGTGAAAAAATTTTGAAAACCCTTTTGGTGGTAATGTTTGTCCTGTACCGTATTTTATGGAAGTAAAATGCTTCCCTACATCTATTTATTTTTTGTTTTCTTTGTGACAGTGTTATAGAAACTCTCCACTTAATACAAAAATTTCTTTCTTTCTTCCTTCATTACGAAAGGTCAGTAAATTAAATGTATTAGTAGTTGAAAATTGGACTAATAGAAGCTTGAGTTCATTTTTTTCGGAAAAATAATTCTTTAGACTGATTACTTAGTTGCGCAAGTGTGTCTTCTCCATGTCGATAGATAGGCTTGTTCTTTGACACTAGGAAGATTTCTTAATAGATATTTATTTTCTTTCTATTAATTGCATATCTAACACCTGCCACGGCTATGGATTACAACTTAGGGTTTGTCCAATAAATTAAGACTTTATGTTACGAAATACCGAAAATGCAATTATCTATAATACATTTCATGCATCATCTTTTTTGGGGGTAAACGTTTTTTTTCTTTCATTTTTCCGTCAAAAAGTCGTGTATATATTTTCTAATCAATGATTTCAGAGTAGGGCAGAAATTATTCATTTCTTTCGCTCGCTGTAGCGAACAAAAATCTAAATGAAAGCTAAAGCTAAATTTCTTAGTGAGCATTAAATTAAGATTCACAAACAGCACACAGATGTTTATTAAATATTGAAAATATTTATAGAGTATACTGAACGTATCCCTGGTTTGTAATTAGTTTTTCTTTGTTTTCGTTCCAAACGAATTTATGGGAAAAATCTTGAACTTTTGAGACCTCATTTACTTGCACCGCCATATAATTAATTAAGGCCAAAGTTTTGAACTTTGTTCCAGCACAATTGAAAAATTAAACAGTTGTTTTCGAAGTGTTTCACTTTGCTTCCAAAATGTTGAAGAATTTTATTTGCGAAGCTCCTTTTTTTGTGCGTGTTTGTGAATGTTCGTGGTGCTCATTCACATCGCAGGTATTGTTCCACGATTTTTTTTTTATTAATTGAAAATCTTTCATACCTGCATCGTGTAAATAGACATATTTGAGCTGAGTCAATGTAGCAAGAATGTTTTCCCTGGTCTTCATGTACACACTCACATGTGAGTGTACAAATGTAAGTTTTGTTTGCTTTTGTTGTACACAAAATTACATCCACGGATTAGTTTATCTAAACATCTATTATAATTATTAAAGTGTAATTCGGAGCTCAGGTATGAAAACTAATGAATAAGCGATCATCAGCGCATTCTTTGACGACTGAAAGATTTTGTTTCCAAGTTGCTTCTATATTTTGGGGACAATACGTACGAGATAGAAAATATAAGATACATACATGATATGTACGACATACTTGCAAACAGTGGTTTTTGATTTTTTTTCAATTCGGCAATGCTTTTTTATTATTTCTTACGTTATTAGTAAGAAAGTAAATTTTGTGTAGAGATACTATTCCAAATAAATCGGCTGCATCATTTTTTCTGCGTTAACTCTTTTAAGAACACTTTGTTCATTTTTCTTTTTTTCTTTACCGACTCAAAGCGCAGTTCCGGAGACTGATGACTATTCCTTTAACACTTTGACAGCGACTGCTAAATATTAAGTTCAATGCAAAACTCAAATTTCAAGTCAATTGTAGTAAACCATTTTGAAAGTACCATATATGAACTGGGTCGTGCCTTCATTTAGCTTTGATTGAATATTTATGAAAATTGAATTTGCGAATACTGGTCCGTCAGCAGCATTATGAAAATTACCTCCGTGTACCACCGGTGGCGCACGTCGCAGTCAAAGTGTTTATGTGATGCAGGGAGAGTGACTGAAGTGCAAGGGGCACGGTTCTTCATTCATTTGATTTCTGAACAATCGCATGCGTTATTAAACTTTCAACAACTTAGTCAATTGAAACATGTTCATGTTCTTTTACAGATTTTCTATTCAGAAATTGACATATGTATTATGTTATTCATGTATTTGTAACCCCTAAGGATCGATCATGTCTCGATACTGTAAAATCAATGGCGACCTTTTGTATTAACTTTATTGAAAATAACTGTTTTTTTTCTACCTTCCTTTCTTTTTTCTACCTTCCTTTCTTTTTTTTCTACCTTCCTTTCTTTTTTTCTTCCTTCCTTTCTTTTTTTTCTTCCTTCCTTTCTTTTTTTCTTCCTTCCTTTCTTTTTTTCTTCCTTCCTTTCTTTTTTTTCTTCCTTCCTTTTTTTTCTTTCTTTCTTTCGTTTTCTTCCTTACTTTATTTTTTTCTTTATATAGCGTGCTTCCAGAAGCCTTGGCATATTAATGGCGCAAAAATGAATCCTGAATGTGTGTAACTATTTCTTACTGCTTTGAGCACGATAACATCTTAAAAAGTTAATAATAACTATGAGAATGAAAATATCATGTCTTGTGGTCAGTTCGTAAAGTAAGATTTGCAACGAATGTTTTTGAAAAGATTATGGGAAAATTAATAGAGATCAGTGCGTACGATTGACGATTATATCTGTTTATGTTTACAGTTCTTATGAATATTGTCCTAAAATAGAAAATTTATAAAAAAAGATAGGATTTAACGTGATGTAGTTAGTCGTTTGAACGTATCACTTGGGATGCTGCATGAATGACTCAACCATTGAACTTACAAAGTAAAATCTTTCTAAATTCTACCTTCGCATTCGAATGCGTACGATAAAAAACTTAACATGTTAAATATAAAAGGAATGAATTTTTTTTTTGCAATTTCACATCAAATTCAGCTGTCGGTGAATGTTTAATTATTCTATTCCTTAGGCTTTTCATTTTACTGTCCAATTTAAATCTGCAGTATTTTTATGTTACGAGAGATATTTTAATTCTCGCAAATACTGCAAGTATCTAAATTCGATGCATGTATGAGGCAAAACCTTGACTTGTGTTAAACGTTCAATTTAAGTTAAGTGCAAACTCAATAGCCCAATACGAAATAGTATGAATAAGTTTATTCAGTAGCCAATCCAAACCTTAAGTTTGGTGCAAATTTAACAGCCCAATGCTAAAAAGTATGAATACGTTTATTCAGTAGCCAATCCAAACCTCAAGTTTAGTGCAAATTTAATAGCCCAATACGAAATAGTATGAATAAGTTTATTCAGTAGCCAATCCAAACCTTAAGTTTAGTGCAAATTTAATAGCCCAATGCTAAAAATTATGAATACGTTTATTCAGTAGCCAATCCAAACCTTAAGTTTAGTGCAAATTTAATAGCCCAATGCTAAAAAGTATGAATAAGTTTATTCAGTAGTCAATACAAACCTTAAGTTTAGTGCAAATTTAATAGCCCAATGCTAAAAAGTATGAATAAGTTTATTCAGTAGCCAATACAAACCTTAAGTTTAGTGCAAATTTAATAGCCGAATGCTAAAAAGTATGAATAAGTTTATGCAGTAGCCAATACAAACCTTAAGTTTGGTGCAAATTTAATAGCCCAATGCTAAAAAGTATGAATAAGTTTATTCAGTAGCCAATCCAAACCTTAAGTTTAGTGCAAATTTAATAGCCCAATGCTAAAAAGTATGAATAAGTTTATTCAGTAGCCAATATAAACCTTAAGTTAAGTGCAAATTTAATAGCCCAATTCTGAAAAGTATGAATAAGTTTATTCAGTAGCCAATACAAACCTTAAGTTTAGTGCAAATTTAATAGCCCAATGCTGAAAAGTATGAATAAGTTTTTTCAGTAGCCAATACAAACCTTAAGTTTAGTGCAAATTTAATAGCCCAATGCTAAAAAGTATGAATAAGTTTATTCAGTAGCCAATACAAACCTTAAGTTTAGTGCAAATTTAACAGCCCAATGCTAAAAAGTATGAATAAGTTTATTCAATAGCCAATACAAACCTTAAGTTTAGTGCAAATTTAATAGCCCAATGCTAAAAAGTATGAATAAGTTTATTCAGTAGCCAATACAAACCTTTAATCGCAGAGTATTATATACAGGTACGACTCGGCAGGCTGCATGATGAGTCAATTATATTTTGCTTTTGAGTAAAATCGTTGAATCTAAAAACAACAAAATGAAATAAAGTAGATAATAATCTATATACTTAATTCAGTAACTCGAAATTTGTCCGAGTCCGTTTAGAAAATTGGCTGAGTGTATATGGTCAAGTGAGGTATTAAATTGAAGCCACTGGTGTCTATATTTGCAGAAAACTGTTTATTTATTTATTTACTTTTTTTTCATTTTTTTTATTTTTTTTTATTTTTTATTTTTTATTTTTTTTTCTTTATTTTTTTTTATTTTTTTTATTTATATTTTTTTTCATTTTTATTTTTTTTATTTTTATTTTTTTATTTTTATTTTTTTTATTTTTATTTTTTTATTTTTAGGCAAGTCGGACAACCCGATACTCGGGTTGAACCGGTAACTAGTTATTAATTATTTCAGTAGCCCTTGAGAGTTGGACACATGGTTAAAAGTCGCGTATCATAGGGACGAATCTTTATTTTCTGATTTGTTACTTACATCAAAAGCAGCGGGATCTGTGAGTCAATATTTGTCAGTAGTGTAGCAGAGAAAGGAACATTTCATATCATTCAAAAATTTCTGCGACTTTGTGTCATTACCGTCGAAGTTTGCGGAAATTTGGTGGGTCGTAAATCGGTTTTCATTTCAGTGGTGCAGTGGAAGGATGAATATTGCATTCCATTGAATAGTTTACAGGGTGTCAGTCGTATTTTCCATTTTTTGTTCAAATTTAGCAGGTCGGGACAGAGCGCTCTGATCTCGAATGAGAATACTCATGACGCAAAACTTTAACATGTTGCTTGCGATTCGACCCATCAGTGGGTCGTGCTTAAGTTCCTCTTGCTGCGAAACGACCCATCGATGGATCGTTACAAAATTTGTAACATTCTTTTAAAATTAATGACATTTAATGAATCCAGTTCGTGTTTGGTATTTATAAAATTACCGACAACTTTTGACTTGAAATTTAAATTGAATAATGGACTTCAGTTAAACCAGTCTCGGTTAACGTGAAAACAACTGTCTTCGAATTCAATGCTAAAGCCAGACGGCTTCAAAGAGCAATTATGAGCAAGGTCAGAGTGACCATTATGCGACGCTTGCGTCTCTGTGATAGTAATCTGTGGGGCACAACGTCTGCTCGTGAGTAATTCTGTGCAATATTTGGCACAAGTGTGCTTATTTTTCCTGCACTTGGAGGGCTGGCCGATAGCATGAGCATAATTTGGTCCTTAGTTGGTAAAATTACAGTGAGGTTCCGTGCCTCCCATTTCTGCCACAGCTTCTTTGAGATCAGGTCGAATATGATGCAGGGTGAGGGAATTTGGTACAACCGTGCATTGATCTTCATTTGTTTTATTTTTAAACATGCGTTCTTAAGCTTAAAAGAATTGAATCGAAGTAAACATTTTCATGCTTTCCTTACGATTTTCATTTCAACATTTGACATGGGTATCATGATACTCGTGGAGTTATTACCAACTAATGACATTTGTGTCTAAATATTAATTACGACAGCAACAGATAATTATGCTCGCCAGTTTTATGAAGGCATCATCTGCTGCTTTGAATCCATTCACAAAAAGTTTCTTCCAAATTCAAATAAATCGTGCACAGCATTCAAAGCCTTTCCACACTGAAGCATCCTCGAATTTTTTGTTTTTATTCGAGTCGCCATCAGAGTAAAAACCCAGTACCGAAAATAGAGCTTTCCATTTCTTCTTTTCCTGTACCGCTCAGTGATTAAAATTTCCTGGTTAGCAACACATGCTAGGTTTTTATAAGTTGTATTAATTTTTTCGGAGATATAATCAAATTGTATGAAAAGCGAGCTTCGACGTTTTTGCCAGTGCAATTTTCAGTTGAACTTGGTTCAATTTTTATTTTATGGTTATTTTTAATCTTTTAAAGCAGTCACTCATGTTTAAATCAAGCGGATTATCTTTTGTATAATACTTGTCATCCAAGCTCACTACAGTTCATTACACAGGTTTCATATGCATGCGTTATACAGATAATAAAACTAAATGTACAGGTCGCAGAAGCCATGTGTGTTTGCTTTGAGTATTCGGCAGCTTTGCTAGTAGGAAAAAATACATCAATTACGTATAAAAACGAAATGCTTTGTGTTATACTGCTTCAGGTAGAAAGCATGAATGAATAAAAAAAATAGCTCACCATAAAACATATTACACAACTATACTGAAATTCATTCGAGAACAATTCCTGCTTATTTGCTAGGTGTCACTATGGAATTGCTCGTTGCGGTTCGGTTTTATTGCGAAATTTAAACACGTATACGCTTTTTGTGGCGACTACTCAATGATAACGAACAGAAATAGACTGCTCGGCCCTTGTTTTTCAAGTCCGTTTTTCCTGTTTAGATTAAATGAATTCAGTCCCGAACGTTCCTGTCTTAACGAACAGAAATAGACTGCTCGGAGCTTGCTTCTCATGTCCGTTTTTTCTTTATAGGTTGAAAGTATTAATTCTCAAACTTCATCTGTAGAGCATACCAGCTCAAATAAAAGAAATAATAAAATATGAATAACATAATGTATCAGGGGCATAATTACTGTTTCTCAAAAGGGCTCAATTCAAGACCAAGTGAGATAAATGCGTCAGACGCCTTCATTTCACCAAGTTACAACCGGAGTTTTTCACATAAATTCCTACAGAATTTTGTTCGTTCACTTAATGTTAGTGTAATGATGTTCATTTAATTCCTAAGAACTGCAATGATAAAAAACGAATGTAAATGGTTACGTATAGGCAGAGCCTCTCAATACAAATGAGCTAAAATTAATCAATTTAGGTGAAAAACCCTTCAAGAAATGTATAAAATTCATATTGTTAGAAACATTTGAAATTGTGCTTCCGATTCACACTTCAGTTTGTGTTTATTCTCGAACTGGTGAAGTGTTAATAGTACATCGTTCAGCTATTTCGTCCCAGACCTTCGGTGCGATATAGTCTAAATAACTGAAGCGCTAGCAAACCTATGTTACTACTACTACTACTACTACTATTTCGTCCCACAATCAACGATCACCAAAGTTAAGTAACAAAAATGAAATCATGTGTATAATCATAATGTTTTACCAGTAAGCGTTCCAGAAAAAAATGCGTAGCCAGGTCCAAAAGAGTGATCGAGATCGTCCATTGATGAGATCTTATTCTCTTTTGGATTGAAAGACAGTAACTCAAAAATATTAGCTCCTTCTAATAGCTTCTTTTTCTTTAGTAATAATTACGCAAAGAAAGAAGCTTCTATTTGCTAAATATAAAATTCGTATCCGAAACAAAAACTCGCACCCAGCTCGTGAACGGCGCTCTGATTTACCAAAAATAATTTTCGAAGGAAGTAGTTGAAATCGCTGTAATATTTACGCCTCAAAATGCTGCTGGAGATACAGGCAATTGCTGTTCTAAGCCTTGTAGTTTATTAACGCAGTAAGTTGCAAAATACTCAAGGAAAGAAGCCTGTCTATTTTACTTGAGAACTTTTTTTTTGCATTCACTGGCAGCAAAATTTTTTCTGAATTTATCAAAACTTGGCACTGTTCTTCAATTCTGATAGCCACTTTGAAAGAATTGAATTTGATATATTTGAAAATTATATCAATATCATATACGGATTTTTCATTAGGTATGATGGCCTTCATTTGTTTCGAGAAATAGTTTCGCATTTTTATCAAAACGGGACAGCATGTTGAAAATCTTGATTATTTACATTTATGCGGTCAATACATTTTTAATTCTACCACATTGATTAAAGATCTGACAAAAAATGTTGAGTGAAACATATCAGGCGACGTCATTCTATAAACCAATGAGTTTTGATTGTTCCTGATAGCACATGGAAGCAACGAAAAAAATCAGTACATCATTTTCAAAACATTGTAAGGTTATCTCTGGCTGATAACCCTATTTATTTCGAAACATCGAAGACGCGGCTCTTAACTTTACCTTCACAGTAACATAAGCTACAGGTTACGGTTACTATAAATTATTAACGCCTAATAATTAATAATTATGCATTAACTATTTTACACAGCCCGTCAAAAATGACGGGATTCAATATTTTCCTTGAATCAATTTTCCAGATGTGGATGACAAGAAAATACAGGGTGTTTCAGAACAAGAGGTACAAAATTTCACACTAAGTAGGAAATGCCCAAACAAACACTTTTCTTCTATGAAATGTTCCGATAAATTTAGGGTTTTTGAGATATTCGCTGTATAATGTTTTAAAGGATGAAATTCAAGTACACAATTACTCGTAATATTTATTTAAAATTTACTTTGCAACAATTGTTCAAAATGTGTTCCCCCTACATCAGTGCACTTTTCAAATCTTTCAAAATCATCAAATCAAAGCCGGATATTAGGAAACACGTCTGGCATTTCATAAATATCACCAGCAGCCACTGCAATTCTGGCCGCGGGATCTTCCTCAGATTCAATTGGTGTAGCATAAAAAAACTCTTCGTGTGTCCCTATGAAAAGAAATCGAGTGGAGTCATGTCAGGAGATCTGGGAGGCCATGCAACAGGACTATTTCGCCCGATCCACCTATTAGGAAATTGACCATCCAGGTAATTTCGGACACTAATATGGTAGTGTACAGGAGCACCACCATGCTGGAACTACATTCTTCTTCTTAGCGCAAGTGGTAGGTCTTCGAGTAACTCGGGAAGTACTTCTTCTAAGAAAACTCTGTAATTATTCCCGTTGAGAGGCGATGGCATAATATGAGGTCCAATAATTTGGTTATGGATGATACCAGCCCACACATTAACACTGTACCATTGCTGGTACGAATGTCCACTCACGATATGAGGGTTTTCAAGTGCCCATTCATGTTCATTGGGGGAATTGAACTCTCCCTCACGAGTGAATGTTGCTTCATCAGATAACAATACACGTTCGGAGAAGTTAGGTTCTTGTAATTCTTTATAAAGGTTATCTGCAAATTGCACTCGTAGTTCATAATCTCGAGGATTCAATGTTTAAACTCATTGAAAGTGGTATGGATGGAAATTATTAATATTCATGATTCTCCAAACACTACAGTGGCCCTGTAATCCCAGAGCTGCTGCAACTCTACGCGTGCTAGCTGTTGAATTATGACGAAAAGAATCTAGCACAGCCTCCACAACATTTTGATCCCATAGGCGTTTAGTTTCTCTTCTGTTAATTTCGAAACTACCATGGCCACGTAGCCTTTGGAGTAAATTTGTAAACAATGTATCGGTTACAGGTATGTATCGGTTAGAAAACCGCCCTTGATACCGCCTAGCTGCCTGACACGCACTGCCATTAGCAGCACCGTGCATAAGCAAGGTACATATCTGCCATTCCAGCATATGTTAAACGGTTCATGTTACCAGCGTCGTGGTTTCTTTGAAACTGAACAGTGCTAACAAGACAAACCAGAAGTAACCTGGCTGCAAGATCTGGAACATTCTAAAATCCTTCTACCGAAAGCTTTTTTACTAAATATTACTGAAACTAAATTTTATTATTGCAAACTTTCATAGAATAGAAGTATTTGTAACGTAAATTCAAAATATATATTGCGAGTAACTGTGAAATTAAATTTCATCTCTTAAACACATATCTCAAAAACCTGAATTTTTTCCGAAAAATTTTATGCAGGAAAAAGTGTTTATTTGGCCATTTTCTACTTGGTGAGGAGTTTTGTACCTCTTGGTCTCAAACACCCTGTATATATTGTATTACTGTATATCCATCCTAGTATAGTACCCGCGATTAAAATATTCTCGCACTTGTGCAATGGTGAAACTCGTATCACAGATACGGTCATTAAAGGGTCATTATGAGGGTCACAGAGAGACAGAAGAAGCGGACACCAAGCAAATAAATAACCACACCAAAGGAATTATTAGCTAAGATTGAAGGCTTGAAATTTGCGTTTAGCTTTCATTGGTTATAGGTCAATAATTTGATGCTAGAGTGTGAACCACGATTCCTTCCTTTATGAAGGATAGTAGCGATGAAAGAAGAATCTAACACTCGTAGTTTCGTGTTTAAGGTTCAGAGGTTTTTATTCGATCAAACATTATAGCACCGTTATTACTATCATAGATTGCTACTAGTGCTAGTTTCAAATTATTGTAGGAATGTTCTACAACATGAAAAAGGCACAACAGATTTATTTACAAGTATTTCAGAGTAATGAAAAAAAATTTCAATAAGAATGACTATTTCAAGATATTGCAACTGCTTTAATTATAGTTAGGGAAGACCGTGACGCGGTCTTCCGTCGACTGGATCGCAGTGAACGCATCAGAAGCACTGAACTAACTTAATCTTATTCTAAGAAGGTAACTCTAACTCTAAGAAACATGGAGCGCGGTTACAAAGATTATTAACGTTTTAACACACGAGCTCTGTGAACAGAGCATGGCTTCATCACGCTATACTTATTTCTGCGAGAGTCTTGGTAGAACTTGCGACGAGACTAACTAGTGACTGAGTGCGGCAGTTGCTAGACAGCGTGGCGCCCCTCGCCTCATTACTGGGCGATGATGCACGCAACTGATGCACGCAACTGATGTACGCAACTGATGTACGCAACTGATGTACGCAACTGATGTACGCAACTGATGTACGCAGCTGATGTACGCAACTGATGTACGCAACTGTTGCACGCAACTGATGTACGCAACTGTTGCACGCAACTGATGTACGCAACTGATGCACGCAACTGATGTACGCAACTGTTGCACGCAACTGATGTACGCAACTGATACATGCAACTGATGCCCGCAAATGATGCACGCAGCTGATGTACGCAACTGATGTACGCAACTGATGTACGCAACTGATGCACGCAACTGATGCACGCAACTGAAGCATGTAACTGATGCACGCAACTGATGCACGCAACTGAAGCACGTAACTGAAGCACGTAACTGATGCACGCAACTGATGCACGCAACTGATACACGCAACTGATGCACTCAACTGATGCACGCAACTGATGCACGCAACTGATGCACGCAACTGATGCACGCAACTGATGCACGCAACTGAAGCATGTAACTGATGCACGCAACTGATGCACGCAACTGAAACACGTAACTGATGCACGCAACTGATGCACGCAACTGATGCACGCAACTGATGCACGCAACTGATGCACGCAACTGATGCACACAACTGAAGCTCGTAACTGATGCACGCAACTGATGCACGCAACTGATGCACGCAACTGATGCACGCAACTGAAGCACGTAACTGATGCACGCAACTGATGCACGCAACTGATGCACGTAACTGATACACGCAACTGATGCACGCAACTGATGCACACAACTGATGCACGCAACTGAAGCACGTAACTGATGCACGCAACTGATGCACGCAACTGATGCGCACAACTGATGCACGCAACTGAAGCACGTAACTGATGCACGCAACTGATGCACGCAACTGATGCACGCAACTGATGCACGCAACTGATGCACACAACTGATGCACGCAACTGATGCACGCAACTGATGCACGCAACTGAAGCACGTAACTGATGCACGCAACTGATGCACGCAACTGATGCACGTAACTGATACACGCAACTGATGCACGCAAATGATGCACACAACTGATGCACGCAACTGAAGCACGTAACTGATGCACGCAACTGATGCACGCAACTGATGCACGCAACTGATGCACGCAACTGATGCACGCAACTGATGCACGCAACTGATGCACACAACTGATGCACGACACTGATGCACGCAACTGAAGCACGTAACTGATGCACGCAACTGATGCACGCAACTGATGCACGCAACTGAAGCACGTAACTGATGCACACAACTGATGCACGCAACTGAAGCACGTAACTGATGCACGCAACTGATGCACGCAACTGATGCACGCAACTGATGCACGCAACTGAAGCACGCAACTGATGCACACAACTGAAGCACGTAACTGATGCACGCAACTGATGCACGCAACTGATGCACGCAACTGAAGCACGTAACTGATGCACGCAACTGATGCACGCAACTGAAGCACGTAACTGATACACGCAACTGATGCACGCAACTGATGCACGCAACTGATGCACGCAACTGAAGCACGTAACTGATGCACGCAACTGATGCACGCAACTGATGCACGCAGCTCTCTGCTATCGTCTCTCCCCGATTATTCTTGCCTTCACCGCAAATTTTCCTCTCACATCACCGCGTCGCTGTCTGTGCTGCGCGGGCTTTACTTCTGCAGCTTTTATTGAAAAGCTGGACGGAATATTTCCGTCGTTTTCCTCTTCTCTCTATTATGTTTTAATAGTGCTGTGGAAAGAAAGGGGTAGCTTATTCCTTTCGGATTTGGACTCGGGCAGAGCGTAGGTATGAGAACGAAAGCATTAAAAATGATATTTATAACTGTAAAAATATATTTTTCAGTTGTCCAGAGGTTTTCATTGGACATGCCCATTGCACTACACAATATTTTAGCGTCGATTCAAATACCGATTATGTTGCCGAATTGGTCTCAATTTAGTTGCGGGAATTCTGTGATCCCCCCTCAGGGGGATACAACTATTGTATATATGGGAATTAGCGCTCCCAGGAGGACTATGTAAGGGCCCAGGCAAAAAAGTTGGTAGGCTTTTTTTTTAAAATAGAATAGGTTTTGTTTTGTTACGGACCCTCTCTTTTCGGTTCATTGCTGTCCTGTTTTTCAGCACCTACTACTTTCTTCTTCAACTATTTCTTGTTTCATGATCTTCTTTCTTAGCTTACTGTTTTTATGCACCTTGTGCATAGATTCCGCGTTCCTTCAACTCCATACTAAATGGTGCCTTCCTCCTTCATCTCTTGGAACATCTTTGTCGTGGTAAGGGAAGGTTAAAAATTTCTTATATAATAATAATAATAATTCTGTGTTCCAAATCTTACGGTATACATTTTGTGCATAAAAGGCAAGTAAAAATTTTGGCCAGCAAATGTGCAACAGAAAGTGATGGACACAAGTGATTATTTTCCAGGCGTTGTATATAAAAATGCAGAAATATTGATTCACGATGGTTTCCCTCTTTACGGAAAGAATAACTTTATTGTTGTCAGATGTCTTCAATGAAATGAAAAAACTATGTACATGAAAATTTAAAAACATTCAAAATGCCTCTAGTGAGCTGTGTTTGATCATGAATTCATCTCTCAATCATTTATCTGAAGTATGAAGGCTGACTGGTAAATGTCCGGACATAATTTCTTGCCCCTCTGTGTCGTATGTTAAAGACTAAAAAATATTTCTTGTCACACAGTGGCAGCGGATACCATACTGTATATCCTATTGAAATGATTCCTAAAGGCACGTGATTCGGTCGAAAAAAATACCGATTCCTTCTTTCGACACGACGTCGCATTGAGATGAAAATCCATCGAATACAACAAAAACTGGATAGGTGGAATGTCGAATAAAGTGCATAACATATGCGCCTATTTGAATCGAGTTAATGGTCAGTATTTTCCTAGTATCTCTTAAAGGAAAACATTGCACGTATCTACGGTGTTTTCAAAGAGAAGAAATAAATTATACGAGGAACATGGATAGCGAAGCGTGAAGCCTAGACACAGCATTAGTATCTGCAAGAAATTAACAGAACGTGGAACTTGAAGGCGAAGCGTGAAATATACACCGTATACATGTGTACCTACTCTATTTTCAAAAAGAAAAAAATAAATTATACCAGGAACTTGGATAGCGAAGCGTGAAGCCTAAACGCATCATATGCACAGTAGGCACAGTAGGCCACACGAGTCCAATATATATCCCAGGACCGCAGGTCGAAGGCGTGCCTCTCTTTCATTAGGCGAAGGCGACCCTCTATCACTCCGTCTTTTACTTGCCTCGTAAACCAAAGTGCGCACACGCACGCTACGCCGAGCCTCCCAGGTGTACTCGTCAACTCAACCCAACATTTTTTATGTTATGATTGTGGGTTCCCTCAGGAGGATACAACTATTGTATCTATGGGGATTAGCGCTCCCAGGAGGATTATGTGAGGGCCCGAGCTAAAGGTTATGTAGGCTTTCTTTTTGTTCAAATAGAATAGGCTTTGTTTTGTTACGGACCATCTTTTTTCGGTTCACTGCTGTCCTGTTTTTCAGCACCTACTACTTTCTTTTTCAGCTTTTTCTTATTTCATGAACTTCTTTTCTAGTTTACTGTTTCTGTGCTCCTTGTGCATAGATTCTGCGTTCCCTCAACTTCATACTAAATGGTGCCTTCATCCTTCTTCTCTTTGAACATCTTTGTCGTGGTAAAGGGAGGCTAAAAATTTCCCAGATAATAATTATAATAATAATAATAATAACAATAATTATGCTTGTGGTTCCGTGGGATTTTTTATGTTTAGGTCGTGGTTTTTGGGATTATCTATGTTATGGTTGTGGTTCTATGGGATTTTCTGTTATGGTTGCTGTTTTTTCTCAAAAAGGAACATAAGAAAATTCGCAATGCAATCAACCCGAAGAAAAATTTTTTTAAGCGAATCGTAATCTCTAAATGCTTTCTAGCTACACTTAATGAGTAATACGCTGATGAAAAAGGCTTGCTTGTCTAGTACGTCACGGAGCAGGGCTCATCAGCCTTTCGGTTACACTTGATCATTCTTTTCAGGCATTCGTGCCATGTAGACATGCTGATTATTTTTTTCAAGCATTCGTGCCATTAAAACTCGCCAATTATTCCTTTCAGGCATTCATATCGCATAGACCAGCTGATATCCCTTTCAGGTATTTGTATCCCATAGACCATGGATAATTCCCTCCAAGCATTCGTGTCGTATAGATCAACCGAGCATTCCTTCCACGAATTCGAACCATGTAGACCAGCTGATCATTCTTTTCAGGCGTTCGTATCGTATAGGTTAGCCGAGCATTCTTTTCAGCCATTCGTATCGTATAAATAATTGGCTCATACCTTTCACACATTCGTATCGCAAAGACAAGCTGAGTATTCTTTTCAGGCATTCGTACTAGGCCAGCTAACGCTCGCAGTCGGGGTATACAAAATATTAAAGAACGCTCGTACGAAGAGCGCTCATGAAACTTGCTCTTGTGTCGTAACTGAACTTCAAAGGAGCGTCGTTAGAAGAATATTATTCTTGTACGATTGCTCTCCAATTATACCCTTGGACAGCAAGCATTACGCACAAAAGAATAAAAGTTTTTGCAGTGTATGAAAACCTGTGTAAAACACTAGAGTGTGCTGCATATGGATTTAGCGCACAATGATTAAATTCAAAATTATTGCTAACGTCAATGTGCACTGGAACATTTTTAGTTGTTTGGCAAAACCGGATTTGCTCGCATAGCTGGATATGAACCAAATGTTCTACAGTGTTCAATGCAAGTATAAGTGGACACAACCTTGGAATACATTAAATTTTCACTTATTCGAGGAAATTGGGGATAAAATTCGCTTTGAGCAAGCTCTTTTCATAAATAAAACGGGAATATGATAACAAATTTTAACATAGCGAAGATTGGATGGTCTCATTACAACAGATTTATTTGTCAATCAAAATATCAGAATGTGATCCGAAGATAAAATGGTTCGAGCGTTCACCTTGTCAGACTGTGAGTTTCATATCATACATTTTTTTGTCGACAAAATTGAAGACTTAATTTCTGAGAGGAATAAGTAAAATCAAAATGTTCGTGGGTAAGCTCTCTCATGCATAGTCGGAAAAGATTTTCCTGCGTTCACCCGAAACAATATATGTATTTTAAGATTTAAAATATCTCTCTCGTATTTTTGGAGTCTGATAAGTAGCAACGTCTCATGAAAAAATGGCCTTTAAATGAGGAAATTGAGAATTTGAGAATGAAAGCCATCGAATTCTGCGCATTGAATGTGCAAGTTAAGATTACTGTCAATCTTTACATAGACGAACAATTAGACTCATAATCATAATTCCAGGGAAACACCTGCATTCATGTTTTTTAGCGTACCTTCAATTTACTCCAACTGCATCGTATTAAATCTAGTGATCCTTTTTATCAGTCTTCGTCTCCCATCGTCCATTGGGGAAGTTCACATAATTTAGATATTTCATTAGAGGTATTTTATTACTGGAATGTGACGCGACTCTGTTCTTAGCAAAATTGAACATTTAGCTCAAAATTTCAGCCTCTCGATTTTACAAAACTTAGTTGAGGGAATGAAATCCCAGGTCCTGTGGATTTATTTTTACGCGATGCAACACGATGCGACTAACACGACTAGCTGAGTTCACAGAAAATTGACCTTGGGTCATTGGAATGTGGGCCCGAGATACTTTAGACGTCATCGTATGCAGTGAACGTAAATATTATTATATAAATAATGATCAGCAATATATCATCTATCAACAGTAATAATTACCTTGAAGAATATGCAACATTGTTGACGATACTTTTAATATCATAACACACAAATATAGAGGTTGGATTGGATTCCAAGTTAATATGAGCCGCTTGACAGACTTGAAAATATGCAGGTAATAACATACGGATTGTAAATGGGCAAAAATAATTAGAAAAATGTATACATGCTCTATTGTTTCATGATGTTGTATCCACGAGGGAAAATATTTCACTCACACAAAGAAATAATCCAAAAACACCCTGTTACGATGTGTAATAGCATTCGTTAAGATCCCTATATCGACACTCGTTCGAAGCGATCTTGGAGCTTGGAACTTCCTCGCTAATAAGTCCCCCAATATCCTGCAGTCATCACTTAGGCGAGCTGAAATTCACGCGGTTGAATTAATGAATTAGCAGCGGATAAAAGTCTTGAAATCAGTGAATGAGATTTGTTTAAAACATTCGGAATTTATGGAGCGAGTTAATTTTCACTTGCACTGGGAAATAAGGTTTACATTTTTGCCAAGCATCGGTTAATACTTATTTTTTTATAACCAGAGAATTTAATAATTACATATATATATACAGGGTGTTTTTTTTTACTTTGAAAAAATTTCGAACTTAGGTACAAAAAATCAAAATAAATCGACTTTCATGAATGACAAAATGTCCAAAACTCTTTAGTTTTCGAGTTATAGTTACTTGAAGAATATTAGAACTTCAAGTAGGATTGCACGCGCGCACCATTTTTAGCGCTACCTTTGATAGTTAAAGAGGTTTTTGGGCCTCACTAATGTAGTATTTTTGTAATTTCACAATGAAATTTGCGTGTACACGTTTTACAAATAAGAATAAATTGTCCTAAATGAGTAATTATCAATTATTATCATGCAAGCTAACCATTAATCAGTAAGCATTGCAGGACACAGGTAAAAAACATAATCAATACAAACTTTAATGTAAGAACTTTAACGCAAGAACAAACTTGAATACAGTTTTATTACAACAGTTACTCGAAATGGCCTCCATGAACTTCAACACATTTACGACATCTAACAGCCAGTGAGCGCCTTACAGATTGAAACACGCCAGGCATTTCCGTAATATCAGTTTCACATTGCATCTTGAAATCTTGTGGTTGATTTCATGGAATGGATAACCCATAATGAAATGAGAAAAAATGCTTTAATTGTATTCGACAATCTCGAAAACTAACAACTTTAAATAACAATTGGTGAGCGGCCCAGTTATAACATGCACTTCTAAACATGCTTTGCGACGCCATAACTCGAAAACTAATAAGTTTTAAACATTTTGTCATTCATGAAAATCGATTTATTTTGAGTTTTTGTACCTAAGATCGAAGTTTGTTCAAAGTAAAAAAAACACCCTGTATATATATATGAAATTTTATTGCATAAACAATCATAACAGGAGAGTGAAACGTGCTTGTATATTAGCATGAAATGCTAATATGTGTACAAAAACTCAGTCAACATATTTTTCAAACCATGTACTCACATAAATTTTTGGAATCATCTTGGAATAAGCCGCCATCAAAGACGGAAATACTCTACACAATATCAACAGCAGATACAAATGAAATTCCAATTTAGATTAATAATAGAAAAAATACATTCCTAACTGAAGTAAAGAAATAATAATACAAAATACTGAAACATTTGAGAGAATCATAAGACCTCGTGAAGCAAGCTTGCGTGGCTCACCACAAAACCTCCAATTTGTAGCCGCATTTATTTATCGATGATCGAGCGCTCCTTGCACAGCCCTTGCGTATTACCGCAGTCTCCATTCAACAGGACATGAATATCTCAGGTTTAATCCTCAGGGCATTGACCGGCACTCGTGTTGAAATAACTCAAAGCAACTCGCGGTCTGATTCAGGTATTGAACAGTGCCACGAGAGAGAGAGAGAAAGAGAGTGAGAAAAATAAGGCGTGGTATAATTCAGATGCTGAATAGTGCCATGCAGAAAATAAAAAAATGAGAAAAGTGTTAATATTGCGTTTATTTTCGGTGCTTTTAGCCCGCATTCCGCGAAGCCTATAAAAATAAGTCTCGTTAATGCAGGTAATAAATTAGTGCGTATGTCGACAACTGCATTTGGTATACGTGCAAGTAGGGAAAGTTTCGATTTAGTGAGATGACAGAAGATTTGGAAGTTAGGGTGTACAATCATTTGTTTCAAATGATTCATTTAAAGACATTGAAATATCTTAGCTGTTAATTTATGAGTAACTATAAAATAATTCTATCGGGAACCGCAGAACAAGTTTTCATGTTATCATTTAAATACAAAGGCATCGATGAAAGAAACAAAAACTGATTATGCAACCAAAACTGCTCGATTCCTTCGTTTGGTTCCGATGTTAAATAATGATACTGAATTTAAATGTGTTGGAAGAATGTTCTAAAAAAATTTCAATTGGCGAAAAAAGTAATAAGGCGTGCGAGATCTAGGACATAGAGGAAGAATTACTCCGCCCGCCATGTGAAGGATCAATGAAAGTCAGTGGTCCAGATTAGCTATTTTTTTATCCAAATTTCAAAACTCAGAGTTTTTAAGCAGTTGAATGTGGCCATAAGGACGATTTAGTGCCCCGAGAAAACGCCAACTTTTTCAGGCACAATTATTTTTTGAGTCTTCAAACAGACCAAGTTCGAGAATTCCAAAATGTGAGAAGGGTTGATTTAATCACCCTGGTGTAAGCTAAACGTGGACCATATACTGATCTAGCAAAGCTAACTCTATGATTTAAATGCGTGTAGGAGTTTATCTTGATACATATCATAATAAAATTAGGAGTTCAATCCAATGAAAGGCATCAGACGTATTGAATTGTAGTTGCATGAATACATTACTCTGAAAACCCCTACGGCGAAAGCAATTGCTCGCTCGTTGTAAGATGATTAATGAGCGTCGTATGAACAATAATGGAAATAAATTGAATATCAAGTAATAAATTAACATGAGACGCTAATTTCATGTGAGTATCACTATGCGAACGACCCCATTACTGAAGAACAGAAAATTATTCTCAATCAGCCCAGAGGAAATGGGTAAAATTTTCAGACAAATTTAATAATAAGTGAACATTCCAGCAAAAGCGCTCATAAATTTAAACGCATTATTTTTATGTATTTTTCGTGTATTTTCGTAAAGTATTTTTCAACATAATCCCCAAATCCTACATCACGAAAGTTTACTCATAATTATCTATCCAAAACTGAAGGCTCTATTATACATTTGTTTTTCTTATTCGACAGCTTCGCATTTCTACCTTTTTTAGCAGGCGTCTAGATAATGGGGCCCGTGCAAAGCTTGCTGCTTCTTCTTTTTTCTTGCTCCTGCGTCAGACATTGTGAAAAAGAGAAGCACTTAATTAATATGACGCGAGTGGTCAAGGTGTGGCGCACAGCACGGCACACACGCGGGGCTCTCCTCTTGTTTGGTGGTGTGGCGCGGTGGGTGGTGTGGTGCGGTGGGTGGTGTGGTGCGGTGGGTGGTGTGGTGCGGTGGGTGGTGTGGTGCGGTGGGTGGTGTGGTGAGGTGGGTGGTGTGGTGCGGTGGGTGGTGTGATGCGGTGGGTGGTGTGGTGCGGTAGTAGGTGTGGTGGATGGTGTGGTGCGGTGGGTGGTGTGTTGCGGTGGGTGGTGTGGTGGGTGGTGTGGTGCGATGGGTGGTGTGGTGTGGTGGGTGGTATGGTGCGTTGGGTGGTGTGGTGCGGTGGGTGGTGTGGTGCGGTAGGTGGTGTGGTGCGGCAGGTGGTGTGGTACGGTAGGTGGTGTGGTGCGGTAAGTGGTGTTGTGTGGTGGGTGGTGTGGTGCGGTAGGTGGTGTGGTGCGGTAGGTGGTGTGGTGTGGTAGTTGGTGTGGTGCGGTAGGTGGTGTGATGCGGTAGGTGGTGTGGTGCGGTGGGTGGTGTGGTGCGGTGGGTGGTGTGGTGCGGTGGGTGGTGCGGTGGGTGGTGTGGTGCGGTGGGTGGTGTGGTGCGGTGGGTGGTACGGTGGGTGGTGTGGCGCGGTGGTTGGTGTGGTGCGGTGGGTGGTGTGGTGAGGTGGGTGGTGTGGTGCGGTGGGTGGTGTGATGCGGTGGGTGGTGTGGTGCGGTAGGTGGTGTGGTGCGGCAGGTGGTGTGGTACGGTAGGTGGTGCGGTGCGGTAAGTGGTGTTGTGTGGTGGGTGGTGTGGTGCGGTAGGTGGTGTGGTGCGGTAGGTGGTGTGGTGTGGTAGTTGGTGTGGTGCGGTAGGTGGTGTGATGCGGTAGGTGGTGTGGTGCGGTAGGTGGTGTGGTGTGGTAGTTGGTGTGGTGCGGTAGGTGGTGTGGTGCGGTAGGTGGTATGGTAGGTGATGAAGTGCGGTAGGTGGTGTGTTGCGGTAGGAGGTGTGGTGTGGTATGTAGTGTGGTGCGGTGGGTGGTGTGGTGTGGTAGTTGGTGTGGTGCGGTAGGTGGTGTGGTGCGGTAGATGGTGCGGTAGGTGGTGTAGTGCGGTAGGTGGTGTGTTGCGGTAGGAGGTGTGGTGTGGTATGTAGTGGGGTGCGGTGGATGGTGTGGTGCGGTGGGTGGTGTGGTGCGGTGGGTGGTGTGGTGCGATAGGTGGTGTGGTGCGGTAGGTGGTGAGGTGCGGTAGGTCGTGTGATGCAGCAGGTCGTGTGATGCAGCAGGTCGTGTGATGCAGCAGGTCGTGTGATGCAGCAGGTCGTGTGATGCAGCAGGTCGTGTGATGCAGCAGGTCGTGTGATGCAGCAGGTCGTGTGATGCAGTAGGTCGTGTGATGCAGCAGGTCGTGTGATGCAGCAGGTCGTGTGACGCAGTAGGTCGTGTGGTGCAGCAGGTCGTATGATGCAGCAGGTCGTGCGATGCAGCAGGTCGTGTGATGCAGTAGGTCGTGCGATGCAGCAGGTCGTGTGATGCAGCAGGTCATGTGATGCAGTAGGTCGTATGATGCAGCACATTGTGTCATATTGTGCCAGATTGTGCCACATTGTGCCACATTGTGCCACATTGAGGCACATAAAGAGCAGCTGTGTGCAGTTCCGGCGCTCAAAGGGAGAAAAAAATAGATAAACACGCAGTCTGCCAAGAACGCTTGCTTTGTTTGACGCCCTTGCCCATAAAACAAGGAATCTCAAAGCTAGCAACTCTACTTAAAATATGATGAGGCCCGTAACCTTACGGTCATGTTGAGTGTAGTGGATTTTTTTTAGTGAGTGATTTTTTTGGTGAGTAAGACAGCTTCAGGTTACGGGTTAAACTTAACTCTACGCATTTGTTTGTGTATTGTTGCTTGGCAGGTCTCAGGCTGAATTATCGAGCCTTTTCTAGGAGGAAAAAGGTTACGTATAAAAGAGAAGGAAGTTATTTTACTTTAACTAGATTAATTATGCTCGTTACTGAGGTTTATTGTAAGAAAAATAGGTAGCATTTTTATAAAGTTATGCAGTTAAAAAGGAAAGAACAATCGAGTCTGATGATACTGAAGTAATGAAAAATGTCTCCGGCATCTATCTATTTTCATTGAGAGAACAAAATAAATTTTAATTTCTTTTGAAAGTTCTATTCGTTAGGTAAAAATGAGCGTTACGAAAATTAGTTTTTATGACTTAATTTTAATACAATGCTCCTCAGGGAAAGTTAATATCCTACATCTAAATGGAAGCGCTCAGTACGAGAAGTGAATTCAAGACATGAAATATTAGGAAAATAATAAAGTTAAATAATTTTAAAGCCCATGTAACTTTACGCGTGTTACTGCTCTAGCTATTTTTTTCATTACGCTAGCGCTCAGTTTTTCCAAGACGATGAGTTTCTCTCGCCATTTTACTGTAGTTGTCATCTTCATTTGGAGTTGTAATTGCATAAACCAACGAACATGTGAAGAAGAAGAAGCACAAGAAATATAACGAAATCTAGAGAACTTGCTCTCACTTGAGTAATTTGTACATTTTGTGCAGCCTTTCTCTGTCCCAGACCGTTTGGCAAAGTCTGAAGTTTGTCAGTAAAATAATCAATGAAACAAAATTGATCAGTGCGATGAATATTATACCCTCACTTCAGCGTTCATGTTTCTCCTCAGTTCACTTAGAACTAGAGAAGGAAGTTAAAGTTCTCTGCTACACTTATTTCATGAACAACAAATTTTAAAACTGAGAAATTTATCTGCGGATCTACATAGTTCTACTGCAACTCGTGCTCAGCTCGAGCTTCTGCAGCAAGACACAAAATTCTGCACGGAATTCAATATAAGAAGAATGGTTGAAATTCATTACGTGTTAAAATTCTCAACAAATTGCTTATCATTTTACTGAATCTAATAAAATAGATGAAAGAGTCTTTAAGAATATAATACGCACTTTTGTCAAGCCTGTTGAGAGTAATACCAGACTAAAAATTGTAATTTATTACAAAAATCGCAAAATCAGTAACCTTGTTGTAAAAAACAATATTTCAACGCCTGCGGTCGGTGATCTAGATAGGGCCAATGTAATTTATCAATTTAAATGTATGAGGAGAGAATGTATGTCTCTTAACAACTGTTACATTGGCTTGATTAGAATGACCCTTAAGCAGCGGTTAAATGCAGATAAGTATCAAGGGTCCATTTTTAACCATTTCCGTATTCATCACAGCTCTAAGCCCTCTAATAAAGATCTCTATCCAGCTACTAAAGTTTTGTATAATGTCCGTAAAAAACAGCATATTCAAATTATTGAAGCCTTGCATATTCATAAACTCAAACCTTCCCTCAATGAAAATATGAACGATTTTTTTTGCTCTGAAATTGTTTAAAAGAACCGCGCCGTAAATTATTGGAACAATCGTTGCAGTCCACCATTTCGCTTTATTCTTCGGCCGAGTGAACATGTGTTGAGAATAGTTAGTCATGGCATTTTACATCCACGTGTGTTTTTGTATTAATTTTATTAATGGTATTTATTTTTGCATATATGATCGTATCATTTCTATAGAGTGACCAGTTTTCTCTTCGTCTTTTCAGCCTGAGGATGATGCCAGTGGCATTGAAACGTTACATTTTACCTATTGACTATAGTGTGATTCAGTAAAATGATAAGCAATTTGCTGAGAATTTTAACACGTAATGAACTTCAAATGTATCGTGATGCTGAGTAATTATAAGAATAATGTTGAAAAAAAAACAGTGTGTGGAGTGCGGGATAAGTTTTGAAGCCGCAGTCGGAATAAATTTCAACGGACCAAAATGAATTTTTGAGCTCCATTTGTGAGACGATAAGGAATGCCATAAAACATGAAACAACGTTTTAGACTCACCTGTCACACTTAAAATATCTACCTGATCATGTAACAGTTACACAATCTTGACACGTGTGGTCATAGAAAAGATTGGTGCAACGGAATGACCTACAGACGTTACTGTTGAAGAAAATTTTTAAGAGAGTGCTGCGTTCACAGATCATGAACGACCTACTGTCTTCCTTATTCAACATTGTGCTTAGCTGAATGAATTGGACGTCATCCTGGGTAATGCGGACAACAATGTTAGTTCTCTTCAAAGCACGTGATAAATGGGGCTTGGAAGTTTGCGTTCATTCAGTCGTAAACGCTGATCTGCAAATTTTAAATAACTGGTTTATGAAGGTTCAGTTCGATACAAGTGACGCAGAGCTAGATTTAAACTAGACAGCGAAGGACAGCTCAATGAAACACGCAGAAATAAAAAATTGTACTTGTCTTGAGTGCGTAAAACAAGAGCGACAGTTACTGCAAATGGATAATTCCTTATTCAAATTCCTTAATTCAATGGAACAAGCAGAAAACATTAAACTGAATGTGTCCGAGTGAGCAAAACAAGAACGACAAACGCTGCAGGTGGAAAGTTCAATAAAACAAGCAGAACGAGCTCAAGCCTGACCTTATGTGTGTGTGTGTGTGAGTATGCGGTCTGTACAACAACATTACGCATCGCTCTTACATGCAGCCAATGACTCAGCACGTGTTTGCACAGCACAGCTCAATGCAGTGCTGTCAGATCGGCCTGTACGAGAGTCAAAGCTCTGAAATTAGGCTTCTCATAAATAAAAATTGTTCGGGGCTAACGAATGCTTAGTGGTCATAAAGGCAAATTTTCATGGGCAAAAAAGGTGATATTAGAACATTGAGGTCTTAACGGTAATATTTCATTCGTCAAAAAAAGGCGAAATTAGAACATTTTGGCGAATAAAGCAAAATTTCAAACCCAGAAAAGGCAAAATTAAAACATTTTGGCGAATGAGGCAAAATTTCAGTCGCCAAAAAAGAGACACTAGAACATTTTGTCAATACGGCGAAATTTTACTCCTAAAAATGGTTAAATGGAAACATTTTGGCCAGTTATAAGGCCGATGGAGCAGCCTTGGCCGGGCGTGACACGCACCAAACAGAGGCGTGGGCCGCTGCGGTCCGCGTGTGATTGTCCAAACCAAGCGAGCTTATTTGAAAGTCCTGAATTGCGCAATTACATACTGGGCGGCAACCCCAGCTCGGTCAACCAAAACACAAGGGAACGCTTGTGCTCTTTGATTTATCATTCGGTAGCTTATGGATGTCCATTTAGATTTTTCATCAAATTTACCATAGCGTGATATCCACAATAGAAAAAAAGAAAATAAAAACAATTTACTTCCATGAAAATTGATACATGAAATGTAATACAACACACTGGATTTTAGTAATTTCTTAATATAAAAGTCCTTAATTGATATACATACCAAACCATACCATAATTGATAGACGAACCATAATACACAATCAAAAAATCAAATACCAAAATTAAGCATGCAAACAAAAATAAACTCCCCCATGGTATGGGATACGCAATAAGCAGGACGAAGGACAAATACCTTAAGTAAAGAATGCCTGAAAAAATCTATTTCCGATAGTTGTGATGAATACCTAAAATATTTTAAATATGAATACCTTAAGTAATGCCTGCTGACTAGAATATAGAATGCTAACCACGATTGCACTGATTTGGCATTACTCGAACATTGTTGTTGCAGTAAGTCTTAGTTTTCAAACATACTGATAGTATACATGCAAAGTTACCAATGGTATTAGGACTTGCTCAACTTATACTTATCCCTCTTATTCTGCACCTTGACATTACAAATCTAGCAAGTTCACAACAACTATGAGGCACTTGTATCATTTTAGCTTGACTTTCAGTTAATCTCAAGAAAAATAAAAATCAGTTAGGACACGATATAAAAATAATTTTTAGGTGACTCGTGATAACCCTAAAGTTGGTTGAAAAATTCTCTCTCTGAAATACGCGTTCAAAGCAGAAATTTTTTTGGTGTCATTCGTCTCCAATAACATGTAGAAAAAATAGCAAATCATCAACTGAACAAGTGGATGTAATTTCCAGCCCATACACACTGTATGTAATATAACCTGCACGTATCCAAACTGATGCTACGGCAGTGATATGAAATAATCTAGAAAAATGGTAAAATAATCAAGGAAAATGATTTACCATGACATCAAGTGGCGGTGTGTACCGAATATCTTGCTGAAAGATTCCTGAAAGAACACAACTCGAGTGGTTCGAAATAAAAAATAATATCGCAGCAGTGGCATAAAATAACCTAAGAAATAGGAGCCACCACACACACACACGTCTGTGTTCGCTTAAGCACGTAACTGAATAACATACTGCATGAATACAAAAGCATTTATGGTTAAAAAGAAGGCTACGTTGATAAGCGGGAAAATACCACAGGAACATTGAAGGATTTATTCACTAAATTTATGCAACCAAATGCGTTAGATGACACAACACAACCGGCGGTCCGTCGTCATTCCCATTACGATGTCAGGAAGAGCCACACTCTAAATAATTTAATTCCAGACGAATAAAATTGCACGAAGATGATTTTGCACGCCATTTTATTCGAGTTTAGAGGCTAATATTTCAAGTTTAAAAACGACCGATTTCAAAATTATCGACACATTTCATTTTCAGGAGTTCTTAACGTTATTTAACAGCGCAAATAAAGACGCCAAATGTAACAATATTTGCCTTTTGGGAGTCGTTAACTTTATCTACCACTGCAAGTCCAGCGAGGTGTGACGCCTAATACGTAACATAAGATATAACAAAAACCGTTGCACGCTTCGCATACGTGGCGTGTCTTCCACTTACGAGTAGCTTACTGGGTCTCCACAAAAAATGTAGCCACTGACCGATGTATACATATGTGTGATCCCATAAAATAAATCAGAATTAAACTGTTGTATGGCTCCGGTATGTTATATACATAAATCGGTCAGTGGGTACATTTTTTTACGGATCACATGTTGTAGTACTAGTGTTAGTCGACGAGGAGCTCGATTTCTACTTTACCTTCAATGAGACAAATAGGATTCAGTTCCAATCTCTCCTCAAGGGGATACATCTAATGTTTCTAAGGGAATAAGCTCACCCAGAGGGGGAAAATGTAATCTCCCGAACTGACAGTTAGGTGGGTCTTCTTTTTGTTGATATATAATAGGATTTTTGTTTTGTTAAGGACCTTTTTTTCGGTTCATTGCAATCCTGTTTTCCATCGCTTATTATTTCGTATATTGTTTCATTAACTTCTTTCTCAATTAATTGTTTCTATGACCAGGGTATCTTGTGAGGGAATCCTCCTTGTGCTTAGATTCTACGTTCCCATTAACTCCATTCTTAATGTTGCCTTTATCTTTCCTTTCTTTGGAACGCTTTGGTTGAGGTTAGGGAGGCTAAAAATAACAAATCTTTTCTAATTTAGTGTTTTCTTGCGTTCGTAACTCTCTACGATGCAGAACCAGAGCACAATTATTTCGAAGTTTCGATTGTTTATTAGCAGCGTAACTGAATCTTTGCGCATACAATCGCTTCTTAATAAGCTTTAAGGTAACTGAATCGCTAGTTTAACAATTGAATGCCTACGGTATAAACTTTCTTTGTAAACCTCTCTTTACAACGCAAAAACATCAACATCCCATAAGACAATATTTCTTGGTCAATAAAATTTGCAGCTATTTCACGCCTAGTTCCAGCGCTGCTGTTTGTCATTTCTTGCTCTTAAATTTATTGCCGGTGAAAATTTTTGGAGCACATATTTTTATTCCATCCATGTTTCTTGTGAGTAAAATTAATCTTTAAATTTCGTTGCGTTATATCTTGTGATGAAGAGTGTCTTTTGTTTTAAAATTTTTGACGAGTTAACTTCGCAGCCAGTTTATTTGTTACTGAAAATTCTACATCCATCAAATGATCTTTCTCCTTGAAGAATAATTTCGCATGTGTTTAACTTTTGATAAAGTTGTTCAAGCGCTTGTTTTAAATAAAAATTCAATTTCGATTATTTGACCGCAAACACTTCTTGCGCACTTCATTCAATAGATATAAATGCTGCAGTCGTTAGTTAACAATTCTGCTGATTAGCAAGGGTTTATTAAGTTTTGAAGTTTCGTATGTACATATTTCATCAAGCTCGCCAATTTGAACATTTATTATTCATAATATAAATGCTGTAATCGTTAACTAATAATTCTTCTTGTTACAAAAGGTTAATTGTGTTCGAAATTTCGTATGTATTTCTACAAGCTCCTTAATTTGAACATGTTTTATTTGATCTTATCTGCAGATTTTTGTACCTCGTATATTTTGCTTTCAAGTTTTACGAATTCGCGCGGTTGATTGCTTCTCCAAGAGAGAGCTTCTCAAATCCAATTAGAGACTTCAAAGTTTCGGTGATGTCTGACGTGTGCTTGCCATGTTAAAAAATTTCTAAAGAATATTGTAAGACAAACGAATTCCGTAATGGATGAACAAAAGATTTTGCAAAAGCAGTCAATTTTACTGAAAAATAAAAATGTGGGTCATTCGTAGCTCTCGTTCTCGTTGTTTTACATTTTATTACTTCATTTTTATTATACGAAATAAATTAATTTCTGACACACATTCTTTTTTCGCTGAAATCCGTGAATCTTCATAAAAATGAGGTATTCAATTTATACATAACTGAAGTTTTTACGCGCAACATGTAAATTTGAGTGACAAACTTTGATTGGGTTTTAAATTTATCGGCCATTTTTATGCCAGTCAAGATGTTACTGGAGAAGTATATCATGTCCCAACGCGCCACATCGTTCTCTCCTAGCAACGTTGATGGGATCAAGTTCATCATCGTGCAGCGAAACTTAACCTTAATCATTATAAACAATTAATCATATGAATAAGTCATTAGTCGAATCATTACTCAAAACTATTACCGCAAGTTAGGCATTGCCACATTTCACCAGTGAAACAGTTAGTGTAAACTGTAAAGAAAATGAACATGAATGGTTGCTTTTTGCCATCCTTCTTGCCGTTCCATTGTTTTATCATCACATTATACGCACAGGATCTACAGCAGCGATTTTTTCTTTAGCTCCAAGTAGAAGAAAATCAGATTGTTTACAGGACAGAAGAAGTTTTCTACTTTGGTCTACAGCAGCAATTTTTTCTCTCTCCCTGTCCGGCAACGCAAGTGGTTTCGACTCTATTCTGTTATGGTTACCCATAATCTTAAGTATTTTCTCAAAGTGATCTGTTCCTTGTACCCGGCCTAAGTCTGTTCCTTTGCGCCGATGGTGAACCTGTGTATTGACTTTAATTGGCCTTTAAGGGGACCATGGCCTCCGGTCGGCCAAAATTTGATTTTCCATCCATAGATTTTTTCTATTGGACTTACGTCTATGAAAATTTGCA
Source organism: Morinoia aosen (assembly GCA_030386875.1). Taxonomy (NCBI): domain Eukaryota; kingdom Metazoa; phylum Arthropoda; class Malacostraca; order Amphipoda; family Talitridae; genus Morinoia; species Morinoia aosen. The sequence goes on along the minus strand of CM059570.1, from coordinate 65,246,109 downwards.
GACCACTAGATCTCTAGATTCCCAACAACTTTTCTTCTATCAGTTTTTTTTGCATTGGGACATAGAAAATGAGTTATTCATGATAAATAAATATAAATATAAATATACCATTCGTTATAATGGGGCCGAAATTTGAAAAACTAGAGCAATGCGGTTTGTTGCATGCGAAAGTACAACGTATTCTCCAAAAATGTTGGTTGCCGGTTTTTGAATTTGAATTCATTTTGAATTTATAGAATTTTTTTGAAAAAGCTAAAATCAGAGTTTAAATTTTTTGTAAAAAATCTACGGAAAAAATTTCACTTGAAAAATTTTGAAAATCAAGTAACCAGCAATTGTAGATTACACCAGTGACTTCAAAATTCAGCAAACCGCATTGCTTTAGCTTTGTAAACTTCAGCCCCATTATAACGAATGTCTTGACAACTTACTTGCTTTATAAAACCTATTTTAAAGAAAAAAATGCTTCTCCTCCTACAGTTTTTAAGCTTCAGTGATGATTTTGGTATCATTAGATGAAGAAAAACAAGGGCTTTACAATGTATTAGTAAGTTTTTCAAAATTCTTTCTTGTTTCAAAGTTATGACGTCATAAATGTGAATTTTCTTGTGAATATTTATTTATTTTTTTATTTTTTCATTTTTTATTTTTATATTGGAAATTTGAGGAAAAGCATTCAAGTTTTTGGAATGTCCACGTTATTCTGCATCCAATGATACCAAAATCACTACTGTAGCTCAAAAACTATCAGAGAAGAAGCATTTAGAATCCCCCCCCCCCAAAATGTCGTTTTCCATGATTTCCCATTTTCTTTTCAAGAAAATCGCATTTTGTCATAAATGATAAATGATTTTAAATTGCATTTCCTATCAGTATACTAAATTTCATTGCTCTAAATTCAATAATAAAAAAAATATTCGGAAGGGGGATGCTTACCTTGAGGAATATGAATGATGAAATATATTAAAAAAAAAATTAAAAAAAATTGAAATTTGAGAATTTTTTTGAATGTCCACATTATTCTGCATCCAATGATACCAAAATCACTACTGTAGCTCAAAAACTGTAGAAGAAGAAGCATTTAGAAAACCCCCCCAAAAATGTCGTTTTCTATGATTTCCCATTTTCTTTTCAAGAAAATCACATTTTGTCATAAATGATAAATGATTCTAAATTGCATTTCCTATCAGTGTACCAAATTTCATTGCTCTAAGTTCAAAAATGAGAAAAAGGTCCGTAAGAGGGATGCTCTCCCCCTCCCGGGGGGGGGGGGGGGGACGTTAGCTCTGGGATACGTTCCTGATATTTTTACAGACATTCGGGGACATATCTCAAACTCATTTAAAGCAATAAAAAAAAATCGGGAGCATCGACCATTGGACTGCAGATGCCCCGAGCATGGTCCCCTTAAGTTTCATTTGTATTGAAGTTCGATATTCCCATATTATTTTGATGTCCTAGCTGAATGGCCCTAATATTTTAAATGTAATTTTGCGTGTTGTACCATGTTGTGTAATAGCTCATGTTTGTACACACTGTTTTTGCGAAAGAAAAAAAATCACAGTCTTTGCTAAAATGTATCTGTGTATTTAAGAGGCACGACAAAGATATTCCGCTACACAGAATACGGATCCTAAAGTCGAAAGAGTAAACCTGTCTCCTGTTTGATATAGGCTTTATCGATTACGACTGATCGCCTTAAAAGGGGCTTACGGAAGCACCTCGAGACGACAAACTAATCCGCATGGTTTTTCGGAAATGATGACGCTGTCGCAGTCCGGCGAATCAGGGTATTTTCCTGAGGAGCCCTAACGGGCTGATTTCGGCGCAGACAGTTGCTCGTCTTCCTAACGGTACCGCCGTAGTTCGGCACAAACAGAATTCACTTCTGTTGCCCTAGCGGATTAATTACGGCGTAGGTGATACCCACATGTACCTCAGGAAGGACAGCTGCGCGTAAAAGCTAGCGCCCCCAGAAAAAGGTAGCTGCACAGAAGACAGCCCCTTTTTCGCGACCCCTCACGTCGACCGCACTGCGGTATCGACACTCCCCAAGACGAAGAAAATCTGATTGGAAATGAATGCCGTAGGAACGGAGGTGCTCTACAATGAGAATACTCTACAGTGATCAAAAATTATTTCAATGGATGATTATGGAACATCAAATGAAACTAAAACAAAAGGCGAACTGAAATAATTGGGGATATCTTACTCTGAGCTGAAATTCAGTGGCCATCAATTTGTTTCGATGAAATGTTGTTTTTTCTTCAACCTATGACAGCTGCTTTCGCAATAAACGGCAAACACAAATATACGCGAATAAGCAGTTAATTTAGTAACCGATACGCGTATCTGATAGAAGTACTTGGAGTATAGATGTGCTCCAATTCATGTAGCAATATGACTTACATGATGCGTCATAAGGAAATGAGAATGTATAAATCATCGCTAACGAGATTCATAAATAACTTAATTTGAGCGAACATCAAAACGTTTCACTGAGTTGTGGCCAACAAACCGAAGAGCTTGAAATTTGTTCAGTATCCCCTTCCATAGCACATGAGTTATTAATCAATTCAAACATTTCGCTAAGGAAATAATACCTCATGTGGCTTTCTTTCCGGGCATTTCTTGGTCTAGTTTTCTTATTTGCGTCTGCGTAGACATTTGTACTCGGAAATTCTTGGTATTCTGAAGACAAATTTGTTATGATAAAAAAGATTGAATTTCATAAAAGATAATTTGAAGGGGAGTTAAATAGAGATTCTTGGCGACGGTGTAAGTTGTTAGAGGCAAAGTGTTTGGTACGTTTATTACATTGTATGAGCTGCACCCTATTGGTATAGTAGGTCATGAGAATAAACTTATTTTCACACGCTGCTAAACCAAGGTTTAAAAGTGATCAAAAAATTCTCCCGTTTTTAAAGTATTTTTGGTGCACAACGTGACTCTAAAAAAGGTGTTGAAGTACAAGATTATTTCACCCCGTGTGTTCTTTAGAGTGAGCTGTTATGAAAATCAGTGTTTCGTGGACCAGAAATGACTGAGGCCACAATGTGCTCATTACAAATAAACTAAAAAATGAACAACTTAACTGCTTGAAACTATATCCAAAGATGCTTAAAAATTAAATCGGGTCCATTATATGAATAATTCCATGTTTGGAAATTTTCATTTATGTGTGAAAAAGTTTGAGACGGTCAGTTTTAGACATGATACGGAGCCTTGGTATTAGAAACTGACTTTTAATTTAATTTACTTTTGTTAACCTATCGAATGATCTGATATCTGGAATAGAAATTTTTCTATGATCACATCCTGCGTTTTTTTCTTTAAACATGATTCATTATAGTTTATACTTTTTCATGATTGTTAAGAACGGGATAAACGTTGACGTGTTGGAAATTAGTGGAGCCAACAGTAATTCTACTTGTGAAATAGAATTACTGAATTTTTAACTAATGAAGTAGAAAACAATTTTCTCAATTAGAAATCTGATTTTGCATCGCAGCTGCATCTGCTAGACATCAAGCTTACGTTAGGCAAAGAATAAGGGAATGTGAGAATTTAAGCTTTTCAATGATGTAGCAATAATGAGGAGGTCCCTCTAATTTAACCCTTTAACGTCAGCATTTCTTCATATAACCGTTATTATAACCACCATCATTAGACTCACTCTGGCATGAGGTGTTGACCGACATTAGAATGAGGAAGGAGCTCTCACTCGGCAGTGTACTCCAAAGAACACACTAGGGAACAAGTTTAACAAGAAACACAATATATTGATGCTATTTTCAGAAGTACACCAAAAGTCCCTTCTTCGCTTAAAGGGTTAAGTGAAACTCTACCTTTGAATCCTCGAAATTTTGATCATAACATGTATTCGAAGGCCAACTTATCTTTCAGTTTTGTTCGCTCATTTCGGCGCGAATACGAGTCCTGGAATCTGGTTGAGCGAGCTGCCCTGTCATTGAATGGACCTGTGACCATTGAAGTTGTTTGCGCCGTCTGTTGCCGTCGGAGAATGTTATTGCCTCGAGGATAGCAGGAGTATCCAAAGCAACCAAATACTTAAGTGCAGTGCTGAGCTGATGCAGACCTCCTCTAGGGTTGAGCAGAAAAACCGGAAGAAAACGAACAAGGTTAAAAAATACGAAGGAAAAAGGAGGCTACGTTCTCCAAGCACGAGCGTCTGGCTGTGGGCTTGGCACTGCCGTGCTGACGTATGATCACAAGGTCACGATGAGTTCAAGCTATCGTCAGTGTTGTTGCTTAGTAGTAACGAAATTGTCTAAATATTTTAAAATAATTCATCAAACAGTACCGGAGGTTATTAACTCGTTACGTGAAGCCGTATTAAAATGCATTCTTTAAAACGTCTCTTCCGTATCACTCTGATTTATATATATAAAGAAGTCCATCCCATTCACATCCGAGAAATATTTCCGGGTCACTTCCAGGACTGACAGTACCTACATCTTGAAATTACAGCATGCAGCTCAATGTAGCTTTTAAGTGACACGCAATGTGTATATTCAGAAACACTACAAATTGATCGATATGAGTGTAGCTCATGTACGACAACATGCGAGCGATGCTTGCAACGTTGCTCGAACAGGCATCTTGACTACAGAGTCGGTGGTGAGAGAGTAAGGTGGTGGTGTGGGAAGTGTCGTGCGGCTCAAGGTTCATTCCCTCCCAACTGAATTCTGTGATTCATTGAAGTTAAAAGACAAATTGGTGCGAAAATAGCGTGAGCAACGGATTTTTGTGGATGGTGATCCGGAACGGTTTCTGGTGTACCAAAATTTCCATAGCTCCAACTCAACGCAAAAATTACAGGTTTTTGTGCCTACATTTTTACGCTTGCATAATTACAGTGAAGCGTCGGTTTTTGTTCCTTTATATTTATGTGATGGTCATAGTTACTACGCCCTAGGATTTCAGAAAAATGAATGAAATCGAGGTTCATTGATGGACCGTTTTTGTTGCTTGCGGTGCGGCCGGCCGGCGCCGTCGTGTTGTCTCCATTTTTTTGTCAATTTTTTTGAAATTTTTTTTGCAGTAGAACTTGAAGTCTACACTAGTTACCAAAAATAAAAATTTTAGTGATCGCGTTTCTAATGCCAGCTTATTCTTTCCATAAGTCATAAACATGGAAAACTTTCGCATGAATTCGATGTTCCACCTAAAGAATTTCATGGTGAAAACTGTGAATTATTGAGTGTAAATTGGGAGTTTTTTTTTCACATCAACTCTGGTGAATGAATTTCAGGGTGTGGAAATTATGGGGAAATATGGAAATTAACAGGATAACATTCGATGCTAAAAGATATAGAATGAGTTATACTTGATGAGTATAATTCATCATAAAACATTTTGAATGAGTTTGATGAGTTAGAGAATACAAAGTATTTTTGAGTTCATCAACTACACTAGTAATTATTTGAGTTTTAATATAAATACAATACAAATTCCTGTCGTAATTGTAATCCATTCAAAACTTTTTGTATGAAAAAATGATCCCGAACCGAAAATATATTCTGAGAAAACTTATAAGTTCATATTCTGTATCTGTGAAACAGTAACTTTGTTCCTTATTCATTTTTGACGATCAGTGAACTTAGATGAACAACACTCTAGAGTCTACATAGAGAGACGCTCTCTAAATCTACTGGAAAATCGCAGACCGAAAAAATGTCTGGAGTGTCCGCAGCGCAGCCCCTGAACTGATATAAAATCGTTCCATACATTTATTCGAGAACGTTTGTGAGACGGAGTTCCATTATCTTTTACTCCATCCAATGTCTGTCCGACCGCCTGGGTTACTTATGAGTGGGTCAACTTTTAGTTTTGTACCGCCATTCGGAATCGAAGAGCCTTTTTGGGGGGTTTTGATGTCACTTTAATTTGACTTTATTGATCGACTTTTTGTGTAGTCTCTGTTTTCTCAATCAGGGTGAAGATTACTAAGCTGACGAACGAGTCTTAAAATAAAGCTTGGTTAATTTGGTTGTGAAGTTCGGCTACGCGGAATATAATAAGATGAAAAATGCCTCAAACTCGACCATGTGGGTTTCGCTCAAGGAAACGAAAAACGCATGACTGATTTTGATCGACCTAAACATCAGTTTTACGTCAATTACATAAGCTTGGAGTCGAACACAACAATAACTTTGCAAATAGTTAAGCCGTCAAAGCGCATGTGTATACAATTGTTTCAGTGATGGCGAGAAGTGCATTGAATGTACTGGCGTAATGGATGTTTTTAGCAGTTGATATAATCCGAATATCGATTTTCAGCTCTGGTTATATCTCACCAATTACTTGAAAAAATAGCGTTGTGGAATAATTTAAACATTATGAATTCATCTGTTGTTGGGAATATATACGTTATTTTGGGCTGTTTAACATAATATCAAAACGCTAGTTATGATAGGATCGTGGTTTAATTTAATATAAAAAATTACGCTATGAGAAGATTGTGGTTTAACATGATATAAAAAAGCTAGGTACGAGAGGATCGTGGTTTAACATGATATAAAAAAGCTAGGTACGAGAGGATCGTGGTTTAACATGATATAAAAAAGCTAGGTACGAGAGGATCGTGGTTTAACATGATATAAAAAAGCTAGTTACGAGAGGATCGTGGTTTAACATGATATAAAAAAGCTAGGTACGAGAGGATCGTGGTTTAACATGGTATAAAAAAGCTAGTTACGAGAGGATCGTGGTTTAACATGATATAAAAAAGCTAGGTCCGAGAGGATCGTGGTTTAACATGATATAAAAAAGCTAGGTACGAGAGGATCGTGGTTTAACATGATATAAAAAAGCTAGGTAGGAGAGGATCGTGGTTTAACATGATATAAAAAAGCTAGTTACGAGAGGATCGTGGTTTAACATGATATAAAAAAGCTAGTTACGATAGGATCATGGTTTAACATGATATAAAAAAGCTAGTTACGAGAGAATCGTGGTTTAACATGATATAAAAAAGCTAGTTACGAGAGGATCGTGGTTAACATGATATAAAAAAGCTAGTTACGAGAGGATCGTGGTTTCGTATAGTTTGTCTATTATTATGCCTCGTATGGCTTATCTACTTGTACACCTCGGATGGTTTGTCAATTAGTACTCCTCGTATGGAACATTTGTTTTAGGATGCCCTATATTTAAGAAACTTTTAAAAGCCAATATGTTGGCATGTATATCATGTGACAACTTGGAAATAAACATTTTTTTCTTTTTTTTTTCTTTCTTAACATGATATAAAAAAGCTAGTTACGGGAGGATCGTGGTTAACATGATATAAAAAAGCTAGTTACGAGAGGATCGTGGTTAACATAATATCAGGAGGCTTGTATACAATAGGCTAATTCTTGGGCGCAAATATCATTAATCATGGCGACTTATCACAAGAATAAAGGAGGCAAAATTAGGAAACAGTAGGGATCAAGTTCGAGTTGAAGTTTCTACGTCTTTCTAGTTCTATTTGCCATAGAAAAATTATTCATTCATTAATGCCGTATTATTATAAACTATATCAGTAAATTATATTATATAATAAATATAGTATTATATTATATTATTTCATTAGAAATTAAATATATTATTATATTATATTATATTAATGTATAAATTAAATAAATTGAAATTAATTAAATTAAATTAAATTACTTAAATTGAAGCCGTATCAACTTTTTCTGAACTCTGACGTGTAAGATCAGGTAGCAGTGAATATTAAGTACATAGTTTGAATGAAAGTTCCATTCTTCTGACTTTACTCTCCCCGAGAGTGCAGTGTAAGCAATACAGCGTCCGACGCACCTTCACTGTATTGGTTTCCTTTTTAGGAATAGAGCCATCTATGGAAATGGTGGTATTTTTTCGATACAGACGGTTCAGTTCAAATCAAAGTCAATAATGCTGGCAGCAACATGAGTGGCAACCGCTGAAGTATTGACTGAATCATAACGCTGGCAGCAACATGAGTGGCAACCGCTGAAGTATTGACTGAATCATAACGCTGGCAGCAACATGAGTGGCAACCGCTGAAGTTTTGACTGAATCATAACGCTAGCAGCAACATGAGTGGCAACCGCTGAAGTATTCACTGAATCATAACGCTGGCAGCAACATGAGTGGCAACCACTGAAGTATTGACTGAATCATAACGCTGGCAGCAACATGAGTGGCAACCGCTGAAGTATTGACTGAATCATAACGCTGGCAGCAACATGAATGGCAACCGCTGAAGTATTGACTGAATCATAACGCTGGCAGCAACATGAGTGGCCACCGCTGAAGTATTGACTGAATCATAACGCTGGCAGCAACATGAATGGCAACCGCTGAAGTATTGACTGAATCATAACGCTGGCAGCAACATGAGTGGCCACCGCTGAAGTATTGACTGAATCATAACGCTGGCAGCAACATAAGCGGCAAATGCTGAAGTTTTGACTGAATCATAACGCTGGCAGCAACATGAGTGGCCACCGCTGAAGTATTGACTGAATCATAACGCTGGCAGGCAACATGAGCGGCAAACGCTGAAGTTTTGACTGAATCGTTACGCTGGCAGGCAACATGAGCGGCGAACGCTGAAGTTTTGACTGAATCGTTACAATGGCAGGCAACATGAGCGGCAAACGCTGAAGCTTTGACTGAATCATAACGCTAGCAGGCAACATGAGCGGCAACCGCAGAAGTTTTGACTGAATCATAACGATGGTAGGCAACATGAGCGGCAACCGCAGAAGTTTTGACTGAATCATAACGCTGGCAGGCAACATGAGCGGCGAACGCTGAAGTTTTGACTGAATCGTTACGATGGCAGGCAACATGAGCGGCAAACGCTGAAGTTTTGACTGAATCATTACGCTGCCTGGCAACACGAGCGGCGAATACTGAAGTTTGACTGAATCATAACGCTGACAGGCAACATGAGCGGCAACCGCTGAAGTTTTGACTGAATCATAACGCTGGCAGGCAACATGAGCGTCGAACGCTAAAGTTTTGACTGAAATATAACGCTGGTAGGCAACATGAGCGGAAACCGCTGAAGTTTTGACTGATTCATAATGCTGGCAGGCAACATGAGCGGCGAATGCTGAAGTTTTGACTGAATCATAACGCTGGCAGGCAACATGAGCGGCAACCGCTGAAGTTTTCACTAAATCGTTACGCCGGCAGGCAACATGAGCAGCAACCGCTGAAGTTTTGACTGAATCGTTACGCTGACAGGCAACATGAGCGGCAAACGCTGAAGTTTTGACTGAATCGTTACGCTGGCAGGCAACATGAGCGGCGAATGCTGAAGTTTTAACTGAATCATAACGCTGGTAGGCAACATGAGCGGCAAACGCTGAAGCTTTGACTGAATCATAACGCTGGCAGGCAACATGAGCGGCAACCGCAGAAGTTTTGACTGAATCATAACGCTGGCAGGCAACATGAGCGGCAACCGCAGAAGTTTTGACTGAATCATAACGCTGGCAGGCAACATGAGCGGCGAACGCTGAAGTTTTGACTGAATCATAACGCTGGTAGGCAACATGAGCGGCAAACGCTGAAGATTTGACTGAATCATAACGCTGGCAGGCAACATGAGTGGCAAACGCTGAAGATTTGACTGAATCATAACGCTGGCAGGCAACACGAGTGGCAAACGCTGAAGATTTGACTGAATCATAACGCTGGCAGGCAACATGAGTGGCAAACGCTGAAGATTTGACTGAATCATAACGCTGGCAGGCAACATGAGCGGCAAACGCTGAAGATTTGACTGAATCATAACGCTGGCAGGCAACATGAGTGGCAAACGCTGAAGATTTGACTGAATCATAACGCTGGCAGGCAACATGAGCGGCAAACGCTGAAGATTTGACTGAATCATAACGCTGGCAGGCAACATGAGCGGCGAACGCTGAAGTTTTGACTGAATCATAACGCTGGTAGGCAACATGAGCGGCAACCGCAGAAGTTTTGACTGAATCATTACGCTGGCAGGCAACATGAGTGGCAAACGCTCAAGTTTTGAATGGAGCTTAAATGACAGTTAGGGACTGAAGACCCATAATGTAGAAATTGCGAATAAATTTCTAGGTACATCATCAATTTTGGTTTTGATTTTGATTTGAACAACATATATTGCCACAGAGTTTCTTTTTAAGTGGTGACCCACATCCCGAATATTGACTGATGCTAGCCAGGTATTTTACTATCCTCGATGTCACTTTTGATGGCCATCACACTTACAACAATGACCGAGATTTAGAAACAAACAAATCCGTCCTTGAACACCAGAAGCTCGACCGAATTATACAGGGTGCAGCAGTCGATCCTACATATTCATGCTTCCACAATCCCACTTGAAAATGCAGGATTGACTGCCGCACCTTGTATGTATGTACATGTTGTGTAGGTCGTTCTTTTTCCTTTCTCCAGGCCTAATCCTATGCACGCAAACTTATAATTACTGAGCTTTACCTTTTGGGGAGTGATTACCTTCGTGATCAGTCCGATTTCGATTGTATTCCTACATGCTAACCTCACCGACTTGGAGAACACTTTACACCGAAATAATATCCTCTTCAAATTCATAATTCCTGCATGCAGTGAAAAGCAGAGCTTCAAAAATAAAATGGTTTCAACAACTGCACGCATGCACCTATAGTAGTCGCTGCAGTTCTTTTAATGCGAGCAACAAGTCCAGTTGGTGTATTTTTAAGGAGCTTTAGCTGCAAGTGCCTGCATTCTAATTCATTGGGCCATCAATTATCTAATGGACTACGTGGCCTGCACAACACGCGAGACCGTGTAGCTCTTGTTCGTGGGCTTAACTTTTGGTTCTTGCAGAGGCAGAAGGTGGCCGAATAAAACTCAATTACAGTGTACCAAAGTTGCTGGATGCTTGATGTTCTTAGCTCTGTGGAGCTGCATAATTGTAAAGAAGTACGCTAGTAACTGAAGAAATGTACAAACGCATAATGAGGACTTGAGTTCGTATGCCTTGAAGAGTCGAAGTAGGCTAGTAACTGAATAAAACGAGAAACAAACAATAATAATAAAAACAATTAAATAAACAATACTTGAGATTGTACGCCTTGGAGGATCATTGATTAATTTCATAAATTTTTCAATATGCTCCTTGTAATTGAGTTCGACGAATTGAGATTGAAAAGAATGAAGGCAATGACAGAAAATAAGTGCAGAAAATAAAGCTGTCTACCAATAAAAATTTCGAGTTAATGACGCTTTATGTAACCTTAGCAACATAATTCTTTTAACCGACCTCAAGTGCTGTAATGCATCGAATCAGTTACATGAACGAATTGCCGGTTAATGCATCGTTATGAAACTTATTATGTTGGTCTTCAAATTTAATTTGTCTTCAACAATGGTGCTTCGTAAGATCTGTCACATATCTTCAAATCTCCAGAAGTGACTCACATAACAGCAGGGTATAGACGCATTAAATATCTTTATATTCTTGCTTAGACTCTAATGCAAATTAAGGCCTCGTCGTACATATTTATCAAAACGGTTCCAACACATGCGGATTGGCTATGATATGTATCGCGGATAATTGCATGGTATGACTAGGGTACTTTAGTATCAACAATTGAGCACATTCACAACTAATCTGGATCCTTATTTTCAAATCAACTTATTTCTTTCATCCCTCATCTCCTTTCTTTCACCTCTTGGAGTGAAAGAACATTTATAACCACGTCCGTAGTTTTTGTACAAAGCTACACCTCGCCTTCTCCAAAAAATAACTACTCTCATTGATGAGAAGTCCCTAAATCACTTCAGAACGAAATAAAGACAGAAAATAACAATATAATTTATTTCTAATTGGAATGGCTCATGAAATATTTAACATTGGATTTTAAAATGTCTTTACATAATGACCCTTAAGTGGTCCCCCTCAAAGGTATTATAATAGCCGTGTGCTATTATAATTTAAGCTCGCTATCCTATACTTGAACAAATTTTTGAGAGAAAAAATGTTAGTGCTAGTGTCCACTTACATTGATAAGTGGGATGCATTAGCTTCGTCTTTTGCAGTGCTAGGGGATAGTTTTCAAAATAGAGTCGGTGGCTGTTAATAATGATGCGTCTGAGACCAAAAGATTGGATTATCATTCATTGAATAGTCCAACAATCTAAATATTCTTCTGTAATTTATCATTCTCATTGCGTCGAAAAAAGTCCAGTCTTGCGGATTAACATGCATGGAAACGTCCAACCGTCTAAATGTTCTTTCTGTCATTATTTTTTTTTTCGAGAAATATAATGTCTTGGGGATTAAGATGCTTTGAAAAATCCTTGGGCTGGGGCCCCGTATAAATAATTTACTTCGGCGGTCGGGGAAACCATCTTGGATAGAACAGCGTCGGTTTTGTTGTAATGCTTTTTTACATCCCAACTCAAATAGAGATGAAATACTGCCTCATCAGTGAGTAAATTGTGTTCTTTCGCCTCTATTATCTGAGGACCAATTTTTCTCCACTAGGTCATGGACTTCAATGAAATCAGGACGTAATGATTATCCTGATCTGCTAGCGCCAAAAAAAACGAAGGAGCTGAGAGTCAATTTGATCCTGCTTTGCGTAGAGAATATTCAGCACGCCACAACGCATGCTGTCTTTTTACACTCGTCTAAAGCGATGACTTGTTAAACACGTTTTAATGAAAAACTGGTGATTCACGCACTCCGCAGTTCATTATTTTTCGTTGAATAAATCGGGTCAAACGACATGCCCTCTTCCTGCAGCTGAGCTCTCCTCCATCAAATTCCACTCACTGACTTGCACCCCGCCATCTTGCTCCATAACAAACTTTCATCCACCGCCTTCCATAATTGAGTTCCACTGCGCTCGCTTTAATCAAACTTCGTTTTCTATTAATTTTTATTATTCGTTTAACTATTTCCCGAACTTCTAGCCACTAAGTCCGTTCTTTTTACCCTTTTCCTATTTTTTGAGGTTAGTTCTAATTTTTCTTTGCCTTTCTGTTTAAATTTTTTTCCGCCCAAGCTCGCTATCTTTCATCATACTCTTCTCGAATCATTTTAGTCATATTTAATTCAAATTCTCTTTTTTTGCCCTATTTATCGTCAAAATACGTCAGTTCAGCTAATATTTTATCACAATCCTCAATCCTTGGTCCTACGTACTGTAGAGTTCTTTCTCTGTTTCCACTTGCCTCTTCATTGTTCTTCACTTTATGGGCTGAATTTCTTTCAAATTTTCATGAGAGAAGTTTTACGTTTATTTCCCTTGTAAGTCATTCTCCACTTCAAATCCTGCCTCATTTACCGTAGTGTAGACGTAACTCTCCCTATTTTCTTGCCCACCATTCATTTTTCGTTTTTTTTTTCATTCAAAATCGTTGTTGATTTACCTCGAATTTCCTTATTAAATCCAAATGCTCGTTCAGCAAAGTTAAATAAGCTGAAGTTTCCACAAATATTTCATGTTCCGTTCAATGTCTCATTAGTATCATTTTCAAACGCACTTATTTGCCGTCTAAAATGTTTTCAGAGACATAGCTGTCTTCGTTTAAGTATATCACATTTTCGATCATTTTCCTTAAAACCGCTTTTTTCAATTTTCTAGTTTATGTGGGATATTTTTCACATTCTATAAATCATTTTTTATTAATATTTACGGCTTCACAATGCTCTTATGAGGCCTAATTTTAAAATTTACCTAATTTATCTTTTCATCTAAATTGTTTCTCACGTCTTCCTCACTCATACATCCACCTTAATTCTGGCAAGTTGTGATCTGATTCTCCTAGCCTCTTCATTCATCTTAAATGCCCGTTCATTCGTAAAATTGTGTACATCATACCCAGACCTCATTTACATTGGATCTTTGAATTTCCAAGTTTTCCTAACTTCCACTTTTCAAATCTCTATTCCTCTTCAGTCCTCTCAGCACTTTGACGCAGCGGTCGAGAAAATAAACACAGTTAACATACAGAAAATATTCGGTTACTTGCGCATGAAAATTGAAGAATATAAATATGTTTGTTTGATACCAGAGAGTGATTGATGTCTGACAGTACGGGAACAACCTGAGAACGAGGCTCGTTTACAATCATAGAATGAGTCACATGGTCTGTTTTGTGTCCCTATTTTCCATTGGTTCTGTTGTATCAGCTCCATTTCCTGCTCGTTTTGCCCCCATTATCCATTGGATTCCATCGTGTTCAGCTCCATTTCTTGCTCGTTTTGCCCCCATTTTCCATTGGATTCCACCGTGTTCTGCTCCATTTCATGCTCGTTTGCCCCCATTTTCCATTGGATTCCATCGTGTTCAGCTCCACTTCCTGCTCGTTTTGCCCCCATTTTCCATTGGATTCCACCGTGTTCAGTTCCATTTCCTGCTCGTTTTGCCCCATTTTCGATTGGATTCCATCGTGTTCAGCTCCATTTCCTGCTCGTTTTGCCCCCATTTTCCATTGGATTCCATCGTGTTCAGCTCCATTTCCTGCTCTACTCGTCGTCTCGCCTCCACTCGAGGAATGTGGGCTCAGTCTCAGCCAGCCTGGGACTCGCACTTACATTACAATTTGGAGTCCCGAGCACAGAGTTCTTTCTTGGAGCTGCAGGGCTGGAATCTCGGGTCGCTGGCTGGACCTGTGTCCCAGTGGGTGTGTGGGTGGGTGGGTGTGTGGGTGTGGGATGTGTGGGTGTTTAGGGAGTGTGTAGGTGTGTGGGTGGGTGTTTATGGGTGGAAAGGGAGGCAGTAGACAGGAAGCGCAGCGAGGAGGAGGAATTTGGCCAAAGTAACGAGAAAGAAAGTAAACTCGCCGAAGAATGACGCCGAAGGAGAAACGAGGAGTTATATAAACGAGTTTATATTGACCAACGAGAAACATTCAATTTCGGCAAGTATCTTGCATGTTCGTTAATCCAGGTAGCTTGGGTACATGACACGCAACAGAATTTAAGTAAATAATAATTTAAGATGACATTTTTTAATTCACGAAAAGTAGAATAACGAACAAGTAATGAGAATAGAGCAATAAGAACAACTGTAAAGCCGAAAAAAGAGAGAAAGGGAGGCAAGAAATGGTGGGCAGTGAGTTGGGAGGCAAGTTTGAACAAGGCAATGATAAAAATAAAAAAAGAACTGGTGGTCGTCTTCTTCGCTCTAGGGAACTGCGCAGTGGAAGAGGGGACGAGTTCTTGTCAAGACCATTATTGCTTTAGTTTCGAATCTGAACAGTACAGATTGGCAGAATAATTCAAGTTCCATCTAATTTAATTTCAATGGAGAAAAAGTACAGTTTTCATCTCCAGGTATCAGTTGTGACCCATGAACTTTATTGAGCGATACTGCAATTCTAGATGCAAATCGTCTTTTTTGAGTTAGCCAAAGAGTGCGTCCAGCATTTATCGAATTAAAACTTATCATTGAAAACTTTCTTCAATAAATCAATTCAAAGGATATTTTTTAACGCTCAAAACTCACACTGATCAAAAAACATATAATTATCAATGCTGCAGATTGCTTCATACTTTAGTTGCCTCAGCTTCGCTGAATTGACTAAATCACCGAGCTTCTCTGAGTTTGCAGACGATGCCGTGTTCGGCATTCGCAACAGTAAATTTTGCGTGCTAACTGGTAGGCTAACAGGTGACAAACTAACTTCACAAACATTTTGGACTGGCAGAAAAGTAATTCAATCCCTATAATTCAATCCCATAATTCAATGCACAACAGTACTGCCATGTTCGATTCTTGCAACGGTGATTGTGTATAGATAAATTGATAAGAGGCATGCATCTTTGACTGGCAACAACGGAATTCACTTCTTAGGATGGCGACATAAATAAATAAACAGTACGCAAGACAACGACAAAGTAATTCACTTCCTAATGGTGTCCCATTAATTGAAAACATACGCAATATAAAGTAACAGTACTCAAGAAGTAGTTTTCCCTTAACCCTAAAATTCTAAAGCCGTTGATATTTGTCCAGTTATGCAGGTGTAACTGTGAATTGGTGAAAGTAAAGTACCCTTTCAAAGCATCAGTAACAATGAAAATATGAAAAAAGAGTATTTGGACAACCAAAATCAATAAAGGCCTTATTAAGGTTTTAGTTGTACTGAGTGGGAAATGTAACATTGTTCGAGGGCTCTTCGTTGTTGGTTAAACTGGTATATATGTGATTTTTCAGAGTGAGATTGTACTGAATTGGTCTCTCGCATTTTGATGCCCTGCGCTTTTACAAAACATTTATGTGCACTTTCAGAATTTTTGAAAGTATGTGCACTTTCAGCATACTTTCAGCAATTTGTATGTAGGGATGTTCCATTTTCATGGCTCATTATTCTATCTCACGTTCTTTAAAACTAAGTCCTACTCGTGGCTATGTCAACAACTGTAAATTAACTCCCGGTAGTAAAATGCCAATACGTCTAGGTTAATGTCACTTCAAAAAATTTGAACTATGTTCTGAGACTTGGAAGCTTGTACTATGGCTAAGAAACTTCAAAGCAACTCTGCTCGGATGGAAATGATGTCTCAAGCCCTTTATGCCCTGAGGCGCTAGACAGTCTTGGTTTGCTGTGCGATCTTTCTGAAATTTCTCATACACGGAACGTTGAACCAGTTACAAGCACTTTTGGTTTGAATTTCCAGCATACTGACATGACAGCTATTCTTGGTTTTTAAATTTGAGAAATAACGACTAGGAACTAGATTTCTTGTGAAGAATGTTGAAGGGTGACGGAGAGAAAACACAGCATTACGAATTTCAGTGTTTCAGTGTCTTTGTTCGTTTTGAAACCACAGTAGAACCTGAAAGCATATCTGTAAAATTATTTTCAGAAAATATTCTACTTCGCACAAATTTTCTTAGAATACTGCACAAAGAACGTAGTTCAAAAGCAAAAACTTATAGTTATAACGACCAAATATTTTAATGTTTTTATATTGGAAAATGTTTCCTACTTACGATTGTTTCGTATTAAATCTAACGTGCTTTACTAATTTTCACATAAGTTATTTGGCTAATTATTCAGGTGTTTGTAATTTTAATCCTTGTTCTGTGAAATATTCGAATGGGCGAAAACCCTTTTCCCTTGTCCTATGTATCTATTATGCCTTTGGACTAAATTGGTTCTAAAAGTTGAAATAGACACAGAATTAGAAGCATCTGTTCAGTAATGAAATTTTATAAAAAAAGGTTAAACAATACTAGCGTCTGAACTTGATTTCAATTTGAACTTACCGTGGCAAAGTGCACCATCGATGATTTTTAGTACAAATTGAGAAGTAATTATTTTAATAATAATTATTATTATTATAATTTCATGTTTTTTTCGTCATATCCGTGGCTAATATGATATCGAAGCGTAATATGATAACTGATGAGATGTAAGTTCATTTCATCGCAGGACATGCAGAAGCTGCAATGTTAGCTCAAAGCATAAAAGAGCATGCAGCAAAATTCCTGCAAAAGGAAAGCCTTTACTCACCTCGTTCAGTGCAGTTCTTGTCGAATATTCCGGAGAAATTTCGCTCGCTCGCAACAAAAAGAAGCTTCATGAAATTCACAAGAGCGGCATCGTGAGTCAGCAGTACGCAGCAACATGATTCAGGGATTCTTCATAGATTCTTCTCGGGAGGGGAAAAGGTGTATTGCGTTGTAGCTGTAGCTTTGAAGAAAAAACACCTCATTCACAGAGGTCGATGGTGCATAACCCTGCGGTGGTCCTGGCTAATCACATACGCCTTGTAACCTAGCCATTTCCTGTCATTTATGTTCAGTATTATCATTCGTATTATTTGATTATGATTTCATTATTATTTCATTATTGGTATTAATTTTAATGTTGAATTCCATTTTTTGTCATTTATGTTCGGTATTATTGTTTTTGTTTTCTTATAATTTTAGAATTTTTATAACTTTTCATGTTATGTTCCATTTTTTGTTATTTATGTTCAGTATTATTTTATTATTATTATTATTACTTTTCATGTTATGTTGCTTCATCCAACGTAGCCCTCGATTTAAACTCTAATTTTGTGACCAAATTTCTACTGTTTCTATGATCCAGTGAACCGACGTCAGATGAGACCGTTGATTTTGCTGCTTCTAAGCCGAATTTCATACTTCATGTTTTGGGCTTAGCTGTTTCCAGATGTAAATTATTACCATTGTTATTATTATTATATATTTCGTTTCACCACCAAAGACGCTACTGAGGCGTTTCATCGGTGTTACCCATGTAAGTGTGTTTCTTGGGTTTCCACATATATGAAGTTATAACTCTTATACTGTTTTGTACGGACTGACACGTAATTAACTGTCAGTACACGCTCGTGCTTGCTCCAACGGCTTTGATTAAATTTCACGGCACCCTGTTAGACATTCGTTTTTTTCGCGTTGACATAAACCTGGCATGCGCATCAGGACTTATTAATGACGAGCCACATGCCAACCGTTCGTTTGCAAGAACACAGAGCGGGTTTGATTTAATAGCGCCATTTCCTCTGCCATTATTTTTCTTCTGTTTGCCACCTTAAAGGGAGGACGATAGAACGTGCTGCTTCCTGCAAGCAGATCTCCGTTGATTTTTCTGTGTTCTCTCTCAGTTCTATTTGACGTTTCTTTGTTTGACACGTGTTATTACGGGCTGGAATATCATACGTGGGGAGCCAAATGATAATAATTTGTACTCGCTAATAAGATGTAGCTGATGACTTGAATTCAATCGTAGCAGGGATTATGTTAATGCTCTAAAGCATTACATTTAACGCAAATTGAACTTCAATGTTTTACATCAGGAGCTCATTTTCTCTTTTAAACAGTGTGTGCACCAGGTGTTATGTTGGTGAATTGACTTTGATATTACATTGATCTAAAGTTGGCAATCCAAGTTTCTCCTGTTTCTGATGGAAGAATTTTACTCTCCGCTACGCAAGAACGTTTTAAAACTGTTCGAGCTCTTGATATTGAGGATTTGGTCTCTATATACAGCTACCGTATGGGCTAACTTGCGTCCTTGAACTCGTGTCGAAGTTCTGCTAAGTTATCGTTCGAGCTTATAAAGCAGCGTTGCGCAGACTTTAATGGCTGTTTAATTGTATTTCTAGTTGCAAGGGTTCTTCGCAACATATGGTACCGACATAAAAAACTTAGCTCTAAGTAGCTTAGTTGGATTGATCCCTCATCACTCTTCTCTCTCACACTGTTTTGGCTGCAATTTGAATCGATGTGGAAACGTTTAAACAATAATATTTTACATTAGTTTCTCCATTGTACCGTTGCGAGATTTATCGCGCAAACACACGTAACGATAAAAGTTAACAAACGTCGAAAGTTAGGCACATCTTGTAACTCAATACATTTTATGCGGGTAGGCTATTTATTTGAAGCTTTTAAAGGCTATTCACACAGAATGGCAAAGGGTTTTGAATACAGGAGTTCGTAAGATTATAGTTTGAACATTCACACATGAATTCTTTGAAAAGAAAAGTATTTGTAAGGATACTATTGAATTTTGAAGGATTTCATAATGTTGTGCATCAGAAAAAGTAAAGAACAGTTCTACGTTAGACAGTTCATTGAAAACAACTGCGTGTCTCCGACATACCTGAAAAATATACTACAATGAACGTTTTTCGGCATAGAAGCATTCTTAAAATCAGTCCTTTTGGCCATACCACGAATGTTTAGTTCCGATCTGTATCTCCTATCGTGAGATCACAGAATTTTTGTTGGTACACAACATACTTGTGAATAGGTAGAATAGACGGCTTTTGAAATAGAAGCATTTTTAAAATCAGTCTTCTTGGCAATATTTCAAAAATTTAGTTTCGATCTTTATCTTCTATCGTGAGATCGCACAATTTATGTAGGTACACATAAGCCTTAAGCGTTTTGTGGTCTGCGTTGGGCTCGAAGAATTATCGTCTGGTACATTTCTTTAGTCACTATTTGTATCCATCAATACGTACTACAAATATATTTTAAAGTTTCTGTGTGAAAAACTTTCATCCACTCGTCAGATGCGATGGATTGAACTGAAGTTCAATATTCAACTCAAATTGATCTCAGCTGAAATTTTCTACACAAAAATGAACAAGGGAATAATTGGAACGTGCTTTCGTTTGATTTTCATCAAGTATATGCGAAAATTAAGTTTATGGCCACTTGGCGATCCCCTCTCATCATTAAAATCCCGTCAGTGGCCACCGGTGGATCACCAAGCAGTAAACGTGTTAAATCGGTTTACATGAAAAAGTTTAATTTATGATTATAAAATAGAGGTCAACATAGACGTTTAAAATAGGTTACAGGCAAAAGTTCAATTTATTATTATAATATAGCTGTCAACATCTGAGTTGAAGCAGTACCAAGTAACATGTCTTTGAGGGCATGCACTCATATTTCTAAAAGGCCACTTGCTGCCACTGCCATGTCCAAGTCTTTGATCACGTGGCGTCAAGCTTGAGAAGTTGACAACCGCACAGCGCACTGCGCCTTCGCCAACGCTATAAAAATAGCTGCCCGTAAATCATAATTTGAAGGCAACGCGGCTCGCATTGAAGTATTTTCGAGCACTTCTTAGGGGTAAAATTCAGTGAATGAATGTATTGTACGTGGTAGTGGGAAAATAGTATTGGAAGGCAAATCGATTTGCATTAAATTATTTTCGAGCTCATCTGAAAGGCTAAATTCAATGAATTAATGTTTACGTAGTTGAGGGAATGTAGTAAAGATGAGAAAAGCGATTCGCACTGAAATATTTTCGAGCACTACTTAAAGATAAAATTCAGTGCAGGGACCTGGTTGAGGGACTGGAGTGATGAAGAACACCGCGCAGACTACTCATGCTACTGAACTTATGTTTATAATCAGTAAAATGCTCTATTTCATTTTTCTTTTTCTCACATCCGTGCTGCATGAGGCATTACTTTTACGTTGCCTCCACGATCCCAATAATTATTCTAAAATTCGTTTTTCACCCCGCCTATCGAAGTAAAGGACAATATTCTGACCAATATTGCTATACCACTAAGAGCAGAAATGCTATACCACTAAGGGCAGTTAATGCTGATGCTAGTTTTAAGGGCAGTAACGCTATACCACTGCGATATATTGGCTTCTAGTGTTACTATGTTATCATACAAAGGGCACCATAGATACATCCAGCATTATCGAACTCTTATCATACGTAGAGTACATCGACATTCTACCCCAGATGCCTTCCACAGTTAATATCGCCGTTGTTAGGCTTCAAATG
This sequence comes from Morinoia aosen, assembly GCA_030386875.1. NCBI lineage: Eukaryota > Metazoa > Arthropoda > Malacostraca > Amphipoda > Talitridae > Morinoia > Morinoia aosen. Next base: position 65,224,824 of record CM059570.1, on the reverse strand, counting down.
TGACAAAATTACTTGCTAGCCTGCCGTTGAATGAGTTGAGTGTTTATACCTCAACGGTTATTAGTACACTTCAACACTCGTCTCTCTGCATGGTAGCATAGACTTCAAAATTAAAAAATTCCATTCTGAAAATTAAAGCATTATACTGTGCTCGTCTTAGCCGTGTGGCTTTCGAACCCGCCTCCGTGCAGGCAAACCCAGGTTCGAGTCCCGGCGCTGGTGGCGATTTCCTCTGTTGGGTATAAGGGAAAAATTCCAAGCACAATACCCCACTCTACCCAGGTGTCTGAAATGTGTACCGGTCTTGACCGGGGGAAAGCGTCATGGCGTCCTGGCGTTAGTTTTAAGACATTTGAAAATCCAATGTAAAAGGTGATATGTATCAGGTTTGAAATTGGAAATAAAGCATCCGTAGATGCCTTAATTATTATTGTGGTAGTATTATGGTATAGTAGAATAGTGTAACAGTATAGTAAGTAGATCAGTCCACTGCGTTTCAACTCATACTTCAGCTCTAAGTTCACAGCAACACCAGCGGCACTTTGGCACTTCACTGCTTATTCCCGACGCCTTGTCATTTGGGCCTCAATTGACTGGAGCCTCTTCAGGTCGCCGCGTAATTTTCGAAAGCAGGGAAGATCGCGCCATGCTTTACGATCGCTTCCGGGCGCCTTTTATTGCAGTGATTCATGGATGTCAGCGTTGAAGGCTGGCACCAAATTATGCACTTCCTCGTTGGGGAGGCCTCGATCATTAAGACGGGTTCACTTTGAGCCTTGGTCTATAATGCGAGTCTCAAATTACTGGTGAGAACTCTTGTTCCGCTCCGCATTTCTTGCCAGCACTCCGGACTGCTTTAATCAAAGGTCAGAGGGCATCGGTTCGACGTAAAGTGGATTTTTATTCCCGTTTTGGAATAATTTAAAAAAAGTGAATATTTCACGCGTGGGAAATGAGTGTTTCTCGTTTGCCGGAAACGAGGTTCACGCATTTTATACATCGCTTTTTGATATGGAGAATAGGGTGTGCAGTTTTTTATACTCTAGTATATGATGAGCCGTTCGAGTTGAAGAAAGAAGATAGAAAGAAAATAAATAATACTGAACATTAAAGCGCTGTGTGAGCGCTGAGCATTTGTTCCGCAAGTGTATTTCGGAAGCTAAGCTAAAACAGCAGAGTGTCTCAAACTAAAAACGAGGGAAAGTCTTTAATTTAACAATTTATTTGAATATCAGGTTTGACGAACAAGCGAGGATGCGCTGAAAAGGATTGACCTCGGACGTTTCTAGCGCAATAAACGATATTTAGTGCCTGGTTTGTTTCAGTTTAGTCAGTAATAGTTGTTACAAGCCGTAGTCTTGTGATGGTTTCAATGTTCAATATTATTTTTTGTGTTCTCTTGAACGTAACGGGGTTCAGTGTAACTCAGTATTATTGCATTAGTGTTATTTTTGTTCTTTTCACCATGCTTCTCGTTCATTTGAGATGACCATGCCACTGCAGCTTTTGGCTTAGTCAATCTATCCAGATATACATTTTTTCTATGTAGCTCTTTGTTCTCTTGGGATTTTATTTGTGCTCTGTTTAATTTATGTTGTTTTCGGGCTGCAATTTTAAAATCATTATTATTTTTCAAATTTTGTTCATCGCATTTCTTGGTTTCTTTGCATTTTTACCAACTTTGTTATTTTTTGACAACTCTGTCAACTTGTTTCTTGGAAGTTCTTTGTTCTTTTGTGGTTTTAACATTGTTCCTTGTTCTTTGTTAACTCTGTGCTCTTAGTCAATTTGGTGACTCGTTGTTCCATGATGATTCCTTATAATCACACCTATGAATTGTTTAAAGTTTTCACGTATAGTGTAAATTATCTGCAGTACTGTTCAGCTCTGGAGGTTATGACTAACTTTGATACGATTTCAAATCGAGATGTACCCGCCTAGTTCATGGCAACAGCCTTTGTTTCCGACTAAATGCGGCTGGGAAATTACGATATTTGTTGTTATGGACAGTAGGTACGGCAGGTGTCGACAACGTTGTGTCCACGATTAGTTCACATCTACATCTGTATTTAAAACATCGAGCATGTAACTCCATTTGGTTGAATCTTTACACAATTACCTGTGCCGGAATTTCAATAGGTTTATGGGGTTTTATTCCATTATGTTTGCTTGGAAAGCTCTCAACCCCAGCTTCACTTGAAAAGTGTTATAGGTTCTATTTAACTGAATATGAGCGATTTGTGTAATCATTTTGTTGTTTGATTTTCAGGTGTTAATGCAGTCGGAAAAAAAATATACTAAGCGTCTCACTATTTTTCATTTTTTTTGGCGATATGTTCCGTACTAATGGTGAAAAAGGGTAGATTTTATTTTTTTTTCCAAATCTGTTGCCATGTATTTCGTAGCCAAATTAATGAACAAATTATTTCTGATGTTTTGTGTAGCAATCATCATCTCTTGTTTTGCTCAATGGAGATAATTGGGGAATGCGGCTCCTTCGGTCTCGAGGGATGGAACTGGGGAATGCGTCTCCTTCGGTCTCGAGGGAAGGAATTGGGGAATGTGTCTCCTTCGGTCTCGAGGGAAGGAATTGGGGAATGTGTCTCCTTCGGTCTCGAGGGAAGGAATTGGGGAATGCGTCTCCTTCGGCCTCGAGGGAAGGAATTAGGGAATGCGTCTCCTTCGGTCTCGAGGGAAGGAATTGGGGAATGCGGCTCCTTCGGTCTCGAGGGATGGAACTGGGGAATGCGTCTCCTTCGGTCTCGAGGGAAGGAATTGGGGAATGTGTCTCCTTCGGTCTCGAGGGAAGGAATTGGGGAATGTGTCTCCTTCGGTCTCGAGGGAAGGAATTGGGGAATGCGTCTCCTTCGGTCTCGAGGGAAGGAATTGGGGAATGCGGCTCCTTCGGCCTCGAGGGAAGGAATTAGGGAATGCGTCTCCTTCGGTCTCGAGGGAAGGAATTGGGGAATGCGGCTCCTTCGGTTTCGAGGGAAGGAATTGGGGGATGCGTCTCTGTTCACGAAAGCCATTTTTAAGTTAGTGATGGTAATTTAAAGCTTGAAATGCGAAATTATGAACCTAAAATACTCTCGAAGTTCGAGATCAAAAAAGTTCACGTACTATACATGGGTTAAAATTGTAGCAATCCCCTTAATTTGCCGGCGAGCGTTGTGCAATTTCTGAACACTTCGAAGAACAGTTTATGGTTTCAAGCACGATGATTATGAGTGCTTTGTTCATGCATATATGATCCTGTCGACTGCTTCCAATGGAATTTGTTGAGTACACTTAACTGCCTGACTTGACGCAGTGCGCAGCGCGAGACAACGGATTATTTGAAGTTTCAGGAACGTTTTATGAATTTAGGTTCTTAACACGTTAAGTGCGGCGGGTTAAACTCAAGAGCAATATTCAACTCGAATAAAAGTAAATTTCAATACTTAGTTTAGGAAATGAAAAAAACATTAAATGAATCGTAGCTTCATTTAGTTTTGATTAGGTATTTTTAAAAACTGATAATTTAGTTACTGTTCGAAAAGCTGCATAGCGAAATTACTTTCAGTGACCACCGGTGGATCACGCCGCGCTTTAAGGAGGTCGGGGTAGCGAGTGAAGCTACGTGGGCCGTCAGGGGCAATAAAGATAAGCCATCCATCACTTCTGAAGCAACCTCGTATTTTAAGCGAGTCGTTCTAAAAAGTCCCTCACTCAAACACTCTGGTGAGGCCTTCGAGGGAAATGATTAAATAATAATATGCATTTTGGTGCGTTAGAGACGGCCGCCGACGCTGTAGTTCATGGATAAAAGAAATGGTTTCTGAGAACTCAGCTACAGCTTTAACCACTTGGGCACGCAGAGTTCACGAGATTTTAGTGAAGGTCGCTTTTTGCCAAGACATAATTTCTTTCCGGTTCAAAAAGGAAGAAAGAAAGAAAGAAAGAAAGAAAGAAAGAAAGAAAGCTAGACAGAAAGAAAAAAAGAAATAAAGAAAGAAAGAATGAAAGAAAGAAAAATAGTTAATTTTCAATAAAGATGATCAAGTACTGTTACAAAACTCAGGAAACTGTTAATCTGAAAGAAAGAAAACAGTTTATTTCCAATACAGTATAAACATGAAATGTTGAAACATTGGTTTGTAAAAAACACCTTAACATTAACATCCTTAACTGATAATAACACATTTTTATCGAAATACCCGTATAAAATGTTGAAACAAAAACTGATTAACAGAAAGCACAACTAAAGTGAGTTAACTTCCTCGCCTAATCTGATTTTGACAGTGCATTTAAACATAAGTAACTAAGAGGACACAATCCTCGTACCGCTTAGTTTAAAAATGCATTCGTTTGTGCGCATTTAAATTGAAATAAAGGCAAAAATCGTATTCAACTACATTAACCTAGAAATCCTTAATTAAGTACTTTTAAGGGAGTTGCATTCTGTGTGCGTGTTATTTTTGCCATCAGTATTAATAATGGTATTCAGTGTTAGGTTTTACATATATTCAAATCAGATCCTAGTCTCTTGCGTTTGCAAATTTTTTTGCTGGGCTTTCAATCAATATTCACTCTACAAGCAGAACATTAGTTGGTTGGCTTAACTATGGAACGTGTACTAATTTATCTATTTTAATTCTTTTCAGGCTTTCATTGCTGGTATTTAAATGTCTTTTATCCACATATTAACCGGAACTCCAGTTCTAAATAGTGCTGCGTATTCCACTGTGACATAACGATGCATAAATTTTCACTTTGTAACTTATTATGTAAATTGGCTTCACGTTAATAAGAATACCAGTTCTGAAGTGGGCTTCCGTATTCCACTGTGACATAACGATGTATAAATATTCGCATTGTTGTCTTCCATGTACATTCGTTACACGTTAACAAGAATACCACTTCTAAATTGTGCTGCGCATTCCCCTATGACATCACAAGGCTTCGTGACTGGTAACTTTCATTGTAACTTAGGATATAAATTTGCGACACGTAGGGAAGAATACCAGTTCTGAATTGTGCTGCGGCTTCACGACACGCACGTTTTTGCACAGATTGGTTCAGATTCGCACCTCCCCGACCGGGTATTTTAAGGTCGATGTTTTGATGCGGTCATGCGGGCCCTGTGGAGGCGATGAGTGGACTCGTCAGCTGCCCGCAGCGTCGCTGCCCCACTCGTGATGACGGTTTTGACACGTGACTTGGGCGAGGAAGGAGCGCGTGCTTGTCTTGCCTATTTCTGGGCTCTCCAATGGCACGTTGCATAATTTTAATATATACATTTTAACACGTTGGCTGCGATGGGTTAAACTGAAGTCCAATCTTCTACTTATTTTCAGAGTCCAAAAATGTAGGCAATTTTGTAAATACCAAACATAAATTGGGATTATTAAATACCATTCATTTCAAAATATTTTTAAAATTTTTAAAACGACCCATCGATGGGTCACTTCGCAGCATGAAGAACTTGACCACCACCCATCGATGGGTCGTATAGCGAGCAACTCGGTAAAGAACTTTTGCCTCCGTATTTAAGGACGAGAGGAAATAATTTGACTAATTTACAACAACACGTTTTGTACTAATAAAATTCTACTTGCCACATTTCTGACAATACTTTTTTGCTAATAGAAAACCGTTTAACAAACTTATAGCAATAAATTTTCGCTAATCGAAAACTAGTTAACACATTTATAACAAAACTAATTGTTCTTATTATGTCACTCAAAATGCTTATTTGAAGAAAAATAAATGCTAGTTTATTAAATTTTAGTCGATAAGTATGCATGTATAGATTTGTGAAAATTCTTGATTAGCGCATCTTTGTCCTTGTTTTATACCACTGGAGTGTCATAAGTGAAGAAATTATTATATGTTCCATTACTCTCCGTTTTTCGTGACTTGTTAATTCTTCATGTAACTGGCAACCATTTAGCAAGTCCCATTTACACGAGTACACTTACGCTCGAATTGTTGCCGTAGATGTTGAATTTTGGACTTTCATATTGGGCCAATATCAATTCATACGAGTACTCTGACGCTCGAATTGTTGCCGTAGATGTTGAATTTTGGACTTTCATATTGGGCCAATATCAATTCATACGAGTACACTGACGCTCGAATTGTTGCCGTAGATGTTGAATTTTGGACTTTCATATTGGGCCAATATCAATTCATACGAGTACACTGACGCTCGAATTGTTGCCGTAGATGTTGAATTTTGGACTTTCATATTGGGCCAATATCAATTCATACGAGTACTCTGACGCTCGAATTGTTGCCGTAGATGTTGAATTTTGGACTTTCATATTGGGCCAATATCAATTCATACGAGTACACTGACGCTCGAATTGTTGCCGTAGATGTTGAATTTTGGACTTTCATATTGGGCCAATATCAATTCATACGAGTACACTGACGCTCGAATTGTTGCCGTAGATGTTGAATTTTGGACTTTCATATTGGGCCAATATCAATTCATACGAGTACACTCACGCTCGAATTGTTGCCGTAGGTGTTGAATTTTGGACTTTCATATTGGGCCAATTCATACGAGTACACGGACGCTCGAATTACGGTGTTTTATTTTAACATTTTTATACAATGAAACAAGAATTTTTTATACAATGAATTTTTATAATGAAACAATTAAAAACACAAAAATCTAGAGACTTCTGAAACATTTTTTTCGAAATTGTAAGAATATTTTAAAACCCTAAAAATATATTTTAGATGTTCATATTTTACGATCTAACGCGTGTGCTGAGCACACAACAAAGGTGTGCGCGGTGTAGGTGGGTGTGGTGCAGCGGGGGCGGAAGTACCGCGTTGCTGCGTTGTGCGCTGTAGCGCGCAGAGTGCATGCAACGCAGGGGTAGTTCATTCATTCTGCCATTCATTCAGTCAGTCAGTCACTCATTCATTCATTCATTCAATCATTTAATCATTCATTGATTCATTCATTGATTCATTCATTTATTCATTCATTCATTCATTCATTCATCCATTCAATCACTCATTCATTCATTCTTTCACACATTCAGTAGGTGCGGTGGTGATCCAAAATTAACGCTCTGCTGTCACACAGCGTGACGCTGCTGGAAAAACGGATTGTCACTTCCGAATGTGGCGAGATAATTGTGTGGCATCACACAACTGACGCCACATCACACAACTGACGCCACACCACACAACTGACGCCACATCACACAACTGACGCCACACCACACAACTGACGCCACACCACACAACTGACGCCACATCACACAACTGACGCCACACCACACAACTGACGCCACATCACACAACTGACGCCACACCACACAACTGACGCCACACCACACAACTGACGCCACATCACACAACTGACGCCACACCACACAACTGACGCCACATCACACAACTGACGCCACACCACACAACTGACGCCACATCACACAACTGACGCCACACCACACAACTGACGCCACATCACACAACTGACGCTACATTATACAACTGACGCCACATCACACAACTGACGCCACACCACACAACTGACGCCACACCACACAACTGACGCCACATCACACAACTGACGCTACATCACACAACTGACGCCACACCACACAACTGACGCCACACCACACAACTGACGCCACACCACACAACTGACGCCACATCACACAACTGACGCTACATTATACAACTGACGCCACATCACACAACTGATGCCACACCACACAACTGACGCCACATCACACAACTGACGCCACATCACACAACTGACGCCACATCACACAACTGACGCCACACCATACAACTGACGCCACATCATACAACTGACGCTATATTATACAACTGACGCCACATCACACAACTGACGCCACATCACACAACTGACGCCACATCACACAACTGACGCCACATCACACAACTGACGCCACACCACACAACTGACGCCACACCACACAACTGACGCCACACCACACAACTGACGCCACACCACACAACTGACGCCACATCACACAACTGACGCCACACCACACAACTGACGCCACACCACACAACTGACGCCAAACCACACAACTGACGCCACATCACACAACTGACGCCACACCACACAACTGACGCCACATCACACAACTGACGCCACATCACACAACTGACGCCACATCACACAACTGACGCCACATCACACAACTGACGCTACATTATACAACTGACGCTACATCACACAACTGACGCCACACCACACAACTGACGCTACATTATACAACTGACGCCACATCACACAACTGACGCCACATCACACAACTGACGCCATATCACACAACTGACGCTACATTATACAACTGACGCCACATCACACAACTGACGCCACATCACACAACTGACGCCACATCACACAACTGACGCCACATCACACAACTGACGCCACACCACACAACTGACGCTACTCCACACAACTGACGCCACATCACACAACTGACGCCACATCACACAACTGACGCTACTCCACACAACTGACGCCACATCACACAACTGACGCTACATTATACAACTGACGCCACATCACACAACTGATGCCACACCACACAACTGACGCCACATCACACAACTGACGCCACATCACACAACTGACGCCACATCACACAACTGACGCCACACCATACAACTGACGCCACATCACACAACTGACGCCACATCACACAACTGACGCCACACCACACAACTGACGCCACACCACACAACTGACGCCACACCACACAACTGACGCCACACCACACAACTGACGCCACATCACACAACTGACGCCACACCACACAACTGACGCCACACCACACAACTGACGCCACATCACACAACTGACGCCACACCACACAACTGACGCCACATCACACAACTGACGCCACATCACACAACTGACGCCACATCACACAACTGACGCCACATCACACAACTGACGCTACATTATACAACTGACGCTACATCACACAACTGACGCCACACCACACAACCGACGCTACATTATACAACTGACGCCACATCACACAACTGACGCCACATCACACAACTGACGCCATATCACACAACTGACGCTACATTATACAACTGACGCCACATCACACAACTGACGCCACATCACACAACTGACGCCACATCACACAACTGACGCCACATCACACAACTGACGCCACACCACACAACTGACGCTACTCCACACAACTGACGCCACATCACACAACTGACGCCACATCACACAACTGACGCTACTCCACACAACTGACGCCACATCACACAACTGACGCTACATTATACAACTGACGCCACATCACACAACTGACGCCACATCACACAACTGACGCCACATCACACAACTGACGCCACATCACACAACTGACGCCACACCACACAACTGACGCTACTCCACACAACTGACGCCACATCACACAACTGACGCTACATCACACAACTGACGCCACACCACACAACTGACGCTACATTATACAACTGACGCCACATCACACAACTGACGCCACATCACACAACTGACGCCATATCACACAACTGACGCTACATTATACAACTGACGCCACACCACACAACTGACGCCACACCACACAACTGACGCCACACCACACAACTGACGCCACACCACACAACTGACGCCACATCACACAACTGACGCCACACCACATAACTGACGCCACACCACACAACTGACGCCACACCACACAACTGACGCCACATCACACAACTGACGCCACATCACACAACTGACGCCATATCACACAACTGACGCTACATTATACAACTGACGCCACACCACACAACTGACGCCACATCACACAACTGACGCCACATCACACAACTGACGCCACATCACACAACTGACGCCACATCACACAACTGACGCCACATCACACAACTGACGCCACATCACACAACTGACGCCACATCACACAACTGACGCCACATCACACAACTGACGCCACATCACACAACTGACGCCACATCACACAACTGACGCCACATCACACAACTGACGCCACATCACACAACTGACGCCACATCACACAACTGACGCCACATCGCACAACTCACGCTACATTATACAACTGGCGTGACATCACATCAAGAAAACCGGATAAACACAGTGTATTCGCAAAAAGTTAAGATATAAATTGTGAAATAAAGAATGGTTAATTTAATTATCGGACACTAATTAATGAACTTTTCTATTTTCTTCCGTTCGTTTGTAGCCAATCATTCTTTGGTTGGGACTATGTGTTCGCATTTAATTGAGTTAACCTGTCCGTTTTATTACAGACTCCTATAACGTGTTTGGAAAGAAGCATGTCATGTGTCTTGTTCTTACTCGTATTATCTCTGAGCAAATCGAATCGTGTTCGATTTCATGAACGTTTTTAAGCATTACTGGGGAATGTATTTAATTAAGTGAATCACTGTTTGTAACAATGCAGAACGAAGTCTCTAAGTCCGCCACGTCTTCAAACTTTCCTGCTCGTGTGAAGCTCTATGAAAAGAAGCATGACAATTCCCCTCAAGTGCCACCGTTTGACCGCGTCACTTCACAAATTAAAACAAACAAATTATTAAACAAGTTTCCTTCATCACAGACAAAGTGCTGTTCAGGCGCCTCAGGGTTCCCTCATGGAGTATTTTTAAATGCCAGTTCAAATTGCACGACCTGCCTCAAAACGGTCTCCTCATTATCGTTCCGAAAATGCAAATCCAGAAGCGATCGTCACTCCAAGACACAAATACCGACTTCAGAATGCGATCGCCTGCAAACTTGTGAGGAAAGAAATCCCGTATCTCGGAAACACGGTATATTGAAAAGGGCACTCAACATTGTGAGTGACGCAAGCCATTTTAGTTTTTTAAATCCATTTTTACTGGGAGATAAACGTACTCTCACGTCTCGTAACGCGTGTTACGCAACATCCAGGAGTGTCAGAGCTGACAATTCGGTGGTCTCTGCTGGGCAAATGTGCGGTGTCATCGGTAGCAGCGGCGCCGGCCGGCGGAGAAAGTTCTGCGGAGAGGGGAGCATTTCGTGGCTTGTGTTCAGCCTTCTCGTCTGCTGTGTCGGTCTGGTCACTGCAACGATGACACACGATACTGGTGGGTGCTTTTTCATAATCGCATGATTTTTTATTACGTGTCCTGCGGTGAGTGCTTTTTCATCATCATCACCATATCCCATTTTATATTACGTTTATTGCGGAGCATTTTGTAGTTTGTATTTAGCCTACTCGTCTTCTGTGTGGGTCTGATCAATGCAACAATACTGGTGCGTGCATTTTCATCATTAAATGTTTTATACCCGTTTCATGTGGTGAGTGCACTTTCATCATCATGTTTTTTATCATCATCAGATTTTTTACAGCTGTTTCTTGTGGTGAGTGTATTTTCATCATCGTATGCTTTTTAGTGCATTTCCTGTGGAGTGTATTTTCATCATCGTATATTTTTTGTAACACGTTTCCTGCGACGTGACCCACCGGTGGTCACTGAGGGGATTTTCACAATGCTGCTGACCGACCAAAAGTCACTAACTAAATTTTTATAAATATTTCATGGAAGCTCAACGAAGGCACAATCCATTTGATGTTGGCTTTTTTCAAATTTGCTTTTTACAATTGGCTGTTAATTTGTATTGAACATTGAATTTCAGTTTAACCCATCGCTGAAAGAAAGAAAGAAAGAAAGAAAGAGAAAAAGAAAAAGAAAAAAAAGAAAAACATTTTATTCCCAATACAGTTAATACATGAAATACATAACATTTGGTTTTAAAATATATTAACATTACGATTCCTTGTCGATATTCGCACATGGGTATCGTACTGCCCATCTCGATTGCCGAAATTAACGATTGAGAGAAAAGCATGAAAAAATGCATTCAAATATCTTAACATTAAGGTGTCCGCAGGTAATGTGTAACACATCTGCTGTGCAACACGGCTTGGGTCTGGTGACTGCACGTGTTCTCACGTGATAATTTCATCTTTTGATGCAGGAGTAGCGTGAAATAGTGAGAAAATGTGATGGGATGGGGATCTTTTAGGTTGAAATGGTTGGTTGGAAGCGGCCACCGGAGTATAATGTGTTCATGTCAGTACAAAAGCAGCCACAGGATAAATATTACTCCCGTGTAGTCGTCCTGCAATGTGTTTTCTGTGTTTTTATTAGCTCTGATTTTGCTTCAACAAATTATTGATTTACATTTACATTTTTTTCAATTTGACCGTATAAAAATATAATCTACTTTGTTTTTTCAGCCTAAAGATGATAATATTTTAATCGAAACGTTACGTTTTATATATTGACGAAGGTATAGAATTTTAGCTCTTGACATTGATGCAGTAAAAAAATGTCGAGTGATGTTCATTTTATTTTATCACGTGAAGAACTTGAAATTTTTCGCTGAGTTGAGAAGTTGCAAAAGAAAGTCGTTGCTTGTTTGTTTTTTATCTCCAATGATGAAGTTATGCGAGTATCTCCTTTAGTGAAATTATTTTATAAGATGTTCATGCCAAAGACGGAATAAAATGTCATTTTGTTCATTTGACTCTGTATGTACTGTAATAAACATAATTTCAGCTCGGCAATGATAAACATGAGCAAACGAGTTTCAGATGAATAATAAGTATATTGTTTTAAAGTTCATGCAAGACGAATGGACATATATGACCCTGGGAAAATTGGCGGCTATTCCTTAACTTTTATTGAATTTTTCTCATAAATTCAAAATAAACTATGCGAAAAATATTCTTCTCGTTCTGTCATTTCGTTTAATTTCATTATTAAAACGAAGAATAAGATTGCAATTTGGTGAGCTAAATTTCATTTTAGTGTTTAGAAGGGAATTTTAATGGGGGAATATTACTAATTCCATCGCCTGTTCAGGGTTTGCAGCTGTTTTTGTGAGGACATAACAAAATGACAAAGAACAAAAGAACGCAGCAGAGAGCTCAGAAATGAAGCGGTAAACTCTAATACCGAATGCAAAGAGCATGAGCGCAATAATCAAGAAGGACGCTGGTCATGTCATTAACAAAGTGGGACGTAGGAAAGAAGATTTTATTTGTGGGGACGTAAAGAAAATGGTCAGACAATTTACCTCATAATACCTTTGTTGTGTTTATTTATTCACTCATTTGTTTGGCGTTCACTCCTTCCATCTCTCTGTAACGCTCATAAGGATGCATTAAAACCGTATCTGTGATGCCAGTTTAACCAGTGCAGAAGTACAAGAATATTTTAATCGCGGGTACTATTACGATGGATATATTTGTTTGTCACGCAAGTCTGGAAAATTTATTCAAAGAAAACATTGAATTCTGTCATTTTTGATGGGCCGTGTACATTCGAACTAAATAACAGTCTTTGTCTTTCAACTCAGGGCATTTTACATGCATGCGTTGACTGACCTCGACATAACTGTGTCTCGCCGGACAGTTAGTAGTCCTGAAGAGAGGAAGTCTGAAGACATGTCGTCCGAGAAAGCTTCATCTCTGATGCTAGAGCATTTTAGAGCTTGAATTTCGTTTGCCAAATGGAAAAAAATTAAACGCTATAAACATTTGATTGTTGGATGAGACTAAAAACAACATTTTTGGCCAAAGCATTATGTATATCACGGTAAAGGAAACAAGGGAAGGTCATTTCTATGGGAGAAAATACACCTCCTCTTGTTTGCTTAGCCAATAAAACAACTTTATTTCAAACAAACTTTATGTCGCCCCCCAAAACGCCATGTAGTTAGGCCAATAGTGGAGCCAGATTTGGGGGTAGCAATGCTACCAGATTATGAGCGCTGCCATTGGTTCGTTGCCGTGACGTCAGCAAAACCACGCCGTCAACGAAAAAAGAATGGTTTGAACTTACCTTGTGCACAGAAGATCTGGTGTAGCACGTCTCCCAAAGAACACCATTCCAGTAACGCTGTGGCATGGAAATGGGAGCATAAGATAAGGTCCGTAGCGCAGATACGGACAGATAAGTTAAAGCTGTGAGAAAAAAAATCATGATAGCATAGATAAAACTCAATATTTTTTTTACTTTTAAATGTTTCCTTTCATCGTATCGACGATTGGCACTGACGAAAAAACGCCAATTTTTTATCAAGTAGTGTTCTTAAGTGTTTTACTGATCACAAAAAAAGTTTTACAACTTGCCTGACCACCTACCATATGTAGCAAATTGTTGGATAGACTACATAGATGTGTTAGTTAAGTTTAGGTTTAGTTGAGTTACCTCAGGTCAAAATCGAATAGGCTTGGTTAAAGGATACTTCAGGGTAAGATAGGTTAGATAATAATTATTCAATAGGATTCAAAAAATACCTCTGTGCCCCTTCACGAATCTATAAGCGCCTTTTTGAGAGCCTGTGTTTCTAATTAAATACAATAAAACATTAGATACTTCAGAACACATCTAAAAATGTTAAGTGATAAAGCCTATCACCTAACTTTTTCAAATGTGTTTTTTACTTTAGCAAGGGAAAAATAGCAATCTTCAAAAATTATCACAGCAGTTAACCTTCCTTTGTTATATCGAATTCGAACCTAATCAGAAAACTATTGACATCTCTATGGAGTGTGATGCTCTCTTTGAGGCATAATAGGTCGTGTAAGATTCAGATAGCGTACAGGTATAATGTACCTAATAGGATAAAGGTCGGTGCCCACACGGAGACAGCATATATCTGTCAGGTGGGTTCCTGACTGGCATACAGAATGGGTCATAAGTGGTCACATATCAGGTCTTCAGTAGGGGTCCAAACTTCTGATATGGATAATTAAATATTGCTGCGCAGCAAAATTTATCTTGCCGGCTCAAATGATAGGGCACATAAATTCTTAAGGGATATTTTTAGAAAATTTTGATTATAATGGGATTTAAATTGCCGCACAGCCATCAACCAAACAGGTTAGCACGTTGACTGCGATGGGTTAAATTGAAGTTCAATATTCAATTCACATTTAAAATCAGAAGTTGTTGGCAAGTTTATAAATAACAAAGGTTAACTGGATATAATAAATACCATCAATTTTGAGAGATTGTTAAAAAATTTCCAAAGGCCCAGCGATGATTCGTTCCGTAGGTGGAAAAACTTAAGCACGACCCATCGATGCGTCGATCGCATCGCAAGCACCGTGTTAACTCCGCGGTTCTTTTCCCATCTGGTCTGTCTTCCGACGAGTTTTCTAGCTTTCAATGAATGTTCCAACGCTCTACAAGTGTTCAAGTTTTCAACGAGTGAGTTTCTGATTACCAGTGTTCCAGCTTTCAACGAGTTTTCTAACTTCCAAAGAGTGATTTATCTTTCAAAGAATTTTCCTGATTTCGATCACCGACTCTGCTTTCAATGGAGGACCCGTGAAGCACTGGCTTTCTTTGAGAGACTCTGCCTGGATCTTACGTCTGAGGCAACTTTGGAACATTTCCAAAATTCTGGGGCCGGAAAGCTTTTCTTCAGCTCGTTGTTGAATGAAGAAATGAACGCTCAGAAAATTAAAAACATACGAGTAAAGCTCAGAATGGGGTTTAGGATGAACTAGCGAATCATAAACTCAAGGTGGGTCTCAGTTATCGTCCGGATGGAAAAATGTCAATTGCATTCACACCGTTCGTAACTTAGCTATTGTGAACTATATATAAACCTTGGGCACATCGTGCTGTTGTGTGCGTTATTGTGAGAGACATTGACATTTTGAAGGTGAAGTACGAGTAATTGAAGAATTATTAGGGCAGTTGGAAGTTCAGACTGCGAATTTTAAAGTTCATTTCGAGCTTAATTTGAAGGTGGATGGATCTGCTGTTCACTATTTATTAGAAGGATCAATTGCTGATTAAACCGAAGACTGTTTAAAACTATTGAATCAATCGTTCGATTAAACATTTAATTAGAAAATACCTAAGTTTATTGGCATTAGATAGATATATAAACGTAACGTGCTATAAGTATATTGAAAATGAAATTGGAAAAATGCAGAAAACACGCAATCGTGTACTGCGTAACTCTGAGCAAAAATTAATTAGAATCTAAATTATAATGTAAAATGCTGAAGTGAAGCTGTTGTTAGCTGTATTGTCTGATCTTAAAATCCTGTTCCCATAAATGTATTTTTAAATTTAAATTAATTCTTTCGAAATCCTGTCTGTCGGTTTGAACCCCGCTGATGAATTTATGAAAGTAAAAAATTATTCGACGAGAATCTCGTTTGTAGCCTTTTTTTGGAGTTATTTGAAACCCACATGTCAGATTTGAGTTTTCAATAAGTAAGTTCATTCGGTGCCATTTTATTTGAGCAATAGTATATGCTTTCAGACTGCATCAGTTGTGTTAATTTCAAGCGTATTACTTAAATTCTGTCGCATTGAAAGAAACTAAAGGAGCTTTGACGGTGGTCATAAAGCAATGAGTTTGTATTTTTAATTAGGAAGCTCATAATAAAATAAACAAGGCAAATAATACGCAAATATCGTTTTTGTTTCGGCCGGAATAATTTGTCATCATAAAATGAACGAAGCAAACCCTTGGCAAATATTATTTCTCCCTCGACCTGAATAACTTTTGACGTAAACACTACAGCGTGCTGGTTTGTTCACGTCTTATTATTGTTGAAGCTTTGTTGTCGTGAATCTTGTTCCAATGTACATTTTTAGATTTATTTGTTAGAATAAATAACGTATAATGCAACAGCGACACAACTCGACGAGCGACTCGAATATTAGGTCACCTGCTAATATTAAGTCCATGATTCTGCATTACTTCTTTGATAATTGGGTAAATTAATATGCAACTAATATAATTAATATATTATGCATCAGTGACACAATTCAACGAGAGACTCGAATATTAGGTCATCTACGAGGGTGATTTTTCTGACGATTATTAAAGTTGCGTGGTTTCTTTGACGTTCTCTAGCTGCGAGTGCGCTGCTGAGCAGACTGCAGGCACAGTTCTGCCCTCAAATGATCAGAGCGAGATGGAAGGTCGCGTGAAAGTTTCATCATTTGAGGGAATTCCAAAGTTGTTCGTCCCCACCCAAACGTCCGGGGCTGCAAGATTGGATTTTTTTGGGGTATATAATCCTCCATTATATACGGATTGGATTTTTTCGGGAAAAAATGCCCGTATACGGATTGGAATTTTCTCTGGACAAAATCCCCAAACATGCTGATTAATTTTTTCGGGACAAAATGTTAAATTAAGGACGGGATTTTTTGGGAGATTATCCTAAGTACGGGATTTTCTCGAATTGGCCTCTGGGGACTTCTTTGCTTCGCATATCTTTGATATTATTTGAGTTTGAGGTGGTCAATTACCATTTTAACCTTTGATATTGTGTTAATGAATAGATGCCGAGTGGTACTGGAGATGATCATGTAAATGAGGGATTGTTTGAATGAATAAGTTGATTTTCGCAAGCAGACTTTTATGGTATAATGAAGTTTGTCCTAAGAGCTGAACATCAATAGAGACTAGGGATTGGCCTAGATTGTGAGGTAGTTTAAGTCTCCCTAACCATAAAAAAGGTGTTCACATGAGGAGAAGGAGGGAGGCATCATTTAAATAAAATTAAAGAACTGGGAATATATGCGCCATGTGTGTCCTAACACCCGGAATGTAGCAACAGCGAGATTGCAAGAACTTCATGCAATGGGATAAGAGTTCGAAAAGAAAGTAAAGGTGTTAAAAAGAGGACTGCTGTGAACTGAAAAATGGTGGTCCGTAACAATAAAAACTCTTCAATTCTAACAAAACGAAGGCTTTCCTGATTTTACGTTCGGGCCTTCACAGTCTATCCTGGGACTTGGGGTTAGTTTATCAAACGTTTTGAACTTCTTTATGAGAATATTTGCAAAAAATTATAGTAATAAAAAGCTAAGTGTAACAGAACTTACGCTTTCAGGTGTTTACCACGACGACTCAAAGTGCATTTGTTTCAATTAATTATTTCCATATATAGGGTGTCTAAAAAAAATGTATCCACCGACAGATAAGTGTATATGGTACCAGAAATGAATCAGAATAAAACTGTTGTATGGTTGCGTTATTATATAAACATATATCGGTCAATGGGTACATTTTTGTGGACAACCTATTCAGCAAATTTCGGTATTTGTCATATTCGACACACCATGCAGTGAACGGTTGAATCCGGCCCAGATCTTGCGTTTGTGTTGTGTTATAACAAAAACCATTTATTTATAATAACAAATTCTTTCCCTTATAATAACAAATTCTTTCATTTATAATAACAAATTCTGTCATTTATAATAACAAATTCTTTCATTTATATTAACGAATTCTTTCATTCATAATAACAAATTCTTTCATTTACAATGACAAAACCTGAGATGTGAATTGGCTGAGCCAAAGCGTGCTCCCCTGAAATGGATATCTCTCTTTGACATGCAGATTTGTTCAGGGATTTTTTGAGCTGCCGGCGCAATAATTGTTCTGAGCCCTCGCTGGACCCTCGCCACTCCAACGCATTTCTAAATACCTCTCTAAATTTGGCGCACTGCTCCAGTTCTTTAAATTTTCTAATCAGGAAAGTCGATGGATAAAAAATAAGGTTATAAATTAAGTGTGATGCTAGTGTTGCACATTTTTCACTTCTTTGAAAAAAGAAATGAGTGTATGAAAATGCAAGTTCTTGAGCTTTTCAAATTAACTGTTGGTGTTTCTCTATTTATCTACTTCTCTAAACAAGTGAATGAGTGAAGAAAAAAGTTATAGAATTCTGCAAATTAACTGTGATCGTGCTGCAAATTTTTTTTAATTCGCCATGTAAAAAATTGAGTAAATGATGAAGCAAGTTCACGAGCTTGGCTAGTTAACAGTGACGTTGCACTAATTTTTGTGAGTCCTAGAGTAAAAAAATTGAGCGAATGGAAAAGCAAGTCCTCGAGCTTTGCAAGTTAAGTGGTGCTGCAAGGTAGGTCAATGTGAAGGAGACGAGGCCAGAGGCCGCAAAGCTTTACCAAATGCGCCCTTAAGATAAAGTTTTGAATTGCCAGCTTTTGAGAGCGCGCATCTGCACTCTACTTCACTCCTTCCTCTCCAGCACTCCCACCTCACTCCTTCCCTTCCAGCACTCCCACCTCACTCCTTCCCTTCCAGCACTCCCACCTTACTCCTTCCCCTCCAGCACTCCCACCTCACTCCTTCCCTTCCAGCACTCCCACCTCACTCCTTTCCCTCCAGCACCCCACCTCACTCCTTCCCTTCCAGCACTCCCACCTCACTCCTTCCCTTCCAGCATTCCCACCTCACTCCTTCCCTTCCAGCACTCCCACCTCACTCCTTCCCTTCCAGCACTCCCACCTCACTCCTTCCCTTCCAGCACTCCCACCTCATTCCTTCCCTTCCAGCTCTCCCACCTCACTCCTACTCCTCCAGCACCCCACCTCACTCCTTCCCATCCGGCACTCCACCTCGCTCCTTCCCCTCCAGCACCCCACCTCACTCCTTCCCTTCCAGCACCCCACCTCACTCCTTCCCTTCCAGCACTCCACCTCACTCCTTCCCCTCCAGCACCCCACCTCACTCCTTCCTCTCCAGCACCCCACCTCACTCCTTCCCTTCCAGCACTCCCACCTCACTCTTTCCCTTCCAGCACTCCCACCTCACTCCTTTCCCTCCAGCACCCCACCTCACTCCTTCTCCTCCAGCAAACCACCTCACTCCTTCTCCTCCAGCACCCCACCTCACTCCTTCCCCTCCAGCACCCCACCTCACTCCTTCTCCTCCAGCACTCCACCTCACTCCTTCTCCTCCAGCACCCCACCTCATTCCTTCCCCTCCAGCACCCCACCTCACTTCTTCTCCTTCAGCACCCCACCTCACTCCTTCTCCTCCAGCACCTCACCTCACTCCTTCCCCTCCAGCACCCCACCTCACTCCTTCCCCTCCGGCACTCCACCTCACTCCTTCCCCTCCAGCACCCCACCTCATTCCTTCTCCTCCAGCACTCCACCTCACTCCTTCTCCTCCAGCACCCCACATCATTCCTTCCCCTCCAGCACCCCACCTCACTCCTTCCCCTCCAGCACCGCACCTCACTCCTTCCCCTCCGGCACTCCACCTCACTCCTTCCCCTCCAGCACCCCACCTCACTCCTTCCCCTCCAGCACCCCACCTCACTCCTTCTCCTCCAGCACTCCACCTCACTTCTTCTCCTTCAGCACCCCACCTCACTCTTCTCCTCTAGCACCCCACCTCACTCCTTCTCCTCCAGAACTTCACCTCACTCCTTCTCCTCCAGCACCCCACCTCACTCCCTCTCCTCCAGCACCCCACCTCACTCCTTCTCCTCCAGCACCCCACCTCACTCCCTGTCTTCCAGGACTCCACCTCACTCCTTCTCCTTCAGCACTCCACCTCACTCCTTCTCCTCCAGCACCCCACCTCACTCCTTCCCCTCCAGCACTCCACCTCACTCCTTCCCCTCCAGCACCCCACCTCACTCCTTCCCCTCCGGCACTCCACCTCACTCCTTCCCCTCCAGCACCCCACCTCACTCCTTCCCCTCCAGCACCCCACCTCACTCCTTCCCCTCCAGCACTCCACCTCACTCCTTCTCCTCCAGCACCCCACCTCACTCCTTCCCCTCCAGCACTCCACCTCACTCCTTCCCCTCCAGCACCCCACCTCACTCCTTCCCCTCCGGCACTCCACCTCACTCCTTCCCCTCCAGCACCCCACCTCACTCCTTCCCCTCCAGCACCCCACCTCACTCCTTCCCCTCCAGCACTCCACCTCACTCCTTCCCCTCCAGCACCCCACCTCACTCCTTTCCCTGCATTGGCGATCGTGAAAATTTGAATCAAAGTTACACAGACAGTTTCGGGTTTAGGGATGTAGCAACTTCAGCGCAAATTTAGTTGAATACATAGCAATTCTTCGAGTCAAAAGTTTTGTGTTGGAAGTGTGAAATAATCTTTTATATTCCTGCATCTTTGTCAGAATTCGAGAGAACTAGGAGGATTAGTTGGCAGCCGTCAGAATTTTCAGAATTTCAGCCCTCAGAATTTTTCGGTGGAGACATAAATTGTTATTTCTGATTGCGCTGCCATTGATTCAGGCATTAAATGATCGAATTTGCTTGATAAACTGTCGTACAAGCGTTAATTTGGAAGAGTGTGATGTGAATTTTCCGTCGTTTCTTGAAATAGTGTGATGCGAATTTTCAATCGTTTTTTGGAATCGTGTGAAGTGAATTTCGCGCCATTTTTAGAATAGTGTGATTTGAATTTTCCGTCCTTTTTTAGAATCGTGTGATGGGAATTTTCCGTCCTTTTTTAGAATAGTGTGATGGGAATTTTCCGTCCTTTTTTAGAATAGTGTGATGGGAATTTTCCGTCCTTTTTTAGAATAGTGTGATGGGAATTTTCCGTCTTTTTTTAGAATAGTGTGATGGGAATTTTCCGTCCTTTTTTAGAATAGTGTGATGGGAATTTTCCGTCCTTTTTTAGAATAGTGTGATGGGAATTTTCCGTCTTTTTTTAGAATAGTGTGATGGGAATTTTCCGTCTTTTTTTAGAATAGTGTGATGGGAATTTTCCGTCCTTTTTTAGAATAGTGTGATGGGAATTTTCCGTCCTTTTTTAGAATAGTGTGATGGGAATTTTCCGTCCTTTTTTAGAATAGTGTGATGGGAATTTTCCGTCCTTTTTTAGAATAGAATGATTGGAATTTTCCGTCTTTTTTTAGAATAGTGTGATGGGAATTTTCCGTCCTTTTTTAGAATAGTGTGATGGGAATTTTCCGTCCTTTTTTAGAATAGTGTGATGGGAATTTTCCGTCCTTTTTTAGAATAGTGTGATGGGAATTTTCCGTCCTTTTTTAGAATAGTGTGATGGGAATTTTCCGTCCTTTTTTAGAATAGTGTGATGGGAATTTTCCGTCCTTTTTTAGAATAGTGTGATGGGAATTTTCCGTCTTTTTTTAGAATAGTGTGATGGGAATTTTCCGTCTTTTTTTAGAATAGTGTGATGGGAATTTTCCGTCCTTTTTTAGAATAGTGTGATGGGAATTTTCCGTCCTTTTTTAGAATAGAATGATTGGAATTTTCCGTCTTTTTTTAGAATAGTGTGATGGGAATTTTCCGTCCTTTTTTAGAATAGTGTGATGGGAATTTTCCGTCCTTTTTTAGAATAGTGTGATGGGAATTTTCCGTCCTTTTTTAGAATAGTGTGATGGGAATTTTCCGTCCTTTTTTAGAATAGTGTGATGGGAATTTTCCGTCCTTTTTTAGAATAGTGTGATGGGAATTTTCCGTCCTTTTTTAGAATAGTGTGATGGGAATTTTCCGTCCTTTTTTAGAATAGTGTGATGGGAATTTTCCGTCCTTTTTTAGAATAGTGTGATGGGAATTTTCCGTCTTTTTTTAGAATAGTGTGATGGGAATTTTCCGTCCTTTTTTAGAATAGTGTGATGGGAATTTTCCGTCCTTTTTTAGAATAGTGTGATGGGAATTTTCCGTCCTTTTTTAGAATAGAATGATTGGAATTTTCCGTCTTTTTTTAGAATCGTGTGATGTGAATTTTTCGTCCTTTTCTAGAATCGTGTGATGTGAATTTTTCGTCCTTTTTTAGAATCGTGTGATGTGAATTTTTCGTCCTTTTCTAGAATCGTGTGATGTGAATTTTTCGTCCTTTTCTAGAATCGTGTGATGTGAATTTTTCGTCCTTTTTTAGAATCGTGTGATGTGAATATCCGTCGTCTTACACTTCCTTCTGTCGTTCGCGTTGTGTCGCCAGAACGAGCGCTTGCTTCGCGTTCACTTGTGATGCTGCAATAACTTAAATATCAATCATAATTGTTCTATGCTTAGTGAACTGAAACATCTCTGCGTTTGACGTTTTCTCTGTTTATGATTTTGCTATGACGTCATTTAGTATATCATTTCCCACTCTTTTCACGTTTCATAAAACTCTTCAACTAAGCTCTGGTTCAGTCACTAACATTTTATTTCAAATTCGAACTGGAAGACCTGCGATCAGGTGTACTTTCTTTTCTACATATTTCTGCAAATTAATTTGACATTGCCTTCCCCTTTTTCAATAAATAAATAAATACAATTACATGAATACAATTGCTAAGCCAAGATTACTTTGTTTCACTTCTGTGTTTCATGCAAGTGACGCTTTTCGTTCGTTTTACTTCAATTTATAATGAAAGACTCGCTCTGGTTCCATCCGTTCGCTGACATATGTCTTTGCTGCAATTTTGTTCGAAATTTGGTCTGCAGAAGGTGCCATTTCGGTTCACTTGACGCTTTATTATAAAAGTTCCGTTTTTTCTTCGCCATCAAGGCACTCAAGTCTGTCTTTTATCTCTCCCGAGAATACAAGCAAAATCATTTTTCAGGCGACATATTGGCAAGATTCTCGAACAAACTTGCACATGGAAAACTCTTGTTATTTTCACAGTAGTATTTGCGATCCGATAAAATATTGATGTTATTTTGCGTACCGATATTCATTAGAACTGAGAACTTACCTCTGCAGAGATGATGGATGATCAGTATTCTTCAGTCGTCTGGAATGCATGGAATAAATTATACCTGAATGTTGCTACTAGATATCTAGTAACAACTGACGTCACATAACTAGACATTGTGTAACACGTCGTGTAACTAGACATTGTGTAACACGTCGTGTAACTAGACATTGTGTAACACGTCGTATAACTAGACATTGTGTAACACGTCGTATAACTAGACATTGTGCAACACGTCGTGTAACTAGACATTGTGTAACACGTCGTGTAACTAGACATTGTGTAACACGTCGTGTAACTAGACATTGTGTAACACGTCGTGTAACTAGACATTGTGTAACACTTCGTGTAACTAGACATTGTGCAACACGTCGTGTAACTAGACATTGTGTAACACGTCGTGTAACTAGACATTGTGTAACACGTCGTGTAACTAGACATTGTGTACCACGTCGTGTAACTAGACATTGTGTAACACGTCGTGTAACTAGACATTGTGTAACACGTCGTGTAACTAGACATTGTGTAACACGTCATGTAACTAGACATTGTGTAACACGTCGTGTAACTAGACATTGTGTAACACGTCGTGTAACTAGAAATTGTGTGACACGTCGTGTAACTAGACATTGTGTAACACGTCGTGTAACTAGACATTGTGTAACACGTCGTGTAACTAGACATTGTGTACCACGTCGTGTAACTAGACATTGTGTAACACGTCGTGTAACTAGACATTGTGTAACACGTCGTGTAACTAGACATTGTGTAACACGTCGTGTAACTAGACATTGTGTAACACGTCGTGTAACTAGACATTGTGTAACACGTCGTGTAACTAGACATTGTGTAACACGTCGTGTAACTAGACATTGTGTAACACGTCGTGTAACTAGACAATGTGTAACACGTAGTGTAACTAGACATTGTGTAACACGTCGTGTAACTAGACATTGTGTAACACGTCGTGTAACTAGACATTGTGTAACACGTCGTGTAACTAGACATTGTGTAACACGTCGTGTAACTAGACATTGTGTAACACGTCGTGTAACTAGACATTGTGAAACACGTCGTGTAACTAGACATTGTGTAACACGTCGTGTAACTAGACATTGTGTAACACGTCGTGTAACTAGACATTGTGTAACACGTCGTGTAACTAGACATTGTGTAACACGTCGTGTAACTAGACATTGTGTAACACGTCGTTTAACTAGACATTGTGTAACACGTCGTGTAACTAGACATTGTGTAACACGTAGTGTAACTAGACATTGTGTAACACGTCGTGTAACTAGACATTGTGTAACACGTCGTGTAACTAGACATTGTGTAACACGTCGTGTAACTAGACATTGTGTAACACGTCGTGTAACTAGACATTGTGTAACACGTCGTGTAACTAGACATTGTGTAACACGTCGTGTAACTAGACATTGTGTAACACGTCGTGTAACTAGACATTGTGTAACACGTCGTGTAACTAGACATTGTGTAACACGTCGTGTAACTAGACATTGTGTAACACGTCGTGTAACTAGACATTGTGTAACACGTCGTTTAACTAGACATTGTGTAACACGTCGTGTAACTAGACATTGTGTAACACGTCGTGTAACTAGACATTGTGTAACACGTCGTGTAACTAGACATTGTGTAACAGCTGACGGGTCAGGTCGAACAGAGGAGAGCCTCGTCGACTGTCAGTGTAATTAGACACAACTTATTTGATCACACAACTAGTGTAGTCAGTCGACTTGTTTGGTCAGTCAACTAGTGTGCCCAGTCAACTTTCGTGGTCAGTCAACTTGTTTGGTCAGTCAACTAGTGTGCCCAGTCAACTTTCGTGGTCAGTCAACTTGTTTGGTCAGTCAACTAGTGTGCCCAGTCAACTTTCGTGGTCAGTCAACTTGTTTGGTCAGTCAACTAGTGTGCCCAGTCAACTTTCGTGGTCAGTCAACTTGTTTGGTCAGTCAACTAGTGTGCCCAGTCAACTTTCGTGGTCAGTCAACTTGTTTGGTCAGTCAACTAGTGTGCCCAGTCAACTTTCGTGGTCAGTCAACTTGTTTGGTCAGTCAACTAGTGTGCTCAGTCAACTTTCGTGGTCAGTCAACTTGTTTGGTCAGTCAACTAGTGTGCCCAGTCAACTTTCGTGGTCAGTCAACTTGTTTGGTCAGTCAACTAGTGTGCTCAGTCAACTTGCGTGGTCAGTCAACTTGTTTGGTCAGTCAACTAGTGTGCTCAGTCAACTTGAGTGGTCAGTCAACTTGTTTGCTCAGTCAACTAGTGTGCTCAGTCAACTTGCGTGGTCAGTCAACTTGTTTGGTCAGTCAACTAGTGTGCTCAGTCAACTTGAGTGGTCAGTCAACTTGTTTGCTCAGTCAACTAGTGTGCTCAGTCAACTTTCGTGGTCAGTCAACTTGTTTGGTCAGTCAACTAGTGTGCTCAGTCAACTTGCGTGGTCAGTTAACTTGTTTAGTCAGTCAACTAGTGTGCTCAGTCAACTTGTGTGGTCAGTTAACTTGTTTGGTCAGTTAACTAGTGTGCTCAGTCAACTTGCGTGGTCAGTCAACTTGTTTGCTCAGTAAACTAGTGTGCTCAGTCAACTTGTGTGGTCAGTTAACTTGTTTGGTCAGTTAACTAGTGTGCTCAGTCAACTTGCGTGGTCAGTTAACTTTCGTGGTCAGTCAACTTGTTTGGTCAGTCAATTAGTGTGCTCAGTCAACTTGCGTGGTCAGTCAACTTGTTTGCTCAGTAAACTAGTGTGCTCAGTCAACTAGTGTGGTCAGTTAACTTGTTTGGTCAGTCAACTAGTGTGCTCAGTCAACTTGCGTGGTCAGTCAACTTGTTTGGTCAGTCAACTAGTGTGCTCAGTCAACTTGTGCGGTCAGTTAACTTGTTTAGTCAGTCAACTAGTGTGCTCAGTCAACTTGCGTGGTCAGTCAACTTGTTTGCTCAGTCAACTACTGTGCTCAGTCAACTTGTGTGGTCAGTTAACTTGTTTGGTCAGTCAACTAGTGTGCTCAGTCAACTTGCGTGATCAGTTAACTTGCGTGGTCAGTCAACTTGTTTGGTCAGTCAACTAGTGTGCTCAGTCAACTTGCGTGGTCAGTTAACTTGTTTAGTCAGTCAACTAGTGTGCTCAGTCAACTTGTGTGGTCAGTTAACTTGTTTGGTCAGTTAACTAGTGTGCTCAGTCAACTTGCGTGGTCAGTCAATTTGTTTGCTCAGTCAACTTGTGTGGTCAGTTAACTTGTTTGGTCAGTTAGCTAGTGTGCTCAGTCAACTTGCGTGGTCAGTTAACTTTCGTGGTCAGTCAACTTGTTTGGTCAGTCAACTAGAGTGCTCAGTCAAATTTCGTGGTCAGTTTGTTTGGTCAGTCAACCAGTGTGCTCAGTCAACTTTCGTGGTCAGTCAACTTGTTTGGTCAGTTAACTACTGTGCTCAGTCAACTTGCGTGGTCAGTCAACTTGTTTGCTCAGTAAACTAGTGTGCTCAGTCAACTTTCCTGGTCAGTCAACTTGCGTGGTCAGTCAACTTGTTTGGTCAGTCAACTAATGTGCTCAGTCAACTTGCGTGGTCAGTTAATTTGTTTAGTCAGTCAACTAGTGTGCTCAGTCAACTTGCGTGGTCAGTCAACTTGTTTGCTCAGTAAACTAGTGTGCTCAGTCAACTTGTGTGGTCAGTTAACTTGTTTGGTCAGTTAACTAGTGTGCTCAGTCAACTTGCGTGGTCAGTCAACTTGTTTGCTCATTAAACTAGTGTGCTCAGTCAACTTGTGTGGTCAGTTAACTTGTTTGGTCAGTTAGCTAGTGTGCTCAGTCAACTAGTGTGCTCAGTCAACTTGCGTGGTCAGTCAACTTGTTTGGTTAGTCAACTAGTGTGCTCAGTCAACTTTCGTGGTCAGTCAACTTGTTTGGTCAGTCAACTAGTGTGCTCAGTCAACTTTCGTGGTCAGTCAACTTGTTTGGTCAGTCAACTAGTGTGCTCAGTCAACTTTCGTGGTCAGTCTACTTGTTTGGTCAGTCAACTAGTGTGCTCAGCCAACTTTCGTGGTCAGTCAACTTGTTTGGTCAGTCAACTAGTGTGCTCAGTCAACTTGCGTGGTCAGTCAACTTGTTTGGTCAGTCAACTAGTGTGCTCAGTCAACTTGCGTGGTCAGTCAACTTGTTTGGTCAGTCAACTAGTGTGCTCAGTCAACTTTCGTGGTCAGTCAACTTGTTTGGTCAGTCAACTAGTGTGCTCAGTCAACTTGCGTGGTCAGTCAACTTATTTGGTCAGACAACTAGTGTGCTCAGTCAACTTTCGTGGTCAGTCAACTACTGTGCTCAGTCAACTTGCGTAGTCAGTCAACTTGCGTGGTCAGTCAACTTGTTTGGTCTGTTAACTACTGTGCTCAGTCAACTTGTGTGGTCAGTCAACTTGCGTGGTCAGTTAACTTGCGTGGTCAGTCAACTTGAGGGGTCAGTCGACTGGTGTAGTCAGTCAACTGGTCACAACTGGTCACGTCCAGGAGCGCGTGGGAGGATGACGCGCGTCGGGCGGCGCGTGGGCGATCATTCGCGTGCCCTTCTTACCTTAATGAGATTTCATTCTGCCATGAATAAAGGGGCCTATTATTAAACCTTTGCTCTGACTTTTTGTTGTGCTCTGACGTGATTTTCTGTGGAAATTGTGCCTAGATGTTTGAGATTTTTCTAGGGTTTGCTTGTTTTTGATGTTTGATAACATGTGTGGTTTAGTTTTAGTATTCCACGGCTGGTTTCCAGAATTCTTTAACTGTTAATAGAAAAGTTGAATCCGTGGGGTGCGGAGTTGGGAGCCGAAATTCTCTTGAACTCCTTTTGGACTCCGTGAAATAATTTCAATTTTATTTCTAGTCCCAGATTTTTACTGGTAACTCACCGGAATTCTCTAACAAAAAGCGTATAGAATATGGTTTCAAAGTACCAAAAAATCTTGCGACCGATTTTTCTTCCTCTAGTGAACTATTTACTTCAAAAGAGCTAAAACTTAATAAATTTGCGGGAATAAACTGTGCCGTAAAAATCTTCATCGTTTTCATCCTTTATGGTGAAACGTATGAGTTAAGGAATGAAAATATTCAATATTCTTCAGAATAATTTATACTGAAGAAGGAAACATGCATCCTTGACGGCTGAAAAATACTGATTATATATATTCATCAGCCCTGCAGAAGTAAGCCCTCAGTTCTGATAAATATCACTATGTAAAACAACATCAATACTTTTTCGAATCGTAAAAACTACACGATATGTAGTCTCATTTGCATGTTCACGACTCTTTACTGTATATAATGGACGGCTTTTTACCCTTCTTGCTACTTATCGACGTACGAAATAACATCAAAATTTTTTCAGATCCTAGATACCGTACGATATGTCACCATATTGGCAGATTCACAACTCCTTACTTCATGTATTTCACAGATATTTTGCCATCTCGCTACAAATGTTCATTATTTATTATCCTTGTACATGGATGCACAAAATGGGTCTGCCATCGTTCTCCTACGGATTTTAACTGACCCAAGTTCGTGTTGCTGGCTCTGAGCCAGCTTCGGAAAACAAGTGAATGTGCTTCGAAGAGCCGAAATGAAAACATGCTTCGACTCTTCGAAAACATTTTGGTTCTTCGATACCAATCGATTTCTTCCTTACAAATCCCAGGGGAATTTCAAAAGCCCTGCACGCTTTTCGAAAATATTTTTACGGTCGCTGTTGGAAATTAACAGGCGACCGTGAGCAAGCCTCAGACTAGTTGGATTTTAAAACGTTTTTTTGGGCATTGTGAGGACGAATGCTGCGTGGAATTTTTCCGCTTATCTATGGCACGCGTTATGGTACTCGTTTTGGTAGCTGCTGTGGTACTTATTGTGGTATCTTTCTTAGTTCCTGTTATGTTAATTGATATGGTATTTGTTATGGTATTTGTTATGGTACCTGTTATGATACCTGCTACGGTACTTGTTATGGTACTTGTTACGGCAATTGTAATGTAATTGTTATGGTACCTGTCATAGTAATTGTTTTGGTACCGACTATGGTACTTGTTATGGTGCTTGGTTTGATATCTGTTACGGTACTTGTAATGACATCTGCAAAGACTCCACAGAACTGTCTGACGGAATTTGTCTACAAGTGACCTCCATTAATGGCATTGTGAGCTGCAATCATTTCAATATTCAGCCTAACTTGCAATACTCGACCGAGATTTAAATTTTCATCTGATATTTCAGTAAGCAACCGACTTTTCAATACTCGTCTGATATTCAATACTCAACCGATGTTTCAATACTCAACTTACATTCCAATACACACGATCAATCATTGCTCAGTCGAGCTCATATTACTCAACTGACGTCCAATATTTAAGCAAATTTTCATAACTCAGCCCAAATATTATGGTATCCATGAAGAAACTTTATGGGATCTTCACTCCATGATTCATGGCATGATTTCAACTCTGTTTTTCTCGCACTCAACCTCCCGTACGAGTGTCTTTTGAACTTTTGTCTCCCTTCTCACCATTTCTGGTTTTCGCAGACACAAAATTTGCAGTGAACGCAGGCCTTTTTGCAGCGAACGTAGACCCACGTTCTTGAAATGCTGGCTCCTAGTTCCCTTTATGGACCGCTCGACATAATCAATACAGAGGCTCCAGTTTTTATGCCTCTATTCTGGAGAAACCTCACCAAAAATTTCCCTGCATTTGCAAACGCACATCTAAAATTACCATTTCAATCGTGATGGACGAATTTTGATATTTGACAGCACTGCTTTCCATAATTTGTGACTCTCGAAATTTTTTCGGAACGACACAAAATTTACGATTTTTTTGAAGTTCTTTTGACCCCGCGTTATCGAGCACGACACTATTACACTGTCAATGTTAAGGCGGTGCTTCAGTGTGCGCTGGGTAGTGCATAACAGTGTTATGGTGGTACTAACACAGCACTGGCAGTATTATGGTGGTACTAACACAGCACTGGCAGTATTATGGTGGTACTAACACAGCACTGGCAGTATTATGGTGGTACTAACACAGCACTGGCAATATTATGGTGGTAATAACACAGCACTGGCAGTATTATGGTGGTACTAACGTAGCACTGGCAGTATTATGGTGGTACTAACACAGCATTGGCAGTGTTATGGTGGTACTAACATAGCACTGGCAGTATTATGGTGGTACTAACACAGCATTGGCAGTATAATGGTGGTACTAACATTACACTGGCAGTATTATGGTGGTACTAACACAGCATTGGCAGTATTATGGTGGCACTAACATAGGACGGACAATGTTATTATGATAGTGCTTCAGTGTGTGTCGGGTAGTGCCGCACCTTCCAGCCATGCATGTTGCCAGACCGACGGCTATTGCCAGATCGACGGCTGTCGCCAGCCTGGCGCCAGCTGGTGAGGGGGAGCTCTGACCTGAGGGAGCGCGCGTGGGAGCGTGGCGCCCTTTTGGGAGGGGGCAACGCTCCCTGAAGTGAGGGAACATCTCCCTCGCATTTTGCATGTTCGTCGAAGGATGAGGATATTCAAAGAGAGATGAGGATATTATTATTCATCGAATGATGAGAATACCCATCGGAAGATGAGGATATTCATCGAAAGATGAGGATATTTATCGATAGATATAGATATTTATCGAAAGATAAAGATATTTATCGAACAGTAAAGATATTTATCGAAAGATAAGGATATTCATCTATCTTTAAGTGACGGTGAAAATGTTTCCGTAAAATCATCCATGAGTAAATTTCTTATCCCAGACGCCACAACGCAGCCAAACCGAACGAACGCATAAGATTTGCAAGGCATTTAATTGTTCTGTTAGTACCTTCGCTGTATCGGGCCCACTAGCAGCTGTACTCAAACCTGTCCATGGTACTAGACTTGAGTAACTCTATACTGCTGCATCACTTCTGGTAAATTAATTGTTTACATTTTGGGCTGTGAACTCGACAAGTAAGTTAAGAAGTGTTAGTCAAGTGCAGAAACATCTCGAATGATGAATATTAATATCGTCTATATACTTTGATAATCGAATAATAAATAAAATGCGTTTATGAGACGGATTACGCTATTTAGACGGGCTTGTAACATATGGAACACTCACATACGTCTTGTAAAGAGACATGTGCGCAATTGAGAACAAATAATTGCGCGCAATTGAGTCATCACGCCAGTCAATGCTTAAACAATTTATTTTCCACCAGCAATAGAGTATACAGCAGTAGATGTTTCTCAAGTCCAGTACAATGGACATATTTGAGTGTAGCTACTCGTCGGTTCGAATAAGCTCAGCGACATTCCACACTCCGTTTCATTCAAAGCTTTTTAAACTTTCACTGAAGTAAAGAGTCGCACGCAATATGGTCTTTAATAAAACCGTGACTCAAGCCAAACTTTATCAATCTCTTAACCATCTGGTGCTTTCCTTCTTTCTCTCTTTGGAGCACCCATGTTGGGGTCACAGAGGCTTAAACTAACTTATAATAAAATTTTCTCACACACAATGTTCATGATGTCTTATAAGTTCATGAAACACCTTCCAAGCTGTCTCTAAAACATCTTAACAGTGTTTCCCAAAGAAGATTTTCGAAATAAAAAGATACAAAGGATGAAAAGAAAATTTCCCAATCAAAAGCACGCAAAAATTTCTAGCTCTGAGAGCTCAGTGCTAATGCACACAAGCTGGCACCCTCATGCACAACCTCTGAACTTTGGTGGCTGCGGTGCCGAGGTCTGGCCTTTCACTCTTAAGACATTAAAATAAAAATCTTTTATTATACCCGTGGAGGAACATAAACAACTGAACTCATCGGTATGTCGAGTCGCAATGTTTAGTGAACGAATGGCTCGCGTTCGCTTGTTTGAGTTTTTTGTGTAAGGTTGAAGGGGCGAGCATCTGCAGTGTTCTTTAGCACCTTGTTGCGATGCGACCCATCGGTGGGTCGTGCTCAAGTCTTCCTACTGCGATGCGACCCATCGGTGGGTCGTGCTCAAGTCTTCCTACTGCGATGCGACCCATCGGTGGGTCGTGCTCAAGTCTTCCTACTGCGATGCGACCCATCGGTGGGTCGTGCTCAAGTCTTCCTACTGCGATGCGACCCATCGGTGAGTCGTGCTCAAGTCTTCCTACCTTCCTACTGCGATGCGACCCATCGGTACGTCGTGCTCAAGTCTTCCTACTGCGAAGCGACCCATCGGTGGGTCGTGCTCAAGTCTTCCTACTGCGAAGCGACCCATCGGTGGGTCGTGCTCAAGTCTTCCTACTGCGATGCGACCCATCGGTGGGTCGTGCTCAAGTCTTCCTACTGCGATGCGACCCATCGGTGGGTCGTGCTCAAGTCTTCCTACTGCGATGCGACCCATCGGTGGGTCGTGCTCAAGTCTTCCTACTGCGATGCGACCCATCGGTGGGTCGTGCTCAAGTCTTCCTACCTTCCTACTGCGATGCGACCCATCGGTGGGTCGTGCTCAAGTCTTCCTACTGCGAAGCGACCCATCGGTGGGTCGTGCTCAAGTCTTCCTACTGCGATGCGACCCATCGGTGGGTCGTGCTCAAGTCTTCCTACTGCGATGCGACCCATCGGTGGGTCGTGCTCAAGTCTTCCTACTGCGATGCGACCCATCGGTGGGTCGTGCTCAAGTCTTCCTACTGCGATGCGACCCATCGGTGGGTCGTGCTCAAGTCTTCCTACTGCAATGCGACCCATCGGTGGGTCGTGCTCAAGTCTTCCTACCTTCCTACTGCGATGCGACCCATCGGTGGGTCGTGCTCAAGTCTTCCTACTGCGAAGCGACCCATCGGTGGGTCGTGCTCAAGTCTTCCTACTGCGATGCGACCCATCGGTGGGTCGTGCTCAAGTCTTCCTACCTTCCTACTGCGATGCGACCCATCGGTGGGTCGTGCTCAAGTCTTCCTACTGCGATGCGACCCATCGGTGGGTCGTGCTCAAGTCTTCCTACTGCGATGCGACCCATCGGCGGGTCGTGCTCAAGTCTTCCTACTGCGATGCGACCCATCGGTGGGTCGTGCTCAAGTCTTCCTACTGCGATGAGACCCATCGGTGGGTCGTGCTCAAGTCTTCCTACTGCGATGCGACCCATCGGTGGGTCGTGCTCAAGTCTTCCTACTGCGATGCGACCCATCGGTGGGTCGTGCTCAAGTCTTCCTACTGCGATGAGACCCATCGGTGGGTCGTGCTCAAGTCTTCCTACTGCGATGCGACCCATCGGTGGGTCGTGCTCAAGTCTTCCTACTGCGATGAGACCCATCGGTGGGTCGTGCTCAAGTCTTCCTACTGCGATGCGACCCATCGGTGGGTCGTGCTCAAGTCTTCCTACTGCGATGAGACCCATCGGTGGGTCGTGCTCAAGTCTTCCTACTGCGATGCGACCCATCGGCGGGTCGTGCTCAAGTCTTCCTACTGCGATGCGACCCATCGGTGGGTCGTGCTCAAGTCTTCCTACTGCGAAGCGACCCATCGGTGGGTCGTGCTCAAGTCTTCCTACTGCGATGCGACCCATCGGTGGGTCGTGCTCAAGTCTTCCTACTGCGATGCGACCCATCGGTGGGTCGTGCTCAAGTCTTCCTACTGCGATGAGACCCATCGGTGGGTCGTGCTCAAGTCTTCCTACTGCGATGCGACCCATCGGTGGGTCGTGCTCAAGTCTTCCTACTGCGATGAGACCCATCGGTGGGTCGTGCTCAAGTCTTCCTACTGCGATGCGACCCATCGGTGGGTCGTGCTCAAGTCATCCTACTGCGATGCGACCCATCGGTGGGTCGTGCTCAAGTCTTCCTACTGCGATGCGACCCATCGGTGGGTCGTGCTCAAGTCTTCCTACTGCGATGCGACCCATCGGTGGGTCGTGCTCAAGTCTTCCTACTGCGAAGCGACCCATCGGTGGGTCGTGCTCAAGTCTTCCTACTGCGATGCGACCCATCGGTGGGTCGTGCTCAAGTCTTCCTACTGCGATGCGACCCATCGGTGGGTCGTGCTCAAGTCTTCCTACTGCGATGCGACCCATCGGTGGGTCGTGCTCAAGTCTTCCTACTGCGATGCGACCCATCGGTGGGTCGTGCTCAAGTCTTCCTACCTTCCTACTGCGAAGCGACCCATCGGTGGGTCGTGCTCAAGTCTTCCTACTGCGATGCGACTCATCGGTGGGTCGTGCTCAAGTCTTCCTACTGCGATGCGACTCATCGGTGGGTCGTGCTCAAGTCTTCCTTCTGCGATGAGACCAATCGGTGGGTCGTGCTCAAGTCTTCCTACTGCGATGCGACTCATCGGTGGGTCGTGCTCAAGTCTTCCTACTGCGATGCGACTCATCGGTGGGTCGTGCTCAAGTCTTCCTACTGCGATGCGACTCATCGGTGGGTCGTGCTCAAATCTTCCTACTGCGATGAGACCAATCGGTGGGTCGTGCTCAAGTCTTCCTACTGCGATGCGACTCATCGGTGGGTCGTGCTCAAATCTTCCTACTGCGATGAGACCAATCGGTGGGTCGTGCTCAAGTCTTCCTACTGCGTGGGTCGTTTGAAAAATTCCAAAAATCTTTTAAAATGCATGGTATTTAATAGACCCAGTTTATGTTTGGTATTTATAAAACTGCTGTCAACTTTTGGCTTTAAATTTGAGTTGAATATTGAACTTCAGTTCAGCCCAGCGCAGTCAACGTATCAAATCTATGAGCTCGGGAATGAAATGCTAAATATTTACGTTCATGGACGAGTGGGTGTACGTTCATGAGTACGTTATAACTTCTAAGTGGAATTGCATCTCTAATGTGTGCACGTATGTCAGGATGCGAAACTCTAGGGGATGGAAATCAAAAATGTAATAATTAATTTATGTATATTTTTTAAACAACAGATTTTTTTTGGCATCATTTCTGAGAAACTTTAGCCAGTTTTCTTACAGTCTGGTATTATATTTAGAATGTTATCACTTCATTTGAGCAGGTGCAAAATAATTATTTGAATTATATTTACTGTATCTTGGACGTCGAATCG
The DNA here is from genome assembly GCA_030386875.1 of Morinoia aosen. Taxonomy (NCBI): domain Eukaryota; kingdom Metazoa; phylum Arthropoda; class Malacostraca; order Amphipoda; family Talitridae; genus Morinoia; species Morinoia aosen. The sequence continues at coordinate 65,189,237 of CM059570.1, read as the reverse complement.
TCATCATACAGAATGACTTGTGCGCCAAGGAGGCGTAAAAACTGATCTAATGACTGTCTCACACTGAACTGCATGGCTCCTTCTGGTGTCGACTACAGCACTACGTTATTTATGATGGACTCTGCTATTTATGATGAACTTTGTTATGTATGATGAGCTCTGTTATTCATAGTGGACTGTTATTTATGACAAATTCTGTTATTTATAATAGACTGTTATTAATGGTAAATTCTGTTATTTATAATAGACTGTTATTATGATGAACTCTGTTATTTGTCATAAATTTATTTATTTTTGGTTCTTTTATTTTTGACAAACTCGGTTATTTATAGACTCGGCTATTTATGATTGACTCTGTTGTTTATGATAGATTTGGCTATTTACGATGGAGTCCGTTGTTTATGATGGACTAATTTATGATGAACTTTATTATTTTTAATTTTATGATAGACTCTGTCAGTCTAGCAGACCTTGCGAAGGGAACAGTGTTCATAGGGCAGAATAATGAATTAAGCAATAAAAATGAACAACACCAGGTAGCAGTGACCAATGCGTCATTTTGTTATTTGCATAAAAAAGAACAGTGAGCTGAAGACGATCCAGCCGCCCGAAAAATATGCTTAGTCGTTGACCTTCCAATACTCATGAATTTTGTTTAGAAGTCAGTGCTTATCGACATAGATATGAGTCTAGTGACTCATATCAAAGAAAAAACATTAAATTTGGGAAAATTAAATGACATAGAAGAAATTTTAGGAGCTCCTCAAATGGAAAATAAATAAGTAATCTACAGCCAAAGGGTTAGAAATTCGTAGAAATACAATTTGCGTCATTCTGAAACAAAAAACATTAGTAACCAACACTCAAAGGATAAGATGTTTGTACCCCTCATGGGGACACAACTATTGTATCTATGGGAATTAGCGCTCCCAGGGGCACTATGTATGGGCCTGAGCTAAAGGTTAGGTAGGCTTCCTTTTTCTTGTAATAAAATATGTTTTTGTTTTGTTACGGACCATCTTTTTTCGTTTCACTGCTGTCCTGTTTTTCAGCACCTACTACTTTCTTCTTCAACTTTTTTCTTGTTTCATGAACTTCTTTCCTAGCTTACTGTTTCTGTGCACCTTGTGCATAGATTCCGTGTTCCCTCAACTCCATACTAAATGGTGCCTTCCTCTTTCCTCTCTTAGAACATCTTTGTCGTGTTTCAGGGAGGTTACAAATTTCTTATATAATAACGATAATAATAATAATAATAATGATAAGAAGATATTTGTTGAAACAAAATGTGGGACATCGTGAGAAATTCGTAGAAAGGAAATTTTTGGACCTTCTGAAACAAAAAATAGATTGGTAACCTAAAGTCAAAGGATAAGAAATTTGCAAAAATTCGTTGAAAGGAAATTTGGGTACTCCTGAATCAAAAAAATACACAAGTATGATCTACATTCAATTAAAATTCGTGTAGAGGAAATTTGGGTCCTCTGACACAAGAAATACATTAGTTACCCACAGTCAAATGATAAGAAATTCAAAGAAATGATAATATAATTTTGATGGATGACCCTGTGGCTACCTGGGCCAGAGAAGGAACACCAGACGTACACACGACGATAACAAGGTCAGACCACCGAGCTCGGCTTCCTGGAATTGATATTCTAGCTACATTAGTGTGGATCGCTGCCCAGTTATTTTCGGGGGTGTCTCACGGCCAGCATAGCAACTAATTTATGAAGGACTCCGTTATTTATGATAAACTTTGGTACTTGTGATGAATCCTGTTATTTTACCGTGAAATAATATGGGATGGACTTTGTTATTTATTATGAACTAGTTCATGATAGACATTGTTATTTATTAAGAACTAATTTACGATAGACTTTGTTATCTATTATGATCCAATTTATGATAGACCCTGCTATATATCATGAGCTAATTTTTGTTGCACTCTGTTAGTCTAGCAGATCTAGCGAAGGGAACAATTATTCTTTCATGGGATGACGTAATTCCTGTACATTTTTATCACTGAAATCGGTATTTCATCGAATCTGATACGTGACGTCTTCCATGAGAGCCCTCTTAATGGTGCGGTTATTCTACTGATTATGAAGAAAACAGCCGTCCCATCTTATTCTATTAATTAAGTGGTTATTCCTGCACCTTTGTTAAATGTCATCATCCCTGTGCCTTTGTTGAATGTCATCATCCCTGTGCCTTTGTTGAATGTCATCATCCCTGTGCTTTTTTTGAATGTCATCATTTCTGTGCCTTTGTTGAATGTCATCATCCCTGTGCCTTTGTTGAATGTCATCATCCCTGTGCCTTTGTTGAATGTCATCATCCCTGTGCTTTTTTTGAATGTCATCATTTCTGTGCCTTTGTTGAATGTCATCATCCCTGTGCCTTTGTTGAATGTCATCATCCGTGCGCCTTTGTTGAATATCATCATTCCTGTGCCTTTGTTGAATGTCATCATTCCTGTGCCTTTGTTAAATGTCATCATTCCTGTGCCTTTGTTGAATGTCATCATACCTGTGCCTTTGTTGAATGTCATCACCCCTGTGCCTTTGTTGAATGTCATCATCCCTGTGCCTTTGTTGAATGTCATCATCCCTGTGCCTTTATTGAATGTCATCATCCCTGTGCCTTTGTTGAATGACATCATTCCTGTGCCTTTGTTGAATGTCATCATACCTTCGCCTTTGTTGAATGTCATCATTCCTGTGCCTTTGTTGAATGTCATCATTCCTGTGCCTTTTTTGAATATCATCATACCTGTGCCTTTGTTGAATGTCATCATACCTGTGCCTTTGTTGAATGTCATCATTCCTGTGCCTTTGTTGAATGTCATCATCCCTGTGCGTTTGTTGAATGTCATCATCCCTGTGCCTTTGTTGAATGTCATCATCCCTGTGCCTTTGTTGAATGTCATCATTCCTGTGCCTTTGTTGAATGTCGTCATACCTTCGCCTTTGTTGAATGTCATCATTCCTGTGCCTTTGTTGAATGTCATCATTCCTGTGCCTTTTTTGAATCTCATCATACCTGTGCCTTTGTTGAATGTCATCATTCCTGTGCCTTTGTTGAATGTCATCACACCTGTGCCTTTGTTGAATGTCATCATTCCTGTGCCTTTGTTGAATGTCATCATTCCTGTGCCTTTGTTGAATGTCATCATTCCTGTGCCTTTGTTGAATGTCATCATTCCTGCGCCTTTGTTGAATGTCATCATTCCTGTGCCTTTTTTGAATCTCATCATACCTGTGCCTTTGTTGAATGTCATCATTCCTGTGCCTTTGTTGAATGTCATCATCCCTGTGCCTTTGTTGAATCTCATCATACCTGTGCCTTTGTTGAATGTCATCATCCCTGTGCCTTTGTTGAATGTCATCATCCCTGTGCCTTTGTTGAATGTCATCATCCCTGTGCCTTTGTTGAATGTCATCATTCCTGTGCCGTTGTTGAATGTCATCATTCCTGTGCCTTTGTTGAATGTCATCATACCTTTGCCTTTGTTGAATGTCATCATCCCTGCGCTTGTTTTGAATGTCATAATTCCTGTGCCTTTGTTGAATGTCATCATCCCTGTGCCTTTGTTGAATGTCATCATACCTGTGCCTTTGTTGAATGTCATCATTCCTGTGCCTTTGTTGAATGTCATCATTCCTGTGCCTTTTTTGAATCTCATCATACCTGTGCCTTTGTTGAATGTCATCATTCCTGTGCCTTTGTTGAATGTCATCATCCCTGTGCCTTCGTTGAATGTCATCATCCCTGTGCCTTTGTTGAATGTCATCATCCCTGTGCCTTTGTTGAATGTCATCATCCCTGTGCCTTTGTTGAATGTCATCATTCCTGTGCCTTTGTTGAATGTCATCATACCTGCGCCTTTGTTGAATGTCATCATTCCTGTGCCTTTGTTGAATGTCATCATTCCTGTGCCTTTTTTGAATCTCATCATACCTGTGCCTTTGTTGAATGTCATCATCCCTGTGCCTTTGTTGAATGTCATCATTCCTTTGCCTTTGTTGAATGTCATCATTCCTGTGCCTTTTTTGAATCTCATCATACCTGTGCCTTTGTTGAATGTCATCATTCCTGTGCCTTTGTTGAATGTCATCATCCCTGTGCCTTTGTTGAATGTCATCATCCCTGTGCCTTTGTTGAATGTCATCATTCCTGTGCCTTTTTTGAATCTCATCATACCTGTGCTTTTGTTGAATGTCATCATTCCTGTGCCTTTGTTGAATGTCATCATCCCTGTGCCTTTGTTGAATGTCATCATCCATGTGCCTTTGTTGAATGTCATCATTCCTGTGCCTTTTTTGAATCTCATCATACCTGTGCCTTTGTTGAATGTCATCATTCCTGTGCCTTTGTTGAATGTCATCATTCCTGTGCCTTTTTTGAATCTCATCATACCTGTGCCTTTGTTGAATGTCATCATTCCTGTGCCTTTGTTGAATGTCATCATCCCTGTGCCTTTGTTGAATCTCATCATACCTGTGCCTTTGTTGAATGTCATCATCCCTGTGCCTTTGTTGAATGTCATCATCCCTGTGCCTTTGTTGAATGTCATCACCCCTGTGCCTTTGTTGAATGTCATCATCCCTGCGCCTTTGTTGAATGTCATCATTCCTGTGCCTTTTTTGAATCTCATCATACCTGTGCCTTTGTTGAATGTCATCATTCCTGTGCCTTTGTTGAATGTCATCATTCCTGTGCCTTTTTTGAATCTCATCATACCTGTGCCTTTGTTGAATGTCATCATTCCTGTGCCTTTTTTGAATCTCATCATACCTGTGCCTTTGTTGAATGTCATCATTCCTGTGCCTTTGTTGAATGTCATCATTCCTGTGCCTTTGTTGAATGTCATCATTCCTGTGCCTTTGTTGAATGTCATCATTCCTGTGCCTTTGTTGAATGTCATCATACCTGTGCCTTTGTTGAATGTCATCATTCCTGTGCCTTTGTTGAATGTCATCATTCCTGTGCCTTTGTTGAATTTCATCATTCCTGTGCCTTTGTTGAATGTCATCATTCCTGTGCCTTTGTTGAATGTCATCATTCCTGTGCCTTTGTTGAATGTCATCATCCCTGTGCCTTTGTTGAATGTCATCATTCCTGTGCCTTTGTTGAATCTCATCATCCCTGTGCCTTTGTTGAATGTCATCATTCCTGTGCCTTTGTTGAATCTCATCATTCCTGTGCCTTTGTTGAATCTCATCATTCCTGTGCCTTTGTTGAATGTCATCATTCCTGTGCCTTTGTTGAATGTCATCATTCCTGTGCCTTTGTTGAATGTCATCATTCCTGTGCCTTTGTTGAATGTCATCATCCCTGTGCCTTTTTTGAATCTCATCATACCTGTGCCTTTGTTGAATGTCATCATTCCTGTGCCTTTGTTGAATGTCATCATCCCTGTGCCTTTTTTGAATCTCATCATTCCTGTGCCTTTGTTGAATGTCATCATTCCTGTGCCTTTTTTGAATCTCATCATTCCTGTGCCTTTGTTGAATGTCATCATCCCTGTGCCTTTGTTGAATGTCATCATTCCTGTGCCTTTGTTGAATGTCATCATCCCTGTGCCTTTGTTGAATGTCATCATCCCTGTGCCTTTGTTGAATGTCATCATCCCTGTGCCTTTGTTGAATGTCATCATCCCTGTGCCTTTGTTGAATCTCATCATACCTGTGCCTTTGTTGAATGTCATCATTCCTGTGCCTTTTTTGAATGTCATCACCCCTGTGCCTTTGTTGAATGTCATCATCCCTGCGCCTTTGTTGAATGTCATCATCCCTGTGCCTTTGTTGAATGTCATCATTCTTGCGCCTTTATTATTTTTGAATTACATCTTTCTCAACATCATCGTAACTCAGCTATGATCATTAACATAATCATTCTCATCTGTTGCGTGATTATCATCATTCTTGCACTTCTGTGTTTTTTGAACTAAACCATTCAGGGGGACACAACTGTTGTATCTATGGGAATTAGTCCTCCCAGGGGGAGTATGTGAGGGCCCGAGCTAAAGGTTAGGTAGGCTTCCTTTTTGTTGAAATAGAATAGGTTTTGTTTTGTTACGGACCATCTTTTTTCGGTTCACTGCGGTCCTGTTTTTAAGCACCTGCTACTTTCTTCAACTTTTTCTTGTTTCACGAACTTCTTTCTTAGCTTACTGTTTCTGTGCACCTTGTGCATAGATGCAGCATTCCCTCAACTCCCTAATAAATGGTGCCTTCCTCCTTCCTCTCTTAGAACATCTTTGTCGTGGTTAAGGTAGGCTAAATCTTTCTTATTTAATCGTATAATAATTTTTGAGCTAAATCATCTCTAAAATCATCGTTTACGATTAACGATTAACGTAATCACGATCTCCTACTTCTCCGTTGCATGGCATCTGCGCCTTTCATTTCATTTAAATGACATCATCAATAACCAAATCATTGCGATGCGTCATATGAACGGCATCATTCGTGCACTCTTACGTTTCTGAATGACATCATCACCAGCATCACCATTATGACACCACCCCCAGCATCACCATTATGACATCATCACCAGCATCACCATTATGAAATCATCACCGGCATCACCATTATGACATCAGCACCTGCTTATGACATCATTATTTTGAATTCAATCATTGCCAGCATCATCATTGTGGTATCACCATTTTGAATGACATCATCGCCAACGTCACCATTGTAGCGTCACCATTCAAACAATTTTCAACCAACAATTTAGACCAAGTACACTCTCGGTGTACTCGGCCCCATTACCCCATTACTCGGCCCAAACTCGGCCCCATTAAACCAATACTCGGCCCAAACTCTGCCCCATTACGGACACCAGTGAATTTTTGGGTGTATCTATGCTACGGTGTTCTGCATATCTTGACTGCAATCAAATCGAAATAATTCTTTTCCGTAATACGAAAACCGTGGTCTTTTTAATGAAATGAACCAAGCAACATTTCAAACAGCAATTCTTCCTCTACTTGGTAAAGATCCACTGCCGGCCATTGAATGAATTGAATAGCAGAGACAACTATTGCCAAGTGTCATGAAGTGTGATGCTTGTGATTAAGAAATGGACTAGGCACAGCAGTGTTATTGATAAATATGTGTGGAGATACAAATAAAAATATTGTCTTAAGTTCAAACAGAAAGTGTCTGTAAGAAAAGACTCATTTTCAAGCAATCTCATCTTAGTTTACATTCTCGCTATTTATCTGTGTATCTCGCCGCTCAGTGTCCATTACAAATACAAACAATAATTCACTAATCAGAAACGAAAATGTATTATGGATTTATGTTTTGACCGCCTCTGCATTATGCTTTTTATGCATTGCTTTTGTAAATGGTTAATATTTTCATTTAATGTCGTTTTAATTATCATAAATATCGCCCAACTGTATTTAAGGACCCCTAAAAAACCGGGTGCAGTTTACGGACACCAGATGGAGCTGGTGCCCCTAAAGTATACGTCATCCAACAATTTGAACAATTTATTTGCCACAGGTGATACAGCATTGGATTGTTTCTTATGTCCATTTTGAATAAAACCATCCCCAGCATCATCATTATAGAATGACATCACTGCCAGCATCACCATTATTACCCCACGATTTTGAATGACACCACCGCCAGCATCACCATTATGACCCTACCATTTAGAATGACACTTTCGCCTGCATCACCATTATGACACCACCTTTTAGAATGACATCATAACCAGCATCACCATTATGACCCCATTATTTAAAATAACACCACCGCCAGCATCACCATTATGACCCCATCATTTGAAGTACCACCACCGCCAGCATCACCATTATGACCCCACGATTTTGAATGACCACCTCCAGCATCACCATTATGACCACACCATTTGAATGACACCACCGTCAGCATCACCATTATGACCCCACGATTTTGAATGACACCACCGCCAGCATCACCATTATGACCCCATCATTTGAAGTACCACCACCGCCAGCATCACCATTATGACCCCACGATTTTGAATGACCACCTCCAGCATCACCATTATGACCACACCATTTGAATGACACCACCGTCAGCATCACCATTATGACCCCACGATTTTGAATGACACCACCGCCAGCATCACCATTATGACCCCATTATTTAAAATAACACCACCGCCAGCATCACCATTATGACCCCATCATTTGAAGTACCACCACCGCCAGCATCACCATTATGACCCCACGATTTTGAATGACCTCCGCCAGCATCACCATTATGACCACACCAGTTGAATGACACCTCCGCCAGCATCACCATTATGACCCCACGATTTTGAATGACACCACCGCCAGCATCACCATTATGACCACACCATTTGAATGACACCACCGCCAGCATCACCATTATGACCACACCATTTGAATGACATCACCGCCAGCATCACCATTATGACCCCACGATTTTGAATGACACCACCGCCAGCATCACCATTATGACCCCACTATTTTGAATGACACCACCGCCAGCATCACCATTATGACCCCACAATTTTGAATGACCACCTCCAGCATCACCATTATGACCCCACCATTTTGAATGACACCACAGCCAGCATCACCATTATGACCCCACCATTTTGAATGACACCACCGCCAGCATCACCATTATGACCCCACCATTTTGAATGACACCACCGCCAGCATCACCATTATGACCCCACCATTTTGAATGACACCACCGCCAGTTTCACGATTATGACCCCACCATTTTGAATGACACCACCGCCAGCATCACCATTATGACCCCACCATTTTGAATGACACCACCGCCAGCATCACCATTATGACCCCACTATTTTGAATGACACCACCGCCAGCATCACCATTATGACCCCACCATTTTGAATGACACCACCGCCAGCATCACCATTATGACCCCACCATTTAGAATGACACCACCGCCAGCATCACCATTATGACCCCACCATTTTGAATGACACCACCGCCAGCATCACCATTATGACCCCACCATTTAGAATGACACCACCGCCAGCATCACCATTATGACCCCACCATTTAGAATAACACCACCGCCAGCATCACCATTATGACCCCACCATTTAGAATGACACCACCACCAGCATCACCATTATGACCGCACGATTTTGAATGACACCACCGCCAGCATCACCATTATGACCCCACCATTTTGAATGACACCACCGCCAGCATCATCATTATGACCCCACGATTTTGAATGACCACCGCCAGCATCACCATTATGACCCCACCATTTTGAATGACACCACCGCCAGCATCATCATTATGACCCCACGATTTTGAATGACCACCGCCAGCATCACCATTATGACCCCACCATTTTGAATGACACCACCGCCAGCATCATCATTATGACCCCACGATTTTGAATGACCACCGCCAGCATCACCATTATGACCCCACCATTTTGAATGACACCACCGCCAGCATCACCATTATGACCCCACGGTTTTGAATGACCACCGCCAGCATCACCATTATGACCCCACCATTTTGAATGACACCACCGCCAGCATCACCATTATGACCCCACGATTTTGAATGACACCACCGTCAGCATCACCATTATGACTCCACCATTTAGCATGACACCACCGCCAGCATCACCATTATGACCCCACCATTGAGAATGACACCACCGCCAGCATCACCATTATGACACCACTATTTAGAATGACACCACAGCCAGCATCACCATTATGACCCCACCATTTAGAATGACACCACCGCCAACATCACCATTATGACACCACCATTTAGAATGACACCACCACCAGCATCACTATAATGACCCCACCATCATAGAATGACACCACCGCCAGCATCACCATTATGACCCCACCATTTAGCATGACACCACCGCCAGCATTTCCGTTATGACCTCACCATTATAGAATGACACAACCGTCAGCATCACCATTATGACCCCACCATTTAGCATGACACCACCGCCAGCATCACCATTATGACCCCACCATTATAGAATGACACCACCGCCAGCATCACCATTATGACTCCACCATTTAGCATGACACCACCGCCAGCATCACCGTTATGACCTCACCGTTATAGAATGACACCACCGCTTGCATCATCATTATGACCCAACCATTATAGAATGACACCACCGCCAGCATCACCATTATGACCCCACCATTTAGAATGACATCACCACCAGCATCACCATTATGATCCCACCATTTAGCATGACACCACTGCCAGCATCACCATTATGACCGCACCATTTAGAATGACACCACCACCAGCATCACCATTATGACCCCACCATTTTGAATGACCCCACCGCAGGCATCACTATTATGACCCCACTATTTAGAATGACACCACCGCCAGCATCACCATTATGACACCACCATTTAGAATGACACCACAGCCAGCATCACCATTATGACCCCACCAATTAGAATGACACCACCACCAGCATCACTATAATGACCCTACCATTTAGAATGACACTCTCGCCTGCATCACCATTATGACCCCACCTTTTAGAATGACATCATAACCAGCATCACCATTATGACCCCATTATTTAAAATAACACCACCGCCAGCATCACCATTATGACCCCATCATTTGAAGTAACACCACCACCAGCATCACCATTATGATCCCACCATTTAGGATGACACCACCGCCAGCATCACGATTATGAACCACCATTTAGAATGACACCACAGCCAGCATCACCATTATGACCCCACCATTTAGAATGACACCACCAACAGCATCACCATTATGATCCCACCATTTAGCATGACACCACTGCCAGCATCACCATTATGACCACACCATTTAGAATGACACCACCACCAGCATCACCATTTAAAATAACATCACCGCCAGCATCACCATTATGATCCCACCATTTAGAATGATACCACCACCAGCATCACTTTTTAAATAACACCACCGCCAGCATCACCATTATGACCCCACCATTTAGAATGACACCACCGCTAGTGTCACCATTATCGAGCCCAATATGAAAAGCCCGTTATGGACCCAAAACTGGCCTTCCGTGTGGACGCTCACGTCTCGAGTCTCGCCCCATAATGAGGCTCAGCTGCTATTTCTGGCGCGTGGGATATATATAGTGAGGCCTGCCTTCCTCAAACCTCCCCTCACCCTCCCCGCACTGATCTTCTTCCCCTCTCATATTTAATTCATTTTGGTCCACTATCCATTCTTTCTATACCTTCCCTCATCATACTTTTCCCATACTTTCCTCATCATACTACACTTCTCTTCACTATACCACCACACACCACACACACCTCCACCACACATCCCCACACTCCCATCACCACATCCCCCCACTCCCATCACGACACAGCCCCACACTCCCATCACCACACATCCCACACTCCCATCACCACACATCCCCCCCACTTCCCTCCATCACACATCCCCCACACTCTCATTACCACATCCCCACACTCCCATCACCACACAGCCCCACACTCCTATCACCACACATCCCCACACTCCCATCACCACACATCCCCACACTTCCCTCCATCACACATTCCCCACACTCTCATTACCACATCCCCTCACTCTCATCACCATACAGCCCCACACTCCAATCACCACACATCCCCACACTCCCATCACCACACATCCCCCACACTTCCCTCCATCACACATCCCCCTCACTCTCATTACCACATCCCCACACTCCCATCACCACACATCCCCCCACTTCCCTCCACCACACATCCCCCACACTTCCCTCGGCCACACATCCCCACACTCCCATCACCACACCGCCCCACATGTTACCCACACCAGGATCAGGCGGTACTCTGCAATAAAGCGCTACCGTGAACTTGTTAAGCAAAAAAAAAAGTTTTTGTGCGTCAGTGAGGAGGACGGTGCTAATTTTGCTGCAGAACGATGCTAATTTTGCTGCAGTACGAAGGAAAATTGATGCCGTGCATTTAATTTCGGTGAAGAGCATGATGCAGAATTGGTAAGAATCTAATTTTGGCTTGCGAAGTGATGCTGAGTGTTGTCATGAATCTAATTTTGGCTTGCGAAGTGATGCTGAGTGTTGTCATGAATCTAATTTTGAAGCGGAACATCTCCACATTGATGTTTCGAGCTTCGAAGATCATGGCGCACAAGGTTAGCATGAATCTATTTATGGTGTTGAGCATTAGCAAAGGGGTGACAGGGTTCCAATTTAGGCAAACGACATGAGTAAACGCTCAATTTTTGTGACGTATTCTTGAATATTTAATCCCTGACTTTGTTTTCAATATAAAACAAACTCAAGTTGATATAATGAATAATCGGAAAGAACTCATGTTTTTCTCGATGAAATTCAACCGATCAATTTCTCCAGCATCCAAGTTGCTTCTAAGACATTTGAGGAATAACTGTCGAGGTGAAAATTCAAACAATTTAAACCATTTTTATTCACCACAAGTGCTCCAAAAGTAGATCCTTTATTAAGTCCAGTACAATGGTCAAATTTGAGTATAGCGACCTGTGGGCCCGAATAAGTTCAGTGACTGCTAGGGCATCCTACCACCAACGCTATTCTAAGGTGTACGACTATGTATAACCATCTAGGATCTAAAAACATTTAGGTAGACTACAAATAGCGGAGCGTTTGGTCGACCAAAAGATGCGACGCCTGTCCTAAGCAAACCTAAGGCTCACAGCAGTGGATTTAAAATGTGAAGCTGGTAATCCGCGAGGCTTAAATTCCGTCAGTACACGCACTTCAGAGGCGTCTGAGCGAGACTAGACTTCTTGGCAGCAAATCCCTTGAGAAGTCGGTGATCTGTGAAGGGAATTGACGCATTGGCGTATTGAACAGTGGGCGGAAGAGTGAATTCACTCGCATTTATTTGGTGGGCGAAAAAGTGAATTTACTGGCGCTTCTATACTATACAGTGGGTGAAAGAGCACATTTACTCGCATTTATCTAGTGGGCGAAAAAGTGAATCTACTGGCATTTCTATACTATATAGAGGGTGAAAGAGTGCATTTACTTACATTTGTAGATAATATAATGGTCGAAAGAGGGTATTTACTGGCATTTGTTTGCGTTTAATAGACAAAAGAGAGCATTTACTGCCATTTTCTCTCTATATAGTGAGTGAAAGTTGGCATTTACTGGCATTTGTATACTATTTAATAGACAAAATAATTGATTCCTGCCTTCACAAATGATAGATAGATTTATGATAAATTAACAGTTATTAGAACCCTGAAGCTAATTTAAATGACAAACGTGGGCGAAAAAACACATTTACTCAACGACTGAGAAATGGAGTCGTGACGGTGTAATGTGTTTGGCTTAGACCAGCGGTTCTCAACCTCATTGGAGGTACTGAACCCCACAAGTTCCGTACATGCATTTATTGAACCATTCGTAGGTGGAAAAATGAAAGGTGCTTTTTTTTCTTCTAATTTAAAAAATGTGTGCATGTAAATAACTGTATACTGTATTAGTGCACAAACTGTGCCATGTCGAACTCTGGGGTTCGACTCACTGGGGCTCGACCAAATCCAGATTAAGAACCACTGCTTTAGATGAAGAGAGGTTTATGAGACACCTATTTTTCTAGATTAGAGCTCAAACGACAATATTTCCCTGGTGAGGTATAATGTAGATGTGTCTTCTTTTGGTGTAGAGGTGGGTCTGATGTGCTGCTTTCATCTATTTTTAACGACGAGGCATTACGGACGGGGACTGGTATTGTGATATGCCTGAGATAACTACAGGGTGTCCCAAACAATACGCTCACAAACGGCACATATGGCAGCCCAGTACTCATGTAATTTGTAATGACGTAGTTGTTTATTGGCGTAGGTACAAGTCTAGTGAGTTAAATCAAAAGAAATAAAGTTAAATTTGAGTAAACTAAAAGTCATAAAAGAAAAATTAGTTACACTTGAAACCAAAACCAAAAATACACGAGTAATCGTCAGAAAGAGATGAGTACTCGGTCTTTGGGACATAAATTTTGGAACTGTGTATACTTCTAAAAATGAAATTTCACTTATTTCATCATTTATATGGTAACTGTAGAGAATATGAGAACTATTTTTTTTGCGACGATGTATTTCCTATGCTCTTTATTCACGAATAGTGCGAAATACCAAGGTGGTGATGTTCTTTCTATCGTTACTCTATTCAAGAAACCAATGAAACTAACTAAAAATTGAAAGCTGGTTTGACTTTCATACAATTATTCATTTTTGGGCTTGGGGGAAGTGGGTAGGAAAATCTAAAACAGAATAGCGATCTAAAACAGGACAAGGATCTAAAACAGGACACGGATCTAAAACAGGACAAGGATATAAAACAGGACATGGATCTAAAACAGGACAAGGATCTAAAACAGGACATGGATCTAAAACAGGACAAGGATCTAAAACAGGACATGGATCTAAAACAGGACATGGATCTAAGACAGGACAGGGATCTTAAACAGACATGGATCTAAGACAGGACAGGGATCTAAAACAGGACATGGATCTAAAACGGAACAGGGATCTAAAACAGGACATGGATGTAAAACGGAACAGGGATCTAAAACAGGACATGGATCTAAAACAGGACAAGGATCTAAAACAGGACATGGATCTAAAACAGAACAGGGATCTAAAACAGGACAGGGATCTAAAACAGAACAGGGATCTAAAACAGGACATGGATCTAAAACAGAACAGGGATCTAAAACAGGACAGGGATCTAAAACAGAACATGGATCTAAAACAGGACATAGATCTAAAACAGAACAGGGATCTAAAATAGGACATGGATCTAAAACAGAACAGGGATCTAAAACAGGACATGGATCTAAAACAGAACAGGGATCTAAAACAGAACAGGGATCTAAAACAGGACAGGGATCTAAAACAGAACAGGGATCTAAAACAGGACATGGATCTAAAACAGAACATGGATCTAAAACAGAACAGGGATCTAAAACAGGACATGGATCTAAAACAGAACATGGATCTAAAACAGAACAGGGATCTAAAACAGAACAGGGATCTAAAACAGAACAGGGATCTAAAACAGGACAGGGATCTAAAACAGGACATGGATCTAAAACAGAACATGGATCTAAAACAGAACAGGGATCTAAAACAGGACATGGATCTAAAACAGGACACGGATCTAAAACAGGACAAGGATCTAAAACAGGACACGGATCTAAAACAGAACAGGGATCTAAAACAGGACAGGGATCTAAAACAGAACAGGGATCTAAAACAGGACATGGATCTAAAACAGAACATGGATCTAAAACAGAACAGGGATCTAAAACAGAACATGGATCTAAAACAGAACAGGGATCTAAAACAGAACATGGATCTAAAACAGAACAGGGATCTAAAACAGGACATGGATCTAAAACAGAACACGGATCTAAAACAGAACATGGATCTAAAACAGAACAGGGATCTAAAACAGGACATGGATGTAAAACAGAACATAGATCTAAAACAGAACAGGGATCTAAAACAGGACAGGGAACATTCTGGTGGGCGCGGCAATATCCACGAAAACGTAAATAAATTTTTACCAGATCAATTCGCTTTCGAAACTCGAACATCATTGAACAGACGTGGGCATAGCTTCAGAATCGCTTAGCATGTTGGATCTTTAACATTTACATGAAGGCTGAAATAAAAACAAAAAGCTCCCAAAACTGGAGGATGCCGCGCAAAGAAAATACAGCTGACTAAAACCAAATTGGTCAACCGCATGCGAATAGTCGAACCATAATTCCTGTGAGAATCTTTGAACCGAGATATTAAATATTATATCTTTGATTTTGTATGCCTATGCCCATGTTTTATTCATTTGGTCGACCGAAAGATGCGACGCCTGTCTTAAGTAAATCTAAGGCTCACAGCAGGATGACCTGGTCTCGGGATGCCCTGGCATATGATGAATTTAGGCCATTTCGCCCTCATCCCACAAAAGAGGCCGCGTTTTTTTCGCCGTAGTATCTATGCTTTTCCCCGTAGTATCTATGTTTTTTCCCCGTAGTATATTTGTTTTTCGCCGTAGTATCTATGTTTTTCGTCATAGCATCTATGTTTTTCACCGTAGCATCTATGTTTTTTGCCGTAGCATTCATGTTTTTTGCCGTACCAAACTCGAACGCCGGCAATAGACAGCGTTCGAGTTTGTCTTTTAAATTCTTTATTTGCTTGAGAGGTGTCTTGAAACATTGTTTCGATGTCATTTAACACTTTTGTATAATTTTCTAGGAGTATTTGATGTATTTTCAAATCACTTCGGCATTCGGCTTCGATATGAAATGTTCAAGACATCTGTGCTTATAAGACAGAAGTTTAAATTTAGATAATTCGCTTGCTGCTGTATTTCCTCTCCAGGAAAAAAGAATAACTTAATTGGTTATATATATTCAAAGAATATGAAGGAAAAATAATCATACCAAAAAAGATCACTTGGCTTAGTGAAAACGAAAAATATAGGCTTAAAATCTATACAAAACATACAAAATCTATACAAAACATACAAACATACAAAATCTAGGCTGAAAAATTTTTACACATGCAAAATTTTATCATGAGAAATTTTTGAGTGTGCAAAATCTAGACTGAAAACTTTTTGAACTTGCAAAATGGAACCTGAAAATTTTATGAACATGCAAAATCTGGGCTGTAAAAATCTATGAGTATGTAAAACTTGGAGTCGCTGGCCCTCATTTTATGCCACGGAAATCCTATCAACGCTGAGCGCTGTTTAGTTTGAGACAGTCTGGAGATGTAGTTCTTTAACTTTTACGAGCGTTGGTTGAGTTCACGTGGTGCGCTGGGAGCTCTACTCTTTACAGGCTACCTGAACAGGCTACAGGCTACAGGCTACCTCAAAAGGCTACGGGCTACCTAAACAGGCTACAGGCTACCTCAACAGACTACAGGCTACCTCAACAGGCTACAGGCTACCTAAACAGGCTAAAGGCTACCTTAACAGGCTACAGGCTACCTCAACAGGCTACAGGCTACCTCAACAGGCTACAGGCTACCTAAACAGGCTAAAGGCTACCTTAACAGGCTACAGGCTACCTCAACAGGCTACAGGCTACCTGAACAGGCTACAGGCTACCTAAACAGGCTACAGGCTACCTCAACAGGCTACAGGCTACCTGAACAGGCTACAGGCTACCTGAACAGGCTACAGGCTACCTCAACAGGCTACAGGCTACCTCAACAGGCTACAGGCTACCTAAACAGGCTAAAGGCTACCTTAACAGGCTACAGGCTACCTCAACAGGCTACAGGCTACCTCAACAGACTACAGGCTACCTCAACAGGCTACAGGCTACCTAAACAGGCTACAGGCTACCTCAACAGACTACAGGCTACCTCAACAGGCTACAGGCTACCTAAACAGGCTAAAGGCTACCTTAACAGGCTACAGGCTACCTAAACAGGCTAAAGGCTACCTTAACAGGCTACAGGCTACCTAAGCAGGCTACAGGCTACCTCAAAAGGCTACGGGCTACCTAAACAGGCTACAGGCTACCTGAACAGGCTACAGGCTACCTGAACAGGCTACAGGCTACCTGAGCAGGCTACAGGCTACCTAAACAGGCTACAGGCTACCTCAACAGACTACAGGCTACCTCAACAGGCTACAGGCTACCTAAACAGGCTAAAGGCTACCTTAACAGGCTACAGGCTACCTAAACAGGCTAAAGGCTACCTTAACAGGCTACAGGCTACCTAAACAGGCTACAGGCTACCTCAAAAGGCTACGGGCTACCTAAACAGGCTACAGGCTACCTGAACAGGCTACAGGCTACCTCAACAGACTACAGGCTACCTCAACAGGCTACAGGCTACCTAAACAGGCTACAGGCTACCTCAACAGACTACAGGCTACCTCAACAGGCTACAGGCTACCTAAACAGGCTAAAGGCTACCTTAACAGGCTACAGGCTACCTCAACAGACTACAGGCTACCTGAACAGGCTACAGGCTACCTGAGCAGGCTACAGGCTACCTAAACAGGCTACAGGCTACCTCAACAGACTACAGGCTACCTCAACAGGCTACAGGCTACCTAAACAGGCTAAAGGCTACCTTAACAGGCTACAGGCTACCTCAACAGACTACAGGCTACCTCAACAGACTACATGCTACCTAAACCTGCTACAGGCTACCTAAACAGGCTACAGACTACCTCAACAGACTACAGGCTACCTCAACAGGCTACAGGCTACCTTAACAGGTTACAACCTACCTAAACAGGCTACTGGCTACCTAAACAGGCTATGGGCTACCTCAACAGACTACAGGCTACCTCAACAGGCCACAGGCTACCTTAACAAGCTACATGCTACCTAAACAGGCTAAAGGCTACCTCAACAGAGAACAGGCTACCTCAACAGGCTACAGGCTACCTAAACAGGCTACAGGCTACCTCAACAGACTACAGGCTACCTCAACAGGCTATAGGCTACCTAAACAGGCTAAAGGCTACCTTAACAGGCTACAGGCTACCTCAACAGACTACAGGCTACATCAACAGAATACATGCTACCTAAACATGCTACAGGCTACCTAAACATGCTACAGGCTACCTAAACAGGCTAAAGGCTACCTCAACAGACTACAGGCTACCTCAACAGACTACAGACTACCTCAACAGGCTACAGGCTACCTTAACAGGCTACAAGCTACCTAAACAGGCTACAGGCTACCTAAACAGGCTACAGGCTACCTCAACAGACTACAGGCTACCTCAACAGGCTACAGGTTACCTTAACAAGCTACAGGCTACCTAAACCGGCTAAAGGCTACCTCAACAGAAAATAGGCTACCTCAACAGGCTACAGGCTACCTTAACAGGCTACAAGCTACCTAAACAGGCTACTGGCTACCTAAACAGGCTATGGGCTACCTCAACAGACTACAGGCTACCGCAACAGGCCCCAGGCTACCTCAACAAGCTACATGCTACCTAAACAGGCTAAAGGCTACCTCAACAGAGAACAGGCTACCTCAACAGGCTACAGGCTACCTTAACAGGCTACAAGCTACCTCAACAGGCTACAGGCTACCTTAACAGGCTACAGACTACCTCAACAGGCTACTGGCTACCTCAACAGGCTACAGGCTACCTCAACAGGCTACAGGCTACCTTAACAGACTAAAGGCTACCTTAACAGGCTACAGGCTACCTTAACAGGTTAAAGGCTACCTCAACAGGCTACAGGCTACCTCAACAGGCTACAGGCTACCTCAACAGGCTACAGGCTACCTCAACAGGCTACAGGCTACCCTAGCAGGCTACAGGCTACCTTAACATTCTTCAGGCTAACGTTCTACGCGGGCGCTTTCAGACAACGGGAAATGGCGGCTCATCCTTAACGCTACTGAAAGACTAAGGGTCTCGCGATGACCTAGCGTATGATGATGAATTTAGGCTATTTCGCCCTCATGCCGCAAAATAGGGCGTGCTTTTTGAGTTTTTCTTTCCATCTATGTTTCTTTGCCGTAGTATCTTTGCTTTTTACCGTAGCATCGATGTTTATCGCAGTAGCAACTGTGTTTTTCGCTGTAGTATCTATGTTTTTCGTCGTAGTATCTATGTTTTTCGCCGTAGTATCTATGTTTTCCCCCGTGGCATCGATGTTTATCGCAGTAGCAACTATGTTTTTCGCCGTAGTATCTATGTTTTCGCCGTAGTATCTATGTTTTTTGCCGTAGCATCTATGTTTTTCGCCGTAGTATCTATGTTTTTCACCGTAGCATCGATGTTTTTCGCAGTTGCGACCATGTTTTTCGCCGTAGTATCTATGTTTACGCCGTAGTATCTATGCTTTTTACCGTAGCATCTATGTTTTTCGCCGTAGTATCTATGTTTTTCACCGTAGCATCGATGTTTTTCGCAGAAGCAACTATGTTTTTTGCCGTAGTATCAAGGTTTTTCGCCGTATCATCTATGCTTTTCGCCGTAGCACAAGTTTTCTGCCGTATCATCTATGTTTTCTGCCGGATCATCTATGTTTTGGCCATATCATCTATGTTTTTGACCGTACCATCTATGTTTTTGGCCGTATCATCTATGTTTTTGGCCGTATCATCTATGCTTTCTGCCGGATCATCTATGTTTTGGCCATATCATCTATGTTTTTGACCGTACCATGTATGTTTTTGGCCGTATCATCTATGTTTTTGGCCGTATCATCTATGTTTTTGGCCGTATCATCTATTTTTTTGGCCGTATCATCTATGTTTTTGGCCGTATCATCTATGTTTTAGGCCGTACCATCTATGTTTTTGGCCGTATCATCTATGTTTTTGGCCGTATCATTTATGTTTTTGGCCATATGTTATTGGCCGTATCATCTATGTTTTTTGCCGTATCATCTATGTTTTTGGCCGTACCATCTATGTTTTTGGCCGTATCATCTATGTTTTTGGCCGTATCAACTATGTTTTTGGCCGTACCATCTATGTTTTTGGCCGTACCATCTATGTTTTTGGCCGTATCATCTATATTTTTGGCCGTATCATCTATGTTTTTGGCCGTATCATCTATGTTTTTGGCTGTATCAACTATGTTTTTGGCCGTATCATCTATGTTTTCTGCCGGATCAACTATGTTTTTGGCCATATCATCATGTTATTGGCCGTATCATCTATGTTTTTTGCCGTATCATCTATGTTTTTGGCCGTACCAGCTATGTTTTTGGCCGTATCATCTATGTTTTTGGCCGTACCATCTATGTTTTTGGCTGTACCATCTATGTTTTTGGCCGTACCATCAATGTTTTTGGCCGTATCATCTATATTTTTGGCCGTACCATCTATGTTTTTGGCCGTATCATCTATGTTTTTGGCAGTTGCATCTATGATTTAAGCCACCCTGGTCAGAGGCTATACCTGGGCGGTTAAATCCATTGAGACCCCAACGAAAAAGATTGGATCAATCTGAGGGTCTCAGGAACATCCTGAAGACCTATCCTCTTTGGAGTACATGTCGGTTTTCCAAAAGAGTGTAATGAGTTGGTGCGAGAGCTGGGAGTTTGTTTGGTCGGTGTGCCTTGGAAGAAACGTTTCTTGGAGGGCTAAGCTTCGCTGCAGTATGCATGCAGACCATGAATGCCACTACAAAGTTGTACCCGAGTATGGAGGAATGCAACTCGTGTACATGGCCCGTCCTTTCTATTCAAGAACGGTACCTTTCTTGAAAAAATTTTCGTTCGAATGGAGTTTCCTTATTTTAAAGGTACCTTATTTTTCTTGTGACAGTAATAATCACTTAGAATACAGTATTTTGAGCCCCAATAAAAGTTGTTACAGCCACTAGTGTCATATCCTAGATGCAGAAATTCAGCATCACTGAACTGCGAGCTTGTGTATATGTAGGTAGTAATATGCTATACTCTTCCGAACTCGGTATCCACGATACACTCTCGAGTATATAAGGCTCTGGATCTCTCTACAATTGTGAAAGTGACTTATTTTACCGCGCTTGTACAGCGAAAATGAGTGTGTGTTTCACCACTGAAGGTGAACTGAAACCAAGACCGCAAGTGTTAATTCCCTCCTATCTAATCTTAAGAGCGTGGCACGAAAAATTTAAATGTATAAGTACACGACAGTCATTCTGAGTAGTAGACAATGTGGTAATGGACCAATGGAATACTGGAGTAATAAAAATAAAACAACAAGTAATAATAAAACAACGTAATAAAGTAACACTGGTACAATGCAATGATGAAATAAGCAACGCATTAATAGATTAATTACCCGCAGAGCTGTGTGTGGTGGAGGACCCGCTGGAGACTCCGTACTTCGCCTCCCTGCTGGAGGCTCCTGCTGCCTGCCTGCTGTGTCGCCTCCCTCCTGCTGCAGGTAGTGCGTGGTGCTGTGGTGTGGCAGGTGGTGCGCGTTGCTGTGGTGTGTCAGGTGGTGCGTCCTGCTGTGGTGTGGCAGGTGGTGCATGCTGCTGTGGTGTGGCAGGTGGTGCATGCTGCTGTGGTGTGGCAGGCAGTGCGTGCTGTTGTGGTGTGGCAGGTGGTGCGTGCTGCTGTGGTGTGGCAGGTGGTGCGTGTTGTTGTGGTGTGGCAGGTGGTGCGTGTTGTTGTGGTGTGGCAGGTGGTGCGTGCTGCTGTGGTGTGGCAGGTGGTGCGTGCTGCTGTGGTGTGGCAGGTGGTGCGTGCTGCTGTGGTGTGGCAGGTGGTGCGCGCTGCTGTGGTGTGTCAGGTGGTGAGTCCTGCTGTGGTGTGGCAGGTGGTGCGTGCTGCTGTGGTGTGGCAGGCAGTGCGTGCTGTTGTGGTGTGGCAGGTGGTGCGTGCTGCTGTGGTGTGGCAGGTGGTGCGGCAGGTGGTGCGTGTTGTTGTGGTGTGGCAGGTGGTGCGTGCTGCTGTGGTGTGGCAGGTGGTGCGTGCTGCTGTGGTGTTGCAGGTGGTGCGTGCTGTTGTGGTGTGGCAGGTGGTGCGTGCTGCTGTGGTGTGGCAGGTGGTGCGCGTTGCTGTGGTGTGGCAGGTGGTGCGTGCTGCTGTGGTGTGGCAGGTGGTGCGTGCTGCTGTGGTGTGGCAGGTGGTGCGTGCTGCTGTGGTGTGGCAGGTGGTGCGTGCTGCTGTGGTGTGGCTGGCAGTGTGGGCTGCTGTGGTGTGGCAGGTGGTGTGCGCTGCTGTGGTGTGGCAGGTGGTGCGTGCTGCTGTGGTGTGGCAGGTAGTGCGTTCTGCTGTGGTGTGGCAGGTAGTGCATGCTGTTGTGGTGTGGCAGGTGGTGCGTGCTGCTGTGGTGTGGCAGGTGGTGCGTGCTGCTGTGGTGTGGCAGGCAGTGCGTGCTGTTGTGGTGTGGCAGGTGGTGCGTGCTGCTGTGGTGTGGCAGGTGGTGCGTGTTGTTGTGGTATGGCAGGCAGTGCGTGCTGTTGTGGTGTGGCAGGTGGTGCGTGCTGCTGTGGTGTGGCAGGCAGTGCGTGCTGTTGTGGTGTGGCAGGTGGTGCGTGCTGCTGTGGTGTGGCAGGTGGTGCGTGCTGTTGTGGTGTGGCAGGTGGTGCGTGCTGCTGTGGTGTGGCAGGTGGTGCGTGCTGCTGTGGTGTGGCAGGCAGTGCGTGCTGTTGTGGTGTAGCAGGCGGTGCGTGCTGCTGTGGTGTGGCAGGTGGTGCGCGCTGCTGTGGTGTGGCAGGTGGTGCGTGCTGCTGTGGTGTGGCAGGTGGTGCGTGCTGCTGTGGTGTGGCAGGTGGTGCGTGCTGCTGTGTTGTGGCAGGCAGTGCGTGCTGCTGTGGTGTGGCAGGTGGTGCGCGCTGCTGTGGTGTGGCAGGTGGTGCGTGCTGCTGTGGTGTGGCAGGTAGTGCGTTCTGCTGTGGTGTGGCAGGTAGTGCGTGCTGTTGTGGTGTGGCAGGTGGTGCGTGCTGCTGTGGTGTGGCAGGTGGTGCGTGCTGCTGTGGTGTGGCAGGCAGTGCGTGCTGTTGTGGTGTGGCAGGTGGTGCGTGCTGCTGTGGTGTGGCAGGTGGTGCGTGTTGTTGTGGTGTGGCAGGCAGTGCGTGCTGTTGTGGTGTGGCAGGTGGTGCGTGCTGCTGTGGTGTGGCAGGTGGTGCGTGCTGTTGTGGTGGGGCAGGTAGTGCGTGCTGCTGTGGTGTGGCAGGTGGTGCGTGCTGTTGTGGTGTGGCAGGTAGTGCGTGCTGCTGTGGTGAGGCAGGTAGTGCGTGCTGTTGTGGTGTGGAAGGTAGTGCGTTCTGCTTTGGTGTGGCAGGTAGTGCGTGCTGCTGTGGTGTGGCAGGTAGTGCGTGCTGTTGTGGTGTGGCAGGTAGTGCGTGCTGCTGTGGTGTGGAAGGTAGTGCGTTCTGCTTTGGTGTGGCAGGTAGTGCGTGCTGTTGTGGTGTGGCAGGTGGTGCGTACTGCTGTGGTGTGGCAGGTGGTGCGTGCTGCTGTGGTGTGGCAGGTGGTGCGTGCTGCTGTGGTGTGGCAGGCAGTGCGTGCTGCTGCTACTCTGGTGCTTGTGCGTGATTGATATCTGACGGTACAGGTTTTGGATACTAAATGTGTTGGTTTTTGTATTGTTCTCTCTTCTACTCTAATGCCTGTGTGTGATATAGTTCATCTGGCAGCCTAGGACTTGAGTGATAAATGTGATTGTTATTGTATTTCTTTTACTCTGATGCCTGTGCGTGATTGGTAGATGATGATACAAAATTGGATATTAAATGATATTGTTATTGTTTCTCGGCTACTATGAGGTCTGTGTGTGATTACCGTGTGAAACCTCAGGACTTGAATAGCAGCCAGAAAATGGGCCCACGGTTTATTTCAGTATTTTATTACATTCTACTATATTTAATGGTGTCCATGGTTGCAGGTGACCACGTATGAAACTTCAAAATCAATCAAGCATTAAATCACTGAACTGAAACATGCTCAAACCCATGCAATAGATGCCAAACAATATTCCCCGTTTCCTGTTGATTAGACGCAGTTTACCTGCAAAACACTAAAATATTCTCTTCACTCTTAGACAAGATCGACTGGCATGCAAGCGGATTTTCTAAATAAACAAGGAACAACAAGACAACTGGGGATGTGAAAACAAACATTTGTGTAACGAGCTCGTTAAATTGAGATTATGTTGTGTGTGTGAAGTGAAGGTTATAACACGAGTTTGTTATTCTGTGCTGCGTCTTTCAACATCACTGAATTACAGACACGAAGCATGAAGTGAAGACAAAGACATCAGTTTGCTCACCTGTGTTGCATCTTTCAACATCACTGAATTACAGACACGAAGCGTGAAGTGAAGACAAAGACACCAGTTTGCTCTCCTGTTATGCGTCGTTCAACATCCCTGCATGACAGACACGAATGCCGCTAAAAATATTCCGCTCACGCCCGTACAGTAGCAAGGAGTAATGCGACTTCCCCTGAAGTATCGCTGCCTGAATTGCGATTCAAGTTCATGGATCATTTTAGTATTCTAATAATGTTAGTGATTTAAATTCCTTCATGCATTTATATATTCGTATAGTTATTTATGCGTAAGACATTTATGGGTTTATTTATGTATGCCTTGGATTCACTTGGGAAAGATGAACGAAAGGCAAATTTCAGAGCTAGCGAAGCCTGTATCACAGATACGCTGATCACGTACTTCCAATACTGCAAAAAATTCAATAAAAATTCATTTTGTTATTTGTTCACATCTTATTCAAATAATTTAATTCAAATTAAAAAAAATGAGACTCAGGAAAGCAGAGTTTCAGCTATAATTTTTGGTGGCCTATAGCAAACACCATGTGTTTGTTCATAATAATATCAGCTATGCAAGGACTGAACATGGCTTGAGAGAACAGAGCTTTAGTCGTTACATTTTGATGGCACAGTACAAACACCAAAGCTCATCAAAATATCAGCTTTACGAATATGGTCCATAGCTACGCATTGTATTTGAAGTGATATTTACGGACAGTGTTTAACGCTACCCATATAATGTCCTAGTACATCAGTAAACTGCTTATGGAAAGCTGCCTTACACTGAATATATCCAGTGAGTCGTCAATTTACGTCTCTAAGCAAAATATTAATAGTTAGTTTCCATTTCCTGTGTTTATATGTATTACTAACCGCCGCGTTTCTTAAGCTGCGCTTTGAGTTCTTGATGAAAGCAAATTCCCTTGCATGTCGTAAAGGGCAAGCCACCGCAACAGTTCCTGAGCAAAGAGGACGTTTCGAATCATCGTTCCGTCGGTGTTTATTGCCTCTGGAACTGGAACTGCCAGGATGTCAGAGGACAAATGTCCGGAGAAGCCTCAGCTTGGCGTCAGGCCAAAACGCAGTGTCGTTCCTTGTATTCATTTCTGGACTTTCGTTAGCCGCTTTCAGGTCCGAGAGGCTGATTGAGACCGCGTAAAAAATGGATGTCATTAGCGCTAAAATCGGCAGCGTACTCTTCTTTTGACTTTTCGTAATAGGACTTTAATGGTATAATGGTCCTTTTAGTTAAATAATCAAGAAGTCCTGGGCCTCATGGTTTCTTGGTTCGTTGGTTAGGAATTGTTACATGATTGCGCAGTGAATTGAGAAACGCGAGATTGGTGTCCGAGCACGATTGGTTTGTTATTCCTCACTGAAAGGAAAAACGATTGTCTCACTCATCACATCCAATAGATACATATTTAACACAAAAAAGCTCATATTAACGAGTGATTATGCCAATTCTCAACTCAACTTAGGGTTGGATTACTTTGAACTTGACTTGGATTAATTTGAATTTGACTTGGATTAAATTGAACTTGAATTGGATTGATTTGAACTTGAATTGGGTTAATTTGAACTTAACTTGGATTAATTTGAAGTGAAAAAGGTGTAGTTCTTCGGTGAACTTCTTCTCTGTGTTTATTGTGTTTAATTTAAATTTAAATTTGAACCTGGTCTTCTGTGTGTTTAATAATTTCTATTTTAAAGGTTCATTTCTTTGTTCCGCCAGACACTGGTTCTTCAGCAGACGAGATGTCTTCTCTGTACCGGGAGGTGAAGCAAGCAATGGTCGTGGACCACAGAGGCATAAAACAAGAAGACACCTTGAATTCCGAAGACGACGTCACCGTCCAAGTTCGGTTGTCAGACTCAATGAGCACTGGCACCGTCGCCCTTGTTGTACACTCGACCTGCGAGAAGTGCAGCTTCTCTGTGACGGTGGAGGCACGCAGCACGAGTGGTGTCAACCTGCTCTTGTTGGTGAGGTGGTCGTGTGACTGCAAGGGTGTGAGGTCCCGAGCTGAGAGTTATAGGTAGGCCTTCTTCGTGTTGAAGAAAAATGTTTTTTTTTGTTATGTTAAAGACCACCTTTTTTCAATTCATTGCTGCCCTGTTTTTCAGCACCTACCTCTTTCTTTTACAACTTTTAGTTTGTTTCAAGAATTTCTTTTTAAACTCACCGTTTCTATGCCCCTTCTGCATATATTCCGCGTTTCCTTATTTCCATACTAAATAGTGCCCTCCTCCTTCCTCCCTTTGGAACGCTTTTTTTAGCGGTTATGGAGGCTTGAAATAACATATAATTTAATTTGTGATGTAAACAGTGTCACTCTATGTCGTGTGGTTTCGTACAGACGTGAATGAGTGTAGTTTGTAGCATTGAATTAACGATGTTGGTGAGGTGGTGGTGATGGTGTGTACGGTGACACTTATACAACCGTGAATGTATGATGTATGTAGTTGGTAGCAATGACTTAAATTTGGTCATCTTGAATTGTATTGTCCAGAAGTGTGTTTTTCGTGTTATTCTATAATTTGAATTGTTTATGAACTTCTGAAGTATTATTTTCATACCGTTTTTCGATTGGACGGATGGAATGATGTAGACCGTGAATGTTGCCGGTTGATTTTCGTTGAATTTAGCTCGACCACCCTTATCTCGATTTCTCTCTCCTAAGCTGGTCTTTGATTTTCCTCTATTGATCTTGGGTGAGTTTAAAATGAAAGGCATGTGTATAGTGTTGCTATTTTTTCCCATTCTTGAAAGTTTTGCCTTAGTTTCAAATGCAAGGCATTTCTATTGTGTTGCCATTCTCTGCCATTCTTAAAAATTTTGCCTTAGTTCCAAATAGAAGGCAATTCCACAGCGCTGCCATTCTTCCATCTTAACTTACTTGCTCTTTTTCTATCCGCTTCATTTTTCATTGTTCTTTATTTAGGATGCTTCCTCGTCCCCAGACCCGCGACCCGGCGCTGGTGCGCGTGGTGACGCCTCCTGACGAGGACGAGGCGTCGTCCGTCCAGGTGCTGTTCATGCCCTTCAACTTCACGGGGGACTACACCCCCAGCGCGCTGCTGCGCTTCACCTCCTCCCTCTTCGTCGCCCCCATCACCTACATCAGCACCGAGCGGGCTACCCTCATCGCCATTCAAGGGTCTGGCCTTGAAAGTGAGGGCTAAGTTAATTTTCGCTGTGTCTCTTTATTTTCTTTCTAAGTGAGGGAGCTAACCTATTTTTCACGGAGATCCTTTCCTTCTTACTAAATGAGGGGCTAACTTATTTTACATGATTACCTTCTCTTTATTTCTAAGTGAGAGACTAACTAATTTTTGCACGATGGCTCTTTTTTTTCTAAGTGAAGGCCGGGTTAACGTATTTTGTAGGATGACCTTTTTCTTTTTACTACGTAAGGGCAAACCTATTTTTAATGACAGTTTTTTCTAAGTGAGTGGGAAAATCTATTTTCATATGAGGACCCTTTCTTTCTTATTGAGTGTGGAGGTATCGCATACCGTAAACAAGCTCATTCAATAAAGAACAGAACACTTTAATCAATGCATCCATGGCTAAACAGAACACATGAATGCATGCTTCCATATTTAATCACAACGTATGAATGTATTCATCCTCCAAGGCTAACTAGGAGATCCATTTATTAGAATCTATCTCTCCATATGATTACAGTCTATCTCTACAAATATTTCGCGTTCATAACATAAGGAGAGGAAGTGGGTGAGTGAAGAAACATCTCAGCGAGTAGTACAGTTTTACAGTACAGTACAAATCTTTTACAGTACAAATCTCAGTACAGTTTTCTACTCCTCTTCTCCGTTGACTATTATCATAACAGAGCTGTGCGCTAGTGGTATACCTCAGGCACTGAAATGGGATAGAACTAGGGTCTTTCTTTTCTGAAGTTTGCTGGGTAGTTAGAACCAGAAGATAGAACGTATTCAATGCATACATCCATAGCTAGATAAAACGTACGTATATATCCATAGCCGAACAGAATCCATTACTACTTGCATCCATGCCTGATTAGAATGTATGAATGCGTGCTTCATAGGCCGAAAAGAATCTGTGATTGCAATTGTCCATTCCCGAATTAAATTTATGCACGCATGCATCCATGGCTGAATAGAATGCATGAATGCATGCGTCTATGGCTGAATAGAATCCAAGACAGCTGCATGCATCCATGGCTGAATAGAATCTAATACTGCTGTATGCATCCATGGCTGAATAGAATCCATGTCTGTCAACATCCATGGCCGAGTAGAATCCATGATTGCCAGCATCCATGGCCGAGTAGAATCCATGACTGTATGCATACATGACCGAATAGAATCCATAAGCGCATCTAAGGCCGAGTAGAATCCATGACTGCATGCAAACATGACCGAGTAGAATCCATGACTGCATGCATCCACGGCCGAATAGAATCCAAGACTGGTCGAGTAGGACCTATGACTGCATGCATCAAAGGCTCAGCAGACAAACAATATATGAGGTATATGAGGTAATACCATCAACTCCCACAGGCACCACAGTCTCCGAGTGCCCCACGACGGACGGGTGGGTCACCAAGTCCGGTTCTCACGACGGCGACGGCGTGCTGTGCAGAAGACAGGCGAGACAGCACCTGTCCGGTTGTTACCACCACCACATGATTGGCAACCACGCTCAGTGAGTTTCTCTCAGTTTGCTGTCCTGTGAATATATTGGAAATAGAATAGCATTTTCTTTTGTTGGAATAGATTAGGATTTTTCTTGCCCCGCCAAGTGAGTTTTCATAAATTTCCTTCCCCGTGAATGTATTGAAAATAGAATAGGATTTTCTTTTCTTGAAATAGAATGGGATTTTTTTTGCCACGCCCAGTGAGCTTTCCTGATTTCCTAATTTTTGTAAGCTTGTTTTCCTGTGAATGTATGAGAATAAGAACAGGATTTTCTTTTGCTAAGATAGAATAGGATTTTGATTGGTTGACATTGAATAAGATTTTTTAAATAGTATAGGATTTTTTTGTTGAAATCGAATAGGATTTTTTGTTGGAATATAATAAGATTTTTTGTTGAAATAGAAAATATTTATTTATGTTAAAATAGAATAGGATTTTTTTAATCGAAAAAATAGGATTGTTTTGTTGTTAAAATAGATTAGGTTTATTTTGGTGAAATAGGATAGGATTTTTTGTTTCGTTAAAAACCATTTTTCGGTTCGTTGTTGCCCTGTTTTTCAGCATCTACGACTTTATTCTCCAACTCCAATCTCACAGGATGGACTCAACTTACAGTTTCAATGCCCAGGGAGCTTGTTGGGGAACAAACTTTGTACAATTAAATGTTCCTCATTCACTAAATTTTAAACTAATAGTTCCTTCATCCTTTCTCACTCCGGGATGCCTTTGTTGTGGTTAGGGAGACTTGAACTCTCTTACAATCTAATCTAATCTTCCTAGTGAAAATTTACAAATTCGATGTCAGTGTGTCAAGGGTTTTCATTTCATTGAAGTTAGTTACGTTCTTGGTTGAGTTCCGGGTTATGCGGTTGAGTTGTTATGAATGTTCTCTATTGCTGATGTTCAAGTGGATGAATCTTTATCTCGTGACGTATTGCTATCATGGGATACAATCTACATATTAATAAGATAATGAAGGTTACCGCCACTAGAGACTGAAGTCTCGAGTTTTCAAAAGTATGATTTTAAGAGGCCCTATAAATCAACGGTTGGATGTTAGCGCGTAAACGATAGTCTTTATATCCAGCCTCTTATTCAGCGAGAAAACTATAACTTGGTAGCGCTAGCCGAGTTCCAGACGCGGGTTTCTATTGTGGTTCGTGGCAGTTGTGAGGTTAATATAGACACACAAAAGTACGATTATCGGACTTACCTGGTGAGTGAGGCCAGTACGGAGGAGGGGAGAGAGCACGCGCGGAGCAGAGCAGCCAACATACACCCCAGCAAACCTCAAGTCGTTGACCTCCTTCCTATAGATCTTGAAACACGATTTACTACTCACTTATATTCGAGTGCTAGATCGATAATCAATCTTGAAACCAATGCCTTTGAATCCTAGCCCTCGAAACCGAGCCTTCGAAATCAAACCCTCGAACTTTAATCTCTTGCTGGTTGATATTTTGAGTCTCACTCTCAACACGTGAAAGTTGACAGAGTTTATCTCTTCAGTGTGACTCCTCACCCTCTCGCCCTGTCCGCTCTGTCTCTCGACCAGACCCTAAGTGACTCTCCAATGTTCAAGAGGAGCACGACCAAGGGAGGAGTGAGGGATGGGGAAACTTTGAGCGGTCACTCAGGCTATGGCCGTTGTACCACAGTTAATCTCAGAGGGTCGAAAAAAGAACAAGTGGTGGTTCTCTCTTCAATTAATTAATAATTATCGGCGATCATCTAGTAATAGTTTTGTGGGTGTATCCGCGGCCTGTCCGAAGCAGAGGAGCGAGAGTGCGGTTCTATCTTTATTACATCGTCATAACATCCTGCCAATCGTCTAGCGCTCGCTTATATATGTATACCCAGCCAAGACTAATGTTTCCCATGCCCATTAGATACAGCTAATTTACGTTTGGTACACCCTATTTAAGCCTACCGCCTGCTTGCGACAAAGACAGAATGAAATATATTTTATTCAGTTGATTAATTTGTGGCTTTAAACCATTTGTGGCAATTTAAGTGGTATTGGCCATCATGTTCTGAAAGATTAACACATGACTTGACTTCGCTCTACATGTAAAGCTAAGTGCAGTCCTTGGCTCAGGCCTTTTTGCTGAGTGGTTGATGAGTGCATGTTTGCCGAGTCGTTGACTCATGCCACGTTTACCTAATCGTAGATGCCGCGTTAACCTAGTCGTTAACTTATGAAACGTTCATCGAGTTTGACTTTCGGCACGTTTGTTGATTCGTTGACTCATGGCCCGTTACGCAGCCTTTGACTTACAACATGTTTGCTGGCAGAGACATCCACATCATCGACGTGCAGGGGAGCGGCAACACGAACGGGTCGCTTGTGCTGGAAGTGCACGGGCTTCCCTCCCGCCAGCCCTCCAGCCAGCCCTCCACTTCGCCCCCCAGCCAACCCTCCAGCCCCCCTTCCAGCCAGCCCTCGGAGGACTTCTCCTTCGGGGGCAACCTGACGCAGGGAGGCCGTGTGAGGCGCGGCCCCGTCGTGCAGCAAGACCTGGTGGTGCGCAACATCACGCTCGTGTTGCGCAGCGTGAGGCCCGTCACGTGGCTCGTGAGGCCCTCCTCCATACAGGGCACCATCACCGTGTTGCTGGTGAGAGCCCCGTCTGTGTTGTGTGGTCACATCAGTGTGGTGTGGTCACATCTGTGTGGTGTGGTCACATCAGTGTGGTGTGGTCACATCAGTGTGGTGTGGTCACATCTGTGTGGTGTGGTCACATCAGTGTGGTGTGGTCACATCTGTGTGGTGTGGTCACATCTGTGTGGTGTGGTCACATCAGTGTGGTGTGGTCACATCTGTGTGGTGTGGTCACATCTGTGTGGTGTGGTCACATCAGTGTGGTGTGGTCACATCTGTTTGGTGTGGTCACATCTGTGTGGTGTGGTCACATCAGTGTGGTGTGGTCACATCTGTGTGGTGTGGTCACATCAGTGTGGTGTGGTCACATCTGTGTGGTGTGGTCACATCTGTGTGGTGTGGTCACATCTGTGTGGTGTGGTCACATCTGTGTGGTGTGGTCACATCTGTGTGGTGCGGTCACATCTGTGTGGTGTGGTCACATCTGTGTGGTGTGGTCACATCTGTGTGGTGCGGTCACATCTGTGTGGTGTGGTCACATCTGTGTGGTGTGGTCACATCTGTGTGGTGTGGTCACATCTGTGTGGTGTGGTCACATCTGTGTGGTGTGGTCACATCTGTGTGGTGTGGTCACATCTGTGTGGTGCGGTCACATCTGTGTGGTGTGGTCACATCTGTGTGGTGTGGTCACATCTGTGTGGTGTGGTCACATCTGTGTGGTGTGGTCACATCAGTGTGGTGTGGTCACATCAGTGTGGTGTGGTCACATCAGTGTGGTGTGGTCACATCTGTGTGGTGTGGTCACATCTGTGTGGTGTGGTCACATCTGTGTGGTGTGGTCACATCAGTGTGGTGTGGTCACATCTGTGTGGTGTGGTCACATCTGTGTGGTGTGGTCACATCTGTGTGGTGTGGTCACATCTGTGTGGTGTGGTCACATCTGTGTGGTGTGGTCACATCTGTGTGGTGTGGTCACATCTGTGTGGTGTGGTCACATCTGTGTGGTGTGGTCACATCTGTGTGGTGTGGTCACATCTGTGTGGTGTGGTCACATCTGTGTGGTGTGGTCACATCTGTGTGGTGTGGTCACATCTGTGTGGTGTGGTCACATCTGTGTGGTGTGGTCACATCTGTGTGGTGTGGTCACATCTGTGTGGTGCGGTCACATCTGTGTGGTGTTGTCACATCTGTGTGGTGTGGTCACATCTGTGTGGTGCGGTCACATCTGTGTGGTATGGTCACATCTGTGTGGTGTCGTCACATCTGTGGGGTGTGGTCACATCTGTGTGGTGTGGTCACATCTGTGTGGTGTGGTCACATCAGTGTGGTGTGGTCACATCTGTGTGGTGTCGTCACATCTGTGTGGTGTGGTCACATCTGTGTGGTGTGGTCACATCTGTGTGGTGTGGTCACATCTGTGTGGTGTGGTCACATCTGTGTGGTGTGGTCACATCTGTGTGGTGCGGTCACATCTGTGTGGTGTGGTCACATCTGTGTGGTGTGGTCACATCTGTGTGGTGTGGTCACATCTGTGTGGTGCGGTCACATCTGTGTGGTGCGGTCACATCTGTGTGGTGTGGTCACATCTGTGTGGTGTGGTCACATCTGTGTGGTGTGGTCACATCTGTGTGGTGTGGTCACATCTGTGTGGTGTGGTCACATCTGTGTGGTATGGTCACATCTGTGTGGTGTCGTCACATCTGTGTGGTGTGGTCACATCTGTGTGGTGTGGTCACATCTGTGTGGTATGGTCACATCTGTGTGGTATGTTCACATCTGTGTGGTGTGGTCACATCTGTGTGGTGTGGTCACATCTGTGTGGTGTGGTCACATCTGTGTGGTGTGGTCACATATGTGTGGTGTGGTCACATCTGTGTGGTATGGTCACATCTGTGTGGTGTGGTCACATCTGTGTGGTGTGGTCACATCTGTGTGGTATGGTCACATCTGTGTGGTATGGTCACATCTGTGTGGTGTGGTCACATCTGTGTGGTGTGGTCACATCTGTGTGGTATGGTCACATCTGTGTGGTGTGGTCACATCTGTGTGGTGTGGTCACATCTGTGTGGTGTGGTCACATCTGTGTGGTATGGTCACATCTGTGTGGTGTGGTCACATCTGTGTGGTGTGGTCACATCTGTGTGGTATGGTCACATCTGTGTGGTATGGTCACATCTGTGTGGTGTGGTCACATCTGTGTGGTGTGGTCACATCTGTGTGGTGTGGTCACATCAGTGTGGTGTGGTCACATCTGTGTGGTGTGGTCACATCTGTGTGGTGTGGTCACATCTGTGTGGTGTGGTCACATCAGTGTGGTGTGGTCACATCTGTGTGGTGTGGTCACATCAGTGTGGTATGGTCACATCTGTGTGGTGTGGTCACATCTGTGTGGTGTGGTCACATCAGTGTGGTGTGGTCACATCTGTGTGGTGCGGTCACATCTGTGTGGTGTGGTCACATCTGTGTGGTGTGGTCACATCTGTGTGGTGTGGTCACATCAGTGTGGTGTGGTCACATCTGTGTGGTGTGGTCACATCTGTTTGGTGTGGTCACATCTGTTTGGTGTGGTCACATCTGTGTGGTGTGGTCACATCTGTGTGGTGTGGTCACATCTGTGTGGTGTGGTCACATCTGTGTGGTGCGGTCACATCTGTGTGGTTGTGCGCCCGCCGAGCATATAAATAGAATCGGCAAGAGACATCGTCGTTCATTAGCGGAGGTTTGCCGTAGAGGTCGCGTTGCAAACAGAGCGTCGCTGTTCAGTAGCGGAAGCTCGGCTGTCGAGAAAGCATCTGTAGAGATCACAGATGCGCTATAGAAGTAACGAGATTACCTTCCGATCTAAAGATTCTCTACCAATTGCGAAGCCTGTGTCAACTCTGAAGTAACAATAAAGGATAACCACATTCGGCTGTTGAGTCACTCCCGAACCTCATTCGCGTTTGGTTACGACCTAATACTGAAAAGGCCGGAACATATTTGGTGGCCCGTGTATGGGGAGCCACATTAAAGATATCCACATTGCTACATTGCCCCATTGAAGAAGAAAGATATCAAGAATTGATCTTCAGTTCTGCTGATCCGTGATCTTAAGTGTGAGGAGTGTCACCCTGTTTGGAGTAACATCGCATAGTTCTCACATTACTTCAGAGCATCGAGAAAAGGAAGAAAGACGTCAGCGCAGAAAATCGAAATTCTTGGAAGGAATTCGAGGGAGAAAAAATCGAAAATCTGCACGCTGCTTAGTCTTCACCAATCTGGAGCGTCGCTACTCAAAGGAGAAGATGAAGTGAGGGGTCCAGACCAACAACCTGGTCTGTCGACGAGATCTACGCATTTACGCACCGTTATCTGCAACGAGAAGATCTACGAGAGCTACGCATCGCCAAAATATTAAGTTAAGTGTACGCCGATAATGTTGCTTGCAAATTTAATAAGCATGAGCTCGAATTAATGATTATACATCAGCATTATAAAATTAATGAGTAGGAAGTTGAGCAGTAAGCAGTAAGCGGTAAGCATTGCAAGCGCTGATTCCGGGAAGTGGAAGTTGAGCGGCGAGAGCGAGCAGCATAGGCATTGCGAAAGCGCAGTAAGCAAGCTGATTCCCGGGATTGGGAGAGCGAGCGTGTACGCGGAAACGTTGTGTGGAGAGGTAGTCCATTGTTCTCCAGAACAATTGAAGGAAGTTGTTGCTATTGTTCTCAGCCATTGTTCCCTGGCACATAAGAGTAAGCTGGAGCGGCTTGCTCTGTTCAGTTGCTGCCGACCTTCACGAGTTTTGACTTTGTAGTGCTGGAAATAGCCTGTTTTAAGTCCACTGAAAATGTGAGTTGAGTTATCATTTTATCGTATGTAGAATGTTTTCATTTAATGATTTAATGTGTGTAGAACATTTTTAACATTGGTTCTCTTAATGGTGATTAGAGGTCTAAGAATATAAGAGTATTGTGTGTTTATGTCGAGAATACTTTAATTGTTGCGTTAGCTATGGCCATCATCAACCCTCTAGTAACAGAAGATTTTTCCAAAACCTATTCAATAAACCCTTCAAATCGTCGGAAGAGCTCCTTCAGAGACTTGTGACTGTAATTAGGAATTTTCCCGAGGATAAGCAAATATTAGCGACTCGATCTGAGAGATCTATGGAAATCTATTGTGCTGAGGATGATCATTCGTCCGAATCAAACTTCGAAGCTGCCTGTGATGAGGCCGAAGTGCATACAATGACAAGAGGCGGATTTCAAGGTAGAGGTAGGACGCGTAGGCCCTACTCTAGACCAAACTACCCAAGACCAATTTTCCGTGCTAGGCCTTACGTCAAACCTTATGTTGGAGACCGGGAATTGGGGACTCTAGAAGTCCAGGCATTGGAGACAGCTGAAACAAAGCGTTGCTCGAAGTGTTACAATCATGTGTGTGTCTGTCAAGGACAAAGCGAGTCGGCAACCACGGTGGCTAGGAAACCGACTGATTGGTACAAACCAGGTTCATCTCAGACAGCCACCGAGCATTCACTGCGTGGCGAAGTTTGTTTTCGTTGTAATAAGTTAGGACACTACGCAAGAGATTGTAGGTCCAGACGAGACTATTTCAACAGATCAGGTAGACCGGATCGTGTCCGTGCGCGAGGACAGTATAAAACTCGTATGTCAGAAAAAGGCCAGGTAGAAACTTACCAAACTAACAGTGGCAATGATTTTTTAGCGTAAACAGCAGAGACGATTTCATTTCCGATAGAAATAACGTCAATGGTAAAAATGAAACTACAATAACTAAGTATGACTCTACGGCGACAAATCCCTGTGAACCCGAGGAGAATTCTGGTGCTGAAGATTCCCTCGTTAAAAATGTCGAGAGAGTTGATGTGTTAAACATGTCTGAAGATTCCCTCGTTAAAAATGTTGAGATAATTGACACACTAATTAAGTGTCAAAATAGATATGAATCGCTGGGAGAGGCGGATTTAAGCGAAAGCCATGTCACGGCGAACGTTTGTAAATACGAAGAAGATGAAGAAGTTGAAGTCACAGGACAAAATGAATTATTTGTAATACGAAAAAGTCATAAGCCCATGATTGTGCTTAGAAAAGATGCAGACCTGTGGAATGCATTGATTGATTCAGGATCAGAGAAGTGCCTAATCAGCTACCACAGAATAAGTGAGATAAGTAATGACGTGAAGCCAAGTTCTCTGACTATAAAAGGCGTTAACGCTAAGAGTAATGTTGAAGGCGAGGTGGAGCTTGTCCTAAAGTTAAAAAACGGAGTAAGTTTAAAGAAAAATGCTTTAATAATTAAAGATGGTATTTACAATTATGACGTCATTATTGGGCGTGATTTATTAGACAAGAACGCCGTTGTAGACTTAAAACAAAGATGTTTAATTATCAAAGACGAGAAAATTCCCTTTGCAGAGGTAAAACGACGAAAAAAGAGAAAGACAGAGTGTCTCGAGTATTTAATAGAGAATACTGAGTGTCTCATGGCAGACACGATTACGTCCAGAGCTAAGAAAAAAGTCCTAAATAAGCTAAGAGAGAAGAGGACGTGCATTGCTGAGAG
Organism: Morinoia aosen; assembly: GCA_030386875.1. Taxonomy (NCBI): domain Eukaryota; kingdom Metazoa; phylum Arthropoda; class Malacostraca; order Amphipoda; family Talitridae; genus Morinoia; species Morinoia aosen. The sequence goes on along the minus strand of CM059570.1, from coordinate 65,151,598 downwards.
AGCAGGCGACGAAGTAAAAAGGGATGGTAAGAGAGAAAATCAGCCTGTTCGAGGCGTAGTTGCAGTTACCAATTCCCACACAAGGCCAAGGCCGTTAAGAGTGCATACTCGACAAGTGGAGATTGCTCCCAATGTAATTTTGAAACATGTTGGACATGTTGGAAAGTGTAAAAATGGAGAATACATAATAAAGAAAGCAACTTTAAAAGAAGGCATTTGTGTCGCAGAAGCAATTGTGAGAGTTAACAATAGGAGAAAGATTCCGTTGTTGTTAATTAATAGCTCCGACAGAGCGATTGTTTTACCGGAGAATGCAATTATAAGTACTTTAGAAAAAGTGGAGAAGGATCACGTTGAATCCGAAGTTTACTTGTCAGATGTACAAGGAGAATTAAAGGGAGGACTGAGTACCTTTGTGGAGGCAGCGAGTGTTGTCCAGGACAGTCATTTAGATGTCGAGAAGAAAGACACTAATAGTAAATCTGTCGGGATCACAGGAGTTGTCGACGAAGGGTACGTTTCTGATTCCAAAGAAGTAGCCCGTGGTCGGCGGAAATTAAATAATGATGATATCAAGTGTCTGATGACAGACGTGGTTGCCCAGAGGAGGCGTAAGGAGTAATATTTGCTACGGTATAGAGAGCCTAGAAAATGGCGGAAGGCAACTAGATAGCCTAGCGATAAATGCTGTGGGGCAGCGAATAACCCCGAGACAGAAATGCTGTGGGGCTATCTGGGAAAAGGCAAATTAGTACCAGGTAATTCTATCAGCGAGGTCAAAGTATTGAAGTAGAAATGAATTCGCGCAGACAATTAAGTGAGTAAGCTTTAGAGAAGCGAATGTTTGCGATGTTCCCGGTTATGCGAATCTACCCAGGGTCGACAGTGTTTGTGGTGAAAGTTTCAATGCCATCTCTGGTAAAGACGTTGGGGTAGTATCTGTAGAACCGAGGCATTGTTGTAACGATATTCGTGTTGATGAACTAGGAATTAATGCCATTGATACCATGATGATCAGAGTTTAGCATTGTAGATTGCGGTTGTCATTGTGCTGGCGAACAGAAGTAACATACAAGAGAAGTAATGAGAGGCGTTAGACGCCCATTAATTAACCACGCGTGGTGGTGAGGTAATTAGTTAAGAGAAACGAGTAATAGAGGTAGAGTGTGCAGAGCAGCGCGCAGCGCCGGCTGCACAAGGCAATGAACCCTATACCAAGGCGATACATTCGCCAGACAGTGAGACGCCGAACTTCCTGTGGCTCTGTTTAGCAACAGTTGGCAGCCGAGGTACGAAGGCGTGGGCATGAATATGACTGGTAAATAGTCATGAATAAGATGTGTTTTGAAGAATTGACAAATAATTGAATAGTGAAAACTAATTAAAAGTCAATAAATATTCAACTTAATTCTTAGTTATCCGTTAAAACGAGAGTGGCTGCCCGTAATGTTTTTTGAGCACGTTTACGATCTAGTGCGTCATAACAGTCATTTTTGCAAGTCTTCTAGAATTTCATAATCAGTAAAGTTATGTTGTGTAATTTGAAATTAATCAAACGCAAAGGAATTTAAAATTTATCGTCAAGTCTCCCAAGGTTTCTACGGGATAATTTACAATTGATTGAGCGATTAAAATTTAGAGTATTTAACGTCAATATTGATTTTTGCCTTGACAACTTTTTGTGTACGTACTGTAATATTATGTCCTTACGTGTTCAATCATTCTTTTTGTTGTATTTGCTTATGCTTCATGTTTAACCTCGTGTATGCTTTAGTATTTAACCTTTTTGATTGAGGCATTAACGTAACGCGATAAGTGAAACGTAAAGTACCCGTTCACAGTGTAACAGTTCAACAAGTACAGTATAATAATACGTAATTTTCTTGTGCAAAAGCAGTACGTGATTATTGATTGTGATCTGTCGTGGCAAGAAACGTTGACGACCTTGCAGAAATTTATTTTTTCATTGTGCATCGAGGCTGAAAATGCCACAGTTTTGCTCATGATAGAAACGGTTAATTAACAGTTTTTAGTTTTGAAGTGCGTTCTATGAGTTTCTTTCTTAAGACTTTATGTATGTCTTGCATTAGGAAATATTGTGTTGCGCAAACACCTTGTGACGAGATGTTGAGCTTAGGATGTTGTCATACTGTTGTTGCGACATCAAAAGCTGTGTTCGTCAAGCCGTCAGCTAGAGTTGATAAACTGAGATGCAATCTTGGAAATGTCAACACGAGAGTGCGAGCGCGAAGCCGCGAGATCTGCGCTTCTGCCGCAAATTGTTTGGCAACAATGCTAGGCAGTGTAGTTGATATGAATGTGTCTTAATGAGAATGAAGCGTTGCCTTATTATGAAACGACAATTGCTTACTTAAACTTGTGGCCATGCTAATTTCCTGTCTCGTCTCCTTTCAGATTCCTTGGGCGACTCCTGAACAACTATTTGCAGTTCCACCTCCTATTGGCGCATAACAATACAACGCTAGACTTCCGCATTCATTCACTGCTTATTTTGAACACTCTTAAATCCGATGTGTACCGGGAATAACAATCAACTCTGGCAGCCGCAGGAAACAACGATCGTTTTCGGAATCCGTGTACCGAAAGAAGTATTACAAGAAGCTTATTGCAAATTTAGATTGTTCCTGAACCTCGATTCCCCGTTGCGTACACGTGTTTTGGTATATGAATCCGGAGACGACATCGAACTTGTTTTAAAAATCACAATCGCTGCATTCCCTGCAAACATCCAGTGAAGAAATAAGTTTTCTACATCTGAAAGTGCTACAAACAATATAAATTGTGTGGAGGTACACATACTTGATGAATCTGAATACCATAGATCAGAGTATCATGTTCCGATTATCCAATCTGCAACGGAGTAGTAACCTTCCATTGTCTTAGATTAATTCTATTTTATACGGAAAAAATCTCTATTATATACGGATTATGTATTTATATTTTATAGATTATTTTGTTCATGTATTCACGTGAAGTATTGAGACGAAGTATTATATTGCGAATAAAAAAACCAAATTGCGCGCTTGTAGTTTAGTTGAATTGAAATATGTTAATTTAAATCGTAGGACGATTTGAGTCCTATTCTACCTTTACCTTGCCAATTGTGGTAATGTAATGTACTGTTTTACGCATTTAAACCTCTTTTCTATATTTTTATGTAACATAGTCTTATGATGGATTTTTCCTTCTTTATTTCCAATTGCATTGAAAATTCTGTTCTCGAAATATGTTAATATGTTAATCCAAAATACCAAATTAAAAATTTTGTTCTCGATCTGACGGTAGGTGTCCAGTTTGTTCAAGAAAGTGTACCTTATGGAAAGGATTTATTAAGTACGCGTTTTGATGTTTGATTTTGATATTTTGATATGTTAATAAAATTGTGTGGTGTATCCATTTGTATCCGAAATATCTGGAGTATCCAAGAATTCTAAGAATCAATTGATCAATAACTTGATAATGAATGAACAAATTGTTTGAGCTAAGTGCGTAGAGTGATTATTTGGTTGATTTTGGGTAATAAATCTAGTATTGAATTGACACTAAAATATAATATTGACACTAAAAATAATGTTTAGCAAGATGTAGGATTACCGTTGAAATTTGTTTATGATGACAGCAAAGGCCATACCTGCCTACCTCCGTTCATAATTCGGAAGCAATTTTGTCATACGTTCTGATCTGTTCGAATTAATTAGACGGATTGTAAGATTAAATGATAGTCAAAGGAAAATCAAAGTTAATTGAATACCGTTTTAAAATTTTTTATTGTAATAAAGAATTTTTAAAAAATGTGGGGGGAGCATTATGTGCGCCCGCCGAGCATATAAATAGAATCGGCAAGAGACATCGTCGTTCATTAGCGGAGGTTTGCCGTAGAGGTCGCGTTGCAAACAGAGCGTCGCTGTTCAGTAGCGGAAGCTCGGCTGTCGAGAAAGCATCTGTAGAGATCACAGATGCGCTATAGAAGTAACGAGATTACCTTCCGATCTAAAGATTCTCTACCAATTGCGAAGCCTGTGTCAACTCTGAAGTAACAATAAAGGATAACCACATTCGGCTGTTGAGTCACTCCCGAACCTCATTCGCGTTTGGTTACGACCTAATACTGAAAAGGCCGGAACATGGTGTGGTCACATCTGTGTGGTGCGGTCACATCTGTTTGGTGTGGTCACATCTGTGTGGTGTGGTCACATCTGTGTGGTGTGGTCACATCTGTGTGGTGTGGTCACATCAGTGTGGTGTGGTCACATCTGTTTGGTGTGGTCACATCTGTGTGGTGTGGTCACATCTGTGTGGTGCGGTCACATCTGTGTGGTGTGGTCACATCAGTGTGGTGTGGTCACATCTGTGTGGTGCGGTCACATCTGTGTGGTGTGGTCACATCAGTGTGGTGTGGTCACATCTGTGTGGTGTGGTCACATCTGTGTGATGCGGTCACATCTGTGTGGTGTGGTCACATCTGTGTGGTGTGTGTGGTGGGGTCAGAGCAGCGTTCCACTTATTTCAACCATGTATGATGTAATGGAAATTTCTCAATGTTCAATCTCAATTACATTTTATTTTCAAGAGCACTGTACCACATTATTCTACGCAACCTTGAATTTGTTTTCACCTGGCCTTTTTACTCGTCTGCTCAACTCTGCAAAGTCCTACTTTTCCAAATATCTTCCCTAATGCCTATTCTCTCATCCACTTCCTACCAATTTATATTTTTCTGCTTCTTCAAAAATACATCGAGTGGTTGCCATTAACCCTTTACCGTCATAGTGGATTTCAAAATCCACTTTCATAAACAGCTTTAATATTATTGATTCCTTGTGAAATTCGTGCCCTAATGTGTTCTTCGAAGTTCTTTGTTGAGTGGCAGTTCCTTCCTCATCTTGATTTCTGTGACCACTTGATGCCTGTACAAGTTAAATGATTGTAGTTGTGACAACGGTAATATGAGTACAAAGTTCTGACGTTAAAGGGTTTTTAAACAATTGAAACCATTTACTTAACCACAAGTGATACAGAAGAAAATTATCTCTTAAGTCTAGCACAATGAAACTGCTTTCTAGAACTTTGCATTCATAAAGGTCCTATTCTAAGTATGAAACATTGCCTGGGTGACAGGTGGGTGACGGCCAGATGGAAAACGGTTCCTCAGCGCAGTACGGTCGTCACGCTTCTGGGGTGACCGTAGTCACCAAAAAGGAAACAATGCCTACATCCTTCGATCAGTTCATCCTTACAGTGCTGTCTCGCGTGGGATATCCTATATCCTACACCAACTCCACGGTCCCCAACAAAATAATTGTGACGGTTCCTAGCGACAACGGTGGGTCGTGCGTAAATCATGTTTTTTTTTGCCGAGGAGTATTGCTTTTTGATGTTGTGACAACGCGACAACTTTTTGAAGTGGGCCATTCATTGGCATTTATTTTGGAGTAGCTTTTGAAGTAGGCCATTTTTTGGCTTCTGGAATAGGTAGTTCATCGGCTTCTTTAACAGGCAGTTTATTGCTTTCTCGACGCTTTGAATATAGGTCAGATTTAATGAGTGTGAACGTGACACTGTCTCTTTAGTTAGGATTGAACCAAGTGGCATTGATTAGAAATTGTTTGATGCTTAGGGTAGGTATTTCCCATGGCTTCCTAGCATTTATTATACATAGCCATTCGATTTTGAAATTACACCTACGGTACTGTTATTTCCTTTTCAATTTAATCCTTTAAAATTTCTAAAAAAAAATCCAGAGCATTTAATATTTTCATTACGCTTATTTTTCCAAAAAATTACTGTACCTCATGTCATGGAAACAGCTTGAGTGCCACACTCTTATCATGACGGTAAAATTTTCGTTGTATTCTAGAATACCATTCTTCTGCGGACGCTAGACACGAGCCCAGAGTACACCAGCGGAAAGCAGGTAAGGGCCAAGATGTGCTATTAATATTCTTTGTTTAGATTTTAACATCTTCGGTAGTTCGCTCTTCTGGAGTAGTGTGTTCTTTTTGAGCCGTGTGTTCTTTGTGAGAAGTGTGTTCTTCCGGAGTTGTGTGAGTGTGCTCTATGTTAGAAGTTGGTTTTTCTTGAGCTGTGTAATGTGTAAGTGCGTTGTTTTTCTGTAGTGTGTTCTACTTGAGTAGTGTACATCCCTTTCTTTGATCAGATTATAACATTTTGAGGAATGTGTTCTTACGACACCAAAAAATTCCCACTAACATACTGTCTTTGTTTCATTCTGCATTTGCAGCTGTTTGCTGTCCCGAGATCTAATTAGCACAAGTAGTTGTCCACCAATCTATCCCACTACAATAACATTCCAATTACTCATGAAAAATTTTGGTCCGAAATAAAAGGTGTTGGCATTGGCATAAATTGAAGAGCTTTTATATTTAATTTTGATTGTGTCTCACATAATTCATGTACGACACTGATGGTTTAATTTGCCAGACGCGCTGGCGCTGCTGAAGGAGGAGCTGCGGGTGGAGTGCAGCACGGTGGGTGCAGTGGTGGCGGTGCCGGCCTGGGCGGCGGACCGACTGCCCAACGGCGGCCCTGTGACTCTAGCCCTTAGCGACCCGTCCTGCAGGAGCACCTCCAACGGCACGCACCTCCTCATCTCGGCCGCTTTCCGCGACTGCAGCTTCCAGAGGCTCAACCACCGCGGCTACACGACCTACACCAACAGCGTGAGTTGCGGCGCGGCGTGGTGCTGGCATGCGCTGCTGGGATCCCTCATCTACCGCGGTTGGTTACTCATTTACTGCGGTTGGATACACGGTTACTGCAGTTGGTTACTCGGTTACTGCGGTTCGTTACTCGGTTACTGCGGTTGGTTACTCGGTTACTGCGGTTGGTTACTCATTTACTGCGGTTGGATACACGGTTACTGCAGTTGGTTACTCGGTTACTGCGTTTCGTTACTCGGTTACTGCGGTTGGTTACTCGGTTACTGCGGTTGATTACTCGGTTACTGCGGTTGGTTAATCGGTTACTGCGGTTGGTTAATAGGTTACTGCGGTTGGTTACTCGGTTACTGCGGCTGGATACACGGTTACTGCAGTTGGTTACTCGGTTACTGCAGTTCGTTACTCGGTTACTGCGGTTGGTTACTCGGTTACTGCGGTTGATTACTCGGTTACTGCGGTTGGTTAATCGGTTACTGCGGTTGGTTAATCGGTTACTGCGGCTGGTTACTCGGTTACTGCTGTTGAATACTTGGTTAATGCGGTTGGTTACTCGGTTACTACTGTTGGTTACTCGGTTACTGCGGTTGGTTACTCGGTTACTGCGGTTGGTTACTCGTTGACAGGGGTTGGCTGTGGTTGGTCACTCGTGTACTGCGGTTGGTCGGTTCCAAGACCGGCCGCGATAACTAAAGTATTGACAGAGAATCTTTACCGCATTTATTTAACATTTATTTGGACTATTAAATCCCTCTCAATACTGTTCACAACCCACCCTTTACGGTACAGTACTCTATTAATAACAGTGAATGCTGTTAAGCATTAACACTTAAGAAATGGTGATGAAGGCTTTTACTGCGCAGCCGATGATTGTATTTTACATTTTACGGCGATCATATTTTGTAATTTTTGTACAATTTTCCAGATATTTCGCGAAATACTTTTCATGTCATATTTTAGAAGCCCGTGAAGTCGTAAATCTGCGATAGTCGAACCGTGAAGTACGGAACACTTTCTCAGTGCATCGTAACCAATATGATGCGAGCTTGCGTGGAATCTGTAACTGGTCCCAGATTGAGCCAGGAGTGGAGATGAAACTTGAGAGAAGGCAGCTATGTGAGCTTATTGAGTAGGTAGTTCACTGGCTGTTAGATTAGGCAGTTCATTGGTTATTAGAGTAGGCAGTTTATTGGCTGTCAGAACAGGCAGTCAATTGGGTTTTGGAATATGCAGTTCATACATAGGTCTTTGGAATAAGAAGCTTCTAGAGCAGGTTAATCAGCTTCTAGAGCAAGTTAATCAGCTTCTAGGGCAAGTTAATCAGCTTCTAGAGCAAGTTAATCAGCTTCTAGGGCAAGTTACTCAATTTCTAGAGCAAGTTAATCAGCTTCTAGGGCAAGTTAATCAGCTTCTAGAGCAAGTTAATCAGCTTCTAGGGCAAGTTACTCAATTACTAGAGCAAGTTAATCAGCTTCTAGGGCAAGTTACTCAATTTCTAGAGCAAGTTAATCAGCTTCTAGGGCAAGTTAATCAGCTTCTAGAGCAAGTTACTCAATTTCTAGAGCAAGTTAATCAGCTTCTAGAGTAAGTTAATCAGCTTCTAGAGTAAGTTAATCAGCTTCTAGAGCAAGTTACTCAATTTCTAGAGCAAGTTAATCAGCTTCTAGAGCAAGTTAATCAGCTTCTAGGGCAAGTTACTCAATTTCTAGAGCAAGTTAATCAGCTTCTAGAGTAAGTTACTCAACTTCTAGAACAAGTTAATTAGCTTCTAGAGCAAGTTAATCAGCTTCTATAGCAAGTTAATCATCTTCTAGAGCAATTTAATCAGCTTCTAGAGCAAGTTAATCAGCTTCTAGAACAAGTTAATCAGCTTCTAGAGTAAGAAGTTCATTAGCCTCTGGAATAGTAGTTTTTTGAATCTTCAAGTAACCTGTTTATTGGCTTCTAAAGTAAGCAGTGTAGGGACTTCTGGAGGAGGACGTTTATTAGCGTATGTGTAGAGTAGGCAGGTATTAGCTTCTTGGAATAGGCAAATTATTGGCTTCTGGTTTAAGGTATTTATTGAATTTTAAAGTCAGCGTTGACGGTCCGGGCAGTGTTGACAGTGCTGACAGTGTTGACAGTGTCGGCAGTGTTGACAGTGTTGACGGTGCTGACAGTGTTGACAGTGTTGACAGTGTTTACGGTTTGGGCAGTGTTGACAGTGTCAATGGTGTGGGCAGTGTTGACAGTGTTGACGGTGTGGGCAGTGCTGACAGTGTTGACAGTGCTGACAGTGTTGACAGTGTGGGCAGTGCTGACAGTGTTGACAGTGTTGACAGTGTTGACGGTTTGGGCAGTGTTGACAGTGTTGACGGTGCGAGCAGTGTTGACGGTGTGAGCAGTGTTGACAGTGTCAATGGTGTGGGCAGTGTTGACAGTGTTGACGGTGTGGGCAGTGCTGACAGTGTTGACAGTGCTGACAGTGTTGACGGTCCGGGCAGTGTTGACAGTGTTGACAGTGTTGACAGTGCTGACAGTGTTGACGGTTTCGGCAGTGTTGACAGTGTTGACAGTGCTGACAGTGTTGACGGTTTGGGCAGTGTTGACGGTGCGAGCAGTGTTGACGGTGTGGGCAGTGTTGACAATGTTGACAGTGCTGACAGTGTTGACGGTGTGGGCAGTGTTGACAGTGTTGACGGTCCGAGCAGTGTTGACAGTGTTGACAGTGCTGACAGTGTTGACGGTTTGGGCAGTGTTGACAGTGTTGACGGTGCGGGCAGTGTGGGCAGTGTTGACAGTGTTGACGGAGTGGGCAGTGTTGACAGTGTTGACGGTGTTAGCAGTGTTGACAATGTTGTCGGTGCGGGCAGTGTTGACAGTGTTGACGGTGCGGGCAGTGTTAACAGTGTTGACGGTGCGGGCAGTGTTGACAGTGTCAATGGTGTGGGCAGTGTTGACAGTGTTGACGGTGTGGGCAGTGTTGACAGTGTGTGTTGACAGTGTTGACGGTGCGGGCAGTGTTGGCAGTGTTGACGGTGCGGGTAGTGTTGATAGAGTTGACGGTGCGGGCAGTGTTGACAGTGTTGATGGTGTGGGCAGTGTTGACAGTGTTGTCGGTGCGGGCAGTGTTGACAGTGTTGACGGTGCGGGCAGTGTTAACAGTGTTGACGGTGCGGGCAGTGTTGACAGTGTCAATGGTGTGGGCAGTGTTGACAGTGTTGACGGTGTGGGCAGTGTTGACAGTGTGTGTTGACAGTGTTGACGGTGCGGGCAGTGTTGGCAGTGTTGACGGTGCGGGTAGTGTTGATAGAGTTGACGGTGCGGGCAGTGTTGACAGTGTTGATGGTGTGGGCAGTGTTGACAGTGTTAATGGTGTGGGCAGTGTTGACAGTGTTGACGGTGTGGGCAGTGTTGACAGTGTTAACGGTGTGGGTAGTGTTGACAGTGTTGACGGTGTGGGCAGTGTTGACAGTGTTAACGGTGTGGGTAGTGTTGACAGTGTTGACGGTGTGGGCAGTGTTGGCAGTGTTGACGGTGTGGGAAGTGTTGTCAGTGTTGACGGTGCAACAACGATGCCCCCACCATGACACCCGCAACTCACCGCACCTACCTGCCCAGATCTACATGACGGTGAGCGCGGAGCCCGTCTCTGACGACGAAGACATGGCGGGGTCCGGTCTGGGGCCTGACGAGACCTCGGATCTCCTCAGTATCACGTGTGACGTCGACGCTTCTGTCGGTGACGTCACGTCGGCACACGTCTTTGTGAGTATTGGTGGTGGTGGTGGTGTTGACACACATATCATCAGGGGCGTTTACAGAAAGTTTAATGTTGATATTTATTATCTCTCAGATTTTCAAAATGTCAGGTTAATAAGAATTAACTAGAAAATATTTTCGTAATGATGAAAAAACAAATAACATTTTTTTAACTGGTAAAATTAAATGTCATCCTTCACTGCCTAGCCTGACGACATGAACGGTTCCTTAAATAGATGGGAAATGCTTTCACTCGCGAAAACTCCCGGATATAAGATGAAATGGATTTACTCCAATTAAATTCATTTATGTTAGTGATGCCACATTTTGATTATTGAAATGCCTTTAAATGAATGGCAAGGAGCAATGCCGGTTAATTTTGGTTGAACCGGTTTTAATTCAATGCAGCTGGATTCTATACAGCTGAATTCTATACAGCTGAATTCTATACAGCTGAATTCTATACAGCTGAATTCTATACAGCTGAATTCTATACAGCTGAATTCTATACGGCTGGATCCTGTACAGCTGGATTCTTAACGGCTTGATTCTATGCAGTTGAATTCTATAAAGCTGAATTCCATACAGCTGGAGTTATGGAATGTTCTTCCATTTTCCAAAAGGAAAAAACAACGGGCTCAGAGCCTCAAACCTTGAGCTACTTATTGAGTGAAAGATGAGCGCTCTTATTCAAAAGACAATAGCGACCAATATTATTATATTTGAATACTTTCCGGTGCGTTTTTTGTCTCTTAAATGATCTCCTCATTTGTAGTTTGGCTTTTCCCGCCTTTCAGTTCTAAAATATGGAGTTCTCGATTTCAATTCAAATGTTCATATGCACGTCGATTTCCTTTTTATAATGCTAAGATTCCTCATATTTCCACTAATAAGAAATACAATTTCTTCCCCCTGCGAGAAACTTCTTTCATCGTTAAGGAACTACGAGATTTTATTATTCCGACTGACGTTTTTTTCATTGAGCAGGATGAGCCAATTAGAAATGTTTCCACCTCCTTACGAGGAACACCTCCACTCTTTAAAGAACTACAAAGTATTCCGATAGTAACTAAAGTCTGTCCCCTTCGAACCAGGATAAGATAATTAAAAATGTATTTTCCTACTTCTACGGGATTCGCCGTGAAAGAACTATACAGTTAACCTGTATCTACGGAAGTATTTTCCCTTCATATCACGACAAGAATCTCCTTTCATCTTTGAAGAATACGAAGTACTCCTAAAGCATATAAGTTTGTGCCCTTCGATCCAGGATTACCTAATCATAAATATATTTCTATCTCTTTACGAGAAGCTCCTTTCATATTTAAAGAACTACGAAGTTCACTTATAATGACTGAAGGTTTTCTTCCCTCATATCGGGATAAGATAATTAAAAATGTATTTTCATCTTTTTACGAGAACTCCTTTCCTCGTTACAGAACTACATTTACACGAGGCGACTGAAGGTTTTTTCTTTCATTCCACGACGAGAAGCTCCTTTCATCGTTAGAGAACTACGAAGTATTCCTACAACTGCCAAAGTGTTTTCCCTTTCGAATCAGGACGAGGAAGACGACGCTCTGTACGAGCTGAAGGTGTACGCTGCGACCAGCGCCAACTCGACGGCCCTCACGCTGCTCCAGCCCACCGCCCGGCCTGCTTATGTCGACCGGGGCACCGTGCTGCACGTTACTGCGAGTCTTCGCGCCAGTACGTCGTGCATCGTGCCTTTGTGTGCTCTCCGTTGATACATTATACTTTTGTGTGCTTTCATTTACGCGATATTTTATACCAGTAGGCGTACCTTCTCAGTACCAGTACGCGTACCTTCTCAATACCAATACGGGAGACATCATGCCTTTGTGTGCTCTCTGTTACGTGATACGTCACACCTTTGTGTGTTTTCGTTTACGGGATACTTCACTTTTGTACGTGCACCTTCTTAGTACTAGTACGTTATACTTCTTACCAGCAAGCGTTGCTTTGTATAGTAGAAACAGTACGTACAGTAATCCTTCGTATCAGTACGTGTTACTTGATGTCAGTTCTTCAGGTTTAAATTGGGTATAAATTTGACGAATATTTACTCATTAATGGTACACTATGTTGGTAAAGTCACTCCGACAATGTAATGAAATAATAGCACCGACTCTTGTTGTGGAGATATATTGACGAGTAGGAATGAAAGGGATAATTTTTGTGGGCTCTCCATTGAGTTTACTCTCTACTAACTGTCAGCTCAATTGTAGGCTCATTGAATATACAATAAAATCAACTAATTTTTAAAGAAACGACGTGAAAATTTCATAAAAAAATGCTATACAGTCATACCTGGACGTACGATTGCTTTAACATACCAATTTTTCAACATACGCGTCAAATTCGATCAAATTATCGGCTCTACATCCGATGGAAACTCAAACATACGACGTCGAAGTTTCGTGGTTATGAATATGCTGCAACAATGAAGACAGGACCGAGAGGCCGGTTCATTGTGCTTCTCCCCGTAAACATCTTTGGTGATTGGCTCGCGAATCTTACAGATAATTAGTGTTATCTTTTCATTCTTTTCATTATTCTATTTCCATGGGTCTCAAGAAGGGTAGTGCGAGTGATAGTACTGGTGAAAAAAGAAAAACTTGAAGCTTTCATTTGAATTAAAGCAAGAAATCATAGAAAACCATGAACGTGAGCGTGTGAACGATCTGGTCTAGCAATATGGCCGCAACATGTTTACGATCTCAACGATTATGAAGAAAAAGGAAGAAAGGTCTTTCGGCTCTGGAACGAATTAAATGGTTTTACATATATTCCTATGGGAATAGTTGATCCAACATACGAACAATTCTACATACGACGTAGGTCACGGAGCGGATTAAATTTGTACGTCGTAGTATTACTGTATTTAAAATAATTGGGACAAATATTATTATCTAATTGTAAATTTTAACTAAAATATCGATAAACTAAAAATAAATTAACTCTTTTTTAGGGATTGGCATGGAGGACTTACAAGTTGTACTGGAGAGCTGCTGGTTTGAGCCGCTGCAAGAAATGTCTCTCCAGCACTCGAAAACTCCCCATCCCACCACCGCGGCTTTGAAATCACTGACAGCTGAGGTTCTGGCGGGTGTCTCCACTCTGCCTAACCCTGAGGCTCCCCCCACTCCTCCGCCCGCAACTCACGTCGCTCAGCACCACGGAAAGTCTCGCAAGTCCAAGAAAAGAAGTCGAGGTTCTTTAAGCAAGAGCAGGTCCAAGAAAGTTGGGGATCGTGTCGAGTTGGTGAGAAAGTCGTGCGCCGTGTTGCCGTCAGTGGTGATGAGCTCCTCATCTTCCAGCTTCACTCTCACGGTCAGTTGTGTCTTTTTCACAAATAGTTACATGTATTATCGAACCTAGAATAAGCTACAAAAGGAATACATTGCCCTCAATCATTTGTTTCGACTAGTGACCTGAGTACATATTACGGTAGCCATGTATGTGTATCAATTGAGGAGCACCAGTACTTTAAGATATTTATAAACAAATGGTGTGTTTTTGTATCATTTCTATTGGAAACAAACTAGTTTCATTTCGTTATTGGTCAATATTTATTGCATTATTGGTCATTCTAGCTTAGTGATATAGGCGCTTGGTCTTCACTTGGAAGGTTCGAAATCCCACAGCGGGCTATTCCTACCCGGAGGGAAATGAAAGTACGTTAGCCTTTAAGTTATCAGCCTGTTTGGACTTGTGAGACAAGGTTTGACGAAAATCTCTTCCAGTGGAGTTGTGATAATTCACCGAGGAGAAGGTGGTTTTGTTCAGAATCACTTGTTTTTTTTCAGAGACCCTCACTCACGGTTGATCGTTGCACAAAATGACTAGATGAGATCGATGAGTAATTTCTTCATACGAGTCTGATACACACTCGAGAATATCCTCTTGTCGTAGAAGTGTACTTTTAGAGTTAATTTACTGTATTAACACTTTGACCGCAAAGTGAGTCATCGGTCGCCATGAATGGGATTTTCATAATGCTGCTGACTGACCGGTAGTCACACACTCAATTTTAATGAATACTAAGTTAAAGCTAACTGAAGGCACGATCCAGTTAATGTTTACTATTTTCAAAATTGCTGACTATAATTGACTTTAAATTTGAGTTGAATATTGAACTTCAGTTTAACCATTGCGGTCAAAGTGTTGAACATCAGATCGGACTTCGTATTAAAAATGAAATATCTCTGCGAGTTATGATTGCTGACACTTTCGTATTGGAGTATTGTATTGGGATTACCTTCCGATTGGCCTTCATAAATGAAGTTGATGGTTTTACTCGACTACCACCTCACCGAATTTATTACTTTCATGACTCGTTTTAGTTGCACTTCAATTTAAATATCAGTTTTAAGGTCTAGGCCGTTCACTCATATTTAGCCCGCAGGTTTAGGTGAGCATAGCTAAGCATCTTACTGAGGTTCGACCAAATTGTTCTAATTTTCTATCACTCATAATGGCTCGGTTACGATTTCTTTATAGGCTCAATTTTATCATTTAGTAATTATGATCAACTAGGATATTATTTTCCCCACCGTTTGTGCGTTCTAACAATGCAGCACATTGGGCTATCATATGTAGCCCGACTATATAGACAATTGTGCTGCTCTTGAGATCATGTTTCTCTAGATTTTATTTTGAATCTTCGTAGCAGACAAGCAGAGCTGAAAAGATTCAAGTACTGCTTTTAAGATTATGTTTGTCTAGATTCTATCTTGCTCCTTCGTAGCTAACGGGCAAAGCTATAAAGATTCAAGTACTGCTCTTGGGATTATGTTTGTCTAGATTCTATTTTGCTCCTTAGTAGCTAACGGGCAGAGCTATAAAGATTCAAGTACTGCTCTTTGGGTTATGTTTGTCTAAATTCTATTTTGCTCCTTAGTAGCTAACGGGCAGAGCTATAAAGATTCAAGTACTGCTCTTTGGGTTATGTTTGTCTAGATTCTATTTTGCTCCTTAGTAGCTAACGGGCAGAGCTATAAAGATTCAAGTACTGCTCTTTGGGTTATGTTTGTCTAAATTCTATTTTGCTCCTTAGTAGCTAACGGGCAGAGCTATAAAGATTCAAGTACTGCTCTTTGGGTTATGTTTGTCTAGATTCTATTTTGCATCTCCGTAGCTAACGGGCAGGGCTATAAAGATTCAAGTACTGCTCTTTGGGTTATGTTTGTCTAGATTCTATTTTGCTCCTTAGTAGCTAACGGGCAGAGCTATAAAGATTCAAGTACTGCTCTTTGGGTTATGTTTGTCTAGATTCTATTTTGCATCTCCGTAGCTAACGGGCAGGGCTATAAAGTTTCAAGTACTGCTCTTTGGGTTATGTTTGTCTAGATTCTATTTTGCTCCTTAGTAGCTAACGGGCAGAGCTATAAAGATTCAAGTACTGCTCTTTGGGTTATGTTTGTCTAGATTCCATTTCGCATCTCCGTAGCTAACGGGCAGGGCTATAAAGATTCAAGTACTGCTCTTTGGGTTATGTTTGTCTAGATTCTATTTTGCTCCTTAGTAGCTAACGGGCAGAGCTATAAAGATTCAAGTACTGCTCTTTGGGTTATGTTTGTCTAGATTCTATTTTGCTCCTTAGTAGCTAACGGGCAGAGCTATAAAGATTCAAGTACTGCTCTTTGGGTTATGTTTGTCTAGATTCTATTTTGCATCTCCGTAGCTAACGGGCAGGGCTATAAAGATTCAAGTACTGCTCTTTGGGTTATGTTTGTCTAGATTCTATTTTGCATCTCCGTAGCTAACGGGCAGGGCTATAAAGATTCAATTACTGCTCTTTGGGTTATGTTTGTCTAGATTCTATTTTGCTCCTTAGTAGCTAACGGGCAGAGCTATAAATATTCAAGTACTGCTCTTTGGGTTATGTTTGTCTAGATTCTATTTTGCATCTCCGTAGCTAACGGGCAGGGCTATAAAGATTCAAGTACTGCTCTTTGGGTTATGTTTGTCTAGATTCTATTTTGCATCTCCGTAGCTAACGGGCAGGGCTATAAAGATTCAATTACTGCTCTTTGGGTTATGTTTGTCTAGATTCTATTTTGCTCCTTAGTAGCTAACGGGCAGAGCTATAAATATTCAAGTACTGCTCTTTGGGTTATGTTTGTCTAGATTCTATTTTGCATCTCCGTAGCTAACGGGCAGGGCTATAAAGATTCAAGTACTGCTCTTTGGGTTATGTTTGTCTAGATTCTATTTTGCTCCTTAGTAGCTAACGGGTAGAGCTATAAAGATTCAAGTACTGCTCTTTGGGTTATGTTTGTCTAGATTCTATTTTGCATCTCCGTAGCTAACGGGCAGGGCTATAAAGATTCAAGTACTGCTCTTTGGGTTATGTTTGTCTAGATTCTATTCTGCTCCTTAGTAGCTAACGGGCAGAGCTATAAATATTCAAGTACTGCTCTTTGGGTTATGTTTGTCTAGATTCTATTTTGCATATCCGTAGCTAACGGGCAGGGCTATAAAGATTCAAGTACTGCTCTTTGGGTTATGTTTGTCTAGATTCTATTTTGCTCCTTAGTAGCTAACGGGCAGAGCTATAAAGATTCAAGTACTGCTCTTTGGGTTATGTTTGTCTAGATTCTATTTTGCTCCTTAGTAGCTAACGGGCAGAGCTATAAAGATTCAAGTACTGCTCTTTGGGTTATGTTTGTCTAGATTCTATTTTGCATCTCCGTAGCTAACGGGCAGGGCTATAAAGATTCAAGTACTGCTCTTTGGGTTATGTTTGTCTAGATTCTATTTTGCTCCTTAGTAGCTAACGGGCAGAGCTATAAATATTCAAGTACTGCTCTTTGGGTTATGTTTGTCTAGATTCTATTTTGCATCTCCGTAGCTAACGGGCAGGGCTATAAAGTTTCAAGTACTGCTCTTTGGGTTGTGTTTGTCTAGATTCTATTTTGCTCCTTAGTAGCTAACGGGTAGAGCTATAAAGATTCAAGTACTGCTCTTTGGGTTATGTTTGTCTAGATTCTATTTTGCTCCTTAGTAGCTAACGGGCAGGGCTATAAAGATTCAAGTACTGCTCTTTGGGTTGTGTTTGTCTAGATTCTATTTTGCTCCTTAGTAGCTAACGGGCAGAGCTATAAAGATTCAAGTACTGCTCTTTGGGTTATGTTTGTCTAGATTCTATTTTGCTCCTTAGTAGCTAACGGGCAGAGCTATAAAGATTCAAGCACTGCTCTTTGGGTTATGTTTGTCTAGATTCTATTTTGCTCCTTAGTAGCTAACGGGCAGAGCTATAAAGATTCAAGTACTGCTCTTTGGGTTATGTTTGTCTAGATTCTATTTTGCTCCTTAGTAGCTAACGGGCAGAGCTATAAAGATTCAAGTACTGCTCTTTGGGTTATGTTTGTCTAGATTCTATTTTGCTCCTTAGTAGCTAACGGGCAGGGCTATAAAGATTCAAGTACTGCTCTTTGGGTTATGTTTGTCTAGATTCTATTTTGCTCCTTAGTAGCTAACGGGCAGAGCTATAAAGATTCAAGTACTGCTCTTTGGGTTATGTTTGTCTAGATTCTATTTTGCTCCTTAGTAGCTAACGGGCAGGGCTATAAAGATTCAAGTACTGCTCTTTGGGTTATGTTTGTCTAGATTCTATTTTGCTCCTTAGTAGCTAACGGGCAGAGCTATAAAGATTCAAGTACTGCTCTTTGGGTTATGTTTGTCTAGATTCTATTTTGCTCCTTAGTAGCTAACGGGCAGAGCTATAAAGATTCAAGTACTGCTCTTTGGGTTATGTTTGTCTAGATTCTATTTTGCTCCTTAGTAGCTAACGGGCAGGGCTATAAAGATTCAAGTACTGCTCTTTGGGTTATGTTTGTCTAGATTCTATTTTGCTCCTTAGTAGCTAACGGGCAGAGCTATAAAGATTCAAGTACTGCTCTTTGGGTTATGTTTGTCTAGATTCTATTTTGCTCCTTAGTAGCTAACGGGCAGGGCTATAAAGATTCAAGTACTGCTCTTTGGGTTATGTTTGTCTAGATTCTATTTTGCTCCTTAGTAGCTAACGGGCAGAGCTATAAAGATTCAAGTACTGCTCTTTGGGTTATGTTTGTCTAGATTCTATTTTGCTCCTTAGTAGCTAACGGGCAGGGCTATAAAGATTCAAGTACTGCTCTTTGGGTTATGTTTGTCTAGATTCTATTTTGCTCCTTAGTAGCTAACGGGCAGAGCTATAAAGATTCAAGTACTGCTCTTTGGGTTATGTTTGTCTAGATTCTATTTTGCTCCTTAGTAGCTAACGGGCAGAGCTATAAAGATTCAAGTACTGCTCTTTGGGTTATGTTTGTCTAGATTCTATTTTGCTCCTTAGTAGCTAACGGGCAGGGCTATAAAGATTCAAGTACTGCTCTTTGGGTTATGTTTGTCTAGATTCTATTTTGCTCCTTAGTAGCTAACGGGCAGGGCTATAAAGATTCAAGTACTGCTCTTTGGGTTATGTTTGTCTAGATTCTATTTTGCTCCTTAGTAGCTAACGGGCAGGGCTATAAAGATTCAAGTACTGCTCTTTGGGTTATGTTTGTCTAGATTCTATTTTGCTCCTTAGTAGCTAACGGGCAGGGCTATAAAGATTCAAGTACTGCTCTTTGGGTTATGTTTGTCTAGATTCTATTTTGCATCTCCGTAGCTAACGGCCTAAGCTAAAAAGATTCATTGTAATTTATGGTCTTTGCCCGTTATCTTCAGGAGAATGATGAACTTTTTCTTCCTGCTGGCTGAGACTGTCCTTGTTTTTCTGTTTTTTCTACTAATTTTGATTTACCACCATTTTCATTTTTTTCAAATCTTGTATTCTAGTTTTTCGTTATGCATGTTTTTCAAAATAAAATTTTTAAATTTTCGAACAATGTTTATTTGCCTCATTTTGCTCCTGGTTTTTGCATGTAGTTAGTTAATACATGTTTAGTTCACTAGTGTGTCATTGCTCTGTGCTCATCATTGTTTGTTTACTAATTTTTATCTGTATTCATATTTGTTTACCAACTTTTATCAGTTCATTCTTTTTGTTCATAATTTCTGCCCTCTTTTTATTTTCCCATGATACCTCCACCACTATTTGTTGATAATTTTCATTCACTTTGGTTCCCATTTCGTGCGAAGACATCATTTTCTCAGTTTTTGTTCGTTTTTCTTGTTTTTCTTGCACCATGTTTTACATATCATAGATTTAAAATCGTTGGTTTTTATTTTTTGTGTTTATGCGTTTTATGCCTCCACTTGTTGTTTACCTCATAAGTCACCATGTAATTACAAATCACCATGTAATTCTGAATAACCATAAATCACCGCGTTATTCCCCGCCCCCAGGCTGGAGACGAGATGCCCCAGGAGACAGAGTGGGGGCTGCAGTGCAGCGTGGGTGTGTGCTCCCCTGGCTCCCTCCCCCGCCCTGGTGTTAACAAGGTGTGCCGACATTGTCTCCGTGTGCCGTACTGCATGTCGTACTTCATATGTCATACTTCTCATTTGCTATGCTTCATCGTATGTTATCCTTCACGTCATATATCGTTTGTCATACTTCATATGTCATACTTCACATGTCACGCTTCATATGTTGTGCTTCATCGTATGTCATACTTCATATCATATCGCTCGTTTGCGACAACGTTGTCATAACTCAAAATAACCAATTTTTCAGCAGAGGAATGTTAAACAAACAAGTTGGGACTGTAAAGTTATGTCGTTAGAACATTTTAGCGCTCCCTAGCGCTCAATTTTTGAGCTACAGTTATGACGCTGTTACCAAAAAATGAGTGTTTGAAGATGAATATGTCTGTTGGGTAACTCGAAAATTCAGTATTTTAAGTTATGACGACTTTGTCGCACACGAGCGATATATCTTGAGTCATACTTCATATGCATGTCATTCACCATGCATCATACTGCAAGTCATGTATCGGAGATCATTCTTCATATGTCTTTCTTCATTTGCCATACTTCATGCGTCGTACTTCATATGCCCTACTTCATATGTGTCCATATGTCATACGAGCATGATGAGCCAAATCCATTCGCCATTCTTCATACGTGTTCGTATCTCATGCTTCATACAACTTGATCCATCAAATTTTTGTTTTAAACAATATACCATAATCCATGCCTCAAACTCCATGTATCATACTCCGTACAGCATACCCCACATGTCATACATACTTCAGCAATAATTTACTCTCTTTAGAACACCTTTGTTGCAGTTAAAGAGGCTTAAACTAAATTATTATTTAATCTTCAGGTATATTACTTCGTCCATCAAACTCGATATAGCAAATACCGTAAATCACACTCCATGAGTCAAACTATATCACGGTCCATATGTATACTCCATACTGCAAACTTCATACGTATATGATATCAAAATCCACGTATCAAATGTTCCTATATCATACTCTGTCATTTCCGAAATGAAATCTACTTTTATATTTCGTATTTCATGCATGATATTATTTTGCTCTTATTTTCCGTGCGCCATCTTTCAAGCATTATTCACAGAGCCTCTATTCACCATTTACTAGTGAGACGTGGGTAGCAACATCTGAAGTTTACTACATTTCATAATTCCTTTTCCGGAAAATTCCCTTCCCGTAAAAACACAGTGTTTAATATTTTTAGAGCTGTGTTTTATTGTATTTCCATTTGTGTTCCGTGTGTTGTTAAAAGTCTTATAAAAGATAAATCGTAAAATTTATGGACCAGCGGAGTTCCTTTCCTGAAGCAACACACAAGCAATTTCTTCTCGAAGAATCACTTATGGAGTAAACTTTTCTTTCATCTAAATGAAATTTCGTGGAAACCTAATAAATTTCTTAGCTTGTTCCATCACACCTTGTACTTGAATCACCTGTATCAAAACCTAATCAATTTATTTACTTATTTCATCATACCATGCACTTGAATCGCCTGTATCAATGTAGTAACACTGGGCATTGCAATGCATGAAGTCGTCATCGCGTATCAATAAAGTTACACTGGGCATTGCAGTGCACGAAGCCGTCATCATATATCAATAAAGTTACACTGGGCATTGCAGTGCACGAAGCCGTCATCGCGTATCAATGAATCGCCTTTATTAATGTAGTTACACTGGGCATTGCAGTGCACTAAGCCGTCATCGTACTGCGCAAAAGAGGAGCTGATGCGCGTCTTCCAAGACCAGGCGGCCGCCTCACAGCTCCAGGACGTCCAGTTCGGGCCCGTCTTGTTCCAGTCCCATAGTGCTGGTGAGCTGCTCCTGCTCTGAGCTGTCGCCTAATGCCGCGCGTGCTATTCAGTTCTAATGATGCGCTTTAGTTTAGTTCCTGTGACACATTTTACTTAAGTCCCAGTAACACGTTTATTTCAATTTCAGTGAAAGGTTTTAGTCCGTATCCGTAACACCAGACTAAATGGTGCTTACATCCTTGTGGTTGTGTACTTATGATGTTTGTGTCATATTATTTCAGTTTCTCTTTAGAACATTTTTGCTGTAGTTAGCGAGGCTTAAACTAACATGATCTTGTCTTTGATGGGCTAGGTGCGAGAGTTAAAACGATCTGCGTTTGGATTTTGCGAAAGTTTAGGCCATAATTTAAACTATTTAAACAATTTATATACCACAAGCGATACAGCAGTGAATTGTTTCTTTAGTCTATTACAATGGACACATTTGAGTAGAGCTACTTGTGGGTTTGAGTACGAGTAAGTTCAGCGACTTCTAGGGTATCCTATCATCAACGCTATTTTAAGGTGTATAATTATAATTAACCAAATTTACTGTACTTAGTTACACACTAGAATGGTCAATGAATTGGTTCACTCACGATTTAATGCCTAATTTTACAATAATAGTTTATTTATTCTTAATATTTTTTTACAATTTACGGTGTTTAATTTTACAGAAAAGAAAGAAAAGAAAAGAAAAACGGTTTATTTCCAATAGAGATGGTACAAAAGTACCATTATTGGTTTTTAAAATATCTTAAAATTAATACACTTAGATGATACACACACACGAGTATTGAAAAACTCGTGTCACAGGTCAAAAGAAATGATTGAGGGCAATGAACTCCTAATCTAGCTTAATCTACATTTGATAATACATGTAATGATAATTGTAAGAGATAACACAATTTCATGGACGATGCATTTTCATTGTGGGGTGAAAACACTTTTGACAGTTTACATGTACATGACAGTAATAATAATGAGACCTCAATTGACAGATCCGTCAGTGCGGACGACGGACGGTAGCTCTACCCAGTCTGTGCTCGTAATGAAAGGTGTCGCGACGGAGATGGTGTTCGTGATCTCTTTTGTGTCGTTCGTAGTGGGAGTGGCTCTTACTTCGCTGCTTTGGTTCCTTCACAGCAAGTTCGGTGAGAAGCTCCACCATTTGTTGTGATTTTATTGTTCTAGTTTCTTCAGGTATCCTGATGTATCTGACATTTTCTTAAAGCTGAAAACTTGTGGAGGACCTTATACCTTGTGGTTGTGTACTTGTACTTATGATGTTTGTGTCATATTATTTCAGTTTCTTTAGGTATCTATATGTATCTGAGATTTTCTTGACGCTGGAAACCTACAGAAGACTTAGTACTATGGAGAACTTGGCGTAAGTTTTGGTACTTTGGTTAAGATGATAGGTATTTGAGTGAAAATGGTGAGTTTTTACCCTGCGAATTACGAATTTGAAAGCTGCTACTCTGGAGTTTGTTCGAAACTAGTCTGTGAGGAGCGACTGTCACTTTCTAGTGTGTGTTTAGCACGTGATTCTAGAGTACGTTTAAAACGTTCACCTCGTTTCCGCGCTTGTTATCCGTTGGTTTGGTTAGGTTGTAAGTAGCAGAATAGGGAAATCGACTTTGCTGCCCGAATTTACTTTTATCCATCCTAAGAAATTTGAGAATGAACTGCGCGAATGCATTTCCCCTCATATAATTACAATAATTTTTTAAAAAGGTCGCAAAATAGATGAAATGTCATTCATTTACACCGGTACAGGAATGATCATTTGGTAAATGTTGAGGACTTGACCATAATCGATTTTCCACTTTTTGATCAACAAAGATTGTTGATCAGACCAAAATAAACAAGTTTTCTTCAATGCACTTTCCGGCGGAAATGAGTATTTTAAAAGTTATGGCGTTAAATGAGTTACCGGAACTCCAGTGTGCATCACCCTATTACAAACGTAAAGAGGTTGGGTCGTGAGGGGTAGCCACAGTTCTTTTAGTTTTATTGTTTTCACTAAAAGAACTGTTGCTACCCCTCACGACCCAACCTCTTTACGTTTGTAATAGGGGGTTTGCTCTTCGTCGGCTTGGTTGGCGCGCGGGAACGCCTGTTTACTTTCACGTCGGACCGCGCGGTGTATTTTTCCTCGCCTCAAACACTGGAGTTACGGTAACTCATTTAATGCCATAACTTTTAAAATACTTATTTCCGCCGGAAAGTGCATTGAATAAAACTTGTTTATTTTGGTCTCATCAACAATCTTTATTGATCAAAGAGTGGAAAATCGATTATGGTCAAGTCCTCAACATTTACCGATCATTTTGCCAATTGGTACACATATGGCCCAGTACGCGGGGAATGTGTTAATATACGATTGTAGTGTATATATGTTCAACGATTTGTGGACAGAAGTGCGGACTAGTGAAGCAATTGATGTTCTGAACGACAGTGAGATCATTTAGTGGTTGACGGAAAGAGACGCAGAAGCGTTCTGAAGTAGAGAGCGAGATAAGCAGTAAATTTCAGGATTCGAACGCAAAGTTGTGTATTTTATGTTAGCATAACGACTGCCACAACACAGAAATAATTACTGTAGTTTGCTGATAGGAAGGAACCTGTATTGAAAGTCCAAATTGATGACTTTCGGTGTGTAGCAGGAGACTACAATAAACTCATTGAATATGCGGTGCAGTAGCTTGCTTAGGCCAAACTAAGTCCTGAGTTTGTTTCTCTGTGGGTTGTGTCTACTTATGGTTGGGAAGTCAAAAATATTTGATTCCGAAAGTGATACGTGAAATCATTACCAGATGGTATCAGAATTAAAAAGCTTACATTTACCTACGTATGAGGAAAATAAGTTCAGCGAATTCTTTAAAAATCTCATCATTCTACTGTCGACGATTCTATTTCATTTTTTAAATCTTCCCTAAGCGAATTGAATAGAAATTTTACATGGATAAACGGAAAGTGATTAAATTAACCACGTGCAAATGATTCAAACGAAAATAAGATATTCTAGAATAAGCTCAGGTATAATTTCATTTCAGGACCATTGACCTATCATTTCGAAGGATCTGGTTCTGAGGTAACAATTATTTCTTTACTATCGGCTTCATCAATGGCTAGATCAGAAACATCTGATACGCTTTTCAATTACTCTTCATAAGCGTAGGATAGGCAACAGGTTTAGGTGAGTTATGCAAGTCTACCCTATGCTACGGGGACTGGCGCTCCAGGAGCTATTCTGTTTAGTTACCTCGGTTTGGATAGCTTTCAGAACTTTCTATCTTTTCTGCCTACCTTCCTTATTTCTGTTTTCATGCCTTCTTCGCCATATCCTTATAGTTTCCTGCTTCCATCTCGACTTACTGTTTCTGTATACTGTTTCTGTGTGGGAACACACCTTGTGTTTAGACTCCCCGTTTTCTACAGTCTATTCTAAATGGTTCCCTCTCTTTGCTTTCTTCGTTGTCTCTAAGGAATCTTTTCTTACTTATTGAATAAGAATAATTATCGTAAGAACATTAATAATATAGTAATAATTTAGATGCCGAGTACATTTTTTCGGCGGATATTTAAAGTCACTGAGTTACAAATAAAAAATTCTAATGAGGTGGAATATTTGTTGAGATCGGTTTAATTTTGTTCGCCTCAGGGAGAGACAACTATTGTGTTTATGAGAAATAGCGCTCCCAGGGGAAAATGTGAGGCCTCAAACTGCAAAATAGGTGGGCCTTCTTTTTGTTGAGATTTTTTTTGTTATATCAAGGACCATCTTTTTCTCGAATCACTGCTTTCCTGTTTATCACCACCTATTACTTTCTTCTCTAACTTTTTTCTTGTTTCTTAAACTTCTTTTTCAATTTACAGTTCCTATGCACCTTGTGAGTAGATTCTGAGTTCCCTTAAGACCTTACTAAATGTTGCCTTCCTCTCTTTGGAACGTCTTGGTTGCGGTTAGGGTTAAAACACGTTGCTTGCGATACAACCAATCGATGGGTCGTGCTTAAGTTCTTCCCCTGCTGCGAAACAACCCATCGATGGGTCATATGAAAATTTTGCCGATCTTTTTTAAAAGTAACGGGATTTAATTGACCTGGTTAATGTTGGTTGTTAATAAAATTGCTAACAACTCGTGACTTTTAATATGAGTTGAATATTGAACTTCAGTTCACCCATCGCGGCCAACGAGTTAAATTAGCATCTAATCTAATCGGGTTTTGTAATAACAAGGAAGAATTGAGTTACTTAGGTTTAAAGTTCAATGCTCCTCAAGGGGATGCAACTATTGTCTCTATGAGAATTAGCACTTCCAGGGGGAAATGTGAAGGCCCGAGCTTAGAAATAGGTAGACCTTTTTATCGAAATAAAATGTTTGTGTTATGTTATGGACCATCTTTTTTTCGGTTCACTGCTGTCCTGTTTTCAGCACCTACTAATTTCTCCTTCGACTTTGATCTTGTTTCATGGTCTTTTTTCCTAACTTACCGTTTCTATGCCCTTTCTGTATAGATTCCGTGTTCCCTTAACTCCATACTAAAGGGTGCCTTCCTTCGTCCTCTCTTTGGATCGCCTTTGTGGCGGATAGGGAGGCTGAAACAAACTAATAATCTAATGTAATCTTCCCGTTCAATGAGATGGCTATTTCGTGCAGATACTGTTTTAGATTTGGTTCGCCTTGCGCCTTCATCATTAAAAGTTTTATGTTTGAACTTGCAGAGAGAAAATTGACCCTGATAAATCATTCTGTTTATAAATCATTGATTTATCATAAATCGATAAATCATTCTGTTGTTGGTCCCTTTAGGTTTGCTGGATGTAATATTCAGTACGTTTTGACATATATTTTCACTGAGAATTGAGTTTTTCTCAGCCAACAGGATAAATTTGATTTTTCCAATCTGGATCAAAAGGCTCCTGGTCCACTTTAATGTGTTCGTTCATTTTAGCGTTTTTCATAAATTATTTACGTGTCTGCTTTCTACGGAAGTGAACAGAGCAAACCTAAGCCTAAATCCTAACATTCCCCGTCATTTTCACGAGTTTGCTTCAGCCATGTGTTTTTCATATCCAAACTCAGTTGTTGAAAATGTGAATAAATCAAGTTGCTTCAAGGTGAAGTGTATGTTAAAAATATTTTCAAGTTGTGTCAAGTTAAAGTGCTTGTTAAGAATATTTCACGCGCATTTTCACGACTTGGCTTCACCAACGTGTTTTTTTGTTGAAATAGAATTCGATTTTTGTTTATTACGGACCGTCTTTTATCGATTTAATGTTGTCCCGTTTTTCTGTTTTTTCGGATTTTGTCTTCAAATCTTATCCTTGTTTCATAATATTTATTCTCAGCTAACTGTTTCTATGAGCAGGGGAACTTGTGTAGGAACCCACCTTGTGCGTAGATTCCTCGTTCTTTTACCGCCATACTAAATGGTGCCTGCATCGTTTTCTTTTTAGAACACATTTGTTGATGTTAGGGAGTCTTAAAATAATTGTCCAATTTTATTCACCAGAGTGTTTCATTAAATCAAACGTAAATGAAGACATTTCACTAAGATTTTCGCCAATAAAATTCACTGGGCGTGTTTTTCAAATCGAAATTAACTATTGTTTCAGTCAAGCGTAAATGATAATATTTCACGTAGATTCCTACACATTTTCGTCACGTAATTGATATTATTTTCGCGAAATTTCGTCGTGTATATAAAATATTTTCCCAATTTCGTTGTGTAAATGGAAATATTTTCTCAATTTCGTTGTGTAAATGGAAATATTTTCTCAATTTCGTTGTGTAAATGGAAATATTTTCACAATTTCGTCGTGTAAATGGAAATATTTTCACAATTTCGTCGTGTAAATGAAAATATTTTCACAATTTCGTCGTATGAATGAAAATATTTTCACAATTTTGTTGTGTAAATGAAAATATTTTCACAATTTCGTCGTGTAAATGGAAATATTTTCACAATTTCGTCGTGTAAATGAAAATATTTTCACAATTTCGTCGTGTAAATGAAAATATTTTCACAATTTCGTCGTGTAAATGAAAATATTTTCACAATTTCGTCGTGTAAATGAAAATATTTTCACAATTTCGTCGTGTGAATGAAAATACCCTGACAAAATTTCGAGGTTTAAATGAAAATGTTTCCACATAATTTCAGTGTAAATGAAAATATTTTCCCAAAATTTCGAATCATAAATGAAAATATTTTCGTAATTTTGTCGCGTAAAAGAAAACATTTTTACAAATTCTAAAATATAAACGAAAACACTTTCCTAAAGCTTCGTTGCCCTCAGGCTGTTCCCGCGGGTGCAAGTCGGGACTGCGGAGCCTGGAGCCCCCCCGGGGGGGAGCGTGCGGGGCCCCCGGCAGCGGGGGCTCGACCCCCTCGTCGCAGGCCCCCATGACGGTGGGGGGCTGACCGCAGGCCCCCCCGTGGTCGCGACGCGCCAAGCTCGCCCACGCCCCCGCCCTCGCCCGGCGTCCGGGGGCTGCTGCTCATCTTCACGGCACTGCAGGTACGGCTGGCTGCTGTGTTATCCCTATTGTATTGATTATGATAATGTATAATCATACTATATTGATTATGATATGTAGTATTATAATATTGGTTATGATAATACGTAATAATATTATGTTGGTTATGATAATATGTTGAATTATTATTATGTCGGTTATGTTTAGAGCCCGAATTTCTAGCATTTATCCTAATATTGCTGTAACGACTATAAATGCATATCAAAAATTGCATTTAGAACAAAAATGCTATTTTACTATGAACGCTATTATGACCAAGCACCAAGGCAAAGAGTAGCCATTATGCAATAAATGACTATAAAACCTGCACAAACTAGTAATAGACGAAGAAGAGAAAGGAAGAAAGAAAAGAAAACCCGATTTCAATTCCGTCGTGCGGGTCGACGCGTCGGTTCGAGAAAATGGGCTGTCTTTTGTGCAGCTACCTTACCGGGGCGCATGCTTTTCCGCGCAGCTGCCCTTCCTGAGGGTTGTGAGGGTCCCGCCTACGCCGTAATCAGTCCGTTAGAGCAAAAGGTAGAAATCTCTGTTTGTGCTGAACTCTGTGTTGGCGGCACCGTTAGGAAGACGTACAACTGTCTACGCCGTATGTCTGTCTACGCCGTATGACTATCTACGGCGTATGACTGTCTACGCCGTATGACTGTCTACGCCGTATGACTGTCTACGCCGTATGACTGTCTACGTCGTATGACGGTCTACGCCGTATGACGGTCTACGCCGTATGACGGTCTACGCCGTATGACGGTCTACGCCGTATGACGGTCTACGCCGTATGACGGTCTACGCTGTATGACGGTCTACGCCGCATGACTGTCTACGCCGTGTGACTGTCTGCGCCGTGTGACTGTCTGCGCCGTGTGACTGTCTACGCCGAATGACTGTCTACGCCGAATGACTGTCTACGCCGAATGACTGTCTACGCCGTATGACTGTCTACGCCGTATGACTGTCTACGCCGTATGACTGTCTACGCCGTATGACTGTCTACGCCGTATGACTGTCTACGCCGTATGACTGTCTACGCCGTATGACTGTCTACGCCGTATGACTGTCTACGCCGTATGACTGTCTACGCCGTATGACTGTCTACGCCGTATGACTGTCTACGCCGTATGACTGTCTACGCCGTGTGAATGTCTACGCCGTGTGAATGTCTACGCCGTGTGAATGTCTACGCCGTGTGACTGTCTACGCCGTGTGACTGTCTACGCCGTGTGACTGTCTACGCCGTGTGACTGTCTACGCCGTGTGACTGTCTACGCCGTGTGACTGTCTACGCCGTGTGACTGTCTACGCCGTGTGACTGTCTACGCCGTGTGACTGTCTACGCCGTGTGACTGTCTACGCCGTGTGACTGTCTACGCCGTGTGACTGTCTACGCCGTGTGACTGTCTACGCCGTGTGACTGTCTACGCCGTGTGACTGTCTACGCCGTGTGACTGTCTACGCCGTGTGACTGTCTACGCCGTGTGACTGTCTACGCCGTGTGACTGTCTACGCCGTGTGACTGTCTACGCCGTGTGACTGTCTACGCCGTGTGACTGTCTACGCCGTGTGACTGTCTACGCCGTGTGACTGTCTACGCCGTGTGACTGTCTACGCCGTGTGACTGTCTACGCCGTGTGACTGTCTACGCCGTGTGACTGTCTACGCCGTGTGACTGTCTACGCCGTGTGACTGTCTACGCCGTGTGACTGTCTACGCCGTGTGACTGTCTACGCCGTGTGACTGTCTACGCCGTGTGACTGTCTACGCCGTGTGACTGTCTACGCCGTGTGACTGTCTACGCCGTGTGACTGTCTACGCCGTGTGACTGTCTACGCCGTGTGACTGTCTACGCCGTGTGACTGTCTACGCCGTGTGACTGTCTACGCCGTGTGACTGTCTACGCCGTGTGACTGTCTACGCCGTGTGACTGTCTACGCCGTGTGACTGTCTACGCCGTGTGACTGTCTACGCCGTGTGACTGTCTACGCCGTGTGACTGTCTACGCCGTGTGACTGTCTACGCCGTGTGACTGTCTACGCCGTGTGACTGTCTACGCCGTGTGACTGTCTACGCCGTGTGACTGTCTACGCCGTGTGACTGTCTACGCCGTGTGACTGTCTACGCCGTGTGACTGTCTACGCCGTGTGACTGTCTACGCCGTGTGACTGTCTACGCCGTGTGACTGTCTACGCCGTGTGACTGTCTACGCCGTGTGACTGTCTACGCCGTGTGACTGTCTACGCCGTGTGACTGTCTACGCCGTGTGACTGTCTACGCCGTGTGACTGTCTACGCCGTGTGACTGTCTACGCCGTGTGACTGTCTACGCCGTGTGACTGTCTACGCCGTGTGACTGTCTACGCCGTGTGACTGTCTACGCCGTGTGACTGTCTACGCCGTGTGACTGTCTACGCCGTGTGACTGTCTACGCCGTGTGACTGTCTACGCCGTGTGACTGTCTACGCCGTGTGACTGTCTACGCCGTGTGACTGTCTACGCCGTGTGACTGTCTACGCCGTGTGACTGTCTACGCCGTGTGACTGTCTACGCCGTGTGACTGTCTACGCCGTGTGACTGTCTACGCCGTGTGACTGTCTACGCCGTGTGACTGTCTACGCCGTGTGACTGTCTACGCCGTGTGACTGTCTACGCCGTGTGACTGTCTACGCCGTGTGACTGTCTACGCCGTGTGACTGTCTACGCCGTATGACTGTCTACGCCGTATGACTGTCTACGCCGTATGACTGTCTACGCCGTATGACTGTCTATGCCGTATGACTGTCTATGCCGTATGACTGTCTATGCCGTATGACTGTCTATGCCGTATGACTGTCTACGCCGTATGACTGTCTACGCCGTATGACTGTCTACGCCGAATGATTCCGCTAGAGCTTCTCAGGGTAATCCTTGATTCGCTGAACTACGACAGCTGTCTTCCTTTGCGACAAAACGATATAACATAGTTTGTCCTCTCAAGGTGATCCCTTGTGCTCCTATCTGTGCGAGGAATCTATTTCACCTAAAGCCTGTACAATCAGGAGAAAGGAAACTTCATGGTTTTATTATATGAGGTCTTTGTTGATGAATCTCTTTACAATGCTTCTTAAACACAGGGATACATTTCCGCAAAGACAGTGATCTATTTTCTTTTGTGAAAATAACGTGTACAGACACGAGCAACAGCATAACAAAGCAAATACTAGTAAAATATTCGTGATACTCAGCTAGATATTCAAACTAATGTCAACTAATGTTGGGATATTGAAATGAAGTACAAATGAAGCCTAAGGGCTAACTAAAGTAAAAGCACGCGAGAATCATTAGCGTAGACACATTAACCCTTTGGACCAGAAAATTCATACGGCTTAGGGAAAAATTTCATAAGGAAAGATGTCGGTACCCTGAAATATCAGTGGAATTACCGTAGTGTGGATGTTTTTCGCTTAGGTAGCCCTCCTTCGATATTTTAATTTAAAAAATTGCGAATATTCAAAGTTCTATGTTGGGTGAGATAAATTTTCGATAATGGAAAAAAGTTTTTAAATTTACGAAGAAATAATTTATAAGTTCCTGCCTAACTTTATTAAAAAATGATCGAAGGTCCGAAAAAATATCTTCAAGTTGAATAGAAAGGTTATTAATATGTTGCACGGACCCTGTGGCGTGAACTTAGAGGGAATCAATGGTAATTTACACGAGCAGGCTTCTGAAATGTCTAAAAAATGGTTTCATTAATGGTATTAATTTTTACTTTAATATTAAATATGATACCCTAAACTGGAAGCACTAGCCCTGTTGGCCTTAATTAAAGGAACCGTCAGTACCCAAAGGGTTACGCTAGAAGAATAACTCATCTATTTTTCACTTTGCCACGGCCAGACACTCGAAAGAAAATATTGACCTATCGTGGGTAACTATTGAATGCTGGATTCGACACCACACGCGTTGCCTGAGAACCGTTTATTTACAAAAAATGTTGATACATGAGATGCGTGACAACATATTGGTATTTAAAAATTTCTTAATATAAGACGTCTTTAGACGAACGTACCATACGAGGCGTACTAATAGACAAACTATACGAGGCGTACTAATAGACAAACTATACGAGGTGTGCTAATAGATTAACTCTGTCAAGGCCTAATTAAATCAAAAACATCATCTCTTGGATTTTTTTTACTCCAAGAGATTGCTGACCAACTTATAAATAATTCAAATGCTACTAGAGAATTTTACCGAATTCCTAAATCATTAGTTGAGGCGTAGTAAGGAAAGACAAAACGCTATGCCGAAGAACACCCTCATAAATGATTACCAAGTAGTGAGGAAAGGTTAATCACAAAGTAATTTGTAAAAAACATCGCGCAACACAACACGTACATCTAGAAACGCGTAAACAAACGCATACGCAAAATGAAATTCATAGCTTGTTCGACATTCGCGCAGAAAGATAATTTTTTCACGATTCCTATGCTCAACTTACGTTTTATTTCGTTTGTGTATTTGTATTTTTCATTTTTTCCATTCACAGAAGCGCCCCCTGTAGTATCGATCGATCTATGTTAAAATCATTTAGCGAGTGCAATAAATTTATTTACTAAACAATGTTATTGACCTGAAGGTATTGTTTTTACGCAAAAGAGGATAGTTTATAACAACGGGAATTTTTCGAGGTGTTAAAATATGCCTCATTTTTTGCTGATGCTTTGCAGTTCTCTTTCGTTATCTTGGCATTTGAATTCGCTAATCCGGCTTGTGAAAAATATATTATGCGTTTTTTTATAGCTGCACACGAAAGAAAACTGTTGAATTGTAGCCCAAACTTGCAAAGTTTTACGTGCTATTTTGCTACAAATAAAAAATATTTTGCTCTAATACCCAAAATATCAACTTTTTTAGTGTTATTTTGACGACTTTTTTAGGACTAGAAATCGGGCTCTAGTTATGACAAAATGTAAATAATATTATTGTGCAGGTTATAATAATATATAAAAAAATATTATGCTAGCTATGATAATGAATAATATTATTATATAGATTATAATGATATATAATCCTGATTATTATGTATTAGCGCAGGCTAATTTCGTCGCACTGTCGAAAATACCAGCGTTATTTCGAGCGCGAATTAAAGTCAATTGTTGGAACTGGTTCTGGCAGAACAGATGACACGGATCTGAGTAACTTTGCACTGGGACTAAATACTTAAACCGTATATCCGAGCTACGGACTTGCCTTGATGTCTTCGAATCGTGACCAACGGATCGTGATCGTGACGGACTGATGAATGGACTACCGCGACTTGACCCCTTATTGCCCAGCCTTCTTTTCGAATTACATTAGGAAATCACTAACATTTTTCTGGTATTTTAAATATTTCGAAGAAAAGTTCTTATTTACTGGGTTTCATGAATAATAATTTAAGAGATATAACCGCAATATTTCGTTCAAGAACCTAAAAATTTCGTCGTTACTGGGTTAAAGAGAAACCCGCTACAAAATTCCCTCTATTTTCTCAACTCGTATAACTTAACCTGGCTGAACCATTTTGAATATAATCCGTTCATCCTCCATTATCCTTAAATAATTTCATTTGTTCTGGACATGTGAAAAGATTTAAGGTAATTCTTTCAATCTTATTAAGATAGGTCATGTAAAGATGGAATATGTTAGATAAGGATATGCTAACTTATGATGGGTTAGAATTCGTTCATTTAGGATAGTTCAAGTTAGAATAGGTCAGTTTAAGATGTTTAAATAGTGTCAACAGTTCAAGTAACTTATTCACCACAAATGATACATCAGGTAGACTGTTTAACATTTTGACTGCAACAAGTAAGACTGAAGCTTAATATTCGAGTAAAATTTAAATTGAATATTTATAAGCAATGTTGAAATATCAAGCATTTACTGGTTCCTGCCTTCATTTAGTTTTGATTAAGTATTTACTGCATGAAAACTGAGTAATGGTCGGTCAGTAACATTATGAAAACTCCCTCAGTAACCACCAGTAGCTCAGGTCGCAATCAAAGTGTTAATGATGCTACTATGGACACATTCAAACATAGCAACCTGTGTTTTCTACTGGTGATTCAAAGCCAGTCTTACGGAACTAGCACCGAGATTATTATTATTTGTAAATCAGTGCACATATTGCTTGTGGATTGTGCTCTGACATGATTTTCATATTCTATTAGTCTTTTAATTCCAAAAGACGAATTCTTCGTGCTACTGCGTGTTTTCGGAAGCTTTACTTATTATAAAACCTAATCTTGGAGGTCATAGTTGGGGAGTTTTGCTTTTAATTTGTTAGGTAATTCTTATAAATACTGTACTGTATTCAATGAACAGTCGGTTTACGCACTACCATTGGTCTGACGTTATTAAAAATTTACAAAGATGGTTAAAATTCTCAAAGGTTAATGATTCCAGCAACTCAGTACTCGAAACTCCAAGAAATTCATGGTCTGAATTCATCTTGGATTCATGCATGTACTACCTAAGTCGGGGCATGAAGCTTTCGATACTTCAAAGCACCGAGACCGCTTAAATTTCTTCATCAAAATTGGTGCACAGTGCAATGACGTGTGGTTCGAAAAAGGTTATTTGCCACCAGATTGTTTTTTTTTTGTGATGGCCAAAATTGTCTATTTTTCGAGCATATTTTGGCCAAGCAACGTGCGGGCAGCTCCGTGGGTCGCGAGATTCTGAGTAGTCTCTAATGTAAATGTTTTATTTGAAAACATCTAAATAAAATCATTTAGTTTGAAAAGGGCTGGTAGAAAAATCTAGCCAAAAAATAGGCCTTAGTTATAAAAATGAGAGCATCAAAGGCCGTACTGAAAAGAAGAATTGATAAATCGATCCGAAAAGCGTGCCTGTATAATAAAAAAAGAAAAAAGCCGTATTGATCAGAAGATTAGGCCTAAGTAATAAAAAGTAAAGGAAAGAAGGCTGTATTGACAAAAAATAGGCAGAAAAACCTATTCTAGCAGCCCTGATCACAACCCTCAGGTGAACTGGCCACTCCGAAAAGCCTAATCTAGCAACCTGATTACCCGTATTGACGAAACAATAGAAGCCTATTCTAGCAACCCTGATTACAACCCTGAGGTCTACTAGGCTCCCCGAAAAGCCTATTCAAGCAGTCTTGACAAAACAATTGAAGCCCATTTCAGTAACTCTGATCACTCGTGCTGACAAAACAATAAAAGCCTTTTCTACCTGACCACAACCCTCAGGTCTGCTGGCCACCCCGAAGCTGCCGTCCACAAAGCAACACAGTCCCCAGAAGCAACATCTCCTGCCGCAGTCGCGTCCTCCGTCAGTAGTGAGCTTGTCTTCTTCGTCGCCTGCCGCAGCGGCCTCCCCTGCCCTCAGCACTACCCTCGTATGACCCTCGACCATCGCTTGACCCTCGCTGCTGCTTACCTCCCTCGATGCAGACGACGTGTTCCTCCTGCAGAGGGTAGAGAGCATCTCGGAGGATAGTGCGAGCTCTTCGTCTGAGCCGTGAACGCCTCGAAAGAAAAACGACGTGCCGCTTGCATCTTTCGCCTCATTTAGCCTCTCTATTTCTCCATAGGCGCTTGGTACCCAAGGTTCAATCTATTTAACGGCAATCGATATTTAATTCATGTACAATGTATCGTTAGGTTCTGGGTTCTGCACTCAAGCATACGTGAACTAATCTAAAGCTTTTACGTATTTAGGTGTAGATTTCTAGGTGGTTTTCCATGAATTGGTCTTCTGGAAAGTTTTAGGGGTGGGATACGATGTGACTTTTATCATGACGTACGTTAGAGGAAGGCTTTTTTTATCCTATACCTGTTAAGCAATTTCCTTGCCTTAAATCATTATTTGCTTTACCAAATGCTAATTTTGAACGACCAAATGAGGTTCTGCTATTCACAATACATTTGTTTACGCTGTTACAATTTTGCTCACAAGTTCATCTCAATGTACGTACGTGACCGAGATTCTGATGCCGGCGACATATGCCAATTGAACTGCTTTGTGAACATGATTATTCAATGACATGAAGCACTGGTAATTTCGCATGTTAATCTCACATGCTGAAAATAACTAGGACCAATTCATCTCGTTTCTGAAAAAGATATTTATTTATTTCGTTAACTTGCCGAACAAGAAGTATTTTAAATCTTACGTTTTCACATTGTCACGATGTACATATTCATTGAGTACGTCTCTATCGTACTGCAGAATTATACGATGCTTTTTCTCTCTCAGGAGAATTGTACGACTCACTCTTTCTCTTTCTGCTTATTTTGCAATGAAACGAGAGTTGGTCAGTGATGTCTTAATTTTGAATTATTTTGACCAATGCGATTCGAGACACAAATTTTTGCAATACGATGTGGAATTCCCAGTGAAGAAAAGCTACACTTCTGATTCTTGTTTTATGAGAACTGTTATTAAAAGTATTTTTTAGGCTCACTTGGTGCTCATACTTGCACACAATTATCGTACTCCTTGACTTCTACAAGTGAAAAGTTGTTATAGAACTAAATTTGCGGGGCTCTGATTAGAAGCTCACGATTGCCGTGTTATGAGAAATAGATATGATTGAACGTTATAGTTGTGATATCATGTTCGGTGCGAGGGGCAGCAGAGGGTGATGACTCTGGATCTAAGTTTCGTGCTGAAGGAATAATGAAAGGGTTATTTTTAAAGGACCAAGTTTTCCATGAAGGGAATTTTGAAAAGGTAATGGTTACAGAACTAAGTTTCGTGTAAAGAGGATTATGAAAGGTTTAAGTAAACATGATTAAGGTGACCATCCAGGCCCCTGCCAGGCCCCTGTCGGTCCGATGAGTATTTTAGGTGGTGAACTATTAGGTGGTGAACTATTCGGTCCTAAAATTTTATGGCGATACGGACAATAGATCCCCTTCTCGGAAAATCTCGAATTTTCGACCCCATATAAAAAGAAAAAAAAACCGGAAATGGATAATTTGAAAATGTATTTTTGTTAGAAATGTTCCAAGGATTCTGAAACTGTCTTTGGCTTTGTTCTAGCATAAAAACTCAATGAGGGGATACGGGTTGAAATATCCGTAAAAATGACCTAAAAAACTAAAATGTCCAATTTTTCCAAAAACTAAGGCCTGAATTAAAAAAACGAATGGAATCAATTGTTTCTTTTCAAAAGTTACATATGATGGTCGAATTTCAAAAGAATCAGACTGAAAATAGAAAATTTCATAATTTTTATAAAAAAAAACATTTTTTTGTTTGGAAATCACAATTCACAGTGTGAATATGAAGTTATGCATGGAAATTATCTAAATAAATATTAAAACTGCATTAAATTCATAAATTTTCCATTATATTACACTTCAACGAAAAATTTTGTTTATGGCTTATCCCCAAAACCTCTAACTTTCAACGTTAAACCGTATCTCCTCATTGCGTTTTGATGCTAGAACAAAACCAAATTTTGTTTATGGCTTATCCCCAAAACAAATAACTTTCAACGTTCAAACAGTATCTCCTCATTGAGTTTTGATGCTAGAACAAAACCAAATTTTGTTTATGGCTTATCCCCAAAACCTCTAACTTTCAACGTTCAAACCGTATCTCCTCATTGCGTTTTGATGCTAGAACAAAACCAAATTTTGTTTATGGCTTATCCCCAAAACCTCTAACTTTCAACGTTCAAACCGTATCTCCTCATTGCGTTTTGATGCTAGAACAAAACCAAATTTTGTTTATGGCTTATCCCCAAAACCAATAACTTTCAACGTTCAAACCGTATCTCCTCATTGCGTTTTGATGCTAGAACAAAACCAAATTTTGTTTATGGCTTATCCCCAAAACAAATAACTTTCAACGTTCAAACCGTATCTCCTCATTGCGTTTTGATGCTAGAACAAAACCAAATTTTGTTTATGGATTATCCCCAAAACTAATAACTTTCAACGTTCAAACCGTATCTCCTCATTGCGTTTTGATGCTAGAACAAAACCAAATTTTGTTTATGGCTTATCCCCAAAACTAATAACTTTCAACGTTCAAACCGTATCTCCTCATTGAGTTTTGATGCTAGAACAAAACCAAATTTTGTTTATGGATTATCCCCAAAACTAATAACTTTCAACGTTCAAACCGTATCTCCTCATTGCGTTTTGATGCTAGAACAAAACCAAATTTTGTTTATGGCTTATCCCCAAAACAAATAACTTTCAACGTTCAAACCGTATCTCCTCATTGAGTTTTGATGCTAGAACAAAACCAAAGACAGTTTTATAATCCTTAGAATATTTCTAACAAAATAAAGATTGTTATTTCCAAATTCAAGATAAAAACCTTATATAGCTCGAAACCCAAGAATAATTTTTTGTGATATGATAAAATATCGCTTATCATAATTTTTTTTTCAAAACGTTGAAATTACAAATCTTTCTTTTGTTAGAAATGCTTCAAGGATTCTAAAACTGTCTTTGGTTTTGTTCTAGCATCATAATTCAATGGGGAGATACGTCTTGAAATATTGATAAAAATGTACCAAAAAACTAATTTTTCGTAAAAACTAAGGCCTAAATCGAAATAGTGACATGAGTGAAAAAAGCTTACTTTAAAAAAATACATATACTGTCCAATTTTCAAACGAATCGGGCGAAAAAAGTTGAAAAACCGGGATGATCACCTTAATGCTAAGCGAAAAATGAAAGAGTTATGGCTACGGGACTGAGTTTCTGCTAAGGGATTAATAAATGGGTCATGGTTACAGGAGTGAATTTCATAGTAAGGGAATTATGAAAGGGTTACGGTTATAGGACTAAGTTTGGAACTCGAGGTATAGAAAAGCTATGGTCGTAATACTGGTCAAAATGCAAGAAAATTAGAAGCGTAGCGAAATTCTTGATGTACGCATGCATGGTGCATGAGAGAGAAACTTATTTTTCCATTTCAGTGTTGCTTTCGAAATTTCATATAATTGTGTTCGAACTTCGCATTTGAATTTTTTTGGTTCTTAAACGTCGGAATATTTTATAGTAATTTTAAACCACTCAAAAGTTTTTTGAAATTCTTATGTCTTATGATAAATCAAATTCATATGAAAAAACTGTGGCATATTCAAGCAGTGATCATTGAATTATATAACCTACGGAAGCTTCATACGTCAATTTAAATATTGATATTTTTTGTGAGTTGTTCGACGATTTGTGTAGGCATGCGCGAGACTTTGAGTCTATGCATTAAAGATATCGTGACACAAAATTGTCATGAAAAAGTTGCGAGTTGACTTGTCTCAAAAAAAGAGCTATCGAAGCTGAACACATTGACAACGATGGGTTGAACTGAAATTCAATATTCGGCTCAAATTTAAAGTTGAGTGCAATGAACAATTTTGCGAATAGCCAATATCAACTTGATTGTACTCTTTCAATTTTGATTAAGCATTTATGAAAATCGAGTTTATGACTATTTATGACTAATTGAGTCGGTCGGTAATTATGTTTATGACTAATTGAGTCGGTCATTAGCATAATGAAAATTCCCTCCGTGGCCACTGGTGGCTCATGTCGCGGTCAGAGTGTTAAAACTTTGACTGCGGCAGATTAAAGTGAAGTTTAATATTTAACACAAATTTAAAGTTAACTGTCAAACAATTTTTTAAAATAGCAAACATTAAAAAGTTTATACTTTCATTTAGTTCTCATTAGGTATTTCTGAAAAATGAGTTTAGGACTTTTGGTCGGTCAATAGCATTATGAAACTTTCCTCCGTGACCACTGGCGGCACACGTCGCAGTCGGAGTGTTAAGCAACATACGGCTTTCGTCTACACTAATTTCGTTCTCAGTTACTTTCGAGACCTTCTCTCGGATTTTTAGAGAACCTTTGTACACACTTTCTTTTCCTCGAAATATTTGTATTTGTGCAATTATTATTTTTGACTGCTCATCTTCCATATGGTGAATTTTTGTACGCGGAATTTATGATATATTTTATACTTTACACTTCCTATGTTACCATAGTTGGTTGTGTCTATTTTTTTTTAGCTCAGGACGATGAATATTTCGTGCTTTAGGTTGGGCTTGAACAACCCAATTTGTCACTGAGCGTTACGAGTTTGGGCAGTGGTCGAAGTTTGATTTGATTTAAGCCGTATTCGTCTACCGAGAGAATCCTGAGGACCCGTGCGTTGATGTGTGTTGTTGTTACTATAAGTGTGATGAAGTCATAAGTGGAATGTAGTTCTATCTACTAAGTGGAATCGCTATGCAGGGCACTACGACAGGATATAATATAATTAAGTGTATGGCCTTATTGAGAATCGTAGAATTTGGAGGCGATAAGGCAATTTTAAAGATTGTTTGAAATCGTCAAGGAATACTGTGCCTAGTAACTGTTACTTTAGTTCGAGCTGAAATTGTTTAGATGTTATGGCTGTTTTGGCCGACAGGGGAACATCGTGTAAGTAGCACTGTCATGTATGAGTTTTTGCGAATGCGTTGCATAAAATTTGTGAATTAGGCTGTGAGACCTTTGAAGATTTTACACTTAATCTTGGAGTTCTGTCTGTAGTGATGTTGAAATCGGTTGACACTTGTGTCGCGTAAATTAGATTCAAGCCTTTGCGACTTCAAAGCATCAAGGTGAATTGAAAGCAATGGTAACTTTAAATAGTAAAAGATTGCTTCATTTCCGAAGTTTGAAACCGAAACGTGAATAGATTCATCGGAAGGTTTACGTTTCGATGCAGAGTTGGAATTTGTAAGACGGCCTGATGCAAATTATCCAAACATTTCAAGTCGTTGTTGTGAACTGCTTGTGGCGTAGATTCTTCAGAGTCGATTTGGCTGTGTTGCCTACGAGAATAAAATCGCTTTGACCTACGATTTGTCGCAAATATTAAGATAAATCGTAGTGCGAGAACCAAAACGTTTATAACTGTGATTTATTGTAAATATTGAGACAAATCGTAACACTAGAATAAAATAATGTTGAATTACGATTTGTCAAAAATATTACGAAAAATCGTAATTCGTGAGTAAAACCATTTTGAACTACGATTTACCGTATTTATTGTGGTAAATCGTAAAGCAAGAATGAAATCATTTGGAACTACGACTTGTAATGTTAACTGAAAATCATAGTTCAAAACGTTTGATTCTCGCGCGTATTGTAGCCAAATCGACATTTAAGACCTGACGCTTGCAGGTACTGATGACGTGAAATCTTACCGTAACAATCAGGTCTTTGAATTCTTTCTAATTTGCGTGACGGATCGTTTGAGATCGTGGCTTGTTGTAAGTGACATTCCCGTCCCATGGCTATCTTTGCCTTCCTTTTGCTTCTTATACTTTACGACTCAGGAATAGCTTTGTAAATAGTTCATAATCTCATGTGCAAATGTAATTTTATGTAGAATACGTACGGCTAGTTTAAACAATTGCATTTAGTACGCTTACGCCTCTATATTTAGTTGCTTTGTGCGGTTGAGCATATACATATATGACCAGAATATGCACTATTGTACCGGCTTATGTACTATTTAAATGTGCTAAGTTTCGTCGATGGTTGTGTCAAAGGATCTAGAGATGAAAATAGATATTAAT
Organism: Morinoia aosen; assembly: GCA_030386875.1. Taxonomy (NCBI): domain Eukaryota; kingdom Metazoa; phylum Arthropoda; class Malacostraca; order Amphipoda; family Talitridae; genus Morinoia; species Morinoia aosen. The sequence goes on along the minus strand of CM059570.1, from coordinate 65,109,790 downwards.
ATAGATATTAATACAGACGTAGGAATGTGTAGTCATTAATCCAGAGGTAAACGTAGTTATTATAAGAAAAATATATTTAGCTAGAGACGAGCTAGACAGATATGCGCTTGCTCGGTTCGTAGGGCTGGAGTGCTGCCTTTTTTTTTCAAAGTTTGTTTGAAATAATTTTGTTCGTGTGGTGCCTGTGTCTCGAATTCTAAAGAAGCTGATGCCCAAATTTATTCTATTTGTTCGAGATGATTGTACTTTACGTAAAATGCTGGCATTTATTCTATCGGTTTGAGATGATTGTACTTGAATTGAAAAAGAAGCTTGGGACATGATTTTCAAATCATTATTTCATCGTAGCGGTCCAGCTAGAAGCGCGAGTATTCCTGTCGATTTGGCCAGACTACGGGTAATTTTTCCTCGCATATGTAGTAAATTTTGAATTTTTTTAAATCAAGAAACTTCAGCATTTGTCAATTCTACAGGGCAGCCAACTACTCATTGCTAGAACTCAAATTCAGTAGAGCTCCTGATCACCGGACTCATACGTGTCCGGATGTCAAGGTATTCCGGTTGTCAAGTCATCCACATGAAGATAGGAAAATTAAAGATTTATTGAAACGCAAATTACTTTATTGCAGGTAAGGTTTGTTGGAACATTACAAATATCGGAGCATGTGCAAGAATAGCATGTCCACGTTCAAAAACGAAACATATTATGTGGTTGGACTAAAAAGGAATAACAAATGTTAAATTAATGTTTCTAAGATTGTAATAAACCTCTCAGGGGATACTACTATTGTATCTATTGACATTAGCACTCCCAGGAGGAAAATATGTGAGGGCCCTAGCAGAGAGTTAGGTAGGCCTTTTTTGTGGAAATAAAATGTTTTTGTTATATTTAGGACCACCTTTTTCTCGGTTCACTGCTGTCCTGTTTTTCAGTACCTACAACTTTCTTCTTCAACTTCTATCTTGTTTCATATCCTTCCTTTTTATCCTACTGTTTCTATGCGCACGGGATCCCTTGGGGAACACCCTTCGTGCATAGACTCTACGTTTCCTTAACTCCATACTGAATGGTGCCTTCATCCGTCTTCTCTTTGAACATCTTTGTTGTGGTAATGGGAGGCAAAAACTAATATAGAATTAATCAATCAATTGTAATAAATATGAGCTTCATTTTACTGTGAGTAATGTAACGTTAATTGTTATTATTCATCTGCATTATCGTTCATTGCCTCCTTGAAAACATGGTAAACAACGCTAATAATATTCATTGCATGTCCGGTTGTCGTGTGAGTTCGGTTGTCAGGTGTCCGGTTGTCAGGAACTTTAATTATGAGGCTACACTAAGAGGTTAAAACTTGAACAAATACTCAGACTTGAGTCGAGTATTAGCCAGCACAAAAACCGCGCTTAGCTTAACCAAGTTGACAGAAGGACTTTCGCAGCCAGCTTTACCCGTACGATGACATAAATCGGTTAAAAATGCAGCCGGTGAATAAAAATAAACAACATTCCTGTGACCAGAGGCCAAGAATTTTCAAACTACGAACGATGCTCAGGAAAGTGAAGAATTTATTTCGAAGCTACCTCATAATTTTGGGCGAGCGTGCCTTGGTGGTGTAATTTGCTGCATGTGTGCATTGCGTGCGTTCTGCTTCGCCTTGTTTTGTGTGAGCCTCTAGAGAAACATACATAAAACCATCTTGATGGTCGTAGGCACCATCTTGATGGTCGTAGGCATCATCTTGATGGTCGTAGGTGCCATCTTGACGGTCGTAGGCGCCATCTTGATGGTCGTAGGCATTATCTTGATGGTCGTAGGCATCATCTTGATGGTCGTAGGTGCCATCTTGACGGTCGTAGGCGCCATCTTGATGGTCGTAGGCACCATCTTGATGGTCGTAGGCACCATCTTGATGGTCGTAGGCACCATCTTGATGGTCGTAGGCACCATCTTGATGGTCGTAGGCACCATCTTGATGGTCGTAGGCACCATCTTGATGGTCGTAGGCACCATCTTGAAGGTCGTAGGCACGATCTTGATGGTCGTAGGCACCGTCTTGATGGTCGTAGGCACCGTCTTGATGGTCGTAGGCACCGTCTTGATGGTCGTAGGCACCGTCTTGATGGTCGTAGGCACCATCTTGATGGTCGTAGGCACCATCTTGATGGTCGTAGGCACCGTCTTGATGGTCGTAGGCACCGTCTTGATGGTCGTAGGCACCGTCTTGATGGTCGTAGGCACCGTCTTGATGGTCGTAGGCACCATCTTGATGGTCGCAAGCACCATTTTGATAGTCGCAAGCACCATCTTGATGTGCCTTGTTTTGCGTGTGCCTCCAGAGCAGTGGCTTTTAACCTGGGTTCGATGGAACCCTAGGGGCTCGGTGAGTCGAACTCCTGCGTTCGGCATGGTACAGTTTGTGCTCTAATACAGTATATAGTTTTATACGCATGTTTTGAATGTTTAGAAAAAAAACATAATTTATTGCTCCAACTACGAAGGATTCAATGAATCCATCTTGAACAAATACTCAAACTAAACAACATTTTAGTTTGAGTAATGGTAGCTGCGGCAATGGTAGCTGCGGTGTTACGGTGGCAGTGGTAATGGTAGCAGTACACGGATGAAGAACCAGCCAAGCTATGGTACCACCATTTTGCCGTGCTGCACGTCGATTGGGTCTCAGGTACCCTGAATTTTCCAGCGTCACCTGAATGTTGTGTTGCAGTCGCAGTAAGTTTGAACTAGACCGTGGTAAAATTAATTAGGCAACTTTTGGGGTTCAGTACCTCCAACAAGGTTAAGAGCCACTGCTCTAGAGGGGGACGCAACTATTGTATCTATGAGAATTTGTGTTCATAGAAGAAAGATGTGAGGTCACGAGATGAACGTTAAGTACGCCTTACTTTCGCTGAAATGGAGTATTTTTTTTGTTTGTTACGGATTATTTTTTTCGGTTCACAGCTATCTTTTTTTCAGCATCTATTGATTTCTTCCTCCATTTTTCTCTAATGTTTATTAACGACTTTGAATTTTGCTAGTGTTATGCTGTTATACGCAGGGTGTTAGGGACACACCTAATGCATGGATTCTCTGTTCCCTTGATTCCACATCAAATGATGCCTTTTTTCCCCTGTTTTAGGAACACTTTTGTCGCGTCTTGGGAGGCTTAAACTGAATTATGCGTTAATTTGTTTTATAGTTTGATTCGAGACGTTTGCGCGTGAAAAGCTGTATGAAAAGGATTTTTCATTTGCAGTAACTCTGCAAAAAGTTTTGAACAATTATTTATATTTGTGGTTGGAAAGCTACAAAAACTTTCAGTAGAAGTCTCGCTGACAGAAGTACGGATAAATGAAGACCAGCGACGTTAATTGGGAGCTTGCCGGCTTTGTTGCGTGGTACTACTCTGGCAGTGGTAATGGTAGTTGTAGTGTTACTGTGGAAGTGGTAATGGTAGCTGTGGCGGCACATTGGCAGTGGTAATGGTAGTTGTAGTGTTACAGTTGCAGTGGTAATGGTAGTTGTAGTGTTACTGTGGAAGTGGTAATGGTAGCTGTGGCGGCACAGTGGCAGTGGTAATGGTAGTTGTAGTGTTACAGTTGCAGTGGTAATGGTAGTTGTAGTGTTACTGTGGAAGTGGTAAAGGTAGCTGTGGCGGCACAGTGGCAGTGGTAATGGTAGTAGTATTACAGTTGCAGTGGTAATGGTAGTTGTGACACAATGGTAGTGGCAATGATAGCTGTAGTGTTTCGGTGGGTGGAAATAGTACCAGAGGTATTACGGTGGCAGTGGTAATGGTAGCAGTGATATGGTGGCAGAAGAAATGGTCGCTCTAGCACCATAATGGCGTGGTTATGGTAACTGTGGTGTTACGGTTGTAGTGGAAATGGTAGCTGTGATACTACGTTGGCAGAGGCAATGGCAGCTGCGGTGCTACGGTGGCAGTGGTAATGGTAGCTGTGATACCACGTTGGCAGACGCAATGAATGGTAGTTGCGGTGTTACGGTGGCAGTGGTAATGGTAGTAGTACATGGATGAAGAACCAGCCATGCTATGGTACCACCATCTTGTGGTCCTGGTCGTCATTTGAATGTTATGTTGCAGTCGCAGTAAGTTCGAACAAGACCGTGGTAAAATTAATTAGGCAAGCAACTGGAACATATGATGTTAAAATGTCTCCACACGTGTTGACCCTTGTGACCTTTGTAGTAACGGAACAAGAGTAGCGCGTAAAGTTTCCTTCAATATGTATTTGTTGCACTCTTTATCATCAGTGTTATTCGCGGCAAATAAGTTGAAGAATTGTAGATTTTTTAGTTCCGTATTTAGGATGTTTTTGTTTTCTGCTTATGATTGTTAGTCTGTCTGAATTATGCGCGCACTTAGGATTGTGAGCCATTTAAAGAATGCGTGGAGATCGTGGGCAGTGGAAATTGTGGGCAGTGGAGATTGTGGGCAGTGGAGATTGTGGGCAGTGGAGATTGTGGGCAGTGGAGATTGTGGGCAGTGGAGATTGTGGGCATTGGAGATTGTGGGCAGTGGAGATTGTGGGCAGTGGAGATTGTGGGCAGTGGAGATTGTGAGCAGTGGATATTGTGAGCAGTGGATATTGTGAGCAGTGGATATTGTGAGCAGTGGATATTGTGAGCAGGGGATATTGTGAGCAGTGGATATTGTGAGCAGTGGATATTGTGAGCAGTGGATATTGTGAGCAGTGGATATTGTGAGCAGTGGATATTGTGAGCAGTGGATATTGTGAGCAGTGGATATTGTGAGCAGTGGAGACTGTGAGCAGTGGAGATTGTGAGCAGTGGATATTGTGAGCAGTGGATATTGTGAGCAGTGGATATTGTGAGCAGTGGATATTGTGAACTGTGGATATTGTGAGCTGTGGATATTGTGAGCTGTGGATATTGTGAGCTGTGGATATTGTGAGCTGTGGATATTGTGAGCTGTGGATATTGTGAGCTGTGGATATTGTGAGCTGTGGATATTGTGAGCTGTGGATATTGTGAGCTGTGGATATTGTGAGCTGTGGATATTGTGAGGTGTGGATATTGTGAGCTGTGGATATTGTGAGGAGTGATTGTGTATCTGTCGCTTACGTCTAACGGTCGTATGCCTAAGATGATTTGTGCGCAGTGATTGTGCCGTTGGAAAATGTGTGCAATGATTAAGTATCTGATTTTATGCCGTGTGTTTAAGGCTGCTATTTTATGTTTCTAGGTTTTCTTGGGGTTAATTTGCTACTGTTGCACATAATTTCAACTAGATTATTCGAAACTTGTATGTGCAGGAATTTATTTCACGCACATTTGTTCGAGATTTTGGCCGCTGTCTAGGGCTGTACAGTAGCTTGATTTTGGAAAAATCGTTGTTAATAATTATAACGGCGAAGTGCCACGATAGAATTTGAGAGCTAGCTGAGGACTATTGGCAGGCACTGAGGCCTATTGACAGGCACCGAGGCCTATTGACAGGCACCGAGGCCTATTGACAGGCACCGAGGCTTATTGGCAGGCACCGAGGCTTATTGGCAGGCACCGAGACTCATTGGCAGGCACCGAGACTCATTGGCAGGCACCGAGGCTTATTGGCAGGCACCGAGACTCATTGGCAGGCACCGAGACTCATTGGCAGGCACCGAGACTCATTGGCAGGCACCGAGACTCATTGGCAGGCACCGAGACTCATTGGCAGGCACCGAGGCTTATGGGGAGGCACTGAGGCTTATTGGCAGGCACCGACGCCTATTGGCAGACACCGAGGCTTCTTTGCAAGCATCTTTCCTGTTTTGAAAAATAGTTTGCTGATATTGAAAAGATCTCTTGAGTTTAGATCCCAGCATTTCGCTTCATCAATTCTTTTCATTCCTTTCATCTCGGGCCTGTAAAAGGTCAGTGTGGTCCATATGGTATTAATGATAAGGCCTTTTAATCTTAGAGCACAAACCGAGGTAGGTCTTCGATGTTAAAGTAAGGCAACATTTTCTGCGTTGTGGGATGCGTTTTTTTCTTGTCACCCCAACAGTATGATATGAAAGTTGAAGTAACTCCGAGTAAGGAAAGTCAGAGCCAATAGCTGTTGTTTTCCATGTTATTTTGCGATTCCGCCGTGTCTACTTTGTAGTTATACCTTTTGTTTGTGCGCAAAAACGTGGTGAAATGTACGTAGAGTATGTGATGGTGTTAGCACGTTCACTGCGTTTCTACGGTTGTTAACGGTTGGTTTGGCTAGGTTGTAACTAGTAAGGTTGGGAAATCGACTTTAGTGCTCGAATGCAATTTCATCCTTCCTCTAAGAAATGTGGAAATACAATTGCATGATAACATTTCCCAATGTATGATAACAGTTATATTTTAAAAAGTTCATGAAACAGATAGGATGTTTACTTACTCTGGTTCTTGAATGAGCAATTTACCGAATGGTACACATGTGGTCCATTACGCAGTGAACGTGTTAAAAATCAGTATCTAGGTAAATCTAGGGTCTAGGGTTAAAAATCAATCCATTAAGGTGAAAAAAGTCAGTATATACATACGGTGTGTCTCAAAAAATGTATTCACATTTTTAACTGTTGCTAACATACTGCCTTTTCTGAATCATTGCAGGTGTATTTATTTCATCCCAGCATGGCAGGAAATCAAATTAGCTTGCAAGAGAGGAAGTTTCCCCTGAAATATTATTGGATGACCGAAAACGCAATTGATGTGCAAAGGAGACGATTCAGAACTGAAATCGCATAACCGCCACCACGGCGCCGGACCATTGCTCGCATCATTGATAAATTTGAAGCATAACCACAAATATGGTTATCAATTTGAACATTTGCGAACATGATTCTTCAATTATATTCGTCTTCTGCATTTGAAGCCATTGCATTTCACTCTATGTTCATAAATAATGGTCGTCATTCGAAGTGTAAGAGCATTTTTTGACACCTTGTGTATATATCTTTTTTTTATACCCCCAATATATTGACTTTTAACAACAACTACGATAGTAGTACCCCTTACTACCATTATGTGCTCGCGATAGCCATGTGCTCGCGATAGCCATGTGCTCGCGATAGCCATGTGCTCGCGATAGCCATGTGCTAGAGGTTCTGCCGCCGTGCGGCAGAGACCCGGGTTCGAAACTCAGCGCTGGTGGTGGCGATTTTCTCTGTTGGGTATAGGAGAAAAATTCCAAGCACAATACCCCACTCTACCCAGGTGTCTGAAATGGGTACCGGTCTCGACCGGGGGAAAGCGTCATGGCGTCCTGGCGTTAGTTATAAGGCATTTAAAAATCCAATGTACAAGGTGATATGTATCAGGCTTGATTGGAAATAAAGCATCCGTAGATGCCTTCATTAATATAATTATTATTATTATTATAACTACTAGGATAGTACCACAGCTACCATTAACACTGCCACCGTAATAATAATCAGTAATTGGGTAAGGTGGCTCTAGCGTTATTTGATTGATTGGAAATTTGCTTTCTTTTGCACTCAATTGTGTGTTCTGGAAAGGTGACAGAAGAGTTCTCCGGGAGAAGGCTGAAATTTATTTGCAATTTGTTTCGAATGGTTTTTGGTTACGTGTATCAAATTAATCGTAATGTATTCGGCTACTTTCCGTTCTCGATTAAAAGTGAATAAGATTGTTTCGGGTGTTTTTCAAATTTTGAGGAACATTCTTCAACACGTGGTGTCAACATTTTTTTGAGGCAAGTTTCACTTATGTATACTTGAATTCAACTACAAATGTTGGTTTGGCAAAAAAACGACGTTGAGAAATTTAAAAAATCGCAAATCTGTATAAACCTCCTTGTTTCACGTCCCTTACTGACAGGGAATGGAATAAAGAGACTATTGTTAATTTGGTGACACTGCAATGTTCTGGTGAAACTAACTTAAAAAAGAAAGAATAAAAACGAAAAAAAAATTTATTTCGAGTAAAAGCGATACTTAATCATCATTGGTTTTTACAATGTCTTAACATAAAGATCCATAGTTGTTGAACACACATGAGCCTTGTAATACACATGTCAATTGTCAAAACAAATGACTGATAAATCTCATTTGTTGAATATACATTGTTTTATTTCAAAAAAAATATTTTTTACTACTATTATATCTCCTATAGTGATTACTAACCTACCTGCGCGCAGACGCCTCTCCACTTATAATATGCACAGTGGGTGTTAAAATAATACAACACGTTGATTAAACCACCAGATTCTACATTTCTGAACCACTTACAATTGCAAAAATTGAATGATATATGAACAATAGTATAACAAATTTGATATTATACACAAAAAACTACTAATATTTAATAGATAATGTTTTGGAACATGTATAATACGTACATGTACAAAAGTTTACAACACATTTCAAGATATAATACGTACATCAATACTTCGTTGCATAATCGTTAATGATTATGGCTTCCAGACGTTTAGAGTAGTTCACTATACCAGCCTTTTACAAGTTTTGGGTGTAATCTTACACCATTTTTCAAAGCATATATCTCCGAGTGAAGAGATGTTATTGGGACCTTTCTTCTGAATCTTCAATTTCAATTCCCTTCACAAGTTTTCGATCGGATTCGTGTCTGGGGATTGACTTGGCCATTCTGAAATGTTTATCTTCTTCATCCTCAACCATTCCTTGGTTTCGTTCGCAGTATGCTTTGGATTGTTGTCTTGTTGGATGGTCCTTCCATGATTCAATTTTAACAAACGAGCGGGCCAGAGAACGGTTTTCTTTTTGTAACGGGCCATCTTTTTTCGGTTCACAGTTGCTCCTCCAATATTTCACGATATTTTCTGCCATTCAAGGTTCCTTCATTGATATGAAGTTTACCTACCCCTGATGAACTGAAACATCCCCTCACCATGATTGAACCACCTCCAAACTTAATAGTGGGTATGGTGCATTTTGGTTTATACTCTTCGTTTTGTTGCTCCAAACATGGTTTGTTTGTTTCCCTAAAATAGTTCGGTTTTAGTTTCACCTGACTACAGTACTAGTACGAGTTCCAAAACACTGCTGGCTTGTTTAAATGGTCGCTGGCATACTTCAGCCTGGCCTTGATGTACTTTTCTGGAGATGTGTCTTACGAGGGATGCGGGAGCGAAGACCTTCACGGCGTAGTGCCATTCAGATCGTGTGTTTGCTGGCTTCGATTCCAGACGCCTTGAGATCATCCTTCAATTCTTCACAAGTAGTTGCGGTCTATGCACTACTGTTTAGCCATATTTTCGAACAGCACGGTCGTTAATCTTTTGTGGACGGCCAGTTCGAGATTGGCTGAGAGTCTTATTCCGGTATTTTCTTTTACGTACTTTGGCTCCAACCATGGCTATAGGAACACAAACTTGTGCACATATCTTCCGATATCCCAAACCTCCATTATGGAGCTCCACAATACGTTTTCGAAGGTCTTGGCTGATGTCCTTATCCTTACCCTTGCTTACGACCTTTCAGGACGAAAGCTGCTGTACCGATGACTCTTTATCAGAGATAAATGCTGACGAAAGTTCGGATGGAAAATAGTAGAATGTATCAGTAAATTCTGGAATAATCCTACAATAATTTTAATGTATAATATCAAGAAAAAAGTCGGGTATTGTAAACTTTTGTTCCCGTATTTATTACACATATTCCTGTGCAAATTTTCTGTTGAATATTTGTATATTTTAGATATATTATTAAAGTTTTTATGATATTATTTATATATAGTCCAATTTTCGTAATTGTACGTGGTTTAAAAAGGTGTAATCAGGTGATTTAATCAACGTGTTGCATTATTTTGCCCGCCACTGTTTATTGACATAGCGATATATATTACCACCGGCTGTAACGTAACTGTGACGTTTGCTGCCATCGCAGTAGAAAAATTGTGAGGCCCCGAGCTGAGGGATACGAAGGTCATCTTTTTGTTTGACCAGAATAAGGTTTTCTTTTTGTAACGGGTCTTTTTCTTCGGTTCACAGTTGTCCTGTTTTCAGTACCTGCTATTTCCTTCTTCAACTCTTATCTTTTACAAGAACTTCTCTCCCAACGTACTGTTTCTTTGTGCACGGGATCTTGTGTGAAAGCACACAAGATCCCGCATAGATTGCATAGATTCCCGGTTCTCTAAATTTCATTCTAAATGGTGCCTTTCTCTTTTCTCTTTTTGGAGCACCTTTGTTGGGGTTAGAAGCCTTAAAGTAACTTAACTAATCTAATCTAGCCTTAGCAGTGCCAATATCGTGACGTGGTAGTAGGGGTGCAGCGATAAAGGCGTAAATTCCGCTTTACCGCAGTTGCCTCGTTTAGTTGCTGGCCGCTGCAATAATTCGGTCACTGAACACCGCTGAGCGGCACTTAAATCTTAAATCAAGTGTAGTAGTAGGTCAGTGGCCGCTATTTGTCCAGGGTTTATATACTGCCGCTGCGTGCGTGTATGTTTTAATGCGCTGAACTGTAAGTAAACGTAATTTTTTCGCTGTTACAAGAAGGGTCTAGAATACTGCTGTGAACCGATCATTAATTTTTCTAACTGAAAATACTGCGCTGGACTGCAGAAAGGAAGAAGAGGCACTGCACATTTTTAACTGGTACAGAATTCATTTTTACCCACGTACTTGCAGTAATTTCAAACTTAGGACTATGATGGTTAGAATAATTGATGTTAGATTCGAAGAATTCGAGTTATGAATAAGTGAACAGTCAAGGTAAGTTTTTAATTTTGTGTGTTGGATTCTTCTTTTTTGTTGCTTCTGATGACGTTAAAGATAGAAAACCTGCTTGGTTATCATTTTTAGTGAGTGGTTACTGTTCGTAATTGGAATTCATGAGCTACTAGACTTTGTCGTTAAAATCTAAGAAAAGCTTCAAATTGATATATATATATATTCTTACCAGTGAAGTATTAACCTAATGAAAATATAGTTCTTAAACCAGGGTAAGTGATTATTATCCTTTTCTATTCGTTAATTCTAGTGATATCAGTTTTCTACTGACGCACTAGACTAGTGTGAAAATGTTATTTATTGCTACCACTACGTAGTTTCCGAAGAATCTTATTAATGTCATATGATATCTTCCGACGCATTTAAACCCTGCTACACTTTTTTTAGCCCTACCTTCTAATCCAACATACGACTAGCAATAATAATAACCCTACCAGGCCGCTGTACCGATTTTTCATTAATTTCAAAATCTGCCGATATACCGCTGTACTTAAAATATTCTCTACTCAGGTACGTGAAAAATGCGCCTCAAACTAAAAAGAATCTACCAATCTTAGTCAATCATACATAGTTTGCATAGCCATACATAGTATTCCTGATATCCAGCTGAGTATTGAAGGTGTTAAAAAGTTTAATTGCTTTTGGAAGCATTGAATGATTCGGAGAAATATCATGAAGAACGAAAAAATATCCTTTACGGTTTTTAATTTTTTTTGCAGAATAAGTAATTGATAACTTCGTATAATAATAATTTCTCTGATTTCTGACCAGAAATAACTTGAAAGTTGGAAAATGTGATTTTAAACTTAATCTCAATTTGATTCGCCCAGGGAAAATCTGAAATTCAACTCGCAGATTTAAACCTTCTCCTAACGGAATTTCATATAGTTTTTGTGAGAAATTTAAAAACGTTTCTGGTCAAGTTAAGTATTTTTTCGTGACGTACGGCCGTGTATTAAAGTTGTCATAAAATTTCTTATCTTGTGGACGCATTCAATGAAAAAGTGTGAAAATAACGTAACCATTTTTTACAAAAATTTTCGCGAAATTTACTTAGAAATGCTCAGATTTTTCACTAGAAATGACTCGAGCATCGGAAAACGTGGTTTCAAAAGCAAGCTCTGATTGATTTACATTATGGAAAACCCGAATTTCAACTTTCGGATTAAGAAATTTTTCTCAATGGAATTCAGAAAAATTGTAAAAGTTTATGCATCTTTTGTTCAAATCATTAGTTTTTCCTGATGTACAACAGATTATATAAGTTGTCAAAAAGTTTCCTTGCTTTCGGATACATTGAATGAAAAGGTGAAAAAATACGGTTCTAGTGTTTATATCCATTTTTTCGAAAAATATTACGAAGATAATACGGGAGTGTATTGTTAACACACTTTCATACTATTATAGTTTCGTCCTCTTCAGTGCCAATAATTTGCCCTGCTATGTTGCGAAGTAGTACGGAAGTTTTTTTCCAAGCTTTAAATGTTTAGTACGGAAGAATTTAAAAAGCTTGGATATTCTCTGATTTTCCACCAGAAATTACGTAAGAACTGGCGTTAATATGCATTTCAGGGTTATTTCCGTGTTAATGCGCACCAGGGGCCGGATCGTCAATATGTCTTAAGTCGTCGTAGCGAACAGCCCAGCGTACGTTTTTTTAAAAGCGGAAAATATAGTGGCGCTACGTGCAAGAATCAAAACATTTTGGAGTCCGATTTCACGTAAATGCTTTTTACGTAAAATCGTAGCTCAAAACGTCCAGATTCCAGCACGTAGCGTAGCCAAGTCGTCGCAGAAGATTGCTTCAGCTGTTTGCAACTGTGACTTAAAGCTACGTGGAGCAAAGGGCGCTCCTTTCAATCACAACTTGTTGAAAAATCTTTGTTCCAGTGGAAGCCCCAAATTTTCTTGTATTTCAGTAATCTATGTTGAGTGTAAAACATGTAATAGAGATGTAATAAAGAGTTAAATTCTACTTAATAATGATCAAAATGCCATTATAGTTTAAAGGAAAAAGATACAAAAAGTTTTGCTTATTCTTTCATTCCAAAATAATAATGGCACGGAATGCGAGCCATGTAACAGATGAGTATATTTAATGAATGAAAATAGCCTATATCACTTTGCGCTGTTCAAGTGAAGGAACGAGGGGACTGTAATTATTTTCATTCTTCCTAAATGCATGGTGCGCCATTCAATCCTGCATTTTTGAGAACTCTGTGGAAGCCTAAAAATGCAGGTTTGACTGCTGCACCCTGCATAAGTGACTGGATTAGAGTTTCCGTGTTCCGCCAATAATTAAGCTGCTCTCACCTCTAACAAAGAGCATTTATCGATGCTTCATCAATAAATGTATTCCTTAATAACATATGAAGGTTGCATGGGAGTATTTGGTTTATAAAACATACCCGTTTTAGTCACTCAGCGAAGTAAGGATGAGTTTATGGAATAATAGCAACCAAAAGCACCAATAATTATTTTTTATCGCCTAGAAAATATAATCTTCAACAACATTTGAAGATTTCATAAGGGTATTTATTTAAGAAAGCCCGCCCTAGTTAGTGAATGAGACGCTATGAGAAGTTCATAACATATTAGCAAACAAAATATTAGATTAGACGTGAGCTTAAGCCTTCCACACCACAACAAAGATGTTCCAAAGAGAGGAAGGACAAAGGCACCATTTACCATGGAAGTAAGGAAACAGATTATGCAAAAGGTGCATCGAAACAGTAAGTTGAGAAAAAGTTCCTGGAATGTGATAAAAGTGGAAGAAGGAAGAAGTAGGTGCTGAAAAACAGGTAAACAGTAAACTGAAGAAAATAGTCTGTAACAAAACAAATAAACCTATTTTATTTCCATTAAAAGAAGGCCAACCTTACCGTCAGGTCGGGACCACACATTTCCTCCCTGGGAGCGTTAACTCCCATAGATTCAATAGTTATAACATCCCCCTGAGGAATACGCGTAGGAAAATGATTTTTCTAGTGAACGACATAGTTTTCATAGCACACAACAGGCACATATCGCCATTCAAATTAATATGCAGCAAATGGAAGAGCAATACATTATAGTAGAAGTAAACACTTAAAATTCGGTGCAAATATTACGTACGGTTGCGTACATTTTGCAAAGAATGTACGCCAACAAATACAATTATACAATGAAACGAGGTCAAATGGTGAATTCGCAAACAACCAATCTCACTAACTCGCTCTGAACAGTGTTCCGAGAAAAGTTTCAGTAACATTTGAATGGCATTATTGTCGATGATCCTTCGTAATTAAGGGATTTTGCACTAATTCCGCGATATCGTTTATTGTAACATCACCGAGAGTGCAAACTTGATGCTTCTGCTTTCTTTTTTAACATTATAAATATAACGCTTTTCTAACCAACACGTCTGAATGGAACCAGACTCGTTAAAACATCGATTGCTCAATGTTTACAATTGCTCATTTTAATATAGAAGTTGGGATGAAGATCCCATGAGCCTTTTTCATTCGTTATGAGTATTAAATAACTAAATTAAAAAAATGATAATGCTAATGCCCTAAAATGCTAATGTTCGGTAAAATTATTGAAAGAAATAGAGGATTGAGGTACGAATGCTTCAGCCAAACGATTTTTAAATCGTTAATAATCAGCTTTCGCTACCGTAACCGCCTTCGTCAATAATCTAGTGCATAATGCTAGAGTTTCACAACTGCTCAAGGAAATTATAAATGTTTTAAAAACTAAGAACATGATACCTAGCCCGATACTCTCACAGATTCGGTGAGCGAAGATACACTTAAAAATGGTGCCCGTTAATTTCATATACAGACGCCGAAATTCACCATATTAAATAAGGAAATGAGACGATAGCTAATGCTATATAAATAAGAAAGTTGAAAACTCCAAATAAAAAATGAGACGTTAGCCGATGCCAAAAACACGTAAAATTTGTAACAATATCGGAAAGGTCTGTAGCAAAATTTAAATTTAGATTAGATCTTAGCTTGAGCCTCTCTAACTACAACAAAGGCGTTCCAAAGAGAAGAAGAGGAAGGAACCATTTAGTATGGACTTAAGGGAAAGCGGAATCTATGTACAAGGTGCATAGAAGCAGTAAGTTGAGAAATAAATTTATGAAACAAGATAAAAGTTGAAGAAAAAATCGGTGCTGAAAAACAAGTCAGCAGAGAACCGAAAGAAAATGGAATCTGTAACAAAGCAAAAAACCTATTCTACTCCAACATAAGGGAGGCCTACCTAGCTTTTACCTCGGGACCTCACATATTCCCTCTAGGGGAGGTAGCCAAATTCTCGTCCTTATTCAGAACTGCTGCATCTGTGTGTCTCCGACAGGTATGAAGGTGCTGGTTGCATCGAAAACACTCGCTCTCAAAACATAATTATCCCTAGTACCAGGGACGGTATGATAGTGGAATTTAAATAAGTAATTAAGTCAAGATGAGGATATCAAAGAGCAGCTTTTTCAAGACGTCTAACATTGAACAATGGAGAAATAAAAATAATAATAATAAAATAAATGACTAATATCAAACATCTAGCAAAAAGCATTTCGTAAAATTCATCAGTGTCTCCAATTTTTTAACTTCAACATGATTTCGGATATTGTCAATGTAATTTCAAGATCATTTCGGATAAAATACATAAATAAAACTTCTACACCTTCAATCACTTCGCAAAATATCTTATCTCCTGGGTCTCAAATTTTTACATACCTATCAATATCATTTCGGATAGTCGTCAGCAGATTATTAAACATATCTGATATTTATTTCAATAGATATCACAAAGTTAATGGTGTTTTATTTCATTATTGTCGTAATTAGAAGCATTGTATAACCTAATAAATCCGAATTTTCAGTTTCACCCATAACAAGAAAATATTTTGCTCAAAGTAACTTTCTACTCTACACAACGCAGCTTCCGAATACAACCAGAATCAAATTCGTTTCTTGAACGGAGAAAATGAAATTTTATTTTACGTAACCATTTCAACCAATTATTCTGCGCATTTTATTTTCTATAACCAATGAGTTAGCCACCATCACCGTTGATTTACAGCAACAGAATACGTTGTTCTAAACTTTTTATTTGTTTTAAACTCCTGCTTAGGAACTCGGTATTTTTGTTTGATATTTGCCAAACACTCAGCTTTTTCAGTAAATATTTCCATAATACTCGGCTTTCTCAATAAATATTTCCAAAACTCGGCCTTTTCAATAAAAATTTCTGAAACGGTCTTATGAATACGACTAATTCGATACATTGGTTACCAGATATTCAGCGACACTCGTACTGTCTGCTTTACTGTTGCTTTTTTATTCAAGTTACTTCTGTAGGAGGGATGTTGCAGCCTCTATGAAGAATTTTTTCAAAGGAAGTCGATCAGGAAAGTTCCTTCAATGATCTGACAAAATTTTCACGTAAATTAGAGAAAAAATTAACTCTTAACTCATACCTCAGATAACTAATAAGTTGAATACCTCATAACTTCGATAGCTTGTTTAAATTCTGATGTCAAAAGGGACAGAATGCTGCCAAGTACATTTTAATGTTCCGCGTCACGAGGCTCCAAGTTCTAGTGGTAAATTAACGCGGTTAATTTACTTAAGATGAATACAAAAACTACGTACCATACCTATAATATAATTAGAAGTTATATAACATATGTAATAGCAAATAAAATTTTGATTTATAAACATGAATACTAAGGTAATTACACTTTTTCCACAATAGCGTTCCTGAACCAAAACTGAGTTTGCCATGAAAAAATTTGCGTACATATTTTAATCCAAGCGATGGGAGTAATTTTCTAAACAAATTATACACAACACAGTGAATGAAATTCAAAGTTTCTTAGTAATTCATCAGAACGCATTCTAACTATTTCAATAACAACAAAAATATTCACAGTTCGACCGCTCAGAAAAAAAAACAAAATTTTAAGTAAATTATTCGAACAGTTCCATGAGGGCAGGCTGCGTTGGCTTGTGCAGTAGAAAAAACGTCAAAACTGACCGTCTATTGTAATCTAGACGAGATGTAACTCTCAAATAACTCACGAGAGAATAGTTTACAAATTGCGCGAAGAACCTTAGAGATGGACAGCATTAGAGTAAATTGTAATAATAATAATAATAATAATAATAATAGCAATCATTATCGCTTCAGAGTTTTCAAAATACAATAACAACTATCATTCCTCCCGTAGCATGACAGACTGAGATTAGAAAACTATTTGTCAAGCGAAAAAATAATGTACAAAATGATTTCGTACCTAACACTGAGCGCACGAAACGATGGAAAAGAATCGACAATAGAAAATAAACATGAGCATTGAATATATAAATCGAGGGAAAATGCAAAATTTTCGAAAAGTTCAAGGACAATTTAGAAAAAATGCATTACCGGGAATATGATTGAAAGAAAAAATGTAAATGAAGGAAGTGAAGGTATAAACCGAAGTCAGAAACTGACAAGAAACCTAGCACACCACGAATACATCCTGAAAGTATTTTATAAATTGTATTGCAGAACATATGAAGCCAACTCTTGGATCCCTCCCGTTCATTCCGATGTACAGAACAACCGTAACGGCGCTACAAACGTAGTCATTCTGATGTACATGAATCAACTCAAAGTTTTTATCGACCTACGCAAAAATTAAAATTATTCGTACATTAATATTAAATGAGATGTACCTCCTGTTGTAAACACACATAATTATGTTTGTTATAAATGCATACCACAGCAAGACAGTTTTCCTAAATACAGCACATGGTCCTATCGATGTCAAAACCTCGGTTGCCGATTTGTCTATTTTTCTTGTTAAAATACCAAACTTAGGAAACTTTGAAAAAATGAGATTTCAGCAAAAAAAGTGCAGCAACCCCGAATGGCAGAGTTTTCAGTATTTCAGCATTCAGCTGAAATGCTTGGCATTTTTCAGCAGCAAGTATTAGTAATACTCGTGGCTTTCACCCAAGTAGAAAATTTAAAACAGGAAATTTGAATTTAAGAGTTCATGGAGGGAAGCAGACATGTGCAAAATAAATTTAAAAGAAATAATGAACGGCTCTAAATTATTTTAATTCGCATTGTTCTAATCTCGCGTTCAGGAAATCATAATCAAGAGAATAATTAAATGAGGACTTAACTGACTCAAATGCGAGAAATTCCCATAAGTCGAAGGAAAACTTCAAAAGTTATGCTGGAAATCCTTGCTGTCATGTATAAACGCATCAAAAGGTTTGAACTCCAATAAAATACACATGGAATCTCCATTGGTGCGAATTCTGACTCCCGAAGAATCGCAATATAATACAAAAGTATGTGTGATTACGATTACGCTCGAACTCTTCGAGATTCGCGATGGGATGTTACAAGTCCAGTCCAAATCCCTGTGGGCTGGGTTGGACTCTTGTCACTTTGTAATTCTCAAACTTGTCTTTTCAAAATTTGGTGCGGTCAAATGTGGCTTTTCTAAATTAGCTGTGGTCAAATTTGGTTTTCAAAATTAGATGTGGTCAAATTTATGATTTCAAATTTAGATGTGGTTAAATATGGCTTTTAAAAATCAAATGTGGTCAAATTTGGCTTTTCGAAATTAGAGGTGATCAAATTTAATATGTTTGTTCGACAAAGGAATCCTTCCCTGTTGTTTGAGAGCAAGCAATACACGCTTCTAGAGGTATGAAGGATTACATGAGATCAAGAACGATCTTCGTTGAGTAGGCTAAAATTTATGAGCTCTAACAAAACTGGTAACTCACAGAGTATCCCAAATAATGTACTCGTCCTTAGACTGATAATTACTCATGTATTTTTGTTATTGTTTCAAGTACAACCAAGTTTTCTTTCATGACTTTCAATTTTCTTAAATTTTGCGCTCATTTGTATTTAAGCCAATAGACTCGTATCTTTATCAATGAACACTCACATCAATATAAAATAATTCAAAGAGCGAGACAATTATTTGGTGCAGCCTGTATATGTTGCTAGCGAAAATAAGTTACTTTTGCAAGTTCATCATCAAAATTTACGTCGGGGTTGCAACTTTCCGGGAAAATTTGTGATACCGAACCCAACTATAGACTTACAATCAAGAATAATCATTCATATAAACTTGAACGATGGCGAAAAGCGAGTAATAGAAAAGAATAATTAATATATTGTATATGGTTAATAGCGCATACTATTTATAAAATACATCTTCCATTATAAATAATCCAGAGCACTGGAAGTAGCCTTCGAAATAAATGAACGTATAGAATGGCTAGAAAAAAGGTGGACGGATAGGGAAATGAAAGCACACAAATATGGCTCGGGACACGAAAGCTCTGCGAAGTATTTTGGCAAGGTTATCAAGGTACTCGAATTTATCGAATTGCAATCTATAAACACATTTAGAATGCACGTTGACCCTTTTTGCGGATTTCTTTTAATTGCAATTTAAACACTAAAATCTGCTTTCCAGTCACAAACATTGCGAAATGTTAACCAATTGTTAAGCAATGTGAGTGTCTGAATTCTTGTCAGTCGTTTACATCATCGAATCAATTAACTTTTTGTTTGAATTGAATTTTTGAATTTTACAACTCACATTGTTAGCTTGAACGCAGCGCATTTCTTTTTGCAGGAATTTATAATTATAGTAATGAGTGATGAAAGACTAGATTAGATTATAAGGAAGTTTAATCCATCTTAAATGCAAATAAAGTATTACCAAGAAAGGAAGGAACCATTTAGTGCTGAATTAAGAAAACGGGGCATTTGTGCTCAAGGCACGTCCTCACACCCTGCGCATAGAAAAGAGAGTATACAAAACCACTCACACCCGCTAGATAAAAAGAGTATACAAAACAAAACAAAAATTGAAGATATATGTAATGGATGCTGAAAACCAATTTATCAAATAAAAATGGTCCGTAACCAACCAAAAGACTTCGATATTAACAAAAGCAAGGCGGACCTCACATATCCCTCCAAGAGCGCTAATTCCCGTAGATTTAAAGCTGTATTTCCCTGGGGACAGCGAGCGACGGAAAAACGAAGGTTCGCTCCTCAAGAGATTCGTTTAAGCTTTAGAGACGCATTGGTAGTCCGCCTTCACCAGCTATCTTCATGACAGCATATATCGCGTTCCATTTAGCTCGGCTATGCTACACGCACAGCAAAAATGAGTGTGTGTCCGGATTGTTCCTACACAGCGTATTAATGAACAGTATGACGTTCACAAGAAAGAAAGAGAATGCGTCTATCTTATACACACTCAAGGGTATTCATGCACAGTATGTCTGATATTGAATGTTTGACCTGCAGCTGCTTAGGTGTACTTAGACATGATCAACCCATAAAATAAAAGATAAAAACTCAAGAACAATATAAGTTGCTCTCCGACACGTTGATTAAGATGTTTTTAAACCAACTTCGATGTTATTCTGTTGTAAATATAATCTCCGTTTGTCCTTAATGATAATATTAAAAATAACAGAAATTATGTGAGCAGAAGGTTATACAGAATATAGAACTGAGTGCAATGGTGAGCATTGAAGAATTACCGTAACAGATGAAGAGACTGTTTCGAAAATTAGACCTTTAGCCCATTGTTAAGAGGCAGTTGAAATCAATATATAGGGTAAAAATTTTAGAAGATAATAGATGTTCGCAAATTTGGAGCCGAGAAATGACAGGTATGAGGGAGTAACGGTGAATCCAGAACCATGGACGAAACTGGCAAACTTTAAAAAATATAACGCTACTGAAAACCTGGAAGAAACTAGAACTAGAACCTGGCGATTTCGGTGGGAACAGGGACCTAAGACATGTGAAGCTGGGCTCTACATGGAGCTGGAGACCTGCTTCTTTAACAACATGAATTGCAGATACTCTCAAAATTTATAGAGCAAACCATAAGCATAATCATTCATCTAAAAGGTTTGTATTTCCACCTAAATCTGGCCAGATTGCAAAGCGTTGCGATTAAAATTGAACTTTCGTTTGTTCATCCAAAAAGACAAAGTCTATGCAAAACTGTTGGGGAGCAATTATCTCAAGGGAACATCTATTTTCGCAATATCAACAGCTCAATGCATGAAAAGATACCGGATTCCAATATGAATCCCGAACCCGTATGAAAACCTGGATATTGGATGAAGCCACACATACACGGGCCCACCGTTATCAGGTACAATTCGAAGTTACTTACCCGAAATCAAAAAGAGTGTCGTTATGCTATCATCACAAAACGCGAACGAATTTCTTTATTATATTGCACTGATAAATAATGCTCCAGCTCTAACAAGCAGCTTAACGCGGAGACGTGAGTACTTCATGTGCGTAAACAATGAATATTTCTACTTCAAAGCGTGGGTTCAACTAATATAAGAAGAGCGTAAGAATATAAGAACTAATATAACAAGAACATCCCTTACATATTCTCACCAACTGACCGCATATTACATTAAGGTTCTGAATCTCCTCCCCAATGATGAACATGAATGAAAGATTAGATTAAATGTTAGTTTAAGCCTCCCTAACAAGAAAAAAAAGCGTTTCAAAGAGAGGAAAGAGGAAGGCACCGTTTAGTATGGAGTTAAGGAAACGTGGAATCTGTGCACATAAGGCTTTCCGTAAGGTGAATTAAGACGTTTGTTGTATTCGCCAATTCATCTCAGACCGTGCGCATAGAAACAGTTAAATAAGAAGGAAGGATCTGAAACGAGATAAAAGTTGATGAAGAAAGTCAGAGGTGCTGGAAAACAGGACAGCCGTGAACCCAAAAGAAGATGGTCTTTCACAAAATAAAGAACATTTTATTTCAACAAAAAAGAAGGCCTACCAAACTCTCTGCTCAGAACCTCACATTTTTCCCCTGAGAGCGAGAAGTTCATGAAAAAAGACGAGTTGAAGAAAGTAGTAGGTGCTGAAAGACAGGACAGCAGTGGACCGAAACAGGGGGTCCTTACTATAACAAATACATTTTATATCAGCAAAAAGAAGGCCTACCTAACTCTCAGCTATGGCCCTCACATATTTTCCCCTGGGAGCGCTAATTTCCCATAGATACAATAGTTGTATCACCCTGGAGGGAACACGAATGAAAACTGAGTACATTTTTGAAACATTTTTCACATTTGTGGAAACCTGTGTCCTCATTTACTGCTACGGGTAATAGTATCAAAAACAACACAAAGCTATTTTGATGCCCTGTACATAGACCCATAGCGTTAAAAATCTGAACAAATTCAAAGTTTATTATTGCAGAATTAGGCAAAACTAAAATTGATCAGCACATGGAAATAAAAATTCATGCGTGAAATGAATTAATGGAATGAAAATTTGAACGAAAACATAAGTGCATAAACCGGCAAAATATTCGTATTTTTTTTATTATATCAATTAGTTCAAGACTTTCAAGCACCATAAAAAGCGACCTCAAGCGGGCTAAGAAAAAAAATATGAGAGCAAAGAAAACGGATCGTTTGGCATGAATTATAGAAGACAGGGAGTCAATGCACAAAATGTGCCTTCACGCAGGATGCCCCGTGTGTAGCAACAGTCAGTCAGGAAAAAGAGAAAGATATAAAAGCTATGAAACTGCAAAGAAAGCATGAAAGGGAAAGAAGCAAAGTATCAACGATAGAATTACTGAAGGCCTTTCTCTAGCTGAAGTAACCTAACAGTATCCTCTCTGAAGGCGTCAATCCCAATAGCAAAGGATAGACCAATCTAACTTACCTAAACCTATTCCCTGTCCTATGTCTCTTGAACGGCAGAGCGATTGCATCTAAACAATATTATCACCAATATGTCACCGAGCAAGATCTTCACTAAAACCGTACTTCAGTAGAGCATCAGAATTTACCATGTTAGGAAAAAACTCGAAGACATTGAGCTCAAAAACAATGAATGACAAATATACGTTGGGAAACGTAAATTTTTGTAATTGCAACGGTCTGACGTACGAATAACTTGAGATCAATTATCTCCACATTCTAAACAGAACAAATGAAAATGTACGGTCGGAAACGTCTATTTTTGTAATATCAACAGCTTAATGTATGAATAACTTCTTATTAATTATCTCCATGTTCAACAGAATTTATAAAGAATACGCGGTCGGAAACGTCTATTTCTGTAATATCAACAGCTTAACGTACGAATAACTTCCTGATTAATCATCTCCACTTTTTCCAAGACCGCCCGAACTCTATGTCACCCACGACTCTAGGACAGCTAAGAGAAAGAACTATAATGCGTATATGTAGACTATAAGGAAAAATATGTGAAATAAAGTAGAGAGTTATCGAAAAAGACTAGGAACGTTAAGCGACAAGAACAATACGAACTCCTTCCGACGAAGAATGTACAGAGTGGGGGGAGAATATGCTCGATATGACTAGTTAACGCACCGAACTATGTGCTGCCTCTTCATCTTTCTAATTCGTAACTGATATCATATAAAAACACAATAATATATTTTACTCATAGGCTCATTGGTTTCATATACAAGAGCTAACTCTACAAAGATTTAAAAAAGTACATTTTCAAATTTGAAGAAAGGCTTATTGTAAGCTTTCTTCCTAATACATAGAGAGTATACTATCCGTAACTCTTACCATCTTCCACTTAGTCTATATTGTCATGATCAGAGCATTACCTCAGTATTGGTCATCTCTAATATATTCTCACCAATTGACTGCATATTACATAATGTTTCTATTATCTCCTCATCGATGATGAACGTGAACAAAAACTGAGTACATTAGGTACGAAGAATTATTTTTCACCTCATCTTTACATTTTTTCCAACTTTTCTCTGCATTTTCTGTTATAGATAAAGATATCAAACAGCAACACAAAGTCATTTCGATGCACTGTACATCAAACCATAGGAGTTAAAAATCTTCAAAGGGGCCTATAGTACATTTGATGTAATCCATCATGTAGGAGTTGCTTGTCTTGGTAGGATAAAGTACAATCCATCAGGTAGGAATTACTCGTCTCATGAGGATAAAGTATAATCCACCATGTAGCAATTACTTGTCTCAGTAGGATAAAGTATAATCCATCATATAGGTATTACTTGTCTCAGTAGGGTAAAGTGTTTTTCACCAAACAGGAATTACACTTGTCTCAGTAGGATAAAGTGTAATTCATCGAACAGGAATCGTTCTCCTGATTAGGAGTCTGTTTAAGGTACAGACCACAGTGCCTTCTGTGCAGTAGACGTGTCTGAAAAGTAGAATTTTATCGCGATGTTCACGCAAAAAAAGTGCCTTTAATCCTACGCCGGTATTTCATATCGGAGTTTCATCATCCAACACAGTTAAAACAGCTTAATTCAATGGCATATCCACAGCACCTAACGCTCAACATAACTCGTCAAAATGCACACAAAGAACAGTGATATGGACCATGAATATAATGTATTTTTATTAAGCTAAGCTGTGTTATTTTTCCTACAAAACAGTGATAAAAAAATGAATTATTTTCAATAATCAAATATTGGATATTTTCTAAAATTTAGAGTAATAGTTTACTAACTTTAAACGAGGGTTGCCATATTAGCATTTGCAGCCGAAATTCTTATGATATTTTCTAAAATTGATTGGTTTATTTTGAAATGATATGACTAACTTCAATACTTTGACCAGTTAAAGTCCAATCTGAAACCCCTGAATCTCGTGAAAGGCTTTCTGAAATTGAAAAGTCAATTTTGATATAATATGGTTTTCAAACTTTGACTAGTAAAAGTTCAATCTGTAACCTATTAAAATTAAGGATTGAAAACCATTTTGAAAATCTAAAATACGGCAAGCTTGAATGAGCAGCAGGACCTTGCAGTAGTTTTGATCACAGATGACCGCTCGAGTGCGTCTCGTCATGAAATGGATAATTAAAATAAAAACAAGGACCCGCTGATCAGGTTTTGAAAATTAAGTGTGAGCTCCTGTTCTCTAGAGCATAATACTGGGCTCCGTGTACAGTATTTGAACTTGCTATCACAAGAATGAACTTTTCAGTGAGAAATTGTAAAAATACAATATCTTGAAGAGAATTTTTCTCGCGCAAGATCAGCTGCTACCGCATGAAGTGGTCTCAATAGAACCTCGTTCATCTTCTCACTCACGTTTTTTAGCTGAAACAAAACCTCAATAAGTTCAACTGTAGGAATAAGTTCCTGACTGTAATACTGCTGAAATATTAAGAAAACTTCTCATTCTCTGTACTCTGGAGGTTTGTATTTCTACGCAAATTTGCCCAGGTTGCGAGCGTTGTGATTATAATTGAACTTTCGTTTGTTGTTCCAAAAAGACAAAATCTCAGCAAAACTGTTGCAAAGCAATATTGTCAAGGAAATCTCATATTTGGTGCATATTATTTACAAAATAAACAAGTAGCCATACGACGTTATTTAGGTTGCAATGGATTAACTCTTGCAATGTTTGGTTAACAGGACCATTATCACTTCTCACTACTTAGTTCACGTCCGTGTTTGCTAACTAAACAGCATTACTGATAGCAGTAGACACCTGTAACTTTGATGTATGATGCTTCGGTGTGAAGTTTTAGCTTAGCTATTTAACCGAAAGTGGGCATCAGGTAACACCAAGCCTCTGTTGGTTAATGTATTTGGTGAGAGAACACGTCAGGAAACCAAACCTTCCAATGAGGTTGACATCGTTCACTTCTAGTAAAACTTCATGATTCCAGAATCGTTGTGGTTATTCGCTGTCTTAACTGGAGGCCGTTTCTGCTAATAATTGAAATGCACCTCACGAAAGTAGCTTGTGAACATTGAGTAGTTTCGGATAGTTTCAAACACTTATCGCGTTTCCACTAAAAGCGATTCACGTCTCATGGATGCGATGCAAGTCCAGAAGCGTTATTGCAGTTCGAGGCACACTTTTGAGAACACACGGTCCATGTACACTTGAGACGCTTCAAGAGATTTTAGAAACACACTTTAATGGTCATTCTTGACCCACGTATAGTGGACTTGAGACACTTTATAAGATTCGAGAAACACTCTAACGGTTGTTAACCACCTACGCATGACTTTAAACTGTTCAAAGGATTTTAGTAACAGGTTCTAATGGCCATTTATGACCCACGTATCCATGACCCACGACTTGAGACACTTCAAGGGATTTTATAAACACACTCTAATGGATGTTCAACACCCACGTATAGTGGACTTGAAACAGTTCAAAGGATTTTAGAAACACGCTCTAATGGTTGTTCAAGACCCACTTACAATTGGATCTCGAGTCACTCTTGGTTTGACCAAATGGCGTGCAGTCAGCGCTATATGATGGACTCTTTGTTGCGCTCGTTTTCGTCTTCGTTGCTTGACGCGACACTGGAAGTTCCGCAGAGCTGCATCTCTATCTCTTGCAGACGATTCTCCACCGCCCACTGCTGGTGGTTGAGCTTGAGTGACATTGACGCGTTCTCGGTCTCGAGACCCACAAGCCGCTCTCGAAGTCTGCGAATCTCTTCAAGTAGAAGGTCTTGTGTGGAGCATTCTCTGGGTAGGGCGCCTGCGCTGTGAGATCCTTGTAACAACGCACCTGCAACACACAAAATATTGTAAATGAACCGCATTTTATGGTTCGCTTGCTATTGGATAATAAATTAAGACAGTATTACCTTCATTGACAGGCCACCAATGAAAGCTCGTTCAACTTTTAGATACCAAGACCGTCACTTTTGTTTGGCCTCAACATTGAGAAAGAGAAAACTAAGCGCGTCTGTTCACAAAACTGAAACTATGTCAGCTTGTATAAATAATAATAGTGATGATTTTGCATCGGTTATCGAAGAAAAGTTGAAAAATCATTTCCTGACTAACGCTGCTGAACAAACGCTATCTGAATGAACAAGTAGAATCAAACACCCCCGACGTGATGTTCATAAACATTCCAAGCTTCCTGTTGAACACAAAAATTTCCAAAATAGCTCGCTCATGCTCTCACCTTCATTGAGGACAGCAAGTCTCACTGCTTCCAGTAATCGTAAACGTGAGATCACGGAAAATCGTTTAACGGAAAATTGTAATTTACGTAATGAAGAACATCCAGCAACTAAATAAACAACTTCTCTAAATAAGAACCAAATGTGACGTAATGAACATCCTGTAGTCAAAAGTAGGCGTGGTGCAAGGTGATAGACCCCTAGTAACCAAATGTCATGGACACCTAGTCACCAAACAAACAACTTTACTAACTAGGCGCCAGAAGCAACGTAATGGACTTCCTGCAGTCAAAAATAGGCGCTGTGCTAGATGATGAACACCTGGTAACTAAATATGATAGACATCTAGTAACCAAATGTAATGGACATCTAGTAACCAAATGTAACGAACATCTAGTAACCAAATGTAACGAACATGTAGTAATCAAATGTAGTGGACATCTAGTAACCAAATGTAATGGACATCTAGTAACCAAACGTAATGAAGACCTAGTAACCAATGTAATGAAGACCTAGTAACCAAATGTAACGGACACCCAGCAACCAAAGGAGCAGCGTCACTCACTAGGCGCCAAAAGCGACGTAATGGATATCCTGTGGTCACAAGTAGGCGGCGTGGTACAAGGCATCTCCAAGGAGACGTTGCCCAGCTGGGGCTGCGGGACGGGTAAGGTGTACGCGACGTGCGCCGTCGCGTAGTTCGGAGACGTCAGGGGCGACATGACGTTGCTGGGCGACGTGATGGTAGATCTCTTGTCCCCGCTGTCGTACGACGTCACGCTCGCCGTCGTGCCTGGGGATTCAGTGAGCGTCATTATAGTATTGCAGCTAGTCCAACACTCCGTTTCGACAACTGACATGGGTATTACGATACCCGTGTGTGAATTTCAACTAAGGATCTTAATGTTGAGATATTTTGAAAAACAGTGTAATACATTTCTTGTGTAAGCCTTATTTGAAATGAGCTGTTTTATTTTCTTTTTGTGTCAGTTTTCGTTTATGTAGGTGGCTAAAAAAACGTAATTGGGGAGAGGAGGTAAGCAAAATTCGTTTTCATATCGAGGACAAAATATTTCACTCGGATGTTACAACTGCGTTGTAACTACATAGTTTAGCGTATTGGGTCTTTGCTGAGACTGCTAAAAGTAAGCCTGATCAGTTTGTAAAAGATTTTGTTTCTTACGTTGAATTATTTTTGAAATGGTCCCTTAATAATTATGCAGCAACAAGCACAAAACTAATTACTAATTTACGATTAATTTTTTGCTCAGGCTGCTCAAAATGAGCCCAACTGTTGTGTTAACATCTTCATTTTGTTATGCAGCCTCCTTTTTACAAATTATCTTCTAAATGGAATCAAGAGAAGATTAAATTTTATAGGAAATATTCAATTAGATGAGTGCCTTCATGAAATACTATTATTCGTTAGCCCAGTACAACGAATTTTAGGAAACAGAATCTCAACAATAGGAATTTGATTTCTAATTATTCGCTGCGGCAAAGCAAAGTTTTAATTAAATTATAAGTTACTTTTAATCTTATTTTAAAAAAGTTCCCCAAAGAGAAAAGAAGAAGGACCTATTTAGAATAGAATGAAGCAAACAGGGCACATACGCATAAGGTGCGACCCATGGTGCCCTGCGCACATAAACAGCAAAATTTCGAGAAATTTATGGAAAAAGATGAAGGTTCTCGAAGGAAGACATTTTGACTATTCACTGCCTGCAACATCTCAGTCTGTTGACTACTAATTTTTTAAAATTCTTTGGGTTACTTCATCTTTTATCCAAGAACAATCCATGCCGGGGCTACTTTTTACTATGTAGTTTGTAAATGAAATACTCGTAAAAAACAAACAAATCTTATTTCAAGCATGTCAGTATCTATTTTTTAATTTTGTGTTTCTTCACATTTCAGAAGTTCGTTCATCTGTGTCACAAAGCATCGTTTTAGAACACATCAACACATTGGAAATTCAAGGTAGTAAAATTTAGCCATAAGTCATTCAATAGAGACCATAACAATTCAGAAACACTTTTTGCATCACTTTTCGTGTTTCAATGATATTCCCGCTTGGGAAAAGGGAAGAACTAAACTTAAATTCTTTACTCGACCTGAATGTCGGGAATGGGGATCGGAGCGAGCAGGGGTAAACCGTCATGCGTTCTTGTGTTAGCTGTGAAGCATTTGAAAAATCAATGCATCAGATGATTTGTAACAAACTTCATTTGGAAATAACATTTTATAAGCCTTTCGTTTAGGAATAGAGTTAACCATTTTTACGTAATATTTTGTGATAAATAGTTACATACTCCATTGCCATTTTACAACTATTCTATTCCAGATATCAAAAATAATTTTTCTTTACATTTTGAGAACAATGAACCGAAGGTTTCAATTCATGCATCTCGCCTTCACTTGTCCTGAATTCTGCTGAATAAACGAATTCTTTGTAAGGGCTATTTCTTTTATCTGAACATTCTCCGCGCAAGTGAAGAATTTCTGTAAGAGCTATTATTTTTTTGACATGAAAAAGAATAATTATAAATATTCAATATTTATCATCTAAAGAGATCCCTTGAATGATAATTTACGCATCATAAAACTGAAAGAATGGTCTCAGTCTTCAAGAACGGTTATTTATCACACTCTCTATGAAAAATTCATTTCACCAAAATCACCACTTTGGTTTCGAATTTCAACTCAACAAAATCAATAGACCATTTTTCAAATTTCAATTTAGCAAAATCACTATTTCGATTTGAAATTTCAATTTAGCAAAATCACTATTTCGATTTGAAACTTTTCAGAGGCTCTCGAGTTGCCACCTTTCGAGTCAGTCATCGAATAATAAGCGATAAAACACCATGCGTCGCATTGAGTCAGTCACATGAGCAGTACGCAACCTATTTTATGAAAATATACGATAAAAAAATACAAAGCTATAATTCGTAATTTGTAAATCTCTTTAAATAAATTTAATTTTTATCGTAAATTTACTGCAATACCACAATGAACATGATTAATTTGAAAGAAGATCAACTTCAACCTTACAAATCATAATTTTTTGGGTTCTGTCATTATCCTAAATTAATTTAACACTTATCGTTAATTTAGTACATTACTACAATGAACGGAATGTATTTAAAAGAAGTTCAAGCCAAACTCTTCTGGATCAATCATCTGGAGGCACCTGTTATCGTGAAGAGCTTAACTCTTTTGTTCAACGACAATATGAAAATTCAATAAATTCTTAAATAATGGTGATGATGTAGTCTTTAATCGTTGGGAATAATTACTAAAAAATGTTTATTAAATTCAAATTACTAAATATATTTCCATCAATTGCTGATTTAGTGTGTAATCACTGTAATTAGACAGAAATTAGGATGTTGATAGTTAGTTTAAGATGCTCTTCATCTTTTTATCAGTTGAAGGGGAGTTTTAGCAGAAAAAAATAAGTTTGAACGCAACCGACAATTTTCATAAATTTTACTGTAATTACACTTGACAAACACTAGAGAGCAAGTTGCACATCACAAAAGAAAATACTTATACAGTACAACAATTCGTTTCTATTTCAAAAACACAGACTACTTAACTCTTAAATTCACGAAAACTAAGAAAAATTCTACCCAAACTTTCATAGGAAGCAAACACACTCATGCTGAAAAGAGGCACCCTGCGTAGGGTAAATATTATTTTTTCTACCACAAGAAAAATAACTCGCAATTCCATTCTTGTTTGTATTTATGTTTTGCTGCAGCGATGAGGAATAATAAGTTTCTCCCCGGCCGAGATTTGAAGAAGAAGAAGAACTAATTTTTAAGACCCAGTGATTATTATTATTGTTATTATTATTATATAAGAAAGTTTTAGCCTCCCTTAACCACGACAAAGATGTTCCAAGAGAGGAAAGAGGAAGGCACCATTTAGTATGGAGTTGAGGGAACGTGGAATCTATGCACAAGGTGCACAGAAACAGTAAACTAGGAAAGAAGTTCATGAAACAAGAAAAAAGTTGAAGAAGAAAGTAGTAGGTGCTGAAAAACAGGACAGCAGTGAACCGAAAAAAGATGGTCCGTAACAAAACAAAAACCTATTTTATTACAACAAAAAGGAAGCCTGCCTAACCTTTAGCTCGGGCCCACACATGGTTCCCCTGGGAGCGCTAATTCCCATAGATACAATAGTTGTATCCCCCTGAGGGGAGACCCAGTGATAAATAACGTGTAAAAGTGGATGAAAACACACGGTTCAAGCGACAATTCATCCAAAACTACTTTATATATTTGACACCCGTCAGTACTCATACTAAATTGGACATTCAAGTCGTTCTACTTGCATGCAATGATATAATACATGATCTCGTGTAAGTGTACTCCCACCAGTCACTGGGAGTTGTGCGTTCGAAAAATGATTGAGCACATCATGCAACAAAGAAATCAGCTGAAAAACAGAAGATTTCCTGAAGTAAACAAAAACTTGTTTAGAACAACCATTTATTAACTAAATAGATTTAAGGAGAACCAAGCAAGTTAGAAAGTACTATTCCAAAATCGGGTTCGGAACACGTGTTTGGATTTTGCTTCTTGCGATTGTACTACATGCTGTTTCAGTTGTGCGTTTTTTAATTACGTAAAAGAACTTTGAAAACAAATACCGAGAAAACCATGCCATTAGACAGTCGACGATGAAAGTTATCGATGATTAAAACAGTCAAAAAGAAAGATGTAACACAACAAGAATCAATATTTTTGATTATGGTTAATAACCTAACTATAATTCCCGTTTGGCGATATTTTGTAAATTAATATGAAATTTCCAGATTTAAAGTGCGAATTTATTGGAGTTCAGTCAACTCTGTCCCCACCTTGAAACATAGGAAGCTTGGATTGTCGTTTATTATTTCCTAGCTGCAGTATTTCACATTACATGCTTCCGCATTTGAAACAGTTAAACCAAAAATGGTTTCACACATCTATGCTCATTTTACTCGCACTATAAGAATGGCAGTTATGCAATGCTGAACGACCTCAACACATTGCAGCTCGTACCCTTCTAGAATGAAACTGATCTTTGTAAAATATTTATCAAGCTGTCGAGTACGATGCGTTATTTCTGTTGAGAAAAAATTATTGATGTGAGAAAATTTTTGGCTTCGAAATTATCTGAAAATTTTGACTGAGGAGCAAAATTACGCTAAAGGTATCCATTGAAAAACCACTGCAATTATTTTAGGAATTTTAGGAAGCTCTTCGTTGGAGCGTGACGTACGTAGACAAATTGCGACAGGTTTGATAAAATTCAAGAGCGAGAAAGAAGACGGATTTCTGGCCGAGTGTTGAACCTTTGAAAATCGTCGATAATCGAATACACCTACAACGATGAGCACATTGGAAACTTCGTAAGTGACTCGTAAAAGTTACGGCAGTTTTCATCAGCATTTATAGCTCTTTCACACACTCTTGGCGAATGTTTGCAGCTCTAGTTCCTCAAGGGGGAAATCATCGGGCCGCTTTTAACGCCCTCAACTTGCAAATAACAAAACTTCGACGCAACGCCGTTGCGTTAGTGAGACTGAAATTGCAACCTGATTTTGAAAACTTTGAATAGCAAAAGTAGCTGTTAATGGAGTAATAGAAAAATACCCGTATGTTTAGAAAATGTGGTGGCTTGGTTAAACTGAAATCAAATAACGTAAATTTAAAGCTAGAACACCTCGTCAGTTATGGTGCTGCCTCTAAGAATTGAACAAAAAATTGCCCCCCCCCGCAAAACGTGTTTGAGCAACGACACATAAAGTAGCTCAACTTGAACTCGAACGACTAAACGTCGACAGACAAATACATACGAAATTCAAATGCGAAAACCTACTACTTGCCGAAAGTGACTTAAAATATGACACGTGCGCACTGTCGCAGTGAGTGACTAGCTAATCAATCAACCAATTAGTTAATTAATCATCCTAGGAAGTGGCAGCTAGGAGTGATTCAAACTCGGAAGTTATGAAATGGCAAGGCAAATTACCTCCAGGCGCAGACTTGTCCAGGCGTACCATCACTGACGACACCGCAGGTAGGAACAAAAAGGTGATCACATCGCAAGTTTGGGACCTGACCCTAGATAAGTGCTTATACTCGTATGAAACAGGGCTGTGGCATGAACTCGGAGTCTAGGTATTGCTAATAACAATTTGAAGTGGCGTTCGATTGATGACAATACGCACAACTCAAAAAGCGCTACAAATTTTGAAATTTTGAGAATTTTGTACGGCCATCTCACAGCGCCTTATTGATAGGCGCTGCTGTGTTTCGTAAACGCAATTAAGTTAAGACGAAAGTTTATAGTTTTTGATGCTCTAACCGATAAACAACTTACCCTTATTATAGTGCAATAACACAGCAAAAATACCATGAGCGTGAAGAAAAAAGTTCAGGAGCAATACAAACTGTTGCGAATGATTGTTTCAAGCTGAATGATTCACAAATATTTCTTGAGTTTTTTGTTATCTAAGTTAACGCAGAGTAAGTGCAAATTTTTTCAGGTCAGACTTAGATGATCAGGGAATAAAGTACAAGGGCAATGAAACATAATTTCGGATCATGAAAAGCAACACTGAAATGAGAAACAGCAGCAAAAGATGTTAATTACCAATCGACGTACCGTTCTAAAAAACCCTTAACCATAAGGAGTATCATCCCTAAGCGTAGTAATGAATTTCGGTTATCAAAAAAAATAGAAATAAATTCGAAAAATACTCAAGTACACACCCAGGTCTTGAGCAACACCCTGAAGTGAACAACAACAAGAACAATACACCAACCACACACATGACAACGTCACACGTTACCTGATCTCGCGGAGGAAGGTGGTGGATGTGACGTCGGGTGGTGATGGTGGTAATGGTGGTGCATGGTGATGGTATTCTTCTCGTCGTCGGTGGAGTGTGACTGGCGAGAGGAGGTGTCACTGAGGGCAGACTCGAGGGTGTGGCGCTCTGAGTCCAGCGTTTGATGGGACCGCGACCCTTCGGCTTCTCGGCGGGTGCTGCAACACGGACATTTATTAGCGGTACGTCAGTGCTTTTGGATTTCCAAAGAAGTTGTTGTCGCATGCTTGAATGCATCTCGTTTTAAGTAGATTAAACATTATCCTCAATGCTCGAGATGTATGCATTACTCTCATATTTACATGCATCTCGTTTCAAATAAATTAGACTAGGCGAATAAATGCATCTCGTTTCAAGTAGATCATGTTAGGTGAATAGATGCATCTCGCTAGAATGAATCTTGTTCCGTGTAGATTTGATTAGGTGAATAAAATTAAGGTTACATACTAGAACGCACCACGTTTCCAGTAGTTTAGATTAGATTAGACGAGTAGAAATTGAGGTCACGCGCTAGAATGCATCTCGGTACAAGTAGATTAGATTAGATGAATAGATATTGTCACATACTAGAATGCATCTCGTTTCAAGTGAATTAGGTGAATAGAAATTGATGTCGCACACTAGAATGCATACCGTTTCAAGTAGATTAGGTTAGGCGAATAGAATCAATGCATCTTGTTTCGAGTAGATTAGATTAAGTGAATAAAATTCGAGTTGGCGCTACTAGAATGCTAGTATTTACTAAAACGAGTTAATTAGATTAGGTGAATATAAATTGAGGTCGTCACTCGATAGAATGCATCTCGTTTCAATTGGGTAAGTTTACGTGATTTAGATTAAGGCTCCTAACCACAACAAAGATATTCCAAAGGAAGAAAGGGAGATGGTGCCATTTAGAATGGAGTAAAGGGAACGCGGAATCTATGAACAAAATGTGTTACTGCACAGGATCCCATGTGCATAGAAATAGTAAGTTGCGAAAGAAGTTTGTGAGGCAAAATAAAAGTTAGGTAGGAAAACCAAAGGCGTTGGAAAAATGGGGAGCACCGAACCAAAAACAAGGTGGTCTGTAATAAAGCAAAGTTCTTTTCTATTTTAACATATGGAAGGCTTACCTAAATTCCCACTCGGAACCTCGCATTTTCCCTGGAAGCGCTTATTAACATAGATACAACAGTCGTATACCGCTGAGAGAAATCGTTTCAATTAATACGATAAAAATCCGCATTTGTTTGCCAAGCGTCTGAAAAAATCGAAAAACTATGATTAGTTAAAAGTGTACTTGAGAAAATTTAAGAACTGAAATACTTCACCCAGTTCAGCATACGAGTATAATTTCAAGAGCTTATATCAAATACATTTTTGACTTTTGGTGATGGAGCTTACGATCTTTCGCAGCAGGATAGTCTAAAGAATAATCGTGTGTTAACAAACATTGTACTAACATAAAATTAATCCATCGACAAATTTTTTCCTGAATTATTAAATTAGATTTGTTTGGAAATGTAACGTTGTTACACTAACAAAATGCATTACATGAGCGCAGTCTATGACTAAGATTAACTCGTTGATAATTCCCGAAAATATTTTCTCATTAACTCGTTTTGGCTTGATGTTTCCTTTCCACCAAAGTTATTTCGTCGAGCTAATTCGTACTTTTACAGCTGCTTCCTAGATTGCACAATAATTTCTTTATGATTCCTAAGCTCTACAAGTTTGTTTTTGAGGGTTCTTGTATGTGCATAGAAGTCACGTGCAGCACTTCTGTTTTTGTTGTGCCTCGTTTAACTCTTACAGTACTCACTCTTAACTCGGATATCGAATTTCTTGATAATACTCCTTTGAGGACAACGTTCGAAAAAGAACTTTTTCTAGAAAATTTAATGTAGACTAAGTATATTTTAGAAGGCAAAAATTTGCGTAGGGTTAAATAGCGTAATCATAAAGTTAAATAGCGTAATCATAAAGTTAAATAGCGTAATCATAAAGTTAAATAGCGGAATCATAAAGTTAAATAGCGTAATCATAAAGTTAAATAGCGTAATCATAAAGTTAAATAGCGTAATCATAAAGTTAAATAGCGTGATCAGAAAGGTGAATAGCATAATCATAAAGGTAAATACCTTTCCTTAATCTCATCCCATCTACTGTTTAATCCATTCTAAAGTTTTTTAACCTATTGACATGGGATCACTGCAGTCTGTCTGTTAGCTGCGGGATTAGCATATTTTTCTTGGAACATTAATTGGAGTTCTTTCAATAAAACTGATCCAATCTAATCGTCTGTTTAAGAACTCCATATGTCTCCAAATAAACTCGGATTTCTATTACGCTGGGCAATACGGATTACTTATAATGTAGCTTATGATAATGTAGCTAAAACTTATAACGCTACTAATACCTAAAAACGAATGAAACCAGTTTTGCTAATATCAGACTTACGAGACCCTCAAAATCTGTTCGCCGTGCCCTGCCAGAAAATACTGTGGGTACGTCGAATCTCGTGAGCAAAAATGAAAAGGTACTCGAAAATCAGCAATGAATTAAGCAGCTGAACAGTTCCAGAATGATATTTTGATTTCAGACCCTGCCATTCAGTTACGTAATACTCAGAACTTTTTTTAACATACACTGAGCAGAAAATGGATTGCATATTTCGAAGATTTCAAAATTCTGAAGTCAATTAAGAGTAAAATAAAACATTGTCGGTTTTCATCTTACTCGGTTGCTGTGCTCAGGTGAGAATACACAAGCTATAATACCGGGAAAAAGTCAGCGAGCATGACCCTACCTAATTGCCAGCAAGTGCTCCATTTACTGTAAGAAGAGTCCTCGTGTTTCATCGTCTCTCAGACACACATGTAAATATAATAACGGGCATTTGATGACAATTATAAAGTACCTGATGGTGGGACTGAGGGCAGGACTGTACTGAGGGGACTTGCGAAAGTCCTGAGCCGGAGATCGTTGGGACAATCGCGGTAGAGGGGGAAGCGGAGGGGGCAGAATCATTTCTTCAAGCGCCACTTTCCCGGACGACTCCACCAGTCCGGGGGTGGAAGCTGATCTGCCGACGGCGGCTGAAAGAAGGGTGGAAGGAGGGGCTGGCGTGAGAGTAGAGTCGTGTGTTGAGGGCATTTTCGTGCTAAGATTTGCGTGCTGCACAGGCACGGCTGAGAGTTGGACAGGGTGCAATAGAGCGGCCTGGGGCGAGAGCAAAGCGTAAGGAGAAGCAGAGCAAGGTGGTGCTGCTAGGTCTTGAACGAGGTAAGCCGCCGGGGCACCGGAAGGTGAGGGGTGCTGTACGTACACTTTGGTCATCGGGAGCGAGTCTCGGGGTTGAAAGAAAGCGTAGGGTGGCGGCGACGAAAATATTTGTGTAAAAGCAGGCGGTTCACGAGGTGAGGCGCAGGAGCGGGGACAGTGAGACTTCCTCCTGGTGGAACGGTGAGCTGAGGGAGCAGGTGGAGGAGATTGTGCAGGGGAGGGTGGAGATATTTTGGGTCGATGTAACACGATGCTAGAGGAAGGGTTCGTGGATTGAGAAACGAGCGTGTTCAGGGGGGATGGAGATGGGTTGTTCGAAGGTGTGGGATGTTCGTGTTGGGTGTTCCGGTGGGTACGTGTAAGATCTAGCGGGGAAAAGAACAGGGAATACATCAAACAACGAAAAAAAAACATCCATTAGCTGAAATAATGTTAACTTATAGAGGGCTAGCAATGGTACAAGAGCACATATAGAAGCCAACGCTAAAGAAATATCGTATAAATCAGTACTGAAAATGCATTATATTAATTTTACTCAAGGTATCAATTTAAAATAACATAGGTGAATTGATAGGGTAAATATTGAAATACTGGAGCTACAACATCAATTGAACAACTAAAGCGATGAAAATTATGGGATAGGCTGTACACGGTCATAATAGCAAAATTTTCAGCATCTCTAAGTAACGATATGGCAAAGGGAAATAATCTAACAGCGATCATTAAAACTCTCTTTCACGCATTTCTGTTTAAACTTCAGCCCTTTAATTTAAGGTATCAACATAAAAAATAAAAGAGGAGGAGAATCATTACAGTAATTGAAATTTGATTTTTAAGATATCACTTTCCTTGTGTTTGATGTTCACCAATGTCAAAAGGTGCAAAATTTTGAAGCGTCAGTTTTTTCCTCAGATGACGTTTCATTTTGGTAATAGGTAGCGGCAGCGCAGTCCTAAGCCTCTACATTGCAATTTAACATGACGTGAAATATGTAACCGATTAAAAAATCAGCTCATATGACGAGGAAAAACAAAACTAGCAAATTGAAATTTGATAAGATTTCAATAATTCGTTTGTCGTACGCAGAACTGTAATGATGAAAAAAACAAGTAAAAAGGAAAAAAGCATACCGAGTTACGCTAACATATTAGGTACCTCCTACATTTCAATTCATTTATCTGTGTTATATGTATATCATGCAGTTCGGTTTTAGGCGCCTAGTTTATTAAACAATAAATTTTTTCAACATTGTTTCAAAATGACAAAGGGCTGGCTAGTCTTTCAAGAACCGTATCCTAACAAGATCCAAGAGTGTAGACCAGACAAAAATTTTACTCTTCGAAAAATGACTGAAATTCAAGCTTCTCTACTGACCTCTTTCGGCTCTCAATACGCAATAGGGCATGCATAATGACATATGTGAACATTAGTACTCATAAATGTTGTAAGACTGTTATAAGCCAGCAGTCGGTGTATACAGTGCTTTTTTCTTCAAAATATGCAAATGAAGTCCATTATTACATTTGATACTCATTTGAATGCTTAAAATTTGTATACCTGAATTCAATATTTTTATTTCATTTAACTTATAGATTATTATTATTATTATTATATAAGAAAGTTTTAGCCTCCCATAACCACGACAAAGATGTTCCAAGAGAGGAAAGAGGAAGGCACCATTTAGTATGGAGTTGAGGGAACGCAGAATCTATGCACAAGGTGCGCAGAAACAGTAAGCTAGGAAAGAAGTTCATGAAACAAGAAAAAAGTTGAAGAAGAGAGTAGTAGGTGCTGAAAAACAGGACAGCAGTGAACCGAAAAAAAATATAGTCCGTAACAAAACAAAAACCTATTTTCTTACAACAAAAAGGAAGCCTACCTAACCTTTAGCTCGGGCCCTCACATGGTTCTTTAACTTATCGATCTAAATTTTCCATTGAAGGAGACCAACAACAAAACAAAATGACGAGTTCACGGCGGTCAAAGTACATTTGTTGGAGATATTGAGTTATTACTCTGTCCGTAGAGATCGAGTAAAAAAGTTGATAAGCTAAAAAAAGAAGCTTCACGTAATTTCAGGGCAGTGTGATAAAATGCGACAGCATGATAGCCATAGATTCCTTCGAAAGCATTGAAGTCATTCGTGATTTACTTTTATGCAATTCATGGACTATTATCTTCATTGACCTGCAGTTAGGCCTAGAGTTTTTCAAAAGAAAACGTAAATTTAGATTTCGGCGAGGAACAATTACTTCCAAGTAATTTCCCAAACGTAAATTCAATTATAACTTAACAGGAGCCAGTTCAGAAACTCTACGGCTATTTGGCAGGTTGTTGAGCAGCTCGGAACTGTAATTTGGTAATTTTGATTCAGAGTCTAAAAATTA
Source organism: Morinoia aosen (assembly GCA_030386875.1). Classification (NCBI taxonomy): domain Eukaryota; kingdom Metazoa; phylum Arthropoda; class Malacostraca; order Amphipoda; family Talitridae; genus Morinoia; species Morinoia aosen. The sequence continues at coordinate 65,070,512 of CM059570.1, read as the reverse complement.
TGCGAGTTTTAACGAGTTTTGGGCGTAGAGATGAGCCTTCATGGTAGACGAGAGCAACTTTGTACTGAAGAACGAGGATTTGCATTAATTTGTTCTAGTTACTAATACGTTTCACAGATTAAAATTTTAGGGCGTAATGGTGCAATGTCTACCCAGACCTTCAGAAAATTTCATGTAGAGGATATGCTTTCTTTGCTAGTAGAACAAAACTCGGTCGACTCGTTTTTTGTCGAATATAAAAGAATTAGTATTCCTTCCGCAGCAACGTTTAAATTACCAGAAAAATTCAATGCATCAATATGCTTTCTCTGGCAATGTAGCAAAATAATGACTTGTTTTCATCTAATACAAGAAGCACAAAAAAAACGCAAGGATTTCAAACAAGTATAATTGGCTTACATAATTATACTAGTTATAACAATCACATGTATAATTACACAAGTGTTAATTACTATATAAATATATTAGTTATAATTATAACTTGTACAATTGGCCACAACTCCCACCACTGATACTACGCAAACCAAAGCCATGCGTTTTTTGCGTCGCCCTATTTTATTATTTTTTCTCTCAGCAACGTTAATTTCGAAAGTTCCAGTTTTAAAAAGAGAAGTGCAAACTGGTTTCCGAGGATGCCGTCCACTTTTGCGCTACCATATGAAATTATTTTTTACAAGAGCAACGTTTACTTTCGATCGAAAGTTCCAGTTATCAAAAGAGAAGTGCACGCTAGTGTCTGAAAATGCCGTCCACTTTTGCGCTACCCTATGTTATTATTTTTTCCGAGAGCGACGTTTACTTCGGAAAGTGCAATCTACGAAAGGAGAAGTGTAAACTAGTTTCCGTCCATTTCTGAGAGTGGCAACTGCTGCTGGCGCCGCTTTTTGCCTTCATTAGGGCAGTCTCCGCGTCCGTTCAGGTGACACTCAAAGTTACCTCCCGTCCAAATTTTAGTAATTACGCTGAACAAGAAAAGAGCACTAGAGACTTTGGGAAAATTTTTCAGGAACAGAGCTTAAGGAGAAGTAAGCTTCTCGGTAAAATAAAAACATATTATATACGATACTATGTATTCCGGACTAGAGCTTAAGCAAAAGTAATGTTCTCGGTAGAACACGAGCATAGAACACGAGCATACATTATGTATTATATAAGATAATATGGTTTTTCCGCTAAGTTTCGGACTCCTTTTTATTTAGAGAACGTCACTATCGTTGATGTGGTGAAATTTTTGCACTTGGAAAAGTTAACATTATTGTTGGATTTAGTGATCAGTGAGAGTAAAAATGATTATTCTTCTCATCACAAACACATTTCTTCCATGAATATAAAAGCAGAAAAGTAGATATATATAGATATATACAGATAAGCTAAGCTGTTTTTGGATCACGTCAAATCGGTCGTTAAGGAGTAATAAAAACGAAAATAGGGCATAAAAAGAAAATGGAAACGACAAAGTACATATGAAGTTTGAAAAAGTATGATTGAAACAAAACGGGAAGGAAAAAGGTATGAATAGAATGAAGATAAGTGAAAGAAAAAGCTGGAAAAAGAAAATGAAAACAAAACAAAATATGGTACAATGATATAATTTACGAGCTGAAATGAAACCACGCGTGAATGAAGCAAACTATAATGCAAATGTGAAGTTGCGAAAAAAGCTGGGAAGTAAGTGTATCAATGTTATTAATATATTAATATTAACAATATTAATATTATTATTAATTATTAGTAATATTAACATTCGCTGGTAAGCTTTTAATAGGCGAATAAATTAATGAAATGAACTGACGGTGCAGGAGAGCCTAAATGATGTAAGCCGATGCTAATAAAATGGGTGAATGAAATAAGCCGATGCCAAAAGAAAGCATCAACGACGTACGCAGATTCCAAATGTGTTATTATTATTATTATTATTATATAGGGCGTTTCACCACCGAAGACGCTACGAAGACGTTTTATCGGTGACATTCCAAATGTGTATAATTCCGTAAGCCAAGGCCAATAAAGAGCATCAGTTCTGTAAGCCTATACCAAACAGAACATTTAGGAAATAAATTGATATAGAATAAATTTCAGGATCATATAAACTGCAATCATATGGAACATGAATGCAGCAAGACGATACCAAAGAAATAAATGTACGAACGAAGTAAGTCGACGCAAAAGAAATAAATGCAGTAAATTAACACCAAAGGAGTGCGTGAACGGATGCGAGTAAATCAAAGAACACGCGCAACAAACCAAAATGAAGCAAAAATAAAGACTAAAAGGCGCGAAAATGAAGACCAAAAAGCACATAAATGAAGACCATAAGGCGCAAAAATGAAGACCAAAAGGCGCGAAAATGAAGACCAAAAGGCGCGAAAATGAAGACCAAAAGAAGCGAAAATGAAGACCAAAAGGAGCGAAAATGAAGACCAAAAGGCGCGAAAATGAAGACCAAAAGGCGTGAAAATGAAGACCAAAAGGCGCGAAAATGAAGACCAAAAGGAGCGAAAATGAAGACCAAAAGGAGCGAAAATGAAGACCAAAAGGCGCAAAAATGAAGACCAAAAGGCGCGAAAATAAAGACCAAAAGAAGCGAAAATGAAGACCAAAAGAAGCGAAAATGAAGACCAAAAGGCGCGAAAATGAAGACCAAAAGAAGCGAAAATGATGACCAAAAGGCGCGAAAATGAAGATCAAAAGGCGCGAAAATGAAGACCAAAAGGCGCGAAAATGAAGACCAAAAGGCGCGAAAATGAAGACCAAAAGGCGCGAAAATGAAGACCAAAAGGCGCGAAATTGAAGACCAAAGGGCGCGAAAATGAAGACCAAAAGGAGCGAAAATAAAGACCAAAAGGCGCGAAAATGAAGACCAAAAGGCGTGAAAATGAAGACCAAAAGGAGCGAAAATAAAGACCAAAAGGCGCGAAAATGAAGACCAAAAGGCGCGAAAATGAAGACCAAAAGGCGCGAAAATGAAGACCAAAGGGCGCGAAAATGAAGACCAAAAGGAGTGAAAATAAAGACCAAAAGGCGCGAAAATGAAGACCAAAAGGCGTGAAAATGAAGACCAAAAGGCGCGAAAATGAAGACCAAAAGGCGCGAAAATGAAGACCAAAAGGCGCGAAAATGAAGACCAAAAGGAGCGAAAATGAAGACCAAAAGAAGCGAAAATGAAGACCAAATGAAGCGAAAATGAAGACCAAAAGGCGCGAAAATAAAGACCAAAAGGCGCGAAAATGAAGACCAAAAGGAGCGAAAATGAAGACCAAAAGGCGCGAAAATGAAGACCAAAAGGCGCGAAAATGAAGACCAAAAGGCGCGAAAATGAAGACCAAAAGGCGCGGAAATGAAGACCAAAAGAAGCGAAAATAAGGAACGCTATTATGAAGCGACTGAATTCGCCAGAGGGTGAGATGAAATTATGTTACTCTGACCCTCCGTAACACTTTGACCGCGACGTGCGCCACCGGTGGCCACGGAGAGGATTTTCATAATGCTGCTAACCGATCCGAAGTCACAAACTCAATTTTCGTAAATATTTAATCAAAGCTAAATGAAGGCATGATCCAGTCAATGATTGTTATTTCCAAAATTGCTTATTTCAATTAATTTTAAATTCGAGTTGAGCATTGAAGTTCAGATTTACCGCGTGCGGTCAAAATGTTCAACACAGCAAAGGGGCTCCCAAAAGAATAGGGAGGAAGCACCGCACTATTAAGGACGAGGTTAAGGGAACAGGGAATCAATATACAAGATGTGTTCCCTCATACAATACTCTTCTCAAAGATATGGTAAGTCAGGGAGGAAGAGGAAAAAACACAAAAGCCATTGTTAAGAAAGCACCGAAATTGGAAAAAAACTAAGTGGGCACTAAAGATAGAAGTAGACGTCTATCTTTAGCTAAGGTAACCTAACAGTAGCTCCTCTAGCGGGGCAAGTCTCCGTAGATAATCTTAAGTAACTTCTTTTCCAACTTCTCAAATCTGCGAAATATTTCAAGTTCTTCACTTGTTGCAATAAAAAGAAAATCACTCAACATTTTTTTTACTGCACCAATGTCAAGTAACCTAAACCTATTGCCTATCCTATAGCTCCTGAGGAGACAGATAGCAAAAACCTGAAGGTATCGGTATCTGCGCTTCTAGTGCGAATACTTCAATTATAGTTCACGAAATAGCTGTTGGGTTGAAAAAAGTCTTCCAACCGACTGAAAAGAAACCGGGAAAAACGAATATGACTCTGATCTAAAGGGCATTGAAAACTGCTAAGGGAACTTATTTCCAATTTATCTTGTGACGCGTAAATGACTTTATCGAGAACCGCTGTATTTGGTGAAGACATTTTTGCGATAACGCTCCAGAAACATCAAAGTTACGCTAGAGAATATTCCATTAAATTTTACCAAGGAAATTCCACACATTGCAAGCAACTGGTCACGAAAATAAGCAATCTCCTTAGATCCCGACGACGTCGATTGAAACGACGTTCAATAGAGGGGTAAATAAATAATCAAGATCGGAAAATAACTTCACGGGTCTGAAGAGACCTGAAGCTGAATGCCTCTCCTTCTTCATCAATAAATAAGCACACAAAATAAATTCACGTTCGATAAACTCAACGCCATTGAGTCCTTTAATTTGGAAATCAAAAGCAGTCTTGATTAGTTCGTGAAAATTCATTTATTCGCAAGCTATAAGGAAAATTATTTAATAATTCCTGAACTTTCGCTTTAGCACCGGATTGCTGTTACGAATCTTACGTAGATATTTAGCGCAGTAAAATCAATACGCTACTGCACAGCGATTTACAAAATGTTGCAAGACAGAGCAGAACTTTATTTAGCTCGTTGAATATTGAATATCTTTACATTCCTGCGCACCCTAACATCTAGAAACATAGTGCTTGCCAGGAGAAAAAATACGTTTGAAAAACATATTTGTTGAACATCAGAAATCATTGATTCTATAACGTTCTAATACAATTTCTAATTTTTCAGCGAACGGATTAGAACTGAAAAGGCTCAAAGAAATCTTTAGTAGCGTAAGTTTGATGACTGAAAGGCTCGACTATTTTTCTGGACGATGCAGTTGTTAGGAAAACTACGCTGCTAGTTTATTTTAGTGTACGATAAACTATGGGTAGGTGTAGAGTATTACTTTTGGAAGGAAAGCAATATTATTTTTGTCATGAGTACGATATCATTGTGGGCAGGAGTACGATATTATTGTGGGCAAGAGTACGATATTGTTGTTCGTAGGTGTACGATAGTGTTGTTGGCAGGTGTACGTTATTGTTGTTGGCAGGTGTACGATATTATTGGTAGCAGGTGTACGATATTATTGTTGGCAGGGGTACGATATTATTGGTAGCAGGTGTACGATATTATTGTTGGCAGGTGTACGATATTATTGTTGGCAGGTGTACGATATTATTGTTGGCAGGTGTACGATATTATTGGTAGCAGGTGTACGATATTATTGTTGGCAGAGGTATGATATTATTGGTAGCAGGTGTACGATATTATTGTTGGCAGGTGTACGATATTATTGTTGGCAGGTGTACGATATTATTGGTAGCAGGTGTACGATATTATTGTTGGCAGGTGTTCGATATTATTGGTAGCAGGTGTACGATATTATTGTTGGCAGGTGTACGATATTATTGGTAGCAGGTGTACGATATTATTGTTGGCAGGGGTACGATATTATTGTTGGCAGGTGTACGATATTATTGGTAGCAGGTGTACGATATTATTGTTGGCAGGGGTACAATATTATTGTTGGCAGGTGTACGATATTATTGGTAGCAGGTGTACGATATTATTGTTGGCAGGGGTACGATATTATTGTTGGCAGGTGTACGATATTATTGTTGGCAGGTGTACGATATTATTGGTAGCAGGTGTACGATATTATTGTTGGCAGGTGTACGATATTATTGGTAGCAGGTGTACGATATTATTGTTGGCAGGTGTACGATATTATTGTTGGCAGGTGTACGATATTATTGTTGGCAGCTGTACGATATTATTGTTGGCAGGGGTACGATATTATTGTTGGCAGCTGTACGATATTATTGTTGGCAGCTGTACGATATTATTGTTGGCAGGGGTACGATATTATTGTTGGCAGCTGTACGATATTATTGTTGGCACGTGTACGGTATTTTGACAATGTTGCGAAAAAGGAGCATATTCATATAATAAAAGCACTGCACATTCATAACCCTAAGCCTAGCCTTAACGAAAATATAAACGTTGCGTTCAAAGACTAACTGATTTTGAATTTTAACAATTTAGTGTTCTTTTAGTAAAGATAAGTGATTTTCTTCGCATTTTAGCACCTGTTGATCTGGAATAGATTAGATTAAATTATATGTTAGTTTAAGCTTCCCTATCCGCTAAAAAATGAGCGTTTCTAAGAGAGGAAGGAGGAAGACACCATTTAGTACGGAGATAAGGGGACGCGGAATATATGCAGAAGGAGCATAGAAACAGTAAGTTGAGTGTTCGTGAAACAAGATAACAGTTGGAGATGGAAGTAGTAAGTGATGAAAAACAGGACAGCAGTGAACCGAAAAAAAGGGGTCCTTAACATAACAAAACCATTTTATTTCAACAAAAAGAGGGCCTACCTAACTCTCAGCTCGGGGCCTCAGACATTTTTCCCCTGGAAGCGCTAATTTCCATGGATATAAGGTGTAACCTACCAGTAATCACTGACTCAATTTTCAGAAGTACTTAAAACGAAATAAAGGCTCAAAATATTCAAAATGTTACCTTCAAATATTTTAATAAAATTAGCCTAAATTTGAGTCGAACATTGAACTTATGTTTAACCCGCTGCATTCAACGTATTGAAGGCCAACTTATGACAAACACCAAATTTATTTACATATATATGTACATCGCAGGGTTCGACATGCAAAATGAGGGAATCAAGTACGATTATTATAAAATAGTGAACACAGTTGACTAAAATAACTCGGATAGATACATGAACATAAAACATTTCACCACATGGGATCACGAGAACGTACTTTTGTTTAACCCTACGGAGTGGGAGGGTACCATTAGTAAGACCACAAAAGGTAGGAGCAGTACCGAGAAAGCCCCTATATCCAAGCAGGTTCAATTACAGAATTAAATCTGCTAAGAGATAATGAGATTATGCATTTTATGGTTCGGAGGACTGCTTCACCGTTTCAATGACGCAAGTACAGTGGTCTTACTTCGGAAGAGAATCGAGGGTATGAAAACTTTGCAACCCTACCTGGATATAGAAAAAATTTCGTCATGCTCAGGCGTTCCCTTTCCATCATTCAGACTAAATGGAAACTGAGGTGTTTGTTACTGTCAATATTAACAAAAATATCATACACCTGTATGCTATTATTGTTGATATTAACAATACTATCATACACCTGCCAACTGAGGAAACTACAGAGGAAGTTCCTCGTACGATACGCGACTGAGCATGCAAGAGTGCAAACGATATAACCGAAGATTACCTTTTTCGAGGGGCGCTTTTTTGTATTTCTCGAGCCTCTTGGCAGCGATGGCCTCCAGGCGCACTCTCGCTGCAGGGTATTCTTTTAACACATCCCACATCGCCTGCTTGGACAGCACGAACAGGTCGCTGTAGCCGACTGACCGCACTGACGCTGTTCTTCTGTTGCCTGCAGAAAAAATGAAAGAGGCTTGCTTCACTTAGATTAACGCGTTGGCTGCCTGGTGGGGCATAAAAGTACCGCATAGTAAACTGCTCATTTACGTATCGGTGTGAATGAAAAGCATTTCAATTATTTCACCATCTTGTTTAAAAGAGATTTAAGCATACGAGGTAAAATATCGTCATGCTAGTACATTTTCTCACCTCTGACGCAAAATGCTTTTTTTCGAGCGGTAAAGTCGTTTTGTAAACTCTGCTACAGACCGCTGGAGGTACATATTTGTACCACCGGGTAAATTGTTCATATATGACCCCGTTTAAATGAACGGCATTTCAATTTTTTCCCTCATTTTTTCAACACTTTGCGACGTGAGCCATATTTAGTCACCGAGGGATCTTTCGTAGTGCTGCTGACTAACCAGTAGTCATATGTAAATTCAAGTTAAAAAAAAATGCTTTATCAAAACAAAATAAAAACACGATACTCTTAGTTTTTGGTATTTTTAACATCGCTCGCTAAAATTGACTTTGAATTCGAATAGAATATTACACATCAGTTCTATCTGCTGTAGACAAAGTGTTAGCGCGTAGACTACGCAGTGGTACTTATTTGTACCGCTGGCTAAATTGCTCATCTACGTCCCTGTATAAATGAACGGCATTTCAATTCTCCCACTTCTCGTTTTAACATAGATGAAAAGCCTAAGAGGTCAAATAATATCGGGCAATAATATTCAAACATTAGGAAAGAAAAAAGGTTACAAAGGGGGAGCAAAATAAGGCAATGTTTGGTGTGGGTTTGAGGGGATGAGGAATCTATGCACAGGGTGTGTTTTCACGTCTGATCCCCTGCGCATAGAAATAGTAAGTTGAGAAATAAGTTTATGAAGTAAGAATAATGTTGAAGAAGGAAGTCATGGGTGCTCAAAAAAAGTACAGTAGTGAGCCAGAAAAGATAATCCTTTACAAATCGAAACCGAATTCTATTTCTGCAATAGAGAGGCCCACCCAACCACAGCTTGGGACCTTACATCTTCGACCTGGGTGCACTAATTTCTATAGATACGATAGTTGTACCCATGTACTTCACTGACGAACCTTTTAACGCAGTGGCATGGTGGTCAATGGAAAAAATTAATTTGATAATAACGAGCAATCAATATGTAACTCAGTTCATACGGGGCCACAGAGATCACCGTAGTTTTCTGTTGCTCATGATGTAGACATTGCGCAAAATGATTGTCTCAGATTGGAAGTTAAATTAATGCTAATGAAGGTTAATTTTTGAATTGGAGCATTTACTACACGTCATTGGTACCTGCATGTCGCCGTTGCTATTTACACGCACACCTAGTTGTAAATCTACGCATAAATCTACGCTTACATGTATGCATAAATGCAATTAACTTGTAATTTCATCCGTATACATCAGCAAGTGTAGCCTACAAGATAATAAAAAAATGTGTGGTTTAAAAATTTGGGGAACATTACAGAGTAGAAGAATCACTAAATATACGAGTATATTCTCGCAGATTTTATAGTAGAGTTTGCCGATGTTCATTTCCGGTGTAGCAAACATTATTATACATTATACATATACATTAAAAACTAGCGAAAACTAAAATGCTGACAGAAGTACGCTATTGCATTAAGTATAAGGTCTCTTGTGATAAATTTTTTGTCATAGCTTTCATGTCTACAGGGTCGGCAGAGTAGTTTTGTTACTTAACGGCATGACTGAAGGGAAAATAAACACCTGGAAATCTGTAAAAACTAAAAACATCCTTCCGTAAGAAATTTCCGGGGCCAAGGAACAGGAAAAAACCAACGCCAAACAAACCACTAAATTGTTAGGCGCACCAATGATGATTTATTGCTAAAAACTATATTCCAAGAAAAATGCAAATCAACTGGTATTCGCCCTATAACATTGTTATAATTTTCTTGAAACCATAATTCAAAACAAAAAGCCCGCTAATGGATCACGCACCAAAGAATTGTAACATTTTTCTTAAAACTATGGTTTCCCGATTTACGATTTCTATACAAACAAAAATCGAAGGAAGCGACTCCAGAGGCAAAGGAAGGGATGCCATTAGATTCGCGTTACAGTCGCTACATCGATATCAGAAAATTCAATTAAAGTTTATTTGCCGTCTAGAATAGTGAAGTCAAGCTCCGACGCAGCAAAACTCGGTAAAAGGCACAGTATATAACACATAAAAGACATAAAATAATTCAATGTCATTTTTAAACTAAAGTAGAACTCAGTAACATTAGCAATCAGTTGAGCAGGTAGGCGAAGTGAATGAAAAAACCAACGAAGATTTTTGGGTTATCAATACAGTAAATAATTTTCGGCTTATAACAGTGCAAATGCTTAAAGGAAAAATCTCAGTCCTTGAACAAGGAGCACAGAACAAAAAATTATTACGCGTTGTCAAACATAAAATTCAGAATGTTGGATTTAAGAAAGAATGCTTCACTCCTCAGCAACAATTTCTGTTGAGGCGCCAGAAAAATTGGCTGCGAAGAAATAACCGTTTACCATGGACTGAAAAAAACGGGGAATCTATGCATATGGTGCGTACCCACACAAGATACCCAGCGCGTAAAAAACAGTAAATAAAGAAGCAAGAGGATGAAAATATGACGAATAGATAACGAAGAAGCCAAGAAAACGGGAAGAAACAAAGTAGGCAAGAAAGATAGTAGAAGTCCCCGAAGGTTTATCGTAGCTCACGTAACCTCAACAGTATTCCTTTAAATTACTTGAAAGTTTAACACTAGATCTAAATATTAAGATCTAATATGAATTTTATCAGGAAGTTTAGAATTAATTTACAATTTGGAAACATATCTACAGTAAATATCAGAAGCCAGTCTCACCCAGACCTACACTAAATTTCAGAACCCAGTCTCACCCAGACCTACACGAAATATCAGAAGCCAGTCTCACCCAAATCTACAGTACATACCAGTACCCAGTCTCACCCAGGTCTACACTAAATATCAGAAGCCAGTCTCACCCAAATCTACAGTAAATACTAGTACCCAGTCTCACCCAGATCTACAGTAAATATCAGAAGCCAGTCTCACCCAAATCTACAGTACATACCAGTACCCAGTCTCACCCAGGTCTACACTAAATATCAGAAGCCAGTCTCACCCAAATCTACAGTAAATACTAGTACCCAGTCTCACCCAGGTCTACACTAAATATCAGAAGCCAGTCTCACCCAAATCTACAGTAAATACCAGTACCCAGTCTCACCCAGATCTACAGTAAATATCAGAAGCCAGTCTCACCTGCTGTGCCCATGTTGAGGATGGATATCTCACCGAAGTAGCAGCCGGCCACCAGGGTAGCAAGCATCGTCTTACCGTTGTCTGCCACCACCTCCAACTTGCCTCTGTTCACTATGTACATCTCTTTGCCGACCTCTCCTGCGCACAAATACAATGAAGATGTTTTAACACTTTGGTTAAACTAGGTTTAATTTAAACTTAAATTTAAAATGAAAATTTACTAGCAATTTTATCAATACCAAACATTAACTGGGTCTATTAAATACCATCAAATTCAAAAGGCTTAAAATATTTCAAACGATCCATTGATAGATTGTTTCTTCGCAGGAAAAACTTAAACACCATCCACCGATGGGTCGTATCGCAAGTCACGTGTGAACACTCTGACTGTGCCAGGTCAAACTTAAGTTTAATATTAAATTCAAGTTTAATATATTTCAAGCAATGATAGAAATACCAAATACCAAAAATTAACTGGATTGTGTTTTTATTTAGTTTTGCCCAAGTATTTTTTTAAATTGAGTGTGTGAATACTGGTCGGTCAGCAGCAAAATGAAAACTCATTCAATGACCAAATATGGCTCACGTTACAGTCAAATTGTTAAGGAGCTTTGTTGAATTTTTGGGACCTAATCGAAAAAGCCTATTAAATTTTGGATAACAAATCGAAAAGACCAATTAAATTTTGGATACCTAGTCAAAAAGACTTTAATATGAGCACTAGGAAGCTTTTTTGACCCGTAAGCTGAAAAATTATTTGATGACCATACGGCATTTATAAATAGATGTGCTAGTAGTGTTTACTTGTATCTGTTCATTGTTAAATACACTTAAAGTCTTTTGATGACATTAGGCTCGAGCCATGTCATCTTTTTAAGTTCGACAAAATTGTATTGAAACGGAGGTGACATATTTCTTTGGCTTTTTTTTAGTAGGATGCGGATTTTCTCGGTCCAGATAATTGAATTCTAACGTTGGAAAAATTCTCAAAAATAATGACGAAAACAAAATCTAATCAGGGCCCAAGCGATAAACCTCTTGGGTTTTCCGTTTTCTGCATCGATTCTGCGGTGACGAGAAATTCATAAACTCAGTACATCAAAAATGTAGGCACTTATGGTCAGGTACTGGACAAGATTTTAAAGCAATGCACAGTGTCCGAGAAACTTTGCAAGGTGCTCAGTAAAAACGAGCTTAATGTCTAAATTTCTAACCAAGTATTGCATATAAATAAAACTCAGCTCCTACAACCTAGGGCTTCCATCCCGGGACCCCTGATGATTTTGGGCTCAAATTTTCTGGTCTGGGAATTTCTTTTTTTTTCGGGAATATTCAGGATTCTAAAAAGCATAGATATATTTCAAGAAATGAATGAGAAATAACTTAAAATCATACTGTTTAATATGATTAATCAATTAGAAGGCTCAAGAAAAGAATTCAGTATTTTAATAATGTTGCAATTTACATCACTACACAGTGTAGTCTACACCATCTCACAATATAGTTCAACTATCAGAATATATTTTGTGGTTTGGTGTTGCAGGTAATAAAGAATAGACTGTAATAGATACGATGACAACGGCCGATGTTGTAAAAATTAAAGCCTTTGTGTAGCGATACTATGTTAAAGATGCAGTTACAGAAAGTGCGGCAAGAGTTTACTTTTCAAAGGCTGGTCTACCAGTGGTTTGTTACGGCACCTAGAGAGTAAACACAACATAGTGAAGCCTGAAACTGTAGACCCAGATGCATCAACTAGCTCAGAAGACAGAATTCGTATTGGAACAAAGCGCCCTCATGCAAGGGAGAGCAGTAGTGTAAGCACTAAACTTGAACAAACAAAAATAACAAGTTTCGTAAAAGCGCATCAAAGTATTTCGGAAGAACAAGTGGCCAAGCTTGTAGCAGTTGATGGCGTGTCAGTAAATACAGTTACAAAGAGTGAATTCATTAGAGAATCCTCCTCAGCTAAAGATTTTTCGCTTCCTAAATCGCCAAATACTGTGATGGGCATGGACAACAAATTACAATAGCATAAATGTAAAAATGTCAAGAAATTTTGGGATCCCGGGAATTCCAGGGATTGTTGTCCTGCAGTCACGGGACTCCGAGATTTTCATATTGTCCCGGGATTGCAAACCCTACTACAAATGCAAGACATGGCAAAGCATTTTATGAAACTCTGATGTAAATAAGATAACCGATGAGAACGGTATAATTCATTGTCAAATTCGATATTGTAGGCCTCAAAGGATTCAAATAAACTTTTATCGATATTTGGGTCTTGACGAAGAGGACTAATATCAATACTCTTCAAAACAGAGCTCCTTCATGGGTCTAGGAACCCTATATGTGTGTGCACCGCTATTTATTCCTTAAAAAATATTAAAAATGAGAGTCAGTAATTTCAAATATTTATGAAAATTTTTTTCAAGAGATCACAGCGTGAAACACAACTTGTTGATCAAAATTACTCATTGTTTTGCTCAAAAACTGCGTTTCTCCACGGTGTCACCAAACGGCAACATTCGTAAGGTCACAAGAAGAAACAAACAATAAACCTTCAACTCATGGAAGTTTCCACGAAGCCAGTCGTTGCCGAGTCGGAACTGAGCAAATCCTTCAGAGCAATCGGTCACTCTTTGAGAAAATCCTGATTTTAAATCGCCAGGTTTTACGTACCGGACGAAAGCTTTCATAAAAATGCACTTTCGCGAATATCCGCCTGAACTCGTCGGCTTCACTGAAATATTGCATCCATTAAGGAAATAACTCTGCACATTGGCCAGTGAGGGGCACGGGAGGGGCGTGGGAGAGGCACGGGAGAGGCGCGGGAGGGGCGCGGGAGGGGTGCGGAAGAAGCGCGGGAGGGCCTACACAGTGAGGTGTTGCAGCAGCGACTGAGTTTCGATAAGTGTGCTGCGAACACGATCAATGCGAGAAGTATGATGTCAAAAATTCGACTTCGCAATTATTGCTAGGGTCAGAGTTCTAAATTTAATTGAATAGAAATTTCCATTAGGAAAATAAAGTTGTCGCAATAGGTTCTAGAATAAAAGAAAGATTCATCAAACTATCCAAGCGGGCAATCACGTCGAAAAATCGAAAAAAATTATAAAATATAGAATTGATACACGGTAAAATTGATGCACGTAAAAATATCTACGGAAAATACAACGAATATTTAACTACCTTTTCAATTTGACCACTGTTTTTTGGCACGCAAAAATCTTACTTTGTGTGCAGTGAAACTTTTGCTGCCGTAATTGGAGATGGCGTAAGTAAAGAGAGATCAAGATTTTAAGTTATTTTAAGCCTCCCTAACCACTAAAAAAAGAGTGTATCGAAGAGAGGAAGGAGGAAGGCACCATATAGTGGGGAGATAAGAGAAGGAGAAGTCTATGCAGAAAGGGGGCATAGAAACAGTAAGTTGAGAAAAAAGTTCATAAAATAAGATAAAAGTTGAAGAAGAAAGTCAGAGGTGCAAAAAAACAGGACAGTAGAACCGAAAAAGGAGGTCCTTAACATAAAAATTTGTTTAGTTCAACAAAAAGGCCTACCTAGCTCTTATCTCGAGCGCTCACACTTCCCCCCTGGGAGAGCCAATTCCCGTAGATACAATAGTTGTATCCCCCTGAGGGGTTAAGTAGAGAAAGGAACACTTCCATTTTTTTTAGCTCAAATGCTGAAATATTTACATTGAAATTGTTGCGACTAAATCTGTTTGAGAAGTGTTTCACCATCCTTAAACGATATCACGGCACGACTAAACTTTGAGAACTTATGTTCGTAGAATGGTTGGAGAACGTGGTTTTCTACAACGCATAAAATTTCATAAATGAAGAAATTGATATGTGTTATAGAATTATGCCCGAATCATTTTTTTAGACTGAGTATTGTTCTCCATACCGTCAATGAAGAAAAGTGATGCTATTGGTTTTATTGACGGTGACATCTGCCCCATACATCTTGCTCCACCAAATGATGATTTGTTGTTGATATCAGTTGCTGTCAACCTGTTGCTCCACCAAATGACGCTAACATGTTGCTCCACCAAATGATGCTTTATTGTTGATGTCAGTTGCTGTCAACCTGTTGCTCCACCAAATGATGCTTTATTGTTGATGTCAGTTGCTGTCAACCTGTTGCTCCACCAAATGACGTTAACATGTTGCTCCACCAAATGATGATTTGTTGTTGATGTCAGTTGCTGTCAACCTGTTGCTCCACCAAATGACGTCAACATGTTGCTCCACCAAATGATGATTTGTTGTTGATGTCAGTTGCTGTCAACCTGTTGCTCCACCAAATGATGCTTTATTGTTGATGTCAGTTGCTGTCAACCTGTTGCTCCACCAAATGATGCTTTATTGTTGATATCAGTTGCTGTCAACCTGTTGCTCCACCAAATGATGATTTGTTGTTGATGTAAGTTGCTGTCAACCTGTTGCTCCACCAAATGACGTTAACATGTTGCTCCACCAAATGATGCTTTATTGTTGATGTCAGTTGCTGTCAACCTGTTGCTCCACCAAATGATGCTTTATTGTTGATGTCAGTTGCTGTCAACCTGCTGCTCCACCAAATGATGCTTTATTGTTGATGTCAGTTGCTGTCAACCTGTTGCTCCACCAAATGATGCTTTATTGCTGATGTCAGTTGCTGTCAACCTGTTGCTCCACCAAATGATGCTTTATTGCTGATGTCAGTTGCTGTCAACCTGTTGCTCCACCAAATGATGCTTTATTGCTGATGTCAGTTGCTGTCAACCTGTTGCTCCACCAAATGATGCTTTATTGCTGATGTCAGTTGCTGTCAACCTGTTGCTCCACCAAATGATTCTTTATTGTTGATGTCAGTTGCTGTCAACCTGTTGCTCCACCAAATGACGTTAACATGTTGCTCCACCAAATGATGCTTTATTGCTGATGTCAGTTGCCGTCAACCTGTTGCTCCACCAAATGATGCTTTATTGCTGATGTCAGTTGCTGTCAACCTGTTGCTCCACCAAATGATTCTTTATTGTTGATGTCAGTTGCTGTCAACCTGTTGCTCCACCAAATGACGTTAACATGTTGCTCCACCAAATGATGCTTTATTGCTGATGTCAGTTGCTGTCAACCTGTTGCTCCACCAAATGATACTTTATTGCTGATGTCAGTTGCTGTCAACCTGTTGCTCCACCAAATGATGCTTTATTGCTGATGTCAGTTGCTGTCAACCTGTTGCTCCACCAAATGATTCTTTATTGTTGATGTCAGTTGCTGTCAACCTGTTGCTCCACCAAATGATGCTTTATTGCTGATGTCAGTTGCTGTCAACCTGTTGCTCCACCAAATGATGCTTTATTGCTGATGTCAGTTGCTGTCAACCTGTTGCTCCACCAAATGATTCTTTATTGTTGATGTCAGTTGCTGTCAACCTGTTGCTCCACCAAATGACGTTAACATGTTGCTCCACCAAATGATGCTTTATTGCTGATGTCAGTTGCTGTCAACCTGTTGCTCCACCAAATGATGCTTTATTGCTGATGTCAGTTGCTGTCAACCTGTTGCTCCACCAAATGATTCTTTATTGTTGATGTCAGTTGCTGTCAACCTGTTGCTCCACCAAATGACGTTAACATGTTGCTCCACCAAATGATGCTTTATTGCTGATGTCAGTTGCTGTCAACCTGTTGCTCCACCAAATGATGCTTTATTGCTGATGTCAGTTGCTGTCAACCTGTTGCTCCACCAAATGATTCTTTATTGTTGATGTAAGTTGCTGTCAACCTGTTGCTCCACCAAATGATGCTTTATTGCTGATGTCAGTTGCTGTCAACCTGTTGCTCCACCAAATGATGCTTTATTGCTGATGTCAGTTGCTGTCAACCTGTTGCTCCACCAAATGATTCTTTATTGTTGATGTCAGTTGCTGTCAACCTGTTGCTCCACCAAATGACGTTAACATGTTGCTCCACCAAATGATGCTTTATTGCTGATGTCAGTTGCTGTCAACCTGTTGCTCCACCAAATGATGCTTTATTGCTGATGTCAGTTGCTGTCAACCTGTTGCTCCACCAAATGATTCTTTATTGTTGATGTCAGTTGCTGTCAACCTGTTGCTCCACCAAATGACGTTAACATGTTGCTCCACCAAATGATGCTTTATTGCTGATGTCAGTTGCTGTCAACCTGTTGCTCCACCAAATGATGCTTTATTGCTGATGTCAGTTGCTGTCAACCTGTTGCTCCACCAAATGATGCTTTATCGCTGATGTCAGTTGCTGTCAACCTGTTGCTCCACCAAATGATGCTTTATTGCTGATGTCAGTTGCTGTCAACCTGTTGCTCCACCAAATGATGCTTTATTGCTGATGTCAGTTGCTGTCAACCTGTTGCTCCACCAAATGATTCTTTATTGTTGATGTCAGTTGCTGTCAACCTGTTGCTCCACCAAATGATGCTTTATTGCTGATGTCAGTTGCTGTCAACCTGTTGCTCCACCAAATGATGCTTTATTGCTGATGTCAGTTGCTGTCAACCTGTTGCTCCACCAAATGATTCTTTATTGTTGATGTCAGTTGCTGTCAACCTGTTGCTCCACCAAATGACGTTAACATGTTGCTCCACCAAATGATGCTTTATTGCTGATGTCAGTTGCTGTCAACCTGTTGCTCCACCAAATGATGCTTTATTGCTGATGTCAGTTGCTGTCAACCTGTTGCTCCACCAAATGATTTTTTATTGTTGATGTAAGTTGCTGTCAACCTGTTGCTCCACCAAATGATGCTTTATTGCTGATGTCAGTTGCTGTCAACCTGTTGCTCCACCAAATGATGCTTTATTGTTGATGTCAGTTGCTGTCAACCTGTTGCTCCACCAAATGATGGTCAAGAACCATATGTGCAATTTGTTTTGCATAAGATTCAATTTAACACTAAAGAGGGGAGTCGCTCACGCCAATTTCATAAAATCACAACCGGTAACGAAATTATTTTCATCACATCAGACACATGAAATGCATGATCTAAAAAATACACCAATGAACCACATGATCAATCTGTGAACACATTAAATAGTTGCACGTTGATAGCATTGGCGCAATAGCTACGGTTGGTTAGGTCAGGTCGTATTTAGAAGAACTGAAAAACTAACTTTACTGCTCGAACACAATTCCGTCCTTTCTTAAGAATTCTAAAAAATATGATTGCTTGATAATATTACACGTATACGTTTAAATCAATTTTTAGAACTGGTAGTGAAATAAATGAGATACGATACATACAGTAAATGGATAATACATATATTTAGTAGAACTGTTAAGTAATATAACGTGCTGGACGCGTTAATTTATTACTCTATGCCTTCGTTAGCTGCTTCAGTGTTCTTTAAATACTCGTTCATCTATAGAGGCCACAGTGATACATGCACGACATGAAATTTTCGAGTACAAAGTCAACGTGTTCAGTACATAACTCAAGAAATTAACACCTAATTGAAGTCGTGGTCCGGTATCGCTACGTCTTACAAAAATGAAGCAGCAGAGCAGCGATGATAAAACACTGTTTGCTTTATTTGTTATCTTTTTTTCTCAAACAACACAAATAAATTTGCGCGAGCATTAGCCCATTAATCCGCACGCATGTGCCTTGTTTTCTGATAAAATCGAGGTTACTCTCAACGTGTCAAGGTATTGTAAATTATCCAAGTGTTTCTTAGACCAGGGAACTCTGAACAGCTCGAATTTCTCCTCATTATCTTATATTGATATATTTTGTAGTGGAAAATACCCTTGGTATGATATTTATTTATTAGGTGTCCGCTTCTCAAGAAACAGCTTCTTTGATTTGAAGGATGCTTTATGACCGTATCTGTGATACGAGTTTTACCAAAGCACAAGTACAAGGATATTCTAATCGCGGGTACTATTAGGATAGACTGTTTGTTTGTCATCCACATCTGGAGGATTTATGCAAGGAAAACATCGAATCCCGTCATTTTTGACGAGCCGTGTACACTACAGCTTTTTAACTTTAATTTAAAAAACCTCAAGTTCAATTTAAAAAAGCTCAAGTTTAATTTAAAAAAGGTCAAGTTCAATTTAAAAAAGCTCAAGTTTAATTTAAAAAAGGTCAAGTTCAATTTTAAAAGTACATCATTGATGCTTCTCAGCTTGAGAATAAAACCTCTTACAGAACAGTACCTCCTACAGAACAGACCTGCGCCTTCTCGAATCTTTGTTTACTTACAAAATGAAACGTGCTCTCAATGACACTTAAAGTGCTTTCCCGCTTCATGTTGCCAAAACGTAATTCAGTTTTTCCTTTATCTTTTACATATTTTTTACCGTTGCTTGTATGATTTCATAGTTTAGATTCTGTATATATACTACTTTAGTGTTTTAATTTCTCTTATTTGGTTTCGTTTTACAGAAATTTTCTTGTTGACGAGAAGGACAGTTGGTCCGAAACGTTCAGTTTCATTTGATCATTTTTAATAAAAATAACTTTACGTGTAGTGATTTTCGCCTCGCTTTTTAATTTAAAAAGTCTCAAGCAGGCTATATTTAAAAAGATGAATTTTAATTTTGAAATGCTTATGTTGTTAAAATTTCATACTTATTTAATAATAATATAAGTAAAGCTTATTTGTCAGAAGGCATATTTATTTAAAAGTATTGGCCCTGAAAATAGAGTAAATCGAACATCAGACAAGGCAAGCTGCTGTGATGTTGTACTTGATTTGGCATTCTTTTAGTTTTACCTATGAATCATTTGCTAAACAGATCATCGGTACTTATATCTATTGACAAAAATGATGCAAATAAACTATATGTAATAAGGGAATGTGGGACAATTAGCAATCTGCATTGACTGAAAAGTTGAAGCTCAGTAATGTTCAATTGTTCAGCCAGTGCAGTTTGCTAATTGTCACACAGTTACTTATTACATGAAGTTTATTCGCATCATTTTTGTCAATAGATAAAAGTACCGATGACCTGTTTAGCAAATGATTCATAGGTAAAACTTAAAGAATGTCAAATTGAGTACAAAATTACAGCAGCTTGGTTTGTCTGAACTTGAGCTTTTTGTGCTCGCGATAGCCAGGTGCTAGAGGTTCTGCCGCTGTGCGGCAGAGACCCGGGTTCGAAACTCGGCGCTGACGTTGGCGATTTTCTCTGTTGGGTATAGGAGAAAAATTCCAAGCACAATACCCCACTCTACCCAGGTGTCTGAAATGGGTACCGGTCTTGACCGGGGGAAGCTTCATGGCGTCCTGGCGTTAGTTATAAGGCATTTGAAAATCCAATGTACAAGGTGATATGTATCAGGCTTGATTGGAAATAAAGCATCCGTAGATGCCTTCATTATTATTATTATTGTCTGATATTCGATTTACTCTATTTTCAGTGCCATTAATTTTAAATAAATATGCATTCTCATGAATAAAATTCAATTATACTATTATTACATAAGTGTGCAATGTTAGAAACATAAGCTTTTCAAAATTGAACGTGATCTTTTTTAAATATAGTCTGCTTGAGACTTTTAAAATTAAACTTGATCTTTTTTAAATTAAACTTGATTTTTTTTAAATTAAACTTGATCTTTTTTAAATTTAATTGATCTTTTTAAAATTTAATTAATCTTTTTTAAATTAAACTCGAGCTTTTTTAAATTGAACTTGATATTTTTTAAATTTAATTGATCTTTTTTAAATTAAACTTGAGCTTCTTTTAATTGAACTTGAGCTTTTTTAAATTTAATTGATCTTTTTTAAATTAAACTTGAGCTTCTTTTAATTGAACTTGAGCTTTTTTAAATTTAATTGATCTTTTTTAAATTAAACTTGAGCTTTTTTAAATTGAATTTGAGTTTTTTTAAATTTAATTGATCTTTTTTAAATTGAACTTGAGCTTTTTTAAATTGAACTTGAGCTTTTTTAAATTGAACTTGAGCTTTTTTAAATTAAAGTTAAAAAGCTCAAATATTGAACTAAAACTCAATGCCATAAGCACACACGTCACTCTGCGCTGCTCTCCGTCTCATTCAGATTCAAAGGCGTGTAAAATACCGGCGCAAACAGATGTCTGGCAGCGACAACGGAGCGCATCTGAAGGGGTCACACCGTCAGTTCTGCTGGTAAATACAAAGTGAGAATTGTCATGTTGGCTGGCAAATAATTTAGCCCAGGCTGCCGAGTGTTATCGTGAACAATCGCTACGAAATGCAAAAAATAAAATGGAATGAAGGAAAATACAGCATTAGTTATTGTGATGTTTTCTAGACCGAGAGGTTTTAGAACACTTTAGTTTTGTTTCACCTAGTTTTGTTTTACCGACAGAGTTTTTAGAAAATAAATCAACATGTGAATTTTCGCAACTCTCTGCACGTTGTAATTAACATTTCCTATTTACGCTCACACTTGTTATAGTTCGAGTTAATTTTTCAAGCCTCAAGTAGAGGGGAGTTCAGTGATAATGAGCTCGTGTTTCGACGGAAGGCTAAGAAAAGTCACTCGCACGAATACTTCGAATTTCCCATTAACAGATCGCAATACCAAAGCCAGCACTCAACACCGATTTAACTTCACTGTTGTTGGATGGGTTTGTGTTCTGTCCAAAATCGTTGGCTTTGAAAAAGTTTTTGGCTAAAAAGAATTGCACGGCATTTAACACTTTCTAAAGGTATAGTAGATGTGAAGTTTTAAATAACTTGGTAAAAAATTAGACTAAATTTGGAAAAAGTAATTCAAGGTTTTTACGGGTAACGAAAATTCATTCCAAGGCATTATCATAAGGAGCTTTTTGGTTGAAGCTTCCATTATAACAGCAGAAAATTAATCTCAAGCTTGAGCATAATATACTGCTCTCGCTGTTTAATTTCATCGATCGAGTCTCCTGTCTGAGCACAAAGTAATTTAGTTATATAGGCAACATATTTATTAACATTCCATGTGGCGGTGCAGGGGTATTGTGAGAGAAGCAGAGAATCACCTTTAGTTATAAACGTGCTCAATTCAGCATATACCCTCTGCGGCAGTAGAATTGAATGAAATGTGCATTTGGCTCGTGTTTTCTTTCGTGACTGATCTTTGCATCATGCGGAAAGTCGTAAGACAATTTTAAGTTTATTGCCTCTAAGTGTCAGCAGGGAGTAAGAGTGAGCGTGCCTTAGACTAGGTTAGATGAGTAAATATAAGACTCTAACTTTCGTGCGTGTATAATAATGGCAATCAAGTTTTTCCTTTCTATAGAAAGGGGCCTCAGTTCAAGCCAGCCATCTCGTTCTCTCGGATTCACAAATGTAAAACAAATACAAACAGTCATCTGAACATAGGAATAAATTTTAGGCTCCTGCCTAAATCAGAATCTGTCTTCTCCATACTTGGTGTACTCAACGCAACTTGCCTTAATAACATTTATTATTCTCGTAACTTCCTTTTTTCAGTCTCCGGGCAAACTTGGCAATTTAGAGCTTGCGGCTGCGGCATCCGCTGCAGTCAACCTTGTTGGCTCTCTTGAACTTACAGCTGCTTCTTGCAAGTTTACAGCTGCTTTACAGCTTCTTTTTGTTGGCTTACAGCTGCTTTTGTAAACCTACTGCCGTTTCTCCTGAACCGACAGCTGCTTCTTGTAAACTTACAGCTGCTTCTGAACGTACAGTAGTTTATTCTGCATCTTACGGCTGCTTCTTTTGAACGGCTGCTTCTTCTGAACTTACAGCCGCTTCTTCTGAACTTACAGCCGCTTCTTCTGAACTTACAGCCGCTTCTTCTGAACTTACAGCCGCCTCTTCTGAACTTACAGACGCTTCTTCTGAACTTACAGACGCTTCTTCTGAACTTACAGCCGCTTCTTCTGAACTTACAGGCGCTTCTTCTGAACTTGCAGCGCTTCTTCTGAACTTACAGCCGCTTCTTCTGAACTTGCAGCGCTTCTTCTGAACTTACAGCCGCTTCTTCTGAACTTACAGACGCTTCTTCTGAACTTACAGCCGCTTCTTCTGAACTTACAGACGCTTCTTCTGAACTTACAGACGCTTCTTCTGAACTTACAGACACTTCTTCTGAACTTACAGCCGCTTCTTCTGAACTTGCAGGCGCTTCTTCTGAACTTGCAGCGCTTCTTCCGAACTTACAGCCGCTTCTTCTGAACTCACAGCCGCTTCTTCTGAACTTACAGACGCTTCTTCTGAACTTACAGACGCTTCTTCTGAACTTACAGACGCTTCTTCTGAACTTACAGACGCTTCTTCTGAACTTACAGCCGCTTCTTCTGAACTTACAGCCGCTTCTTCTGAACTTGCAGCCGCTTCTTCTGAACTTGCAGCCGCTTCTTCTGAACTTGCAGCCGCTTCTTCTGAACTTGCAGCCGCTTCTTCTGAACTTGCAGCCGCTTCTTCTGAACTTGCAGCCGCTTCTTCTGAACTTACAGCCGCTTCTTCTGAACTTACAGCCGCTTATTCTAAACTTACAACTGCTGGGCTCAAAAGATGGCTTACAAATGTCAGGAAGACACCTGATACGACCGCTAAGCGTGGCCTGCATCCTGGAGATCTCAAACGGAGGGGAAAATGCAGACCGAGTGCATTTGGTATGCATGAGGCGTGGGGGGGGGAGACAGCCACGGGCGTGTGAGGGGATGATCCCAAGCAAAAATGGTGATTGGACGCGGTGGTGATTGGACGCAGTGGTGATTGGACGCAGTGGTGATTGGACGCGGTGGTGATTGGACGCGGTGGTGATTGGACGCAGTGGTGATTGGACGCGGTGGTGATTGGACGTGGTGGTGATTGGACGCAGTGGTGATTGGACTCAGTGGTGATTGGACGCAGTGATAGGACGTTGCTTTTAAATACTTGAGCCTCCAAGTGAGAGGAGGTAAT
Organism: Morinoia aosen; assembly: GCA_030386875.1. Lineage (NCBI taxonomy): Eukaryota > Metazoa > Arthropoda > Malacostraca > Amphipoda > Talitridae > Morinoia > Morinoia aosen. The sequence goes on along the minus strand of CM059570.1, from coordinate 65,046,671 downwards.
TTAAAGTCAGGTGATATTTAACAGGTAATGAGTTAATACTCGAGGTAATTCTTGAGACTGTGGTAATATGAGGTAATATGACGCAATACATGAGATAAAATGACGCAATACATGAGATAAAATGAGGTAATATGACGCAATACATGAGGTAATATGACGCAATACATGAGGTAATATGACGCAATACATGAGGTAATATGACGCAATACATGAGGTAATATGACGCAATACATGAGGTAATATGACGCAATACATGAGATAAAATGACGCAATACATGAGATAAAATGAGGTAATATGACGCAATACATGAGGTAATATGACGCAATACATGAGGTAATATGACGCAATAAATGAGGTAATATGACGCAATACATGAGGTAATATGACGCAATACATGAGGTAATATGACGCAATACATGAGGTAATATGACGCAATACATGAGGTAATATGACGCAATACATGAGGTAATATGACGCAATACATGATGTAATATGACACAATACATGAGGTAATATGACACAATACATGAGGTAATATGACACAATACATGAGGTAATATGACGCAATACATGAGGTAATATGACACAATACATGAGGTAATATGACACAATACATGAGGTAATATGACACAATACATGAGGTAATATGACACAATACAAGAGGTAATATGACACAATACATGAGGTAATATGACACAATACATGAGGTAATATGACGCAATACATGAGGTAATATGACACAATACATGAGGTAATATGACACAATACATGAGGTAATATGACACAATACATGAGGTAATATGACGCAATACATGAGGTAATATGACGCAATACATGAGGTAATATGACACAATACATGAGGTAATATGACACAATACATGAGGTAATATGACACAATACATGAGGTAATATGACGCAATACATGAGGTAATATGACGCAATACATGAGGTAATATGACACAATACATGAGGTAATATGACGCTATACATGAGGTAATATGACGCTATACATGAGGTAATATGACGCTATACATGAGGTAATATGACGCTATACATGAGGTAATATGACGCAATACATGAGGTAATATGACACAATACATGAGGTAATATGACACAATACATGAGGTAATATGACACAATACATGAGGTAACATGACACAATACATGAGGTAACATGACACAATACATGAGGTAATATGACACAATACATGAGGTAATATGACGCTATACATGAGGTAATATGACACAATACATGAGGTAATATGACACAATACATGAGGTAATATGACACAATACATGAGGTAATATGACACAATACATGAGGTAATATGACACAATACATGAGGTAATATGACACAATACATGAGGTAATATGACACAATACATGAGGTAACATGACACAATACATGAGGTAACATGACACAATACATGAGGTAACATGACACAATACATGAGGTAACATGACAATACATGAGGTAACATGACAATACATGAGGTAACATGACAATACATGAGGTAACATGACAATACATGAGGTAATATGACACAATACATGAGGTAATATGACACAATACATGAGGTAATATGACACAATACATGAGGTAATATTACACAATACATGAGGTAATATGACACAATACATGAGGTAATATGACACAATACATGAGGTAATATGCCACAATACATGAGGTAATATGACGCAATACATGAGGTAATATGACACAATACATGAGGTAATATGACGCAATACATGAGGTAATATGACACAATACATGAGGTAATATGACGCAATACATGAGGTAATATGACACAATACATGAGGTAATATGACACAATACATGAGGTAATATGACGCAATACATGAGGTAATATGACGCAATACATGAGGTAATATGACGCAATACATGAGGTAATATGACGCAATACATGAGGTAATATGACGCAATACATGAGGTAATATGACACAATACATGAGGTAATATGACACAATACATGAGGTAATATGACACAATACATGAGGTAATATGACAGAATACATGAGGTAATATGACACAATACATGAGGTAATATGACACAATACATGAGGTAATATGACACAATACATGAGGTAATATGACACAATACATGAGGTAATATGACACAATACATGAGGTAATATGACACAATACATGAGGTAATATGACACAATACATGAGGTAATATGACACAATACATGAGGTAATATGACACAATACATGAGGTAATATGACACAATACATGAGGTAATATGACACAATACATGAGGTAATATGACACAATACATGAGGTAATATGACACAATACATGAGGTAATATGACACAATACATGAGGTAATATGACACAATACATGAGGTAATATGACACAATACATGAGGTAATATGACGCAATACATGAGGTAATATGACGCAATACATGAGGTAATATGACGCAATACATGAGGTAATATGACGCAATACATGAGGTAATATGACGCAATACATGAGGTAATATGACACAATACATGAGGTAATATGACGCAATACATGAGGTAATATGACACAATACATGAGGTAATATGACACAATACATGAGGTAATATGACACAATACATGAGGTAATATGACGCAATACATGAGGTAATATGACACAATACATGAGGTAATATGACACAATACATGAGGTAATATGACGCAATACATGAGGTAATATGACGCAATACATGAGGTAATATGACGCAATACATGAGGTAATATGACACAATACATGAGGTAATATGACACAATACATGAGGTAATATGACACAATACATGAGGTAATATGACACAATACATGAGGTAATATGACACAATACATGAGGTAATATGACACAATACATGAGGTAATATGACACAATACATGAGGTAATATGACACAATACATGAGGTAATATCACACAATACATGAGGTAATATCACACAATACATGAGGTAATATGACACAATACATGAGGTAATATGACACAATACATGAGGTAATATGACACAATACATGAGGTAATATGACACAATACATGAGGTAATATGACACAATACATGAGGTAATATGACACAATACATGAGGTAATATGACACAATACATGAGGTAATATGACACAATACATGAGGTAATATGACACAATACATGAGGTAATATGACGCAATACATGAGGTAATATGACGCAATACATGAGGTAATATGACACAATACATGAGGTAATATGACACAATACATGAGGTAATATGACGCAATACATGAGGTAATATGACGCAATACATGAGGTAATATGACGCAATACATGAGGTAATATGACACAATACATGAGGTAATATGACACAATACATGAGGTAATATGACACAATACATGAGGTAATATGACACAATACATGAGGTAATATGACACAATACATGAGGTAATATGACGCAATACATGAGGTAATATGACGCAATACATGAGGTAATATGACACAATACATGAGGTAATATGACACAATACATGAGGTAATATGACACAATACATGAGGTAATATGACACAATACATGAGGTAATATGACACAATACATGAGGTAATATGACACAATACATGAGGTAATATGACAATACATGAGGTAATATGACGCAATACATGAGGTAATATGACGCAATACATGAGGTAATATGACACAATACATGAGGTAATATGACACAATACATGAGGTAATATGACGCAATACATGAGGTAATATGACACAATACATGAGGTAATATGACACAATACATGAGGTAATATGACACAATACATGAGGTAATATGACACAATACATGAGGTAATATGACACAATACATGAGGTAATATGACACAATACATGAGGTAATATGACGCAATACATGAGGTAATATGACACAATACATGAGGTAATATGACACAATACATGAGGTAATATGACACAATACATGAGGTAATATGACACAATACATGAGGTAATATTACACAATACATGAGGTAATATGACGCAATACATGTTAGATGACGCAATACATGAGGTAATATGACACAATACATGAGGTAATATGACGCAATACATGAGGTTAGATGACGCAATACATGAGGTTAGATGACGCAATACATGAGGTTAGTGACAATACATGAGGTAATATGACATAATACATGAGGTAATATGACGCAATACATGAGGTTAGAGGACGCAATACATGAGGTTAGATGACGCAATACATGAGGTTAGATGACGCAATACATGAGGTTAGATGACGCAATACATGAGGTTAGATGACGCAATACATGAGGTTAGATGACGCAATACATGAGGTTAGATGACGCAATACATGAGGTAATATGACAATACATGAGGTAATATGACGCAATACATGAGGTTAGATGACGCAATACATGAGGTTAGATGACGCAATACATGAGGTTAGATGACGCAATACATGAGGTTAGATGACGCAATACATGAGGTTAGATGACGCAATACATGAGGTTATATGACACAATACATGAGGTAATATGACGCAATACATGAGGCTAGATGACGCAATACATGAGGTTAGATGACGCAATACATGAGGTTAGATGACGCAATACTTGAGGTAAGATGAAGCAATATTTAATCAGAAAGTTCAGGATAATGAGTTTTCATAATAAAATAGAAAAATTTATACCGTATCTGCATAAATAATTTAAACCACGGTAATTAGGTCACATTGCACACAGCAGCATTTGCGCATTTATGAAAACAAAATCACAAAAAAAAAATTTAAATTAATATATTAGTTTACGCAACTTATATAATCAAGCTGCAACATGGGATCCAACGTAAGATTCGAAAAGTGCAAATGAAAAGTCTGCAAAAAGCGGAGAACCAGAAATGAAACATGAGAACCAGAAATAAGACAAGAGAACCAGAAATGAAACAAGAGAACCAGAAAAGCAGAGAACCAGAAATGAGACAAGAGAACCAGAAAAGCAGAGAACCAGAAATGAGACAAGAGAACCAGAAAAGCAGAGAACCAGAAATGTAACAAGAGAACCAGAAATGAAACAAGAGAACCAGAAATGAAACAAGAGAACCAGAAATGAAACAAGAGAACCAGAAATGAAACAAGAGAACCAGAAATGAAACAAGAGAACCAGAAATGAAACAAGAGAACCAGAAATGAAACAAGAGAACCAGAAATGAAACAAGAGAACCAGAAATGAAACAAGAGAACCAGAAAAGCAGAGAACCAGAAATGAGACAAGAGAACCAGAAAAGCAGAGAACCAGAAATGAAACAAGAGAACCAGAAATGAAACAAGAGAACCAGAAATGAAACAAGAGAACCAGAAAAGCAGAGAACCAGAAATGAAACAAAAAAACAGAAATGAAACAAGAGAACCAGAAATGAAACAAGAGAACCAGAAATGAAACAAGAGAACCAGAAATGAAACAAGAGAACCAGAAATGAGACAAGAGAACCAGAAAACAGAGAACCAGAAATGAGACAAGAGAACCAGAAAAGCGGAGAACCAGAAATGAAACAAGAGAACCAGAAATTAAACAAGAGAACCAGAAATGAAACAAGAGAACCAGAAAAGCAGAGAACCAGAAATGAAACAAGAGAACCAGAAAAGCAGAGAACCAGAAACCAGAAATGAAACAAGAGAACCAGAGAAGCAGAGAACTAGAAATGAAACAAGAGAACCAGAAAAAGCAGAGAACCAGAAATGAAACAAGAGAACCAGAAAAGCACAGAACCAGAAATGAAACAGGAGAACCAGAAAAGCACAGAACCAGAAATGAAACAGGAGAACCAGAAAAGCACAGAACCAGAAATGAAACAAGAGAACCAGAAAAGCACAGAACCACAAATGAAACAAGAAAACCAGAAATGAAACAAGAGAACGAGAAATGAAACAAGAGAACCAGAAATGAAACAAGAGAACCAGAAATGAAACAGGAGAACCAGAAAAGCACAGAACCAGAAATGAAACAAGAGAACCAGAAAAGCACAGAACCACAAATGAAACAAGAGAACCAGAAATGAAACAAGAAAACCAGAAATGAAACAAGAGAACCAGAAATGAAACAAGAGAACCAGAAAAGCACAGAACCAAATATGAAGTAAGAGAACCAGAAATGAAACAAGAGAACCAGAAAAGCACAGAACCAGAAATGAAACAAGAGAACCAGAAAAGCACAGAACCAGAAATGAAACAAGAGAACCAGAAATGAAACAAGAGAACCAGAAATGAAACAAGAGAACCAGAAAAGCACAGAACCAGAAATGAAACAAGAAAACCAGAAATGAAACAAGAGAACCAGAAATGAAACAAGAGAACCAGAAAAGCACAGAACCAAATATGAAGTAAGAGAACCAGAAATGAAACAAGAGAACCAGAAAAGCACAGAACCAGAAATGAAACAAGAGAACCAGAAAAGCACAGAACCAAATATGAAGTAAGAGAACCAGAAATGAAACAAGAGAACCAGAAAAGCACAGAACCAGAAATGAAACAAGAGAACCAGAAATGAAACAAGAGAACCAGAAATGAAACAAGAGAACCAGAAAAGCACAGAACCAGAAATGAAACAAGAGAACCAGAAATGAAACAAGAGAACCAGAAAAGCACAGAACTAGAAATGAAACAAGAGAACCAGAAATGAAACAAGAGAACCAGAAATGAAACAAGAGAACCAGAAATGAAACAAGAGAATCAGAAAAGCACAAAGCCAGAAACGCCAACCAGTGACATCATGCACGTACAAGAGCGATTTACATTCTAAGCTTCACCTCCGCGAGAAACCGCGGAGAAATAGAAATAATTCCACTGAAAGTTTTACCCGCGGGTTTGCTCACGCAACAGTGGGAAGGGTAATTAATGAGGTACTAAAAAGAGAAGAAAACGTAAAATTGTCAGGGATACTTGATTGCTTTGTCTCTCGCTAGACTCTTCATTCGCTCTATAAAATATATAAAGGTGAAACTGAATTACAATGTTATTAGTATTATAATTATAATATAAGAAAGTTTTAGCCTCCCTTAACCATGACAAAGATGTTCCAAGAGAGGAAGGAGGAAGACACCATTTAGCATGGAGTTGAGGGAACGCGGAATCTATGCAGAAGGGGCAGAGAAACAGTAAGTTGAAAGAGCAGTTCACGAAATAAGATAAAAATTGAAGAAAGTAGTAGGTGCTGAAAAACAGAACAGCAGTGAACCGAAAAAAGATGGTTCTAAACATAACAAAATATTTTATTTCAGGAAAGGTCTACCTAAAACTCTCAGCTCGGACCCTCACACATTTCCCCTTGGGAGTTCTAATTCCCATAGATACAATAGTTGTATCCTCCTGAGGGGCTTGAAGTCAATTAATCAATGCTCTATCACTTACTACATACTTTTAACGCGTTGACTACGTTTATGCGGTTGCCATGGTTGTTTAAGTTTGGTTGGAAGAAGCAGCGTTTAAAAAAATTAATATATGCTAAAATATTTTCTAAAAATAACATCCAAATAATTAAAATGCTGTTCATATATGTACATCGATACGTAGGTGAGAAATTTACCTAGTGGTACACATATATCCCAATACGCTATGATCGTGTTAAACAGCATCTGTAACTAAATAGACGCTAATGGTGTCAAGAAGGTTGGTAATTAAAGAAGCACAAGATTAAAAAAAAATCGAACTCAACATTAGTCACTTGTCATTTGAAATAATATTGGTAGGAGCACAAGTCATTAGTTTGAAAATGCAAATGAGCTACAAGTTATCGATCTCACCGGCACGACACGGCACGTACGTTCATAACGACCTGAAGTAAATGAAAAATATACTTTTTTTGCCGTTAGGCCGGCGGATGAAAGCTAGGCAACTCTAGTTTCAAAGCCTCCATTACCGTTGCCGTGAATAACGACGAAGCTTAACGATTTTTGCTAGACGAAACAGCTGGGAGCTTGAAAACGCGGTAAATTAAATTGAAAAAATAAATCATGGAGTCCATTAGGGGGATCACCGTTGCAAAGCTGCGCGTGTAATATGCGGTAATGTTCATAGAGATGCATGCACATCAAAGAATTATCATATATCAATACAGTAAATGTACTATGCAGTTTTCATGCTCGTAAATATGACACAGCTTACAGGTCTTCCAGCTAGATCACTTTTCTTTGCGAATGAAATGCCTGTGTTTAACAGTAATTGAGGATTATAAGGTGATAGGTGAAGTGTTTGGCAGTGGGAGGGATATGAGGGCTGAGATTTATTTAGCGCAGAGCGAAGGCAAATGAAGGTAAGAGTATGCTAAAGATAAAGTAAGAGTGTAGCAAAGTAAGAGTAAGAAAATATAATCAAGCAAGATGCAAGCATCCTAGCGCATAAGCAGTAACCAAGTTCTCACTGAATATTTGATGATGAGTACCATACGAAATTATTGCTCGAGAACCTGTACGTGAAATTACTGCGCATAAATAAATGGATGTGAACGCGACGAAGGAAATAATTTTTCAACTTAATTCAGTGTTAACCAATTTTAGAATTGCTTTTGCTGTTCGTTTCTTTCACTTGCGACCTTTCGCTGCTAATTTACTGCAGCATCTTCAACACCGTTTGCCATATTTCTTTTATTTTATCTGCCACACTTTTCATGTTCAGTCTAGTACATTCATAAGACAGTCCCACGCAGACTATTTAAAGATTACTTTTTTTCGTGTCAACGAACCTCAAATAAAAACACGCGCGATTCGATCAAACATTTTATTTTTTCCTAGTTTTAAGTTTGAGAAAACATGAGCGGAAATTTTTACGCAAAGCTCTGCAGAGGAATCGAAGTCATGCAGAATTTTCCGGTAGGTGACATCGGGGGCGGAAACGCGGAACCGGTCAAAGGCAATTCTACCATAACTGAAAAGTTTGTATTTTGAACGAAATGCAATCCTAGGCCAAAGGATTTTTTAAGGTTTTATTTTCAGAAAAATGCTGAGTGATCTTGTCGTAATTCTTTAGGTTATTCTATCTTTCGTGGAATTTTACACATGAAGTGATATTGCCATTATAACGTGATTACATTAATAACAGAATGGAATTGAACTACTGACAGTTTAGATTAGATGTTAGTTTTAGCCTCCCTACCCGTAGCAACAAATGCGATCCAAAGAGAGGAAGGAAGAAGGCACCATTTAGCATGGAGTTAAGGAAACGCGGAATCTACGCAGAAAGGGCATAGAAACAATAAGTTGGGAAAGAAGATTATGAAACAAGATCAAAATTGAAGAAGGAAGTAGTAGGTGCTGAAAAACAGGACAGCAGTGAACCAAAAAAAGGTGGTCCTTAACATAACAAAAACATTTTATTTCAACGAAAAGAAGGCCTACCTAACTCTCAGCTCTGGCCCACTCATTGTCCTCCTGGGAGCGCTAATTCCCATAGATACAATAACTGTATCCTCCTGAGGGGTCGAGCTACTCACAGTTACAAGGATATGATGCAACAGTTGTACGTATTCAATGCATGCAAATTGCCCCCGAAAATTCGCAAGCAATCAAAAAAACATTTTTTATTTATGCTTAACAATGTACGTTTTGGCATCATGCGTAACATTTACACTTGAAAAATATACAGCCAAAATCACCTGCATATGAATTTTTTTCAGATTGTGTTAGGACTCAATCGCAAAGGTTGAAGGTGCATTGAAAGATACCTGTTTTGAGAACAAATCTTTCCGCGCTCAGTTGCTTTGGAAACACATTTTTCAAAAACTTGCGTATGTTTGCTTCAATAAAGAAAAGGTTGATGAGCCGTGAACATCAAAATATTATTAAGCCTTGCTATACGGCGATATTTGTAAAATGCCTGCAAGCTTTGAGAGTATATATAAATGCTAAATTTCACATCAACTATGCTATTCCGGCGGAAGGTTCATCGTTACAGAACGAGTGCGATCTAGCTCATTTACGGAGGTGTGGGCGTAAGAAAAAGGCTTTTAGTGTGCAGCACATGAATTAAACTTTAAAAAGTACAGGACACGTGCAAGTTGCTTCGATTAGTTTTATCAATTCTGCCGAGATCATTCGCCAGTTTATAGAACATTTCCCCGAATGCGTTCGTTGAGAGAACAAAACGAACATGGTGCTAAAATTCAAACTTCGAAATCATTTCTGCTTGACGTTCTCGAGCTAAAATGCGCCAATGTGACAAATTTCTAATTTCACAACAACTTTCACCAAATAAAATATCGTAGTATCTTCACAACCATATTTCGTAACATAGTTCTTCGTGAATTAGCTGCGGTAAATTATGCGATAAGTTGACAGTTAATTATGCATTTCATTTCCTAACCGTAGGAAAATGCTGTACGCATTTCTTGTAATTTCCAAATCTGCCGCTACACCGCTGTTCTTAATTTTAATTTGTTTATACTTGAAAAATGCATAATACACTGACAATAAACAACCAATAAGTGATGAGGGTAGTGATGAGGGTAGTGATGAGGGTAGTGATGAGGGTAGTGATGAGGGTAGTGATGAGGGTAGTGATGAGGGTAGTGATGAGGGTAGTGATGAGGGTAGTGATGAGGGTAGTGATGAGAGTAGTGACATGGTGTTATCATTTAACCTCTACAGCACAGCCACGGAATTTTCCTGCAAACACTACTATAGTTAAGCCTTCTAAGACACCAATGATCAACACTTCACTGACGCAGTGTTAGAGACTCCAGTTCAGAGCTTGTTACACTCGTAGAATTAAGGCAGGCTTGTTTTACTTACCAGAAGCATCGGAAATTCCATAAACAACCTGGCACTCAGTCGGCACACAATTGCAGTGTAACAACGGTTACAAGTGCACGCTAACTCCACACTGCGCAGTGGAGTAAAGGGTAGCTGCTAGCTTATGGACCTTGAGCACGCAACACATAATTCTATGCAAAAAGCGACCCCTCTTAAAAGGCCACAAAAATACAGAATGTTGGCACATACACCCTTCACTGCTGTCAGTCACCGCAGGATAGCATGGGTTTCAATATCTAAATTTCAAAATATGAAGATATTACCTGAATATTATTAGATTAGATTAGTCGTTAGTTTTAGCCTCCCTACCCAGCAACAATTGCGATCCAAAGAGAGGAAGGAGGAAGGCACCATTTAGTATGGAGTTAAGGAAACGTGGAATCTACGCAGAAAGGCATAGAAACAGTTAGTTGTGAAAGAAGATTATGAAACAAGACCAAAGTTGAAGAAGACAGTAGTAGGTGCTGAAAAACAGGACAGCAGTGAACCGAAAAAAGGTGGTCCTTAACATAACAAAAACATTTTATTTCAACAAAAAGAAGGCCTACCTAACTCTCAGCTCAGGACCTCACATTGTCCCCCTGGGAGCGCTAGTTCCCATAGATACAATAATTGTATCCCCCTGAGGGGTCTGAATATTATTCATGATTTTGAAATTATTCCTCAATTTCTTAATTTCCGTGTAAAATTCACTCCACACTTAAATTTCAATCATATGTATAATTGAATTGACTAGGGCAACAATACGTTATAATAAAGACAACAAAGCCGACTCGTAAGCACAGCAGAAATGATGAAGTAAAAAGCCTTCATTATTTGCAGTATTTCTCAATTAAAAGTTAAACCACTGCAGGAACTACAGTGAAAATTGTATTCATCAAAAAAGGCGCTACTAGAATTGAGGAGAAATTTTCTCAGCAACGAATGACAGATGCGAGACATTAATCTTTCTACGGTAACACTTAATGCAGTGCTGAAATTGAGCAAGAATGTTCTTAATAACAAATAATAGATGGGAAACAATCAGTTAAGACCTAGTGCAACTAAGTCACGTAAGATTATTATAAGATTACAAGTTAGTTTAAGCCTCCCTAACCGCTGCAAAAATAGAGCGTATCGAAGAGAGGAAGGAGGAAGGCACCATTTAGTGTGGAGATAAGAAAATGAGGAATCTATGCTGAAGGGGCATAGAATCAGTAAGATGAGAAAGAAGTTCATGAAATAAGATAAAAGTTGAAGAAAAAAGTCAGAGGTGCTGAACAACAGGACAGTAGTAAACCGAAAAAAGGTGGTCCTTAACATAACAAAATTATTATTATATAAGAAAGTTTTAGCCTCCCTTAACCACGACAAAGATGTTCCAAGAGAGGAAAAAGGAAGACACCATTTAGCAGGGAGTTGAGGGAACGTGGAATCTATGCACAAGGTGCACAGAAACAGTAAGCTAGGAAAGAAGTTCATGAAACAAGAAAAAAGTTGAAGAAGAAAGTAGTAGGTGCTGAAAAACAGGACAGCAGTGAACGGAAAAAAATATGGTCCGTAACAAAACAAAAACCTATTTTATTACAACAAAAAGGAAGCCTACCTAACCTTTAGCTCGGGTCCACACATGGTTCCCCTGGGAGCGCTAATTCCCATAGATACAACAGTTGTATCCTCCTGAGGGGAACTAAGTCACGTAATCTTTACCTCTTGAGGACGAGCGAAGCCACGCTTAATTGACGTAGATTAGATTAGATGTTCGTTTAAGCCTTTCTATATATCCGCAACACAGCCGTTCGAAAGAGAGGAAGAAAGATGACGTCATTCAGTATGTAGTTAAGGGAAAGCGGCATCTATGCACAATGCGCATAGAAACAGCAAGTTTAGAGAGAAGTTAATGAAGCAAGATAAAAGTTGAAGAATAAAGTTGTAGGTGCTGAAAAACAGGACCGCAGTATACCGAAAAGAGGTGGTTTTTTAGCAAAACAAAAAACAATTCATTTTAACAAAAAGAAACCCTACCTAACCATTGGCTCGGGACCTCACGTATTCCAGCTTCTGAGTGCTAATTCCCTTAGACACAATAGTTATTATCCCCTGAGGAGATTTAGTGGAGAAACTGAGCGCTGTCGTCTGCAAGCAATGAACGATTGGAGGATCGTAGGCGCTCACTGACAGCAGAATGTGGCTATGTTTGCAAGATCTCATCTCTGCCGTACTCGTTAGTTATACCTCCATTTATGTAGTGTGATTTTACCATAATGAAATTGTTATGTTACTGGGTTGATCAGCTTCAAATGACTACAAATAACTATAATAAAAAATAACTTTTGCAACTCTGAAAAACAACCTAAACTTGAGAAACATGGATTTTCCTCTCGATTGATAGCCCAGGAATACTGTACGAACACACTGTCAGCTGTAAATGCATAGCAAATGTCAAACTCACGACCAAGACTATGTAGTAACAGCCCTCATTTCGAAACACCGTTTCTCAACAAGTTACTTGCAATACGACTCATCAGTGGGTCGTGCTTAAGTTTTTTTTTCCTACGGCTAAACGACCCATCGATGGGTCATTTGAAAAATTTTAACAACCTAATAAAATTGGTAGTAGTATTTAATGGACCCAATTAATGGTTGGTATTTATAAAATTACTAACAACTTTTGCCTATAAATCTGAGTTCAATATTGAACTGCAGTTTATCCCATCGCAGTCAACGTGTCAAAAGCTTGAGGCTTCTAGCTTCCACAGCATCTTTTTGCCACATGATCGGCGCTCGCCCTTGATGATATTATGGAGAGTTGCGCTGCGAGGCGCCGTAGACCGCCGCGCGGGGCTTAATTCAATGCATGCAAAGTGACTCGGGAGGCTGTGGCATCTCAAGTGAGTCTACCCTCAGTGATGAGGGCACAACCGTTGCAGTGATGAAGGCACAACCGCCGCAGTGATGAAGGCACAACCGTCGCAGTGATGAAGGCACAACCATCGCAGTGTTGAAGGCACAACCGTCGCAGTGATGAAGGCACAACCGTCGCAGTGATGAAGGCACAACCGTCGCAGTGATGAAGGCACAACCGCCGCAGTGATGAAGGCACAACCGTCGCAGTGATGAAGGCACAACCATCGCAGTGTTGAAGGCACAACCGTCGCAGTGATGAAGGCACAACCGTCGCACTGATGAAGGCACAACCGTCGCAGTGATGAAGGCACAACCGTCGCAGTGATGAAGGCACAACCGTCGCAGTGATGAAGGCACAACCGCCGCAGTGATGAAGGCACAACCGTCGCACTGATGAAGGCACAACCGTCGCACTGATGAAGGCACAACCGTCGCAGTGATGAAGGCACAACCGTCGCAGTGATGAAGGCACAACCGTCGCAGTGATGAAGGCACAACCATCGCAGTGTTGAAGGCACAACCGTCGCAGTGATGAAGGCACAACCGTCGCAGTGATGAAGGCACAACCGTCGCAGTGATGAAGGCACAACCGTTGCAGTGATGAAGGCACAAGGCTATTCACCGTGTTGTTATTTTCCCATCTCTTCGCAAGTCACTTGGGTTACGCTTCAACTTTTTCCTTTCGACTTCCCCGTCGGGACCATTTTTCGTAGTAGTAACCGTGACCTTGCGGCTAATAGCGTTCCTTTTTCATGAGAACTGGCCGATGGTTCGAGCCCAGCATTGCCTGCCCGGTTTTTCTTACCGCTGGGAAGGCACTCGAGTTAGATGGTAAATTAGGTAGGTACCCCAGTGAACAGGAGTAACCGCATTAACGTTCTGGTATTAGACTTTTGCAATAGTCATTAAATTAAGCGTTGGACATTTAAAATAAGCATTGAAATAAGCATAAGATATTTTAAATAAGCATTAGACATTTGAAATAAGTATTAGACATTCGAAATAAGTATTGAAATAAGTATAAGACATGCGAAATAAGTATTGAAATAAGTATTAGACATGCGAAATAAACTTGCAACACTTGAAAACCCGATGTGTGATATGATACGCATCAGTTTAATGGAATAAAATATAAATTGATACAAGTAGTACTTGATAAATTCTATCCACGGCTGATTTCTCAACACATTTGTTCGTCCCTGCGTAAGACTTATTGTTTACCTGTTTATTGTCAGCTTTAGTCCACGGCTAGTAGTTATTTCACGCCTTAGTATTCACAGTTATGTTTTTTAAAGTTGTTTTTTGAGATGTGGAATGATGAAAGACTATTTATCCACTTCAACACCACATAAATTTGACGTAAATAACAAAATGCTTTCAACGTATATTTTATAACATCGAATTCAACATGGGATCACTAACGCATTTTTTTTGATGTTCAACTTTTCCAGTCCGTGAAAGCCTTACATGCATTTTTCCGGATTTCAACTGGCAGTTTTATTTTCAAACTGGAAGCAAATTTTCAACATTTTTCATGCCACAGCGAACATCATAACTGAATTTTGTTCGACATTGAAAGCATTAAAGTGGATAATGGTCTGACGGGCACTGCAGGGGGTCTGACGGGTACTGCAGGGGAGTCTGACGGGTACTGCAGGGGTCTGACGGGTACTGCAGGGGAGTCTGACGGGTACTGCAGGGGTCTGACGGGTACAGCAGGGGAGTCTGACGGGTACTGCAGGGGTCTGACGGGTACTGCAGGGGTCTGACGGGTACTGCAGGGGTCTGACGGGTACTGCAGGGGTCTGACGGGTACTGCAGGGGTCTGACGGGTACTGCAGGGGGTCTGACGGGTACTGCAGGGGGTCTGACGGGTACTGCAGGGGGTCTGATGGGTACTGCAGGGGGTCTGACGGGTACTGCAGGGGTCTGACGGGTACTGCAAGGGGTCTGACGGGTACTGCAGGGGGTCTGACGGGTACTGCAGGGGTCTGACGGGTACTGCAGGGGTCTGACGGGTACTGCAGGGGTCTGACGGGTACTGCAGGGGTCTGACGGGTACTGCAGGGGTCTGACGGGTACTGCAGGGGTCTGACGGGTACTGCAGGGGGTCTGACGGGTACTGCAGGGGGTCTGACGGGTACTGCAGGGGTCTGACGGGTACTTCAGGGGTCTGACGGGTACTTCAGGGGTCTGACGGGTACTGCAGGGGGTCTGACGGGTACTGCAGGGGTCTGACGGGTACTGCAGGGGTCTGACGGGTACTGCAGGGGTCTGACGGGTACTGCAGGGGTCTGACGGGTACTGCAGGGGTCTGACGGGTACTGCAGGGGTCTGACGGGTACTGCAGGGAGTCTGACGGGTACTGCAGGGGGTCTGACGGGTACTGCAGGGGGTCTGACGGGTACTGCAGGGGGTCTGACGGGTACTGCAGGGCTCTGACGGGTAGTGCAGGGGGTCTGACGGGTACTGCAGGGGTCTGACGGGTACTGCAGGGGGTCTGACGGGTACTGCAGGGGGTCTGACGGGTACTGCAGGGGTCTGACGGGTACTGCAGGGGTCTGACGGGCACTGCAGGGGTCTGACGGGCACTGCAGGGGTCTGACGGGCACTGCAGGGGTCTGACGGGCACTGCAGGGGTCTGACGGGCACTGCAGGGGTCTGACGGGCACTGCAGGGGGTCTGACGGGCACTGCAGGGGGTCTGACGGGCACTGCAGGGGGTCTGACGGGCACTGCAGGGGGTCTGACGGGCACTGCAGGGGGTCTGACGGGCACTGCAGGGGGTCTGACGGGCACTGCAGGGGGTCTGACGGGAACTGCAGGGGTCTGACGGGCACTGCAGGGGGTCTGACGGGCACTGCAGGGGGTCTGACGGGCACTGCAGGGGGTCTGACGGGCACTGCAGGGGGTCTGACGGGCACTGCAGGGGGTCTGACGGGCACTGCAGGGGTCTGACGGGCACTGCAGGGGGTCTGACGGGCACTGCAGGGGGTCTGACGGGTACTGCAGGGGGTCTGACGGGTACAGCAGGGGGTCTGACGGGTACTGCAGGGGTCTGACGGGCACTGCAGCTAGGGGTCTGACGGGCACTGCAGCTAGGGGTCTGACGGGCACTGCAGCTAGGGGTCTGACGGGCACTGCAGCTAGGGGTCTGACGGGTACTGCAGGGGTCTGACGGGTACTGCAGGGGTCTGACGGGTACTGCAGGGGTCTGACGGGTACTGCAGGGGTCTGACGGGTACTGCAGGGGTCTGACGGGTACTACAGGGGTCTGACGGGTACTGCAGGGGGTCTGACGGATACTGCAGGGGGTCTGACGGGTAGTGCAGGGGGTCTGACGGGTACTGCAGGGGTCTGACGGGTACTGCAGGGGTCTGACGGGTACTGCAGGGGGTCTGACGGGTACTGCAGGGGGTCTGACGGGTACTGCAGGGGGTCTGACGGGTACTGCAGGGGGTCTGACGGGTACTGCAGGGGGTCTGACGGGTACTGCAGGGGTCGGACGGGTACTGCAGGGGTCTGACGGGTACTGCATGGGTCTGACGGGTACTGCAGGGGTCTGACGGGTACTGCATGGGTCTGACGGGTACTGCAGGGGTCGGACGGGTACTGCAGGGGTCGGACGGGTACTGCAGGGGTCGGACGGGTACTGCAGGGGTCGGACGGGTACTGCAGGGGTCGGACGGGTACTGCAGGGGTCGGACGGGTACTGCAGGGGTCGGACGGGTACTGCAGGGGTCGGACGGGTACTGCAGGGGTCGGACAGGTACTGCAGGGGTCGGACGGGTACTGCAGGGGTCGGACGGGTACTGCAGGGGTCGGACGGGTACTGCAGGGGTCTGACGGGTACTGCAGGGGTCTGACGGGTACTGCAGGGGTCTGACGGGTACTGCAGGGGTCTGACGGGCACTGCAGGGGTCAGACGGGCACTGCAGGGGTCAGACGGGCACTGCAGGGGTCAGACGGGCACTGCAGGGGTCTGACGGGCACTGCAGGGGTCTGACGGGCACTGCAGGGGTCTGACGGGTACTGCAGGGGTCAGACGGGCACTGCAGGGGTCAGACGGGCACTGCAGGGGTCAGACGGGCACTGCAGGGGTCAGACGGGCACTGCAGGGGTCAGACGGGCACTGCAGGGGTCTGACGGGCACTGCAGGGGTCTGACGGGCACTGCAGGGGGTCTGACGGGTACCGCAAGGGTCTGACGAGTACTGCAGGGGTCTGACGGATACTGCAGGGGTCTGACGGGTACTGCAGGGGTAAGACGGGCACTGCAGGGGTCAGACGGGCACTGCAGGGGTCAGACGGGCACTGCAGGGGTCAGACGGGCACTGCAGGGGTCAGACGGGCACTGCAGGGGTCAGACGGGCACTGCAGGGGTCAGACGGGCACTGCAGGGGTCAGACGGGCACTGCAGGGGTCTGACGGGCACTGCAGGGGGTCTGACGGGTACTGCAGGGGGTCTGACGGGTACTGCAGGGGTCTGACGGGTACTGCAGGGGTCTGACGGGTACTGCAGGGGTCTGACGGGTACTGCAGGGGTCTGACGGGTACTGCAGGGGTCTGACGGGTACTGCAGGGGTCTGACGGGTACTGCAGGGGTCTGACGGGTACTGCAGGGGTCTGACGGGTACTGCAGGGGTCTGACGGGTACTGCAGGGGTCTGACGGGTACTGCAGGGGTCTGACGGGTACTGCAGGGGTCTGACGGGTACTGCAGGGGTCTGACGGGTACTGCAGGGGTCTGACGGGTACTGCAGGGGTCTGACGGGTACTGCAGGGGTCTGACGGGTACTGCAGGGGGTCTGACGGGTACTGCAGGGGGGTCTGACGGGTACTGCAGGGGGGTCTGACGGGTACTGCAGGGGGGTCTGACGGGTACTGCAAGGGGGTCTGACGGGTACTGCAAGGGGGTCTGACGGGTACTGCAATGGGGTCTGACGGGTACTGCAAGGGGGTCTGACGGGTACTGCAAGGGGGTCTGACGGGTACTGCAGGGGGGTCTGACGGGTACTGCAGGGGAGTCTGACGGGTACTGCAGGGGAGTCTGACGGGTACTGCAGGGGGGTCTGACGGGTACTGCAGGGGTCAGACGGGTACTGAAGGGGGGGTCAGACGGGTACTGAAGGGGGGGTCAGACGGGTACTGAAGGGGGGGTCAGACGGGTACTGAAGGGGGGGTCTGACGGGTACTGCAAAGGGGGTCTGACGGGTACTGCAAGGGGGGTCTGACGGGTACTGCAAGGGGGTCTGACGGGTACTGCACTGGTCAGACGGGTACTGAAGGGGGGTCTGACGGGTACTGCAGGGGTCTGACGGGTACTGCAGGGGTCTGACGGGTACTGCAGGGGTCTGACGGGTACTGCAGGGGTCTGACGGGTAATGCAAGGGGTTCTGACGGGTACTGCAGGGGGGTCTGACGGGTACTGCAGGGGTCTGACAGGTACTGCAGGGGTCTGACGGGTACTGCAGGGGTCTGAGGGGTACTGAAGGGGTCAGACGGGTACTGAAGGGGTCAGACGGGTACTGCAGGGGTCAGACGGGTACTGCAGGGGTCAGACGGGTACTGCAGGGGTCAGACGGGTACTGCAGGGGTCAGACGGGTACTGCAGGGGTCAGACGGGTACTGAAGGGGGGTCTGACGGGTACTGCAGGGGGGGTCTGACGGGTACTGCAGGGGGGTCTGACGGGTACTGCAAGGGGGTCTGACGGGTAATGCAAGGGGGTCTGACGGGTACTGCAGGGGGGTCTGACGGGTACTGCAAGGGGGTCTGACGGGTACTGCAAGGGGGTCTGACGGGTACTGCAAGGGGGTCTGACGGGTACTGCAGGGGGGTCTGACGGGTACTGCAGGGGAGTCTGACGGGTACTGCAGGAGAGTCTGACGGGTATTGCAGGAGAGTCTGACGGGTACTGCAGGGGAGTCTGACGGGTACTGCAGGGGAGTCTGACGGGTACTGCAGGGGAGTCTGACGGGTACTGCAGGGGAGTCTGACGGGTACTGCAGGGGAGTCTGACGGGTACTGCAGGGGAGTCTGACGGGTACTGCAGGGGAGTCTGACGGGTACTGCAGGGGAGTCTGACGGGTACTGCAGGGGAGTCTGACGGGTACTGCAGGGGAGTCTGACGGGTACTGCAGGGGAGTCTGACGGGTACTGCAGGGGAGTCTGACGGGTACTGCAGGGGAGTCTGACGGGTACTGCAGGGGAGTCTGACGGGTACTGCAGGGGAGTCTGACGGGTACTGCAGGGGAGTCTGACGGGTACTGCAGGGGAGTCTGACGGGTACTGCAGGGGAGTCTGACGGGTACTGCAGGGGAGTCTGACGGGTACTGCAGGGGAGTCTGACGGGTACTGCAGGGGAGTCTGACGGGTACTGCAGGGGAGTCTGACGGGTACTGCAGGGGAGTCTGACGGGTACTGCAGGGGAGTCTGACGGGTACTGCAGGGGAGTCTGACGGGTACTGCAGGGGAGTCTGACGGGTACTGCAGGGGAGTCTGACGGGTACTGCAGGGGAGTCTGACGGGTACTGCAGGGGAGTCTGACGGGTACTGCAGGGGAGTCTGACGGGTACTGCAGGAGAGTCTGACGGGTACTGCAGGAGAGTCTGACGGGTACTGCAGGGGAGTCTGACGGGTACTGCAGGGGAGTCTGACGGGTACTGCAGGGGAGTCTGACGGGTACTGCAGGGGAGTCTGACGGGTACTGCAGGGGAGTCTGACGGGTACTGCAGGGGAGTCTGACGGGTACTGCAGGGGAGTCTGACGGGTACTGCAGGGGAGTCTGACGGGTACTGCAGGGGAGTCTGACGGGTACTGCAGGGGAGTCTGACGGGTACTGCAGGGGAGTCTGACGGGTACTGCAGGGGAGTCTGACGGGTACTGCAGGGGAGTCTGACGGGTACTGCAGGGGAGTCTGACGGGTACTGCAGGGGAGTCTGACGGTTACTGCAGGGGAGTCTGACGGGTACTGCAGGGGAGTCTGACGGGTACTGCAGGGGAGTCTGACGGGTACTGCAGGGGAGTCTGACGGGTACTGCAGGGGAGTCTGGCGGGTACTGCAGGGGAGTCTGGCGGGTAATGCAAGGGGTTCTGACGGGTACTGCAGGGGGGTCTGACGGGTACTGCAGGGGTCTGACGGGTACTGCAGGGGTCTGACGGGTACTGCAGGGGTCTGAGGGGTACTGAAGGGGTCAGACGGGTACTGAAGGGGTCAGACGGGTACTGCAGGGGTCAGACGGGTACTGCAGGGGTCAGACGGGTACTGCAGGGGTCAGACGGGTACTGCAGGGGTCAGACGGGTACTGCAGGGGTCAGACGGGTACTGAAGGGGGGTCTGACGGGTACTGCAGGGGAGGTCTGACGGGTACTGCAGGGGGGTCTGACGGGTACTGCAAGGGGGTCTGACGGGTAATGCAAGGGGGTCTGACGGGTACTGCAGGGGGGTCTGACGGGTACTGCAAGGGGGTCTGACGGGTACTGCAAGGGGGTCTGACGGGTACTGCAAGGGGGTCTGACGGGTACTGCAAGGGGGTCTGACGGGTACTGCAGGGGGGTCTGACGGGTACTGCAGGGGAGTCTGACGGGTACTGCAGGAGAGTCTGACGGGTATTGCAGGAGAGTCTGACGGGTACTGCAGGGGAGTCTGACGAGTACTGCAGGGGAGTCTGACGGGTACTGCAGGGGAGTCTGACGGGTACTGCAGGGGAGTCTGAAGGGTACTGCAGGGGAGTCTGACGGGTACTGCAGGGGAGTCTGACGGGTACTGCAGGGGAGTCTGACGGGTACTGCAGGGGTCTGACGGGTACTGCAGGGGAGTCTGACGGGTACTGCAGGGGAGTCTGACGGGTACTGCAGGGGAGTCTGACGGGTACTGCAGGGGAGTCTGACGGGTACTGCAGGGGAGTCTGACGGGTACTGCAGGGGAGTCTGACGGGTACTGCAGGGGAGTCTGACGGGTACTGCAGAGGAGTCTGACGGGTACTGCAGGGGAGTCTGACGGGTACTGCAGGGAAGTCTGACGGTTACTGCAGGGGAGTCTGACGGGTACTGCAGGGGAGTCTGACGGGTACTGCAGGGGAGTCTGACGGTTACTGCAGGGGAGTCTGGCGGGTACTGCAGGGGAGTCTAACGGGTACTGCAGGGGAGTCTGACGAGTACTGCAGGGGAGTCTGGCGGATACTGCAGGGGAGTCTGACGAGTACTGCAGGGGAGTCTGGCGGATACTGCAGGGGAGTCTGGCGGGTACTGCAGGGGAGTCTGACGGGTACTGCAGGGGAGTCTGACGGTTACTGCAGGGGAGTCTGACGGGTACTGCAGGGGAGTCTGACGGGTACTGCAGGGGAGTCTGACGGGTACTGCAGGGGAGTCTGACGGGTACTGCAGGGGAGTCTGACGGGTACTGCAGGGGAGTCTGACGGGTACTGCAGGGGAGTCTGACGGGTACTGCAGGGGAGTCTGACGGTTACTGCAGGGGAGTTTGACGGGTACTGCAGGGGAGTCTGACGGTTACTGCAGGGGAGTCTGACGGGTACTGCAGGGGAGTCTGACGGGTACTGCAGGGGAGTCTGACGGTTACTGCAGGAGAGTCTGACGGGTACTGCAGGGGAGTCTGACGGGTACTGCAGGGGAGTCTGACGGTTACTGCAGGGGAGTCTGACGGTTACTGCAGGGGAGTCTGGCGGGTACTGCAGGGGAGTCTGACGGTTACTGCAGGGGAGTCTGACGGTTACTGCAGGGGAGTCTGGCGGGTACTGCAGGGGAGTCTGGCGGGTACTGCAGGGGTCTGACGGGTGCTACAGATCCAGCAGGTTCAGCTGGGTTAACAGTTTTCAGACACCTAGAGCCAATGAAGAGCCATGACTCGATACGTTTTGGTTATATTCAAGGTTCTCTCGCCTCAAAAAGTATACAAAAGTAGCGGATTTCACGAAGGCAAATGAGACTAAAATTACGTAGGACACGATGATGTGTAGGGGTACTTATGTGTTGTAGCTCTCACGTTCAACTTTGGCGAAGAAACTTTCACAAGTCTGAGAAATTAAAGAGGCTCAGGCATTCCAAAGTTAGTCAAAAAGATTTCCCTCAGGATTGTGAAGCCTCAGACACCTGAGACCGAACTTCCTAGGTGCTACAAAATTTAAAGAATGAACTGAAATGAAAAACAAAAAAAATGAAAAAGGGAGAAGAATTGAAGTCTAATATTGGATGCAGCTACATTTCCCATTTATCAAAATTACTTTATTTCTTGGTCACATACTAGCTCTTTTCATTTCTTTCGTGAAGCATGAGTTCAGTAAATTAGATTTGAAATTTTCGAGTTAGATTTAAGTGGCAGTCATCATGAGGCGTGAGTGGCAGCCACTATGAGGCGCGTGAGTGGCAGCCACCATGAGGCGCGGGAGTGGCAGCCACCATGAAGCACGTGAGTGGCAGCCACCATGAGGCGCGGGAGTGGCAGCCACCATGAAGCACGTGAGTGGCAGCCACCATGAAGCACGTGAGTGGCAGCCACCATGAAGCACGTGAGTGGCAGCCACCATGAGGCGCGTGAGTGGCAGCCACCATGAGGCGCGTGAGTGGCAGCCACCATGAGGCGCGTGAGTGGCAGCCACAATGGGGCGCGGGAGTGGCAGCCACCATGAGGCGCGGGAGTGGCAGCCACCATGAGGCGCGGGAGTGGCAGCCACCATGAGGCATGAGTGGCAGCCATCACGAGTGGCCGAGTCAAATTTCAGGCGAGGCTCAGAAGAGGGTCATCATTCAGAGGCTTTGATGTTCACGGGGCGAGGAATAAAACAAAATATCGGAAAACAATGTCGCCGATAAAAAATCACTGCCCTGCAAATCGCGGCTTTCAGAAGGCGTAAACGCGTGAACTTAAAGCGTTTTGTTCACTGGAAGGAGTTTTGAGAAAGGAGGATTCGCTATGCGGAAGACAGATACATGGAAGGCATATCATGGAAATGCAACTTTAGTTGTCTTAACAGTTAGTTGAATTGTCTGCGGCTCTCAAAGATATGTACTACGTTCACACAACGCCTTGCCTATGCCATTTGGGATGTTATAGAATGGACAGCTCAACTAAAGTTTGAATATAAAATTATCATGAATGGTCCAAGAAAGACGCTTTTTCTTGGACCGTGAAACCAGTTCATCTTGATAAGAGGTGAGATACCTAACTCGCTTATTGAAGATACTGAAGAAAAGTCAAGACAAGATGCACAGGTATACTGCAAATAAACAACTATGCTGAAGACATGAAAATCTCAACCTCAAGCAATCGTTCAGGTTTGAAATTAATTTCCAATTTTGCAGAACAGCCGAGACTCGGCCGTTGTTTTTCAGAGCGTGTACATGCAACATGTATACGGCGACAACTTGATGGCTTTCCAGTAACGTAAGTTCTGTACGATTTTTTCAGAGCATCCGCATCTCAGTAGCACAAAGATTACCTTAAAATTTCATGTAAATTCATCGCTTAACTCGTTTCGCGGGTATTGGGCCATATGTGTACCCCTGGGTAAGTTGCTCTTACACGTACCGGTATAAACGAATGACATTTCAGGTTCCGCGACGTTTTTAAAAAATAATTTTTCATATGAGGTGAAATGTCATCGTGCAATTGTATTTCAAAAACTCTTGGAAGGATAAAAAATATATTCGAACTATAAAGATGGTTTTCCAATTCTGCTACGTACAACTTAATCAAACCAAGCGTTAACAACCGCGGAAACGTGGTGAACGCCTAAATCGAAATATGTTCTTGAAACTAAATTAAAGAGAAGGAGTGTTCCGGTACATACATATGAAGTCCTAATAAAGAATTTTTTTTATTTCCATGGGTAGTTCCAATTTTGAATATTTACCTTACACACACGTGTAATTTGAACGAAATTTTCTTACCTTATTAACAAGGTTATAGTTTCTGTGGAAACTTACATATTTATTTATACGTATATTTCCATTGTAGACTTTTCATATTATTTACGTATGTGACTGCACTAAAGACCTCTTACTTTTATTTACGTAGGCTCGTAGTTTCATTTGTGAGTCCTGCCCTGAAATACACTTGCGTAGATCCATTCAAGACTCCCTATCATCCACACAGTTTTAATGAGAGCTCACCTATTCACAGTATTTTAACATGAATTATTAGCATATAAAAATAAAAAAGCTTCATCAGTTCACCTCAAATGAATGTGATAACCTGGACACCCTAACATTTTCCACATAAGCATGTCAAATATAAAAATATGTGTCGCCAACACCAGAGAAAACTCAGTCCTACCGGAACCATTCTATCATTTAACTTCAGCAAATATGCAAATATTGCTAAAGAAAATTGCCTTATACCATTTTTCACGCAAATTTATCGATTGAGATCATTTTCCTACTCAAATATATCTTACACCATTATCTTCCTTACTCCTCTACGGTATTAAAACGTATTCGACTGGATACTACACCTTCACAATTTGGCGTTTCCGCCGAAGCATCTATGGTTTTGGCTCCACAGGTAAAACCTCTGCATTGATCAGATAAAATCACTGATGATTCTGCGATGAAAATTAGACAGTTTCCTATACACGCATACTCCACTCCCCTTAAAAACGCGCTGCTTTCTTTACACTTCATTTTCTCCATTGAACCTAAAATGAAAACATTCGAACTGACCACCTCACCTTTCCTGCTAAAGTAATAGATAAAATCACAGATGCATTTCTCCGATGAACCTAAAGCCGGATCATTTGCACTGAACAGCTCACCTTTCCTGCAGATGTAGTCACCCGGCGAGAAGAGCACAGGGCGCAACTTGAGCACCAGCTCACACAGAAAGCCGGCCTCTGTGTTCTGGAAAATCTCGACGCGCTTCAGTGTGTCCAGGTGGACGTGGATGGCTATTTCCGCCTTCAGCTTGTCTGAAACAAACACAATTTAACAGGTTTTAAGGGAGTTTCATTTCCACTAAATGGGACCATGATTAATTTAACTTGTGTAATCTTGCTTTACCATTTCTGCGTTCATGATTGAATAAACTTACAAGTATTTCATTAAAAAGCTTGTACATCTTCGATTAAATCAACTTGCGGCATTTCATTTCCTCATTTCTTCATCGAATTCAATTTTATTTTAAATTAAAATATGAATTCGTATAAGCCTCCCTAACTGCATAAAATGTGTTCTCAGGAGTGAAAAAAGTTGAGTAATATTTAGTATGGAATTAAAGGAATCTTTACCACAAGCGTGTTCTCCAACTGGACTTTTACACGCAGAACCAGAAAGATCGAAAAAGATAACGGAACAGTAAACAATCGGAGAAAACCATAGGCACTGAAGAATGAACAGCAGTGAACGAAGAAAAGGCCAGGCACAAAACGAAAAGTCTATTCTTTTCCAACAAAAAGAAGACCTATGTAACGATCTGTTCTGAACCTCGCATCCTCCCCCTGGAAAAACAAACTCCCCCAAATACAATAGTAGTGCCCCATGCGGGGTCTACTTAAAGTCTCATCTTCGTCGGAATTAAAATTAATTGCTACAAGTGATAAAAATTGACTAGCATATTCATAATTTTGCCGACATTCCAACTAGAAAAAAAACGAGTTGCTGGGTCCGTTGGTTCACGCAGTTGCATTGCTTGTCAGCCTCAGTTTGTTTTCATTTATGCGCATAGTTCACGAATGACAAATAAAAATCTAATATACAAATCTAATGTGAAAATTAAATGTAATCTAAGTTGAGAAAATTAATAAGTAGGGTTGAACCAAAGAATTGGCCATCGCTTGCAATATACAAAGTAAGAATTGTTAATTCTGGTGTCTGAGAACAGAGATGAAATGCAATGATATGTTTCTTTCAACCACATGTGTAAATAAATACAGTGAGGTTGAATAAATTATAAACGTCAACACCAAACTTTTCCAATGTTCGCACTGAATAACATGAGGCTGAACAAATATTAAATATTAACTACAAATTTTCTACAGTTCACACAATGAAGGTAACGAAAAGATGAGAAGAACCAGCTTGTATGATATGCAGTAAATTATTCACGGTAAAACCCAGCATCTGAAGTGGCCAATCTCATTACCAAGCGCAGCTAGTATTTGCGCATTAGATCTACAAAATAAATCAGATAAGTTAGTTTAAGCCTCCCTAACCGCAACAAAGGCGTTCCAAAAAGAGAAAGGATGAGAGCATCATTTAAGATGGAGTTAAGAGAACACGGAATCTATCTTCAAGAGGTGTTCCTTCCCTCACAAGAACCACAGCGCTGAGAAACAGTAAGTTAAGAATGAAGGCCATGAAACAAGATGAGAGTTGAAGAAGAAAGTTAGAGCGTTATAAATTTATTTGTATTCAAAGTTCTATATGTACTTGGTCTATCTGGCCGTTGCGTAAACAAAATACAAATTAAACTTTGGATACAAATAAACTTTGGAATAACTCCCGAAACGCTCACAATTACTTAAGGATATCACAAGATTTACCATTCTAGTTTGAACGACGAAATTAATTATTTATAATCTTAGTTAAATCAATTACACAATTACTTAAGTTGTATAGTTTGAATGAACAATGCGAAATAATGCCATCGTTGCATACATGTGCTACTCGGCTTCAAGGAAATTTGAGTTTCACAAAAATTCAGACGTACAATAGAAAAGATAAAATCTACACTACAGAAGTGGTCTACCTGCTGTTCCTGTTCACTGAATGCAGGCACCTGCACAGATTGATTTATTATAAATTAGTTTCAGCCTCCCTTAAGAAAACAAAGATGTTCAAAGAGAGGAGAGATGACGGCACCATTCTGTGTGGAATGTGGATTCCGCACAACGTGGAATCTATGCAGAAAGGGTATTCCCACAAAAGATTCCCCGCGCATAGAACAGTAAGATAAGAAGAAAGGTTATGAAGCAAGAAAAAAATTGAAGAAGAAAGTCAGAGGTGCTGAAAAACAGGAGAGCAGTGAACCGAAAAAAGATGTTCCTTAACAAAAAAAAAAATTTTATGGCAACAAAAGAAGGCCTACCTAACTCTCAGCTCAGGACTTTAAATTTTCCCCTGTTGAGTGCTAATCCCCATAAATACAATAGTGGTTCCTCCTGAGAGCAGACACCTGCACAGGTGTGCCTGTCAAGCTTTTTTGCGCAGGTGAAACTGCGCGCCGTTAAATTAACAAGAAAAAAATGCACTGACGATTCCAGAAAAGTTACAAATCTTTAGAAGAAACAAACTTTATCCTCCAGGGAAAGCTCGTTTAATTAAAAGGCCAACGTTTCAGATGACCCTAAGGCTCAACAAAGAACGAAATTAAGGAACAGATCAGGTCTTCCAAACAAGAATTTTTTCCTGCCAAAAAAGTCGACGATTTCAGGGACGGCGGAGACGCGCGCTGGGGTCTTCTGTGTGGTGAGGAGGTCTGTATTTGTACAAATATCGCTTGTGTGCTACGCATAAAATGAATAGTTCTTTTGTGCCCATGTCAAGACAGATTATTACTTTGACTGCAATTGGTTAAACTGAAGTTCAATATTCAACTCAAATTTAGAGTCAAGTGTAGTAATCAATTTCGAAAACAACAAACATGAACTGGATCATGCCTTCATTTAGCTTTAATTGAGTATTTATGTGAATTGAGTTTGTGACTATTGGTCGTTCAGCAGCATTATGAAAATCTCTTCCGTGGCAACCGGGGGCTCACGTCGCGGTCAAAGTGTGGAAACAGGTGAATTATTATTAGTATTATGCCAGTTACTAAAAGACACTCTATCCCCCAAAAACACGATTTAAAGAGAGCAAAAAAGGGGCTTACAAAAAATGGGGAAACTATGCACAAAGTGTGTCCCGTACAAAATACCCTGTGTGTGGAGACAACAAACTGAGAAGGAAAAAAGATAAAGAAGAAATTGCAAAGAAGGCATGAAAACAGAAAAAAAGCAGAGTGGTCTCCGAAGATAGAAGTCTTGAAGGTCTCTCTATAGCTGAGGTAACCTAGCAGTATTCTCTAGGGAACTAGTACCCACATCGAAGTGTAGACAAACCTAACTAACTTTCCCGTATTGCCTTCTTATGCCCTTCGAGAAGTCGAGACTTGTGATAAAAAAAGATTCAGGCCCAAAAATATGAAGAGACCCGCATTCCTATTCAAAAGGGACCTGATCAATCAGAAAGAACACAGAATTCATTGCTTTTCGATTGGGTACATAGAATTAATATAGTTGTACGTATCGTGCAATACAAACACTTCATGATTGAGTGATAAGCGCTCGGAACACACGCCCGAACTGTGAAAGACAACGTCACTCAGGCAAGTGCAGAAAAGAATAACGTCGCAGGCACGGCATTCCGAGTTATATTCATATGAGCAACAGGACAGTGCGGCAATCTGTCGTGGTGACGAGATCATTTTAGACAGCACCAAATTACAGTATGTCTGTTTAACCCGGTCAGATAACAGAGCTTGGGTAATGTGAGGTGGTTCAAGTGGTATTTAATCCTCAGATAATTAGATTAGCCTCCCTAACCGCAACACAGACGTTCTAAAGTGAGGAAAGCACTTTTTTGCTGGGAGTTAAGGGAATGCAGAATCTATACACAATATGCAGAGAAACGTTGACGAAAAAGTTAAAGAAACAAGATAGAAATTGAAACACGGGACCCTACATTTTCCCCCAGGGAGCACCAATACCCATATATACAATAGTATATATGATATTTAATCCTGATTAACGCTGGCCATCCCAACTACACCACGGTACACTGAACTACGCACAAAATTATGAAAGCACAAGGAACACATTTTACCCACAGCAGAGCGGCGAAGACGCTTCCGGGCGAGCACGAGAACCCTATAAAACTTTCGCAAGTTTCTGCCCGCCAGAACGCCGTAAAGAAAGGCCTCAATTTGGTTGGTGATCAAATTATTCGAGTACACTCACCGATATTTCGTACTTTCAATTTTTAGTAGAATTTAAGGTTCAAATACATGAACCTGCTTAGCATTATTTTAGAGACACAAAATTATCAAAACATCACGGGGCTAGATTAAAATAAACTAATTCCATGGAAAGAGGTATGAAACATAAAGCTACTCATACTCTATAGTTTCAAATTTTCATTGATGATTTCAAATTGAGGAATTCTCAAGAGTATGGTCCATAATTGCTTGAAGTATTTTACTCTCTCCAATCATCATATTCCGGAATAGAATGAAGAATAGACTAGATAATAAAGTTAGTTTAAGCCTTCTCAACTACGACGAAGGTGTTCCAAGGAAAAAGAATGAAGACAACATCATAAATGGAGTTGAGGGAGCAGGGAATCCATGCACAAATTGCATTCTCGCGCAAGATCCCTGCGCATAGACACTGCAATTTAGAATGTAAGGTTATTAAACAAGATAAAAATCGAAGAAGATGGTAAATGTACATGCTTGTAGAAAACGAATGTCTCAACTCTTTCAAATTTTTCTAAATACCTCAGATTTACTCAACTGTAGTCGCACTGGCATTCAAAAATATATAACCACTGCCTTTATGGAAGAATTACCGGCGGACACCAGCGGTTACCGAAAAAACAGCAATTCCAAGAAACACAGAAGTAATACTTTCCTTATTCCTAACACTGCGTTACACATAAAACAATATCCTCTCTATCATGGATGACCCTCACTAATGTCCACGATCTATCCCGTGCCCTAACAAATTATTCTCAAGGTTCCCAGGCCTAGAAGGATCTTCAAAGGAGCCCAATGATGCCATTAATGGCGGAAACTATGCATAACTTTCCGGTAATTGATTATCAAAAAGCAGCTGAAGAGCGGCACCTCGGCCGAACAGGCACAAGGCTCGCCCTTTATGTCTCAGAAGCATGCAAAACCTGCACGTCTAGCTTGCCAAAATAACTTTTTTGTCCAAAACCCCCGAGCTTGGAGTTTTTTCTCAAGAAATTTTCTGCAGTAAGTGTCTGCTAACCCTGCTGGGTAGCCTCTTGTGTGGCGTATTTCATGCGCAATTCAGAAAAAGCCCAAAATTGAAATTTTTCCCCGTGGAATTGTGGGATTTTCTCCAAGGAAAAGATCAGAACTGAGGATTTTTCCCAGAAAAAGCCCATGTGGCAACCCTGGTAGCACTTATCGACGGTCAGAACGACCGACGCTCGTATCGTCCCATCAATTTGGCCGTCATCATCACAGACGGGCGCGATAGCAACGCAGCTGCGTCCTCTGCAGCTGCTGCTGCTTGTATAGTTGTTGCGTTCTATACAGCTGCTGCTGCTGCTGCTGCTAGCGCCACGACACGCACCAGACAAAGACAAATTCTGCATCAATGATGAAGTATCGTCGTGAAGGTACCTTCTAGATACTTTCAGCGTCACTGAAGGTATCCAGATACTCTTATTTACGGGAATTAAGGGCGTAAAAATTTATGAAATTTCTTTTTTAAATTTCTTAAAGTATCATTCGCAAGTTACCTTTTAAGTATAATGTATTGATGTTAATAGAAATACCCTGTATTGGTATCAGTAGGAACCTGTTTGCTTAAAGTATAAGCATTAAAATAAATAACAGAAAATATCTGGTAACCCACCCTTATTTTAATAAGGAATTTTTATTAGTCGCATATTTTTTAGGCCAACAAACTAGCTGTAAAGTATTTTTCAACTGAAAATCCATCTTTCATTTACTGTGTTTTCAAAGCTGTATAATCTAACTTGAAATATTTATCACGAAACAATTATTTCAGTTTCGTCTAATTCGGATTCTAGCATTCAGTGTACACTTCTTGATATATTTACACACTTATTATATTTGTGTGGAAAAATAAATACATATATTTATGAAACAGTCCTCGGTTTAAACACATTTGCTTAAAACCTATGCCAAACCTATCTGATACCATTTTTTATTCAATTTTTATATTTTTCTAAAAGAACAAATTTATCTGGCTCAAAAGTTCAGAAAGATTAAATCACACAATTCGTAATATTTTTTTAATTTTAAGAGTCGGATGGTTCTCGTATCTTTAAAAAAATAGAAAAATGGAATAAATAATTTGGATCATGCATAGCGTAGTTTTGTAACCATATACAGCAGTACTTATTTTCGAGCACAAACAACCAGAGCCGGACATTACTGAGATAATTTTCATTACCCTAACAACACAATAAAAAGTGACTCTTTCTACTTACAGAATTCAAACATCAATGCATGCGTTCTAATTCATCACCTCGTATATTTTGTTTCTTTGAACTTCCTTCTTAACTTATATGTTTATGCCTACAAGATCTTGTACTGTAATCTTACACTAATATGTATACTAATAAGGCCTCTTGGCCTTTTAAGTATAAATTATGCATAATTAGCTAATAACAACTAATTATCAATCATTATTGATAATTAGTTCATTATTACTGTAACTAGTGTGCACGGCCCGCCAAAAAAAAAAAAGGATTCAATACCTTTTTTGAACAAATTTTCCAGATGTTGTTGACAAACAAATAAATCCATCCCAACAGAACCCGTGATGAAAAATATTCTTGTACTTGTGCACTGGTGAAACTCGTATCACAGATACGGTCATTATACCTATCTTTATGAGCGTAACAGAGATGGAAGAAGTGGACTCCAAACAATTAAACCAAGGATGTTATTAGGCATTAGCAGGACCGTGGAAATTCCACAGACAATGTCATCGTTAAGTAAGGTGGACCCGTGAAAACATTTCGTCAACATCACCTAACCTATGCTAACCTGTCGCAACATAACCTTATCTATCCTGATAAAATGTTAAACATATCAATGCATGTAAAGGCAATCTTTTAAGGTTTCTCCGAGGAATTCAGTATCCATGATACCGCAAATTCAGACAAATGCGTAACAGATACCAAACAAATAAGTATACATCCTACGTTTCTTAAGAAGCAGACACCAAACAAATATTTAAATATATCTATATATATATACATATATATCAATAAAAAAACTTACAACGGGAATTATCAGGTAAGAAGATCCATTTCTGTTGCGCTCCTTGCTTCGTTTTGATAAAAAGGAATATGCACAAGGGTGGAAAAATTGAGTAAAAGCTTTGACTTTGAAAATTTTCCTTTTTTAAAATCCTGTGATTTGCAGAATTAAGTGTGAAGAACTATAAAGAAATTGTCAGGCAGGAAAACACATGTCCAAAATTTCATACTAAAAATAAATATAAACTTCATTTGTGATTCCTTTCTTTTTTCACTCGTACGCTTTAGTTCTCAAATTTTGTTTACTTTAACATTCTATGTTCTCCCCGCGTTTGTTGCTTCGTCTCCTTTCGATAAGCTTATAAAAAACAGAAAATATGGAAAACGAGAACAAAATAAATCTTGTACTTCGAGCTCATCCCTACCAGCACCATAGAAGCAACTTCAATTACGTTTACGAGCGCAGAGCTTAAATCGTACAGTTCACGAAGCATCAGTTCGCGAAACTGATGCTCTATCTCTGAAAAAGGCTCATCGATGTTCGAAATGATAGTACCTTGGAGGGCACTCAGTATGTAAATTAAAGAGATGAGAGGGTGATCACGCGCTGAGAAGGATTTCGTGTCACTACTCTACTGAAACTTTTCCACTCCGACACGAATATTATAAAGGAATCTCTACCAAGCCCCATGCAAAGAATAGCCCATAGAAAAACATGAACTTCGTAATCTCTTTTCTTTCAAAAACATTTCCCATTAGGCCTTGCAAAGAAAGAATACTTTGGTCTCGCAAAGAAGTATCATCAGGTGCCGTGAAATCTTCAAAAGCACGAGGAAAAAGTATCGTCAGGTGCCGCGAAATCTTCAAAAGCAGCGGATAAAAGCAACTTCGAGGATGAACATTCCCCTAGAGCCTGCGACAGAAACGGGCAAAAACTCGTCGAACTCGGAGCTCCGGTCAAATAGAGAATGCAAATGCGCTCGACAGCGGAGAGCTCCGGTGACAGATGCGCATCAGCGTACGGCAGAGACCATAGAAAAATCAACGACAAAAATTAAAGCAAATGCGTGTAGAATGACTAGGAACATAAGGGATATTGGTACACTACATCTCTGCGCAGAGGTGCAGCATGGTTTTGAAGGTGTTGTTGTGGGAGCTATGGGTTAATTAGGGACAGTATTTGGTAATATATAACCCCGAGAAAATATCCTAAATAATTATCTGAACTGCGGCTGCGGGTAAGTGGACATATTTGCGCAGCAGCGGCGCTGTCAGCCACGTGTGGGTGGTGCTGATTGGCGGCAGCCTGCTCCAATCACGGCGGCAATTCCTAATAGTACCGAGTTTTCCTCTGCATCAAAGTTACTGCTTCAACTACTCAAGCTGAGACTGATGAGCTACCAGCCCAGTGGGTCGAAAATTTATCAAAGTCTTTGTAACAACTGTAACAAATCATTCATGAAAACAGACAAGAAAAGTTTAAATCGCAGGGCTGATAGACCGCCATGTTGGCTCGTCACTCACTCTGGCGCCATCATCACAAACTTTGTCAGATTCAGACGAAGTTCTGGCAAATTCTCGATGGCGTTCATATTGTCCGGGAGTTGCTGCCTTCTGGTCTGGACCACCGTTTGCTTGATTTGTGATACTCAGCTCGTAGTAGAGTGGGTCACCACAGATTAAAGTTACAGCAGAAATTTACGAAAACTTTCGGAGAGTGGGTCGGAGAATTTAAATTATAACGACCAATTTTTTGGGGACTTCAAAGAAATATTAATATCTCTAAAATTTCCATAAATGAAACCTAGTAATTGTTCACCTTTTATCGAAGCATTCAAAAAATAAGAACTATGCAAAAGTGATTTCCTAATGTTCTTCAGTAAAGACGGTGGTCGACATAGGATTATGTTACTGCAGAATTATACGAAAACCTTTGGTACCGCTAAAATTTGATACTTCGTTCTGTCAGTAACACTTTTGTTTCGTTGCCGCGGATAAGTTTTTTTTGACAAGAGTCATTTACTTCTGGAGCGAATGTATCATCAAACTTCTGTCTCTCCGCTACCCAGAGCAATACGCCTTGGCAGCGTGAAGCGATTAAGGTTGGTATCAGTGCACCCACTTACAAAGAACGGTGGAGATCAAGAGAATTCGAATGCGTCAATTACTTTGCTGTTCACTGACGTGTGCGCTGGAGAATGTAAAGTAGAATGTTGTGAGTTTGAGAGAATATTTGCACTATTTAAAACTGGTTTCAAGTTTCCTCATTTTCAAACGTGACAAATAAAATCAGGGTAAATGTATTTTCTAACCATTAAACGTAAATATATGCATACTTGAATAATAACTTCAATTTATTTTGATTTTACCTTGAATTTCGACCAATATAATGATTATAAGTTAATACACGAGCTGGACAAAATAATGGAAACGCCTAACATTTAGGTATCATCAGCTGTAAACATGGTTTAAGCTATTAAAAATGACATATCTTAATAATTTTTATTATTGATGTTGTTTGAAAGAGTTATTTAAAATGATTGTTATTACAGATATTAAAAAAAGTTGGTCTGAATTTATAAAAATGGCAGACTTCTCAGACTTTCAAAGAGGCCAAATTGTTGGTGCTCGTACGGCAGGCGCTAGTGTAACAGGAACTGCCCAAATGCCTTTGAAAGAGAAGGAAAAACGTCCTCAGCAAAGCACAGAATCCGGCCGAAATGTGAAGTTGTCTGAAAAACCGTTTGACTCTAAAGTAAATTGATAGAGGGGATCGCAAGACCACGGCTCCTAAAATCACCTCAGAGCTCAATAAACACATACACACCGCAGTTTCCACAAAAACTGTTCGTTTAAAGCCGGAAAAGGTGGACCTACATCATATTAAATTATATTTTGTTGATTCGTCAAGGTGTTTCTATTATTTTGTCCAATCCCTATATATGCATACTCGAATAATGATTTTTACTTTTTTTAAGTGTCACCATGAATTACAACCAATCTGAGTTGCCAATGAATTTTGGACAAATTTTAAAAATTAGTGCTCATTTACTAGTTATTGTCCACACCAGAACTTTTGAATTTTTCTTCTGGAACGATTGTGTCACACGTATATTAAGAATATGAGGTTTACCGAGAGAGCAACAGTTAAGTTACTCGTTAACTACGTTAAGTGCAAAGTTATCTATTGTCAAAATACGAAAATAAATAAAAATGAAATTATTATTAGCCACATGTTTAACCTTTTTTCTAATTATTAGCTCTTACCTATGCAAATAGTTCATTTCAGAAATTGTTCTAACGTTTCTTTGATAATCTGATCGAATAAAATGAACTTGAAAGGTGATAGATAAACATGGACATTTCAACTCGTAAACAAACTTGCTACTTCAACGACACCCAATGTTTAGGCCATTATGCTTCTGCTACAAGGGGACCAACCCACAAAATTACCTTGCTGTGTCTGTAAAATCAAAGGTCTAGTTCAGTAATTTCTAGTCTTTGTTAAAAGATGATTAGACGAGTATGATGCAGGCTTCTGAACGATGATTCACTAATTGAGAGGCAAGTGACTATACAGCGCAGCCAAGATTGGAGCTACTCAGTGACGAGACAAGGAATAGAAGACTTATATATCAGCAGCCAATCAATAATCGTAAAGAGAATGGCGAGACCAGTACATATTGCGTAGTAGTACGTAAAGAATTTATAATCTAATCAATAATTGGTAGGTATAGAAGACTGTGAATGTTGATACGTGGGGTCATACATCAAGAAGTGACTTACGGTTAATTACAGACCAAGAAAATCCAAGCTAGTAAATATAAGGCTAGTGAGTGGAGGTGCGCTAACAAGAAAGTACTTGTGAGATATACAACACGTGAGGAAGGTGAAATGATTGGTACGGCAGTACACAAACGTCAAATTGAGAACTTCCATATCGTACCTGGATTTCACAATTGCACCAGTCTCTCCTCTTTAAAAAAGGAAAGCACTTTCTACTGACGTAGCTATACCTAAAACATATCTCGCACCTTAGATATTCACAGTTAGCACGCCGTCCAGACAACTCAGAGATACCTTAAACTCTTTTAGAAAGGGCAGTGACTGATTATTATAACCTGGAAGGAAATTCTCTGCAGTGCGCTTTTTTGAGTGAGCGATATTTAGAAAGCCTTTCAAATTATATCTTGGGTGACCTTTAAACGATACCTCGTGTGACCTTAGAATATCTTGAGCGTCCTTCGTATGATACCTTAAGTAACTGTTGAATGATACCTTGAGGGATCTTTGAATAAAACTCTGAGGGGCCATCGAATGAAACCTTAAGTAACGGTTGTATGATACCTTGAGGGATCTTTGAATAAAACCCTGAGGGGCTTTCGAATGAAACCTTAAGTAACTGTTGAATGATACCTTGAGGGATCTTTGAATAAAAACCTGAGGGGCTTTCGAATTAAACCTTAAGTAACTGTTGAATGATACCTTGAGGGATCTTTGAATAAAACCCTGAGGGGCTTTCGAATGAAACCTTAAGTAACCGTTGAATGATACCTTGAGGGATCTTTGAATAAGCCCTGAGGGGCCTTCGAATGAAACCTTAAGTAACTGTTGAATGATACCTTGAGGGATCTTTGAATAAAACCCTGAGGGGCTTTCGAATGAAACCTTAAGTAACTGTTGAATGATCCCTTGAGGGATCTTTGAATAAAACCCTGAGGGGCCATCGAATGAAACCTTAAGTAACGGTTGTATAGATACCTTGAGGGGATCTTTGAATAAAACCCTGAGGAACCTACGAATGAAACCTTGAGTAACCTTTGAATGATACTTAGAGGCACCTTAGAATGATTCCTAGGGTGACTTTTTAAATGATAAATTCAGGATTTATAAGCCACAGCGGGACTAGAACGTGAGAGGCGATGGGCCCGTGATGGTACAGAGCGTTCGCGAATTAAAGGATTTTATTGTTTTTGATTGTCACAACTATTGGAACTAGGGAAGGTATTCTCTCTCGTAAAACAGTGCAGTTCAAATGGGTGCAACACGTTTTTGCTATACACACATTAATATCAAATAAATGATGTATTTGTGTGTACTGGAAATTCAATGGTGCACTCTAAAATTTGTAATTTTATGAGACGGCTGATGTCTTAATTGTAAAAATCGTCATATTTTTCTTGAAAGTTTTAATAGTAGGTTAAATACAATGTTAATTTAATCTCCGATAATCAAAACAAAGATGTTCTAAACAGAGGAAGGAGGGAGGTCCCATTCAGCTTATAATTCAGAGTACGGGGACACAAGATGTTACCCCCCTCCAACACATAGAAACAGCAAAATTAAAATATTATGAGGAAACAAAATTAAAGTTGATGAAAATAATATGAGGTGCTGAAAAAAAGTCAGCAGCAAACTGAAATAAAATTGACAAGAAAAATCAAGCTTTATTTAAAAAAAAATTGTCTACTCAACTTTCAGTTTGGGGACTTCGCTAGAGTAGTACCGCTAGAAACAAAGGTGCTGAAAGTCACATCCGAGTCGATGCACGAAACATTGACCAATACCAAAATTACTTCGCAAATGTCCTGTTACATGGAGCACATCGTGGTCAGTCAGGCTAATTTAGGGATCAGAAAATCAAGCTAAAAAGGCATAGAATAAATTATTGACGTTTGAGAACAGGTCAGGGAACTGTAGTACGCAAAATTCTACAGCGTTAATGCATTGTGCACTTTATGCCACTCATGCCGGTAAAATTTTTCGCGGCGACTGAGGATGCATTTGGGATCATCAAAGTCAGCGCAAAGCCCAAAAGGATACAGGAGACGCCTCCATCCGAGTGCCAAAAGCAGAAGGATATTGAATAGCGCTCAAATTTCAGCTCTGTTGTTGGGATGACAGGCATCGATCCAATATACAAAGCACATGAAATACGAATATGCCAGCAGCTGCGTTATAACACGAATTGTGACGAATTCTAGCTACCTCAGGAGAACCAATCCTTGTCTTTTGTAAACATAAGTATCATGTAAGTGTTTAGAATGCTAGAGGGTAACAACAAGGACTCTTTAGAATGAATGCTTCTGCCGAATGAAATGCCAAGTGAGTTTGGTGCACCAAACGAACGGGACGACAATGGAAAACGCGTTGAGTCAGCGTCACCAGCTCCGCCTAAAGAGTATGCATTTTCTCAATATTACACAGCCGCATGGCTACTAAAAAATATACATCAAAAATAAACAACAGCCCCATGCCTACCAAAAAATAAACAACGAAATAACGCTAATGTGAACGATAGTGTTGGCAAGATTTCCTGCCCAGAGAAAGCGTAACTTGCAAAGCTGGAGTTGGTAGAGCTTCCGTTGTTACCAACTCGGCAAGAAGAGGACAATGTTAAAAGCTTTACTGCTAGAGCCATATTTCCTTGCTTTTTTGTCGTAATGGCCCATTTTAAAGCGTAAGTTTTCTTCGTTTCCTTGGTTACGCTACAGGTGAAGGCTCCCTGCGTACATAATAGTCATTTTTAACACAACATAAAATTTAGCTTTTGATACATATTGTACCTTTTCCCATTTTTCCGGTAACTCTTTCGTTTTCTTTAGGGTTTGTACTCCCGGGACAAAATGAAAATCTTATAATCCCGGGATTTCAGGTGGACAATCCCGGGAATCTTCGAGATCCTAGGATCTATATTTTTACATTTATGTTATTGTAACTTGTTGCCCATGCATTCACAGTACTTGGCGATTTAGGGAGCGAAATACTTTCATCTGAGAAATATTCTCTAAAGAATTCACTCTTTTTAACACATTTCCTGCGAATTGACCCACTACACCTTTTTCACTTCAAATTAATCTAAGTCAAGTTCAATTTAATCCGAGTCAAGTTCAAATTAATCCGAGTCAAGTTCAAATTAATCCGAGTCAAGTTCAAATTAATCCGAGTCAAGTTCAAATTAATCCGAGTCAAGTTCAAATTAATCCGAGTCAAGTTCAAATTAATCCGAGTCAAGTTCAAATTAATCCGAGTCAATTTCAAATTAATCCGAGTCAAGTTCAAATTAATATAAGTCAAGTTCAAATTAATCCGAGTTCAATTCAAATTAATCCAAGTCAAGTTCAAATTAATCCGAGTCAAGTTCGAATTAATCCAACTCTCAGTTGAGTTATAAAATGACAATAATTTGTTAATTTGAGTTTTTTGTGTTAAAAATGTATCTATTGGATGTGATAAGCCAAACTTGTTTCGAGGATTTATTTAAGCTCATAGGTATTTATATACGTGAAATTCCACTTTATCACATCTATGAAATCATATACATGCAAATACAAAAGGTTATCATTTAACGATATGTATATTTAATCTTCAAAAGAAATATACAAATGTGATTCACTGAGTACTAATGTACGATTCTGTTTGATTACAATTTATACCTGTATATTAATACCCAGATACATTCCTGAATTAGCAATATAAATGTTACCATCCATTCTCATTCCGTGTTAGTCAATGTGAAGAAATGTAGGATACACTTACAATACACAATAATAATACAAGAAACAATGTTTTTACCTTAAAACTGAGTTTATTTGCGTGTGTTCACAGGTCAATATATAATACTTTCAACACTTAAATATTCATAAAATGATCATTATAAAAGGTATTGAAGTCTTAAAAATATTACATATTGAATTGTAAACGCACACAAATATCAGTACTTGTATATTTCTTTTAAAGATTAAATCTACATATCATCCAATGATAATATTTTGTACTTGCATGTATTTGATTTCATGTATATATGTAGTGAAGTGGAATTTCAAGTGTATAAATATCTATGAGTGTAAATCAATCCTCGAAAACAGTTTTGCTCATCACATCCAATAGATACACGTTTACCACAAAAAAGTAAAATTAACAAATTATTATGTCATTTTTTAACTCAACTAACACTCGTTGGATTAATTAGAAATTGACTCGGGATTAATTTGAACTTGACTCGGATTAATTTGAACTTGACTCGGATTAATTTGAACTTGACTCGGATTAATTTGAACTAGACTCGGATTAATTTGAACTAGACTCGGATTAATTTGAACTTGACTCGGATTAATTTGAACTAGACTCGGATTAATTTGAACTTGACTCGGATTAATTTGAACTTGACTCGGGTTAATTTGAACTTGACTCGGATTAATTTGAACTTGACTCGGATTAATTTGAACTTGACTCGGATTAATTTGAACTTGACTCGGATTAATTTGAACTTGACTCGGATTAATTTGAACTTGACTCGGATTAATTTGAACTTGACTCGGATTAATTTGAACTTGACTCGGATTAATTTGAACTTGACTCGGATTAATTTGAACTTGACTCGGATTAATTTGAACTTGACTCGGATAAATTTGAACTTGACTCGGATAAATTTGAACTTGACTTAGATTAATTTCAAGTGAAAAAGGTGTAGTTGTCACTTGAGTGATTGCGTGTCTATATATGTGAAACATATTTCCCCTCCTCAAATGCTCATGTTGATCTTGTGTGACAGTGTCGTCCCTTACACTCTTCTAGTATGCTTCGGCCACACCATTTTAGATTGTTTTGACTTTCTCGTTTTGCCCCAGCAATGTTGATAATGTTACGGTTGGAATTGTACAACGATCCTTCTTATTTATTTTTAATCCGTTGAACATTTCTGTGCCAAAGCTAGAAGCATACAAAATTTACATTTTTGTGTTATTGTAAAATCTTTCATTTTATCCGTACCAGTTATTTTAGCTTACTAGTTGATACAGAACAATGTAGAATTGCCTCTAAT
Source organism: Morinoia aosen (assembly GCA_030386875.1). Classification (NCBI taxonomy): domain Eukaryota; kingdom Metazoa; phylum Arthropoda; class Malacostraca; order Amphipoda; family Talitridae; genus Morinoia; species Morinoia aosen. Next base: position 65,005,203 of record CM059570.1, on the reverse strand, counting down.
ATGAACCTTGCAGTCTAAGACGCAAATTAATTTGGGTCTAACCGTTTTACTTTCAACCTTAATCCCTCATTTCACTAGTTCCAACGTTCGTAAGCTCAAATTTCAATATGGAAGTGCACTAACTAGAGTGTTCTTAACAACGCATCACATGCACAATGTTTTCTTGACCACTATCCAGTGTTAAAATCAGACCAACACAACGGAGGGAATGCATTTATCTACGTTCTTTTCTCCCAACCATTTGTTTCAAGATTAACCGATATAAATACTACGATCCTCATGTATTTGATATATAATAAACACAACGGAGGGAATGTCTCGGTCTTATTAAAACATTTAAAAAAGGCTTCGGATTCGACGAATGTCATAACTTTAAAGATCATTTCAATCTCCTTATTCTGGTCTCAAATTGCTGTCGTTAGCTTTGTGTGGTAAGCTCTTCTTACCTTTTTGTTTTCATGAATACACTACAACACTAATTTTAGACAGTAAACTTTTGTACGGTTCAACCTATGTTGAAAATATTTCGGCGAGCAATGTAAAACAATACTTTTTATGTCTTTGACTCCGAGGAACTCTTCGCGCCAGTACTAATAGCGTAAGTAAGAAATATCATAACCATTTTCTGTTTTGTTATAGCGAATATCATCGTTGGGACGCCTTATATAGAGATGAAAGATCGGATATGGGTTTTCACCGGATGTGGGGTATAGATAAATGTGAAGAGTACCCAAATGTAGGGGCACTACCGGATGCGGATCATCACCGGAAAAGGGGGGTGAAGTGGTGCCGGATGGGCGAGAGGAATTTTTGGATTTTGAAGTTGACAATTTATTAGAAAAATAATAAGCTCCATTTCCGGACACCCTGCACAGATGAAGTACTACTAATTGTGGAAAAATGACTTTCATTCCGTTGCATTGAACTAACAGTTGTGATGCTCATTATAGTCGACAGGAATAAGTAAGATCAATATTAGAATGACTTAGTGAACGTAAAATAAAATAAATTTTTACTTTCTAGGAAAATTTCATGAATTGAAACTTAGAAATTGAAGCACAGAAACTGAAACTCAGTGCCGCACTCCAAATGCAAACGATCCTTTTATATAAATATTATTGTTTATTTTTTATCAACTTGTGCTTCTCTCTAAATCCTGTGTCGACAATTATCATGTGTACTACGATAACCATGTATGAATATCAATTAAGGATCTAAATCATTTTTTTCAACACTTAACATGGGTATTACGATAACCATGTATAAATAGCAATTAAGGGTCTCTATGCTAAGGTATTTGAATGCATTTTCGCTTTTATTTCAATACTTGTGCGCACTAATGAAAGTGTTTTTCAAATAAGCGTCGCAAGGATTGTGTTCTCTTAGTTCAAAATCAGATTGGGCAAGGAAAGAAACTCATTTTTGTCGTGCTTTTCTGTCAATCATTTTTGTTTCAATATTTTACACGGGTATTACGATACCAATGTGTTATTATCAGTTAAGGATGTTAATGTGTTTTAAAAACCAATGTATCAACATTTCATGTTTGTACTTCATTGGAAATAAACTGTTTTTCTTTCTGTTCTTTTTTTTCATAGTGCTGCTGACTCACCGGCAGTCACTGACTCGATTTTTATTAAAACTTAATGGACGCCAAATGAAGGCCCGATCCAGCTAATGTTCGCTGTTTTCAAAGTTGATTACTACAATTGACTTCAAATATGAATTGAATATTGAACTTCAATTTAAACCCATCCCAGTAAATGTTATCTTGAATGTTAGTTATGTTATCTTCACTCTTTAGGTGACGCAAAAAAACACTCGTAGACCAGCTTTTACAAAGTAAACGCTTGCCGCATTTCATACACTTCGCACTTTCTCCAGTTGCATCTTTAACAAAGTGTCGCCACACAAAGGCTTTAGTTTGTACAACATAGGCTGTTGCCATCGTATCTATTACAGTCTATTCTTTATTACCTGCAGAACCAAACCTCGAAATATATTCTGATGCAATATTTGAACTATATTATGAGATGGTGTGTACGTCACTGTGTGGTGATGTAAGTTGGAGTCCTCTCTAGAGCTAATTGATTAATCATATGAAACGACATGGTTTAAGTTATTTTCCCATTCATATCTTAAAATATATGTACAATTTAGAATCCCGAGAATTCCAAGGAAAAAAGGAATTCCTGGACCAGAAAATTTCAGCCCAAAATTATCCGAGATCCCGGAATGTAATTTAATGTAGTTTTGTAGCAGTAAAAGTATTTTTTTCTCGTTAGGAATTTTAAAGCATTGGGTTTATGAAGTTTGCTTATGAAGCAGATCAGTCATTGCTAAAATAATTAGTGTGCTTTGTAATTAGACTTGAAGATGAGATAAGACTAAATTATAAGTTAGTTTAGGCATTTCTAAACCCAAAAAAGGCATTCCTAGAAGAGGAAAGATAAAGGCCCCACTTAGTATGAAATTAAAGGAAAGGGGAATTTTTCGTGAGAAGAGTGCTCCACATCCTGCGCATAGCAACATAAAGATTGAGAAAAGTTAATTTAACACGATATAAAGTGAAGGAAAAAGTGACAAGTACTGTAAAAATGACAGCAGTGTGACGGAAAAGGAAGATTAATAACAAAACAAAAAACTATTCCAGTGTATTGAAAGGAAGGCCAACCTAACTTCACTCATTTTTTTCTCTGGGAGAAAAAGAAGGAAAATCATCCAAACAAAATGAATTTCTGGTCTCGACAACTTCCCCGTAGAATCGTCAATTCCCATAGACGCAATAGTTGTATACTTGAGAGAGATTCAACCTGCGCATTGACTGGCCGTAGATTAGATTAGTCGTTAGTTTTAGCCTCCCTACCCAGCAACAATTGCGATCCAAAGAGAGGAAGGAGGAAGGCACCATTTAGTATGGAGTTGAGGAAACGCGGAATCTACGCAGAAAGGCATAGAAACAGTTAGTTGTGAAAGAAGATTATGAAACAAGACCAAAGTTGAAGAAGACAGTAGTAGGTGCTGAAAAACAGGACAGCAGTGAACCGAAAAAGGTGGTCCTCAACATAACAAAAACATTATATTTCAACAAAAAGAAGGCCTACCTAACTCTCAGCTCAGGCCCTCACATTGTCCCCCTGGGAGCGCTAGTTCCCATAGATACAATAATTGTATTTGACTGGCCGTAAAATATAGCGTTAGACTATAAGTTGTTTTAAACTTTTCTGACCACATAAAGGTGTTGCATAGAGTGGAAGAATGAAAGCACAATATGTTGGAGTTAGGGACCGCGGAATCTATACGCAAGGTGGATTCCCGTACAAGATCTCGTGGGCATAAACACATAATTTAGGAAAGAGGTTCAAACAAACAAAATATAAGTCATGGAAGAAACTATGAGGCGCTGAAAAACAGGACAGCAGTGAACCGAAAAAAAGCATGGTCCGTAACAAAACAAAAAATCTATTCTATTTCAACTAAGGAAGCCTTACATGAACATCAGCTCAGGACCTCACATTTTCCTCAAGCGTATTTTGCAAAGGCGTACAGGAGGAGTCATAAGTTTGATCCTTAAGCCTCGTCTTATCTTAATATACCAACATACCACCTTAACTCATTCGTTACTGCGCTGTATTGTTGAATTCTTTCGTTTATCCAATTTTGTTACCCATATATAAACTTTAATAACCATTTGTACGGTTCGTTTTCTATTGTAATAGCGATAGGAGATGAATAAGACAGGACAATATTCAAATCACGGAACGAATTCAAATTTACACAGATTTGTTAGTTTGTACTGAATACTGATTTTCAGTGAGTTTGGATTAATTAAGAATATATGCATGAAAGAGCAACAAATAACGTGAAAGAATAACGCTTTATGAACGCCTAATTCAGCATAACAATGATTCACAGTTAATCAACTAGATTTTCTTATCACAAATTATATCTTTAGCAAGTTGGTAAATAAAAGGACCAGCGCTCCTCTATTGCAAAACTAAGCATTAACTATGCTTCCCGGTCAATCAACTACTCCCACCACGTCAATATCTCCAGGGATTTTAGACTTTCACATCCTAGAGAAGCGGGTAAAATTGGCGACAGACACCGCTGCAGACATGCGAGCTTGATTACAGCATGTCAATTCAATTCGAAGTCTCAGAGCATCGAGCGCGTCGAGATCGAGCTAACGTCAAATTCATAGTCGATGTCCGTCCTGACAAACTTTTCTTTTTCAGACCCAGTCATTCTCGAGCGGCATAAAAAGCACTTGTCTGAACCGTAACTTGTTACACGATGCTACCGTAGTTACGCTGCATTTGCAAATTGAGCTTTATGTGTATACGGTAATTTCAAGGTCTGTTCTCTTCGAATGGGTCATTAATTTATCTTGAACTGATCTTTATTTTCAGCAGTTGTAAAGCTTCGAAATATTTTTCAAAACGATTTTTTCTTCTTGAAGAACATTTTTTCTCACCTATGATTATTTGAAATGAATTACATAATCGAAGAGCTTCAACATGAAACAGGATGACATGCACATTAAGTATCGAGTTTTCCCTTTTAAAATGACCAGAACAAAAACGCGCTTCATGCGAACACGATATTCCGGTAAATTCATGAAGCTCTCATATTACTGACATTATTGTCAGACTCTAGTCCTCGGATGCTAAAAAAATGATAAATTTACATCGGAGAACGAACGCGCAATATTACTAACATTTAGATCTTGTTTCCTTCGCATGTAAGGATTGCCAAGACCTCAAGTCAGAGGGATCTGAGACGGAGCAAAACATCTGTAAGTTGCTCCAAGTCGCGGGCAGGACAGGTTTCAAGGAAAAGAAGTTGCCGGGGGAGATGGTATATGCAATATGAAACTAATGCTAGATGGTACATGCAGTATGAAACTAATGCAATGGCTTCTTCGGGTTGATCGGGAACTCTTACAACGAATACAAGGTAGGTTTAACTTGTGCACTAGAATGGGGATGAAAATAACGGCACTTTTAAATAATGATTTTTTTTGCTTAAAAGAATATTCTTTTATAATGAAATTAAGGATATGCAGCATCGTGAAGACAATATTTTTGCAAATAAATTCTGCTGCTGGGAAAATGACCAGCAGCAGAAAAAGTAAACAGTCGATGTTGAGAGCATCGTATAGTGAATATGTGCTTCTTTTACTTCAGTTAACACCCTAGATCAGTGGTATTCATTGCGCGGCTCTCGAAAAATATTTAAATAAATGAGTTAATATATACATATATAATTTATATAATATACGTTTACTTGCAGTAGCTGCGGCTCTCTCAATCAATACGTTCAACCGATTCGCTCTCTTGCAAAACTTAGCGAATAGCATTGCCCTAGATGGTGACTGGACACAGCGTTATACATACAAGGAGTGAATACCTCACACATCTTGTGAAAAACAAATATCTCAAGCGGTTCAAGGAGTGCTTTTAGACACTCACCAAACTCTTCGACAATTGTTTGAGTGAATTCTTTGATTGGTCTCTTAGTCACCATTATTCTTAACAGCAAACTGATAAACTTGACACTGCGACTGTGACATGAGCCACCGGTGGTCACTGAGGGAGTTTTCCTAATGCTGCTGGGCAACCACTTTCCGCAAACTAAATTTGTAAAAATACTTAACCGAAATTAAATAAAGGTACGATCCCGATAATGTGTGCTAATTGTAACATTGCTTATTACAATTGACTTTAAATGAGTTAAATCTTAAACTTCCATTTTTCCTGCCGCAGTTAAAGTATTAAACTACATACTCACAAAGTAACACCAATGTAAGCTCGTTATCATAGACAGGCTCCAACGTCAACAATGATGGTCAATCCCAACGATGGTCAATGGTCAGTGCCATTTCCCTCTAAATATATCAATCAGCACATTACAAACACGTCTGGCAAGCACTAAATATCTTCTTCGGCTGGAAAGCCTCAGTTCACCCATATTTTGAAAAAAATAAACAGAATTCATAACTCATCGTATGACTTGCATGATTTTGCACGAGTTATTTTCGACGTTGCATAACAGGTTTCATGGAAGCAACTTCAGCTCTGTTCGTAATCAAATTTCCAGTGATGAACGAACGTAACTTGTCCAGGACAGGAGCGGAAAATCTAGACGAGATGACTGATGTTCCGCAGCTCGCCGATCAGCAATAAAACACTTTGACTGCGGCCGGTAAAACTCAGGTTTAATATTCAACTTAAATTCAAAGTCAATTGTAGTGAGCAATGTTGAAAATAGTAAACATAATCCCGATCGTGCCGTGAGATAATTGTTATCAAGTATTGATGAAATTTGATTTGTGACTACTTGCCTGTAGGCAGCATTAAAAAAACCCTCAGTGGCCCCCGGTGGTACACGGAGGGGATTTTCATAATGCTGCTGATCGCATAGTAGCCACAAACTAAATTTTCATAAAAACTCAATGAAAACTAAAGGAAAGCGTGATCCAGTTAATGTTTGCTATTGTCAACATTATTTACGACAATTGACTCTAACTTTGAGTTGGACAATGAACTTCGCTTTACCTGCCGAAGTTAAAGTGTTAATTAAAGAGCCAAAGCTAGACGAGTCCATAGAGAACTCGAGTGAACCAAAAAACATTTCATTCTATCGCTGCTTCAAGACACAGCTGTGAGTGGGGAGGGTAGCTTTCGAAAGACAAATTTGTTATCAACGGAAAATGATTTAAATTGGTGTTTTTTTTCGAGCGATCTCTGAGGCATGAAAGCATGTCAAAAAGCTATTTCTCAAGTGCGAAAAAATTGAAAATGTCTTCTGGTTGTAATCTAATTAAAATTCTACGGACACTAGACTCTGTGTGATGCTCCGTTTCTTCGAAAATTGTGACTTTAATTCCAGTGAGTCAGGGCCTGTTCATATTCTTTTGTAAACTGCAAGTTCCATTCATCTGTGAACCTCAGGTCCTATTTCTCCGCGAGTTACTGATGCTATTCTTCTCAAAGAAATAGGTTCTAGTGCCTTGTTATCCGCAGGTCCTATTTTTCTCTAAGCAACAAGTCCTAGACCATAGTCAGCAATGTTTGCTGTTCCTCTGTACAATGAGGGACCTATGTTTTCGTAAAATGCAGGCTTCTTTTTTTGTTAACTTCAGTTTGCATTGCTTTCTAAAATTCTGAGGAGTTCTTTTGCAAACTGCCGACACTATTCTTCCGTAAAACACAGATACTACTCCACTATAATACGCAATTCAATTGCCAGTAAACAGCAGGGTCTAATCTTCAACGAAATGCAGGTTCCACAGCACCACACGCCGCCATATTTGGGCACATTCAGAGGCACTGGCACGACGCAGCATCGCAGTGGCACCGCGTCTGCTTGTCGCATTGCGGCACTCGGCCACTCCAACGAAAGCAGCAGCAACAGCAGCAACAACAGCGGCAACAGCAGCAACAACAACACAACAACTACAGTATAACAGCAGTAAAAGTGGCAGCAACTACAGTATAACAGCAGCAATGACAGCAGCAGCAACAACAGCACCAACAACTACAGTATAACAGCAGCAAAAGCAGCAGCAGCAGCAGCAGCAGCAGCAACAGTACAGCATCAGCAGCAACAACAACACAACAACTACAGTATAACAGCAGCAATGACAGCAGCAGCAACAACAACAACAACACCAACAACTACAGTATAACAACAGCAAAAGCAGCAGCAGCAGCAACAACAGCAGCAACAACAACACTAACAACAGTACAACAGCAGCAAAAGCAGCAGCAAAAACCACTATTGTACAGCACCAGCACAACAACACCAACAACTACAGTATAACAGCCGCAACAACAGAACAGCAACAGTACTTCAGCAGCAAAAGCAGCAGCAACAACGCAGGCCTTTCAAGTTAGGGAACATCTTGGAGTCGGCCTATTACGAGATGCCAGTATGTTCCACGTTTTTTTCTTTTTTTGTCACAGCTCTCTCCGAATTTGTAGGGGGGCTGCCTTAGGGGTGAAGCTTCAACTTTTGACGCGTTGCTGATGCATGTGTCGGGTTGAACGGGCAGCCTTTTGCTGAAAATGCCAGTAAAAGAGTACCATGATACTGGAAGAGTTATAAATGATCCGTGTCTTCAGAAAGGCTTGCGAGAAGCTTTGTCAACTTCTACGAGGACTTTGAGAGCGTTTTAAGGTCTTTACGAATTCATAAGATAAACCACTACTATGGCTATTATTCACTCAAGACCCACGAGTGAATATCGCTTGTGAAAATAGATTTTGGAGAAAAGTAAACATTCCTCGCGCGAATAGATTTTGAATAATCAGCTTTCAAATTCTGGAGCCTAATTAAGCCAAAACGCCCAAGAAAGATACTAGCAAAAATTCTTGGAGAATTCCTGTTCTGTAGTAGATGTGAGAAGTGACCATTTTGGACAGAATTGGCATCGTTGTTGGAAATAAGTCAACCAACCCTTCAGTTACACGAGATCTTTTGAGAACCTCAACCTCTACGGATAAATTTGATTAGATAAGTTAGTTTAGGCCTCTCTTATACAGGGTATTTTTTAAAAAAATACGGGATCCGAAAAAATCTTCAATAACTTTTGATTCAAGAAACGGACTTTTGAAAAGAAAACGGCAGCAGGATCCTGAGACATCCTTTACTTGGACCAATTTTTGAAGATGACATACTTCATGTGGCGTCCACTCGACTGCAAGCAATATTGGGCGCGTGTTCGCATGCTTCTCATAAAAGCAAGGGTGAGGGCGGGACCAAGCACTGATCTCATAATCAAGAGGAACTTCGAAGGTTGTACTCTCCCTTGAAACTTCACTGGGCTAGCACAATGCTCCTTCCATAATTAGAGAAGTATGCAGTGCTTGTGAATGCTAATTGTTCTTTTGTCCAGTTCGTCATCTTGACGGCGGTATCAAAGCAGGATGAATTTTAATGTGTCCTCTGTTCCTTATTTTGACTGTTATATCATAAATACATAGGTACCAAATATAAGATATAAATGTCAGGATTATACTGCCGTTTTGGTTTCAAAAATCCCTTCATTGTATCAAAAGTTATTAAGGATTTTTTCAGGTCCCGAATTTAGAAAAAAACACCCTGTATAATAAAAGTATTCTATTGAGAGGAAAGAGGATGGCTCCATTTAGTGTAAAGTCGAGGAAACTGGAAATTTACACTCAAGGTGTGTTCTCAATCAAGATTTCCTGCTCATAGAAACCGAAAATTAAGAAGAAAGTTCATGAAACAATAAAAAAAGTTGGAGAACGTAGTAGGTACTGAAAAATAGGATAGTTGTGAACCGAAAAAGAATGGCTCGTAGCATAATAAAAAACCTATTCTATTTCAACGAAAAAGGAGGCCTACCTGATCTTCAGCTCGGGACCTCACATTTCACAACTTTAACCAAGCGTCGAATTAGTTGAATAAATGGGAACAGTTTTTATTCGAATCAGAAGAAATATTGATACTCGAACATCAATTGCACTCGTACTAAGTAGGCAATGATGAATGGATCGAACGTGTAAATAGAGCTCACAATTCTCACAACAAAATTGGTAGAGATCTTTGTGGTTTTCTCCATGCAATAAAATTTCAAAATTTCTCCATGCAATAACGAAATTAAATTATATGAAAACTGATCTAAAATATTTACTTCAACTATATAAATATTATTTCAACTGAAAGAATTTTGCATTTTAAATGATAGCTGTAACGACCCTTAAGTCATATTTTTAAAGCAGCAATCCCTCATTTTTAAAACATCAAAGAAGTGAATTTCGTGTGATCGATAACGAACTTTAAATCAAAGCATCTCAAACAGTGCTCTCTTCCCTTTTTTGTGCGCTAAAATACCTTTGTGGGCAGGTGATGCAAGCCACGTTTATTTGAAAGTTATCTTCTGCATCGTTAATCTATTAAACTTTGATTATTTTTATCAAACTGCGGAAGAAAGTCGAGTGGGACAAATTAATTTCGCAGTATATTAGTCAAAGACATTTTTGCTGCAGGAAGTGAACATGTCACTATGATGGGCTTGCTTTTGACGCCTTCGTGCGCTTGTCATATTTTTCCTCTAGAGATTGGATTAGATTATTAGTGAGTTTAAGCCATTTAGGTACCATTCAGTAATGGAGTTAACACGGTAAGTAAGAATTGGTACTAATAAATATCACTGGGTAAATTGCTCTTTTACGTACCGGAAAACATTTCTGCTATTTAACTGTTTTTTCATTGTTAATTTTAGCGTTTATTTTAAAATATTAGCAGGTGCAACAATATTTTCCACACTTTTTATTAAGTGCAGAAAAGTATTCGAGCAGATAAGTCAGTTTATCATTTTCGCTGCTTACAACCCAACCAAATACACCGTTGCTGTCCCACAAACGTAGCCAACGTGTTTAAGGGAACGCGGAATCTATGCAGAAAGGGCATAGATACAGCACGTTAAGAAAGCAGATTATGAAACGTGATCAAACTCGAACAAGAAAGTATTAGGTGCTGAAAAACGAAACAGTAAATAAAAAAGATTGTCCTTAACATACCAAAAACATTTTATTTCAACAAAAAGAAGGCCTACCTAACTTTCCGCTCGGGCCCCCACATTTTCTCTCGGTTGAGGTAATTCCCATAGATACAACAATTGTATCTCCCTGAGGGGTTTTTTCCTTCAGAGTTTCTTCGTTATATAACGAAATTGTCATCCAGCTACTCTTGTCTTTAAATTTTATTTATTTTAGTCAGAAACTGAAAAACATTCAATTTCTAATCGTATATATGTAAAAAACGTAAATGCGGTTGAGAGCACAACTGTACAGCCTCACAGAACAAGGTTTTCCAAATCAACTCTTCTTCGTTGTTAGCTGTCAAAATGTTACTGTTCGTCAGGTTTGCGGAGAATCTGAGTTGTACAAAAAATTTTGCATCTAATTTCAGTCAATGACGTCATTCGGAAACAGATCATGTATAATTTCCGCCAACCAGAAGATTACCTTCAAAAGTTTAAATTTAAATGATCGTATCTCAAAATTTTACAGTTGATTTCAGTAACGTCGATTTTAACACTTGAACTGTGGCAGGTAAAACTGAATTTCAATCTTCAACCCAAACTCAAAGCCAATTGTAATGAGCAATGTCAAAAATAGCTAACATTAACTGGATCGTGCCTTCATTTATTTTTAATCAAGTATTTATAAAAATAGTGTTTGTGACTTCTGGTCGGTCAGTAGCATTATGAAAACTTCCTGGGTATACCACCGGTGGCTCACGTAGCAGTCAAGGTGTTAAGTTATCGCTAGCTCGCCGAGTTAAATTTAAATGCATTGGTCTCCCATTAGAGGAAACCTCAATATTTTTTGGGACCAATTCCTAAAGTTCATCTAAACTGAAGTCAAATGAAAAAAAAGGCGATATGCTCCTACCACAGATTAGATTAGATGTTAGTTTAGTCCTCCCCAACCACAGCAAAGGTGTTCCAAAGAGAGAAAGGAAGAAGGCACAATTAAGTATGGAGTTAAAGAAACGCAGAACCTATGCACAAGAAGCGTAGACACGGTAAGTGATAAAAGAAGTTCATAAAATAAGATAAAATTTAAAGATGATAATAGTAGGTGCTGAAAAAACAGGACAGCAGTAAACCGAGAAAAGATGGTCCTTTACATAACAAAAAAAATTTTATTTCAACAAAAAAGAAGGCCTACCTGAGTGTCCTCACATTTTCCTGCTAGCAGTGCAAATTCTCACAGATACAACAGCGTATCTTTCTGAGAGGTGCTCCTGCCCCAACACTCTAAACTTGGCGCACGGTTTCCATTTTTGGATTGTCCTCCGAATTGAACCCGATGCCTAAACACTTCTGTCGCTGCAGAAAAACCCTTCACTGAATTTGGCGGACGATCCCCTTAATTAACACTGAAGGATAATGACTCAACACTTGTCGGAACGAACTTGCGATGATCTCTACGTCGTTTTCTCAAAACACAGCCGCAGGTTGTATTAATTAATACTGCTTTTTTTTGTGAGAGACAACCGTAAGTCGGGGCCTAAGGTTCCTGGATAACCACGGCCGAGAGGCTGTGTAAGTAAAATTTGTTAAACTTTGATGAAGTACGTGTTCGGATCTGTTACTTCCGATCACTACAGTGTAGTCCATTGCGAACAATTTTGTTAGAAATTCATAAATAGTGTACATACGACTGGCGTCATTCATCAAGGTATAAATTATTAAAAAACAAAAGGGATAAACTTTATCATTATTGAATTTAATGCTCGAAACGAACTCTTCAATAAGTGCTCTAACGTCTATAGTGACGTGGCTTACGTTAGTGCATGTGAATGAAAAAAATAAAAGGGTAAGCAAGAAAACTTTATTTAATCCATCTAAAAAAATTGCATTGTTTTATTGCTAGTGTGCTAGTTTAAGGCTCTCCAGCCACAACCAAGGCGTTCCCAAGGGAACAAGAAAGAAGGCACCATTGCCCATGGAATTACGATAGCCGGAGATCTGTGTACAAAGTGTGTCATTAAACCTTAAATATTGAAACTACAAAACAAAATGAAAACAAGTTCACAGAACAAGGTAAAAATTTAGTTAGAAAGTAGTAAGGGCTTAAAAAACATCAGTGAATCGAAAAAAGAATATGCGTAACAAACAAAATAACCTATTCTACTCCGACAGAAAGAAGGCCTACCTAACCTTCAGCTAGGGACCTTCGCAAGCACAGACCGACGATTTGTTCTTTTTATCTTCTTTTTTTGAGGATTATTGGAGCTTCGAAGAGGTCTCCATGCAGCTCCACGGCTGAGCGTATGTTTCTCTCGTTAGAGCAACGATTTGTTTATCGGAGCTACGCAGCAGAAGGTGATTGGCTCTTGTTTTTTGTGTAGTGCACAAGAAATTCGATTCAGGAAAATGAGAACCATCAACGCTTATACAGAAATGATCCGATATTTTCGTTCTATGACAGGAAGAAGGAAAAATATCATGGCGTATTATAACGAATAACTGTTTACAAATTGACTAAAGATATTTTCACTAATTCGTTTTTTCTTTAGGTTCATATAATGTTCTTTTGTGTAATTTTTTCAGAGTAATAGAACTCTCAGTAGCGTGTGTGTGTCAGGAATGTGCTTATGTGTCGAAGTGATGTGTCTGTGCGTTGAGTGTTGTGTTCGACTTGCGAGAGGGTGTTGCGCGATGGTGCTGAGGATGCGAGTGAAGCTTGGCTGGTCCTCAGAGTGATTATCACCTCACGCAGGCCGAAAGGACACTTCTGAGGTTAGAACGCGGCTCTACAAGTGCTTGAGTGAATTGTACATCCACTCAGAAGAGACGCTGGTGTAGCTCGCGAGAAGGGGACTTCGGACCCCGAATATAAATTGTTAAAAAATGCAAGGAAAAGGGTAGAAAGTGAAGGTTTTCAGAAACGAATTCGAGATTCTGAGAGCCAGAGAAAACACCGGGATAGGCCAATTAAAAAACGTATTGGTTAACGTGGGGAGGTGCTGCACAGAGAACTGTATTGGCTATTCGTCGTTTATCGAGCTGCGGAAAGACTCGGTTGTGCGTCGGGAACACATTTGTGTTCCCGATATTTGTGTTTGATATTTCGTCTTAAGTGCCACGGTGAAACAAATGTATGCAATAAATAAGGAGCGCTTACAGACATAATGAAAATAAGTGTATAAATCGAGTATAAGTTAGACGCACACAATATTATAGCCACTAAAAATTAAATTCTTCTTTTGTTGCAGAGATGTAAATCAAATAACAAACCAAGAGCTTTACGACCGAAGCGAGGATAAATAATATCTACCCCCGAGCAGGGCGGGGTAAGTGTGTGAATCGCATGGCACTATGAAAGTAAATTGCGTAAAGAGCTAATCAGCATTATGAAATCAACTTTCAGACATAGGTATGATGGTTAATATAATGTTCAAATAGCCTGAAATGAGCGTCGATAAATTTTTGCGGCAGACTAAGGATAATCCTCCATTATAGCTGACGGAGGGAAGAAAGGAAAAATCCCAAGGGCGAGACGGAAGTTTCATCGGATTCCTCGAAAGTCAACCCACGCGCGTGTAATGGAATAACATCCCTGGAAAATATTGTCCTGAATAATGAACTCTTGTCGATTAATTGTGAAGGACAGTACAAGTGTTGTGATGTGGAGTGCTGTTAACGATACACGGTATTGAGAGAGTGATGTTTGAAACGCCTGGCTCGCGTGGGTATCTTTGAGTAAATGTACATAGTAGGATGTTAAGCTGCAATACTGATGTCTATTGCTGATGTTTAAACTTGGTAGTTAGGAATTGACCGGTCAGTTATTGATAGAAAATTGTCAGGAGGTCAGGTTTTATTGTCAACGTCTTATAACATTATTAGTATGGTAATTGTAGAATACAACTGGTAAATATTAATGTGCATGCAAGCCTATTTGATTAGGAATATGGAAATCGCATTCGAAGAGATCGAATTGAAAATCGCAAGAATGTCATAAGAGTAAGTCTGGGTTGTCAAACTCGGTGAGCACAATAATAATTTTACGTTATTGTTATTAGTAACGTATTGATATGTATGCATGCTGTGTTTTTTATTGAATTTTTTGCGCGCACCAGTATTCCTTGTCTTGAAGGAATGTCAATCCTCACCCCAAGCTTTAAATTTCTTTGTTGATACAAATTAAAGAAGGACCTAACGTCTCGTGACAGTATCACACAACACGGTCATTATTGACTTGCTCAAATACACAATTAAAAAAGCCACAATTGAACATTGCAAAATGACGGGAAATTTTCAGCTTTGAAAAACAACTTCAATCGACTGGAAATTATCGATTCGAAGCCTCAGTAACACCACATAAGCTCGAGCCACAGCGCCTGTGGTGCAAATGAACTCACAAAAACGAAACATTTTCTGCGTCCAGTTTTTTCACTCTGAAGCAGACATTTCGGAGTCCCGCAGCTGCTGCCCTAATTAATAAACATCAAGCAAATTGAGGTTCAGCGCCAGTAGCTCTCCTGAGCCGACGCTTGAATAAACAAGTCGGTCGGGTCCAGCGCACGCCAGCCTGGGTGCCGGTCCCCTTAAGTATGCGCCTCTGGTGTGTTTTGTTTTGGGCAGAGGTTTGAGGCACTGAAAATGCTTTAGAGTATTGACCATTTTAATATATTGGACGTGAAAACTGGAATATTATTTATTTTTAACGATTGGAGGTGGAAAATTTAACCAATGTTACATATTTCGTTGCGACTGAACATGAAAGATGGGAATAGTATAGCGTGTTTTCGTGGCGATTGGAGACGAAAGATTAATATTATTGTTTTGTTGGGATAGGAGATGAAATATTGGACTGATATTACATGTTTCATATCGATTGGAGACGACAGATTAACTAATATTATTGTTTTGTTGCGATAGGCGATGAAATATTGGACTGATATTACATGTTTCGTGGCGATTGGAGACGACAGATTAATATTATTGTTTTGTTGCGATAGGCGATGAAATATTGGACTGATATTACATGATTCGTGGCGATTGGAGACGAAAGATTAACTAATATTATGTTTTGTTGCGATAGGAGATGAAATATTGGACTAATATTACATGTTTTATTGCGATTGGAGACGAAAGGTTGGACTAATATTATGTTTTGTCGCGATAAGAGGTGAAATATTGAACTAATATTACATGTTTCGTTGCAATCGGAGATGACAGGTTGGGCCAGTATTTTCTGATTTCTTGCGACCGGAGATTAAAAATCGGACTAGTATTTTTGATTATGCTAATATCTAATACAACATAAGCCTATTATTGCGCTGGCCTAATTTAGGCTTTTTGATTTGAGGTGTGTAAGATGTGTTTTTTTTTGCTGTGTAGGTAAGTATATGAATCACTTTATAATATATAAATGTACGTGTAACATTAGAAATAATGTTAAGTCCGTCCAAAATAGACTTTGTTGTGTATTGGCGTCTTAAAAACACCACGTTTGACGTTGAATTACATCTTGTTGTTCGTAAAAACACGCAGGCAATCATAAATGAGAACAGAAATGAATCAAAGTGCGCTCTAAAACAAAACGTTGAGCAATTTTGAATAAAATTACGTGCGCATATAAAAAATTTAATAAGCCAACTCGTGTATTCCATAACTATTTTTTGAAGCGAAAAATGAAAATTTTTAGGGCCGATCAAAGTACATTTTGGAGGAGTCGAATAACACTACGGAAGGTTAATAATTACTGATAAAATGTCAAGGCAACCAGACGACAGAATTTGAAAATATTTTTCTATCGTTGGTTTTATTTTTTTCTATCCAAAACAAATAATTACCTAAATACGCAACCCTCGAACGAGCTCAGAAAATATAAGATAAATGTCAATTGTTCGAATACAGAATTCAACTTCAAAATACCAAACGCGTGTATGTGAGGGGTACTCTCTAAATTATACGCTGTTTGCTAGTTTGCTTGCTTGTTTATTTGCTGGTTTATTTGCTTGTTTGTTTGTTTTATTGTTTTTTTTTGCTTGTCTGTATGTTTGTATGCTCATGTAAATATATGTATTTGTATGCACACGTACATATTTATGCTATTTAGTCCATGTTAATTGGTTGAAATTAATTCCAAAGTTTTTCTAGCATTAATACGATGGAACCGAAAGTGCTGGAGACACGCATTAATGCGCTTCATTTGGAAAGAGTCTTTACTCATTAGTTGTAAGTTCACTGTTTTTGTATCAAATTTAAGAGAAATGAACTTTTTTCTTTCATCCTCTCTTTCTTCCTCTCTTTCTTCCTCTCTTTCTTCCTCTCTTTCTTCCTCTCTTTCTTCCTCTCTTTCTTCCTCTCTTTCTTCCTCTCTTTCTTCCTCTCTTTCTTCCTCTCTTTCTTCCTCTCTTTCTTCCTCTCTTTCTTCCTCTCTTTCTTCCTCTCTTTCTTCCTCTCTTTCTTCCTCTCTTTCTTCCTCTCTTTCTTCCTCTCTTTCTTCCTCTCTTTCTTCCTCTCTTTCTTCCTCTCTTTCTTCCTCTCTTTCTTCCTCTCTTTCTTCCTCTCTTTCTTCCTCTCTTTCTTCCTCTCTTTCTTCCTCTCTTTCTTCCTCTCTTTCTTCCTCTCTTTCTTCCTCTCTTTCTTCCTCTCTTTCTTCCTCTCTTTCTTCCTCTCTTTCTTCCTCTCTTTCTTCCTCTCTTTCTTCCTCTCTTTCTTCCTCTCTTTCTTCCTCTCTTTCTTCCTCTCTTTCTTCCTCTCTTTCTTCCTCTCTTTCTTCCTCTCTTTCTTCCTCTCTTTCTTCCTCTCTTTCTTCCTCTCTTTCTTCCTCTCTTTCTTCCTCTCTTTCTTCCTCTCTTTCTTCCTCTCTTTCTTCCTCTCTTTCTTCCTCTCTTTCTTCCTCTCTTTCTTCCTCTCTTTCTTCCTCTCTTTCTTCCTCTCTTTCTTCCTCTCTTTCTTCCTCTCTTTCTTCCTCTCTTTCTTCCTCTCTTTCTTCCTCTCTTTCTTCCTCTCTTTCTTCCTCTCTTTCTTCCTCTCTTTCTTCCTCTCTTTCTTCCTCTCTTTCTTCCTCTCTTTCTTCCTCTCTTTCTTCCTCTCTTTCTTCCTCTCTTTCTTCCTCTCTTTCTTCCTCTCTTTCTTCCTCTCTTTCTTCCTCTCTTTCTTCCTCTCTTTCTTCCTCTCTTTCTTCCTCTCTTTCTTCCTCTCTTCCTTCCTCTCTTCCT
The DNA here is from genome assembly GCA_030386875.1 of Morinoia aosen. Taxonomy (NCBI): domain Eukaryota; kingdom Metazoa; phylum Arthropoda; class Malacostraca; order Amphipoda; family Talitridae; genus Morinoia; species Morinoia aosen. The sequence continues at coordinate 64,987,482 of CM059570.1, read as the reverse complement.
TCCTCTCTTCCTTCCTCTCTTCCTTCCTCTCTTCCTTCCTCTCTTCCTTCCTCTCTTCCTTCCTTTCTTCCTTCCTCTCTTTCTTCCTCTCTTTCTTCCTCTCTTTCTTCCTCTCTTTCTTCCTCTCTTTCTTCCTCTCTTCCTTCCTCTCTTCCTTCCTCTCTTTCTTCCTCTCTTTCTTCCTCTCTTTCTTCCTCTCTTTCTTCCTCTCTTTCTTCCTCTCTTTCTTCCTCTCTTTCTTCCTCTCTTTCTTCCTCTCTTTCTTCCTCTCTTTCTTACTCTCTTTCTTACTCTCTTTCTTCATCTCTTTCTTCCTCTCTTTCTTCACAGCTTCAAGTCTAGAATAGTCCCGTCCTCTTTAAAAGCGCACTAAAACTGGCTCATAAATAAAGTCAACTGTAAATAAAAAGTCCACCGCCCATAACAGGACGGGGAAGTATTGCCTGTACAAGTGCTCTGAAACAGATCCCAATATGAAGCTATTCGCTCTTTTCCTCAGCGACGTTCCATTTTTTGCAAATATCGACCAGAACAAGAGCACTCGCGTGCATTTAATTGGCTGGAGCACCTGCGCAAACTGTCTTTTCTTCCTCCCTGCGACGTCATCTAACAAACAGCGGAGATCCTGAAGTGAATGAAAGCCTTCTAATTCTCAAGCACTTGAACTTAGAGTGTCCTTCTCCGACTCATTTCAGCTACAAGCAACTGCAATTAGCCCATAAATGGCAGTCTCCAAAAATTTCAAAAAAATTGATATTTATGTTTCGAGTGGCTTGAGCAGACGGCTGAGAATGAAATCAAGAACAATCAAGTCTAACAAATATTGTAGCAGCATTCTTTATGACGGACCGAAGTGGGAAATTCTGCTAAGCAAATTAAATGAGAAATTCTGAGCAATGAAAGTAATTTGGGAAATTCTGTATAGCAAACGTAATTGGAGGAATAAATTCGCGGCAAATTTGTGGAGATTACAGCTTGGGTACGTTAAATAAGGACGTGAATAACTGCACGAGGCGGTAAGCAACCACACAATTCAGTCGGAACGCGTGAAGTTTCCGTCAACTTATTTTACCACACTCGCAAAGAGGAAAAAAAACAGAGATTCAAAGCGGCCTCATGTTCCTAGTATTCTCTTTAGGACAATATAATTTAACAGAGAATTCAAATGCTTGAAATTTTTCAAATAACTTTGTTAATTGTTGTTAGACTAGAATTGCAAGTGTGAATTTGGAGCTACCCACATGGAAAAAACTCAAAAGGAAATGAACCTAAAAGATATTAATCTAAATTCAAAGATATGAAAGAAATGAACCTAAAAGATATTAATCTAAATTCAAAGATATGAAATAAATGAACCTAAAAGATATTAATCTAAATTCAAAGATATGAAATAAATGGATCTAAAATCTAACATACAGAATGAGGCCGTACCGCCACTACACATAACCTATGCACACACATGAAGTATGGGCCGCCCTGAAAAACACACATGTATTCTAAAGCCTAAATTATAGAGCAATAATATATTATTATCGACCACAAGTAAGCATACCACAAGACTACAGCAAGGGTCTTCCATTCACTTGGTAATTTCAGGATGTGAATTTGGAGCTGGTAAAAAGATAAGATAAAATAATTCAGATGTTAAGTTAGTTTTAGCCTTCTTAACTCTAAGGGTGTTCTGAAGAGAGGAAGGCATCATTTAATGCGAAATTCAGAGAAAGGAGAATTATTGTACAAGATTTGTTCTCACACAAGACTCCTGCGCTCAGAATCAGTAAGTTGGGAAGAAAGTTTACGAAACAAGATAGATGTTGACGAAGAAAAAAGATGATGCTGAAAAACAGGAATTCATTGAACAGAAGAAGGATTGTCCGTACGAAACGGAAAACTCATTCTATTTCAAATTACAAAATATTCAGACGCATCTGTTACATCTTTTGATTAAATGACCTGAACTAATGAAACCGACACAACGCTCATTTGGGCAACGCTCCATAGAAAATTTAGCACGACTTTCACCAGCATCTCCAGCTCCAAGATGCAGATGATAAACAATGCAATCACATCGAATTAATGAAAAAAATAACAAACATTGAAAAAAATAAAGAGCAATGAATAAAGAACAGGAGCAATGAAAAAATGTACAAAAGCAATGGAAAAAAGCATAAGCAAAGTGAAAAAGAGCAAGCACAATCACCAAAAAATTAGCTACAACGAAATATTTCCTCAAAGGGCATATCCGTTCGTCAACTTCCCTCCTTGGAAAAAATCTACACTACAATAGGAGCCGCGTCCGTCCGTCTGTCAGTCCGTCAGTCCGTCAGTCCGTCAGTCCGTCAGTCCGTCAGTCCGTCAGTCCGTCAGTCCGTCAGTCCGTCAGTCCGTCAGTCCGTCAGTCCGTCAGTCCGTCAGTCCGTCAGTCCGTCAGTCCGTCAGTCCGTCAGTCCGTCAGTCCGTCAGTCCGTCAGTCCGTCAGTCCGTCAGTCCGTCAGTCCGTCAGTCCGTCAGTCCGTCAGTCCGTCAGTCCGTCAGTCCGTCAGTCCGTCAGTCCGTCAGTCCGTCAGTCCGTCAGTCCGTCAGTCCGTCAGTCCGTCAGTCCGTCAGTCCGTCAGTCCGTCAGTCCGTCAGTCCATCAGTCCATCAGTCCATCAGTCCGTCAGCCCGTCAGTCCTTCAGTCCGTCAGTCCGTCAGTCCGTCAGTCCGTCAGTCCGTCAGTCCGTCGGTCCGTCGGTCCGTCGGTCCGTCGGTCCGTCGGTCCGTCGGTCCGTCGGTCCGTCGGTCCGTCAGTCCGTCAGTCCGTCAGTCCGTCAGTCCGTCGGTCAGTCAGTCCGTCAGTCCGTCGGTCAGTCAGTCAGTCCATCCGTCAGTCCGTCGGTCAGTCAGTCCATCCGTCAGTCCATCCGTCAGTCCATCCGTCAGTTCATCCGTCAGTTCATCCGTCAGTTCATCCGTCAGTTCATCCGTCAGTTCATCCGTCAGTCCGTCCGTCAGTCCGTCCGTCAGTCCGTCCGTCAGTCCGTCCGTCAGTCCGTCCGTCAGTCCGTCCGTCAGTCCGTCACACCCACCAGCAGAAAGTGTGAGATGAGCGTATTTGTGATACAAGCTTCATCAGCTCCAGAATTATTTTCGGTGTATCAACAGATTCAGAGTCAGAATGAATATCACGCATAATGTTAGGAAATAGGGACGTGTGTCATGAATCTGTTGAACATTATTATGTATTTTTGACGGGCCGTGTGCACTAGGCCTCGTCAATTCTATGTAGACGCTAGAGAAATTAAATTTGTGTCATTTCTTCCGGCATTAATTTCATTTCACCTTCTTTCTCATTTCAAAATAGCGGTAAAATAAAAGCATGATAATCAACTCTAGAATATTCAGGAGGGCTGACTAGCAAGAAATTAAACAAGCGCTGCCGACCTCCGACGAGTTGGTAAGGAGTCTCTCAAAGGGACGCAAAATTTTCCAAATATCGATTCACACATCGTCGCCCATCCGCGTCACAGTAAAAACTCTTATTAATCAAGCCCGCTGCTTATTAAAGCGAAACTGGCAAACGCAAATGCCGTTCTTTCACTCAAATAGATGACCCAATCAGTGAGCGAAAGAAGAAAACTCGAAATTAGGCAAATTAGATAACAAAGCAACAGAGTGGGCAGTCATTGGAATAACAGAGATGATCGGCATTGGAATAGCAGAAGGAAATGCTATTGGAATAAAAGAGATGATGGGCATTGGAATAGCAGAGGGAAATGCCATTGGAATAGCTGAGATGATCGGCATTGGAAGAGCCGAGGGAAATGCTATTGGAATAGCAGAGATGCATGATGGACATTGGAATAGCAGAGGGAAATGCTATTGGAATAACAGAGATGATGGGCATTGGAATAGCAGAGGGAAATGCTATTGGAATAAAAGAGATGATGGGCATTGGAATAGCAGACAGGAATGCTTTTGGAATAGCCGAGAGGAATACTATTGGAATAGCAGAGAGGAATGCTATTGGCATAGCAGAGAGGATAGGTATTGGAATAACAGAGTGGGTAGGTATTGGAATAGCAGAGAGGATAGGTATTGGAATAGGAGATATGATAGGGATTGGAATAGCAGAGAGGATAGGTATTAGAATAGCAAAGAGGATAGGTATTGAAATAGAGTTCGAGGGTCAATTGCGATCTATTATTCATTCACTGCTACAATTTCTAGTGCTGTGTTGAAGCATACTATTTGTATGGTTCTTTCTTCTTGCCAAATTTCATAAGAACTTATTTTGGATAAAAAAGCGAACTAAATTCAAGCTACTGTGAAAAGTTCCTTGGTATTTAAATGCCATCAGTTGCTCGTTAAGCAGCGAACAAAGGAGTAGGATAAAAGTATACAAATGATTTTTGCGCGTTTATTAAAACTTACGACGAATATTCTAGCGCACATTATTCTCTCGCTCGACGATCGCGTAAGAAATATTTTGAGTTTATTTAAAATCAGAAAACACACGAATGATGCAATAAAAAGGCCGGTGATAGCTGTATAACCCCACGATGAAAGGCTGCATAAATTTTCAGGCCGTCCGCGAAAACAATTCGCACATATCCCGAAAAAATAACAAAGCAGACCTATTACCTTATCCGACAACGAAGCTCATAGCAAAGGAATATCGATTTATAAAAGGATTTTAAAGTTGTTCTTTGCTATAACCTTCGTAGTTAAGCTGCTGAGCATAAAAAATATTCCCAATACTTTTCTGACAAACTACAGCATTCGCGTCATGCCTACCATCAATCAATCGATCATCGGAAGACTGCAAATCGCGTTACTTCAATTGGTATTTGCCGCATTAAATACATTTAACGCGGTAACTGCGATGGGTTAAACTGAAGTTCAATTTCAAATCAAAATTTAAGTCAGAAGTTGTGAACAATTTTATAAAAACAGAACATCAACTGAGTTCATTAAATACCATAAATTTTAAAAGATTGATGACATATTTACAATGACTCATCGATGGGTCGCTTCACAAGCAACGCGTCAGTGGCCTCGACGCGCTAATTTATCGGTCATAGCTGGCGTTTGTGACGCTTTCTGAACGCGCCAAAGCGCTCACAGCGTGTTTATTTATAGCTCTCACGTGATTACGACCATGTCGTAGGTCTAACTTACGACCATGTAGTGGGTGTGCCTTACGACGTCTAGCGTTACTGACATACGTACCAGACTTGAACAATTGATGGATTGATATTCGCGGCTAAAGCCGGAAATTTGCCTGCTAGATATTCAAAATCAATAACTTTTAAACAGATCGATCCTAAGGGAAACGAAATAGATTCGAACATATGCTTAAATATTTTTCCGAGTTTGAATATTACACTTAATGTATTCCGAGTCTGAATTGGAATATGTTCCGCAATGTATCCTGAGTCTGAAATATATTCCGTAATTTACCCTGAGTCTGAAATATATTCCGTAATGCACCTCGAGTCTGATCATATTCCGTAATGCATCCCGAGACCAAAAAATTCAGTAAAGTATCCCGAGTTTGAGCTTATTCCGTACCACACACTCCCAGCGCCTCCCCTGCACCTCCCGTTATGACACGAATTCAGCCAAAACTACAGAAGCCTCATTTTCTGGAAGCAGTTCTCCACGGTAGCTTTCGCAAGCGGCAAGTTTCCGCCACAGTTATAGCCTGAACAGCTTATGAAAACGCGGGGCTGCGAGCAGTTATGGCTGAGGCAAACACCTCGCCGCTGGGCACACCGCACTACTTCACGCTACGTCAACACTCAAAGGATATCGCGCCTACAGACACCACATTCCAGTGTTCGTTCCGTCCAAAGAAGAGGCGTCAAATTTCGTAGCATCGAGTTGCACCAAACAGCGCAATTTTTTAAAACAAGACAGCAGAACAGTCGCGCACTTACGTTATGATAAACTTTTGTTAGATGAATTAAATCCTAGATTATATGTTAGTTTGAGCCTCTATAACCGCAACAACGGCGTTACAAAGAGAGGAAGGATGTATAGGCACTATTTAGTGTGGCGTTACGGGAACGCAGAATTTATGCAGCACAAAGTGTGTTCCCATGAAAGATTCCTATCGCATAGAAACAGTAAGTTAAGAAGGAAGGCTATGAAACGAGATAAAAGGGTAAGAAAGTAAGAGGTCCTGAAAAACAGGACAGCAGTTAACTAAGAAAGGTAATTCTACTGTAAAGAAAGGTATTTCTGCTGTAAACAAAGCAGAAAACATTTTATTTTAATAAAAAGAAGCCTATTAGGTCTCAGCTTGCGACTATTGTAATATCAACTTGGGAATATTAATTCCCATAGATAAATTAGTAGTGTGTCCCCGAGAAAATAAGTGGTTCCTAACATTACATCATCGAACTTGGGTGGATTATTTTATCTTCAAAACTTCTATGAAGTTCTAGGACGCAATACATTGCAAAAAAAAGATGCATGCTCAAGAAATTCTCTCGACTAGGTAAATTTTCTTCACCCGAATAATTTAAAAAGTCTGCATGTTATTATCATCCTCTTTTGAATCAACTCTAAGCACTTGCCTTCCTACATATGTAACCACTCTACCGTAAAATACCATTATATTTCAGAAGACTTGTAAGTAGCAAATGAGGGTTTTTGAAAATTTTCAACATCAATAAAAGTCTCTAGTTTATGCGGCACAACCATTAATATTACTCTTGTGGGATTTTTTACTCGGTTAAATTGGGAATTAATGAACTGGCGTTCACTGCGCATAAATACATGAAAACTTGGGGAACCGTACAGTCTCTCACGGAATAAAGAAGCCAAAACGTAAGCATGCCACTCAAGTGAATCGTATTGCCAGGAATATGTCTCATGCCATTGCAGCGTACGTATTGCCAGCAATGTGTCTCTCTCATGCCATTGTAGCGTACGTATTGCCAGTAATGTGTCTCTCTCATGCCATTGCAGCGTACGTACTGCCAGTAATGTGTCTCTCTCATGCCATTGCAGCGTACGTATTGCCAGTAATGTGCCTCTCTCATGCCATTGCAGCGTGCGTATTGCCAGTAATGTGTCTCTCTCATGCCATTGTAGCGTGCGCATTGCCAGTAATGTGTCTCTCTCATGCCATTGCAGCGTACGTATTGCCAGTAATGTGTCTCTCTCATGCCATTGCAGCGTACGTACTGCCAGTAATGTGTCTCTCTCATGCCATTGCAGCGTACGTATTGCCAGTAATGTGTCTCGCTCATGCCATTGCAGCGTACGTACTGCCAGTAATGTGTCTCTCTCATGCCATTGCAGCGTACGTATTGCCATTAATGTGTCTCTCTCATGCCATTGCAGCGTACGTAATGCCAGTAATGTGTCTCTCTCATGCCATTGCAGCGTACGTATTGCCAGTAATGTGTCTCTCTCATGCCATTGCAGCGTACGTAATGCCAGTAATGTGTCTCTCTCATGCCATTTCAGTGTACGTATTGCCAGTAATGTGTCTCTCTCATGCCATTGCAGCGTACGTATTGCCAGTAATGTGTCTCTCTCATGCCATTTCAGTGTACGTATTGCCAGTAATGTGTCTCTCTCATGCCATTGCAAAGTACGTATTGCCATGTAGTAATGTGTCTGTCTCATGCCACTGCTACGTATTGCCATCAATGTGTCTCTCTCATGCCACTGCAGCGTACGTATTGCCAGTAATGTGTCTCTCTCATGCCATTGCAGCGCACGTATTGCCAGTAATGTGTCTCTCTCATGCCATTTCAGTGTACGTATTGCCAGTAATGTGTCTCTCTCATGCCATTGCAGCGTACGTATTGCCAGTAATGTGTCTCTCTCATGCCATTTCAGTGTACGTATTGCCAGTAATGTGTCTCTCTCATGCCATTGCAAAGTACGTAATGCCATGTAGTAATGTGTCTGTCTCATGCCACTGCTACGTATTACCATTAATGTGTCTCTCTCATGCCACTGCAGCGTACGTATTGCCAGTAATGTGTCTCTCTCATGCCATTGCAGCGTACGTATTGCCAGTAATGTGTCTCTCTCATGCCATTTCAGTGTACGTATTGCCAGTAATGTGTCTCTCTCTCATGCCATTGCAACGCACGTATTGCCAGTAATGTGTCTCTCTCATGCCATTTCAGTGTACGTATTGCCAGTAATGTGTCTCTCTCATGCCATTTCAGTGTACGTATTGCCAGTAATGTGTCTCTCTCATGCCATTGCAAAGTACGTATTGCCATGTAGTAATGTGTCTGTCTCATGCCACTGCTACGTATTGCCTGTAATGTGCCTCTCTCATGCCACTGCAGCGTACGTATTGCCAGTAATGTGTCTCTCTCATGCCATTTCAGTGTACGTATTGCCAGTAATGTGTCTCTCTCATGCCATTGCAAAGTACGTATTGCCATGTAGTAATGTGTCTGTCTCATGCCACTGCTACGTATTGCCTGTAATGTGCCTCTCTCATGCCATTGCAACGCACGTATTGCCAGTAATGTGTCTCTCTCATGACATTTCAGTGTACGTATTGCCAGTAATGTGCCTCTCTCATGCCACTGCAGCGTACGTATTGCCAGTAATGTGTCTCTCTCATGCCATTTCAGTGTACGTATTGCCAGTAATGTGCCTCTCTCATGCCACTGCAGCGTACGTAATGCTAGTAATATTTTTCTCTCTTGCCATTTCAGTGTACGTATTGCCAGTAATGTGTCTCTCTCATGCCATTTCAGTGTACGTGTTGCCAGTAATGTGTCTCTCATGCCACTGCAGCGTACGTATTGCCAGTAATGTGTCTCTCTCATGCCATTTCAGTGTACGTAATGCCAGTAATGTGTCTCTCTCATGCCATTTCAGTGTACGTAATGCCAGTAATGTGCCTCTCTCATGCCACTGCAGCGTACGTAATGCTAGTAATATTTTTCTCTCTTGCCATTTCAGTGTACGTATTGCCAGTAATGTGTCTCTCTCATGACATTTCAGTGTACGTATTGCCAGTAATGTGCCTCTCTCATGCCACTGCAGCGTACGTAATGCTAGTAATATTTTTCTCTCTTGCCATTTCAGTGTACGTATTGCCAGTAATGTGTCTCTCTCATGCCATTTCAGTGTACGTGTTGCCAGTAATGTGTCTCTCATGCCACTGCAGCGTACGTATTGCCAGTAATGTGTCTCTCTCATGCCATTTCAGTGTACGTAATGCCAGTAATGTGTCTCTCTCATGCCATTTCAGTGTACGTAATGCCAGTAATGTGCCTCTCTCATGCCACTGCAGCGTACGTAATGCTAGTAATATTTTTCTCTCTTGCCATTTCAGTGTACGTATTGCCAGTAATGTGTCTCTCTCATGACATTTCAGTGTACGTATTGCCAGTAATGTGCCTCTCTCATGCCACTGCAGCGTACGTAATGCTAGTAATATTTTTCTCTCTTGCCATTTCAGTGTACGTATTGCCAGTAATGTGTCTCTCTCATGCCATTTCAGTGTACGTGTTGCCAGTAATGTGTCTCTCATGCCACTGCAGCGTACGTATTGCCAGTAATGTGTCTCTCTCATGCCATTTCAGTGTACGTAATGCCAGTAATGTGTCTCTCTCATGCCATTTCAGTGTACGTAATGCTAGTAATATTTTTCTCTCTTGCCATTTCAGTGTACGTATTGCCAGTAATGTGTCTCTCTCATGCCATTGCAAAGTACGTATTGCCATGTAGTAATGTGTCTGTCTCATGCCACTGCTACGTATTGCCAGTAATGTGCCTCTCTCATGCTATTGTAACGTACGTATTGCCAGGTAGTAATGTGTCTCTCTCATGCCATTGCAGCGTACGTAATGCTAGTAATATTTTTCTCTTTGCCATTTCAGTGTACGTATTGCCAGTAATGTGTCTCTCTCATGCCATTTCAGTGTACGTATTGCCAGTAATGTGTCTCTCTCATGCCACTGCTACGTATTGCCAGTAATGTGCCTCTCTCATGCTATTGTAACGTACGTATTGCCAGGTAGTAATGTGTCTCTCTCATGCCAGTGCAGAGTACGTAATGCTAGTAATATTTTTCTCTTTGCCATTTCAGTGTACGTATTGCCAGTAATGTGTCTCTCTCATGCCATTTCAGTGTACGTATTGCCAGTAATGTGTCTCTCTCTCATGCCATTGCAACGTACGTATTGCCAGGTAGTAATGTGTCTCTCTCATGCCATTGCAGCGTATGTATTGCCAATAATGTCTCTCCAGCGTTATGCGATACAACCGCTTATATCAAACGCAAGACACTGAGAGAAACTCGATAAAATTTTTCCATAAGATTGATTTTTATAAGCCTCCGAGAATGATTAATCAGATTACGATGCGAGGGGGATTGAATTGGATACAGAATTTTTCTTCAGAGTTCTACGAATGTCACAGGGTTGCAGGTTTGAGTGCCCCAGGTTAGTCGTCCCTGCTCTCTTCGTGGGCGACGGTGGAATGCAAAATTACTCGTGTCGATTCCATTTTGCTAAGATCTATTGTAATGTTTCAGTTATGTTCGCTGGCGAGCTTTGTTGTGAAGGAGAAGTTGTGCGAGCATTGTCCTGTGAGGAGACAGACACTGCATTCCTAGAGCGAATATTCTAATATTCACCCAACCGTTATCCGAATATCTATCTAACAGTTATCCGAAAATTTACCGCTATTTGAATATCTACCGTTGTCCGAATATGTACTGTACTCCGAATATTTATCTAACCGTTATCCGAATATAAAAGAAATGGAGAAGTAGTACTTGAAAAACATTTACTTAGAGCGTTTCGAGCCTTGGCTCATTCTCAACTAAAAGTCTGCAAATAAAATAATAGACATATCAGTACACTCAAGATTACATAAGCGCAGAATATAAGCACAAACAAACCAAGAAACAGAAAGTAATGAAAATAATTTATCGGTCGACTATTTTCAGAGGGCATGCACTCTGGATTTCGTTGAGAGAAGGTTTGAGCTTGTGAATGGATAATGACTCTAAAATACGTCGGTCTAAGTTGGCAGTTTAGGTATCTAATCTTTTCAATTTGGTAATGTCAATAATCGGTTCACAGGAACCATTGCTAAAATTTTGTCTTATACTAGAATGAGTAGGAAAAGTAAGCAAGCGACCTGTACGATGACTTCGACCTGCATGTTCAGCAACCCTGACGTAAAGTGCTCGGTGGGTGGAACCCACATACTGCGATGCGCAACGCGCACAACTAAAATTATAGACAAAGGAAGATCGCATGCCGGTCGAGAGCACATCTTCAAATCTAAAAAGTGATTCAATGGTACGTTTGTTAACTAAAATAATACGAAAGGAAATTTACGGGAAAAATTTAGTCAAAAGCATTAAAAGTTATTTTCTCAACTTTTCCGATTGATATCCAACATATGGCAAAACGCAGTAAGCATAGTTTAGAGCTTGAACATAAGATTTAGAAATATATTTACTATTCAAGAACTTGTTAATTACACGAAAAATAACTGAATGTGGATAACAATTGGTTGTAAAATAAGACTGCAAAAAAGTAAATTCTTGATGAAGGTCAGTGTTGTTTGAACAAATACTATAGGCGCTAGTTTTAATGGTTGAAATGCTATTAAATTTAAATCGCTTGCAACAGGAATTAAAGTAACTTACACCAAACCCGGAGAATGTGGGTTTTCTGTAGGATGAGATTCTGAATTTATAACAAGATCGGTGAAGATTGATGAAGATAATTTAATTCATTATTTTTTTCCAGATCTAAAGTTACTTTTATATTGGGATATCTGGAATTGAAATATTGAAGAAAGAAATGGGCATCAGATTTGTTTTTGAAAACGACGAAAGTATCGTCAATACAGCGCCTATAGAAAACTGGTTTGAATGAAGTCGGACACTGAATTAACCATTTTTGTTCATTGTGGCACATGAAAATGTTGGCGAAAGTAGGGCCTAAAGGGAGACCCATACCCAACCCTTCAATCTGTTCATATATATATACGGCCATTGAAAGTAAAGAAGGACTTTCGCTCACATAATTCTAAAGGAGACCTAAAATAATTTTTGGTTAATCCTGTAACTGAAGAGGACAGATCAGAAAACAGAGAATTTATGCAAATATCAATGGTTTCGTCAAGAAGAACATTGGTGAAAGATTCTCCAGGTCAAGGGATTCTCCACGTCATTCATACCGACAAATTTCCCCTGAACGATGCGTTTCCCTTTTTTACTATAGAGTATTGTATTCCTCGTCACATCTTTAAATCAATCTTAACACGCTGACTCCGATTGCGCGGATCGTTTGATTAAGTAAGGTTGTAAAAAAAGACAGAGAAAATCGACTTACCTGCTCGAATAAGTTTCCATCCTTTGTAAGAAATGTACAAAGTATAAGTTCTCGATAAAATTTTCCTCGTGTTATAAAATCCCTTCAAAAAGAGTTGGCAAATTGGTTTGAAATGTTCTTTATTAGTATATTGGTCTCTATATGAACAATTTACCTAGTGGTGCACATTTCTCCCACTCCGTAGTCAACGTGTTTAGATCCATCCTAATAGGTTATTCTATCAATGAGTGAGTTTATGAGCAGAGAAATTTTCTTTTAATAATATATTTTCGTTTTTACTGTACAGTAATATTGTATTCATCGTTCTATTTTTCAATCAATCTTAAGATCCATCCTAATAGACTATTCTCTCAATGAGTGTGATTTTGGAAAGGCTGACGAAAGTAAAACAAGGGGGACATTATTCTTAAAAATTTGCAGGATGTCAAAATTTTCGCGTGAGAAGATGAAGAAAAACATTAGCCCGGCGCCTTTTGTATTCACCCACAGGGACAAAAATACAAAGGAGTCTGAAAGAAGACTGCGAACAAAGTGAAAACTACGGTAACAATCGCGAACGCGACGCAAAACACGGAAAAGAGTGAGGAGAAACTAAAGTTGCCCTTGAAGTTAAGGAAGACGCCGACTTTTCCAGTTCCCAATAAGTTTCGAAGCAAAAACAAGAGTCGTCCTTCTCTGAACTTGACGGGAACATCACTGAAAGTGCGGCAAAATGTCCTCAGTATCTCGAGGCGCGTCACTAACTGCATACCTAAAGACAGGTGAACTGAAATTTGCACTGAACGCTACCGTTGTTTCGTGAGACGGTGAGGACTGAAGCGCTGCTTATCTGCAGTGGGCATCAGGTAGTTTCAGTATTTAGGAAGTTGACAATTTGTAGTAATACGGAAAGTACGACCTGAGCATGCCACTCGCTCGTCAAACAATAATTGCTGAGCGAGGCAATCTCCTGTTATTGAGAACACCGTGTTTCATCAATGGAGAGAACTTTGCAGCATAATTGCTTCAAAAAGACAAGTGTTCTCTTCAAAAGACGAATATTTTTTTCCTTTTTTTTCTTTTTCCTCAAAAAAACAAACATTAATACTACCAGAGTGTAGATGTAGCAGGAAAAGGTTTACGTTTTTCAGATTAGCAAAATTTTTTGCCGCAAATGATTAAAGACTCAGGTTTCATTTCGCAAGGCAGGAATTATGTTTTAATGTAGCATATTAGATGTAGAATCCAATCCATTTGTAGAATGATTTTGACAGCAATGGACTACGACGTTTGTATCCTTTGTTGCAGGTAAATACATTCTAGTTTACATACGAGCAGCTCTTTTCCTCTCCTTTATACGTCTTTTCTGGACATCGTTCACACCGGGACTCATACCTCATAATTATTTCGCCCTGAGTTGAGATTCGAAAGTTATTCAGGTAGACTAATCATTGAACCCACATGCCGGGAATCGAACCTGGGTTTTTAAAACGAGAGTCTGGTACTGCAACTAGTAGACCATAAGGTAGTTCAAGTTCTACACGTGTTAGAGCAAGCAGGAATTCATTCAATAGTATCCTGCTTTTCTGAATTCCTGCTTACTTTAAACAAGCGGAGAACTTGAACTATTTCGTCTAGTTGAAAAGTGGGAAATGAAATAAGACCATGAGGTCTTAGTGTAGATTTATAACTGCGTCGACACTTACCTGGGAGTCCGCTGACTGCTCGCTCCTCGTCGGAACACTTCTGAGTTAACCAGAGGTAGTCGAACCACTTGATGACCTTCCCTTGCAGGTGGTTGGGCACTCGCCTCATGCGCATGTACGTCTTCACACCGTCCAGTTTTGCTGCAAAATAAAATAAAATTAATAATACCGACTGATAACACAAAATAAAATCTAGAAAGAATAAGTTGGGAACGAAGTTTATGAAACAAGATAAAAGTTGACGAAGAAAGTAGTAAGCGCTGAAAAATAGGACAGCAGTGAAACGAAAAAAGGTGGTTCTAAACATAAAAAAACATTGTATTTTAACAAAAAAAAGGCCTACTTAACTCTCAGCTCGGGCCCTCACAAAAATCGCGTCCTGGGCCGTTAATTCCCGTAGATACAATAGTTGTATCCCCATGAGGGGTCTCTAGGGTGAGAATGGGAGCTCATAATTACTAACGCTAAGTAAATATGAAGACCTGAAGCAAATACCGCGGAGAATTTGAAACCCAACTGCCGAGAAAATAAAGACGAGTCCATTATTGCTCTGCAACACTCATAGCGTCACGTAAAATTAAATTTTTTCATTGAACTCAAATTTGAAATCAATAGTAGTAAGCAGCGTTAAGAAAGTAAACATTAACTGGATAGTACCTTCATTTAGTTTTCATTAGGTATTTTTGAAAAATTGAGTTCGTGACTACTGGTTGGTCAGAAGCAGTATGAAAATTCCCTCCGTGTACCCCCAGTAGCGCACGTCGCAGTCAACTGTTAAACGCGCATGTGCGATTAATTCAGACAAACAGTTATCGGCATGGCCTGGGATACCGGATTTGCTTTTTCTGGGTAAAAAACCTAAACTTTCGACTTTCTCAAAATACTCTCAGCCCATGAAGGTAATTCTGTATCTCCTGAGCTGCTAGATACGAAGTGGTCTTGATGGCCCAAGTTATATTTCCAACTGCACTAGCTCGTGGAATTTGCCCCAAAAAAGCCGAAATGGCATCCCAAGGTGCAGCAAATAGGCGATAAAGGCTGCAGTGCCCGAAAATTCAGGCTTGTGAAAAAAAAAATCGAACCGACTAAGTCCCACAGGATAAATTCAACAAAAAATGCCCGGTTTTGTGAGGAGAAAAGCAAACGCAAATCGCGTGATTGGTTCGTTCGGGTGATTTAAAATATTAAATTTTCAGTGAATTCCCTTAGCGACTCTCGCGAAGCATGGCAGCAGTGACCAATTCTAATACATTAACAGCGATCAATTAGGACGAAAAAGTTAGTTTGCATCTTATAATGTAGAGATGATTGAACGATGAAGTTTATTACGTTTTTGGTTACTAAAATTAGCAGTTGATCAGCTATCTTGTTTACCAATAGAGAAAGCTGATCAGGTAACTTGTTTACCAATACCGACAGCTGATCAGGTAACTTGTTTACCAGTACTGACAGCTGATCAGGTAACTTGTTTACCAATACCGACAGCTGATCAGGTAACTTGTTTACCAGTACTGACAGCTGATCAGGTAACTTGTTTACCAATACCGACAGCTGATCAGGTAACTTGTTTACCAGTACTGACAGCTGATCAGGTAACTTGTTTACCAATACCGACAGCTGATCAGGTAACTTGTTTACCAGTACTGACAGCTGATCAGGTAACTTGTTTACCAGTACCGACAGCTGATCAGCTATCTTGTTTACCAATAGAGAAAGCTGATCAGGTAACTTGTTTACCAGTACCAACAGCTGATCAGGTAACTTGTTTACCAGTACTGACAGCTGATCAGGTAACTTGTTTACCAGTACTGACAGCTGATCAGGTAACTTGTTTACCAGTACTGACAGCTGATCAGGTAACTTGTTTACCAGTACTGACAGCTGATCAGGTAACTTGTTTACCAATACCGACAGCTGATCAGGTAACTTGTTTACCAGTACTGACACTTGGTCATGTATTTTTGTTACCTACTCCAACAGATTTTCATTGAAATGAATGTTTTCAATCGTAATGAATGTGAACTCAAGCCATCGGTTTTAAATAATGTCCATCCGTTTGGAAAATGAAACCTAAGAAATCCGAATATCTGCCCGATTGAGGAAAACTTCGAAAGCCGAAAGGATATTTCGAAGAGCTTTCGGTTTTTGAATGTGAATCGGCAGAAAGCGTAAATTCTAATTAAAATGTTGATAATAAAAACTGGAAATCGTAAAATTGTAGAGATAATTCTTTTATCTCAGATATTATGACTACTAAATAGAAGGCTGTTAAATAATAGTAGGAATATAATTGAGTTTTCAATGTTAAGTCAGGATCTTTCACAGAATTTTTCACGCTCTGTGCACAAAATTATTCAAAGAAGATACGATCAAGTTCGAAAGGGTAAAAACTCTGAAAATTATAAAAATAAACTAAAATTCAATATGAAATGTAGAAAAAATTCGTTATTAAAAACCAAAAATACCCTTAATATTGTGAAGGATTGTAACATCGACCGTCGATTCGACCTACATAAAATAAAGTAACACTCGGCCTCAAATTCTGAACGACATGGAATGGAATTAATTCTGCGTGCATTTTACAAATTGCGGAATCGGGAAAACGTGAGAAATAATTCCACGGAACCCAAAAGCTGAGCAACGCAATGCGCTGGAATGCCAGGGTCGCTAAGGGCGATCTTATGGAAGGTCTTTCCAAAAAATTCTTCTGGCGTAAAAACAGGCGAAGTGGATCGCCGAGACTCCAGAAAAGAGGCCAAAATGGTCTCCTCTTTAGCATACAAATGGCCCTCACATTTTACAGGGTTGTAAAAACGCATCGAAGCTTCGCTAAAGATCCCAGTTACTGAGTCTGAAGGATTTCACGCGCACTCGGAAAACGGGGGAGATGAAGGCGGCGATGACTTAAGCGCTATTTTTCACTTTACATAAGGTGTTCAAACTCCACGTGGAAAGTAGCGCTACTTTCACTTTACATAAGGTGCTCAAACACCAGGTTGAAAGTAACGCTACTTTTCACATTACATAAGGTGCTCAAACACCAGGTTAAAAGGAACGCTACTTTTCACATTACATAAGGTAAGGTATGCATTTCAACTCAAACACCACGAGAAAATTATGTATTTTTAGGGACCCACTAGGTACTACAAACGCGTATGGCCAGCTCAGTCACTCCTTTGATTCTGACGGTCGGCTGACACGACGAGAAAAGAGTAGCTTGTTTACATAAAGGACCTGAACGGAATCCAAAAGACTTTTTTAGCCCAACGTCGCAAGCATAAAAAACTCGTAAGTCAATTTGGAGGTGAAAATTAGCGATGAAAATATGAGCATTTAATGAAGATGGCTCTACTCACCACGAACGAGTAAGGAATGCTAGAATTTCATGAGGGCAGAGTATACGAGGGCATAAAATGTCACGAGTAATTTTAGATGCGAGTCACGTGCCGTAAGGATAGTGAAATGATTTTTTTCGGACTGCATGAGGGTAAGATTACTCGTAAAACGATTTTTTCGAACTGCATGAGGGTAAGATGACTCGTAAAACAATTTTTTTCGAACTGCATGTGGGTAAGATGACTCGTAAAACAATTTTTTAGAACTGCATGAGGGTAAGACGACTCGTAAAATAATTTTTTTCGGACTGCATGAGGGTAAGATGACTCGTAAAACAATTTTTTCGAACTGCATGAGGGTAAGATGACCCGTAAAACAATTTTTTCGAACTGCATGAGGGAAGATGACTCGTAGAACGATTTTTTAGAACTGCAAGTGGGTAAGATGACTCGTAAAACAATTTTTTTCGAACTGCATGAGGGTAAGATGACCGGTAAAAAAATTTTTTCGAACTGCATGAGGGAAGATGACTCGTAAAACAATTTTTTCGAACTGCATGAGGGTAAGATGACCCGTAAAACAATTTTTTCGAACTGCATGAGGGAAGATGACTCGTAGAACGATTTTTTAGAACTGCAAGTGGGTAAGATGACTCGTAAAACAATTTTTTTCGAACTGCATGAGGGTAAGATGACCCGTAAAACAATTTTTTCGAACTGCATGAGGGAAGATGACTCGTAGAACGATTTTTTAGAACTGCAAGTGGGTAAGATGACTCGTAAAACAATTTTTTTCGAACTGCATGAGGGTAAGATGACTCGTAAAACAATTTTTTTCGAACTGCATGAGGGTAAGATGACTCGTAAAACAATTTTTTTCGAACTGCATGAGGGTAAGATGACTCGTAAAACAATTTTTTTCGAACTGCATGAGGGTAAGATGACTCGTAAAACAATTTTTTTCGAACTGCATGAGGGTAAGATGACCGGTAAAAAAATTTTTTCGAACTGCATGAGGGTAAGATGACTCGTAAAACAATTTTTTTCGAACTGCATGAGGGTAAGATGACCGGTAAAAAAATTTTTTCGAACTGCATGAGGGTAAGATGACTCGTAAAACAATTTTTTCGAACTGCATGAGGGTAAGATGACTCGTAACACGATTTTTCAGTATAACAGACAAAGTGTAAGAAATGAACCCTGGAAAGCCTCTGGAGAACAACAAATAAAATTAGGAATAATAACCCACAAAAAATCCAGCGGTAAGGAAAATAGGCAATTCCGGTCCGATGGATCATGTATTCTTTCTGAAATATGTTTTCAGGAATTGACGTTATTTACCACTTTATCCTTAGCGCTCACAGTTCAAGATGGGATTACAATTTTAAGAGTACTCAGAAAAAAAGTTTGAATGAATAAAGTTTGAAATTCATTGGGTAAGATGTTATAACTCATTGAAGACTGTGAATCACACCTACATCGCGGGAGTGTTCGCTTTGTCACATATTTATAAATGTTTAGGATGCTCTGTTTGCACAAAGATAACATTTTATTTGTTTGGCTCAAGCCCGTAATTTTGAATTACCATAACTCCATATAGCAACACAACGTCCCTCGTCGTCAAGAATTTTTTGTCGCCAGGTTTTTTTTCGTTCGGTACACAAATGAAAGGCTTTGTTTATGTCTGTTCAGGAGCTGTTTCTGAAAGCTCAAACTACTAAAAATAGCTCTCTTAATTGGGTCAATGGCACTGCCTTTCGGATCTAATTTCCACTTGTATTTTTACGACCAGACTCCTGGTTGAACATCACCTAAGAACCTTATCACAAGCTAACTTCAAAGGCCATTCTAGAATGTTCTTTTTAAGGTTCTTATGGTGCTTAATGGCTCTTCGAAAAAGATGCAATACATACACAACTACTAAAACGAACTTTTTCAAAGCATGCAAAGTTTAAAGTGGAACTCCATTTCGGCAGGGAGTTCAGCGCCGCACTTCGACACTCCAAAGACTGCGCATACCAGCTGAGGTAGGGAAGAGCTCCAGCAGTTGCTTGATTTTACAGTTAACCCTCTACAGTCACAGTGGATTTCAAAGTTAACTTTCATATACAGCTGTAATATATTTTATTTCTTGAGAAATTCATGCCCTAATATGTTCTTCGAAGTACATTGTTGAGTGGCAGTCACTTCCTCGTTGTGATGTTGGTGACTACAGGATGCCGGTGCCAGTTTAGCGACGGTGGTTGTGATAACTGTAATACGAGTACAAAATGCAGATGTTAAATGGTTAAAACTGAACCTCTGCTTCACATTGATTGATTATAAATAAATTTTAGTCTCCCTTTACCACAACGAAGATGTTAAAAGAGAGGAAGAATGAAGGTACCATTTAGTATGGAGTTAAGGGAACGAGGAATCTATGCTCTAAGGGTGTTCGCGCAAGGGATCCCGTGTACATAGACACCGTAAGATAAGAAAGAAGGCAATGAAACATTATAAAAGTTTAAGAAGAAAGTCAGAGGTGCTGAAAAACAGGACAGCAGTGAACCGAAAAAAGATGGTTCTCAACAAAGCAAAAAACATTTTATCTCAACGAAAAGAAGGCCTACCGAAAACTCAGCTCAGGACCTTACATTTTCCTCATGGGTGCGCTTATTCCCAGAGAAAATAGTTTTATCCCCCTGAGGGGATCTCTACTTTAAAACTATTTGAATAGATATCAGTTCAAATGTACGTAAACATTGAAGAAATTTAATTGCCGTGAGACTATCCTCGGAAATAAAAATTGAAGAATCTATGCGACTTTCATCAAAAACGTTTGGTGGTCCTTCACATTTACTATGTAAGACCAGGGTTGCAAGGATGGCCTTCATCTAATCTGAGTTCTTTAGCTTAGTTAGGCTTTCTTAAAATAATATCTGGGCATGAAGACCAGTCAGCGTCTTTTTACCCTGCAGGGCAGCTAATTGGACTCCTGAGTCAAATTTTATCTGGAAAAATGCCGACTTTGCCATTTTGATGACACAAAAATCCATTTGAATACACGTTGTGTGAGACAACGGCGAGCAGTTCCCTCCAGGTAAGTTATCAGGGGACTTTAAAGAACTCAAACTTTTGAAATAATTCCTCAACATTGTTAAATCCATGTCTTCGTGAAGCAAACACTAGTAAAATGATAATGGAAAAATAAGACGACAGTGTGAAGAGGAGAATTTTTTATGCAGTCTTAACTGGTGAAATTTGTCACTCTTTATTTTAATTTCTTTAACGTTACTTTTGTATATTACTAAGAGATATAATGTAGAGTTTTCGGGCTTCTAAAGATGAATCAGAGAAGTACGTAATTTTGTAGGAGTTTATAAATGCATCGATTTATCGTGAAAATAATTACATAATTAAGGAATCTTTAGAGCATCACACACTACAGCTGGACTCCGCACTGCGGAAGAAATGCGTGTTTACCCGAGTTTCAGCAATTTTTGCTTTTACAGCCCGCATAAAAGACCAAAATTGTATTCTATTAATGTTTACATCTGTGACGATGATATATTAAAGAAAAAAAATAACTAGTCCGTTTGTTGAACGAAATAAATCCTTTTCATACTTTCAATAGGTTGATTCTTAGAAGCAGTTTAAAAGTGTTCTTAGAGAGTACATAAAAGCGTCAAAAACCACAATTCTATTCATAAACAGAGAAACAGATGGAGATAGAAATACCCTTGCCCCGACTTCACTCCTGTGTTTTTTGTAACACTTCAGTAAAAATTTATTAGCACCCTGTCGGCGATGGCTTAAGCTGAAGTTTAGTGTTCAAATTGAATTTAAATACAAAAGTGTTTAAAGTTTTATAGATACCAAACATTAAATGGGTCCATTAAATACCATTAATTTTAAAAGATTGTTAAAACTTTTCAAACGATACATCGATGGGTCGTTTCGCAACAGGAGAAAGTTAAGCTCGACCCATCGAAGGGTCGTTTCACAGTCAAAGTGTTAATCTAAGTTGGAACAAAATGGACAAAAAGAGGCTCCCTTGGCAACAAAACAAGCCAGGACACTCCGGCGCCGTCCGTTAGATTTTGGGAAGCTGGCGTGGAGGCAACAGGCACTTCGGAGCAGCTACGCTCTCTCGGCCACGGCTCCAATTAAGTGTCGCTAATAAAGAGGTCATTAGAGCTGCACATTAAGGTAGGAACCTCATTAGTCGGCCATCACTTTAATATCGAGGAAAGGGCCTCGATTATCGTTCTAAAAATTCAAGGATTTTTCATTTCAGCGTCAAAAAAACATTTCAGTAATTGGAGGTGATGTCGCAGTGAGGATGCGTAAGTAGCAGAGAGAACAACGGCAGGCGCGATAGAGGGGCTGGACTGATAGATGTAAGTATTTACTCTCAGATGGTGTTTTGTTGCAAATACAACGGAGCTTGCGTGCAAATACGGAGGTGCTTTGCGTGCAAATACACGGGCATGTAAGGTCGTCAAAGAAACACAAAATTACAGCGAAAATCTTTGGTTCGAAACTAAAAGATACAAGTTTCCATCAAATAAAAAAAGATTATCTTTAGTACAAATTTGTAGTAGTTTGTTGAAGCTCTGCCTGTCGAAACCATGAAAATCGTCTTTGTTAGTAAATAATTTTGACAATACTATTTCAATAGTCTCATCTACCGGGATGTTCGTGAAGAGAGACACAACATCAAAACTAGACATTATATAGTTCTTGTTGGGCATTGAACAAATTTCGCGCACGAATGAAAATGAGTCCTTTATAGTAAAAGCGCTTAACGAAAACGGTGTTAAAAGAGTTACTAGAAACTTAGACAAATTGTAGTTTGCCGTCCCAATTGTGGAAAGAATTGGTATCAGAGGAAAGTCTTTCTTGTGAACTTTGGGCAAGCCATACATGATACAAACTTACTACCGGTAGTCTTCAAGGTCTTCCTAGCTTCGTCAGAAATAATGCGTTTAGAATAAATTTTGTCTATGAATCTATTCACTTTATCTTCTACTTTGAACAACGTCTGCTCAAGTCACCAGTACAACGGATAAATTTTGTTGAATCTGCCAATATAGTCTGCATTTTTGACAAGTAAGAGTCACGAGATAGAATTACCACACCCGTCCCCTCGTCCGTTCACGTAACAATAACGCTCTTATCACTCCGCAGAGCTTTCAGAGTTCTAATAATTGAGCGTTGGTAAGCAGATAAATTACTACGAAAAGTATAATAGGAGGTAAAAGCAATATTTCTAATGGTAGACTGGACAAGGCTTACAGAATCAGTATTAATACGATAAATGGAATTATCCCTCAGTGAATTACATAATTTTTCAAAGGCAAGGAAATGTCGCGAGTAACATAGTTTCGCAGGAGGAAAACAAAATTTTAAACCAAGGCTAAGTGCATCTTTATCATCATCTGTCAGCAGTTTATCAGATCTGTTAAAATTCACTTGTTCAGGTTTAAGAGAATCGTACTGCGAAGTTAAGCCTAAAGTGAATAATTTCCTATTTATTGAGCGTTTTAACATACATGACATTTTTCTTTTCTAAACTAGAATTTACGTAGATCGTAAAGTGATTAACACATTGACTGCGATACGACCCACCGGTGGGTCGTGGTTAGGTTTTTCCTGCTGCGAAACGACCCATCGATGGGTCGTTTTGAAAAATTCTAACAACCTTTCTAAATTAGTGGTATTTAACAGGCCCGGTTAATGTTTGATATTTACAGATTTGGTTATCACTTTTGACTTTAAATTTCATTTGAATATTGAACTTCTGTTTAACCTATCGCAGTTAACGTGTTAAAATCCAGCCACGATGTACATTGCTTTAGTTCTTGTCGTGCAGTTCCCAATTGTTGGCGTAACGATGTCCGAAGTTTGAGTTTGGCATCTATTTCATTCCTTAGAAGTTTCCTTTGGTAGATACGGTAGCTTTGCCCGTTTTGAAGGGCACGGTTGTACAGCCTGAAGCGTAGAAACGTCGGTGTCAGGTCATTGGTGAGACAGGTTTCCAAAAATTCGAGGTCTCTGTAGCATTTCTCCATGGAGTTTAGTGCCAACATTTTCATAGAGGCGAAAAGTTTGAGACCCTCCTGGCCGTATCTTTCCCTAAGAATAGTACTAATTGATTTATCTCTAGGGAAACGTAATCTACATAAAAACAGAATTATCAAGGAGGGTAAAAACATCTTTCAAGAAGTCGTCTTTGTTTAAAAATAAAGCTTTCGAGTACTACTACACTCATCATCAGTATCTGAAACGGAAAAGAAAAATAAACTTTACATCAGGAATTATAAGAGCACACATGTTAGTGAACAAAACTTAATAACAATACGTCAACAACTGGGAACTGCACGACAAGAACTAAAGCAATGTACATCGTGGCTGGATTTTAATCATTTTACGACTTACGTGAATTCTAGTTTAGAAAAGAAAAATTTCATGTATGTTAGAACGCTCAGTAGGAAATTATTCACTTTAGGCTTAACTTCGCAGTACGATTCTCTTAAACCTGAACAAGTGATTTTTAACAGATCTGATAAACTGCTGACAGATGATGATAAAGATGCACTTAGCCTTGGTTTAAAATTTTGTTTTCCTCCTGCGAAACTATGTTACTCGCGACATTTCCTTGCCTTTGAAAAATTATGTAATTCACTGAGGGATAATTCCATTTATCGTATTAATCCTGATTCTGTAAACCTTGTCCAGTCTACCATTAGAAATATTGCTTTTACCTCCTATTATACTTTTCGTAGTAATTTATCTGCTTACCAACGCTCAATTATTAGAACTCTGAAAGCTCTGCGGAGTGATAAGAGCGTTATTGTTACGTGAACGGACGAGGGGATGGGTGTGGTAATTCTATCTCGTGACTCTTACTTGTCAAAAATGCAGACTATATTGGCAGATTCAACAAAATTTATCCGTTGTACTGGTGACTTGAGCAGACGTTGTTCAAAGTAGAAGATAAAGTGAATAGATTCATAGACAAAATTTATTCTAAACGCATTATTTCTGACGAAGCTAGGAAGACCTTAAAGACTACCGGTAGTAAGTTTGGTATCATGTATGGCTTGCCCAAAGTTCACAAGAAAGACTTTCCTCTGAGACCAATTCTTTCCACAATTGGGACGGCAAACTACAATTTGTCTAAGTTTCTAGTAACTCTTTTAACACCGTTTTCGTTATGCGCTTTTACTATAAAGGACTCATTTTCATTCGTGCGCGAAATTTGTTCAATGCCCAACAAGAACTATATAATGTGTAGTTTTGATGTTGTGTCTCTCTTCACGAACATCCCGGTAGATGAGACTATTGAAATAGTATTGTCAAAATTATTTACTAACAAAGACTATTTTCATGGTTTCGACAGGCAGAGCTTCAACAAACTACTACAAATTTGTACTAAAGATAATCTTTTTTTATTTGATGGAAACTTGTATTCGCAAAAGGATGGTGCTCCTATGGGAGGGTGCGTTTCACCGACTCTGACTAAAAGATACGTAGAATAAACGTTTTTGATGTGAGACAGGAAGACTGAGAATTCCTCGATAGCAACTGGCGAGACAGCAAAAATATTTGTTGATAGATGTAAAAAATCACTCGATCTCCGGTGTTTTATATAAGAGAAAGCAAAAAAATAGAGAATTTGAGCACTCAAAAGTGATGTATTTATGTCTTTATCAGCGAAAGATATTTTGTCATGGAAACAACATCAACAAATAGCCTGATAATTTGAAACGAAAAATTAGCTACGAAAAACATTCAGGAAAAAAGTGCAGTGCACTTCGCCGTTTTCAGAGAGCTAAAAAAATGTTTAACATTTTTGATTGACTTTGATTGGTAACTTCGCTGCCAGAAAAAGTTACCAATCATTTGCAGCGACATGACCCGTCTAAAACTGATTTCTGCGAGATTATTTGTTTGCTCGCTGTGCGTGATCCTTCAACTCGTTCTGTGCCCTCAGTTACATAAAATATATCAGTAATGATCTACCAATTTGGGGTAAAACTACTTCAGATGCAGTGGGAGACTCAAACGCATTAGCTTATCAGCACTTACTATATGATATAGGTAGGATTCAAGAATCGTACTTGCAGACAGCATGAGTGTGCTACAAAGACATCAGAACACATCGGTAACCATGTGATGGTACCAATGCAAAAATATGAATACATAAAATAAAAATTTAAAAAAATATAATATATAAAATATTTTTATTTCAAATGAAAAAAGCAAAAAATTTGGCCGGTTTTTTACCTTTTGATTATTCTGGTAATTTAAGTGGACGTTGCATATTTCATACGTTGACCGCCATCGTGAATGCTGGACTTGACGCGGTTGGCGATGGAAAACACTTGATGAACGGTAGCCAGATACTATAAGTACTCTATGCTCAGTCAATGAATGAATAACTAACATTGAAAACCCATTTTTAATTATTTGAAGTACAATTTTTTCCCAAAAGGGTTAATTTTACTCCTTCGGTGACTTATCAGTCATTTATGTTGCATGCCTTACTGCTTGTAGCGAAGACCTAGAGGAAATTTGAAAGGCTTTCCGGGCTGTTGTGTCATTACTTTCAGCACAACATGAGGTTAATGTAACTGTAGCTGCAAACTACAGTATCGGTAGCTTTAACTACCCAAAGGAGCAGAATGAAACTCTCAGTAAGGCACTTATCCATCTCCTGGTCACTGCAGTTCACACAGCTTGCTCTTAAGTCTAGTGCGTAACATAGACTTCCGCCGCCGCACCATCCGGCGGTTGCGGTCGGGGCGCTTCCGACCCATCCGAACCCAAGCACGATAAGGACATCCTGTGAGCCTGCCATGCGAGGCCCACAACAAGGATCTTCCGGGAGTCGTAAACCTAGGCCTCCGGAACTCTTACTCATAAAACCAGTGTAACACTATAACGATACATATTTTAATATATAACACGGGCATGATGCTTTAAGTATTTGAAATTTTAGCAGTTCGTGAGAGCTTTATACTAAGGCATACATGAAATTTCTAATTTTCTAAATAAGCATTCATTGACAAATTACATCATAAACTTATGAAAAGTGTATTTTGCCATTACCGTTACTTTAGCCATTGCATTTTGTTAGAGGGAGAAGTTTAAGTCCGTATTTCTATTTACTGATACGGTTTTCCTCCAGGCCCCATGATGGCCTTTTACCGTGCATCAGTAAGTGATTTGGTAATTGCTTCAACGTTTTAATAAGGAATGTTTCAAGACAGAGCGCTATCATCAGCCAAGGGCAAGAATTTGGAGCACAGGTAGAAGACATGACCTCATATTAAAAATATTAAAGGTCCTATGACGGAACCTTGAGGAACTTGAATCACAACCTTAGGTAATGTTCTGCAAAATTTCTTAGCACTACCATTTTTTCATCCCTTCCAAGCTGGATCAAAACAGGCATGATGAGGCGGTCATCAATTTAGACTCTGCTCGCGAGGTGAGTGAAAAAATTCGGCCGTTTTTGAGACGAATGCTTTTTACTTGTCTCAGCCCTGTCGATTTATTCTTTTTCGGACCCAGGTTATTGCGCCGGAAGATGAACTACACGTTGATAAAATGAAATAAAGATCCAGAAAGATAGGATATATAATTGAGAACGCATAAATTAGTGATTTCTAATGATAATAGCATTATTCTGCACACAAAGTATTTGTGATGATTGATTGATAAGTTAGATTTAGCCTCCCTTATCACAACAAAGGTGTTCAAAGAGAGGAAGGATGAGGTCAATATTACAAAGTATTCTTATCTTATTGTGAAAATCGTACGTTCCAAGTGTCATAAAGCAGCCCTCTAACACGTGACACCACTAGTCTTTTCCAGCTCAAAACAGCAGCGATCTTCGATTCGAAACCACGATGATTTCTGGCAGGAGACAAGAGAGCTCGTCGCGATAGGAAGGAAGCTGCCATTTATGTTGGGCCTCAAACTGTTTCCTGCCTCTGAAGTTTTGAACGCCAGCCCCCGAACAACAGACAAGAGAGACCTCTATTTTACAGGCGACCCAAAAGTGTCGGGCTCGAGTTGATTGCGCAGCTTAACTTAAGTCGCAGACGAGCAATTCACCAACGTTAAAATTTGAGAGACATCGCTGGTCGGCAGCGGTTTCAATACTTTATTTCACGACAGGATTTCAGCATTAAGCCATCCCCCATATTAACATAGCAATTGAGTAGTGACAATGTATGCATTTTGGATGAAAATAATGGTTATGGCCTCAGTGTAACGTCGAGGGCAGTAGCTCTATATTTTGTGCTACACACTAAAACAGCGATTCAAAGTTGGTGATACATATTACAGTATCTGAGCCTACATTAGGTTAGATTATAAGTTAGTTTAAGCCTCCCTAACCGCCACAATATAGAGCGTATCGGAGAGAGGAAGGAGGAAGGCACCTTTTAGTATGGAGATTAGATAATGCGGAATCTATGCAGAAAAGCATAGAAACAGTAAGTTGATAAAGAAGTTTATGAAACAAGATAAAAGTTGAAGAAGGAAGTAGTAGGTGCTGAAAAACAGGACAGCAGTGAACCGAAAAAAGGTGGTCCTCAACATAACAGAACAAGCATGTTATTTCAACAAAAGGAGGCCTAACTAACTCTCAGCTCGGGCCCTCACACATTTCCCCTTGGGAGCGCTAGTTCTCATAGATACAATGATGTGTCCCCCTTAGGGGCAGTATTTGAGCCTATAACTTGGAGGTACGAATTAGGAAAATTTTGTCGAGCTAGTTATAACAAGGGAGGCATCAGTTCCAAGGATGGTGAAAGTCATGATCGAAAGTTCAGAGCATCAGCTTACGCGTTTAAAAATTATATAATGACCAGTTTAAGCAGTAACGTCATTAGTATTTTAAAGCATTGTGTGGGCTGCTTAGCGTAAGCAAAAGTTATCCACAAGTATTTAAAATCAAAACAATTAGGCGTCAATAGTTTATTGTACATCTGCAGATATTGTCGACTTTATCATTGCATTTCAACTTGAATTGTGTCAAAAAAAATAAATTGTTGCGACCTATCACTGTGTGAAATATGCTTAATTCAGTGAGTTATTCATTGCTTTAATTTCTTCGCCACGACTTACACATCTGCAGTCTTTCACAAGAGGCTAACTTATAAACCCCTAAATTGAATTTTCTAATTTTCTTGGTAGAAAGCGATAACATATCAACTTCTCAACTGCAGCCACAATTTTACATAGCTGCAACGAGTTCATTACTCCCGGGTGAAAAATAGACGTTAATCAATCAGCTATTTCCATTAACATAAAATTTGAAGTAGTTAAGAAAGTGTATCAATCAAATACAAGAGAGTACCTGCAAGCTTCGCAACTTAAAAGTAACATTTCAGATAAAAGAAATCGAAAGTTTGTTATAATTTCCTCACCAGGAAATCATTTAAACTAATGCATTCTGCTTCTAACGTATAAATGATTAAAAAGCTAATTGTGGGGTACCACTTTTTGCGACCACATTAACAATAGCTACAGTAAAAGGTAGAAAAATGAAGCGCCACACGTGAATATTTTGCTAGGTAATCATCAGATTTTGGCAGGTTCTAACGTTGTTAAGCTGTTTATCCTCGAATTAACAAAATCGAGTGCATGTGATTTTACTTTAATGTGTATTTTACCTGTCCACACATGTTCCGCCGCTTAAAACTAACTTTTGACGATCATCGCCAAATCGTAAGGAGAGCTGGGCAGAGATTTACAGGGTGCGCCTCAAAAAATGTAGTCTTTCTCAAACTTTCCTCTTCTAGCGCATTTGATTTCAATGCCGGCGTTTATTGATAAAGACACAAGCCTAATGAGCTAAATCAGAGCAAATAATAATTTTAAAGAAACTGAATTCAATAAAAAATTTCTTTGCCCTTGAAAAAACAAACAAATCATACATGAATAAACGTCTGTCGAAAGATGAGTACATATCTTCAGGACACCTTATACAAAAATCCATTGGAAATGATAGAGGCTGGTAATACAAAGCTAATTTAGTGCTGGGCATATCCATAGAATTTCAGTAAAACGCCTGTACATTTACACGGAAAAAAGATTTTTGAGCAATAAAAAACTAATTTTTCCCCTGGATTGACTAAAAGATTGAGTCCTACCTCTACGAAGCACTCGCTTTAATACATCTTGTTTACTTTGAGCGGAATACTTGCAGTATGTGATCAAGTACGAATAACATCAAAGAATAACTCATATACTTCTCTCCACGAACCAGCATCCTTTGAGCTGCGCAAAACAAGCACATATACATATGCAAACACAAGTTTTCATGGTCCCCTTCGTTGAGTAATCCGTGTTCCGATCACGATGCTCGTCGATTCAATGCATAATAATTACAGCATTCGAGATCTAAAATTTTACATTTCGTTATTTTCGATTCTACTTCGATGAAAGCAAGGTAGCTGACTTGTTATTGCTCTGCCCGGGAACGGCACGAAGCGGAACTTCAAAAGCCAACGTCAAGTTTCACGTCTTTTGCGTCCAACTGACGGCGGCAATTGGAGTTACGTTCGGAAATCCCGGCGGGCGATATTTTCTAATCTTGCTGTCGCACGCAGAGAGCGGCAACGTCACGCCGAATTCCTCCGCACGCTGCTACTTCAAAACGGCAGCGTCATAGTGGGAAGCTTCAAAGATTAATCTTACTTTTTACTAGTTATTATAAAAAATACTCCTCGTGGGACCTCGCTTTGTCAATCTTTCCACGCATGATGATACTCAATTTTAGATCTTACAGTTTAAGTTTATCATTGGTTCAATTGGCAATTGTTCTGATGAAAGGTTAAACACTTTGACTGAAGCAGTTAAAATTAACGTTTAGAATTCAATTTAATTAAAAGTCAATTGTAGTTATCAATGTTGAAATTACGAAAAATTAACTGGATCGTGATGTTATTTAGTTTTGATTAAGTATCTATGTAAATTGAGGTTGTGACTGCTGGTTGGTCGGCAGCCTTATGAAAAGTCCCTCAGTGACCAAATATGGCTCCTGTCACAATCAAAGTGTTATCATCTAGGAGAAAAACATTTCTAGATAAAACGTACATTAAATATGACAATTTAACGAAATAACGCCAGCATTTTCGAGCTCGTATGACCATTATCACAACCACCGCCATTAGACTGGCACCGGCATCAGGTAGTCACCGATATCAGCAGGAGGAAGGAACTACCATTCGCCAGTGAACTTGAAAGAACATTTTACGGAACAAGTTTAATAAGAAATACAATATATTGAGGCCATTTTCTCTGGGGCGTTCAAGAGTCAAGACAGACTTCAATTGTTTTCATGCTTTTAGGGTGAGCTTATTTTTACGTCACTCATTTCAATGACAGTTTTTCTCTTTTGGGCCTTCACATACTCAAGTTTCAAGTTTTTTACGATCAATTGGCTGGCATCTTACGTCGACGACACGATTTTAGCGTACTACATTTCTGCGAGCGTTCCTTTGTAAGTGTACACTTCTTAACATGGGTCCTGTTGTACGTCTACACTTCTTGGCCTGTTCCTTTCTGCGTCTACACATCTTGGCATGTTCCTTTCAAGGTCGACATCAGGGAAGGGGACAAGCTGCACGGGATGTCAGAGACGCTAAGTTCTCACGCAGACTTCGCTGTAGTCCTGCTGCAAAACGCACTACTGATGAGGGTCGCCATATCCTACAATTTCTGATAAAGTTCCCGAATTTTACATGATAACCACCTAATTTCATCACAAATCATTCATCTTAAATCATGAGTAATCTTCGAACTGATGAGTAATTTTCGTGGCAATTAGAAAAAATAGCTTAATTTTTAATTTTAAAATTTCATGACAATCATCCAGCTTAAAGAGCTTGCAGATGGTGAGTGATTCTCACAAAAAATATGCCGTTTGGGTCCAGATTTGCTCATTTTGACCAGATAATGGCGCACTTGGCATTCCTGCTACGACATGGCCGCGCCTTGGCCGTTCATAGCTGGAAATCTCGGCTCGTAGCCGCGACTGCCAAGTATTCGTAAGAGCAGCTGTCACTTCTGGGCATCCAACAAAGGGAATACATTTTCCAAACTATTCTCTCAATCAGGCTTCTACTAAATACATGGGTCCTACGATACCAAAGCGTGTATATCAACTTAGGATTTTCACGTTGAAAATTTTAAAAACCAATGATGTTTTTGTATCATCTTTATTGAAAATAACCTGTTTTTCTTCCTTCTGCTTTCCGAGACGGTGTCTGGTTTAACGACCGCCTGAGCATTTCCTGATCGGGGAAGAGCATCGCGTCATAAGCAGCAGAAGAGCCCCACGAACATCGTCGTAAACAAAGTCGTAAATGAGAGAACGTGCCTCGAACAGCAAACGCGCAAGGAAACGCAGCTGTAAAGAACGCTCCAGTAAACGGATATGGTATCGATCAACAGATAAATATGCCGTCACTCACGTGGCAAATTCTGTAATCGAATCATATTTTCCACTGTAAGAGCATCTGTGCAAATGAAATGCAGTGTTTCACGCTGCAAGTTCTGTAATCGAATCGTGTGTTCCCCTCGCGCAATCAAAATGGAGGGTTCATCAATTAGGAATGAATGTCTTGAACATCAAACTAAAATCGATGCCAAAAATTAAACCTCCCAAAAGAGCTTTCTTTGAAAATATGAACAATGAGAAGCAACGATAAGCACCAGCCTAAGCTTGAAGCTTCGATCTTAATAACGTGGAGCTTGCGAGAAAATAAAATTAGGAAGAGGAGATCGAAACTTTTCAAACTTGCGACGCGAGAAATCTATCGTGAATTTTAATTTCTATTTGCGATCAGCTTTAATACCTTCTTAGGATTTTAATGAACACTTCCTCAACAGAGATAATCCTCTCCCATTCCGGACATATATTGGAAGTTTGGCATTACAGGCGTCAATTGAGTGTGTATCGCGTAGTCCAAGATGTTTTTGCCCTCGTCAGTGACTAGAAACATTAGGCAAGGTTTTAGAGCCTCTACTGAGCTAGCTGTGACGTAGGCGGTCGAAATTAAAAAATCTGACCTGAAGAAAAATCATCCTCAATTCTACCGCCAAATTGAACACTCTCAAATCGAAATGAACATGAAAGATTCGTGAAAATAAAGGAGACCCACTGAACAAAATGTAAAAAAAGATAGTTCTGGGAAGTTGCATTAGTTCGTATTAAATATCCTTTTATGTTTTCACAAAACTTAGCATCATTCACACTGACTTTAGAGTCAGGGCTGGAAGGCAGAGCTCCAGGATCTGTCTTGAATGACAATGGAACGCCATTTCCATACGCCGTTTTCCAGTGCCTCAAAATATCATTTAACTTCCGACTCAAGGTTTGTAGTTTTCAACTCCGTACTGAACTTTTTCTTCCATTATGTCCTCGACAGTCTGACTCTAATTGGCCTCTTCATAGCCCTTTTTCTGCTTGGAATATGAAGAGAAGACCAACTTTAAATTGAACTCTAGCCGCAGCAATGAGTGGAAACATGTGTCGCTGGTAGTATAGTTCGACGTGAACATTTGAACGCCTTAATCATAGTTAACATTAAGTACATTGAATCAGATAATTATTTCACTTCACAAATAATTTCGAGCTATGAACTCGACACACGACACCCGTGTTGTAGTCCATGGTATAATTATAATATTGATTAAAATAATGATACTGGAATAAAAATAATTGTAACCAGCCTTACGTACTGTGACACGTTGATTTAATTATCGAAGATATTTTACGACAAGCACGTTCCGGTTGTCCATTACTGTTCTTATACTGGGTGTTCCACATAAATGGCCTCTAAGTTTTAATTGATGATATCTCCACTTTAAATTAACATATTTGAGTTGTCTTTTTTACCACTGTAGTAAATTTTGTTTCCTTTTCGAATAATTCAGGTTTTTGAAATCGGTTAAATAACCACTTTTCAATGATCGATTTACTGAAAGGAGTAGAAAAAATAATGTTCAAAGGAAAAGTTTTGAAAACAATATTGATGTTCTTCCTTATCTTGTACTTTCCAAAAACCGAACAAACAAAAATTTGAAAGAGTAACAAATCATTACCTTAAATAACGCCTAAATAAATAAATTAATTTAGTATCCTTCGACATACGCTCCATTTCTCTCAAGGCAAGTATTATTTCTAGCCACCATTGAACGAAGAGTTTTGCGGATTACTTCACCATTTTCTTTCAGTTCTTGAATTACTTCTTCAATTCGTTGTCGAAGAATTATTAAGGATGGAGGTGGTATATGCTTGGTTGTATATAGGGTACATTAATGTGAAATCATTTTTAACAGTAGGTATTGAGAAATGAAGAAGAACACCTGTGTTGTTTTTGCAATTTTTCCTTTTAACAATTAGTTTTTCTACCTCTTTCAGTAAACCAATCACTGTAAAGTGGTCATTAAAATGATTTTTAAAAACTTAAATTATTCGTAAAGGAAACAAAATTTACTACATAGTGATCAAAATACAATTCAAATATTTTACTTAGAGCGGAAATATAATCTATTAAAAAGCCGGGGGACATTTTCATGGGACACGCGGTATGTAATCATGGTTAGGTGGCAGCGTTTGAAATTTCTAAGAGAATTATTCCTATAACTTGGTGTTTGCATTGCATCTAATAAGCAAAATAGTAATAAGAATAAATTCTTTAACTTATCCGTCCACGCGTGCATCACCCATCTTTTTATACATGTAGTACCTACAAAAACGTGTACTGTAAAATCTAACAGAGAGTCTACCCGACGGATGACGCAAGCGTAGATTCGCCTCGCACTCTCTACGCTAACCCAACACTCGCGAGGTCTGCTAACTAAATTAACAGAAATAAAGTCATGGAAGAGCATTGTGCTTGGTAGCTGCAAAAAATAGTGCC
The DNA here is from genome assembly GCA_030386875.1 of Morinoia aosen. Classification (NCBI taxonomy): domain Eukaryota; kingdom Metazoa; phylum Arthropoda; class Malacostraca; order Amphipoda; family Talitridae; genus Morinoia; species Morinoia aosen. The sequence goes on along the minus strand of CM059570.1, from coordinate 64,953,201 downwards.
TACTGCACAACAACTTAATTAATAAACTCGAATGCCCTCACAAACACGCCATAATACTGGCTACGAGATGAAAAAACTCTTTCTCTGGAATGAGGGAAGAGGCGCCGGCGTTGTTGAAGAGAAGTAGTATGGCTTGGGAAACGGGGTTGTGTTCCATGAAAGCAGTGAGCAGTTGTTTTTCTGTGTTGAAATATAGGTTTGGAGAAATAAGGAGTATTTGTACGTAGGTATTCGTGATTTTATTCCATGAAAACATTGAGCAGCTGTTTTCAAGGCGGGAACATTTTGCGAAGAGAAGTGCTAACACTTTGACTGCGACGTGAGCCACCGGTGGCCGCGGTGAGAAATTTCATAATGCTGCTGACCGACCAGTAGTCACAAACTCAATTTCCATAAATACATGATTAAAGCTAAATGAAGGCACGATTTAGTGCATGTTTGCCATTTGCAACATTGCTTACTACAATTGAATTTATATTTCAGTTGAATATGAAACTTCAGTTTTACCTGTCGTTGTCAAAGTGTTGAGGAACAAAAGTATTCAGGAGCATTATTTCGTAACTATAAGCACTGACTGATTGAACATGTTAATTGCCGAAATTGATTTTTCTGGTCAAATTAAGCCCTTTTGGTTCAACATATCGTAGGGGAAATAAAATTTCCATTTGTAAAAGAGGTGTTTGAAGTTTTTCGAAGACCTTAAATAAAACCTGAATGCACATGAAAAATCAAAAGATTTTAAGAGACGAATGAAATTTGGAAAGAACACTGCAAATTTTCTCGGCAAATAAAATATCAAGTCATTACGTTCCATAGTCACAACTATTTTTTTTGACCGTGCTCATTTTACTCCTATTCTTCTACTAAAAGTAAAAGCAAGCACGTGGGTGCACCGTTGACAACCGTGATACGGTCTGAAGTTAAATTTTAATTATTTATATATTAAATATAAATTTGAATATGTTCAATATTCGTTTACGAATAATTTGGTATCAAAAAGCATATATTGACCCTGCTATGACGTGTAAAGTTGATCGGAAAAATATTTAACAAAAAATTCAACTTGCAGTACATAGAACATTTGAGAGTGAGTAATTTAGAATAAAAAGAAATAAATTACGCTATAATGACGCGTAAATTCGATTGTACTAATCTAATCGTTAGACAACTTCAAGACTTTGACTTCCGACCTGTACATGGCTCTCAAAAAAGTTTTAACAATTCAAACGCTACATGGAACATTATCTCACATGCTTGAATTTGCAAATTTCAGTGTTATATTGGCAGTTCGAAGATGAAAGTATCCTACATTAAAAGCTCGGAAACTTTACAGAGATTTTCAAAGCGGCAAAATGTTCGCAAAGAAAACTTCTTGAAGATCCATGGAGGGGAGGGAGGTCTTTGGATAAGCTTTCGAAATAATTAAGTCTTACGTACTGGTTGCTGTCGAATAAATCTGAGGTAAATTTTTTGATAATTAAAACTTTGATTGGTCAAGAATTGAACAGAAACGAAGATAAAATAAACTCTCGATTCATCACAAAATGAATCATTTTTGGCTCTTTGACGCAAGTGTCAAATGGCAGTAAAAAGTATTGATTGAGGCAGACAAATGAGTAAGATAATCGTTGCAACGAAATGTTTAAATCGTCAGTAATATGTTAGCAAAAACTCATTTCCCAAGACTGGCAATCATTTAACAATAGGGATTGACGCAGCAAATATAGCGAAATTTGAGAGCAGAAGGTGAAAATTTGATCAAGCTCCAAATATTCCCGCTCTACATCCCTGGTAAATGCAGGCATTTCTCTAACGTTTAATAGAACGGTAAAAGCCCTCTCACATACAGCATCCAGCATGAAGTGAAAATGCTATTCCTACCAACTAGTCTTGCAGACCATCTGCATGATAGCTCACGCGAGCTTGCTAGATGCTGCTTTGTTAGCTCAGTGAGAAATGAGCCTTAGTTACGCTGAGCAGCGAAATTGCTATATTAGATTACATGTTGGTCTGAGCCTCCCTAGCCATAATAGCGACTGCCCGAGAGATAGAGAGAAAATTAAAGAAAGCAACATCCAGGGTGCAATTAAGGGAAGCGGAAATCTATCCATACGGTATACCCTCACATCCTGGGCTAAGAAACAGCAGAATTAAAAAGTTCATGAAACAAAATGAAATGAAAGAAGATAGTAATAGGTGCTTAAAAACGATTGTTAGCGGAAAAATGGTGGTCCATAACGAAACGAAAAACCTGTTCTATTTCAAGGAAGCAGATGAAGTGTTGGTGAAAACATTCATAGGGTGACCCAGTATAAATAAATGTATTTGTTTGCTTTTGGCAGAAATAGAAGCTACAAGAAGAAGAAAGAGATCCACTGAGAATCAAAAGGAGTAGTGATCAACCTTATGCCGTTGTCAAGGGTTGTGCAGAAAGTAAGAACTTAGAGATACTATGCCTTGATTTTCCATCTAACAATTGCACTTAATAGTGAACAAATTATGCGTCCTGATTGCTAGAAACTTATATTTAATAATTTCTACATTGCTAAATTTCTTGTGCGCGAAAAGTTGTTAGAATTTTTTTGGTCATTGCGTTAGTAAATGAGTTCTTCAAGAAGAATTTAAATTTAAATGAATGAAGCTTGTAGCGCAGCTCGCTACAACGACGCATTTGCATTTACGAAAGAAAAATTGAGAACGTCTTTGCTGCGCATAGAGATAAGCAAGATTGTAATGGACGTGTTTATCTAGATACGGATCAACTCGCATCAGTTTCAGCCGGATTAATGCCAAGCAAAAATCAGATCAGGATTAATGGAGATTCTCTTAGCGAGAGTAAATGAGCTCGAATCTGAGTCTCGCATTACGACCAGGAACTTTCTTTGATGGCATGGACAGAAAATAGCGCAAGACGAATCTGTCTTTGTCGAATTCCCAACGCTTGAATTAAAAAATCAGAAACATCGGAGGCTACACTGTGAGTCAGTGGAACTTCCTTTGCATAAAAGGAGATGGAAGAGCGAATGCTCCGGGAAAATTAGTTAGTCCTCTTTGAAGTTGAGTTTCCTTTTTGATTAATCCAACATTCTCGAAATTGGCTCAAGGAAGAAAAAATTAATCGGCAAGAGAACCAGAATTAGCAAAAATAAACCTGTCCCGTAATTTCCATCAACGGTTATGGCTCAAAAGAGTGTGCTTGAGGAAAATATTTGAAGGCTCCGGGGTCAAAAAATAGTAACAACGTTGAATTAATCTTCTACGTTGCCTTTGACAGTCCAGACAAAAAAGAAGTAGTGACCTACCGCTTGTGTCTGGAAACATGCAAGCATGCTCTACAGTAGTATCAGACACTTCCAAGAAATAGGTCTTCTATCGCCAAATTTTTCTACGTAGGAACCATTCACGGACAGATTTATCTATGTAGAACCTGCGCATCGCGAGATTTATCTATGTGAGACCTGCGAATTAAGCACACCTCGTTTGTTACTCACAAACTTGGAGTAATTAATCGCACTCTCAGGCAAAGCAGGTGGAAGCATTAATTAGAGGCGAGTAAACCGTTCTACAACGTGTGTTGTGAGCCAAAGCCCTCCTTCTCGACATAGTGTCAGTGAGGCACGTCTTGTGTACACGAAAATAAGCGGATGCACATTGCCTATCTAGCGTAAGATGTTCAGTATACAGGTAACTCTCGATTTATCCACATCTCGATTAGTCCCCCCCCCTTTCGATTTATATAGTTTTGTTTACGTTCATTAGTCCGCAACATCTCGATTAATCCACCCTCCGCGTTCGTGGTGTAGTCTGCAACATTCCTTGTAAGAAAAAAATCAAAAAGACATTTTTGTAAACTAAGGCTGTTCTTTCATCTGTTACTCTAATGTGTGTTGGTTCGGTAATGTATGGGCCAATATTCGGTAATCTCTAACGTATGGGCCAATATGACAACTATGAGTTCAAGTAAAAAAGTTAATGTACATATGAAAGTAAAAAACAGAAAAAAAAAGAAAATAATAACCAGAAAAAGAGCATCGAACAATTTATTCATTTAACACTTTCGTTTTATGTACTCCTTTGCTGTAAGACGCTAGTATAATTATTCGTATGCAGTTTAAAGTTTCCACTAAAAGAACTGATTCAGTTTTTCTTTTAAACAAATGTGGTACCTGGATTTATCCCCCATCTCTATTTATTCAGCCGAATCCCGGGAAACAAATCGAGTGCTACCTGCAGTCCCCTTGTAAGCTACCAGTAATGTAGAATGGCAAGAAATATTAGAAAATATACGTATTAGTTTAAGCCTCCCTAGCTCCGAAAAAAAAGGTTTCAAAGAGAGGAAGCAGGATGCACCATTCAGTATTCAGATAAGGGAACGCAAAATCCATGAAGAAGGGGCATAGTAACAGCGAATTGAAAAAGCAGTTCATGAAACAAGATGAAAGTTGAAGAAGAAAGTAGTAGGTGCTGAAAGACAGGACAGCAGTGAACCGGAAAAAGGTGATCCTAAACATAATAACAGTTAATTTCAACACAAGGAAGGCCTACCTAACTCTCAGCTCGGGACCTCACTAAGTCCCCCTAAGAGCGCTAATTCTCATAGATACAATAGTTGTATCCCCCTGAGGGGGTTTTGCACACGAAAATAAGCGGATGCACTTTGCCTATTAATTAAGCGCAAGATGTAGAGTATTTTCCCCTTGCACGCTCTCCAGTAATGAAGAATGACAAGAACTATCCTGCTATATACGACGTCCAAGCGTAAATTGAGTAAATAAAGTGATGCTGTTAACATGGGCTTTAAAATTAAAGTGTCCTAATACTTATTCTCCTATTGAATGTGTAATTCATCCCCATGGTTGTTCTCATTATCCTTGTTTTGATTTAATTTCCCGCTACACTCGTACCATTGCTAGAAACGTCTAATTGAAACTCCCACATGGTAGACAGCCATCATTTGCTGAAGGCATTCAAGATGGAGGTATCAATCGCGGTTGAAATAAATGCAACATAGCATCACACGTTCCACTAATCAGAGTAAGTAAAAGCTAGGAAACTCAGTTAGGGTTCGTCAATGGAGCTATTTTTGAAAGCATTAATAGCTCAATCAAATGAAAAGGGAAGAAAGGCATAATTTGAAGACGGATGTGAAGTTAAAAAAAGGGCCCTCGTCGAGCATTTACTCGCACTCAAAAGACTTGCAGACAGCGCAATCACTCGCCTTTGAAAGACTTGCAGACAGCGCAATCACTCGCCCTTAAGAAGACTTGCAGATAGCGCAATCACTCGCCTTTGAACGACTTGGAGACAGCGCAATCGCTCGCCGTTAAAAAGACTTGGAGACATGGAGACAGCGCAATCACTCGCCCTTAAGAAGACTTGCAGACAGCGCAATCACTCGTCCTTAAGAAGGCTTGCAGACAGCGCAATCACTCGCCTTTGAAAGACTTGGAGACAGCGCAATCGCTCGCCGTTAAAAAGACTTGGAGACATGGAGACAGCGCAATCGCTCGCCGTTAAAAAGACTTGGAGACATGGAGACAGCGCAATCGCTCGCCGTTAAAAAGACTTGGAGACATGGAGACATGGAGACAGCGCAATCGCTCGCCGTTAAAAAGACTTGGAGACATGGAGACAACGCAATCGCTCGCCGTTAAAAAGACTTGGAGACATGGAGACAGCGCAATCACTCGCCGTTAAAAAGACTTGGAGACATGGAGACAGCGCAATCGCTCGCCGTTAAAAAGACTTGAAGACAGCGCAATCGCTCGCCGTTAAAAAAACTTGCAGACAGCGCAATCCCTCGCCTTTAAGAAGACATAAAGACAGCGCGTAGGATCAAGAAGACTCGCAGACAAGGAGGACTGGTCCGATCAAGCATGGGAAGCGCACGTCAGGAGATAAGGAGATGCCGTCAGAGCGTCGCTCGGGGATTACTTGATCGGCACGATAGCAGCAGGGCCCGGCCTGGGGGCCGACGTGGCAATGTGGCGGCAATGTGGCGGCAATGTGGCGGCAATGTGGCGGCAATGTGGCGGCAATGTGGCGGCAATGTGGCGGCAATGTGGCGGCAATGTGGCGGCAATGTGGCGGCAATGTGGCGGCAATGTGGCGGCAATGTGGCGGCAATGTGGTGGCAATGTGGCGGCAATGTGGCGGCAATGTGGCGGCAATGTGGCGGCAATGTGGCGGCAATGTGGCGGCAATGTGGCGGCAATGTGGCGGCAATGTGGCGGCAATGTGGCGGCAATGTGGCGGCAATGTGGTGGCAATGTGGCGGCAATGTGGCGGCAATGTGGCGGCAATGTGGCGGCAATGTGGCGGCAATGTGGCGGCAATGTGGCGGCAATGTGGCGGCAATGTGGCGGCAATGTGGTGGCAATGTGGCGGCAATTTGGTGGCAATGTGGCGGCAACGTGGCGACAGTGTGGCGGCAGTGTGGCGGCAGTGTAACGGCAATGTGGCGGCAATGTGGCGGCAATGTGGCGGCCATGTGGCGGCCATGTGGCGGCAATGTGACGGCAATGTGGCTGCAATGTGGCGGCAATGTGGCGGCAATGTGGCGGAAATTTGGCGGCAATGTGGCGGCAATGTGGCGGCAATGTGGCGGCAATGTGGCGGCAATGTGGCGGCAATGTGGCGGCAATGTGGCGGCCATGTGACGGCCATGTGGGGCAATGTGGCGGCAATGTGGCGGCAATTTGGCGGCAATTTGGCGGCAATGTGGCGGCAATGTGGCGGCAATGTGGCGGCAATGTGGCGGCAATGTGGCGGCAATGTGGCGGCAATGTGGCGGCAATGTGGCGGCCATGTGACGGCCATGTGGGGCAATGTGGCGGCAATGTGGCGGCAATTTGGCGGCAATTTGGCGGCAATGTGGCGGCAATGTGGCGGCAATGTGGCGGCAATTTGGCGGCAATTTGGCGGCAATGTGGCGGCAATGTGGCGGCAATGTGGCGGCAATGTGGCGGCAATGTGGCGGCAATGTGGCGGCAATGTGGCGGCAGTGGGGCGGCAGTGGGGCGGCAGTGTGGCGGCAATGTGGAGGCAATGTGGTGGCAATGTGGCAACAACGTGGCATACAATGGCAACAACGTGGCGTACAATGGCAACAACGTGGCGTACAATGGCAACAACGTGGCGTACAACGGCAACAACGTGGCGTACAATGGCAACAACGTGGCGTACAATGGCAACAACGTGGCGTACAATGTCAACAACGTGGTGTACAATGGCAACAACGTGGCCTACAATGGCAACAACGTGGCGTACAATGGCAACAACGTGGCGTACAATGGCAACAACGTGGCCTACAATGGCAACAACGTGGCATACAATGGCAACAACGTGGTGTACAATGGCAACAACGTGGCCTACAATGGCAACAACGTGGCGTACAATGGCAACAACGTGGCGTACAATGGCAACAACGTGGCGTACAATGGCAACAACGTGGCGTACAATGGCAACAACGTGGCGTACAATGGCAACAAAGTGGCGTACAATGGCAACAACGTGGTGTACAATGGCAACAACGTGGCGTACAATGGCAACAACGTGGCCTACAATGGCAACAACGTGGTGTACAATGGCAACAACGTGGCGTACAATGGCAACAACGTGGCGTACAATGGCAACAACGTGGTGTACAATGGCAACAACGTGGCGTACAACGGCAACAACGTGGCGTACAATGGCAAAAACGAGGTGTACAATGTACAGAGATATCCATTTGGAGCATTTACTTGAAGACATTTCCATTCTTTTGATGTCATCTGACCGAACAGTTCAGTATTAGGGCTTAATTGGGTGACGATATCAGTTTCATTCTGACTCGCAAGTCTAATTGCGTCTCAAATAACAGTAAAGACACGCGTATCTTCTGAGGACTTCATACAAAATGACGCAATTCTATCGGTCGTGCTTGATCGAACTATTTTTTATGTGGGGAGGGTGAAAGGAATCGATGTTCTTTGTTAGTTCTACAAATTTTTCACTCAAACACTGGATGAATACCGCTTGAAAATCATGTCAAAAAAATTCAAAATGTACGGAAAGTTATGCCATTTGAGAATCATAGTTTGTAATTCTTATCGTTGGAGAATCATGTTCAGTAATTCCTATCTTTGGATAATAATATCAAGTAAGTTCTATAGTTGGACAATCATGTCAAGTTAGTTCTTTCGTTGGATAATAATGTAAAGTTAGTTCTTTCGTTGGATAATAATGTAAAGTTAGTTTAATCGTGGGAGGATCATGGCAAGTAGTTTTTACCGTCGGAGAATCACGTAAATTCCTCACTATGCGATCGATTGCAGCCCCAGATGTGGGCGGAATGACTGGGGAAGATTGTTACGTCAGTCTTTGTAACGATCCTGATATTGATAGAGCACGCTACTGTCACCACACACGCGACGGTAGGTCACCACACACTCGCGACGGTCGGTCACCACACACTCGCGACGGTAGGTCACCACACACTCGCGACGGTCGGTCACCACACACTCGCGACGGTCGGTCACCACACACTCGCGACGGTCGGTCACCACACACACGCGACGGTCGGTCACCACACACTCGCGACGGTCGGTCACCACACACACGCGACGGTCGGTCACCACACACACGCGACGGTCGGTCACCACACACTCGCGACGGTCGGTCACCACACACTCGCGACGGTCGGTCACCACACACACGCGACGGTCGGTCACCACACACTCGCGACGGTCGGTCACCACACACACGCGACGGTCGGTCACCACACACTCGCGACGGTCGGTCACCACACACACGCGACGGTCGGTCACCACACACTCGCGACGGTCGGTCACCACACACTCGCGACGGTCGGTCACCACACACACGCGACGGTCGGTCACCACACACGCGACGGTCGGCCACCACACACACGCGACGGTCGGTCACCACACACTCGCGACGGTCGGTCACCACACACACGCGACGGTCGGTCACCACACACGCGACGGTCGGTCACCACACACACACGACGGTCGGTCACCACACACACACGACGGTCGGTCACCACACACGCTACTGTCACCACACACGCTACCGTCACCACACACGCTACCGTCACCACACACGCTACTGTCACCACACACGCTACTGTCACCACACACGCTACCGTCACCACACACGCTACTGTCACCACACACGCTACTGTCACCACACACGCTACCGTCACCACACACGCTACCGTCACCACACACGCTACCGTCACCACGCACGCTACTGTCACCACACACGCTACTGTCACCACACACGCTACTGTCACCACACACGCTACTGTCACCACACACGCTACTGTCACCACACACGCTACTGTCACCACACACGCTACCGCCACCACACACGCTACTGTCACCACACACGCTACTGTCACCACACACGCTACTGTCACCACACACGCTACTGTCACCACACACGCTACTGTCACCACACACGCTACTGTCACCACACACGCTACCGTCACCACACACGCTACCGTCACCACACACGCTACCGTCACCACGCACGCTACTGTCACCACACACGCTACTGTCACCACACACGCTACTGTCACCACACACGCTACTGTCACCACACACGCTACTGTCACCACACACGCTACCGTCACCACACACGCTACCGTCACCACACACGCTACCGTCACCACACACGCTACTGTCACCACACACGCTACTGTCACCACACACGCTACCGTCACCACACACGCTACTGTCACCACACACGCTACTGTCACCACACACGCTACCGTCACCACACACGCTACCGTCACCACACACGCTACCGTCACCACGCACGCTACTGTCACCACACACGCTACTGTCACCACACACGCTACTGTCACCACACACGCTACTGTCACCACACACGCTACTGTCACCACACACGCTACTGTCACCACACACGCTACCGTCACCACGCACGCTACTGTCACCACACACGCTACTGTCACCACACACGCTACTGTCACCACACACGCTACTGTCACCACACACGCTACTGTCACCACACACGCTACCGTCACCACGCACGCTACCGTCACCACGCACGCTACTGTCACCACACACGCTACTGTCACCACACACGCTACTGTCACCACACACGCTACTGTCACCACACACGCTACTGTCACCACACACGCTACTGTCACCACACACGCTACTGTCACCACACACGCTACTGTCACCACACACGCTACCGCCACCACACACGCTACTGTCACCACACACGCTACTGTCACCACACACGCTACTGTCACCACACACGCTACTGTCACCACACACGCTACTGTCACCACACACGCTACTGTCACCACACACGCTACCGTCACCACACACGCTACCGTCACCACACACGCTACCGTCACCACGCACGCTACTGTCACCACACACGCTACTGTCACCACACACGCTACTGTCACCACACACGCTACTGTCACCACACACGCTACTGTCACCACACACGCTACCGTCACCACACACGCTACCGTCACCACACACGCTACTGTCACCACACACGCTACTGTCACCACACACGCTACCGTCACCACACACGCTACTGTCACCACACACGCTACTGTCACCACACACGCTACCGTCACCACACACGCTACCGTCACCACACACGCTACCGTCACCACGCACGCTACTGTCACCACACACGCTACTGTCACCACACACGCTACTGTCACCACACACGCTACTGTCACCACACACGCTACTGTCACCACACACGCTACTGTCACCACACACGCTACTGTCACCACACACGCTACCGTCACCACGCACGCTACTGTCACCACACACGCTACTGTCACCACACACGCTACTGTCACCACACACGCTACTGTCACCACACACGCTACTGTCACCACACACGCTACCGTCACCACGCACGCTACTGTCACCACACACGCTACTGTCACCACACACGCTACTGTCACCACACACGCTACTGTCACCACACACGCTACTGTCACCACACACGCTACTGTCACCACACACGCTACTGTCACCACACACGCTACTGTCACCACACACGCTACCGTCACCACACACGCTACCGTCACCACACACGCTACTGTCACCACACACGCTACTGTCACCACACACGCTACCGTCACCACACACGCTACTGTCACCACACACGCTACCGTCACCACAGTGATATCAAATCAGCTCGTCCCGAAGAGGTCGATTTCAACCACTGGGGTTCGATCACACAATTTGGGCAATTATGAAATGCCTGGAAACATTGAAAGCGGGCGTATATAAAGGAAGGAATTATGGTAATTTTCAGAAGTGTGATGGTGATGGAACTCCCGGAGGCTGGAGTTGATGTGCACGTGTAAAATAAATGCAAAGGAAAATACTTGGGCGATATATGGTTCTAGTTTTACGACATTATTATATTGTGATGTTAGTTAGTGGAATGCCATCAAGACACAAAAAATGAATCTCAAAAGAGCTAAGTGATGTACGAACACTGCAGACCTTAACAAAACTGCGGTGATGTACGAACACTGCAGACCTTAACAAAACTGCGGTGATGTACGAACACTGCAGACCTTAACAAAACTGCGGTGATGTACGAACACTGCAGACCTTAACAAAACTGCGGTGATGTACGAACACTGCAGACCTTAACAAAACTGCGGTGATGTACGAACACTGCAGACCTTAACAAAACTGCGGTGATGTACGAACACTGCAGACCTTAACAAAACTGCGGTGATGTACGAACACTGCAGACCTTAACAAAACTGCGGTGATGTACGAACACTGCAGACCTTAACAAAATTGCGGTGATGTACGAACACTGCAGACCTTAACAAAACTGCGGTGATGTACGAACGCTGCAGACCTCAACAAAACTGCGGTGATGTACGAACACTGCAGACCTTAACAAAACTGCGGTGATGTACGAACACTGCAGACCTTAACAAAACTGCGGTGATGTACGAACCCTGCAGACCTTAATAAAACTGTGGTGGCGTACGAACACTGCAGACCTTATTAAAACTGTGGTGATGTACGAACACTGCAGACCTTAACAAAGCTGTGGTGATGTACGAACACTGCAGACCTTAACAAAACTGCGGTGATGTACGAACACTGCAGACCTTAACAAAACTGCGGTGATGTACGAACACTGCAGACCTTAACAAAACTGTGGTGATGTACGAACACTGCAGACCTTAACAAAACTGTGGTGATGTACGAACACTGCAGACCTTAACAAAACTGTGGTGATGTACGAACACTGCAGACCTTAACAAAACTGCGGTGATGTACGAACACTGCAGACCTTAACAAAACTGCGGTGATGTACGAACACTGCAGACCTTAACAAAACTGCGGTGATGTACGAACACTGCAGACCTTAACAAAACTGTGGTGATGTACGAACACTGCAGACCTTAACAAGACTGCGGTGATGTACGAACACTGCAGACCTTAACAAAACTGTGGTAATGTACGAACACTGCAGACCTTAACAAAACTGCGGTGATGTACGAACACTGCAGACCTTAACAAAACTGTGGTGATGTACGAACACTGCAGACCGTAACAAAACTGCTGTGATGTACCAACACTGCAGACCTTAACAAATCTGTGGTGTACGAACACTGCAGACCGTAACAAAACTGCTGTGATGTACGAACACTGCAGACCTTAACAAAACTGCGGTGATGTACGAACACTGCAGACCTTAACAAAACTGCGGTGATGTACGAACACTGCAGACCTTAACAAATCTGTGGTGTACGAACACTGCAGACCGTAACAAAACTGCTGTGATGTACGAACACTGCAGACCTTAACAAATCTGTGGTGTACGAACACTGCAGACCGTAACAAAACTGCTGTGATGTACGAACACACTCTCAAATTAGAGCTGCCATTAAGTACAAAGGTGCCGTTCATTAACATCAATATTGGAGTCACAAATTCTGGATAACTACGCTGTAATTCCATGAAGAGATCGATCCTCCGACGACATGCGCGCCGAAGCTCATTTGTAATTAATAGCGTTGGCAGGCAACTGAGATCAATAGCGATGATCTCTAAGGCAAGAAACGGGGTTCGCTTGCTCCAAAATAATTTATGCGTTCTTCTAAAGAGATTTTAACTTTGACGTGAGGATACTGAAGAGATCTACCGGGAATACCAAAGTAGCGCAACAGAAGCTGGTTTAATTGAGTCTCCGTTTCCATAGTTACGATGTTTTCACGCAGGGAAGAGGAAGGACCATTCAAAACTCTGACTGCGGCTGGTACACCTAAAATTTATCATTCAAATCAAACGTAGAGTCGTTTGTATTAAGCAATGTTTAATATAGCAAACATGAACTGGATCGTGCCTTCATTTCGTTTTCATTAAGACGAAAATTAAGACGAAAATTTCATTAAGACGAAAATTCCGCGCAAATTCGGACGAAAAATTTTCGTCCGAATTCGGATCCACTGTAACCATAGCCTTACTAGGACCAAGGAAAACTTGATATCCACTCGCGAAATGTGTCCCACAGAGGATACTCTGCGCATTGCAACGAAGAGTTTCGAAAGAAGAGAGAGCAAAGACAAAAAAGAGAGAGCGAAGATGACATGTAAACTGAAGGAAGCATAGAAAGATAAAAGTCCCGAAAGCCTATCTATGGCTGAGGTAACCTAAGAGTTCTCCCCCAGAGTTACCAATCCTCTAGGCCTAGAGTAAGAAAGACAAACCTGATTAATCTAAGCATACCTATCCTATACCTCTGAGCTGCGGTCAATACGAAAGGAATACATGGAGTGCAAGACAAAGTACGCGGCATTCATCGAGCTCACCTACTTTTGCGCCGGTCGTCAATGCTAGAAAACAGAGTTTGATTACTTGCAATCCGGCAACAAGCGCTCACAATTCAACTAGTAGATAACAAACCATAAAAAGTCTAAAAAGTTCATATCAGAGATGACTGGCACTTGTCTCAGAACGAAAGGGACTTGAAGATTTCGACTGTGCATAACGCTACATCATTATGACAAGATGGAGATATCGGCTATCATTTCTTTAGACGCATTTGGGTGTTCATTAAGATGTATGCTGTTGAATATTGCATTCTTGCGTGTTCAGAGGTAGCGCCTTCAACACACATCCATGCGTAAGCAAGACAAGCTTTGCAAACTGTAAATGAAATCTGCTTGTACCGTACGTTGGAAGTGATTAGTTTACTTAGATTTCAAGTCTTCTTGCTTAGACTATACCTTCGTTTGTTCAAATGCCTAATAAAGTGCATAAGGAGCTAACACTATCTCTACTTTGATGCTAACGATTTAGTCATCATTTTTTCAGAGTACTCAGTAGGACGCGTCAACACTTCATGTAACGTGTATGGTTAAATTCTAGGTTCCCGTTTCGAACCATTGAATTCTGCACCTACTCATTCACATGAGGCAAATAAACTTGCTTCAGTTCAACACTGAACTTCTAGTTCTTTGCAGCATTGGCAGAAGTTTTAGCTCTCCTGTTTTGTTCCACTGAAGTTTTGTTAGCGAAGTTCAGTTTTGAAATTAATGAATGGAGAAGAATACTCAGACGAAGAATTATTTGCAGGCTCTAGTCCAAAGAAAAGTTTGAATGGTAGGGGTCATTTAAATTGACTGACATGACAGTCAAACGTTTCCACAGGGAAAAGACTGGTCAAGAAAGTTTGCGTGTGTGTAATCTGTCGTCAACTCTTAATTGCACTGGTTTTGTAGCAAAGGTTTCTTAACGGTGAGTTTGGATGCGTTGTAAGAAACAAAATTGGTAAATAGATTTGTTTTTTTATCCTTACTAATAAACGTGAGAATGAAAATGCACGGTAACATTTCACCTTGTATGTTGACAATTATTTTTAAGAAAGATCGCGAAACAGATAAAATGTCATTCATTTATACCGGTATGTGAATAAGCAATTTACGGAACAGTACACGTATGACCCAATACGCAGGGAACGTGTCGCAATATCAAATAGGACCAAGCACGGCCAAGTCAACCATTACAAAACACTTTGAGTTATAAGAAACTTTGAGTTATGTTTCGCGGCCTTCGCCTGTGTTCATGATTTGCTGTAATTTCAGTTTAGTCTAGTTTGATGCTTCAGTTTAATGAATATGTATTTAGGAATATGTATTTCCATTCATTAAAATTAAAAAAAGCACTTGCATTCAAATCAAAAATCAAAACTCGGAATTCACTACACTCAATATGGACGTCGAACTCGTGTGTTATTACGGAATTACTTAATTTGTACTATTGTGATCAAATGTTCATACCTAATTGTATCAATTCTCACACAGATGAAACTTGGTGAGCTCCGTTCAACTCGAAGTTAAGAAATATATAAAAATAAGTATACATAAATTCATAATATATACAGCCTATATGAATATATACGAGCCTCGTATATAAAACATAATTCGAATCCTCAAATCCATTAGTGGAATTCAAGGTTGAACTCCATCTAATAATTTTTATGTACCAGCAACTCAAACTAAGCGAGGACTTTTACTACGCAGGAAAAATTCGTTTCTTCACGACAACGCACGATCTCATCCGACTACTAAAAAATGAAAAAAGTCATAAATGGTTCATTTTAGTGTTGTGTGATTTTAAGAATTCAGTATATTAACTTCACCAAATTAACTGAGGAACGTGATAATACAACTGGATATTACACTTGCTGAAAACTTTGAGTGCGAGGCAGTTTCATTATGCTGCTGACTGACAAGCAGCCACATAAATACTTGATGAAAATTAAATATGTAACGGCACGATCTATTTATTATTCGTTATTTTCGAAATTGATTTTAAAAATAACTTTAATTTGAATTGGATATTGAACTTCAGTTAAACCCGATGCACTTAACGTGTTAAGAACTCTTTTTGGATCTCTTAAAGATTCTTCGCGTAACTTTCGCGCTCCCATACGTGTATACATCCAGACAGCAATAAGGGCGATATATCTCCACTTCTAAGACGCTATTTCTCCTTTTCAATCCTGGACCTTATATTGCAGGTTTTTCGGCCTTTTAATGAAGTTAATTAAGTACCCTATCATGAGACAAATTGATATCGAAACCGTGTTCCCCGCTAGAATATAATTTTAGAGTTAATAATTGACAAAGTAATTGTAGATGATTGCCATTTTTTTCTTGTCCCTATTCATCATTTATACCAAATTACCTCTCTTGTTTGTAACTTACATTCTGTTTTATATCTAATTCGAGAAATCCACAGTTCCTTGATTCAATATTTGAAATGCAGAACCTTATGAGATGGCATTTATTTGCTCCAAAGTCAAACGCTATTTTTAGAATTCAGCGCCTCAATTTAGAGGCCAAGAAACGCTCAAAAAGCTTTTGATCTCGCACTTGAATATTTATTTCCTCTTATTTATACTGAAAAAGAAGTCTTCGCACTCACGTCAATATAAATGAACTCGGACAAAATCCACAGTACTCAACTAAGACGTAAAACTTTTTCGCTTTTTTCAAATGAAAAAAATTGCGGTTCAACATCTATTTTTCCCGCTCGGCGATAACATTGAACCATAAAAATTACACTGAATTATTGGTCAATTAATTTCATTTTACATCATATGGCACACCTCACACCTTTCATATTCCTCAATATGGCACACCTCACAGAGAAAACACAACTTCATAACGACTCACCTCAGATTAGAACTTACTGGATTACAGTTGCATCAAATTAGCATTGAGGCTAAACTCTAAATGAGACAAAAGTCCTACCTTGGAACTCCTTGCGAGCCGCGGAGACGTTGGTGACGATGTTGGCTACGTGGCCCAGGACCGTTGCAAAGAGCAACAGACCAAACATGAGCTCGAAGATCTGGTAAAGATAGTCGCCTTTGGACTTCGGCTGTCGCAAGTCTCCTATGGTAGTGAGGGCGAGGGTGCACCAGTAAAAAGACTTGAGGTACGCAAGCACTACGTCGTCGTTGCTGCTTGTGCTGTGCAGCCTGTGGCGGTATTCGGAATGCGACAGTGCGTCCGTTCTGTTGGGAGTGTGGGGTGCGGTAGCGTTAGGTGGGCAGTGAGGAGCCCGCAAATGAGGGCTATCTTCTGCGATCCAAGTCTGCAAGATACTGTCACAGTCGTTCTTCGCGATGAGAAAAAACACACAAGCGTTCCAATGGAACGTCGCCAGCAAGTAATGGATTAATATGATAGAGCGAAATAAGTTCGGCGAGTTCGTATGACGCTCCGTTCTGTCTAAAAAATTCCAAAACTTGTATATTTTCACTAGACGAAAACATCTTAAAATTGACTTAAATCCTAAAGAGAGGTACAAGAAGTCTAACGGTAACAAGCATAAACAGTCAATATAAAAAGTTGTCGAGTTCATATAATGATTTCTTAACTTCTTAGAGTCCGTTTGTAAGACTCCATCTTCCAAATATCCGGTACGGAAATGGAAGCAAATATCTAAGATATAGATGAAATCGGCAAAATAGTCAAAGCTGAACCATATTAGCATAGTGTCAGAATTGATTTCTTGGAAGGCAAATCTGTACATCATCACCCACAGGTTGTAGAGGAAGGCGAACGACACCACGACTGACCAATAGTAACACAATCTCCCGGCAGGGTCGAAAACAAAGCTCACTTTGCACCCTCTACTCTTCTCAGAACTGCTCGTGCTGGTTTCCCACTTGTCGCTCTTAAAGCGACTTCTGATATCCTTTCTTCTTGCGTCCCTGGTTCTTCTGCTCACGTCTGTTTCTGAGGCGATGCGAGTGCGGTTCACATACGAGGACGAGAACGAGTCTCGTGAAAAGCGTTTGCGGCTTCCCACGCTAATTTTGGACGAGACGATGTCGAGTAGAGACTGTCGTGAGACGGACTTGCTTCTGAGAGCTTCGCAGGACGGTGGAGACTGGACCGGAGTGCCCGTGTTCAGCTGCGATCCAGACAGGCTCATGCGCCGCGAAGTGATGATGCCTGCAAGGAGACAAAAATATTAATGATTGCTATCAACATCGTGGTAGTCTCATAATTGTGCAACAGTTCAATAGAAGCGATTGCAAGTGGAAATCAGTGGATTAAATTACGTTTAAATGAGTTTGACTCCACTACGACGTGAAGCGATTCGTAGTGAAGATCAGTATATTAAAGTATGTACGTATGGATGAGTATCATTGTATTAGAACGTGAAGAGATTGCTAATGAGATCAATACATTAAATTACATTTAAATAAATTTCATTGCACTAAGCACACGAGGTGAAGTGATTGCTAGGAAAGATCGATACATTGAAGAACATACGAACGAGTATCATTACATTATGGTGAACACAAGTCATCACTAATATCGCTAGATTGAGGCTTTTGTTATCGAGGCGTACACAAAAACATCCATCAATATTCGCATACATTTATCTCCTTAACCCTTTAACGTCCGAATTTTTGTACTCATATTACCGTTAACACAACCACCGTCACTAAACTGGCGCTGGCATCTGGCAGTCACCGATATCAGGATGGGATAAGAACTGCCACTCGGCAGAGAACTTCAAAGAACACATTAGGGAACTAATTGAATAAGAAATAAAATATATTGAAGGGGAATTTTGAAAGAGGACACTGGTGTCCTCTGGGGCGTTAAAGGGTTAAGCTATGCTTGGATTAGACAGCTTGTATACAGTCAAAATTTCACACTATTCCTCCGAAATTCAAAATTTAACATTGGGCCACACTCCCCTCGACGATTATTCAGCTAGTAGTAAAATTGCACATGCATAATTTCTGGGAATCATTGAAATTCTGAAAGTACTATCTTTGAGTTAACCCGTTCCTTGCAGGAGGTACATTAATTCATTATGCATATCTCCATCTAAATATATCGGTATTTCTTTAGATGTGCTTTGAGATTCAGCAGCTGTGAAGAAACTTTCTGCAAGTATATTTTCGGAAAAAATATATAAAAATATTGAAAAATAACGAGCTTATTATTTTAAAAACTTCAATATATTTATCAGCAACAAAAATCATTGTTTCTTCATCTTAAAACCCATGAAGAAATCCAAGTCAATTATTTCCATTATGAATTACAAAAATATTCTCTTATTTCACAAATTCATTCAAGTTAGCCAACAAATCAAGAAGCAAAAAGTTGAAAGCGGATAAAAAAATGCGCAAACATATCGAGCAGTTCAAGCTAAAGTTTTCGTCGCAGCTAAATATAAAAAAAACAATAATTGCTTACGTATTCCAAAGAAAACACCTGCAGTATGCAGTAAAACAGTCTCAAGTGATGCACAAACGTCAGAATGAGCAGGCACACATACTCGTACTGCTACACAGTCAGGCGCGTTTATGCTTTTGAACAGCGAGTCCTCAAAAATATACGCATACTTTTATTGACGATTGCTTATTCCAGCGTTTTTTGGTTATTTTCTACTGCAACTAATGTTTCTCTCGTGACCATTAATTTTTCACAAGCAATGTTCGTTTTTTAATTTATTCACCAGACTCGCATCTATGCCTAAATTACCAACATCGAAAGAAAATACGTACTTAAGCAGTCAAATAGCGAGTATATATTTTTCGTGGCCCGTTTTACATTCAAACTAAAGCATCATGTTTAAACAATTTACGATTTTTCAGTAGTACAGATTACGCATCATGTTTGTTTACGTCGATTTTTGATTTACGGTAACTGTGAATGGTTACACTATTCATTTTAGGACGTAGCGTAGCAAAGTACACTTCCGAGAACTTAACTCATTACGACAACGGGAATTGCGTAAAAATCTAGCCCTGGGAATATGGGAAATCGTTGGCGAAGTGCGAGTTTGTACAGAAAGCCGCGGTGATCTAAACGGGTCATCACGAGGTACTGCACAAAGGGTTTTCATCCCAAACGCAAGCGGAAGGAGGTATTTTTTCAGCGTATCACGAGGATTAAGCGTAATGTACGATTGCTGGCCGGGCTCACCAGTAGAAGATATGCTATTGGTGGTCATTTTTGCCAGTAAGCGTTGATGAGCTTTTGCATAACAGCACCGAAGTACAGGATTAACTTATATGAGTTAGTTCACGTCTCCCTAACCACAAAATAAGGTGTTCCGAAGGAAGGAAAAAATGAGAAAGGCATCATTCTGTACTAAGTTCAAGAAACTGAGATTCTTTGTGCAAGGTGTGTGACCATACAAGATTACATAAGATAAGTTAGCTTAAGCCTCCTTAAATTTAGCAAAAATGTTCTAATGAAAGGAAAGAAGAAAACATCATTTAGAACGGAGATCAGAGGACGATGAATCTATGTAAAATGCGCTCTCACGTAAGATTTGTTGCGTTTTGAAACAGTAAGTTAGAAAAGAAATTTATGAAACAAGATATAAGTTAAAGAAGAAAGTAGTAGATAAGTGCTGTAAAACAGGACAGCATGATAAAAAAAAGTTGACGTGTAAAACCTAAAAAAAATTCCAGCCCAAAGTTGGATCTGAAGCTGGCTGCTCATACCAGAACAAGCTTTGCCAAGACGAGAAAGGCTCGTTTTCCGGCTGAAAGACGAGACCAAGTTTCTCCTTTTAGTCTACATCAAGAAGGCAACTGGAGTGCCGTGTTATTGATCTCTTGAGCGAGCATCGTCCATTACGTTCCGTTCTTCTTCTCAAGTTACTTTTTGCCTCGTCGCAACGATCACGCTGTTTTTCTCGTCGACTTCACCAAGGGCTGCAACCAACGGCCTCGAATTCATTCCCATGAATAAACGCCATGATAGAGCACGCCTTGGAGGGACCAAACCATCACTTAGATCCACCTTTTGTTAACTACTGGTTTGACCTGGCGTTTGTTATAGTGGAACTTTATTCCCATTCCCATGAGAATTTATTCCCATTTGCCCCAAAATTTCCCATTTTTTGAGTTTCATTGATGTCATCACCTGCATGGTGTGACTACGCAAGCTGTATTTTTCATACGCAGCTGTGATTCTAAAGCGTCTCTGAACTAGTGCAAGATTCTATTAGCAATAAGCAAAAAATCCATCGTTTTTAAAAAAATTCCCACCTACCAGATTATCGGAATTTATTTCCCAATATTTCCAAATATCACCACGCTGAAAAACCAAGTCTTCCTTTTGAAACAAAAAGATATGAACTAACGCAATTGTAGACTTTCCCATAACGTAAAATGTCCGGCAACCGTTTAGATGATCGCAGAAAATACGAAATTAGATGATCGCTCGTAGCAGAAAATAAGCAACTGCACACAGGAAAATAAAAAAAATACGACAAACATAGAACACACGGAATTATCAACCCAACCCTTCACTTTTACGATTACAGTTATTCCACATCTCCTATTGACGTAGTATGAATAATTTATCCCGGAACATTTTCTATTCGTGTAGCACATACAATAGATGCCGAGCGAGCAGCACTCGCCCGTAATGTTTAGCAATATTTTGTTTTTTCACGTCTTCAAAGAGCTCCGTGCCGCCACATTAATGAGTCTCAAAATTATTGTAAAATAAAAAAGAAAACCGAGTTCAGCAAACGGGAACAATTTTTCGAATGAAAGACCCCGTTATATTATTATTATTATTATTATTATTATTATTATTTTATATAAGAAAGTTTTAGCCTCCCTGAATCACGACAAAGATGTTCTAAGAGAGGAAAGAGGAAGACACCATTTAGTATGGAGTTGAGGGAACGCGGGATCTATGCACAAGGTGCACAGAAACAGTAAGCTAGAAAAGAAGTTCATGAAAAAAGAAAAAAAGTGGAAGAAGAAAGTAGTAGGTTCTGAAAAACAGGACAGCAGTGAACCGAAAAAAGATGGTCCGTAACAAAACAAAAACCTATTTTATTACAACAAAAAGGAAGCCTACCTAACCTTTAGCTCGGGCCCTCATATGGTTCCCCTAGACCCCGATATAGCTAACGACCGTGCCATAAAAATGACTTTAGTTCACGATATTCCCAAAAATTACATCAGACATGCCTCATATGTGGTCGAAGATTTATTGTTTCGTTCTGAAGAGAACTCATGTGATTATGAATTTCAAGTCTTACACTCGGAGCTCTTATAATTCCCTAAACACATACGTTCGATTTATAAATGAGTATAAATAAATTAATAAATAAATGAATGAGCTCATAGGAAACCATCCGTACTAAGCCGAGTAAAAATATTGAAATGCAAGCCTCTCATATAATCGTGAGACACAGTTTCCTGAGAAAATGTCCCCTCACCCTCCGTGAAGGGCTTCTGGTTTGTGCTGATAAGCTGGCAATTCTGTTTAAAATGCGTGAATATTTCTCATTGAATATTGGGAAGAAGAATTTCGGGTTTTAGAGAATTCTAAAAACGGGGCTTTAACCATGGGCCAAAAGCGCCAAGGAGCAAATTAAAAATGTCGAAATGCCCTCTCATTTAGCTGCGTGATACTAACTCTTGTCGAAAATTGTTGGAACAAGTTAAGAATGACTCGCATAGAATCATAATCAGTTTATTTAGAAGTATTCTTCAGCTATACGGCGCGTCGCAATTCTCGAATCCAACGGGAACGAGAAACGAGAACAAACAACTTGCGAGCGCAAACGCGCCATCACAACTGTAAGAGAAAATCATCACTACATTAAAGATATACTGAAGAACTAGGTTTATTTAATATTGAAAGTATGACAACAGATTATACTCTGTATTTCAAACGTTAACTCTTACCGAGAAACGAAACGAAGGATTAGACTTTATTTTGGCCTTGCTCTTTCCAACAAGGTGAAGACATTTAAAAAACAAGCAACATACACTGATACAGGAGAGGCAGCAGGAGATTGAATAGAAGGTTGATTCTTCCTAAGGATAAGTAAAGAAATTCAGTACGTAGAAATCAGCGAATAGATCACTCTTCATTGAGTATTATTTCGTTTATGCGGCAAAATTCGTCATGTACTTTATTTTATGCCGAAGAAGAGCCTTACGGCTTTTAGAGATTTTAAGAGGAAATCAGTATGAGGTGCCAGTCTAGCGTAGGCATGCGATTAAGGTTACAAATTACCCTAATCTACTCAAGCAGTTAAATGGTTTTAAGGCTCGTTTTAAGGTTAATAGGCTCGTAAGCACGTGAAGGTTTAAGGTTAATTGGCCCTAGGGCTCGTTAAGGTTTACGGTTAATCAGCCCGTGGATACGTTAAGGTTTGAGGTTATTGAGCCCGTGGGCACGTTAAGGCTTAAGGTTAATCAGCCCGTGGGCACCTTAAAGTTTAAGGTTAATAGCCCCGTGGGCACGTTAAGGTTTAAAGTTAATAGCCTCGTGGGCACGTTGAGGTTTAAGGTTAATATGCCCGTGGGCACATTAAGGCTTAAGGTTAATTGGCTCTTGGACACGTTAAGGCTTCAGGTTAATTGGCTCTTGGGCACGTTAAGTCTTAAGGTTAATTGGCACTTGGGCACGTTAAGGCTGAAGGTTAATTGGCTCTTGGGCACGTTAAGGCTGAAGGTTAATTGGCCATTGGGCACGTTAAGGCTTAAGGTTAATTGTCCCTTGGGCACGTTAAGGCTTAAGGTTAATTGGCTCTTGGACACGTTAAGGCTGAAGGTTAATTGGCTCTTGGGCACGTTAAGGCTTTAGGTTAATTGGCCCTTGGGTACGTTAAGGCTTAAGGTTAATTGGCTCTTGGGCTCGTTGAGGTTTAAGGTTAATTGGTCCTTGGGCACGTTAAGGCTTAATGTTAATTGGCTCTTGGGCAGGTCAAGGCTTAAGGTTAATTGGCTCTTGGGCACGGTAAGGCTTAAGTTTAATTGGCTCATGGGCACGTTAAGGCTGAAGGTTAATTGGCTCTTGGGCACGTTAAGGCTGAAGGTTAATTGGCTCTTGGGCACGTTAAGGTTTACGGTTAATCAGCCCGTGGATACGTTAAGGTTTGAGGTTAATGAGCCCGTGGGCACGTTATGGCTTAAGGTTAATCAGCCCGTGGGCACCTTAAAGTTTAAGGTTAATAGCCCCGTGGGCACGTTAAGGCTTAAGGTTAATTGGCCCATGGGCACGTTAAGGCTTAAGGTTAAGGTTAATACGCCATCAAGGCAAAATCTTGAAAGCCCACTAACGGGCTTTACTAGAACAATTCACTGGACTGGTCAGGAACATGAACATGCATGACGTAAATAATCCAAATGAAATAACGGCACCGTTTATACAAAATGTAAGTGAAAGAAAGAAAAAGGAGCAAAATAACAGAGGAGCACAACGGTGCTTGCTGCCGAGATCTCTCTCACTGCCTCACTAATTTGGTTTAAAAAGACCGCGTTCCAAGTGAGAAACGTTGACACCAAGAGGTCTTCATAGGACGTTCTAAATTTTCTCACAAAATAGAACTATTACGATTTTTTAATTGCTTACATTTCCCAGTGGCAAAGATTTAATGTCGCTTGATTGATTCATTATTATTTAGTTTTATCCTCCTTTAGCCCTACAAAGATTTTCAAATAGAGGAAGGGTGAAGGCAACATTTAGTATGGAGTTAAGGGAACGCGGAATCTGTACAGAAAGAGCATAGAAACAATAGGTTGAGAAAGAAGATTATGAAACAAGTTCAAAGCTCAAGAAGAAAGTAGTAGGTGCTGAAAAACAGAAAAGCAGTGAACCTTAAAAAGAAGATGACGCTTAACATAACAAAAACATTTTACTTCAACAAAAGAAGGCCTACTTAACTCTCAGATCGGGTCCTCACACATTTCCCCCTAGGAGTGCTAATTCTCATAGATACAATAGTTGTATCCCCCTGAGGGTTTCAATGTCGCTTAAATCGTACAAATTAAAATATTTTATAACTTATTAGATGGCCGATAAAATTTGTTCAAAATTCTACGCAGTAAACTCATCGACATGACACAGCTGAGTAGCATTACGGGTTTCCTGTTGTATTTAAAGCTACATGTACCGTGATGGTGTTTCTAACTTTCTTCAATTTTTATCAACTCATACATACAGGTGCAAGTTCAGTTTCTTACATTGCGTGCACTGATCCAGTACTTTTTAGAAATCAGCCATAATGTAAAATACTCTTACGCAAACACATAGTATATAAATGCACTCATGTGTTATAACACAACATACCAATACATTTGTGTTATAACACAACATACAAATACACTCTTGTGTTATAACACAACATACGAATACACTTGTGTTATTACACAACTTAAAAATATACTCTTTTATTAAAACACAACATACAAATACGCTATTGTGTTATAACACAACATACAGATACACTCTTGTGTTATTACACAACTTACAAATACACTTGTGTTATTTCACAACATACAAATACACTATTGTGTTATAACACATCATACAAATACACTATTGTGTTATAAAACAACATATAAATACACTATTTTAACACAACATACAAATACTCTCGTGCTCTCGTTGGGTTTTTAGTTTAATGGGTTGGTTTTGCACATTAGAAGTACTTCAGAACACACACCTCTCTCGACATGAACACGGAATTTAGTACCAGATCGTAACAGCAACATTGAAATTAATATTAATGCCGATCAGAGTAACAATCGAGTCCCATGTAGTTCTCATGAGAAACGTTCCCTTGTATTCCTTCAGGTTGTACCTCTAGAAAAAATAAATAAATTAACAGACGCATCCCTTGTAGTTTTCATAATGAACGCCTCCTTGTATTTCTTCAGGCAGTTCCTCATAAATATATAGATAAAAATTTCCTCATGGCTGAATATTGCCGTTGGAAAAGCAGGCGTCAAAGTAAGCTCATCAAAATTATGATTGCCTCATCAAGGCCTAAAATTAACTCGAGGCATTTGAAAAACATGCTCAGGAGTCCAGCTTTTGCTCAAGATCGTCCAAAGGCGCGTATGCTTCGAAATAATACGGCAGATCCGCAAATAGGGTCGGCGCTGAAAATAGTCCGGACTTGCGACCTCTGACGTAGGGGAGACAGACAGGGACTGAACGAGACGGAAAGAGACTGAACGAGACGGAAAGAGACTGAACGAGACGGAAAGAGACTGAACGAGACGGAAAGAGACTGAACGAGACGGAAAGAGACTGAACGAGACGGAAAGAGACTGAACGAGACGGAAAGAGACTGAACGAGACGGAAAGAGACTGAACGAGACGGAAAGAGACTGAACGAGACGGAAAGAGACTGAACGAGACGGAAAGAGACTGAACGAGACGGAAAGAGACTGAACGAGACGGAAAGAGACTGAACGAGACGGAAAGAGACTGAACGAGACGGAAAGAGACTGAACGAGACGGAAAGAGACTGAACGAGACGAAAAGAGACTGAACGAGACGGAAAGAGACTGAACGAGACGGAAAGAGACTGAACGAGACGAAAAGAGACTGAACGAGACGGAAAAAGACTGAACGAGACGGAAAGAGATTGAACGAGACGGAAAGAGACTGAACGAGACGGAAAGAGACGGAAAGAGACGGAATGAGACTGAACGAGACGGGAAGAGACGTAAAGAGACTGAACGAGACGAAAGAGACTGAACGAGACGGAAAGAGACTGAACGAGACGGAAAGAGACTGAACGAGACGGAAAGAGACTGAACGAGACGGAAAGAGACTGAACGAGACGAAAAGAGACTGAACGAGACGGAAAGAGACTGAACGAGACGGAAAGAGACGGAAAGAGACTGAACGAGACGGAAAGAGACTGAACGAGACGGAAAGAGACTGAACGAGACGGAAAGAGACTGAACGAGACGGAAAGAGACTGAACGAGACGGAAAGAGACGGAAAGAGACGGGAAGAGACTGAACGAGACGGAAAGAGACTGAACGAGACGGAAAGAGACTGAACGAGACGGGAAGAGACTGAACGAGACGGGAAGAGACTGAACGAGACGGAAAGAGACTGAACGAGACGGGAAGAGACTGAACGAGACGGGAAGAGACTGAACGAGACGGGAAGAGACTGAACGAGACGGAAAGAGACTGAACGAGACGGAAAGAGACTGAACGAGACGGGAAGAGACTGAACGAGACGGAAAGAGACTGAACGAGACGGAAAGAGACTGAACGAGACGGAAAGAGACTGAACGAGACGGAAAGAGACTGAACGAGACGGAAAGAGACTGAACGAGACGGGAAGAGACTGAACGAGACGGAAAGAGACTGAACGAGACGGAAAGAGACTGAACGAGACGGAAAGAGACTGAACGAGACGGAAAGAGACTGAACGAGACGGAAAGAGACTGAACGAGACGGAAAGAGACTGAACGAGACGGAAAGAGACTGAACGAGACGGAAAGAGACTGAACGAGACGGAAAGAGACTGAACGAGACGGAAAGAGACTGAACGAGACGGAAAGAGACTGAACGAGACGGAAAGAGACTGAACGAGACGGAAAGAGACTGAACGAGACGGAAAGAGACTGAACGAGACGGAAAGAGACTGAACGAGACGGAAAGAGACTGAACGAGACGGAAAGAGACTGAACGAGACGGAAAGAGACTGAACGAGACGGAAAGAGACTGAACGAGACGGAAAGAGACTGAACGAGACGGAAAGAGACTGAACGAGACGGAAAGAGACTGAACGAGACGGAAAGAGACTGAACGAGACGGAAAGAGACTGAACGAGACGGAAAGAGACTGAACGAGACGGAAAGAGACTGAACGAGACGGAAAGAGACTGAACGAGACGGAAAGAGACTGAACGAGACGGAAAGAGACTGAACGAGACGGAAAGAGACTGAACGAGACGGAAAGAGACTGAACGAGACGGAAAGAGACTGAACGAGACGGAAAGAGACTGAACGAGACGGAAAGAGACTGAACGAGACGGAAAGAGACTGAACGAGACGGAAAGAGACTGAACGAGACGGAAAGAGACTGAACGAGACGGAAAGAGACTGAACGAGACGGAAAGAGACTGAACGAGACGGAAAGAGACTGAACGAGACGGAAAGAGACTGAACGAGACGGAAAGAGACTGAACGAGACGGAAAGAGACTGAACGAGACGGAAAGAGACTGAACGAGACGGAAAGAGACTGAACGAGACGGAAAGAGACTGAACGAGACGGAAAGAGACTGAACGAGACGGAAAGAGACTGAACGAGACGGAAAGAGACTGAACGAGACGGAAAGAGACTGAACGAGACGGAAAGAGACTGAACGAGACGGAAAGAGACTGAACGAGACGGAAAGAGACTGAACGAGACGGAAAGAGACTGAACGAGACGGGAAGAGACGTAAAGAGACGGAAATTGGACAAAATGGACGGTGTTGGCAAACGATATTGAGGCACTCGAGCGCAGAACAACGATGCGTTGAAGGCAGATATAGCTGGAGAGAAAGAGGAACGTGAATGAAAAATTAGAACAAAGGTAATGCGTACGAAGAGTTCAAGACAATAAGAAGGCAGAAAGATTCCGTGATAAGAGGCACTCGACTGAAAAAAGTTACCATTTATGATTAAATTGAAGAGTTTCCAATAAAACACCATTTGGTTCTTCTCTCAGGAAGTAAAATATTCACTGCGTTCTCACTTCTCAACGGAACCGACGATTAATGCGTGAAGCAAACTGTTTAGGTATAGAAAATACACGAGCACTATGTGCCAGTCCTCCATGATGAAAAATCAAGAAAAAAGCCTTTTTTACGAACTAAATTACACATTGTTATTAACTAGAGTTGATTCTGAAGTTAGTTAAAGAGAGCGTTTGTTCCTCCAAGCGCGTTGACAAGTTTCGACACTGTCATTATACTTCGTGAAATGTAAATAATGTTTTCCATCCATCATTCACTAGCTCTCTCGTCTACCTAGTACCCAAAAGAATTTCTCTTTCAGAACCTGCCCCTCGAGAAGCACTAGAGAGGCACAAGAAAGCCAAGTCATGGGGGACCATGAATGTACAGCCATGCGGGTCTGAAGAACATACAGCTGAACGCACCCACCTACGTAGAATTGTACGGGTCTGGGAAAATAAACTCAAAGGCACGATATTGTTGAAGAAAGAGGGAGACAATGTAGGGCCAAAGGCGCGAAAATATAAAGCCAAGGTCCTGATAATGTAGAGCCAAGAGAATGAAAATGTAGAGCCAAGAGAATGGAAATGTAGAGCCAAGAGAATGGAAATGTTGAACCAAGAGCGCAATAATGTATGCAGAACTAAAAGTGAGATAATATAGAGCTAAGGGTGAGATAATGGAGAGTTAAGAGCGGGATATGTTAGACCAAGGGCGCCATACTGCATGGCCAAGAGCACGATACTGTAGAGCCATGAGAACTACAATGTAGAACAAAGAGCACGATAATGTAGAGCCAAAGGTGCGATAATGTAGAACTAAGCGCACGATAATGCAGAGCCAAGATCATGATAATGTAGAGCCAAGGGAGGGAGAATGTAAAGCTAAGTGTGCGATAATGAAAAACCAAGACACGATAATGGAGGAACAAGGGTCTGAATACGCGGAACTAAATTCGTTGATTAACTAAGAATGCAATGCTGTGGCAGACTGAGAACGGAGAACTAATGCTCATAACTGAGAATTCAGAACCAAAGGTCCATGAGTGCAGGTCACAAGGCTCAGGAATGAAAATTCAAGGACACAGGCTACAGATTCAAGCCACCAGGAATGCCGATCCAAGATTCCAAGAATCGTAATTTAAGGGATAGGAAAGGTGGTCTACAAATCAACGAATTCAATTCATGACCCTAGGAATGCTGACGCAAGAGCTTGAGAATGCTAATCCAATGTACCAGGAATGCTGCTCCAAGAGTCAAAAAATGTATATTCAAATTACCAAGAAAGCAAGTCCAAGTGCACAAGAAGTAGATTCAACGATGTATGAAAGTGTTCCAAAAGCTTAAAATAAGAATTCAGGTCTCTAGCTTTGCAGAAAAAAGGACACAGCAATGCAGGATCAAAGCCCCGATGACCCAAGAATTTAGGTAGGTCTATGGACCAAAGATTGCTGGTATACGCTCCCAGAATTGCTGGTTCACGGGTCCAGCATTGCTGGTTCACGGGCCCAGCATTGCTGGTTCACGGGCCCAGCATTGCGGGTTCACGGGCCCAGCATTGCTGGTTCACGGACCCAGCATTGCTGGTTCACAGGCCCAGCATTGCTGGTTCACGGGCCCAGCATTGCTGGTTCACGGGCCCAGCATTGCTGGTTCACGGGCCCAGCATTGCTGGTTCACGGGCCCAGCATTGCTGGTTCACGGGCCCAGCATTGCTGGTTCACGGGCACAGCATTGCTGGTTCACGGGCCCAGCATTGCTGGTTCACGGGCCCAGCATTGCTGGTTCACAGGCCCAGCATTGCTGGTTCACGCGCCCAGCATTGCTGGTTCACGCGCCCAGCATTGCTGGTTTACGGGCCCAGCATTGCTGGTTTACGGGCCCTGAATTGCTGGTTTACGCTCCCTGAATTGCTGGTTCACGCTCCCAGAATTGCTGGTTCACGCTCCCAGAATTGCTGGTTCACGCTCCCAGAATTGCTGGTTCACGCTCCCAGAATTGCTGGTTCACCGGCCCAAGAACACAGGGCCGCGAGAGGCCCAACAATGCCGGCCTGGGAACACAGGGCCTCGGGCCCCATTAATTACCGGCGGCTGCTTGCCGCGTTCGGGGCCCTCTGACATATGGTCCACGGAGTGTGGCTGTCCTAGAAAGTTGGGTGGTGGTCCACAAAAGTTGGGTGGTGGTCCACAAAAGTTGGGTGGTGGTCCACAAAAGTTGGGTGGTGGTCCACAAAAGTTGGGTGGTGGTCCACAAAAGTTGGGTGGTGGTCCACAAAAGTTGGGTGGTGGTCCACAAAAGTTGGGTGGTGGTCCACAAAAGTTGGGTGGTGGTCCACAAAAGTTGGGTGGTGGTCCACAAAAGTTGGGTGGTGGTCCACAAAAGTTGGGTGGTGGTCCACAAAAGTTGGGTGGTGGTCCACAAAAGTTGGGTGGTGGTCCACAAAAGTTGGGTGGTGGTCCACAAAAGTTGGGTGGTGGTCCACAAAAGTTGGGTGGTGGTCCACAAAAGTTGGGTGGTGGTCCACAAAAGTTGGGTGGTGGTCCACAAAAGTTGGGTGGTGGTCCACAAAAGTTGGGTGGTGGTCCACAAAAGTTGGGTGGTGGTCCACAAAAGTTGGGTGGTGGTCCACAAAAGTTGGGTGGTGGTCCACAAAAGTTGGGTGGTGGTCCACAAAAGTTGGGTGGTGGTCCACAAAAGTTGGGTGGTGGTCCACAAAAGTTGGGTGGTGGTCCACAAAAGTTGGGTGGTGGTCCACAAAAGTTGGGTGGTGGTCCACAAAAGTTGGGTGGTGGTCCACAAAAGTTGGGTGGTGGTCCACAAAAGTTGGGTGGTGGTCCACAAAAGTTGGGTGGTGGTCCACAAAAGTTGGGTGGTGGTCCACAAAAGTTGGGTGGTGGTCCACAAAAGTTGGGTGGTGGTCCACAAAAGTTGGGTGGTGGTCCACAAAAGTTGGGTGGTGGTCCACAAAAGTTGGGTGGTGGTCCACAAAAGTTGGGTGGTGGTCCACAAAAGTTGGGTGGTGGTCCACAAAAGTTGGGTGGTGGTCCACAAAAGTTGGGTGGTGGTCCACAAAAGTTGGGTGGTGGTCCACAAAAGTTGGGTGGTGGTCCACAAAAGTTGGGTGGTGGTCCACAAAAGTTGGGTGGTGGTCCACAAAAGTTGGGTGGTGGTCCACAAAAGTTGGGTGGTGGTTCCCAAAAATTGGATGGTGGCTCCCAAAAATTGGGTGGTGGCTCCCAAAAATTGGGTGATGGCTCCCAAAAATTGGGTGGTGGCTCCCAAAAATTGGGTGGTGGCTCCCAAAAATTGGGTGGTGGCTCCCAAAAATTGGGTGGTGGCTCCCAAAAATTGGGTGGTGGCTCCCAAAAACTGGGTGGCGGCTCCCAACACTTGGGCGGTGCCTCATAAAAATTGGAAGTTGGTTCACAAAAATTGGAAGTTGGTTCACAAAAATTGGAAGTTGGTTCACAAAAATTAAGTGTTGGTTCATAAAAATTAAGTGTTGGTTCACAAAAAATGGGTGTTGGTTCACAAAAAATGGGTGTTGGTTCACAAAAATTGGGTGGTGGTTTACAAATTTGGGTGGTGGTTCACAAAAATTATCTGCAATTTTTTGATAGGTCCTTGGTGTTGTAGTAACTCACGAAAATAATGTTACAACATCGTTTTGATCATAATGGATCATTTTTAGTTAAGAAAAATGCCACAAGTTTTTGAAACCATTTGAAATAAGTATGAAAAGGAACGTTAAATAGACATTTGGTAGCCTAAAATTTTTAGTAATGTTGTCCTTTATTCAACTAGTTCAAAAGCCCTAATTGAAAAAAATGAATGCATGTACCCCAAGGTTTAATTAAGGCGTAATACTGTAAAGAAAGGTACATATTAAAAATATACCTACTAAAGTAGGAGTGAATGGCTTAGAGTCACAGTTCTGCATTTCAGCACAGCTTAGTTTTTCAGTTTCACAGTTGATGATAGATATGCAAACAAAACTGAATGTTTGGTGGTTCAAATTTCCTTAGGAATAAAAGGACTGAATAACCAATTATCGCACTACATTCCGTCGGCTTAGATTAGGTTTTAAGTGAGATTGAAACTTCCAAGCAAAAACGAAGGTTTCCTCAAGTGAGGAGAAATGATGGCATCATTAAGTATGGAGTTGAAAGAACTGAGAATCTATGCAGATGAGGTGCATCCCACAACCTGGGCGTGAAGTTATAATTGAAAAACCGGAACAAGAATTTGCTTAAGAAGAAAGTTATGTCCTGAAAAAAGGATATCCGGGAACCTACGAAAGATGATCCGTAACTAGATAAAAATATATTTTATTTCGACAAAAATATGGCCAAATCAAGCCTCAGTTTGGGATCTCACATCTTCCCCTGAGAGCGCTGATTTCCATAGTTAAAAAATTGTATTCCCTTGAGGAGAGTTGTTCGCTGGCTTTCACCCCACGACGAGAGAAACGAAATATTAATCAGAAATAAACTAATTTTTGCAACGCAGTTAATTTCTAATTTGCATTGCAATGTTCTCGCGCTGCAACTTGCTTATTTTTTCGCTGAATTCAAACATTCGTTCCCTTCGCAACTTGTATTCCATTTGCGCCCGACAAAGATACTTGATGCGAGTGTATTCTGACTGTAGTGACACTCGAGACAAGAATAAGAGATGGCACGCAACAAAACAACACATGCAGGTAGCTCCTAAGAACAAAGCCAAGCATCGGGGGCTGTTATGCTTGAAAAAATTTAAATGGAACACCTTCAAGATAAGACACGCTGCCTCCGAAGGCTCCAAACAAAGTATAAAAGAAAGCTAAAGCGGAAGCCTGAAGTTAAGTACACAAAAGAGTGTTATGTTGGGAGACCCTTTGTGTCGACCAAAAATAGCGCGGCCTCTAATTTTAGCCGAGAACTTTGGCCGGTCGTTAGTGGGGGTTTCCGTCAGTCCCGTGGCAGACGAACTGCGAAAGCTGGGCTATTCTTTCTAGGTCGCCGTTAGTTTATGTAGCCTAGGCTTGCACCATCTCTACTTCTGTTGCTGGTATCTTTTGGTTCCACGTTTGCACAGGTACCCGATTTCCACAGGTACCCGATTTGCAAAAATACTCGATTTCCACAAATCCCTGATCATCATTGATTCCTTTCAGATTTTCCATAATCCCTCCCTCGTTCATAAATATCTCTCGATACCTTGATGCTCTTTACCGGAATTTCATCGTTTCCATAGATCCCAAGTTTCCTTGGTTTTCTGTGTTCATGTATCCTTTATTTCCGTGGATCCTTGAATTAATATTTTTCCTGAGTATCGAGGATACCTGGTTTTCTCAAATCCCTGACTTCCATTGGCTCCAGGTTTTTGTTGACTCTTCCATCTGCAGGTTTCAGGTTTCCTTTGGTCTCTCAGATAGTTTCAATCCAGCCTTCCATGCGCGAGATGTTCCTATTGTGATCTAGATAATCAATAGGCTCCGCACTCCTGTCGACATTCCTGTACTACGTAGTTCACGGCAGTTCGACAGTAACGAACGCTTCGAGTACTTTCCCATCTCAAAAGAATGCTGAAAAAATAAAGTTTTTGAAAATTATCAGTCATATTTAGCAAAGCAGATATATCTAAGCAATCATATTTTCAGTAGTTAGAAAATAAAACGTAACTCACAAAGCGGTTTAGCTTTTTGGTAAAGTTTGATTGAATTGTCAGGCTAATTTAAGCCTCTTCAACTACAATAAAGGTTTTTCCAAACAGGGAAAGAAGAAGGGATTATAAAGTGTGGAATTAAGGCAGCGAGGAATTTACATGCTAAGTGTGTCTCCACACCGTGCGCGCGGAGAAAGCAAAATTTAAAGAACATAAAAAAGTTGAAGAGAGCAACGAATTGATAGAAAGCTCAGCAGCGAACCCCCCAGAAAAGGTGGTTCGTTCCGATACAAAAGCTATTCTAATTCACCGATATCGAAGTCTGCCTATCCTTCAGACCAGGACCTAACATCTTCCCATGAGAAATTATTCCTCTTGATACAATAGTTGTATCCTCCTAAAAAAAGTTTAGTGATGAAATTTTTTTGTCGAAATTCATAAAAACACAGACACAAGAAAGAACAAGGAAATTCACACGGAAATTTGAAGCACATAAGAGAATACTTTACAAAAACATCGGAGGTCCTTCTTTTGGGATCTTTTCTTCGGTTCTTTGCGATTTCAAGATAAAGTTCCTTGTGCTAACTCAAAAATAAAAATGCTATGCGAGGCAACACTGCCCTGCACAGAGATACTAATGGCACAGCGTTGTGATGCCGTAAATCCAGTAAATATGATGTAACAGCCCTGATCAAATCGGAACTTTTTTCATCCTTATCGTGTTTTTTTATGACCTCAGTTGTGTAGAAAGTGTGAGAAATAATTATACGTGGGGCTTAATTGATTCGAAAATTGAGGAATTCTTCAAAGAAGTGTGTGTAAGTAATGACAGACACTGAATTTTCACCCTATAAATCACATATAAATCCATGGAAACACTACGCAAAAGCTGAACCTACACAACAATATTTGGAGTAGCTGACTTGAATTCCAAGATAATCCCAGGTAAACATTTCTTGTTCAAGGATCCACGAGAACGTTTCCTAGCATGAAAAATTCTGCCGAGTCTTGGAAATTTTGCCTTTGAAACTAACGTCAGCTCCCTATACGCCTCCAGTCGCCAGCCATATGAGCATTTGGCTAACTCGTGTCGGAGCTCCGAAGAGCCTCGGGCGAAGATTTTTCTTCGTCTCCACAAAGCCTGGCTGCGCTTCAGCTTTTTTCCAGCTTTGAATTTGCACTAATGCGCCGAGAGACGACCGGCCGAGCTAAAAACGAAATGATTCAAGCACAAAATTGATGTTAATGTGTTGGAAAGTTGTGGAAGAGCAATGAGAGTCAAAACTTTGATCTTAAGACCGAATTTCTTGCGATGGTTCAGGAAGCCTGAGACTCAAGAGAGTGCAAGAATGAATGCCGACGACCCTTGATATTTTTTTATTACGAATTTAAATTAAATCTTTTAAATGAGGGAAGTAATATTTCTGACATCCAGTGATATCGTGAATGTTTAATATCTACCGTGAGAATTAAAGTCAATATTTTCACAAACATAAACGAGAGACTTGGGCGAAATGGCTCTCTTCCATCCCCTATCTAAGCATAAGGTGAATTCCAGCACAAGATACTATGTGCTCAAAAACTAAGTTAGGATTGAGTTAAGATAGATTCAATTATATATTAGTTTAAGACTCCTTACCCACTAAAAAAAGCTTTCGAAGAGAGGAAGGAGGAAGGCACGATTTAGTATGGAGATTAGGGAATGCGGAATCTATACAAAAGGAACGTAGAAACAGAACGTTGAGAAAGTAGTTCATGAAGCAAGTTAAAAGTTGAAGAAGAATGTAGTAGGTGCTAAAAGCCGAGAAAAAGTTGGAGAAGAATGTAGTAGGTGCTAAAAAACCGAGAAAAAGGTGGTCCTTAACATAACAAAAAACATTTCATTTCAACAAGAAGAAGGCTTAATTAACTCTCAGCTAGGGTTCTCACCCATTTTTCCCTTATTAAGTTAAGAGAACAAGAAAAGAGTAAAAAAGAAAGAGAAGGGACTCAGTCCCAGTTGGGAACAAAAAAGGTAATCTAAATAAAAATAAAACAATTAAAGGCCTACTTTATCATCGCCACAGGACCTCAAATATTCCCTTTCGGAGCAATAATCCCACAGATATGATAGTTGCTTCTTCTTGCCGAAGTTCTACAAAACATTTTCCTCTCTGCAGTTTTACAGTATTCCAATATTTGAAATTTTATTTCAGCACTGCTCGTATAAAACCTGATGCCTACCCTTACATAAATATCAAAATAAAAATTTATTCCGTATATTTTGCCCGCACCAAAACTGAAAACAGTTGAGCAAAAAAAATATTTCATTTTGAGAAAAAGAAGCAGCCGACTTTGCTATGTGTTTTCAAATAACACAATTTTGTGCGATATTAGTTGGAGTTGTAACGAGAAAATAAACTCTGAATTGGTTTGTTTGCGTTTCAATTAAAACAGCGACTGATACGCGGTGCGGGGCCTCTCCATGAGTCTGGTTCAAGCGCTTCAGCAACTCAATTCTAATTCGGGAAACAAATGAAAATGTTCGGATTCGTTAATATTCATTCTCTATAAATCCAGGACAGGGCCGACATTGTAACTGTGAATCAATTTGGTAATTTCCTTCTCAGAATTAGATTTCTGTGACCAAAATTTTGAGCATGCATCCGTATTAATAGAGTAAAATATAGTCGTAACCATTGAGAAATTGCTTCATGCCGTGACTTTCCACAAATTTCGTTCAACAGTGAAATAAAATTATCAGGTTAATATAATTATGAGGTTAATAAACAGATTTTAGTACTTCTGCCGGAGCTCACCTCATTTTAAAAAAATATGAGCATATGAAAAGCAATTTTAATCTACGGATTTTGAAATTAATATTTAACTTATTCTGCATAATCTAATTTGACTTAAGTCTACGGATTTTACTCTAAATATTTAACTTACTAAGTTCCACATCTTCGAGAAGCAATTGGAACAGCTGGGGAGCTATTAAAAATTTCCCTTTACAGTCAGGTCACCAAACTAATAGTAAAAGCAATCCTTGTTAGCAATCAAAGCTTGCATGCATCTCATGATGCATATCTCATACTCATGGATATCATTTTGGAATTTATGAGAAAAATTGAATAGTATAATGCCCTTCCCAAACTGTTAACATCATTTATTGTAAGATTTTGAAAAAATCAATGCATGGAATCACAAAAAGCGGTAGCAAAACACAGTGGAGTTCCTGTAATCTCAAAATGACAAAGACAGCAAGCATTTACCCATTCTCGTTCTAAAATACGACAATAAATAGAATAAACAAATGAAAATATTAATTTAAAACACTTAATTCTCAAACGAATTACAAATCCGAAAGCTTATGAAGTTTTCCAACCAACTGACTGGTCAGCTTCTCAAAATGGATTGTCGACGAATAAATCGGAGGTGCTTTCTGTGGGATCTTCGCTTTGGTTCTATGCGATTTGTAGAAAAAGTTCCTTGTACTAACTCAAATATAAATATGTTATGCGAGGAAATACTATACTGCACAAATATACAAATAATACAGTGTTGTGATGTAACAAGTATCAAGCGATTTAACTCTACTCTGCACACCAAATAAATTCAAATCGAAACTAATTGCAGAATAAAAATAAATAATGCAATAATGAACTAAGAAGTCAAAAAAATTTTTGACGCCATAGATCAATACACAGCCGTGAGTGTCATAATAGAGATTTAAGGATAATGTATAATTTTCGAGGATATAAACTGATGTGATGATCAAGACTGAATCCTATTATGCGATCAATATGCTAACTGGCTCAGCAAGTTAACAACTGCACTCAAGTACTATACCTACTGATGGAAAATGAATCAATAAGCAAATAACAAGTACATGAACAAATAAATGAACTAATATTCAAACTTAGGAATGTGTTAACATTGAGAGGGGGAATGAATAATCAAATAATTACTAACCTATGGAAATAAGTCCCGAAATTAATAAATGGATGAATAAATACGCCAAAAAATACTTGAAACATCGCACAAATTATTGCATAAATATGTGCATGCACACCAATCAAATGCAGCTTTACCCCTAAATGGAGTCTAAAGGAAGCTTGACAGCTACATTGGTAAACAGAAGGTACTTGCATAAATCCAGGGTTGTAGTTGTGAGGCTTTAAACAGCGATTGAAAAAAATGACATCCGCGAATCTGTTCCGGTCAAAAATTGTAAAAATCGGTCCAATTACATGCACAATAACTAACGAAAATCTTGAAGTGAATAGGAGAGTTTACTTCGGCTCCAAGTTTTTTGGCCCTTTGCAAAAAAATCGTTTTTTGTTCATTAAAATTTGATTGCGCGAATTTTCTACTTTTTTAATCAAGAAGACTATATTAAAGGCTTTCAAAGCTCATCGTAACTAACTAATATCGTTTTCAAACTCTGCTGAACTGCGAAGCCTTTTTTAAAGTTCTGTGAAATTTAAGGGAAGCTTGAATTCTGAACAAAAATTCCGACTTGAGAAGCGAAGCCTAAAACAGACTTTAAATGGTCTCCTGCGAAGCCATATCAATGTACCGTCAAACAGAAGTTTAGTTCAGAAAACTCAGAGATTGAAGCAAAATGCGAGAAAAAGCAAAATATGAAAAGTTAACCTACAACAAGTTTACAAACGAATGACAACTATGTAAGAAATGTGAAAGCTTTCAAAAGCAATAGCATTAAAAAAGTCCTGTGCATGTAACATGTTCTGTCACTGTACGCAAATGACCCGAAGGCTGAAAAAAATGAAAGCCAGCAGTTGAATGAGAACAGGACAGTACTTTTAAGAATGGCGGTTCCAATTCATTTCAAATCGTGCGCCAGACAAATTTGTGAATTTCATGCATTTCGACTGAACGCTGCTGGCGTCAGCATAAATAGATGGCGGCCATCTCAATTTTCAGATTGTTCCTGACCAGGCTCGAGAAGCAAATTTTTCTTCTGCCAAAGAACCTTTTAAAGAAATTCGCAACATTTTATGCAAAATGTTTGTTGGGGACAGAACAGTAGACTAGTTGAATGGATAATTCAATTTGCTAGAGTACCTACTATTGATCATTGTAAATATTCGACATACAATTAACAGCGCAAAATTATGAAAGGTGATCATTAACCCACAATGCATCACAAACTAAAAATAAGCAAACAATCGTAGTCTGAACCTCATGATAACTTGTTGTAAATGTTTGCCCCTGTGTGCCTTACATGATCCCCGCGTATATGGCCATATGTGTACCAATAGCTAAACTGCCCATTCACGCACCGCTATAAACGAATAACATTTCAGGTTTCGTGACCTTTTTAAAAAATAAGTGACCATACGAGGTGAAATTTTCATATTTCTTAGGAATGATAAACATGTGTGCTAGCATTAATGTCGATTTTCCTGTTCTGCTGCTTACAACCAAACCAAACGAACCGTTTACAACCGCAGAAGCGCTGTGATCGTGTTAAATAGACCACATCAAGTTAACGTTCAACAGTTGGGTGCAGGGCCTCAGGTCTGGTAGGGTTATGGAGCAGTCATGTGATGTAGAGATCTTAGAATCTTTCCTCCTGGAGACATCAGCATGTTAACCAAGTAGTGGTACATATGTGTACCACTAGGTATTTTGCTTATTTACGTACCGGCAAAAATGTGTACCGTTTCAACTATTTCAGTTTCTTTTTTAAAGCAGATGTTACGATACAAGGTAATATGTTGTGCAATTACATTTTCTTCGCTTCTTACAATGGATAGAAATGTATTTGAGCAGTAAAGTCGGGTTTTCAAATCTGATGCTCACACCCTAATATTCCAGGCAAGCGCACAAATGTTTAATCAGTACAAGCAAATGGAAAAAATGTCATATGTGCTAAAAAAATCCCGACATCGCGCGAAACATTGGGTGTACATGTGAAATAAAATAAGACGAAAGATTTTTAAGGTGTTCTTTACAACTTGTCTCTCGTCTCCAGCCCAGCGTAGAGTCGTAGAAAAAAATTACTACGAACGCAACATTAAACCAAATTGAAGGGTATAGCCAAGACAATCTCATCAAAAGACATTTCTGTTAAAAACGAACTTATCGACCCCTGAAGTAATGGTTACAGAATAGGATGTCATCCTCAAAAATCGTTTCAAAGACTTGAATTCATTTCCCTCTTACAAAGGAGAGGACGAGGTCAGCTAATCATCGCCGCCAAATGCCTTAATGGGTTCAGCGTTGTTAGCTGGGAAGTGCTTTTTGACAGGGAAGGAGGTACAAATTTTAGGAGGCATGTGTTCTCGCTGGATGCTTCATAAGTGAACTATCCCAAAGTCATCGCAATTCTGGTCTGTAAAACTGCTAGAGGTTAATTAGTTCTCTCGTTCAATAAATACAACGGGTAATCTTTCAATTAATGTCACTGATAAATTCACAAAAAATGTTACGAACTTCCCACAGAGCAAAGAGGAAAATTATGGATTCTCCATGAGTCAGATTTAAAATTTCTTCGATGCAAAAAACGTCAAACAAAAAAAAACCGAAGTAATGTAAATTAGACCAAAACACCCCCTACATCAAAAAACAAGATTGTTGCATGTTTTAGAGCATCTTTGCGTATAATTTCCCTCACATCATGGAATAAAATCAATTGACTTTCTCCTCTAATTTCCATTGGAAACAAGGCTTCCTTCCTCAAATAGTTGAGGTGGAAACGACCCTCTCATCAACGACTGTAACCTTTAATCGATCACTCGGAAGTGATTGGAAAAGCAATTGAGGGTCGACAATAAGAGAGGGGAGTAACTTTCTCACATCACGGCGATAATTGGAGAGCAATAAACGCAGCGATAGTTGGAGTGCAATAAAAGAGGCGATAATTGGAGTGCAATAAAAGAGGCGATAATTGGAGTGCAATAAGCGCAGCAATAATCGGAGTGCAATAAAAGAGGCGATAATTGGAGTGCAATAAACGCAGCGATAACTGGAGTGCAATGAAAGAGGCGATAATTGGAGAGCAATAAACGAAGCGATAATTGGAGAGCACTAAACGAGGCGTATCATGAGGCGGCGATAACTCGCCCGCCTCAACGATGACATTAATTACCCTCAGGAATAAATCACAGACCGGGCAGGGAGAAATGTTCTGATTAACGAGGGTGAGAAGTGCACGGCTCATCTCTCACGGCCGCACCCTCAGCGGACCCTCGGGCGCGCGTCACCCAACGCGGGGAGTGTGGGAGCAGGGATGGAAAGTTTGGGAGCAGGGATGGGGAGTTTGGGAGCAGGGATGGGGAGTTTGGGAGCAGGGATGGGGAGTTTGGGAGCAGGGATGGGGAGTTTGGGAGCAGGGATGGGGAGTTTGGGAGCAAGGATGGGGAGTTTGGGAGCAGGGATGGGGAGTTTGGGAGCAGGGATGGGGAGTTTGGGAGCAGGGATGGGGAGTTTGGGAGCAGGGATGGGGAGTTTGGGAGCAGGGATGGGGAGTTTGGGAGCAAGGATGGGGAGTTTGGGAGCAGGGATGGGGAGTTTGGGAGCAGGGATGGGGAGTTTGGGAGCAGGGATGGGGAGTTTGAGAGCAGGGATGGGCAGTTTGGGAGCAGGGATGGGGAGTTTGGGAGCAGGGATGGGGAGTTTGGGAGCAGGGATGGGGAGTTTGGGAGCAGGGATGGGGAGTTTGGGAGCAGGGATGGGGAGTTTGGGAGCAAAGATGGGAAGTTTGGGAGCAGGGATGGGGAGTTTGGGAGCAAGGATGGGAGTTTGGGAGCAGGGATGGGGAGTTTGGGAGCAGGGATGGGGAGTTTGGGAGCAGGGATGGGGAGTTTGGGAGCAGGGATGGGGAGTTTGGAAGCAAAGATGGGAAGTTTGGGAGCAGGGATGGGGAGTTTGGGAGCAGGGATGGGGAGTTTGGGAGCAGGGATGGGGAGTTTGGGAGCAGGGATGGGGAGTTTGGGAGCAGGGATGGGGAGTTTGGGAGCAGGGATGGGGAGTTTGGGAGCAGGGATGGGAGTTTGGGAGCAGGGATGGGAGTTTGGGAGCAGGGATGGGGAGTTTGGGAGCAGGGATGGGGAGTTTGGGAGCAGGGATGGGAGTTTGGGAGCAAGGATGGGAGTTTGGGAGCAGGGATGGGGAGTTTGGGAGCAGGGATGGGGAGTTTGGGAGCAGGGATGGGGAGTTTGGGAGCAGGGATGGGGAGTTTGGGAGCAGGGATGGGGAGTTTGGGAGCAGGGATGGGGAGTTTGGGAGCAGGGGTGGGGAGTTTGGGAGCAGGAATGGGGAGTTTGGGAGCAGGGATGGGGAGTTTGGGAGCAGGGATGGGGAGTTTGAGAGCAGGGATGGGGAGTTTGGGAGCAGGGATGGGAGTTTGGGAGCAGGGATGGGAGTTTGGGAGCAAGGATGGGAGTTTGGAGCAAGGATGGGAGTTTGGGAGCAAGGATGGGAGTTTGGGAGCAGGGATGGGGGGTTTGGGAGCAGGGATGGGGAGTTTGGGAGCAGGGATGGGGAGTTTGGGAGCAGGGATGGGGAGTTTGGGAGCAGGGATGGGGAGTTTGGGAGCAGGGGTGGGGAGTTTGGGAGCAAGGATGGGAAGTT
The DNA here is from genome assembly GCA_030386875.1 of Morinoia aosen. Classification (NCBI taxonomy): domain Eukaryota; kingdom Metazoa; phylum Arthropoda; class Malacostraca; order Amphipoda; family Talitridae; genus Morinoia; species Morinoia aosen. Next base: position 64,910,429 of record CM059570.1, on the reverse strand, counting down.
TGGGAGCAAGGATGGGAGTTTGGGAGCAAGGATGGGAGTTTGGGAGCAAGGATGGGAGTTTGGGAGCAAGGATGGGAGTTTGGGAGCAGGGATGGGAGATTGGGAGCAGGGATGGAAGATTGGGAGCAGGGATGGGGAGTATGGGAGCAGGGATGGGGAGTTTGGGAGCAAGGATGGGAGTTTGGGAGCAAGGATGGGAGTTTGGGAGCAAGGATGGGAGTTTGGGAGCAAGGATGGGAGTTTGGGAGCAAGGATGGGAGTTTGGGAGCAGGGATGGGGAGTTTGGGAGCAGGGATGGGGAGTTTGGGAGCAGGGATGGGGAGTTTGGGAGCAGGGATGGGGAGTTTGGGAGCAGGGATGGGGAGTTTTGGAGCAGGGATGGGGAGTTTGGGAGCAGGGATGGGGAGTTTGGGAGCAGGGTTGGGGAGTTTGGGAGCAAGGATGGGAAGTTTGGGAGCAAGGATGGGAGTTTGGGAGCAAGGATGGGAGTTTGGGAGCAAGGATGGGAGTTTGGGAGCAGGGATGGGAGATTGGGAGCAGGGATGGAAGATTGGGAGCAGGGATGGGGAGTATGGGAGCAGGGATGGGGAGTTTGGGAGCAGGGATGGGAGATTGGGAGCAGGGATGGAAGATTGGGAGCAGGGATGGGTGTATGGGAGCAGGGATGGGGAGTTTGGGAGCAAGGATGGGAGTTTGCAAGCAGGGATGGGGAGTTTGGGAGCAGGGATGGGGAGTTTGGGAGCAGGGATGAGGAGTTTGGGAGCAGGGATGGGGAGTTTGGGAGCAGGGATGGGGAGTTTGGGAGCAGGGATGGGAGTTTGGGAGCAGGGATGGGAGTTTGGGAGCAGGGATGGGAGTTTGGGAGCAAGGATGGGAGTTTGGGAGCAAGGATGGGAGTTTGAAAGCAGGGATGGGGAGTTTGGGAGCAGGGATGGGGAGTTTGGGAGCAGGGATGGGGAGTTTGGGAGCAGGGATGGGGAGTTTGGGAGCAGGGATGGGAGTTTGGGAGCAGGGATGGGGAGTTTGGGAGCAGGGATGGGAGTTTGGGAGCAGGGATGGGGAGTTTGGGAGCAGGGATGGGAGTTTGGGAGCAGGGATGGGAGTTAGGGAGCAGGGATGGGAGTTTGGGAGCAGGGATGGGAGTTTGGGAGCAAGGATGGGAGTTTGGGAGCAAGGATGGGAGTTTGAAAGCAGGGATGGGGAGTTTGGGAGCAGGGATGGGGAGTTTGGGAGCAGGGATGGGGAGTTTGGGAGCAGGGATGGGGAGTTTGGGAGCAGGGATGGGAGTTTGGGAGCAGGGATGGGGAGTTTGGGAGCAGGGATGGGAGTTTGGGAGCAGGGATGGGAGTTTGGGAGCAGGAATGGGAGTTTGGGAGCAGGGATGGGGAGTTTGGGAGCAGGGGTGGGAGTTTGGGAGCAGGGGTGGGAGTTTGGGAGCAGGGATGGGAGTTTGGGAGCAGGGATGGGAGTTTGGGAGCAGGGATGGGAGTTTGGGAGCAGGGATGGGAGTTTAGGAGCAGGAACGGGAGTTTGAGAGCAGGAATGGGAATGTGTATGGGAAAATGAAAGAATTTGAAGAAGAAATGGAAGATTTCGTGAGAAAAAATTGAGTAAAATGGAAGACGGAGTAGGATAGTTTATAAGACGGGTAAGGAGAGTATATAAAAGATGCAATTGTACGCAGTAAGTTTGACAAAATAAAATATTCAAAAATCTCATTGTTCTAGAAACTGTGGAGCCAAAAAGGAAAAAAAACAAAAGGAATCCTGAATTTAAACCACCAGACTTCGAATTATTTTGAAATAAATATTTAAAGTTATCGCATATCATAAGCGAATGTATCAAACTTGAAATTTTTAATTTTTTCACAAGTTCATCAACATATTTGACCCAAAATTTTAGGCAACGAAGTATGTCGATTTTAAGGGAAATAAATCGACAGAAAAACTCTGCTGCACAAAGTTATTACGATGAGACATTGTAGCCATGCATTCCGGTTGATAGCTTAAAGGTGAAAAAATTACAATTAACCGAATTCGCATTTCCCAGTCCACTTTTCGGAAGTTATTGTGGATAGAAAATAAAATTCAAACTGGATATCGATTGAAATGTTACAGGTCGGAGATTTAAAACTAAAGAATAGATTTATTTCTGCAACCATGATGCTTTAACTTCACAGATCATCACAACAAAACACAAAGGTTCAACACACTCTCGCAGTCTTTCATCCACGAGCTTGTGACGTTAATATTCTGGCGATGTAACCTGTCCTATCGTCTGGAGCAAAACCAGGTCCGAGCTGGGGAAGTTTGTTTCTGTTCAGGGATTGGTCGTTTTTATGACAACGCTCGGCAATAATTAGAGCTCAAGCCGCACGACAAAGAAGACTGAGCCCTTCAATGGGGAAAAGCAGCAGTCGCGAGGCCATTTAATTACATCGCTCACAGTCCATACGATGAGCATCGCGACAGAGAATGGCATCTGCCGGAAAATCTTCGGCGGGCATGAAGTTCTTCCCGGTCTCTTATTCGGCGAATGTCAGCCTCGGTAACGGTTATTGAAGGCAATAGTTTCAAGTTGAACGAGACGGTTAACTCACCTTAAATGGGACTCTGAGAACTTAAGTTTATAGTGTGAAGAGGCGTGAGCTTTTCTAGAAGGATTCGATTGAAACATCATTGAAAGGCACAGAACGCGCGTCACAAGCTGCTTTTGAGCTCGTAGTGAACATTTCAAGTCGCTCTCTAAAGTGTTACCTATATGTTAAGTAGATTTACTATTGATAGTAACTTTAAATTGAATTTTTATCCAGTGCACGATTAATTATATAATAATGACTGATTTTAAAAACTAATTTAGAGTCATAAATTCAGGAAAATGCTGGACGAGACCTACATCGTACCATACAGTGCCCGCGTACTGACAAGAAAATATTTTCGAATTGGTTGAATCAATTTGCCAAATTTTTAAACGTTCCTTCAAGCCGTAAGGGATTAAAGTCTTCCGTTAAAATGTGAAACATGGTAATGTGATTCAGTAAACATGTTCACAGCGATTCGAAAACAAAAACTATTAATTTTTTTCCTAAAAAAGCTGAAAATCAGGAGAAGAGAACTTCAAATTAGGATTAGTTTAATTGCTACACAACGCACTAATGATTGCGTTCAATGTAAAACGTGTCACGAAGGAGTTCATAGTAATTCAAGCCAATTTGTTTAGTGCCTAAAAAGCCTGCAAGTAGTTAAAGTCATGGTCCCTATCATATTTCGAATTACAGAAACCGATATGAGAAACCTAAGTGCCTAAATTTACTCATCAACAAAATCATGCCAGAAAAAACGACTAATGCATTATCGAAGTAATTAATACTAAAAATTCACGAACTTCTGGGTGAAAACTAAGCTAAAGATAGAGCCTCGTATACGATTTGACGACCGTGCATAAGCCGCTCAATGTTCACAACATATACCAGTGTGAAAAGTAGATTAAATCAGTTACATTTTCCCTAACCAAAAAGAAGAAACAGGAAGTTAACATTTGGTAAGGAGTCAAGGAAGGAAACTGAGATTTTATGCGCAAGGGGTGTTCCAACACAACGTCTTTTGCGCCCGAAAAAAAAACACTTGAGAAATAAGTTTATGAAATAAGATGAATATTGAGAAGAAATTAGTTGTTGCTGAAAAACAGGGCCAGTAGCAAACGGGAAAAGATGGCCATAAACTAAACAAAAACTATTTTATTTTAACAAAACCATTCCCAACCAAAAGCTCAGAATCTGCCTATGTGAAAACTGACCGTACTTCAAGTCACTTTTGCAATGCCCAGCAAGCAATATTTTAAGTAAACTAGTAAGTCCTAAAAGAAAGTCTCACGACCAAAGAAATCTGAAACAAATGACGCTACAGAAAAGAAGGACGCAAGGTATGAGTGAGTGCGAGTGGTGACGTCACGGGTGCCGCGAGGGACAAAAGTGAACTGGGGACTTTGGTCATTGAACGCCAAAGTTGAGGGCGAAAACTACCTCCATATATTAGAGAAGATTAACCAGCGGCCGTAATTAAAAGTTTAGCACGCAGTAATGCGGATTAAAGTCGCTCCAAACAACTGATGGGACTCTGAGCCGCAACCGACTGGCTGAGTTCTGCTCAGACGAATTTGGCCAAGTCCTGAGCAAGACACGCCAAACGAAAGCCTGGCTCATCAGTCCGCAGTTTGTGGCGAGAATTTCGGCTTCATGTACGAGACGAAATTTAGTTTTAGACTTAAGGTTGAATGCTAAGCTTTCCTATAGGGCCGGGAAGAATAAACATGCGTTATTTTTGAATCTGCGCTGAGTTGAGGCAAATAAAACGTGGAATTCAGTAAAACTAAACTGAATGACGCCAATCAGCACCAACGTATCAGAAGGGCAGTTTAGAATGATTTTTTCTCCTTCATTGAAGCTTTTCTCAATGAATGCTAAACAGGACATCGAAATTATATCCATCCCTCAGAACAGATAGATCATGCTAATTTTTCTACCTCCATAAAGGAAAGTTTCGACGTCTAAGTTTCGCGTCAGACTTAATTTTTCAAGCTCAAAATTTATCCCAATGCTTAGTACACTCGGCATCACCTCAAAAAAAATTCGAGCAAAATTCCAGAAATCTCAGGTTCGACGAATAAATCTTGAAGGACACTGCACTTACTCTACGAACACATCACTTTTACTTTCTTTTTTGAGAAGATTTTCCACTCTTGAGCAGGCCCGCAGGGAAATATTCAAAGCACAGAAAGACCAACGCCAAGGATTTGAAAACCAGGAGCGCCTGGGGAGCATCGGTGATGTTTATGTTCGGTAGACTGAAATGCTCGCAGCATTTGCTCGACACTCACTGGCAGATGTGCGCCGACACTGTCATACAGTTGTGCTGCTGCTGCTATTATTTTAACAGCTACTGCTGGCATTTCTGCTGCTGTTGTTATTGTAACTGCTACTGCTGGCATTCCTGCTGCTGTTGTTATTGTAACTGCTACTGCTGGCATTCCCGCTGCTGTTATTGTAACTGCTACTGCTGGCATTCCCGCTGCTGTTATTGTAACTGCTACTGCTGGCATTCCCGCTGCTGTTATTGTAACTGCTACTGCTGGCATTCCTGCTGCTGTTTTTATTGTAACTGCTACTGCTGGCATTCCTGCTGCTGTTTTTATTGTAACTGCTACTGCTGACATTCCTGCTGCTGTTGTTGTCATTGTGACTGCTACTGCTGGCATTCCTGCTGCTGTTGTTGTTATTGTGACTGCTACTGCTGGCATTCCTGCTGCGGTTGTTGTTATTGTGACTGCTACTGCTGGCATTCCTGCTGCTGCTGTTATTGTAACTGCTACTGCTGGCATTCCTGCTGCTGTTGTTATTGTAACTGCTACTGCTAGCATTCCTGCTATTGTTGTTATTGTAACTGCTACGGCTGGCATTCCTGCTGCTGCTGCTGTTATTGTAACTGCTACTGCTGGCATTCCTGCGGCTGCTGCTGTTGTTATTGTAACTGCTACTGCTGGCATTCCTGCTATTGTTGTTATTGTAACTGCTACTGCTGGCATTCCTGCTATTGTTGTTATTGTAACTGCTAATGCTGGCATTCCTGCTATTGTTATTGTAACTGCTACTGCTGGCATTCCAGCTATTGTTGTTATTGTAACTGCTACTGCTGGCATTCCTGCTGCTGCTGTTGTTATTGTAACTGCTACTGCTGGCATTCCGGCTGCTGTTAATATCGCTGCTGCTGTCTTTCAAACTACTACTGCTGCACTTCCTGTTACTGATTTTCCGGCTGCTGTTATTCCTGCTGCTGTTCTTCTTGCAGCTGCTGTTATTCCAGCTCCTGCTATTCCTGCTATTCCTGCTATTATTGTTATTTCTTCTGCTTCTACTGTAATTCTAGCTTTTTCTATTCCTGCAACTGCTGCTATTTCCGCTGCTGCTGCAGCTGCTGCTAAGTCTGTTGCAGTTGCTGCTGCTGCAAATTTGAAATATTAAAACAAGGCGGACAGCAACAATAAGAAATTCTTCAGCAAAATTTGAATATAAAGAAAGAACTGCTTTCGACGCATCAAACAATTGGCCGGAATTGAATTTTTTGTTTGCTTTCACTTGAAGGACCTCCGATCGAGCCTCCGTATGCAGCTGGAGGCGATGTCGTGGAAGCAACAACTGATACTGATAGCACTCAGATAAGTTATTTTTATGTTCAGGAGCTTCTACCATCAGGAATTAAGAAATAATCGTCGAGGTTCTTTAGCCTCAAAGTATTTATACGTCAAAGTCGATTACTAGAAATACTTTACCCTGTTTTTTTGCCTCGTATTTATAACAAAAAATTACAAAAATATACATCGACATATAGTAGCTGTAGTCGTATATTAAATTTAGCTTTCTGTGAAAGGAGAGTATTTTTAAAAGGAGAAATGCGTGAGATGCGTCCTAGCTTGGTAGAAATAAGCATCATATTACGAACAATTTGATACCCATTTTATGTCTCGTACCGTAGTAAAATGCTAATAAAACTCACTTCCGGAACTTCGAGAATATCAATTCATTTACGTTGAGCAGATAGGGCAGATTTTATGAAGCATTAACTGCTTGCACGAACTTTTTATGTTGAGAAAACTTTGGAAGAATCAATCAGTAAAATCGAAGCCGCCTTGGCATCGGGAAGTGAAGCTTTGCTGTCGGTGCGCTCGGATGTTATCATGTCAAAACTTGACTATGTGCCGACGTGAGCTTTCTCTAAAATCCTGGTTTACTGGGATAAACTTGACACGTTCACCGCGTTTCCGCGGTTGGTTTGGATAGGTTATCAGTGGTAAAATAGGGAAATCGAGTTTATAGTTCGAATAAACTTATATCATTCCTAAGAAATGTGACAGATACAATTGTACGATACTTATTATTATTATTATATAAGAAAGTTTTAGCCTCCCTTAACCACGACAAAGATGATCCAAGAGAGGAAAGAGGAAGGCACCATATAGTATGGAGTTGAGGGAACGCTAAATCTATGCACAAGGTGCACAGAAACAGTAAGCTAGGAAAGAAGTTCATGAAACAAGAAAAAAGTTGAAGAATAAAGTAGTAGGTGCTGAAAAACAGGACAGCAGTGAACCGAAAAAAGATGGTCCGTAACAAAACAAAATCCTATTTTATTACAACAAAAAGGAAGCCTACCTAACCCTTAGCTCAGGCCCTCACATATATAGTCCCATTGGGAGCGCCAATTCCCATAGATACAATAGTTGTATCCCCCTGAGGGGAATTGTACGATACATTCCACCTAGTATGATAACTTTTATTTCTTAAAGAAGTCGTGAAACTGATGATATATCATTCATTTATACTAGTACTTGAATAAACAATTTACCGGCTGGTATACATATGGCCTAACATACAGGAATCGTGTTAAGAACCATCGGTTCTGCTCAAAAGCGTCCGTCTGAAGCGCTAGGCGCGGAGGTTTCTAATTTTCCGTCAGTTGCGTAACGCAATGTTGGAATATAACTCAAGCCTGCACAATTTCCTCCCAAAACGCAGTTCGGTTTAGAATGTTTCCTCGTAGAAGATGGTGCTCGACCAAAGAGAAGTAACATCACATTCAAGCTCGACCTTAGTATCTTGACCACAGAGCAGACAGCAGTTGTCTAACCTACAACGGTCAAATTGCGGTCAAAGCGACAGCAGCAGCATAACCTATTCCGGTCAAATTCCGGTCAATGCATCCAGCTCTGTATTCTGTAGCCCCGGTGTGTCTAGCCCGTCTTAGGTTTCCAATTAGTGCACCTCTCCATTTTCAACATCTTTCCTGTCTCTGCAGGGATATTGCAGCCTTCCTGATAAAAAAGACAAGTATTCGTCTCCAGGTTACCTTAGCCGACGGAAGCCAAACTATTCCACGTTTTGGACACGAGAGATGTAAATTATATATCGTATGGAATATCGCAGCCCTGACTGAATCGTACTTCTTCCGGAGTGTAAATCTGTTAATTAGCTCATTTTTTGTTAATTATTATGGGAGATTTCTTCGGACTCGAGGATTGAATAGACAGACAATTGTAACAATTCTGGCCTTACGAAATACTGTTTCTTAAAAATCTACAAAGTGGCATCCCATGTAAGTCCTCGTTAAAGATTTTCCTCCACATCAGACGAAGCCAAAACTTCTCTCCCACATGGCTTCAAATAACTTCAGGCAAGTTTTAAATTTCTGAAACTCGACGTAAATGTCCAGCTGCAAGCAGTAAAAAATCAAGGTAAAAATAATGGTAAACACAAATAAATCCTCGATGAAATAATGCTAGACACAAATAGTTGACTATTAAAAACTATCGATGTGACGTCTGATGATTGCGTGGGCAACCTAATAACATTCACTAAGCATCGTAGAAATAAAAATTGTCACGAATATGTCTTTGAAAGACACTGACTTGAGACACTATGTCAACTGTGACCGGTTATACGAACGTCCATATATTATACAAATTGCCTAAAATGATTGCACTCTAAATAAACTCGTCAAAAATGAATGGCCTGGACATTAATTAGCACAGATATTTTCTCACGAAGTTTGGCGCACCTTACAGTCTTGATTCTTCATTATTGAAGTCATAACTGAAGTAGAAAAACGGCTGCTGAAAGAAAACATAACACGACAGGGATTTCCAACGACGGTGAAAATGAAAGCCTCCTGAACAATGTATTTGTACTCGCAGTCTAAGAATTCATATACAATCTCCAATTATCTTTGTGGGAAAACATTATTATTATTATTATCATCGTTATTATATAAGAAAGTTTTAGCCTCTCTTTACCACGACAAAGATGTTCAAAGAGAGGAAGGATGAAGGCACCATTTAATGAGTTGAGAGAACACGATCAAAGCGTTCCCGAAAGCGAAACAGTAAGCCAAGAAAGAAGTTCATGAAACAAGAAAAAGTTGAAGAAGGAAGTAGTAGGTACTGAAAAACAGTACAGCAGTAAACCGAAAAAAGATGGTCCGTAACAAAACAAAAACCAATTCTATTTCCACAGAAAGAAAGCCTACCTGACTTGTAACGAAAACAGTATTTAGAGCTTTAAATACCAAATAGAAATCATCGTATTGACCTTCGAATAGTCAAAGAAAAACAGCATCGAGTTGTGAATTATGAGAGAAAAAGAGCGTATTGATTACGAATGGTAAGGGAAGGTCAATATAACAGCATATTGAGCTTTGAATTTCTAGTGGAAATCAGTGTACTGATTTACGAGTGGCGAGGGAAGAACGACATCGAACTTCGAATCAAAAGAAAAATTTCGTGTTTAGAAGATAACAAAATAACAACAAATCGAGGACCGTATAACAATGAGAAAGCGGGGTATTAAGCTAGGAATAGCTAGGAATAGTGAGAGAAGAACAGCGTTGAGCTGTAAATATGGGAGAAGAATAGCGTGTTGAGTTACGAATGGTGAGAGAAAGACAATGTAACAGCATTTTGAGCGAAACATACCAAGTGGAAAGCGATGTATTGAACTACGAATGATAAGAAATGAACAGCATTAATCTTTGAATTGCAAGAGAAGAACAGCGTTTGGGGCCCCCAAAAACAAATGCAAGACAACACAACAGCTTTCTGAGCTCATGTATCAAGTGTAGAGGGATGTATTGAGCGACGAAGCAAGACAAAAGTATCAGAGAAAGCTGGCTGGCGTTGCTCAAGCCGCCGCCTGCGCAAACTAAAGCGTTCCTTTCAGAGTATTGGCAGCACGGCCCACAAATCTGCTTATCGACCGCTGCAATCAGGCGCGCCGTTCTGCTTCGTATGCGTGAGTTCAAATCTAGCCCGTGCTGGCCGATACTCGCGCCCCGTCTGATACAAGGTGCGGCAGTCAATGCTGCATTTTCGAGACGGCTGCAACACTCAATCTTGCATTTTTAGGCTTCCAGGCAGTCTCGGAAATGCAGGATTGACTGTCGCACGCAACCGTCTTGAAAATGCAGGATTGACTGTCGCACGCAACCGTCTTGAAAATGCAGGATTGACTGTCGCACGCAACCGTCTCGAAAATGCGGGATTAACTGTCAAACCTTGTATTTGTGCGTCTTGGTTTAGTCTAACCAGAACACCGCGCTGATTCTAATGTAATTTGCTAATCTGCCGCATCTGTACCTTATTATTCCGTACCTAATATTTATACCTAATTTTCAGTACTTTAAGCCGAATTATGCACCTGTATCTACTGTCTGTACCTAATTTTCGGTACTCTGCCTAGTATGTGAAAAAATGCGTCACAAATTCAAAATAACCAACCAATAGTGGTCAAACCTCATGGTTACCATTGCAAATGTCTGCCCCTCTGCGTTTGAATTTACTTTGTTTGATTTGAAATTTTACAGTTGAGCTCAGGGCCTCAGGTCTGGTAAGTTAAACGCTTAGGCCGCAACGTGCGCCACCGGTGGCCACGTATGAGGTTTTCATAATGCTGCTGATCGACCAGTAGTCGCAAACTCAATTTCCATAAATACTTAATCATACTTAATACTTAGACATACTTAATTAAAGCTAAATAAAGGCAGGATCCAGTTCATGTTTGCTATTTTCAAGATTGCTTGTTATATTGAACTTCTTTTCAACTAACTGCGGTAAAAGTGTTGAATTTCAGGAATGAGGTGTTGCGGTCTTTGGAGTCCAAAGTGAGTAACAGGTATTTCTTCAGTATAACATGAACAGATGAATGCGATGTGATTTTGTCAACTTTAGTGGAATGGGAAGATGTTGCTAGAAATTTTTAGGTATTTATATTTGAAATAGAAGCGATGAGAACAATTTTTGTCGCTAATAAACCAAATTTTTTTACATTTTTACTCGTTGAAAAAGAAAGAAAGAAAGAAAAACATTTTATTTCCAATAGAGATGTTACAAAAGTACCATCATTGGTTTTTAAAATATTTTAAAGTTAATACACTTAGATAATACACTCACACGAGTATTGCAATAACCATGTCACTAGTCGAAAAGAAATGATTGAGATCAATGTACTCCTAATGTTGCTTAATCTACATTTGATGATACATGTAATGATAATTATAAGAGATAACACAATTTCATGGACGATGCATTTTCATTGTGGGTTGAGAACACTTTCGACAGTTTACAAATACATGACATAAAATTTCGCAGTTCCTTAAGCCAGGAAATAATATTAGAATTGCTTGTTTCGGCAGATGTTCACACATGGCATTTCAAGGAAGCACGAAAAAAAATAATATTCATAGATGTAAGCATGAGGACCACGAAAATTACAAGTTTTGTATTTATAATTAAACAATTTTAACATAACGGTCATTAGTTGATAAGCATTTTATTGATATATAAGTGGATGATCGCACAACAAATGTATAGTTTTATTACGTGAATGCTTTACAATAATAAAGAGATGATGAGTTAGGTAATGTTACAAGTTGAGAGTGAACAGAAAAAAAAACATTATCTCTAGTTAAAATGCTAGTTGTCAGTTTAGTACACACAGATGCAAATATACATGTAAATATGTACACATATACATGTACACACATACCTACGCACATATATACCTACGCACATACATACACCTACACGTAAACATACACAAATACATTTCTATGCATCAAGGCAATAACAATACATACGCGTCCTAAAAAAAATGCTGTGCGATGTTCTGAAATATAGAATACTGAGCAAAGGAAATTCGTGACAACTTTTTCTGTATGTGCTGCTGCTTATAATTTCTAATGAAATATTGTAACGATGTTTTATTAAACATTGTATCGAAAAGATCATTTGTTGATAAGCGTCTTATTCATCATATGTGTGTGATCGCGCAACAAATATATACATGTATTTATATATTTTATAAATGCTTCACAATAATCAAGTGAAATGAAGTATTACGTAGTGACACATTCATCTATCTACGTACGCATAGCATGCACACGCACACATATATACACAAGTAAGCATGTGTGCAAATATCAGCGTAAGCTAGTCAGTATAAACTAGCATTCCAATCGAGGGAATCTGAGAAAATATCTTTTATTATGGCATGAATTTTATAAAATTTCCGTACTAAAAATAGTGGCACAAAACACTCTACCTTAGTCAGAAACATGAAAACGATTGTTCTACAACGGTTACCAAGTACAGAATATTTCCAGAAATATGTGAGGCTTAGGTGCGGTTGTTATAATATTCTCTAGAGCGTAAAATATGATGTGATAATTTGCACTTCACTAGCCTACCAAGAGCATTTTTGGACGGGAAGAAGAAAGAAAACATGAATGTCCTATAAGGGTTTCATATTAGGAACAAAATCACATTATCTTTGAAATATGGCGTAAAATATCTGCAATTGACATACATAGGTACCACATTTTACATATGAGACATTTAAGCTTTGGATTGCTTTACAGTAATAAAATGAAATGATGTGTTGGGTAGTGTTAGAAATTGGGAGTGAGACAGACTCTTCAGCAGTTCTATCGCAAGTCCATTCTGACAAATGAAACTAACATTTCAATAAAACTAGAGCGTGTTTTTCAGCACTGACTCATGGAAGTTTCAAGTTCTAATAAAATCTTAATTTAATTCATTTCACGTAGATAGATAAGATTAGAAGTTAGTGTGTGTCTCTATAACCACGACAAAGTGGTTTCAAAAAGACCGAGGAGGAACGCACTATTTAGAACAGAGTCAACAGAATATCGCACACAAAGTTTTGCCGCGCATTGGAATAGCAAGTTGAAGTGGAAGTTTATGAAAAAGAATAAAAGCTGAAGAAGCTAACAGGGCTGAGGAACTGGACAGCATTGAACCGAAAAAAAGTGATTCGTAAAAAAACGATATAACCTATTTTAAATGAATTACAGTAAGGCCTACCTAACTCTTCACTGCATGGTGTGACGAATTTGACACATACCGAATTTTTATGCAACTAGAAATAATTAATTGAGGCAAGTGCATTTTTACGCTTTATTCTGCGAATAAGACACATTGTACATAAAATGAACGCGTATGATACGTATGATACACCCCTCAAGCGGCAGGGTTTAGTTTGGACGCCATTACTGACGAGTACATTTCCAAATCTCCAAAAATAATTAATGCAGTGAAGGGCTAACTTTCAGCTCGCTGCTTCACATTTGCCCGCTGGGAGTGTGAATTCTACTTACATCTCCTCACTGGCAACATAAATTCAAAAGAACTCCATCCACTTGTAGCATCTGCTGCTGACCAAGTAAACATTTAAATGCCAAAGAAGTATAAGTAGGTGGTGACCGTGAATTCAACTGAATCTTCCTGGCAACGATTAATTTTAAAAACTAAATTAGCGCAAAATTACTTGAAAAACACTCATTAAAACAAACACTAAAACGGATTTTTCAAACCAAAGCGAACCCACAACAAGTGACGTGGTTTCACACTCATTAAGCCCTACTTTAAATAACTCAATAATGCCATTCAGAAATGAGCATACTTAGTGAAATAAGGTCAACGATAGTTACGGCACATTCTGAGCAACTTCGAACGAATTTCGAGGAGTAGACAACCAGATTTCGAGGAGCGCTGGAGCGTTCCGATGAACTTTTCGGAACAATAACGACTGAAGTTGTTCGGTTACCAGCAAGCCGGCGGTCGGTCGTACAGAACTGTGGTTTACGCGACCGTTATGGAGTAGTTTGCTATAGAATGGCTATTGGAGCCAGCGATGACGGCTTATAACAGCCGTGGTCCACAGACGTGAGGCAGTTTCCCAGCATGGCTTCTGAGAAGTCGACGCTGCCTCTTACAAAGCATACAAAAGCACACGCTCGATAAAAACCCTCACATATGGTATGGGTGAAGCGTAATGTGCTCGTTTTAGTCCTCAAACGGGTAAAATGAGTTAGATCTTCCGCGGTTCACTGGAATCAGAGGCATGCATCCAACTGATGTACTTGTAATGCGCTGATCCACACATTTCCGCTGTGAGGCTTGCCTTACACACATCGGGGTGATGTGAGGTTTGACCCCACTCACGAATATGGCGCGGGCGAGGCTTTATCGCACTCACCCGTCCTTAAATTGTGTATTTACCCCCTTGTTATATACGGCGGATTTGAGGTTTAATTCCTTATGCACATAGCACATGTGAAGCATTATCTACGTGACGGATTTAGAGCTTAACTTATCATACATGTAGAAAACATGAGTCTAAGTCGTTAAAGTTCGTAGCAGATGTGAAGCCGAAGCATTATCTACTCGACAAATTTAAAGCTTAACCCCTTACATGTACAAAAATTTGAGTCCTAATCCCTCATATACGTAGCAGATGTGGAGCTTAAGGCCCATTCCACATTGAGCTAGCAAAGCAGCATCGAGCAAGCTCACATGAGCTATCTACACGGTACAGGAAACGATGTAGGGTCATTTCTATGGGAGACAATATACTTCTTGTTGTTCGGATAGCCAATAGAAAGGCTTTATTTTGAACAAACTTTATGACGTCACCAAAACGCTATTTCGTTAGGCCAATAGTGGAACCAGATTTGGGGTAGCGTGCTACCAGATGCAAAATGGGCGCTGCGATTGGTTCGTTGCCGTGACGTCAGCAAAACCACACCGTCAACGAAAAAAAGACTGGTTTGAACCTACGTTGTTTCCTCTACAGTGGCTATCTAGCAAATAGTCTGCGAGACTGGTAGGTATAACACTATTACGAGCCGTCGCCTTCACACTGAACTCGCACGTTTTATCCAGCATCCAGCATGCGAGGTGAAAATGCTATTCCTACCTACCAGTCTCGCAGACCATCAGTTAGATAGCTCATGCGAGCTTGCTAGATGCTGCTTTGCTAGCTCAGTGCTAAATAGGCCTAAGCTATCATGTGCACAGCAGATGTGAAGCCTAATGCGTCACTTGTACGGTAGATTTGAGCCTTCATATATCTTATACCGCACATGTGGCGTTTAATCCCTATGCACAAAAATTTAGCCCCTCTTCTTTGCGCCCTCAAAGAACACATTTCGACTTCTGCAGGCTCTCAAACATGGATGCAAATGTAAGGAATTCGTGCTCAATAGCAGTTGCAAGGCGACAGCTGCTGATGAAAGACTCTCGTTATCGGCTGTGGCAAGGCTTCAAAAAACGGCAGGCTTTGCGTTGGGATTCTGTGTACGTTGTAAGCCTGATGTCAATCCAGCGAGTCCAGCAGCTGTGGTCAACGCTGCAGATTTGGCACATGTTTGAAAATGGGATTCATCTTTCGAAATATCGGTAGAACTTGACAACTTGTACAATCTGCAATGCTGCAAGTATCACCTAACACTATATAATATTCTTAACATTAAAACAAATTTTAAAAGTTTCTAAAAACTTCACGGTCACATTTAAGGTGAGCTGTAATATGAAAAATTATCAATTATCAATAAACTTCGATAACAGTAGCACGTAATACTATAGGAGCCTTCAACTTCTAAGAAGTCAGAGCACTGATAAATTAATTCTATTTCATTTCAAATCACGAACACAAAAACTTCAGGCATGCAGAAACATGGCAGCGTTTAATTTGACAAGAAGGATGCCTCGGGTCGATGGAAAACATCATTTCAGGAAATAAACGGTTTAGCCTGTGACCACTTCTGTTAATTTCGCTCGCTCCTCTCGCATCGACGCGCATTTCTCAAGATAAAAACTGGCTCGAGAGGAGGACGCAATTGAGGGGCTCATAAAGGAGACAGTGTTTACCAGTCTTCCGCTCATTGAACCAGGACAAGAAAGATCTGCTTCTTACAGCTCTGAAGGGCTGATTATAATCAACCAGTAATCAATATTAGATGCAGGTCGGCGGCCTTAGTCAGTTTGAAGCGAACTCTCAGCAAGACGAGTCTGCGAGACGAGTCTGCGAGACGAGTCTGCGAGACGAGTCTGCGAGACGAGTCTGCGAGACGAGTCTGCGAGACGAGTCTGCGAGACGAGTCTGCGAGACGAGTCTGCGAGACGAGTCTGCGAGACGAGTCTGCGAGACGAGTCTGCGAGACGAGTCTGCGAGACGAGTCTGCGAGACGAGTCTGCGAGACGAGACGAGTCTGCGAGACGAGACGAGTCTGCGAGACGAGACGAGTCTGCGAGACGAGTCTGCGAGACGAGTCTGCGAGACGAGTCTGCGAGACGAGTCTGCGAGACGAGTCTGCGAGACGAGTCTGCGAGACGAGTCTGCGAGACGAGTCTGCGAGACGAGTCTGCGAGACGAGTCTGCGAGACGAGTCTGCAAGACGAGTCTGCGAGACGAGTCTGCGAGACGAGTCTGCGAGACGAGTCTGCGAGACGAGTCTGCGAGACGAGTCTGCGAGACGAGTCTGCGAGACGAGTCTGCGAGACGAGTCTGCAAGACGAGTCTGCAAGACGAGTCTGCAAGACGAGTCTGCAAGACGAGTCTGCAAGACGAGTCTGCAAGACGAGTCTGCAAGACGAGTCTGCAAGACGAGTCTGCAAGACGAGTCTGCAAGACGAGTCTGCAAGACGAGTCTGCAAGACGAGTCTGCAAGACGAGTCTGCAAGACGAGCCTCCAAGACGAGCCTGCAAGACGAGTCTGCAAGATGAGCCAGCAAGACGAGCCAGCAAGACGAGCCAGCAAGACGAGCCAGCAAGACGAGCCAGCAAGACGAGCCAGCAAGACGAGCCAGCAAGACGTGTGTTTTTTTATTAGGCTCAGTTCCTTTTGATCGAGAGCCCGTGTAATCTATTCGTACATCTGTAAAGAAGCTTATGAGACTGATAATCGTGTGTACTTCCTCGATCATGTATACCCTGTCTACTCTCTGCTCTCAGAAACGAAATTCAGGAAGTTGAACGCTGTAAATTTCGGTGTAGTAACATGCGTAAGATTAAAGAGTCTCGCAGCGCTGTATTGCTGATACCATTTGTTACTAGTACCCATTCTACGGAGAACCGTGACACAAAATTAGTTCCATTAGCAAATCGAAACAAAGAGCTACAAGCGGTCCCGGGGTTAGCTTTTTTGTAATATTACGGGACAATATTTAACGTCTAAAAGTGCTTGATACTATCTGTTCCTAGAACCCATTTTACGGAAAAAAGTGGCCCAAAATTACATATGATAGTAAACTGAACCGATGGGTTGCTAACAGTTTCGAAATAAATAGAACATCCTATCTAAAATATCATTAGCAATTAAAAAATGAAAATACCTAACATTAAACGTTTATGGACTTTTCCCAACATCACGTGTAGGAAGACACTATAGATATTTCTAAAATTTCTTATAACAACGCATCATTTAACTTGCGTTCATTATGCGCAACATTCCAATGCGACAAGCTGTGGTACCAAATTTACCTCATCTACACAATTTGTACGTTGGACAGCAAATTTTTTACCATGTGTAAGACTGTGCGATGCTATAACATTGAAATGCATTATTGCAATAGGTAAAATATCACTTCAATTGAGAAGTGAAAAGAATGGATTAGATTAGTTAAGATGTTAGTTTAAGCTTCCCTATCCGCAACAAAGGCGAAGCAAAGATAAGAAGGAGGAAGGCACCATTTAGTAGGGAGATGAAGGAACGCGGAATCTATGCACATGAGGCATAGAAACCATAAGCTAAGAAGGAAGTTCATTTTTCAAGAAAAAAGTTGAAGGAGAAAGAATTTAAAAACGAAGAACACAGCATGTAGTGAAATCATTTTAATTTTATTTCTTTCTTTACACACCTAATCTTTAGAAGTGAGGAAACTAAAAAACTAGTAGTCCTATTTTTCTTAAACGTTTCGGAGTCCAGCTCCATCATCAGTAAGTCATATCTGAAATATACAAAGAGAATGGTTTAAAATGCAATCTTATTTCAAATTTTTTCTACTCTACAACTAAATGAACTAAATATAAATTTGCAAAGTGAATGAACTGGTGGCATTATTAAGAACCGGTTTGTCTTTGGCTATGTACAATGATTCTAAAATTCTCAAATCCAAATCATTAGAAGCAGAACATAAAATTTCGAAATTATCTTCAGACACACGGGCACTGCACTGCTCCGCATGAAGGCGGACAGAAGAATGACCGGGCTGCGTAAGTCGATTCCCCGTTCTAAAGCTCACACCACGATGCTGGGCAATCCTCACGTAAAATGGCAATGTCGCCATTCCGACATAGCCCGATGTACATTGTACACAACTAAATTTGTACACAACGGACGCCCGCATTCGCTTAGGTATAACATCTTTATAACGAAAAAACGAACCAATTTTATGAGAATTAACAAATATAAGGCGAAGATGTGCTGCCGAAAAATAGCGTTTGAAAAGCATCTCCAGTTCTCGTGACATTTTAGCAGAAAAGCAACCCAAGTAAGGAAAAACGCAATAAAGACGTTGTAGTGGATCAGCGATGGAAATAGAATCTAAATATTTCTTGTCTAAAAATCTTCTGACATGACTGTTAACAATAACCGAGGCATAACCACTATTTGAGAAGAAAGACTGCAGCTTAGTAAGTTCGACATGCAGGTCATTAAAATTTGAACAAATATTGCATGCGCGGTGTAATAAGGTTTAAATTGCATTAATATTGAATTTGTTACAGAAGCTAAAAAACTCGAGCCCAGACCAGTAAATGTTTTCTTACGATGAACTGATGACTTGAAACTATTATCCATTTTAGTGATCTTAGAATCCAAAAAAAGCGAACTATTAGATCTCTCCACTTCACTGGTAAGAAAAATCTATTACATTTTAGCACGAATCTGGCCTATCCAACCTTAAGGAGACCTCGCATCTTCCTCTTGGAACTGCTAGTTCTCATAAATACGCTCTAAATATTACAAGGAAGGGGTTTTGTGTGCGTTCGGAATGATTAACTTGAGATAAGGACAATTCAAATCTAAACTCAGAACGCTGAAATATTTGGCAAAGCATGGAAACATGGCCTAAAAATAATTCATACATCAAAGCCGAGAAGTAAGTACAGCGAAGCGGTCTTCAACTTCACGGGCTAAGTCGGGAGGGAGAAAGAAAAAGTTTTCACTCGACGAAGTTTGACTGCCGCAAACTTCTTCTCACTAATTAAATGGGGAAAAAGGAGAGGGAAGCACAGCAACAGTTTATTCCCAGCAAATTGAGGCGAGAAAGGCTCGAAGAGATCGCCTGCAATTTGTCGAAAGTCCCAGACCCAGAGACTGCGGGACTTCGTGAGGTGCATTTAGACCGCGCCGTACATCTTGGGTCCCGAAGTAAAGAGGCACCAAAGATGCGCTCTATTGTCGAGCTCTTTCACAGCGCGAGCTCAGTGTTGGTATTGGGCTGAGTTAAATTTTTAATTTCGCTGCTCAAGTGGAACAAAGCTCAAATTTTCGACACATGGAGGTCAGTTAATTGGAGAAACGTATCTATTTTGTAATAATGGAGTCGAAAATAAGAGCACAGTAACGAAAGTTTTCACAAAATTCAAATTTCGTGGCCCAAGTTGAAATACTGCTCTTTAACTCGCTTAATTAACTAGGTTGAGACATTGAAGCCTTGGAGGTCTTTGAAAGAATAGAAGGTTGATTTAAAAAAATATTATTTACATCCCTACATCCCTTTCGATTAAATCTTTCAATAAAACAGCAGTTTTAATAATTCATTGAAACTAATGTAGAATAATTGTAGCTTTATTTTCTAATCAAGTTGACTCACATGCAAAGATTTTTTCATGCTCTACAACGAGTAAAATGAATGGCAATGGGTGTAAAACGAATATCAATACGAGCAAAGCGAATAGTGATGTGTGTGAGCATATGAAAAACCACCTAATATTTTTGCTTGTTATAAAAAGCTCAAACGAGACGTAAAATTTGAAAAAATATTTTATTGACGCAGGGCATCGGACGGGTGATCATGCAAACGCTCTCGCGGTACGTAACTGATTTGTGGTACATTCTGACACATCATATTCGGGGACTACATTTACAGCACTTACGCAGTATCATACTGAACACATGCACCGAATTACACAACATGGTTCTCACACCACTCCACTGACGCACCACACCACACAACTGACGCACCACACCACACAACTGACGCAACACACAACTGGCACGCTACACCTCACAACTGACGCACCACATTACACAACTGACGCACAGCACCACACAACTGACGCACCACACAACTGGCACGCTACACCTCACAACTGACGCACCACACTACACAACTGACGCACAGCACCAGACAACTGACGCACCACACAACTGGCACGCTACACCTCACAACTGACGCACCACATTACACAACTGACGCACAGCACCACACAACTGACGCACCACACAACTGGCACGCTACACCTCACAACTGACGCACCACACTACACAACTGACGCACAGCACCACACAACTGACGCAACACACAACTGGCACGCTACACCTCACAACTGACGCACCACATTACACAACTGACGCACAGCACCACACAACTGACGCACCACACAACTGGCACGCTACACCTCACAACTGACGCACCACACTACACAACTGACGCACAGCACCAGACAACTGACGCACAGCACCACACAACTGACGCACAGCACCACACAACTGACGCACAGCACCACACAACTGACGCACAGCACCACACAACTGACGCACAGCACCACACAACTGACGCACAGCACCACACAACTGACGCACCACACAACTGGCACGCTACACCTCACAACTGACGCACCACACTACACAACTGACGCACAGCACCAGACAACTGACGCACAGCACCAGAGGCACGCTACACCTCACAACTGACGCACCACACTACGCAACTGACGCACAGCACCAGACAACTGACGCACCACACAACTGGCACGCTACACCTCACAACTGACGCACAGCACCACACAACTGACGCACCACACAACTGGCACGCTACACCTCACAACTGACGCACAGCACCAGACAACTGACGCACAGCACCACACAACTGACGCACCACACAACTGGCACGCTACACCTCACAACTGACGCACCACACTACACAACTGACGCACAGCACCACACAACTGACGCACAGCTCCACATAACCAAGGCATGCTAAAGACACCAAGCACCACCAACGTACAAGACTGCCCAGCCGAAGCGCAACAGCATGCACAGCTGGAGAGAAGACGAAATCAAATTCTTGACCGACGGCGATGGTCACAGCCCCCCATCGCCGTGCAGCCAAATTAAAACAAAGAACAGCAATCCAGGCACTGGAACGTAATATCAGCGACGGGAGCTGTGGACTCAGCTTAGGACAAGACCCAATGGAACGCGTCTGCAATGTGCTGAGATGTCGCGGTGTAACATGTGGTCAGCTATTTGTTGAAATTTGATCCAAGAATCCAACAATCAACGTAGGGTATTTGATACCATCTAGTATCTAGGGTGTTATTTCTCAGGATATTTGATGAAATGCTGCAAGATCTAAGAAAACATGTTCAACTATTAGCTGAAATTAAATAAAATACTAAATCGACAGATTTAAGTTTGGGCATTTGATACATCTAGTAGAACGCGTCTGCAACACTACGAGATGCCACGATGTAAGGTCACATGTTCTATTTGCTGGAATTGAACAAAGAATAAAAAGACCCATTAACGACAGGAGTAATAACTACGTCGGTGATGGTAATTCGTTATGTCTTCGATAATTTCTCCACACGACCTCTCAGGAGTTCCGTTTCGAGATATTGAAGTCAAGTTCACACATAACACATGAGGTCATTTTTCTTCACGCTGTTGACCAAGCTAATACGTTCTGCAAAAATGTGGATACAAATTTTCCTCCAAAATTTAGTTGATATGTATCAACCCAAATATAATAATACATTACAATTATATTTATTGATTTGATCAAGAAAGATTTGTTTGTGTTATTTCTCATTTCGTATCGGGATAATGGACATTATTCTCGTTCCCAATCAGTTATTAATATTGATTAAAATTAAACTTTACACAACACTGACGTTAGCTTATAAAATAAAATTCTAATTACTGCAGACTTAAAAGAGCTGTCGAAAAAATTCATTTGAAAAGTCATCTCTAATTTTATCAAGTGGCATCCTAAATTTCAAATGCACTTGAATATTTATCATGCTTGTGTCCACTACTTGCAGGAACAATATTTTGTTCGCATATTTCACAACCACGGAAATTTTAGCGTCTTATAATCTCACTAGTTATTTTTACTCGGAAAATCATCGCATTTTCTGGATTAGATTATTATTAGTTAGTATAAGCCACCCTATCTGCAACAAATGCGATCCGAAGAGAGGAAGAAGGAAGGCACCATTTAGGATGGAGTTAAGGGAACGTGGAATCTATGCAGAAAGGGCACAGAAACAGTAAGTTGAGAAAGAAGTTCATGAAACAATATAAAATTCGAAGAAGGAAGTAGCAGGTGCTGAAAAACATAACAGCAGTGAACCAAAAAAAAAATGGTCCTTAACACAACAAAAACATTTTATTTCAACAAAGAGAAGGCCTCCCTACTAACTCTCAGTTCGGGCCCTCACACACTTCCCCCTGGGAGTGCTAATTCCCATAGATACGCGTTTTCTGGAATGCACTCTTAATTTCGAATAAAATAACACGTTTCATTGCTTATTCAGCATTAACTCACACAGCACAAACTTCCACGAGCACGAAAATATGAAAAAATAATTCCTTTTGCTCGCGAAATTTCCACATTTCCCATGATAAGCTCCTAACTTCGAATAAAATCTCACGTTTCACTGTTAATCCAGCATTAACATCCTCGCTCACGAAGCACAAGCTGCCACGAGCACGAAAATATGAAAAAAATAATTTCTTTTGCTCGGGAAATTCCCACATTTCCCATAATAAGCTCCTAACTTCGAATAAAATCTCCCGTTTCACTGTTAATCCAGCATTAACATCCTCGCTCACGAAGCACAAACTGCCACGAGCACGAATATCCGAAAAAAATTAATTCCGGGCCGGCAGAAGCGTACTGCAGATTTCGATGAATAATTGAGCGTGGTGCAGTCAAAGCCAACAATGTCGCCATCGAGGCGAAATGAATATTTTATTGGAAGCCCGAGGCACAAGTGCAGGGCGTTGTGCTGACTTCCAATCATCGAAATTCGGCAGGCGCACGATCCCGTGAATGGCAAAACGAGATTGGACTTCTGGAGTTCATTTTAAGTTGAATTTTGAGTAAGAAATTGAACTTGAGAGAGGAAGAATTGGGTCCTTCGTTTGATGAATGTTTGTGTGCTGCTTACGACACATGCTGACGTATCAATCTTGATGAATATTTGTGTGCTGCTTACGACACACGCTGTCGTATCAATCTTGATCAATATTTGTGTGGTTCTGATGCTGTAATCAAGGTGACGGAATAATAGTTTTCAGTCGATTTTATTAAAGCACATATTTTCGCTGCGTGGTTGACTTTTGAAATAGAAGTTAATCCCGTGAGATTTAAGTATTGCAACCCAAAAGATTGATCAGACTTGTGAAGTGAAGGGAAAGAGAAAATGCAAAGCTTCTAAGTTGCCAAACAGTGTTGCTATTTGAACATTCGAGCGAAAATACTCTATTTCTTCTTTTCCAAATAAATCTTGTTTTAAAAAGTGTTTGAGAATTTTGTAGGAGAATTTTGATAACTGGGAACTTCAGACGGATTTTGTTTTTTAAATTTGACGTCAAGAACATGCTTCTAACTCATGACTGACATGTATTATCATTAATATTCTAACCTTTGCATAGTCATAGTCGTGACTGATGCATCAATCTTATGCTACAACTTCACTGCACTGATATTGGAAATTTCGAACTGAAAATGCGCAATCCTTAAATACCAAACAACAACAACGAGCATAGTGCCGTGTTTTCATCGTTGTAAAAATATCAAAAATTCTAATCGGCCTAGGAATAATACAAGCGCGGGCATTCGGCGCTAATCGGCTTCAACCGCCCAGAAAGAGGCTTCTAAAGCTCATGGATTGAACTCGTTGAAAACGCGCATTCACCGGTCATAGGATTAGCCCTAATCAAACAAGGTGGCAGGCTGAACTAATCTGTAATGAAAGAAATTAAACTCAATAAAGCCATTTGTGACTTCGTCGTGTTCATTCATGAGAAAATTCACTGCTGAAAAAATTCATCTTAACCCTTTAACGCCCCAGAGGACACCAGTGTCCTCTTTCAAAATTCCCCTTCAATATATTTTATTTCTTATTCAATTAGTTCCCTAATGTGTTCTTTGAAGTTCTCTGCCGAGTGGCAGTTCTTATCCCATCCTGATATCGGTGACTGCCAGATGCCAGCGCCAGTTTAGTGACGGTGGTTGTGTTAACGGTAATATGAGTACAAAAATTCAGACGTTAAAGGGTTAACCCTTTAACGTCCGAATTTTTGTACTCATATTACCGTTAACACAACCACCGTCACTAAACTGGCGCTGGCATCAGGCAATCACCAATATCAGGAAGGGAAAGGAACTACCACTGGACAGAGAACTTCAAAGAACACATTAGGGAACTAATTGAATAAGAAATACAATATATTGAGGGTATTTTTGAAAGAGGACACTGGTGTCCTCTGGGGCGTTAAAGGGTTAATAAATGATAGCTTAATTGCCCTCATCAAGAATATCCAATAGATTTTCAAAGTTTGAAGTGATTTGGATGTACTATGGAAGCAAAAATATCAATGCCCAGTTAAGGCTTTTTACGTGACCATTTCAATGCGTAGGTTATGGATGAACAACAAGTGAACACCGTGTTACAATGCAACGTTCGTTTAGAGAAAGTTGAGAAGTATAAGAAGGAAAGCGGCACAAGAAAAGGGGGAAAAGCCGGCTCAGTTCAGTAATAGTAATTACTACAGGAAGTATTTGAATGAATTCAGCGGTTAGAGCAAAAATGCTACGATACCGCACTCGAAAATTCAAGTGCATGTGTGCCAGGTCACAAGAAGTCCCTGCCACCACATTATTCAAACGTGTTATGAATTGTTCGTTTCTGCTTGAATAAATGAACCAAATCGGAATAAATGAACCAAATCGGAATGAATGAACCAAATCGGAGTGAGTGAACCAAATCGGAATTAATGAACCATATCAAAATGGAAACGAGTAAGCCGCCTGGCAATTTTGAAAATGAACGCTACAGATCGGACTTCAAATTGGGCCGTCTCCAAGGTGCTTTCTGACATCGGGTCCCGTGAGAAGTTCTTCCTACTAAGATTTAAAACAAATGTTCCATAAAGCGATGTGTGCACTGCGAGATTACACTCAAGAGTATCAAATGTTCTACTTTTATAACCTCGATCGAGTAAATCTTGAAAATTATTTTATTTCAACGGATGAAAGTTTTAGTGAATGTCCTTGAATTTAGGAGGTTTCTACAACCGCATTATTTGAGCATGAGACAAATTGTTCGTTGTATTAAATAGGACGAAATATATACATAAGCGAGCACAGTTTCATTTCCAGGATCGCTACATCTAGTCAAACAGTTACAGTATGAAAATACAATGACAAAAAATATGAACAAAAATGAAAACATCCATGAAATTTGTCTGTTGGGAAGGTGCGCCGATCTCCCGGTTGTGTAAGACGTATAGATGGACAATGTATGTGGCGCAAAAATAGCGTATGAATTTGACCATTCTTTTAGCGCCCCCTGCGCGGTAAACCAAATTCCTCGCTGCCAGAGTTTATTAAAGCAATTTATGATTTCATGTAAGCAATAAAAT
Source organism: Morinoia aosen (assembly GCA_030386875.1). NCBI lineage: Eukaryota > Metazoa > Arthropoda > Malacostraca > Amphipoda > Talitridae > Morinoia > Morinoia aosen. Next base: position 64,884,645 of record CM059570.1, on the reverse strand, counting down.
AACTTACAGCCCAGAGTTTTGAAAGCATAAAGATCAGATAACAAGTTAGTTTAAGCTTCCCTAACAAAGACGGTCAGGGTGGCGCAAAAAGAACGGTCAAATTCATGAGTTCTTTTTTTGGCCCCCTTTGCAAGGAAAACATGAGCTTTTTATTTTTAGTGAAGAGCAGTAGCTTGGATACAATTTCACGCATGCGAACGAAGCCCCGCTGATGCTTTAGGCTGGAAAGAAGAGCATCAAAAGCCAAATGCGTCTTTAGAAAACGGAAATGCATCGAGTAGCCTCTAGATATTGAAAATGAGAAACTTCCTCGAATACCACCTCGCTTTAGGCATAATACGATGCACTGCCAAACGTAATGCAAGTACGAGGATTTAAAATTTGACGTGTTCTGGAGTTTTCCCGATATGCATGTGACATAGACCGCCATTGATCCTCATCCAGATATTCAAAGTATGGACCATCACCAAAATATCCGAGCACATAAAATTTCATGTATCAAATTTCACCGACATTTACATGAGATGGATCATTATCAAATAATCAATCACATTTATAAAGTTTGGAGCTACACCAAATACTATACAGGCGTACAAAATGTGAGGGGCCTTTAAATGCCCTAAAACTGCATAAAATATAAGCACCATCAGATACCATCTAGGCATAAAATATACACTGGGGCAAAATAATACAACACGTTTATCAAATCGCCAGATTCCACATTTCTAGCCCACGTATAATTACGAAAATTGAACTATGAATATATAAACAACGGTATAAAAAGGTTAATAATATATCTAAAACTCACATATATTTAATAGGAAAAAATACATAGGAACATGTATATTAAATACGTGAACAAAAGTTTACAATACCCGTTCTTTCCTCGATATTATACAATGAAATTATTGTAGGATTATTCCAGAATGTTCTAATACATTCTACTATTTGGCAACCAAACTTTTGTCTTCATTCATATTCAATAACGTGTCATTGGTACACCTGCTCTCGTTCTAAAAAGTCGTTAGTATGGGTAAGAATAAAGACATCAGCCAAGACCATTACGAAAGTATTGTGAAGCTCCATAATGAAGGCTTGGGACATCGGAAGACATAGAACTGTACACTACCGGAATACAACTCTCAGCAAGCTTCGAACTGCTCGTCCACGGAAGATTACCGACCAATTTTCGAACAGCACGTTCGAAAATTGGTCCAAAAAGTAGCGCAGAGGCCTCAAACTACTCGTGAAGAATTAAGGACTATCTCAAGACATCTGGGATCAAAGCCAACAAACACACGATCAGCAGGGCACTACACCGTGAAGGTCTTCGCTCTCGCACCCATCGTAGGACACTTATTCTCAAGAAACGTAACGTCAAGGCCAGGCTGAAGTATGCCAACGACCATTTGAACAAGACAGCAACGTTTTGGAACTCAGTACTGTGATCAGATGAAACCAAAATCGAGCTATTTGTGGGAAACATCACAAACCATGTTTGGAGGCAATAAAACGGAGAGTATAAACCAAGTACACCATACCCACTGTTAAATTTGGAGATGGCTCAATCATGGTGTCGGGATGTTTCAGCGCATCAAGGATAGGTAAACTCCACATTATTGAAGGAACTATGAATGGCAGGAAACACCGTAAAATATTGGAAGAGCAATTTCTACCTTCAGCTCGTTTGGTAAAGTTGAAACGTGGATGGACCTTCTAACACGACAACGATCCAAAGCACACTGCAAGCGAAACCAAGCAATTGTTGAGAATGAAGAAGATAAACATTTTAAAATATCCAAATCAACTTCCGGACATGAATCTGATTGAAAACTTGTGGAGGGAATTGAAATTGAATATTCAGAACAGAGTTCCTCATAACGTCACTAAACTGAAGGAAATTTCCATTTAAGAATGTAATAAGATTACACCCGAAACTTGTAATAGGCTGGTATAGAACTACTCGGAACGTCTCGAAGCCATAATTACTAATAACGGCCATGCAACGGAGTAATAATTAATGTATGTATATCTTGAAATGTGTTGTAAAATTTTGTTCACGTATATATTATACATGATCTTACATATTTTTCTTTTAAATATTTGTGGATTTTAGATACATTATTACCCGTTTTATGCAACTGTTCATAAATATTTTCCAATTTTCGTAATTGCCCGTAGGCGAGAAATGTGGAATCTGGCGATTTAATCAACTTGTATTATTTTGCCCCCCACTGAATGGAATATCATCGGATGCCATCTAGACATCAAATATATGGAACGTTAACTGATGTTATCCGGATATAAGAATGTGGGGCATCGTCGGACGTTGTTAAAATTAAGAAAATATGAACCAGCTCCATATACCATTTTGGTACATAAAATAGTGACGAGTACCCATCCCACATAGGTAAATAAAATATGAACTATCTCCAAATATCATCTAGATATGAGAAACATGGAACATAACCATACGCCATCTGTAAAAAAAACATTTCGCATCGTCGAATATCACGAAAAAAACAAAAATAGGAAGCACCAGCGAATGCGCCGTGCGTGCTCACGAAGCAAGATATATCGGGCACCGTCACAGTGTGTCAGGCAGATCTGCGAAGGGAGGGGGCAGTGGGCCCAGAGATGAAGGGAACCTAATTACAAGTGGATCAGAACACCGTACATGGATCCTTGCAATGGTCGCTTCGGGAATTGCGGAGCAGAAATAAAGCGCGCCCGTCCTGCAAAGCAGAACGGCACGACGCAACGGCTGTGTAAAAAAGAGGACTTGTTGCTGCTGCTTTTTCTTCTCCTTCTTGGGAACATTTCCAACGAATACACCTGCTGGAGATGATCTAGAGAACATTTTCCATTTGCTGCGATGTCAATATTTGAACTTAAGTGCTTTTACTTCCATATGAAATACTCATAAGCTTAGGTGATTATTTGACTTTATTATTACTTGTAAATAATTATTGTATTTTTCCCATCGAGCATGGAGCGTTAGAGTTCTGTTGCTCCTTCTTCTCGAGAACGTTTTCAGCGAATTCGCTTGGTTGAGACATCAGTGATATTTGTACACGAGTGCGTTTACTTTCATGATTGACACGTACAAACTGCGGTGATTATTTGGCTTCAATACTTGCAATTAGTTATTGTAATTTTTCACACCGAGTATGTCGAGCTTTACTTTGTCTTCTCGTGAACATTTTGGACACACAGAAACATCGGTGATTATTGAGCCGCGAAATATACAGGCTGCTTTCAGCCCTAGTATACTTCTATCAGCACGTGTAGCGCAGGTCAAAATTTTTCCCTCCCAATTTTTTCAGTAAACATATCACAAACTGACATGCCTTTTCAACTAAAGTATTTCAAATGGATTATATTTTCATGAGGCAAAAATGTGATGCTTTATGCTTGGTAAGTTTGCCTTCCCTAGTAAAGTAAGGCAAATTGTCTGCCATGTCAAGCAGACCAGTACTACTTGGAAAGAATCCACATATGCGTACAACGCGTTCAGAAGTGAAAGGAAAGGCCAGTTATCGGCAAGGTAAACAATTTTCTTTGTAAAACTGCAGTGACAAATTTTTTAACGCAAATTTCATCATTGGAAGGTAATAGAAAGTTGAAATTATTGCAGTATTCTTAGTGCGAATGCTCTCTGGGCTACGTAAATGAATGAAAAACGGTTTAGGCCTCACTTAGCAGCGGCAAATACCATATTTTGTATTTGAATACAATATATGGTATATGAAGAATGAAATCTGACTAAGCGCTTTGGATTGTCAGGCATGACAAGAACATAAGGAGCAGAAAAAGAGAAAAGACAAACAGAACTAAACGCATAATCATTTCTTACGGGATAGGTGGTAGAGAGAACACAAACAGAACTAGACAGTCACATCTTACGGGAAAGGTGGTAGAGAGAAGACAAACAGAACTAGACAGTCACATCTTACGGGATAGGTGGTAGAGAGAACACAAACAGAACTAGACAGTCACATCTTACGGGAAAGGTGGTAGAGAGAAGACAAACAGAACTAGACAGTCACATCTTACGGGATAGGTGGTAGAGAGAACACAAACAGAACTAGACAGTCACATCTTACGGGAAAGGTGGTAGAGAGAACACAAACAGAACTAGACTGTCACATCTTACGGGAAAGGTGGTAGAGAGAACACAAACAGAACTAGACAGTCACATCTTACGGGAAAGGTGGTAGAGAGAACACAAACAGAACTAGACAGTCACATCTTACGGGATAGGTGGTAGAGAGAACACAAACAGAACTAGACAGTCACATCTTACGGGATAGGTGGTAGAGAGAAGACAAACAGAACTAGACAGTCACATCTTACGGAATAGGTGGTAGAGAGAACACAAACAGAACTAGACAGTCACATCTTACGGGAAAGGTGGTAGAGAGAAGACAAACAGAACTAGACAGTCACATCTTACGGAATAGGTGGTAGAGAGAACACAAACAGAACTAGACAGTCACATCTTACGGGAAAGGTGGTAGAGAGAACACAAACAGAACTAGACAGTCACATCTTACGGAATAGGTGGTAGAGAGAACACAAACAGAACTAGACAGTCACATCTTACGGGAAAGGTGGTAGAGAGAAGACAAACAGAACTAGACAGTCACATCTTACGGAATAGGTGGTAGAGAGAACACAAACAGAACTAGACAGTCACATCTTACGGGATAGGTGGTAGAGAGAACACAAACAGAACTAGACAGTCACATCTTACGGGATAGGTGGTAGAGAGAACACAAACAGAACTAGACAGTCACATCTTACGGAATAGGTGGTAGAGAGAGATTAAGAATAAGATTATAAGTTAGTTTAAGCCTCCCTAACCGCTGCAAAAATAGAGCGTATCGAAGAGAGGAAGGAGAAAGGCACCATTTAGTATGGAGATAAGAAAATGAGGAATCTATGCAGAAAGGGCATAGAAAAAGTAAGGTGGAAAAGAAATTCATGAAATAAGATAATAGTTGAAGAAGAAAGTCAGAGTTGCTGAAAAACAGGACAGTAGTGAACCGAAAAAAGGTGGTCCTTAACATAACAAAAAAAAAACATTTTATTTCAACAAAAAGAAGGCCTACCTAACTCTCAGCTCGGGCCTTCACATTTTTCCCTGGGAGCGCTAATTCCCATAGATACAATAGTTGTATCCCCCTGAGGGGAGGTGGTAGAGAGATGTAAGTAGCGGGTTTTTCTTCCGCTCTCTATAGTTATGAGTTTTTAATTCAACATTTATGTTTCTTTTCTGAATAAACTCGCTCGGCAGCACGTTACGTTAATTATTAATTAATGAGAATCAATGATTAGGATATGCTGCCCCCACCCGGGGGGTTCCCGGGACTAAAATATAGTGAAATTGAACAATAGTGCGTATTTTCTCGGGTAGCAGTGACTGAGGGCCACGCGCGTGTTTCAAAACGTGTGCACGAGAGTCCCTAATAGAGAGAGAGGTAAGGAAAGACTCGGGAAGATTAAAATCGTTTATTGGGAGAGGCTGGCCGACTGTAGGCGCTCACGAGTTTAGATGGACACCAAGATTTATGCGGTATTTGACCTTCCCGCAGTTACTCTACAAAGACTTTACAACCAGCGTGTTCCAACAATACGCTAACAGGAGCACGTCTTCCGCCACACTATTGGCGATCGCCGGAATTTCACGATTCAGCAAAATCACAGACCGTTTAGCAGACAGTCCAATATGAACCCGACATCAATCCAAAATGAACGTTTCACATACGTTCAACAACGACCCAAGGAAAACCCGATCCAAAAATGAACGTCTCGCACACGTTCCAACAAGAACCACAAGTACTGAAAACACAACTACTGGAACCGCCGATCTCAAGTTCTGAACTGCAATAAGGGAAGCCTTCACTATCAGAACACCGCGCGACGCGTTTTATTTAACTTTACTTTACTAGTCTCTGATCTCTCCCGTCTGGAGCCCTTCACTGCTCACTCAAACGACCGGCGACCGAATGCCCTTCCTCCTCTGAGCCCGCTCCCTTCTCGTCTCGCGCCTCCCTCCCAAAAAAGGGGGGGGGGCGCGGTTGGCAAAAGGGGGGTAGGTTTTGTGGGGAGAAGGGATGCAGGGGTAAGCTCTCGTGGGGGCCCAGCTTTCTCCGACCATGACGTATTCAGCAATTGCCCTCCCGCTCTGTCCTTCGTCCCAGCGACCGAAGCCGGCCGTCGTTTTTATATATCTCCACTAACTTATAGGGCCCTTGACAAATTTACGTGGTCGTGCTCTACGAGTCCTGCGTCGTCTTTATGACTGTGTAACCGCCGCAGCCCAAGCACACCAATTTATCCAATTTAACATGGGAAGTGTTTCGTATGAGAACGTCCCGCTTGTCAAGTTCCCCCAAAAAAAACAATGCTCGAGTGCCGGTATTAAATTTACGACCCGTATAGATTCAGAGACGCTGTCTTCCCCGCATTTTAGATTTTCTTCTCGGCAACGCTAACGGCTAGGATCCATGATATACAGAGAACACAAACAGAACTAGACAGTCAGATCTTACGAGATAGGTGGTAAAGAGAACACAAACAGAACTAGACAGATAGTCATATCTTACGTGAAAGATGGTGAAGAGAACACAAACAGAACTAAACAAATCGTCAGGTTCAATATTGAATCAAACCGCGCTCCAATGAATCCAAGCAAAGAAGCGATTATAAGCAAGCTTTAAATATTATCTCAAGTTTAAATTATGATTTTACGTTCATATCATGCTTCATTCGCAAACAATCATCATCAACATGCAAGGCTGTGAGCCTCTAGAGAAAAGTTTGCTTCTCTAAACCAGTTTTTTCTTGTTCACTTCTCAGAATTATCGCCTGCGCTTCTTAAATATTGAAAACTTCTACCCTCATTGAGAAATTTTCGCTTCAATTGCCTGCTAAAGTCGACTTTGAACCCAGGTTTTCCAGCACTTCAATGGGATTTTGGTTGCAGGGGGTAAAAAAAGTTCTAAACAAGTTTTGCAAGAGAAGCAATAGAGCCTCATTTTAATTCGGAAGTTACTGCGAATTTCCTCAATATCAACCGCTTCAATTTTTTATTATATTTAGCATCTAGCATTAATAAATTTAGCTCGGGCTTTTGTCCACTTATACACGCTGTTTTCATAGCCGTCAAGTCGTACGTAATTGATTTTCTGGCTCCTAATTTTTGCTTTGTAAGTAGGGTAATTAAAGTGCCAACTAATAGACACTGACGCCAACTCTATAATTACACAGAAATTCCTGAGACCTACCAGCGTGTGTGAAAAGATCTAAATTGAACATTATATTAGTTTATCTTTGGTTTTCACAAAACGGAACTGCAGGAGAATTGATCAAAAACGACCAAAAATATGAAAGAAAGCAAACAGAATAGATAATCAGGCTCGATAAAAGGTTGGTAAAGAGCAAGGCTACTACGTGAGACAGGTGGTGGAAATCGAGCGTAGAGAGCGAGAAAGAGAAGGCAGACAACATCAAAGACTTAAAGAGTGGTGCTTAGCCTTGTTGGAGGTACTGAACTCCACAAGTTCCATACGTGCATTCATCGAACCCTTCATAGTTGGGAAAATAAAATGTGATTTTTCGACAAATTCAAACCATATGTATAAAACAAAATACTGTTCTAGTGCGCAAACTGTACCATGCCGAACCCAGGGGTTCGAATCACCGAACCCAGGGGTTCGACTCACCGAACCCAGGTTAACATGTTCGTCGCGTATTGGGTCATTTGTGTCCCAATCGATCAATTTCTATTTCTCGTTCTGATATAAATGAATGGCATGTAATCTGTTTCACGATTTTTTTAATGAATAACTTTTACGAGGCAAAATGTTACCGTGCATTTGTATTTTCATATTTCTTGGGAAGGATAGAAATGTATTCAAGCAGTAAAGTCGATTTCCCTATTCTGCTACTTACAACCCAACCAAAAAACTCTACCAAAAGCTAAATAAGGGCATGATCCAGTTAATGATGGCTATTTTACAAATACCTTAATACAATAAACTTCAAATTTGAGTTGAATATTGAACTTCAGTTTTCCAAACTGCGATCAAAGTGTTAACAACCGTGGAAACAAACGCGATGAATGTATAAAGAAGCACACATCAAGGCGGAGTGGGCGTGGAGGTGTGCGTAGGAGGCCACGCATAAGTCGATAGCCAATATCCGCACATTAGCTGCGCGAGATCACGCGGATATTGCTGCCGGTCCGGGCTACAGCACCTCCGAGTACAGTAGTGAGATATATGAAATGCGGCGATATTGAATCCAGCAGCACTTACAACCCGTCATAACTACAGAACGGTGATATTGGCAGATATGATGAAAATGGCTCATGTTCATTTTTGAAATAAAATTACAATTGGGGGACCAGAAACGAGGAAGGAATAGTTGGTAATTTCTTCCCGATCGTTGCACAGGCCGTTAAAGCTGGTTTGGACTCCTACTTGGACGGACAAAAATGCCTGCGTTAAAACTTCGTTGGGAAAAATACAATGAAAATTGCTCAATATATAACACTCTTGAAATTCCCACAAATAACATGGTAGCGAGTTATAAGTTAATTTAAGCGTCCCTATCCGCCAGAAAGGCGATCCAAAAAGAGGAAGGAGCAAGGCCCCATTTAGTATGGAGTTAACACGTTAGTTGCGATGGGTTAAACCGAAGTTCAATATTCAACTTGAATTTAAAGTCAAAAGTGATAAGCAAATTTGTAAATATCAAACATTAACTGGGCCTGTTAAATACCACTAATTTAGAAAGGTTGTTAGAATTTTTCAAAACGACCCATCGATGGGTCGTTTCGCAGCAGGAAAAACCTAAGCACGACCCACCGGTGGGTCGTGTCGCAGTCAACGTGTTAAGGGAACGTGGAATCTATGCAGAAAGGGCATATAAACAGTAAGTTAAAAAAGAAGATTATGAAACACGATCAAAGTCGAAGAAGAAAGTTGTAGGCTGAAAAACAGGACAGCAATGAACCGAAAAACATAGTCTTTAACATAACAAAAAACATTTTATTTCAGTAAAAAGAAGGCCTACCTATAACTCTAAAGCTTGGGCCCTCTCACATTTTCTGAGAGCGCTAATTCCCATAGATACATTAGTTGTTTCCCCCTGAGGGAGCAAACAGCACGGTAACGTAACTTTTAATATTCCCGTTACAAATAACCCTCCCGTTACGTCCGCGTGTCTTAATGTATCATTGAATCAAGGTGAGAGCCGATTTTTGCATCCACACGTAGAGAACAACCACGCTCATTCCAGCCCAAATTGCCACTCTCTGGTCGAACAACTACTCGAGTGTCACATAGGGTTAATCTTTACTTACGAAACTAACTGAACCAACGGCTTCGCACATCTAGGGCTATTAGGGTGAGATTAGATGTTAGTTTAACACGTTAGTTGCGATGGGTTAAACTGAAGTTCAATATTCAACTTAAATTTAAAATCAAAAGATATAAGCAAATTTGTAAATATCAAACATTAACTGGGCCTGTTAAATACCATTAATTTAGAAAGGTTGTTAGAATTTTTCAAAACGACCCATCGATGGGTCGTTTCGCAGCAAGAAAAACCTAACTACGACCCACCGGTGGGTCGTACCGCAATGAATGTGTTAAGCCTCCCTAACCACCACTAATGTATTACGAAGAGAACAAGGAAGGAAGAATGCCCCAATAAGTATGGACTTTAAGGGAAGGTGAAATCTATGCGCAAGGTACACATAAAGATGAGTTGTGAAAAAGTTCATGAAACAAGATCAAAGTTGAAATTTAAGAGAAAGTAGTAGGTGTTGAAAAACAGAACAGAGTGAACCGAAAGAAGATGGTTCTTAACATAGAAAAACACTTCAGAAATAGAAAACACTTCAGATAAAAAAAAAGAAGAGCTACTTGGTTTTCCCATAGATCCAACAGTTGTTTCCTCCTGAGGAGAACACTAACAGCAGCAGAACTAGCAGCATTAACACTACCAACATTAGCACCAGTTGCATTAGGACTGGGAGCACTAGCAGCACTAGCACTAGCAGCATTAGCACTAGCAGCATTAGCACTACCAATATTAACACTAGCAGCACTAGCACCAGCAGCGGCAAAATAAGAAGCAGTGCGCACGCGCTAGACAAACACGCCACTGGACGCCGAGCCGAGCATTAATATCGGTCACCGCAGCCTGAACCTTAACAAGGTCCTTTGGCTGCCGTAAAAACAAAGAAGATATGATAATGGGCCATAGAAGGAGATGCGTAAAACTCAGCATCTGCCTCGAGCGGAACTAATTGGGGCAGTAGGGGATGCGCCGACCACTCAAAAATAACGCGAGCGTCGGCGCAGACAGATCACAGTCGTTCTTAGCCCGGGTTCGATTGAACCCCATAGGTTTGGTGAGTCGAACATTTGGGCTGGCATGCGCACTAATACAGTATATGGTTTTATGAGTGTGTTTTAAATTTGAAGGAAAAACAAATTTTATTTTTCCACTGGTTCGATGAATGCATGTATGGAACTCGTGTGGTATAGTATTTTCAACATAGTTGAAAACCAGTGGTCTAGCAACTGCTTCTCTCGTACCTAAGCTATACTATTATAAGAGCCGCGTTCGTCCGTCTGTTTGTCAGAAGCTAACCAAAAGTGTGTGATGAGCGTATCTGTGATATAAGCTCGGCCTCATCAACTTTAGAGAGATTGAATTTTTTTTCCTACGGCATTTCTTTCATATCGCCTTCTTTCTCACTTCAAATAAAGGGGGAGGGGAGGGTGGACTAGTAATCAGCATAAGCAGTCGCTTCGTCGCTTTTGGGTAGAAAGATTTTACTGAGCTTCATTTCAGCACAAACTCCAATTTCAAGGCTCGAGACAATTAGCGCTACTGTCAGCCCAAGTTGCAACGAACCCACGAAGGTAAAGTGCTGGATAGAGGGATGATACACGAAATTTCCATGCGAACACTCTCGTGTCACCGATCACGAGGTCTAATGATGATTCATGGCAAGGAAGTTTGTGTCGTTTCTGCTTAGGAAACAGGAGTTTTCAGCCAACTTTGATGAATAGCCTTGCAGCAAGTTGTGCTAAAGTCTTATCTTCCATCGCATTCTAAATGCAAGTACGAGGTGCATGTGAATAGAACTGTTTGAACTTATCATCATGCATTGCCCAGAACTCAGATGCAGTTACCCAGAACTTGGCGTCATGCGCTGGAGCCATTTAGGAAGTTTCGATCCGTGTTGTCTTAAAGCAAAGCCACCAAGTTTTATTCAGCACTGCTACGAAAGTGCTTCAAAAAGAATCTCACTCATATCTAAAGTCTATGAAGACGTTGAAGTAGTTCAAACTTTTGGCCTTGAAATTTAATGGTAGCTCAGAGCATTGAATTTACTCTGCTGGATGTTGCTATCGCCCCCTAAATGTAACAGTCTTTGTTAAGGATAACAGCGATCAAACGTACGGTGTAGTGGTACCTCAAGTTTATTTTCATGACGAATTCTATGGTGTTGATTATATCAATTTGGGTCATAGTATAGAGTTCTTAAAATACAACTGAAATTTTAGCGTCAGAATTTGACATCAGAAGCGCAATTTGTAGCTATCTTTTAACCGAATTGCACTAGAGAATTACTCTTTGTCTAAAGCGGCGTTCGAATACTAAAGTTGAAACATTGACTGCGTTTTCGCGGTTGCAGCAGTTGGTTTGGTTAGGTTGTAAGTGAAATTGATTTTACTGCCCAAATAAATTCCTATCCATTCTAAGAAATATGAAAATTACAAGCGGACGGTGTTTTACTTCGCATAATATTAATTTTTTTTTTAAAAGGTCGCGAAATAGATGAAGTTCTAATTATTTACACCAGTACGCAAATGAGCAATTTACCTCGTGCTACACATATATCTCAATACGCAGCAACATAGTCAACTTCATTTTTATAAATTGTATGCTAGTTTAAGCCTACGAATCCAAAAAAAGGGGATTTAAAGAGGGGATGGAGGGAGGCACCCTTCAAGGTGCCTATGCCCGATTTCACAAGGTGCGTAGAAATAGTAAATTGCGAAAAAGTTCATGAAACGATATAAAATTTGAAAAAGCAAGTAGTAGGTGCTGAAAAAGGACAGCATCAAACCGAAATATAGATGGTCCTCAACAAAATTAAAAACACTGTAATTCACATAAGGAAGGTGTACCAAACCTTTAGCGCAGGAACTCACTTATTCCTCCTGTGAGCACTATATCCCATAGATACAACAGTTGTATCCTCCTGAGGGAAGGGGAATTGTAATTACGTGGAAATAATTTCTACTCATTATTCGTCTTACAGTCAGATACATTTCCCCGTATTTGCACAGCAAAGATGATTTTTAAAATAAGTAGAAAAGGCTAAGCTTTATTCAGGGCTGTATTAGCGACGGCCTTCAATAAAACGAACTCACCGACGTGTACCCAAAAATCCAACTCAGAATTTCCGCCGTTCTCTTTACCCAAGTTTACTACCTGATGTCGATTGCAGTTTGTGATCGAAAAACATTTTATTGATCAGACTATTAATTATATCAATCCTGTCCTGGTAACATCTACTTGCAGCCACAGTCTCCCTTGCGTCTCGATGAGCCATCTAATTCAGATCTTATTGAAAAAAATCCTTTATTGAGGAAATGCTCGCAAGCGGGCGACAGCTCTTCAGGGAATGACCACCTTGCGTGCACTACCTGGCAAATGTGGAAAGTGGTCAATGCTCTAGGCAGGGACTAGTCTCCAGCCACATCCTAAAGTTATACGAAAAGGGGACAGAAATTCAGGATACAATCGATAATGTTGCTTTAACGTGGGGGATCTCCACAATGCGGGTGAACCACCGGTGGTCACTAAAGGGATTTTCGTAATGGAGGTGGACCACCGGTGATGATCACAACATGCATTTTTATTCGAACTCAACGAAAAAACGAAATTGATTTTCAGTTTTTTTTTTTGTTATTTGAAATTCTAATCTCAAAATCGAGTTTAACTGGAGTTGAATATTGAATTTTAGTAAGCCCGACGCAACTTACATTTTGAAATTTTTCGCAAAAAAGGATATTATCTCTTACCTCATCATCTCTCGTCTCCCTCACAGGAAATTATTTAGTTTTGAGAATTAACTAATAGTTTCATAGCTAAATATTGAAAGTTTTGATGTAATCATAACCAACAAAGATGAAATAAAATTATTAACGCAGAATTTTTATGACTTTGGATATAAAAACCATCTACTAGAAAATTAACCATTCGTGATGGGTAACTAATAGTTGAAGCAGTAAATACTGAAATTTTTGCTTACATTATGTCACCATATTGTGCAATAAAATTCAAAGAGAAGAACTTTCAAATTTTCAGATAAACAACCACTTCGAACTCCCGAGTCAACAAACTTGATATTTCCACAAAGTTTTCAAAAGAATATATCGGTTCTTTTCGCGAGTTACATCGCTTCCGGTGTACCAACGAGTGCCGCACATTTATTACTTGAAAAAGCTGAAAAATTCACCATTGACGCTACAAAAATTTTTATGGATAACTACCTTTATTGTAAAGTTGAGATTAGATGAAATTATGAAAAGTATTTTTATTTTTAATTATTAACTGAGAATTTATGGCAGCCTCCAGAAGTTCTGCAAAAATTTGTAATTTCCAAGTTCCGTCGCAGACATTGCAGAGCCACTTCCGAACGACACAAGTTCTACGAAAAACTATGCAACAAAGACAACACTTCTGCAGATTTAGTCGCAGAAAATTGTATCTTTTAACTAGTGATGCACGGGAACAATTTTGCCGGGTTAAAAAGTTAGCAAGATAGATCGAACATTAATTTGCAAAAAGTTTCACTAGCAGAACAATTTCATATATAAAATTACATGTCATACAGTATTGCAGCCCATTCATCACAGTCGCTCGGGCGGGAGCGTCTCTCATTTGAGGTAAAATATGCGGTCCATCTATTCAGTGAACAAGAAAATGAGGCCAAGGCTTCATTTCTGAAACTAGATTAGAATCTTCAAAAAGGCGAGAAAATTAAAAAGCTACGAGGAATTCGGCCGGACGCGACTTCAAAGGAACGCTGGCCCACATGTCACGAAGGCATCAAGGTTTGCTCTTAGTAACGAAGGAAATCCTCCAGGCTGTGTGGGTAGAAACGTTTGCAGCATGAGAAAAGTTTAGATTCGTGCTGATTTACAGTTTTGAAGTAATACTGTACATTTTTGTTTCCAACTTTACAGGTATTGTACTCTCGTACTATGTGTGCCACAAACACGCATGTATAAGCGGTTGCATGATCAAGCGGAAGTACAGTTAGGCTGAAAACGATAATGACCCCTGGATGAAAAGGAAATTTCTGGAAGACTTAAATGAAGAAGCAACACTACATGAACGTGCGGGAAGAATGCTTTCAAGTTCACCGAAAAAGTAACCTAGGTATTGAATAGTAACTCATTCACAAGTTTTTTCCCAACATATTAAAATGTTTTAAAATACTCCTAATTTAAAAAACAAACGCATTTTTTAAGAAAGTAGACATAATTAATTATAAAAGCTTATAGATAACATGAACTGAATGAGGGCAACCAATTTTTAAGATTATTATTATATAGGAAAGTTTTAGCCTCCCTTGACCACGACAAAGATGTTCCAAGAAAGGAAAGAGGAAGGCACCATTTAGTATGGAGTTGAGGGAACGCGGAATCTATGCACAAGGTGCACAGAAACAGTAAGCTAGGAAAGAAGTTCATGAAACAAGAAAAAAGCTGAAGAAGAAAGTAGTAGGTCCTGAAAAAAAAACAGCAGTGAACCGAAAAAAGATGGCCCGTAACAAAACAAAAACCTATTTTATTTCCACAAAAAGGAAGCCTACCTAACCTTTAGCTCGGGCCCTCACATAGTCCCTCTGGGAGCGCTAATTCCCATAGATACAACAGTTATTTCCCCTGAGGGGTCCAATTTTCAAGAATAAAACGGACAAAAAATTTACCAAAAATTGACAAAGGCTCCAAAGAGCTAGTAAATTCAGCAGATAAATCCCATTGAAATAAAACAGTGAGGTGACTAATAACACTAACCCAGCGTACAAGTTACTCAACCTGAACAAAATCAATGCAATACTAAGTTACAATCTTCCCTTATTTTTGTCAAGTGCACAAGTGTCTCCAACCACAATAACCCACATTTTAGCCAATCTTTCCAACCACAACGCTTCGTTGTTGGCGCTGTCGCTCGCAAGATGCTCATGAATACAGCACACACCAATCAGCCGCCCCACCGATGAAGGAATGCGTTAATTATAGCAAAAACCAACGAGCAGAAGCATTGTAAACACTCGTCGGAGCTTTAAGAGAGCGGCGGTGCATGTTGAAGCACCGAGGATGTTCTACAACAGGGCTGTTGTGGAATGTTTACCTCGCTTCGTTTTAAAGACTTGATCAGATGTCAGTTCAAGCCTCCATTACCGCAACAAAGGCGATCCAGAGAGAGGATGGAGGAAGGCTCTATTTTGTATAGAATAAAGGGAACGCAGGATCTATGCACAAGGTACATAGAAATAAAGTTTAGGAAGAAGTTTATGAAACAAGCTAAAAGCTGAAGAAGAAACTAGTGGGTACTGAAGAAGAGAACAACAGTTAATTGAAAAATGATGATTCATAACAAAACGAAAAACCTATTATTTTCCAACGAAAAGGAAGGCCTACCTAACCGTTAGCTCGGGATTCCACATATTCTTACTAGAAGAGATTATTTCCGTAAATACAATAGTTCCATCACCCAAATAGTTTGCTTAAAAATGTCGTTAGTGCACGTAAGATTACACTAGAGGTAGATCGAGTCTCTCATATCGGCCCCGCATCGCTGGAGATTGGCTCATCCTGATTCATCAACATTACCTCATTTGTGTTTTTTGGCAAGGTTGATTTCAGGAAAATGATATTTTCGGTATCTCATATTTTGTACTCAAAAATTTCATCTTCTTTCGGAATTCGTCAATAAAAAAATGAGTGATCGTCACCTGCATCTGCATTTTTATGCCCTAACATTTTTATTGAAAAACTTCTGGTAATTACGTTTAATTTGAAGAAATACCTTCTGCATCAACAATTAGAATCTCTTCATTTTTTTTTATTTACTATTTTATTTACTATATTTATTTCACAATGTTAACAGCAGAACAACTTGAACTGAAATTTCGAAAAAGGGGGTCATGATAATTTTTACCCTCATGATATTTTCTGACAAACAAGAGGTTTTCCAAGTAAGATAAAGATTCTTGACAACTTGTAAGTCACAGTGAATTTTAAAGACTTCATGAACTTTAAATAGCGACATGATATGAATAGCTTTCGGGCCTTCATGACGCGATAATTTTTGATGAAACACATTTTGTTCAAACAAAAAATAAAAATGAAAGCGAAAAATTCATCAACACTTACGCTGCAAAGTGCAGAAAATAGAATGAAATACAGCATACGAAACTCGTATTGTTTTGGTTAGGATTGAAAATTAGAATACACTGCAAACATTTTTTCCAAACACATTCATGCATTTTATTTCAAATAGAATTATTCATTCATCCAATTCAAATTGATTTTTCAAATAAAAATTGAAAATTCAGAATGTCTTGATCAAGAAGTAAGGTTATTTTGCAGCCCTCATCCCTCACACAGCAGCCCCTAAAAAACGTCCGGTGTCTTCATAAAAGATCTGGCAATGTTAGCGCACGAGTTGGCCATCTACAAAACTGACATGAGAGTTTGAGGGCAGCCAAATATTTCTATGAGAACACTGTTTGCCGAAGGCTCACGCAAGGGAGTGTACTCACGTTTCGGACCCTGAAATTCTCTCAGGACCAAGCTGAATACGCTGAAGTACTTTGGCGAGCTCTCACAATGGCGGGAACACTCTAAACTTCGGCTTTGAATAGAACTGCCCGTCAGCTTTTGCTTCTGTTCCTGATGTCTCGGGAGACAAATATTCAGAGTGCCTTCAATACTGGCCGAAGTAAGCAAGGCGGAAGTGAAACTATGGCAACCGCTCTTCAAATTTGCGTGAATAAGAAAAATTTCCCATGCAAAATTTTGTTACTTCTGGGTCAATGACAACAGCTCTTTATTTACGTGAATAAGAAGAATTTTTAATATCAAGTTTTGTAAGTTTTAGGCTTATGGCAACAGCTTTTTTATTTACATGAATAAGAAGACTTTTCAATGCCAAATTTAGTACCTCAGCATGATGTAACCATTCGATGAAATTCAAGCTTGGAATCCAATAGTATTATGACACATCGACTACACCTTCATTGTAATACATCGAAGCCTAAGATTCTCCTAATGTTAGTACATTTGCCAGATTTACGCAATTTTTTGAGATACATTGATTTGTATTTTTACAGTTTGACAGCGTCCCCAAACGGAACTCTTTTTATTATTGAACCTAGACCAATTAAATTTGGTATACTGATAGGAAATGCAATTTGGAATCGCTTATCATCTATGAAAAAATGCGATTTTCCCCATAGAAAACGAAATTTTTTTCAAATGTATCTCTTCCGACAGTTTTTGAGCAACCGACTACCAAAAATGAAAACATCTTATACAAAAATGAGCTAAGAGGACGGTTTTTAAAAGAAGATTGACAATATTTTACAGACCTCGTTCACATTGTGCTGAAGACAGCTTTTCACAGTAATGAAAAAAATCAGACAAAACGAATTTGTAACTCCGAGAGTGCAGCTGGCAGCGATGATATTGAGCTTACATCTGTGCTCACTAACTCACATTTCTGTTATAAGATTATTATATTATTATAAAGAAAGCTTTAGCCTCTCTTTACCACGAAAAATATGTACAAAGAGAGAAAGGATGAAGGTACCACTTATTATGGAGTTGAGGGAACTCGGAATCTATACACAAGATGCATAGAAACAGTAAGCAAAGAAAGACGTTCATGGAACAAGAAAAAGTTAAAGAAGAAAGTAGTCGGTGCTGAAAAACTGAACATCTGTGAACCGAAAAACGAAGGTTCGTAACAAAAAACTATTCTATTTTAACAAAAATAAAGCCTACCTAACCTTTAGCTCGGGCCTTAACATAGTCCCCCTGGGAGAGCTAATTCCCATAGAAACAATAGCTGTATCTCCCTGAGAGGTCCTTTATAAGATCAGAGGAGTTAGTTTGAGCCTTTCTGACCACGACAAGGGCGTTCCTATAATAATGTAGTCATCACAAGAGCGTTATTAAGGAAGAGGGCGATCAATGTACTAGGTGCGTCTCCGCACAGAAACAGCAAAATTGAAAAAAATTGAAACAAAACGAAAGTTGAAAGAAGTAATTAGTGCTAAAAAAGGACAGCAGTGAGCAAAAAAGGGACGGTCCTAAACAAAAGAAAGACCTTGTTCTATTTCAACCAAAGGAAGGCTTCTCTAACCTTCAGCTCAGGACCTCGCGTCCTCCCCATGGGAGGGCCATTAATTACCATAGATATGTCCAATAATGGTACCGCCTGAGCGAAGAACCTTTCATTCATTGGAAAAAGAAACGAACTTGAACATTCCGGCAGCACTATAGGGCAACGGATGCAAACTGTGTTGAGCTTCATTACACTACAGTGCCTTATGTTATGAAACGCTTTTCCAAAATTTCAGAGTCAACATGAGAAGTCAAATCTCAAAATTTAAACGAGCAATATCTTAGACAACACAAAGAGAACAAAATTTTTCCTAAGTAGATGAACCTAAACTTAATAATACGAAGGCTACCATCTGCCAAAAAATTTTTGCTTACTGTTTGAGAATTTATGCAAGGCAATTTACATTGTAAATTCGGGTATAATGTTTTAACACTTTGACTACCCACGTGAGCCACTGGTGGTACACGGAGAGAATTTTCGTAATCTGGTGATCGGCCAGTAACCAAAAGATTAGACTAGATTATTAGTTAGTTTAAGCCTCCCTATCCGCCACAAAAACGATTCAAAGAGAGGAAGGAAGAAGGCACCATTTAGTATGGAGTTAAGGCATGCAGAATCGATTCAGAAAGGGCATAGAAACAGTAAGATGAGAAAGAAGATTATGAAACAAGACTAAAGTTGAAGAAGAAAGTAGTAGGTGCTGAAAAACCAGGACACCTAGTAGTGAACCGAAAAAGTTTATTAGTTTATTAGTTAGTTTAAGCCTCCCTATCCTCAACAATGAGATGTAAAGAGAGGAAGGAAGAAGGCACCATTTAGTATGGAGTTAAGGGAACGTGGAATCTATGCAGAAAGGGCACAGACACAGAAAGCTAAGAAAGAAGTTCATGAAACAAGAAAAAGTTGAAGAAGAAAGTGGTAGGCGGTGAAAAACAGGACAGCAGTGAACCGAAAAAAAGATGGTCCGTAACACAACAAAACCTATTCTATTTTAACAAAAGAAAGCCTACCTAACCTTTAGCTCGGGCCCTCACATTGTCCCCCTGGGAGCGCTAGTTCCCATAGATACAATAATTGTATCCCCCTGAGGGGGTGAACCGAAAAAAGGTGGTCCTAGTGAAACGTAGCAAAAAATATTGTATTTCAACGAAAAGAAGGCCTACCTAACCCTCACCTCGGGCCCTCACATTTTTCCCCTGGCCGTGCTAATTACCATAGGTACAATAGTTGTATCCCCTGAGGGGGACAGTAGTAAACAACTCAATTTTCATATATACTTAATGAAAACTGAATGACGGTATGATCCCGTTATTGTTGGCTATTTTAAACATTACATACGGCATTAGACTTTAAATTAAAGTTGAATATTAAACTTCAGTTTTACATGTTAACTAACTGCCGAATTTAAGACTCCCAATTAAAAAAAGCAAGTAGTTCACATTAATTTAGTTTCTTAGAACACTATCTCTGACACCACATGAAAAAAAAAATGTTTGCCACAGTCCATAGCCCAATACATTCAACACAAAAAATTCCCCGCATCAAACAAAAAAAAATTCTCGCAGTCCACCAGCAGCGGCGACATGATGGATGGGTTTCGATGAGAGCTCACTTCCGGCATCGATCAAATTGCTGGTCAATCTAACTCAGCTCGACTCAAACGCACACCAATCCGGGCAGTTTCCTTGCCCGATTGTCCGCAACAGTTGAAAAAATTGATCATCTATTCATTTCTGATCCTAACTCATGATGAAATTGTCAACTTCGCACCCGCTTCATTTTTTTTAAAGAGCTGTTTTTATTAAAAAATGCACGTTTTTCAATTTCCATTACAAGAATTTACGAAAATGTTTTCATTTTCCCAACTGATCCAAATTGACTTCTACTTCAGGTTAAATAACTGATGGTTGAAGTCATGAACAAGCCGTAATAGTTGTACGATAATCTATTGAGGTGTTTTCATAAGAGTAGGAGTTAATAAAAACAGAAACTGATATCTGTTCCATTTCCACATGCGAGAATATTTTTCATGTACATCGTTTGCATCGAAAAACTGGTATCCATTGATTCGGAAAGAAATTAACGTCTTCGAAAATAGTTGAAAGGTATATAAATTGATGTTGAGTTTCATTGTGAAGTTAAGAACAGTAAATGGAAAATCTAAACAATTTAAATAATTTAATACATGCGACCAGTAGATTGTTTCTTAACCCTTTATCGTCCGAATTTTTGTACTCATATTACCGTTAACACAACCACCGTCACTAAGCTGGCGCTGGCATCAGGCAGTCACCAATATCAAGATGGGATAGGAACTGCCACCCAGCAGAGAGCTTCAAAGAACATATTAGGGAACTAATTGTACAAGAAATAAAATATATTGAGGGTATTTTTGAAAGAGGACACTGGTGTCCTCTGGGGCGTTAAAGGGTTAAGGCTATTACAAAGGACAATCAGCGAAGCTACTTGTGGGCCCAAATAAGTTCAGCGACTTCTAGGGCATCCTATCATCACCGTTATTTTACGGTGTACAATTATGTTTAACACAATTTACTCAACTTGGTATCAGACCAGGCTGATCAACGAACTGGCTCGTTTAAAATTCGATGCTTAATTTACAACAGTAGTTAACTTGCATATGGTTAGGTGCGAACAGTATATTCTAGAAAAGACTTGAGATCAGACCTAAGATCTATGTCATTAATTATGCTTCATTGCCTGATCAAGATAAATCATGTAGCAGAAAAAAATTGACTTGATTACCTTATGTGCTTAATATTCCGAAAGAAATAGGGACTCAAGATTTGTTTTGAAACCTTTGTATGAATTTTTCCTCAGATCTCAGCAGGGATCGAATTCCATGTCTTGGTTCCAAAGAAGAGGATACTGTGCTGTACATGACCGAGCTTTTGAATGATGAAGAAGTTCAAAGCTACTTCTATTTCGGGTTACATGATCATGATGGCCAGTGTGTGCTGCTATAATAATTATTTAAGTTTTTTGTCGTCATCATTAATCAATGTTTTACATGTGAAATTACTTATAGAGGGCCAGCAGAGGTCAAAGAGCGTAATTATTGTCAGTCTTTTGAATGAATCATTCGTGCACGCATTATATTCTAGTTTTCCTACCGTTCTAATGGCTTTTTTGCAGCGTTTATTGTTATTTTTGCCGTTCTTTATCGTTATAAATTCCGTGCCATACTTCTATCCCGCATTTTAACTATTTATGGGGAAATGAGCGTTTTGAACCATCTTGTACCACTTTAGTAGCACGATAGCCGTATCAGATATCATGTTAAATTTTCATTCATAATTTAGGCACACAAGGATCCAAAAATACTACTTCCATATATTCCTTCATGAATATCGTTATAACTGGAAACAAAAACATAACGAAAAGTAGCAAACATTTTTGCCTAATTAGGGTTGAAACTGAATGATAAGTTATGAGAACCAAGGGAACCTATTCACCTATAAAAGGCTGCATGGAGACGGTCAAAAATTACGACTCGGTGATTCAATTTCCCTCGTAAAATAACTCCCGACCGCCGTGCCAAATTCTCACCGCTTTGCTCCACCGCTCAGACACTCATTAACTTTAATCGGACATCGCAGCAGCGAAGCTTTCTGCTGTAGACTGTCTTATCATCAATGGCTTGAAAGGCAAGCCGGTCAATGGAGTTCTAGAGGAACGCTCAACGCTTTTAATGAAAAACGCTGAGGGCGTTTAATGAGAAACGCTGAGGGCGTTTAACGAAAAACGCTGGAGATGCTTAATGGGAAAAGCTGAGTGCGTTTAATGGGAAACGCTGAGAGCGTTTAATGGGAAACGCTGAGAGCGTTTAATGAGAAATAATAAGAAGCGCTCCAGGCGTTTAATGAGAAACGCTGAGGGCGTTTAATAAGAAGCGCTCAAGGCGTTTAATGAGAAACGCTGAGGGCGTTTAATAAGAACCGTTCAAGGCATTTGATTAGAAACGCTGAGGGTGCTTAATGGGAAACGCTGAGGGCGTTTAATGAGAAACGCTGAGGGTGTTTAATGGGAAACGCTGAGGGCGTTTAATGAGAAACGCTGAGAGCGTTTAATGAGAAACACTGAGAGCGTTTAATGAGAAACGCTGAGGGCGTTTAATAAGAAGCGCTCAAGGCGTTAAACGAAAGCCCCTGAGAGCGTAATCGTTTTCATGATGTACGAGCGACGTCTTGGCAGCTCGGTGACGCTCCTCCTTTTCCCAAAGCTGTTCCTGTTATCGGGGAAAATTTTCCCAAATACAAGGCGTTCCTGTTGTCCTCGTGTCGAAAGGCCGAGTTGCTCTCTTCCTTTTCTGGGATGTTTACGATGAGTGTGGACTGGCTCAAATGCTTTTTTCTTGAGATGAAATTTACGAATGAAATTTTCTAGAAATCCCAGTAAAGAAAGGAGCCTGATCCCTGCGACCAACAGTACAAGCGTTGGTCGCTTGTACTGCGGCCAACAGTACAAGCGACAACTTCAGCTGTCTTTGAAATTATGGCAGCTGAAAGCAATGAATTTGGATTTCAAAGCCGTAACGGAATGAACTCTTGGCAATATTTACCAATGAGTAACACTCCTGAGCTTCGGTTATAATTTCACTTTTATTACCCTTCACTTTCTGTTACCTTCATTTTATTTCTTTTCACTTTCATTGACTCTGGGGAAATGAGCGCTCGTAACTACCTTATACCACTTTTATTTCATTTCTCTTCATTTTCATTCACTTTCTTTTTCATTTCTTTCCTTTTTCAATCTACATTGACTCCCTTATCAGTAATTTATTTATTTCGTTTGTGGTCAAACCAACCCTGGAAATATATTCAGTCAGGACATTCAAACAGTAAGCGTTTCAAACACAGACCTAGAGGCCATGCGCAGTGATCTCTTCACTCCTTCCAGAAAGGGAAATGCTGGATTTGCTCCAGGGATCCGTCTGCCCAAAAGGCATCCCAGTTTGTCACACTGTCACCGTATCCTCTTCAATATTTTCCTCCCGATAAATGTTTTTGAAAAGTTTGGACGTAATTCAACCGCGTAGCAGCACTCGCCAAAATGAGATCCGTTCGACGTGCGTCAGAAGGTGACCATGCGAAAAAAGAGAGAAGCCTGTCGTAAACCTGACACCAAACCAATGTCCGGCGGCCCATATAACAATATCACGAGGTCCATTGTTTTCCGAAAATAAGTGCGCAATTGTTCCCTTGAGGGGTATTTCGTGGGAGAAAAGGGAGTGATAAAAGTAGCAGGGTCAGTCTGAAGCTGTTTCAAGGCAGTGAAATCTGCTTTGCGACAGCGGGTGACGGGGATTTAAAAAATTGCCGTGATTTAAATCGAAATCTGGGTCAATGTTAATCCGTAGACTTCAACTTAATTTGCATTATTTCATTCTCAAAATTTAGTTTCCCGGCAGTGTTTCACTTTCTCGCTAATCTTATTTAACGACACAGGCGTTTGCCAGCAGATATATTATCATATTAGTTCGTTGAACAACCTGAGTGCATCATACATTTTCACATTCCGGTCCAGGGTTTTTAGACAGCACTCGATATTTACGTTTTCCTCAAAAGAACCAAGTTAACCTCGATATTAGTGTATCGAATCATGTCTCACACTGATGCATATCTAGATCACCAGTCACGGCAACCGAAATTAACTGAATTTTCCGCGAAATGAATGCAACAATTAACGGCAAATAATTTCCGCAATAAATACAACAAATTGCAAATACCTTCAAACCAAAAGACATTTTTAACTCTTTCACTATCATTAGACTGATGTGTCTGAACGAAATCCCCTCAGTGCTTTTGGAATATAAGATCCCGTTCGCAAAAACAATGAAAAATAGATTAGATTAGATTATAAGTTAGTTTAAGCCTCCCTAACCGCTGCAAAAATAGAGCGTATCGAAGAGAGGAAGGAGGAAGGCACCATTTAGTATGGAGATAAGAAAATGAGGAATCTATGCAGAAAGGACATAGAAACAGTAAGAAGGGAAAGAAGTTCATGAAATAAGATGAAAGTTTAAGAAGAAAGTCAGAGGTGCTGAAAAACAGGACAGTAGTGAACCGAAAAAAGGTAGTCCTTAACGTAACAAAAAACATTTTATTTCAACAAAATGAAGGCCTACCTAACTCTCAGCTCGGGCCCTCACATTTTTCCCCTGGGAGCGCTAATTCCCATAGATACAATAGTTGTATCCCCCTGAGGGGACAATGAAAAATATTGTTGTGAATTATATTAAGGTTTCATTAAATCCCCGGAGATTTTTTGTACGTATTCCTGACCACTTCAAGGCATGTACTACTGGCAAGAGATTAATTTGAATTACATTAAGGTCTAAATCTTGAAATTTTTCACGTATTCAAGACCACTTCCAGGCTTGTGCTACTGGCAAGAGCAGCAAAAACTTTCAATGCAGGAAAAAAATTTGAGTAAGCGCAGGATTGCGTGGACGTGTGAACAGAACCTAATGATGACATCAGGATGCGCAACATAATGCACGGCTGAGGCGGACGGTAAATATCATCTCGCAATACAAGTTTAAATTGATTTCGCTGAGCTCGCCAAAGTTAGCCGAGCAGCGGCTGCTTCTGTGGCTGCAGCTGCAGCTGTTTATGCAGCAGAGTATCTGTAGCGGCAGTAATTCCATCTGCAATAGGTGTCTACAGTAACAGCATCTGCAGTAACACCATTTACAGCACCAGCAGCAGCGACAGTAATACCATTTACAGTACCAGCATCTGCAGTAACAGCATCACCATATGCAACACCATCAACAGTATATGCAGCAGTAACACCAGCAGCAGTAACAGCTGCAACATACTCAGCACAATAAGGACATCACCAGCCCCAGCCCCCTGCTCTCAACTAACACAACAACACCAGTCGCGTCGCACCCATTTCGCTCCTAACACAAAGCGTTCAAAAGGCAGACGCTTCAAGTGTCTAGACGTTGGAAGTGTTCCGACAACCAACTTTTTGGCATACTGATGCTGAGCGGCAAAATTCATGCTTGAATTTAAAGTTTAAATACTCTCTCGCCCAGGTATGTAGCACATACATCGTTTTCAAAATGTATGGTGTTAAAAATATTTAGTATTTTTGAATGTACGGTATGAAAAATGTTCGGTGTTGTGTTTCGCGTGTAAAATGACTCGTATTTAGAATGTTTCATTAAGAATAACTTTTGATGTACACTTCTGTTTGAGAGCAAGGATAAACCAGGAGAGTAGTCCAAGTCCAAGACAAATTGCAATATTGCATACAGAATATTTGAAACAAAAATTAAACCTTTGGCCATGAGCATGTTCATCAGTATCACCTGCATCAATAATAATGCGAAGTACAGCAGATAAGACTGAAAGTTTTATTTTATTAACAAGTTCAAATGAGTATTTTTACCCCATCGTTTTGATTTTTTTGAGGAACCAGTAAATACATCTACAGCTGACAAACTTTATATCGTTAACTTTCTTGAGTCAAGCTGAAAACGACTTTTAACCTGTGAGGTAAACGGATAACTTATGGGAACTTCGTAAGGAAAAAATGCATCAATTCGACCAATTAAAAGTTTCCGAGTTGGAGACCATTGAGATAAGACTCAAGCTCAAGTTCAGAGGAAAGACATTCTATATAAATATCAACATATCGTCTAACTTTCATAAGACCTGCTCACAACTTTTCGACAGCGAACAACTGTACGAGCAACATACCAGGAAAATGAAAGCTGATTATGCACGGTGAACATATGAAATGGCAAATTCATCTACATTGAAGAATTCCCTTCAAAGCGGGTTCTACTGTCAGACTAATCTCACTGAGGAACTTAGATTTAGGGTATACATGAGTTAATTGAAGCCTCTCTAACTGCAATAAATGCATTAAAAAAATAGATGAAGGCATCTTTAGCATGGAGTTAAGGGAACGGAGAATCTATGTACAATAGGTGTTTCCACACAAGACTTCTTAGAAACGGTAAGTTAAGAAGGAAGCTTCTGAAACACTAGAAAGCTGAGTAATCGAAAGAGGATAGCCTTCAACAAAACAAAAAAAAATTATTTACCAAAAAAGGAGGCCTAGCTAACTCTCAGCTTGTGACCTCAAATTTTCTTCATGGGAGCACTGATATCTTTTGTTACAATTATTGTATCCCCATTAGGGAACTTGAATTTCAAACAAAAAACGACGGTGAATCGTATCGATGAAGATATTTCAATGGAGACGATGAGTACAATTGAGGACATCACACAACGAGTTGGGGCACACAACGAGTTGGAGCACACAACGAAGCTGCTCGAATCTTTTCAACTTCAGCCGTCTGAATTTTATTTTCATATGAAAGTTTTCAAAGCCAATGTCGTTAGACTGGCCCTGGCATCAGGTTGTCACCGACATCAGAAAGAAGAAAGATTTACCACCGACAGCGAACTTCAAAAGAACCCGTTAGGGTACAAATTTAACAAGATATATGATGAATTACAGTTATTTATAGAAGCAGGATTTGGAATCCACATGGCCAGTAAAGGATTAAATTCTAGAGCGTCAATTCGTCTAGTTATCAGACCAGCAATAATCATCAAAGCCTCTCCGTAAATATTTTTAGCGCTTTCAATAAACGCACACAGACAACGCACAGCTCGAGAGGATTTTAGACTAAAATAATCACAAGTCATTTAGTCTCACCAAATGATTTTTTGCACAAACTGAAAATATTCGTATCGCTTTGAATGTTTTTTTCTGAGATTTCAGAAAAATTACTTTGAATATATATTTTTCAGATATTATGAACAGTTAACCAAATTTCTTCCCAGGCTTCTATGAACTAGTTCATCTATTTTTGCACCAAAGCAATAATTTTACCATCAAGCGAGCGTGTTGACCAAAAAATTTTAACAGAGTCTAATCCGAAAGATAAATACTCCTACGTAAATTACTCTTTTAAAACTCAGAATCTATCTTACATACATATTAATGAGCGTTCTATGCGAGAGACTAATTAAAAAAATCGTTTTTCTCAACTCACTTTCCTTCATGAACTGAACATATTCACATGCATACATCAAATACTCGTTTTAATTTTATGAAAAGCTTTAATGATAGCGAACATTGAAGCCCACCAAAATTGCCAGCCGCATTTTCATCACAGTTCTGATGTGGCTGCCGATGCGCTCATGTTCGTATGCATTGGTTCCTAATGATGTTACTGCAGACAGCAAACACATGCAGCAACTGACATCCGTCAGTTACATGCTGCAACATTACTGACAAACGTCAGCTGGATACTTCAACTGCTTACCGTCAGTTAGATACAACAGCTGACAACGGCCGGATTCTGCAACTGACACCCGTCAGCAAAAGTTACAGCTGACTACCTTCAGTTAGAGGTTGCAGCTGACAACCGTCAGCTAGATGTTCCAACTCACCACAGTTGTACAGACACCGAGTACGCATCCAACCCCTCAGCTCTCACAAACCTCATCCAGCGTTTCTTTCACCGTGTTGAATGCGAATGATTAAAAACAAATTAAACAATATTATCAGCAAGTTTGCACTGCCGCTACCGGCGCCCTCAGGTGACTCATTACACAAAGCTTTGAAGAATTTGCTTTGCGATCAGCAGCGCTTAACAGGCGTCGAAGAAGAAAATCGCTTCCCCGAGACGGCTTTCAAAAGACGCTTTGAAAGATCTTGTACTTCTCTCGATTTTCAAAAGGATGCGAGCCGTGAAAGAGGTGTGATCACTCCCAACAATTTTGAAACGAAGATATGTTTGAAAACGAATAGCGTTCAAACCAACAACATTGAGAAAAATAAGCGGCTTTTGGACATGGCGTTCAAGCCAACTATTATATAGAACAATTCCAATTTCATATGAGCGTGTAAAATAAGGTTAAAAAAATAAGCAGAAGAGCAGTGTCACACACGACAGTGTCAGGAGCAGTGTCCAATACATACTGCAGAGCTTAAACTGCAGTATCAAGGTCAATGTTATATAATATACAGTGTTGGGAGCAGTGTCAGAATACTGCGTCGAACACTACAACGTTAGTATCAGTGAACAGTGTCAAACACTGCGAGGATATCGGTGTAGAGTATCGTGCAGGTGACGCTCGGAGTGACACCAAGACCTGCACCGCTCGCAAGACTCGCGAGCAAAAGTTTGGAAACACTTTCTTGAAATTAGTTCCGCGTGATTTTGAGCACTAAATATTTTTTCAATAACCATAAAAATTACATCAATTTAAAGGTTCAACTCTTAACTTTAAATTGATACCAAATTTGTTCAAATCAAGCCAGTATTTCGGGAGCAAACCCGGATCAAGTACAGGCGTAACGGAAAAGACGTACTTCAATTCTTAGATACGTCGCGAGTAGCGACCTATTGATCCCCTATAGAAGCACCTGTTATCGGATTTGATTTCTCAGTCCACCTTCACACGTTGATCGGTACACATCTCCGGTACTTTTGACCCTTTCCTAGAGCGACAATGGAGACAACTCCTACAGAAGCAGCACAAATCGTAGCCCTATTGCAAGAAGGGCTCAGCCAGCGAGTTGTTTCTCGTCGGCTCCACATAAGCCAGCCATGTGTTTCGAAAGTTTACGAACGCTTTCGGGAGACTGGTGGCTTTATCCCGAGACCAAGATCTGGACGACGCCGGTGCACCTCGGAGAGGGATGACCGTTTTATCGTATCAACCTCTCTCCGAAATCGGCATTTGACTGGTGTCGACGTTCAACAGGAGCTCCGAGATGTTCGTGGGGTAGCTGTCAGCGAGTGGACAGTTCGTCGACGACTCAAGCAAGCGAACTTGACTCCAAAAAGGCCTGCCACAGGCCCGAAACTCACGGCAGATAACCGACAAGCACGCCTTCAATTTGCTCGCGCCCATCTCGATTGGGAGGTTGAGCAATGGAGTCAAGTTCTGTTCTCCGACGAGTGCAGGATGTGTTTGCACGGTAGCGACCGTAGAGGTCGGGTCAACAGGCGACCTGGGAAGCGATTTGCGCAGTGCTGTTTCGCTGAAACAGTGGCTTTTGGAGGCGGTTCTTGAATGATGTGGGCCGGCATTTCCTTCGACGGTAAAACGGAGATTGTATTCGTGCCTGGCGGGGGACGAGGAGGCGGTCTAACTTTGGACCGGTACATTTCCGATATTCTGTTGGAACATGTCGTTCCCTATGCGGGATACATCGGTGATGACTTCCTCCTTATGCACGATAACGTTCGTTGTCACACTGCCCGTGGCACAACTGAATACCTCGAAGAAGTCGATATCGCCCAATTGGACTGGGCAGCGCTCAGCCCTGACTTGAATCATATTGAGCACGTGTGGGATGAACTGAAGAGGAAGGTTCATTCCAGAACTCCTGCTCCTTCATGTCTGAATAAGCTGAAATCGGCTTTAATTGAGGAGTGGGAAGGTATCCCACAAGAATCAATCCAGAACTTGATCAGGTCGATGAAAAATCGTCTTCGAGCAGTGATTAGGGCAAGGGGAGCGAACACTAAGTATTGACACTCAATTTTAAGGCTAAATAAATTTTTCATTGATTATTTTTTGTGGTTTTATTCATTGCCATATTTCCTTGTTTTCCTACCTCCTTGATTTAATCCGGGATAGCTTCCGAAATACTGGCTTGATTTGGATGAAATTGGTATCAATTTAAAGTTAAGAGTTGAACCTTTAAAATGATGTAATTATCATGGTTATTGAAAAAATATTTAGTGCTCAAAATCGCGCGGAACCAATTTCAAGAAAGTGATTCCAAATCTTTTGCTCGCGAATGTAGTTCAGGCTGTAATTTCAGGTCGCCTAAGTTGCAAAACACACATTCCTCGACTCGGAAGAGGCTTAAAAAACGCTACTTTATGTGCATGAAATACCTGAAAGATAAATTTTTCCTTCTACGTTAAATTCACTGATAGACTCACTTTTGCCGGCAGAGACTTGCTTGGAATGGAGTTGAGAAGCTCAGGGTACAATTTCTATAGGAAGCATTGAGTGGATCAACATTGAAATTAAAGCATAATGTACGCGATGAAAGTACTGAATTGCTAGTTTTTCGAAACAAGCCAATAGCCAAGGCAGAAGTTATCAAGGGAGAAAAATTTACCTGAACACATAAAAAATGCTTGAGATATAATTAAGTTTTAGTTCACTTCCAAAAAGTCAAAGCGTCATCTTTCTTTCATAAAACTTGGAAAACTTTACCGAAAATATCCTTCCAAATTTCCTTGCATGAGAAAGAGGTGATCGCACCCGAGATAAATTTGTTGCATGCTGCAGGCAGAAGCAACAGCGTCGACGCCAAAAATTCCAGAAATATCCCAGCAGGAGAAAAAGAACACTGTCAAAAAATTCCCTGCAACCGACAAGCATCTTAATTCCAAACTAGCAGCCCTGCTTCCACAGGATTTAACGAGTTTTTTCAGGGTTTTCTTGTACCAAGGGAAACCAATTTTCGACTGAAATTTTCGCAGGCGAACAATTTTCGGCACGGAGTCCGAGCCTCTGAAGAAATAAATTCGGACAGGCTATAAAAATGACGGTTATTTGCGCTAAGAAAATATAAGAAAACGAGCTCGGTTGCCTTGTTCGGAGCTGGGCAGTCGGGCGTTAAAAAGACCTCGATGAACGCGAAAGGTTCAGGGTAAAAAGGCCCCGATGAACGCGCGTAGGTTCAGGTTGAATAGACCTCGATAAACGCGCGTAAATTCAGGCTAAAAATTCCTCGATGAACACGCGTACGTTCAGGCTAAAAAGACCTCGATAAACGCGCCTAAGTTCAGGCTAAAAAGACCTCGATGAACGCGCGTACGTTCAGGCTAAAAAGACCTCGATGAACGCGCGTAAGTTCAGGCTAAAAAGACCTCGATAAACGCGCCTAAGTTCAGGCTAAAAAGACCTCGATGAACGCGCGTACGTTCAGGCTAAAAAGACCTCGATGAACGCGCGTACGTTCAGGCTAAAAAGACCTAAATGAATGCGCGTAAGTTCAGGCTAAAAAGACCTTGATGAACGCGCGTAAGTTCAGGCTAAAAAGATCTCGATGAAGGCGCGTAAGTTCAGGCAAAAAAAATCTCGATAAACGCGCGTGAGTTCAGGCTAAAAAGACCTCGATGAACGCGCGTAAGTTCAGGCTAAAAAGATCTCGATAAACGCCCGTAAGTTCAGGCTAAAAAGATCTCGATGAACGCGTTTAAGTTCAGGCTAAAAAGACCTCGATGAACGCGCGTAAGTTCAGGCTAAAAAGATCTCGATGAACGCGTTTAAGTTCAGGCTAAAAAGACCTCGATGAACGCGTTTAAGTTCAGGCTAAAAAGACCTCGATGAACGCGCGTACGTTCAGACTAAAAAGACCGCGATGAACGCGCGTACGTTCAGGCTAAAAAGACCGCGATGAACGCGCGTACGTTCAGGCTAAAAAGACCGCGATGAACGCGCGTAGGTTCAGGTTGAATAGACCACGACGAACGCGCGTAGACTCAGGACCTGCACCAAGAAATACACGAGTTAGCTACGTGAGAGGCACATAACGCACCAGTTGCAGAAGCGGTTTATGCGTGACTCCGTGTGTAGTGTGCTGCTCAACAGCTTGAACTTCGTTCTCAGAAGTTTGCTCAACTTGTTTGAGGGTACAGAGGAGAAAGATTAGGATTATTGGTTTTAGCCTCTCTAGCCACAACAGAGGTGTTCCGAAGAAAGGAATAATGAAGTCACCAGTCAGTACGAAGTTGAGGAAAGGAATCTATGCACAAGTGGTGCTTCTGCATGAACTAAATATGGAAACGGTAAGTTAGGAAGGAGGTTTATGGTACAAAGTTAAAGTTGGAGAAGAGAGTCAAAGATCCTGAGAAACATGACATCAGTGAAAAGATGGTCAATTTCAAAACCAAAATGATTCTATTTCAGCAAATGGAAGGCCTACCTCTCAGCTTGGAACCTCACTTTTTCCCCACTGGGATTTATAATTCCCATGAGTGGAATAATTCTACTCTCTTCGGTAAAATTTTGCAGCGTATAAACACAAAATGCCTCGAGATAAAAAACAAATAAAATGTATGAGTATAGACAAAAAGCCAAAATTCCTGAGGAATGTTTGAACATATCGTAAATTAAACTGAGTGTGGGGGTAGAGAAACTCGCTTTACCCAAATCAGTGCATTATTACTTCATCTTCTTTGCGCTTCGTCCGTTGATTCCAGAAGAAAATAAGCCTCTGTGACAAATTGGGGATCTTGTTCAAAGCCTCTTTCTTTCACCACTCTTTTCCCTCGTCATCAGCAAAGCCATGAAAGGAACCAGACAAAAATAAACTCTCCTCTCTTCAACAGACGCAGAAATTGAAAGAGAGAAGAAACTCTCGAGTTCCCTTCATTTTTTAGGATAGGAAGAGATGCAAAGCAGAGCACTCAGCCTCCTCTAGGCTGTCACTTCAATGCAGGCAAACAAGTCATTTCCGAGGCGCCGTAACGGAGGCGGAGGCCGCTAGGAAATGAGCCTCACTCGGACGAGAAATGCGTCAATTTTGAGCTCCACCAAATTCCGTGAAAGCTCAAATCTCCGTCAACGAAGAGAAGGAGTTGCAGACGACTCGAGGTATTCTGGATACCGGCGGGGAGTGACGGAATGACGAACTGGGAATGTAACCACGGAATTTCAATTCCAATAAGAAGCGATCGCGACACACAAAACAAGATTCGATTGATTATAAGTTAGGTTCAACTTCCCTAACCAGAGGTATCCTGGATACGACCAGGGAATGACGAACTGTGAATATTAGCACGGAATTTCAATACCTATAAGGATCGATCGCGACACAGAAGAAAAAATCGATGCTAGGTTCAATTCCCCTTATCACAACAAAGACGTTCAAAGAGAGGAAGGATGTAGGGATCATTTATTATGGAGTTAAAAAAACGCAGAATCTATGCAAAAGATGTTTCCCCCGTACCTTGCGCTAAGAAACAGTGAGTTAAGAAGGAAGGTTTTGAAACATAGAAGGTTGAAGAAGAATGTAATATTTCCTGAAAAACATGACAGAAGTGAACCGAAAAAAGATGGCGCGTAACAAGACAAAGACCTATTCTATTTCAACAAAATGAAGTCCTACTTTACTCTCAGTTCCGGAACACACAAATTTTTTCGTGGAGCGCTAATTCCCATAAATACAATTGGTTGCATCCCCCTATGAGGAACAATATCGGAAAAAGGGTCACGTTTCAACGCAGCAGTTCGTCGAGTTTGCTTCCACATTTTTTCAGTAGAACTATAATAAAAATCAATTCAGTACAACCAAACAGAAAAACGCTCGTAACTGTTTGAACCCATTCAGCGACGCAAATGATCAGCTTTCATCTGTTTCAAGTTTTGTTTTTTCCCAGGAATTTCTAAAACCTTTTCCAGGAACTCGTCGTGCGGCTTTAATGTTGGTCTCTGCAGCCGTGCTCCTGGCAGAACACGGTTCAATCAAGCCAATTCTATCAGTTACCAATATCTGCACTTGAGATGCGTGCACGTATTAAATAAACGATGAAAACATCTTCAGAAACTGGCCTGTAGCGAAAGCTGTAGCGGTGTTTTTTACGTAGAAGTGGATGCTATCCCACCGCGAAAAATACAGCTGATCATTTCTACAGGATGCTACAAAAATTATTTGGTATCATATGTACTATTAGTTAGTTTCGTCTTCTTTAACCGCAACAAAGGTGTTCCAAAGAGGAAGGAGGAAAGCACCATTTAGAATAGAGTTAAGGGAACGCGGAATCTATGCAAAAGGGGTATAGAAACAGTAAGTTGAAGAAAAAGTTCATGAAACAAGATAAAAGTTGAAGAACAAAGTAGTAGGTGCTGAAAAACAAGACAGCAGTGAACCCAAATATAGTGATCCGTAACAAAACAAAAAACTTATCCGATTTTAACAAAAAGAAGGCCTACGGAACTTTTATTTCTGGACCTCACACATTCTCCACAGGAATGCTAATTCACATAGATACAATATTTGTAGTCCTCTGACCTAAGGGAACATTCAACCTAAGACGGAATGCACTCGCTATTCTGGCCCTCTGAGAATGAATTAAAACTCTTAGGTAAGTTAATTGCTGACGAAAATACACTCTGAACTTGACCTATACTCAGACTCATATGAAATAAAATTAATTAAGCAATCTAAACTAAATTGATACATTTACAAGGAAATTCTGCCATTATATGTACCCTGAAGTAGAATTAAGTCCAACGGTTAGAACCACGGGAAGTACTGTCAAAAGTTCAGGAGTAAACTCTACTACGAAATTGTGTACATCTAGGCGAAAATGGGAATTTTGAAATTGAAAAGCTTTGATTGATACTATATTTTAACTCAAGTATACATCCCCAAGCAATGGCAGTTTAAAAAGCGTTTTTCCCTAGCTACATTTCTTTCTTAGACCCTTCCGATACGGCGTAAGAAATGCATAACGTTTCCCCCGTTTGCGTCCTCTAAGGTAATTTTTTCAACCTGACGTGAAAACGTGGATTCTTCAATGAGCAATATGAGCACTGAACAAGTACATAAACTCTGAGAAAATATGGCAGCAGTAAAAAGAATAGCAGCTAAGTTAATTGGTACGGTCACGCCGCCAGAACATCTTGGGTTTACCGTTCCTGTCCAAAATTTTCAGTGCAAAAACAATTTTGCTTGACTCGTCCGAGGAGAAATGGGGCACAGACCGCGAAGAAGCAGCGGCAGTGTTTTGGGAGCCGCAGAACTTCAACTTGCAGGGCACTAATGTGGACAGATGGAGGGAGCACTCAAGCGGAACTCCTAAACTGGCAAATATAAATCTGGACATCGGTTAAAAAGGGGGAAGCGGCTCCGCGCAGCGCAACACATACAGATACCGAGAATTTCAGCTTCACTTGAAGAATAGGAAGCACTTCCGAGAGTACCGTTCAACTGAAAACAAAGTATAGCTCACTGTTGCTCCAGATGGAAGTTGAAAGGAAACTGTAGCATGTATAAATGTTATATTCTTAGTCAGTTGAAACGTATAACAAGCAAAGAAACGAAAAACAATAAATTTCCAACCAACAAACATGTGTTCCGTTGAAAACTCGGAGCCTTGGATGAGATGTTTACGCATCCTTAAAAATTAACGAAAAGATTTTAGTCAGCTGGTCAATGACAAGAAGCTTAAGACATCTAAAATAATATGAACTTAAACCTATGTAGTTGAAGCAATTAACCAATTCATTGATGATTTTGACGGTTACTTTACTTTTTTACAAAGGCGAAAAGCAGAAGGGAATGACGCAAAGGGCGTCTCACTCTTGAGTGCCAGTAGTCAAGCAAAATGAAGAAATAATGTCTTCAAGTGTATAACAACCTCAATCAACAAGCGTTTACTGCCCCCGCTAGAGATGGCAAAGACTCCTAAGGTACAAACAGGTCCCCACGGTGAGCTAACATAGCCGGACACTACTCGTATTATTATACTACTCGCAAAAAAACGGGATCTTACCCGAAATATTTGGAATCAGAAAGCAGGCTGCAAATTCATACCAGGAATGAAAAACAGGATCGTCGTGAATACGGCACAGGGTTTCACCTCTGGCGCACGTCAGAAGTACGTGCGTGAATAACGTTCCAGCATTTGACATCTCAATCTAATGCCTCTAAATTTTGCTTAACAATTATTAATTCAAATAAAAAGCAAATTAAATCAGCCGAACATCTAACGAGGACAAGTCTTTCGTTCTCGCTCAGCACTAGCAAAGTCCCAGAATTGACGAGTAAACACGTTGGCAACTTGTTTTCGAAGAGTAAAGTTTAGACGAGTTTACTGATCGACGACTGAAAAAGAAACATAGGAGGAAGACAAGCGACGTTTTTGCCAAAGAAGCGGGTAATGAGACCGACTGAAGCAACGTTGCGATCACAAAACAGGGACCCTCGAAGCACAAAATCCCATTCCCTCTTCGGTCCAGCGAGCCATTTTTAAATATATTTCTAATTTAGGGCAGGGCTTGCATGCGAAAAGCGAGTACATGAACATTATGATCCCTATTTCATGATATCAAAGAAGCGCGGGAGTGGTTCAGGGATGATGTTGATACTTGTTCCTTAAAATTTCACTGCATTCATCAGTAACTACCTTCAGTAGCCAGGTTATTCAGAGTGAAAACCCTGACGCTAAAAGTTTTCAGCGCGCTGAACGTTGTCAATTTTCCGAGAGCCTTTGCACTGCTCTCCAAAACACTGGTACATTGCACGAAGGTAATACACTCATACCCGCGTAAAATGTGTTGTATCTTAAAGAGTGATCCACCAAAGTAAGAGTATGGATTTTTCGAGCGATTAAAAGTTACAAAATTCAGTTAAATTGAAACTTCAATGGAGTTATTGAAGAAACAACTGCAAAACTACTATACCCACAGATAACATTGCAGGAGCAATCGACCTCTTTAAGCTGATAAAATGACGATATTTAACCTGGAATTCTTCTTCAATAACACCGTACAAATCTAGTTCGTGAAGCTATTAAGCTTTTCCAGCAGCCAGGGATAGCTGAAAAATTTAATACATAATTCATTAACGGTAGGCATTAACATTATTTTTTATAATAACTGCGTATTTCATGATAAACTCAAGCGGTCCAAAAGCATTCTGTACCGCAGCTGATTAACTAGAAATCGCATTTTTCACTGTCAATAATTATAATAAACGGCTTCGTCGTGAACTACGATAGGTCATAAGGCGGGTATTCATTGAGCATAAGTCTACTCGAGCCAGTGCCTCTCTCTCTCTGTTGTTTTAACACAATTAAAATAAGTTCACTGGATGATTTACTTTTGGTAGTTTTACTACCAAATTACGGCAGTGCCAAGTGAAAGTTTGCACGGTTACTTGAACATTTCGCCAAGGCTGAAAACAATACAATGACGCAGAGTGCATCTCACTTTCAAGTGCCAAAAGTCGCCGTGCCTGGCAGAATGAAGGAGAGATGACGTCATCAAGTGCATTACAGCCTTAATCAACAAGTGCTCTTTGGCTCTTCATCTCTTCATTACGTCAGGTCCTACAGCTCTCATATATGAGCGGAATGCTCCACGGCTCATAAGTAAGATGCAAGACTCGATGAACTGCCACGATGACCAACCCACGATGTATTCAACAAAGACGCTTTTATGACTAAAGAAGACATCTGAGCACCCAAGAGCAAGTGCATGATAATGCCTCGAGCTTGTCATGTCAAAATAATAACTGTATCTATGATTTCGTTTTAGAAAAATACTTCGACATTTGTGAATTTCGTTCTAACTGCTTTAAATGTCTCGGTTTAACTGTTCTAAAATTCTCAAGACACCTCATGCTTCGAAGCCACCAGTAACGAATCCAAAAATATTTTTCTTAACGTCCTCGCAGAGTTACCAAGAAAATGTCTTGCGACACGCGCTCCATATACTGATGTTGTGGTCTGGTACCAGCAGATAATTTCCTTTACACAGACACAAGTTCCTTCTGACTCCCTGAGACGTTAATTTCCTCCGATGCCCATAAACATAAGAAATTTTCTCCACATCCATGGACATAAATTGAAACTGACATCTGGAGACATACTAATTTCCTTGTCTTCCACTGTACAATAAATAATACGTTGAGACTCAAAACAAAGGTGTAAAGTGCCCTGAAATGAAGGATGATAACTCTGCATTTCAGACACACAGGAATCACAACATTGCTTCTCGACGTACATAGACTGAGTTCTTCGAGTTAATCATTTTGTCAAAGGCGTTAAACTACTCCGTGTTCATTCCCTAGACATCTTTACGAGTTTTAATCTAACACAAAACGATATTTTACTCCAAAACCTCGAATGCATTTCACCCGAAAAGAACGAGTAAAGGAAAAAAGAATGGAGTCGCAGGGTCGTAATATAAAGGTTCTGAGGAGAGCACATCTCGTTGCCGTCGCTTTAATGGAGTTTTATGCAGAGCCAATAGATGTTCAGATGAAGTCAGATGCTCTCACTTAGCTAGCGACTGGATAACATTCATTGCACGAATAACAAAAATGGCACTCGTGGCAAATATTGCGCCAATCCAATTGGTTGCGAGTCCATGCAGACTCCGCAAGGAAATACAATAAAACAGCTCGACGACTGCGATCGCTCGAGCAACCCTTTTTGTTCTTTTGTACCCGGGCCTGACATTGAAAAAAAAGGAGTTTGTTAGTGGAGTGCGGGCTGGGGAAATTGAATGTGGAGCAAAGACACAAAAAAAGATCAGCCGAAAGATTAAACTTTGAACTTCGTTCGTAACTGTGGCTTTCATCCTCC
The DNA here is from genome assembly GCA_030386875.1 of Morinoia aosen. Classification (NCBI taxonomy): domain Eukaryota; kingdom Metazoa; phylum Arthropoda; class Malacostraca; order Amphipoda; family Talitridae; genus Morinoia; species Morinoia aosen. Next base: position 64,845,842 of record CM059570.1, on the reverse strand, counting down.
CGTAGATGTGTTTTGGTAAAAGGCTTTTCTTGTCTTCAGCCAAAAAATAAACGTTTACGTCAGTAAAATGAATAGAAAACGAGTCATAGGTAGAAAATTTAAAAGTAGAACGTGATGCCAACAACTGGAATAGTTACTTCCAGTCGCACAAATTTATTAGATTAGTAAAATTGTAATGCATTTCAGTGCGTAATCATTGCTTTAGCAAATATGAAATTCATGGAACGTAGAGCAGTAAGTTCTTATAGCGTAAAATAATTATTTTTGAATTTCTATCAACTTCAGAACACATCCGAACACGAAAAAGTAAGATATCACGCTCACTACTTAAGTGTTCGTGGGAAATAAAATACCCCTTTAAGAAGTCGTACAAAAACCGTACTACATATCTGCTAAAAAGATTCAGATCAGAGCATAGTATCATCTTGAAAATATGCATAAATTTGCCGCATATCTAAGTAAAAACCATACTGTTTTAAGAGAAAAAACTGTTCCGAGTCTGCTTCAATGAACGAATACGCGCTTCAGGGTTAACATTTCAAATTTTGAACGGAGCATTTCATGTTTGGATTCAACTCGTTTTAATTAAGCGGACGAAATATGTCTTGTTCTGAGAAATAAATTATGTCCTTCAGTTATTTCAAAGACTAATTTATTCGAGCATTTGAATAGTAAATAAATTTTTACGATATATGTCAGTACATTAACTCTCGAAGTTCACCGCCCTTAAAGGATTTTATCGCAGAAAATGTCTTTAAATACTCTGCGCGAGGCCGTTATTTATCTGAATTATCATTCAACTAAACTTACATGGACTGAAATTATTCAGATTTATCCAAATCTACTTACATGGACAAAGATAGTTCAACGAATGTGAGCGAAAGATTTAAATTGGTCTAATGACTCCCAAAATAAACACGGATCCGTACTAAACAAGCCATGTATTCACTAAAATGAACTCGATGCTGTGTATTTGAATCTTACGTCTAGATCTCGACTCTGATCCCAATTCTCCTTCATTATCCGTGGTTATTTTTGACCCATTCTCCGTCACAAAAAAGTTCGAGCGTTCACAGCAGCTCCATTTATCTGAGGAAGCATGATACTATTTCAGTCCCCGCACGAGTACAGAAGACGTCGACAGTTTTATCTGTCCCATTTACTTCAGGAAGCATCATATCACCTCAGGGATCTCCAGCACCACCAAACACATCAACCGTTGCAGCGCCTTTGTTTATTTTGGTGAACATACGTGAAGCGGCAACGCTTGATATTCTCTTCTTGGGAGCACCAAATGGTTTCATCGAATATCATTTTATTTCGGATACTAGTCAAATGTACAGAAATACAGTGAGAAGTCTGTCGTCGGAGATCGGGTTCAGACTTCACGTTTTAAGGTATCAAATCTACTGATGCGCACAACTATTTGCTTGCATTGAAATATAAAACCGCTGGATAGTTGTCACAGGCTGCTATTTTTTACAGAAAATTTGTTTCGTGGTCATCAAAATCCTGGATAATTTTATGGCTTATATATTTAACATGACATTATTTCTACTAGACGAGGTGAAAACTGTTTAATACAATTAAGTTACCATAACGAAGTGAAAATTATTTTTCTAATAAACTTGTCATAAAGTGCAACGTGTTTTTCGTATTACGTAAGCATAGCAAGATGCGACATATTTACTTCCAATTAACTCAAAGTCAGAGGTGCTAGAAAATGAGACATCAGTTATCCGAAAAAATATAGTCATTAACGGAATAAAAACTTCATTTCAACAAAAAGGATCCCTTCGTACCTCAATTACACGGGACCCCACATTTTCTCAATGGGAGAGATAGTTCCCGTAGGGTCATGCTCAAATTCAAATTCTGCGCGTATGGCGCACTTGTGCACCAACTCCAGTTTTAGCAACAAAAATTATTATCTGTGTTCATTTTTCACCGCGGAAACCGTGACCAATTGAAACAGAAAAATGGCAATCGACGAGACGAACCAATAAAAGTAGCGAGTTCCAAAAGTATGGAAATGAAAAGGGGAACCGGCGAGATCTCCGATATTATTGGCGCGGGGCTTTGAGATCACACGCAGCTGTGCCCGGACAAATGGAGGCGGAAGCAATTAAAACAGAGCGAGCGGAATTCCAAAATTTCAATTCGAAAATAGAAAACCCTCATTGGTTTTATCGCACCTCAAAGTATAACAGAATGGAAGCCATTTGCGCTCAAATTTTGTCTTTGTAAGTAGGCTGCACTATTTTTGATCAATCTAACAGGATTTTACTTTGGAGCCCGACTAATCAAGCATGAAGGCTGTTGTACTCCGGAACTACAATTAAAATTGCACGATAGACCCTAGCTTTCCCAAAATCTGTATGCGAATCGTTCTATAGAGTCCCGGCTCACTGCGGTACAAACGTAATGTCCCCTTTGCCCATGATTTCGTTCTTGAAATACATTGTTCTCAATATAAATATACATGTAAAAGCCTCGTTCTCATACACGGTACCAGTATCTGATAAATACGGATTAGCTTAAATGTTAGTTTTAGCCTCCCTAACAGCAACAAAGGCGTTCCAAAGAGAGGAAGAAGGAACGCGCCAATTAACATGGACTTCAGGGAACGAGGAATCTATGCACAAAATTAATAGAAATAGGAAGTTGGGAATTGAGTAGATGAAACAAGATGAACGTTCAAGGAGACATTAGTAGGTGCTGAAAAACAAGACAGCACTGAACCGAAAAAATGGATCATAACAAAACGAGAAAAACTGTTCTGTTTCATCAAAGTAGAAGACCTACCTAACCTTCAGCTCGGGACCCCACAAATATCTACTGGGAGCACCAATTCACGTGGAATCTATAGTTGTATCTCCCTGAGGGGAATTGTTGCCACAAATTTATGAGCAAGTGGAGAATATGAGAATATGATGAGCAAGTGGAGAACAGCGAAAAGCACGAACAGCTTCTTATTTCTAAATTAATACTTTTTACCATTGGCATTCCAGCACGAAAAGTGTATTTTTGTAAGAAAAGCAGTTTCGGATTGCGAGTTCTTGCACATTTATAAATGATAATGTTCCAACTTTGTAGTTGCCTAACATTAGGTCTAACGACGCTTAATTTCTGAGCGTTGGACTCGCAATTGTGGTACGATATTGAAGCTTTAGTGAGAGTTTCCATATTTCAGGGTCTTGTCTGCGCTCGACACTGGGGTGCAAAAAAATCTGCATTGTGTAAAACTTTTAACACTTGAAACAAACTCGCGCGTGTGGGCAGCTTAGGTTCAGAACCTAATACTGTACTCTCTGCGACAAAAAGATTTGATTAGATGTTAGTTTAACCCTCCCTACAATAAAGGGGTTCCAAAAAAGGAAGCATGGAAGGCCCCATTAAATACAGTCTCTCCGACAAAAGAACAAATCAGGATTAGATGTGATTATCAGTTAATTTAAGCCTTTCTAGCCTCTACAAATGTGTTCTCAAGACTGAATGAAAGAAAGAAGGTACGCAAATTGAGAAATTGAGGTTGAGTACGCAAATGAGAGAAAAGGAAAGCCTCGCACTATGTGCGTCCCCACACCCTGCGTTCAGAAGTAACAATACTGACAATTTTTTTGAAATTATAAAATTTTCTAAAAGTAACGGATGCTTAAAAAATACAGCAGGGAACCGAAAAAGATGGTCCATTACCCAGCAAAAAAAAATCTCATTCTATTAAAATATAAAGGAATGCCTACCAAGCCTTTTATCCGATACCTCACACTTTCCCAAAAAAGTGTTAGATATCGACACAACAATTGTATCCCCGGAGGGTAAAATCAACGAGAAAGCGTGAGCGTTACATAATAAAAATTTAGATCATCACACGATAACGTACAGATATTTTCATTGAGAAACAAAAGTCCGTTATTTTCAATACAGATTAATTCGTGTGTAGGTAGGACGAGTCGTACTGATCTCTCTACACCACGAGACAGTAGACATTAATGTGATCACTCCGCAATAATTCCGCATCGAGATATGGACTCACTTTATATGATCAGCAGAATAAAAACAAATGAGATCTGGGCACATCATTGGTCACTAGATATCAAGAGTAATGGAATCAAAAGTAGCATCAATCAAGAGTAACATCATTCAAGTAATCGAGAGGAACGTATCAATCAAGGGTAACATCATCAATCAGGTAATCAGGTAATCAAGCAATCAAGAGCAACAACGACAAACCGGATTAACATCAATCAAGATTAATGTTAATCAAGAGCACCATCAATCAAGCAATCAAGAAAACCAGAATCCAAACCATGCAATGATCATAGGACATCAAGAACGGTAAAATAACTAAGACAGAATTCGGTTCCTTCAAGAGCGGAACCATGAGGAAAATACATCCTAGCAAAGAGCGACATGATAGCTTGTTTTTATTCTAGATGTGTTTCTCTACCCGCAAAGTGTCCCAAGTTTTCCTAACCCTAAAGTACGCGCAAATAATACCAAATCGAGCATTGCATCGTTATCTTCTCGCTTCTCTATTGTATTTAAATATCACTACGTACTGAAAAATACAACTTGAAGCAAAATGCAGAGCAAACGTATCACAACTTGCCCTTAACATCCGTCTCACACGATAGAGACGAGCACTGACCGCATTTTTCTCGGTGACTTTATAAAGTTCGCAGCGGCAAAGCAAGCACTACTACAACAATGACGTTACAACAATGACGCTACAACAATCGACGAAGAAAAAAGTAATTCAAAACTTGCGCACCGAACGACAATAGAGACTATTTGCGAAATCATTATTTCAGCGAGCAGAATTTTGCATAAAAGCACTCGAAAATGAGCAGACGGCCAAAAATTGGAGTCGGTTTCGAAAATGTGCTACAAACGCTCGTTATTTCAGGTGCGGCAAAAATTTTTATGTTTTTCATAAATATTTGGAACACGTGGAAGATAACGCTGTGTTTGAAAATATTAACTTCTTTCTGTTCACAACACTAGTAATACATCGGCACAAATTGAAGTGTCGAACTCGACAAATTCAAAACACATTGTATCTTCGAACAGTGGCGTAAAGGCCCCAATAATTTCGATGGTTCAACGGCCCATATCATTTTTATGCGTACTCGCGATTCATCAATAGAGAAAGAAAAATTTTCTGCAACTCTAAAAATTCAACAAGACTCGTCATGGGCAACGAAGATGTGATCAGTATCGAAAATGTGATTATGTATGTCACACTATAATGCTCACCGGCCCCCTGTTTTCAACTCCTTGGCTATGCGACATTTCAGATCACATGCTTATCCTACTGGAATGGCTGTATGCAGGCATGTGTACAAACATAAGCAATTACTTTCCAGATTTAATGACCTTCACCGGTAAAGATGCTCACAATTTAATATCAGTGCACGCATGACTCCTTTTAAAACGTTGCTTGCGGTACGACCCATCGATGGGTCGTGATTAAGTTCTTCCTGCTGCGAAACGACCCATCGGCGAGTCGTTCGAAATATCTTTAACAATCTTATCAAATTAACTATGTTTAATGGGCCCAGTTATTGTTTGGTATTTTTAAAATTATTAACAACTTCTATCTTTAAATTTGAGTTGAATATTGAGCTGAAGTTTAGCCATAGAAGTCAATGTGCTAATTAATAATTTAACTCAATGGAGACCAGCAGGCAGTCAAGACCGCCATCTCAGAAGGCGGACTTCAAACGAGGACTGATGCTTCACAGACCACGGAGACTCAGCCACAGCTCCGACGCTCCGCAGGGACAATTTGGCTTCGTTACTGAGCAATTCGTCGCCGTGGCGGAGGTAGCCAACCAACCTAACCGGCAGATCACACGCACTGTACAGCACGCCAGGCGACTGTTTTGAGCTCGGCTAGGGTAATCCGTGCGAGAGAAATGATCGCGGTGAAATGAACTAAACACGAAAATGTCAGATTAGATTATCAATTAGTTTAAGCCTCCCTATCCGCAACAAAGGCTATCCAAAGAGAGGAAGGAAGAAGGCACCATTTAGTATGGAGTCAAGGAAACGCGGAATCTGTGCAGAAAGGGCACAGAAACAGAAAGCTAAGAAAGATCATCAAACAAGAAAAAGTTGAAGAAGAAAGTAGTAGGTGCTGAAAAACAGGACAGCAGTGAACCGAAAAAAGATGGTTCGTAACAAAACAAAAACCTATGTTATTTTAACAAAAGGAAAGCCTACCTTACCTTTAGCTCGGGCCCTCATAGTCTCCATGGCAGCGCTAATTCCCATAGATACAATAGTTGTATCCCCCTGAGGGAAGCCGCGAAAATGTCAATAGGATGAACTTTCGTGGACTAAAATTCAGTGCTCGCAACACATAAGCTTATTGAAAGGCCGCGTATTTATTAGTGAGTAATTGGAAACTTCTGTGAAGGCATTATGCGAAAGGGTAGCTAAGTGGACGTTTTCCGACTCAAATTTCTGAATTTTTACTGCTCCCGATAAAATTTGGGAATAAAGACCCTTAAGTATTCAACTACCATGTAGGGATTCCAGACGCTTAGTGGTCTTTAAAGTTAATTTTTTTTAATGATGTAAGAAAAAGGTCAATCTAGCTTCTCTAGTACGGGAGATCAGCGCACTGGTAGCATCACTCCCATGCGGACGATAAACCGCCACCCATCGCTACCAAGGGTGCTGTTCGCAACAAAAACCTCTCAGGATCCTGAAGCTCGACTACGTCACCTAAATGTATATCAATGGTCCAAGCACGACAAGTGATCAATAGAAGCAACAAATTCCCAGCCAGGTCTTTGTCCAGATAGAAGCATTGTTAAAAAACACTCGAGGTGACTGACGGCGATTTTATGCTGAAACTCGTTCCTGATGCTACGCGTTAAATTTTACCGTCGTATCGAATGATTCGAAAAATGGCGTCAAACATCAACCATTAAGTTAACAGAAACTAAGCATTCACCAAGAAGATAAAAGTAGGACTATTGCGAGTTCGGATCTGTGCATTTCCCTGGGGGAAAAAGTGCCTGCTGAGCGGGGTCATTGAAGTTAATGAAGGGCTTCAAAGCAAGATCAAAGAATAGCAAATCTTCATCAGTTTACCTCGTTAAAGCGAGCAAACTCGGTTATGTGAATATCGAGCGCGATCTGGAACTGCTTTGTACCAGACTGATTTGTCTCGCTTCACAGACGTTCAACCTGCGAACAGTTGAGCTTTTGTCGATGCTTCAGACAAAATTAAGGCACGTCTGTGCTTCGCATCTCAACTGGTGCGAATCTGTCGTGCATCTCAATTAAGGCGAGGCTTTTGTATCACAATTATAACGAGTTTTTTTAGTATAACTAAGTCGAGTCTATCGTAGAATAATTGAATCGAGTCTCATGCATCATGATTAAATCGAGTCTCATGCATCACGATTAAATCGAGTCTCATGCATCACGATTGAATCGAGTCTCATGCATCACGATTGAATCGAGTCTCATGCATCACGATTAAATCGAGTCTCATGCATCACAATTGAATCGATTCTCATGCATCACAATTAAACCGATTCTCATGCATCACAATTAAATCGAGTCTCATGCATCACAATTGAATCGAGTCTCATGCATCACAATTGAATCGAGTCTCATGCATCACAATTGAATCGAGTCTCATGCATCACAATTGAATCGAGTCTCATGCATCACAATTGAATCGATTCTCATGCATCACAATTGAATCGATTCTCATGCACCACAATTGAATCGATTCTCATGCACCACAATTGAATCGATTCTCATGCACCACAATTGAATCGATTCTCATGCACCACAATTAAATCAGAGTCTCATGCATCACAATTAAATCGAGTCTCATGCATCACAATTAAATCGAGTCTCATGCATCACAGTTAAATCGAGTCTCATGCATCACAGCTAAATCGAGTCTCATGCATCACAATTAAATCGAGTCTCATGCATCACAATTAAATCGAGTCTCATGCATCACAACTAAATCGAGTCTCATGCATCACAATTAAATCGAGTCTCATGCATCACAATTAAATCGAGTCTCATGCATCACAATTAAATCGAGTCTCATGCATCACAGTTAAATCGAGTCTCATGCATCACAATTAAATCGAGTCTCATGCATCACAATTAAATCGAGTCTCATGCATCACAATTAAATCGAGTCTCATGCATCACAATTAAATCGAGTCTCATGCATCACAATTAAATCGAGTCTCATGCATCACAATTAAATCGAGTCTCATGCATCACAATTAAATCGAGTCTCATGCATCACAGTTAAATCGAGTCTCATGCATCATAATTAAATCGACTCCTTTGCATCACAATCTAAGTGAGTTTCTTGAATTTTGACCAACTCCTAAACAGTCAAATTTTCCACTCTATTCCCCAATTATCCCACTGACAAGGACATCAGCTTGTCACTGATATCAAATGCAGACAGAAAAAAAACGAATTATACTAGCAATTAGCGATGATAGAAGCAATTAGCGATGATAGAAGCAATTAGGGATAATGGTAGCAATAAACAATAATAGTAGCAATTGGCAATAATAGTAGCAATTGGCAATAATAGTAGCAATCGGCAATAATAGTAGCAATCGGCAATAATAGTAGCAATCGGCAATAATAGGAGCAATCGGCAATAATAGGAGCAATCGGCAATAATAGGAGCAATCGGCAATAATAGGAGCAATCGGCAACAAATGTAGCAATTGGCAATAATGGTAGCAATTGGCAATAATGGTAGCAATTGGCAATAATGGTAGCAATTGGCAATAATGGTAGCAATTGGCAATAATGGTAGCAATTGGCAATAATGGTAGCAATTGGCAATAATGGTAGCAATTGGCAATAATGGTAGCAATTGGCAATAATGGTAGCAATTGGCAATAATGGTAGCAATTGGCAATAATGGTAGCATTTAGCAATAATCGTGCCATTTACTCGTGCATCACAGAGCGGGACTCGTGCATCACACAGTGAGACTCGTGCATCACACAGCGGGACTCGTGCATCACGCAGCGGGACTCGTGCATCACGCAGCGGGACTCGTGCATCACGCAGCGGGACTCGTGCATCACGCAGCGGGACTCGTGCATCACGCAGCGGGACTCGTGCATCACGCAGCGGGACTCGTGCATCACGCAGCGGGACTCGTGCATCACGCAGCGGGACTCGTGCATCACGCAGCGGGACTCGTGCATCACACAGCGGGACTCGTGCATCACACAGTGGGACTCGTGCATCACACAGTGGGACTCGTGCATCACACAGTGGGACTCGTGCATCACACAGTGGGACTCGTGCATCACACAGTGGGACTCGTGCATCACACAGTGGGACTCGTGCATCACACAGTGGGACTCGTGCATCACACAGTGGGACTCGTGCATCACACAGTGGGACTCGTGCATCACACAGTGGGACTCGTGCATCACACAGTGGGACTCGTGCATCACACAGTGAGACTCGTGCATCACACAGGGAGACTCGTGCATCACAGAGCGGGACTCGTGCATCACAGAGCGGGACTCGCGCATCACACAGTGGGACTCGTGCATCACACAGCGGGACTCGTGCATCACACAGCGGGACTCGTGCATCACACAGCGGGACTCGTGCATCACACAGCGGGACTCGTGCATCACACAGCGGAACTCGTGCATCACACAGCGGAACTCGTGCATCACAGAGCGGGACTCGTGCATCACAGAGCGGGACTCGTGCATCACAGAGCGGGACTCGTGCATCACAGAGCGGGACTCGTGCATCACAGAGCGGGACTCGTGCATCACACAGCGGGACTCGTGCATCACACAGCGGGACTCGTGCATCACACAGCGGGTCTCGTGCATCACACAGCGGGACTCGTGCATCACAGAGCGGGACTCGTGCATCACAGAGCGGGACTCGTGCATCACAGAGCGGGACTCGTGCATCACAGAGCGGGACTCGTGCATCACAGAGCGGGACTCGTGCATCACAGAGCGGGACTCGTGCATCACAGAGCGGGACTCGTGCATCACAGAGCGGGACTCGTGCATCACAGAGCGGGACTCGTGCATCACAGAGCGGGACTCGTGCATCACAGAGCGGGACTCGTGCATCACAGAGCGGGACTCGTGCATCACAGAGCGGGACTCGTGCATCACAGAGCGGGACTCGTGCATCACAGAGCGGGACTCGTGCATCACAGAGCGGGACTCGTGCATCACAGAGCGGGACTCGTGCATCACAGAGCGGGACTCGTGCATCACGGAGCGGGACTCGTGCATCACGGAGCGGGACTCGTGCATCACGGAGCGGGACTCGTGCATCACGGAGCGGGACTCGTGCATCACAGAGCGGGACTCGTGCATCACAGAGCGGGACTCGTGCATCACAGAGCGGGACTCGTGCATCACAGAGCGGGACTCGTGCATCACAGAGCGGGACTCGTGCATCACAGAGCGGGACTCGTGCATCACAGAGCGGGACTCGTGCATCACAGAGCGGGACTCGTGCATCACAGAGCGGGACTCGTGCATCACAGAGCGGGACTCGTGCATCACAGAGCGGGACTCGTGCATCACAGAGCGGGACTCGTGCATCACAGAGCGGGACTCGTGCATCACAGAGCGGGACTCGTGCATCACAGAGCGGGACTCGTGCATCACAGAGCGGGACTCGTGCATCACAGAGCGGGACTCGTGCATCACAGAGCGGGACTCGTGCATCACAGAGCGGGACTCGTGCATCACAGAGCGGGACTCGTGCATCACAGAGCGGGACTCGTGCATCACAGAGCGGGACTCGTGCATCACAGAGCGGGACTCGTGCATCACAGAGCGGGACTCGTGCATCACAGAGCGGGACTCGTGCATCACAGAGCGGGACTCGTGCATCACAGAGCGGGACTCGTGCATCACAGAGCGGGACTCGTGCATCACAGAGCGGGACTCGTGCATCACAGAGCGGGACTCGTGCATCACAGAGCGGGACTCGTGCATCACAGAGCGGGACTCGTGCATCACAGAGCGGGACTCGTGCATCACAGAGCGGGACTCGTGCATCACAGAGCGGGACTCGTGCATCACAGAGCGGGACTCGTGCATCACAGAGCGGGACTCGTGCATCACAGAGCGGGACTCGTGCATCACAGAGCGGGACTCGTGCATCACAGAGCGGGACTCGTGCATCACAGAGCGGGACTCGTGCATCACAGAGCGGGACTCGTGCATCACAGAGCGGGACTCGTGCATCACAGAGCGGGACTCGTGCATCACAGAGCGGGACCCGTGCATCACAGAGCGGGACCCGTGCATCACAGAGCGGGACTCGTGCATCACAGAGCGGGACTCGTGCATCACAGAGCGAGACTCGTGCATCACAGAGCGAGACTCGTGCATCACAGAGCGAGACTCGTGCATCACACAGCGGGACTCGTGCATCACACAGCGGGACTCGTGCATCACACAGCGGGACTCGTGCATCACACAGCGGGACTCGTGCATCACACAGCGGGACTCGTGCATCGCACAGCGGGACTCGTGCATCACACAGCGGGACTCGTGCATCGCACAGCGGGACTCGTGCATCACACAGCGGGACTCGTGCATCACACAGCGGGACTCGTGCATCACACAGCGGGACTCGTGCATCACACAGCGGGACTCGTGCATCACACAGCGGGACTCGTGCATCACACAGCGGGACTCGTCCATCACACAGCGGGACTCGTCCATCACACAGCGGGACTCGTGCATCACACAGCGGGACTCGTGCATCACACAGCGGGACTCGTGCATCACACAGCGGGACTCGTGCATCACACAGCGGGACTCGTGCATCACACAGCGGGACTCGTCCATCACACAGCGGGACTCGTGCATCACACAGCGGGACTCGTGCATCACACAGCGGGACTCGTCCATCACACAGCGGGACTCGTCCATCACACAGCGGGACTCGTCCATCACACAGCGGGACTCGTGCATCACACAGCGGGACTCGTGCATCACACAGCGGGACTCGTCCATCACACAGCGGGACTCGTCCATCACACAGCGGGACTCGTGCATCACACAGCGGGACTCGTGCATCACACAGCGGGACTCGTGCATCACACAGCGGGACTCGTGCATCACACAGCGGGACTCGTCCATCACACAGCGGGACTCGTCCATCACACAGCGGGACTCGTGCATCACACAGCGGGACTCGTGCATCACACAGTGGGACTCGTCCATCACGCAGTGGGACTCGTGCATCACACTGTGGGACTCGTGCATCACACTGTGGGACTCGTGCATCACACAGCGGGACTCGTCCATCACACAGCGGGACTCGTGCATCACACAGCGGGACTCGTGCATCACACAGCGGGACTCGTCCATCACGCAGTGGGACTCGTGCATCACACAGCGGGACTCGTGCATCACACAGCGGGACTCGTCCATCACACAGCGGGACTCGTCCATCACGCAGTGGGACTCGTGCATCACACTGTGGGACTCGTGCATCACACAGCGGGACTCGTCCATCACACAGCGGGACTCGTCCATCACACAGCGGGACTCGTCCATCACGCAGTGGGACTCGTGCATCACACTGTGGGACTCGTGCATCACACAGCGGGACTCGTCCATCACACAGCGGGACTCGTCCATCACACAGCGGGACTCGTCCATCACACAGCGGGACTCGTCCATCACGCAGTGGGACTCGTGCATCACACTGTGGGACTCGTGCATCACACAGCGGGACTCGTCCATCACACAGCGGGACTCGTCCATCACACAGCGGGACTCGTGCATCACACAGCGGGACTCGTCCATCACGCAGTGGGACTCGTGCATCACACAGCGGGACTCGTCCATCACACAGCGGGACTCGTCCATCACACAGCGGGACTCGTGCATCACACAGCGGGACTCGTGCATCACACAGCGGGACTCGTGCATCACACAGTGGGACTCGTCCATCACGCAGTGGGCCTCGTGCATCACACAGCGGGACTCGTGCATCACACAGCGGGACTCGTCCATCACGCAGTGGGACTCGTGCATCACACAGCGGGACTCGTGCATCACACAGTGGGACTCGTGCATCACACAGTGGGACTCGTGCATCACACAGTGGGACTCGTCCATCACGCAGTGGGACTCGTGCATCACACTGTGGGACTCGTGCATCACGCAGTGGGCCTCGTGCATCACGCAGTGGGCCTCGTGCATCACACAGTGGGCCTCGTGCATCACACAGTGGTACTCGTGCATCACACAGTGGGACTCGTGCATCACACAGTGGGACTCGTGCATCACACAGTGGGACTCGTGCATCACACAGTGGGACTCGTGCATCACGCAGTGGGCCTCGTGCATCACACAGTGGGCCTCGTGCATCACACAGTGGTACTCGTGCATCACACAGTGGTACTCGTGCATCACACAGTGGGACTCGTGCATCACACAGTGGGACTCGTGCATCACACAGTGGGACTCGTGCATCACACAGTGGGACTCGTGCATCACACAGTGGGACTCGTGCATCACACAGTGGGACTCGTGCATCACACAGTGGGACTCGTGCATCACACAGTGGGACTCGTGCATCACACAGTGGGACTCGTGCATCACACAGTGGGACTCGTGCATCACACATTGGGACTCGTGCATCACGCAGTGGGCCTCGTGCATCACGCAGTAGGCCTCGTGCATCACGCAGTAGGCCTCGTGCATCACACAGTGGTACTCGTGCATCACACAGTGGTACTCGTGCATCACACAGTGGTACTCGTGCATCACACAGTGAGACTCGTGCATCACACAGTGGGACTCGTGCATCACAGAGTGAGACTCGTGCATCACACAGTGAGACTCGTGCATCACACAGTGGGACTCGTGCATCACACAGTGGGACTCGTGCATCACACAGTGGGACTCGTGCATCACACAGTGGGACTCGTGCATCACACAGTGGGACTCGTGCATCACACAGTGGGACTCGTGCATCACACAGTGGGACTCGTGCATCACACAGTGGGACTCGTGCATCACACAGTGGGACTCGTGCATCACACAGTGGGACTCGTGCATCACACAGTGGGACTCGTGCATCACACAGTGGGACTCGTGCATCACACAGTGGGACTCGTGCATCACACAGTGAGACTCGTGCATCACACAGTGAGACTCGTGCATCACACAGTGAGACTCGTGCATCACACAGTGAGACTCGTGCATCACACAGTGAGACTCGTGCATCACACAGTGAGACTCGTGCATCACACAGTGAGACTCGTGCATCACACAGTGAGACTCGTGCATCACACAGTGAGACTCGTGCATCACACAGTGAGACTCGTGCATCACACAGTGAGACTCGTGCATCACAGAGCGGGACTCGTGCTTCACACAGTGGGACTCGTGCATCACAGAGCGGGACTCGTGCATCACACAGTGGGACTCGTGCATCACACAGTGGGACTCGTGCATCACACAGTGGGACTCGTGCATCACACAGTGGGACTCGTGCATCACACAGTGGGACTCGTGCATCACCCAGTGGGACTCGTGCATCACCCAGTGGGACTCGTGCATCACCCAGTGGGACTCGTGCATCACCCAGTGGGACTCGTGCTTCACCCAGTGGGACTCGTGCATCACACAGTGGGACTCGTGCATCACCCAGTGGGACTCGTGCATCACCCAGTGGGACTCGTGCATCACCCAGTGGGACTCGTGCATCACACAGTGGGACTCGTGCATCACACAGTGGGACTCGTGCATCACACAGTGGGACTCGTGCATCACACAGTGGGACTCGTGCATCACACAGTGGGACTCGTGCATCACACAGTGGGACTCGTGCATCACACAGTGGGACTCGTGCATCACACAGTGGGACTCGTGCATCACACAGTGGGACTCGTGCATCACACAGTGGGACTCGTGCATCACACAGTGGGACTCGTGCATCACACAGTGGGACTCGTGCATCACACAGTGGGACTCGTGCATCACACAGTGGGACTCGTGCATCACACAGTGGGACTCGTGCATCACACAGTGGGACTCGTGCATCACACAGTGGGACTCGTGCATCACACAGTGGGACTCGTGCATCACACAGTGGGACTCGTGCATCACACAGTGGGACTCGTGCATCACACAGTGGGACTCGTGCATCACACAGTGGGACTCGTGCATCACACAGTGGGACTCGTGCATCACACAGTGGGACTCGTGCATCACACAGTGGGACTCGTGCATCACACAGTGGGACTCGTGCATCACACAGTGGGACTCGTGCATCACACAGTGGGACTCGTGCATCACACAGTGGGACTCGTGCATCACACAGTGGGACTCGTGCATCACACAGTGGGACTCGTGCATCACACAGTGGGACTCGTGCATCACACAGTGGGACTCGTGCATCACACAGTGGGACTCGTTCATCACACAGTGGGACTCGTGCATCACACAGTGGGACTCGTGCATCACACAGTGGGACTCGTGCATCACACAGTGGGACTCGTGCATCACAGAGCGGGAATCGTGCATCACACAGTGGGACTCGTGCATCACACAGCGAGACTCGTGCATTACACAGTGAGACTCGTGCATCATACAGTGGGACTCTTTCATCACACAGTGAGTCTCGTGCATCACACAGTGAGACTCGTGCATCACACAGTGAGACTTGTGCATCACACAGTGAGACTCGTGCATCACACAGTGAGACTCGTGCATCACACAGTGAGACTCGTGCATCACACAGTGAGACTCGTGCATCACACAGTGAGACTCGTGCATCACAGAGTGAGACTCGTGCATCACAGAGCGGGACTCGTGCATCACAGAGCGGGACTCGTGCATCACACAGTGGGACTCGTGCATCACACAGTGGGACTCGTGCATCACACAGCGGGACTCGTGCATCACACAGCGGGACTCGTGCATCACACAGCGGGACTCGTGCATCACAGAGCGGGACTCGTGCATCACAGAGCGGGATTCATGCATCACAGAGCGGGACTCGTGCATCACACAGCGGAACTCGTGCATCACAAAGCGGGATTCATGCATCACAGAGCGGGACTCGTGCATCACAGAGCGGGACTCGTGCATCACACAGCGGGACTCGTGCATCACACAGCGGGACTCGTGCATCACACAGCGGGACTCGTGCATCACACAGTGGGTCTCTAGCATCACAGCACGAAAATTTCGCATCACATAAGATTCGTCTGGTTGAAATTTTTTTTTGCATATCACCAAAATTTAACGAGTTCATCAGACGGTAACGCTCTTCCTGTTCAAAGAGTGCGTTTTTTAGCTTCAGGTTTGGTTATTCGCTCAGTGACGCTCGTATGCTAGGTCTTCCAAGCAAGACGGGTATGCTGACTTAGCTTTACGTAGAGTTGTTAATTACCTCGTAAAACAATAACTTGTTTTTTTTATTATTATATAAGAAATTTTTAGCCTCCCTTAACCACGACAAAGATGTTCCAAGAGAGGAAAGAGGAAGGCACCATTTAGTATGGAGTTTATGGAACGCGGAATCTATGCACAAAGTGCACAGAAACAGTAAGCTAGGAAAGAAGTTCATGAAACAAGAAGAAAGTTCAAGAAGAAAGTAGTAGGTGCTGAAAAACAGGACAGAAGTGAACCGAAAAAAGATGGTCCGTAACAAAACAAAAACCTATTTTAATTACAACAAAAAGGAAGCCTACCTAACCTTTAGCTCGGGCCCTCACATGGTTCCCCTGGGAGCGCTAATTCCCATAGATACAATAGTTGTATCCCCCTGAGGGGACAATAACTTGCTTTACGATTTTAAAAACCAAGTTGAAGGTCATTGGGCTCAAAATTCGACTCGTAATCTTCGAGGAAATATTTTGAAACCTAGATTATGTACTTCATTGTTCCTTCAAATGCAGTGCATGAACGGAAAAAATTTATTGTACTAGAATGCTGTATATGACAGGAAAAATTTTGTGTTCGAATGTTGTATTTGAAGAAGTATCATTGTGTTCGAATGTTGTAAACGAAAGGAGACATTTCATTCTGTTCGACTGCAGTTTGAAAGGAGAGATTTCACTGTCTTCGACAGCTGTACTGAATAAGAAAGGAGAAATTTCCCTACGCTTCAGAAGCAACGGAACTATTGACCTAAAATTTGCACAAGTACATTAGTTCCCAAATTGAGTCGGATGTCAAACCACATTGAACTCGTTTCCCAAAAAGATTAACCTCGAGAATTGTCGAAGAAACAAAATTACGTAGCGTTCTTCAACACGGACGCAGCGATGCGTGCGTCATTGAGGACCTGCTCCAGCTGCTCCAAGAAATTTTTTTTATTCTTTAACACATTAAAACGCAACGTACGCCTCCGGTGGCCACGGAGGGGATTTTCATGATGCTGCTGATCGACCAGTAATCAAATTCATTTGTCATAAATACTTACACAAAGCTAAATGAAGGCATGATCCAGTTTATATTTGCTATTTTCAAAATTGCTCCCTACAATTGACTCTAAATTTGAGTTGAATATTGAATTTCAGTTTAGCCAATTGCGGTGAAAGTGTTAACGAACAAAAGCACTCAGTTCCTTAAAACCGTGTAGCCAAAGAGTGATATTTACCATCTTTATATGATCGAGAGACAGCGGAGGAAATCCATCTTAATCATACCATTAGACATTTCCCGTATCGGAGGTCTGACTGCAGGTTCTATATTTCTCTGTGACGAGGAAAATAATCTGCAAACATTCCAGATAAATATTCATAGCTGGATTCTCTCGGCTAGAGGAATAGTATTTTATAGGAGTCAAGACATTTTTATTAAGAATGTTGCTAAAAGCTTCAGCCGTGAAAGCATTTGAAAATGCACATCCGGTTTCTTAGAAACATCAGTAGGGTAAAGAAATATAGTGTTTTGCACAAAATTGCACAATTCGTTCAACAGAAAAATGCAACACAATTGTGCGAACCGTTGTCGTATTCAACTGAAAACAGCACACAATTGAACGGATCGTACTCCGTCTGATTTTGTTAAAAAAAACTTATCGAGGATGTTTTTTGACCAAAATTCTCGCAAGAGGCCTCACTCTGAAGCTTGAACTATTAATGAACCAATCTGCCTATCATGTTCAGCTCTTCAGCCTTTGAAATTTAAGTTACCAAATAGGAATTTATTTCATACACGGATGCAATGCCTGAATTCCCACACAGCAGTTCATAATGGGACATCATTGTATCCTGAAGCTTAATCGTCATTATAGGGTAAAGGTTCCCGTACATGGGCCTCGACTCTGCGCATACAGCTTCCCTGAATCAAAACCCTCTTTTAATAAATGCTAGGCTTTCGATGAAAAAATGAGTCGAGTGAACACAAAAAGATGCCTATCCGGTGAATGAATAAAAGGACTATCAATGTACATGAGAGCAAGCACACTATTCAAATGTCCTTTCAATTCACCATCCACACAATACACGCAGGGCAGTAACTTAGTTAGCATCGGATCATCTTGGTTCCAAAATTCCAAAAGATGAGTTCGTCAATGTCTAACACAATCATCCCCCATTTCAGTGTATCGATGTTGCTGAAAATTAAGTCACTAAAAGCTCGATCTGCACCTGTCGCGACACGTCAGACGGTAAAATCCGATTGTCGAGTATGAGCCGGGTTTCAAGAGCTGACGGATTCAATCGGGCCAGATTTGGGAGCTGACACCACAAAGGCGAGGAATCATAAAGCTGTCGAAGGGAGGCCTTTACATCCGATGATTCCAGTTCTGCTAACAGAAGAATAATCTCCGCCTACATGTTTACAGGTACAGCCTGGGGCAGATCTCAGCCTACGGTCAGACGACACGTGCCTGATCGCGATTTGCATCCTGTTGTCTCTTTTGTGACGCATGAACTCAATAGGTGTTACTCGATTGCGCTTAGAGATCCACTTGCTGTGCGAAAATTTTCGTAAACAACAAGCACGTTGAGCTAATTTTTGAATTTCTTCAGTTCAAATGCTGGAGCTCTGATGAACGCTTCAAATATACACAGAGTCTCTTTCTTTGCATGTGATAAGCTAGCGTTTATCAAGAAAGACCTTTACTAATGTTTTTCTTTCACAGCATTCAAGACAAATTGACCAGGCTGGTTCGTTAATTGACACGGTTACCTGGAAGAAAAATTTTGAAGCATGCCAAAGAAATCAGCGGTTGACTTACAAACTCTACTGAAAAAATAGAATATGTATACCTTTCTAAAAGAGTTTTTGGCTTCAAAAAGCATTGAAACATGTTTACTAATCGCGCTTTCAATCTTTAGGCAAAAACAAGTGAGCCAAAATATTCCTATTCATTCGTGATCATAAACTATAAATTAAGGCAATATTAAAATACAACAAATATCCGAAAATACTATACTCTTGCAATCAATTTCAGGCATTTTCAGCGTGTTACCCTGGAATAACCAAACAAAAATACTATAAATTTTTGTCGCACTGGTAAAATAATTTTGAAAGAATTATTTTGAATCCAGGCTGTAATCTAAATTTTAATGGCACTGAGTCGTCACATCTGCTTTTCCTTTGCAAAAAATATTTGTTCTGCTGGGCAAGCTGATAGTGAGGTTTTCAAAGTCAAATAAAAGTTAAAAGAATTCCAGGTTTGTGTCGCAAAAAAAAATCATAAGAAATACATAAATATATATTATAATTATCATCATTACTGCAGCAGCCAAGCCAATGAGCAAAAGCTAAAACAAGTGGAAGTCAAATCCCCATTCCTCTGTGTTACAAAAACAGTTCAAGATTATTCATGCGTATCAGAATAATACCTTTACAGCCTAACTTTTTCAAGGTGTTCATGATTTTAGCCGTCCAAGTATAGCTTCTGCATAGGACGGCTAAAATTAGAGATGCAACGACGGAAAACTTACACTGGGCTTAACTGTAATTAAAAAAATGAGAATATAACGTACAGGAATGAAGTTAATTTTTTTAATTTATAAGTAACACGCTGTATGAAGAGAGAACTTTCTGACCCAAGCAAATAAGTCATTCCGAAGGTTCACAAATGATGATGGTTCCAAACCCTCACAGAGTGGATCTCTAAAACACATATTAAAAGCGGAATTTATGTTAGTACAGTGACATATAAATATGGTTTTTTAACATTAAGATCACGCATTCTCCATTATATACTTATCTTTTATACAGCATATTAATAACGCAAAGCCAAAGCCTATTCGAGTTGATATCCATTTAACACACATGGGTGGAGCGGTAAACTTTGCTGCGATTTCTTCCTCTTCTAAAATGGAAGAAACACCGGATTCGCAATGAGGGATTTCAAACTCTAAGGCCTTTCTCGCGAAGGCGAGCGTTTCTGCCACTCGGTCACAGTAATACCAAATCCCCAAAACATATAAATAAGTGAAGGTGCATAGCCGAAAACGAAAAAGGAGTGATTGTGTTACGAAATTCCACCTACGGAACACCGTAGATTATGTCCACATTCATTATTGGACTTTGGGACTTGAGTGAGAATCTCAGATTTGGGACTTTGGGACTTGAGTGAGAATCTCAGATTTGGTTCACCAGCCAAATTAGCCGTCTTGGGAACAAATTTAATCATCATTTGTAGACGGCGCAAGTACATTAGTATTCGATACGTTGTGCTTAGTCAATTTGATTGCTAAATAGCAGACGTAAACTCTGCTGGTTATGATATACGTAATTATTGCATTTAAATCAATCAAAATAATCGTTCAAAAGCCTGCATTTGAGCTCCCTTTCAGTCCTCGGAGCAGACATCCAAGCAATAGCTCATGTCGCTCATAGTGCAAACTGACGTCTCCGTTAACCTTGCATTTCTCCGGCAGTGGAAGCGTGTTTTTATAGTCGTAGTATCTGGAATGGAAAACCCTTGTTCATTTCTTATGATACACAGCGACGTGACCGAAATCGCATCTTCTCTTTCGCTCGTACGCCAGAGTTACCTAATCAGATTTCTCCTGGTAAAATTACGAAACTTTTAGAATAGATTCGACGCCAGTATAAGCAACTCTAACCACAACAAAGACGTTCCAAAGAGAGAAAGGATGAAGGCACCATTTAGTACTGAGTGAAGAAAACGCAGAATCTTTGAACAAGGGGTACAGAAACTGCAAGTTGAAAAACAAGTCCATGAAGTAAAAGAATAAAAGTAAAAGAAGAGTGTATTAGGTGTAGAAGAATAGGACAGTAGTACAATAAAACAACAAACCTATTCTATTTTAACTACAGGATGGCCTCCCTAACCTTAAGCGTAGACCCTCGTATATTTCCCCTGGGAGGGTCAAACGGAAATGCTTATTTTTAAATAAAAATTATACAGACCGCTCTACGTACGAGGCTGCTAACTGGTTAGTAGGCTACGCTTTAAAACGAAATGCAACGCGAAAAAATCAAAACTTCTAGCAAAAAGTAAATCAGGCATTCTGGGCAGTCTCGGTTGGAGGGGATGGCTTCCTCACGAAAGAAAAAATGTCAAAAAAAAAAAAAAAGGCGCGCGGCGACCTGCGTTTGCCGAGCATTGGGTTTCAGCCATCACACTGTCCTTCTAATTGGCTTGACGCTCATACCAGTGTTTGGTCTACACCCATATTGCCCCGTGCCTCGCCTGCGACACACTTATTGGACGATCCCACTACGAGACATTTGTTGACTCGTACGTTGGGTCACAAATAAATTACGGGTCGCAGATTACGGGCCGCACGCGCATGCAATTCATCTCTACTGAATTATAATATTTCGAGGACGGAATGCGTTCGTTCGCAATGAGCAGTCATAAAGTTCGGCCCAAAATGTTGGCCAATATTTGTCCGAGCGAGGAATATATCCTCGTCCGTAGCAATGAATATTTTATTGTGCAGAAAAACGCGGTCAATGCCGCTTCAATTTCAATGCGAGTGCATTCATATTACTCATGTCAAGTCTACCATGGCCGGCGGCCGAATTAAAACTACTCAGCGAATACCTGATGAATATTACAAAACAAACAATAAAAATATATTTGAACGGGTCAGTCGTTTGCTTGAATCGCATATTTATGAGGAACTTGAAAACAAAGAAAATTCCAAGCAAATAATCATAGTTAATTTTCCTAGTAAACATGAGTAATTTTCTTGAAATTTTCCATGTTTTTAAATTTCTTCTAACAATAAAAAGTTATAAAAACCATGCTTAATGTAAAATACTTTTTTCGACCGTATTTTCAAAAACTAACTTCCAGCATTTTGCATCAGAAATATTAAGTTTAATACCTACGTGACGTTGAAACCTGCGTAATTTATTCTGTCATATAAAAGTCTAATAATATGACAAAATAAATTACGCAGGTTTCAACGTCACGCAGGTATTAAACTTAATATTTCAGATGCACAATGCCTGGAGGTCAGCTTTTGGCTGTATTTTAGTCAGTTTTTTGATCGCTGGAAAAGGCTGCATATATGTTTCATAAATGATAAAGTTGAAAAGAACACTCGACACATCGTAAATTAATTGTTTTCGATATTTAACGATCAATGTTTGAAACTAGTCTTCAGTTTCGGTGACAAGCTCGAGCTGTAAATGGAGTTTTTTCATATGACCATTCATGCCGAGCTTACTGCTCTGATCGAATTCAAAATTTCTCTAGAACTGATAAATTGTCCTCCATTGCTTTCCAGTAATTATGCTCAAGGAGTTATGAATTGCGGAGCCAAGCCATTCACAGCAGTTCATTATTTGTTCCTTTAAGTAACGCGTGAGCAGCAGAACAAATGACTGGTCTTTCAGTATTTTCTATGAGCTTCAGTCCTAGACCTTCACAAGCAAGGAACTCCACTTATGGAAAAATTCAATTGTGAATCTGAATTCCATCTATAAAATTGAATAATTATTGAGAGAATTCTGAGAATTCTTATGCGTAGATTTTTTTAATTCAATGATAATTCATGAAACATAGAATGGAATCTCACACAAAATATTTTCTCACAAGTTATGTTTGCTCTAAAAAATGAAAAAAAACAGACAAAAGACCAAAATAAGCAGCGTTTTAGGCGTTGAGTGAATATCGAGTTAATTTCAACCTTTGACTTAGTCAAAAAGACCCTCCCTTACTGCAATGGACTTTACTTCAACACATTTTGTGTCAAATTGCAACACTGATTCTTCGCTGCTGGCTTCTGGGGCGTAATTAATCAATCGATCTTTTTGTGAAACTATGGTAATCTTTTTTGTTTGGTGCTCAATTGGCTGTCAGCAGGGCAACGTCTGCGCTTTTTTTTTAATAATGATTTGACCAAATAGAAGAATGAATTCCTATTCCATAACCTCAACAAAGGTGTTCCCAAAACAGGAAAAAGAAAAGTAAAGGTACCTTTTTGTGAGGAATTCGAGAAATGGGAAATCTACGCACAAAGTGTGTTCCCACGTCTTGCGTGTAGAAACAGCAAAATTTAAAAAATTGTACAAAACGAGATAAAAATTAAAAAAACAGTTGCAGTTGATGAAAAAGAGTGAACCGAGAAAAAGATGGTTTGTAACTAGACAATAAAATACCGACTACATTAACATAAAAAGTTAACCTCACCCATTTAACCTCACATCTTCCCCTGGTAGTGCTAATTCACATAGTTACAATAGTAGGGTTACCCTGGAGAGTAAGTTCAATAATAGAGTAAACAAAGCATGATTGAAAACTAATTTCTAGGATAGGAAATTGATTCTGAAAACCAGACTTAACGGGTCACGAGAGGTCTTTCAAACGAATGCAGAATTCGAAAATTATTCCTCCTTTCATTCACACGATATTCATGAGCGACCGTTCGTTCCCACTCAAAACACATGTCGAACAGTGAGTATTCACACTCTTTCTTTTAGAATTTGAAACAAAATACTGTACAAAACTTACCTAATAATACCTTTTGTGAGTTGATTTATTTATGTTTGTTTGGTGTCATCTTCCTCCGTCCCTCTGTGGTACCCTTATAAGGATGCTTAATGACCGTATCTGTGATACGAGTTTCACCGGTGCAAAAGTAGAAAAGTATTTCGACCGCGGGTACTTTTGGGATAGATATATTGGTTTTACTCCAACATGCACTACTCAGTGCCTCAAAACTCAGCAACTGCCACGAAACAAAACAATAACTCAGAGAGTAAACTCTCGAGTCGCGGCGAAAACCACAAATGTCCACCGTTCTGGCGTTCTCGACGAGCGTTCCCCTGACTCTTCCATCAAGAAAGAAAATACGCCCAAGAGAGCTTGATTTTGTCGTCTGCAGAACGGGGGCTGAAGAGCCCCAATGCTCCGGAGGGGGGGGGGGGGGAGACTAATGGTCCTGTGCACCACCCCCAGCTGGCGCCAGCTCCGACTTAGCCTTAATTCAAAGAACTATGGCCCGTCTGCGACCTATTGAAAATTACTGCCTCTTAACAGCGTTGGTAATGGAAACGATAAAAAAGTGGGCTTCAACATGGGTGGGATAGCAGTCTCTACAAAATCGCTGTTTCTAGGTGGAATCTTTTCAAATCCATTTATTACCAGTGTAAGAAAGGATGTGTTTATTATGAATGATGTCACAGTTTCAACGGAATGTTTTTAAAATGGTGTTTTCAACATTACTTCTTCATTACGCGTGACAGAAAGGATGTGTTTATTGTGAGTATCACTATTTCAAAGAAGGCGTTTTACAAAATACAGTTTCCAATATTACTTCTTCATTACCCGCGATGGACGGTAAACTTTGGTGAACAAGTTATTTATGCGCCGTTGGGAAGAGGCAAATAGAACAGGAGAAAGAGAACAATCATTCAAGCAGCGTGATGGATTGTTTAACGCCCGCCCATCTCTTACAGAACTATCTTTCACACAGCACCATCATTTGCATGTAACCGAAGACGTATAACCTAAAATCCCAAGTTTTAAAGTGCTTCTTATGAAGAGATTTAGGCAGAATAATTTTTCACGAAACAAAATGTATTATTTGACCGGTATTTTAAAGAAATTTACTTTAATGTAATGTAAAGATACAGCTTAGTACCTAAGTTCAAGTCGACCGGTCAACGTAACGAGTTATTTTTTCTAGCCAATAATCTAACGCTGAATCTTTAGAGCTTGCTCGAAAAACCAGCTCGTAAACCGGGCTGCATGACTTAAAAAAACTAATGTTCCAATATGCGCTGCTAAAATAACGTTATTGGATTGCTACTGAAACTAGCATATTACTCCGACAGTATAAAACATAAGAGAACATTCGAACGGCAATATTTTTTTCTTTCCAATTTTCTAACGCTCAATCTTGAAAATCTGACTGAAAAATACAACTTTTAAGCCCAGAAACGGCTCTTTCAACCTAAAAAACAGTCTGTTTGACTTAAAATACTCACGTTATCGGGTGCGCTACTTAAATTACGTAATTGTTTTGAAAATCTGATCACTCCAAACTTGAGCTTTTGCTCTGAAAATTTACAAGATGAGAGAGCATTCGAGTGTCGCGTGTCAGGTTAGATCTCGTCCGGTGAGTTCCGACACTTTGAGGACTTCCTTTGGAGAACTTTAGCAGACGAATTTTTTCAAAGAACTTCTTCTCATCTGCAGCAGCGATAAAAGCGGATAGAGTAGAACCTCATATCTTGCCAGAAGTTCATTTGGAACTGAAGTAGACTGGAAATTAACTACTAGACAGGCAGCTAGAGATTGAAACATATAAATTACAACACTTTGACTCTAGCGCACATCTGGAGGACCACATCAAAAGTCATCGATAACATAGAAAAAAGTGCGTGAAGCTCAACATGACAATTTGACTTAGTGCTGTCATGGGAACTTGAGCTCATTCTAGAGCAAACAATAAATCTACTTTCCACAAAAGGAAGAAATCTGACTCGGGCAGCAAGTCTTTCAAACATTGCTGCCAAGTCTTCCCTTGGCATCAGCCACGAGAAAAAAAAGAACGGAATGAAGATCTTGGGCACGGCAGCACCTTTTTCTCTTCGTTGATCATAAGTTCTTTCAAAACGCAATCCACAGGAAAAACGAAACGGACACCACGGAACTTTTGCGTTCAGGTCGTAAATCGTTGTTCAGAAAAAGTTTTAGGAATTAAATTTGTAAAAATTTATTCATGATTCCGTATTTTTTCGAAATTCAAATTGAAAACAAAAATACGGCAAAATATCTGCGTTCATCTGCAATGGTATAGATTTTATTTGTGAAATGTGCAGTGTTCTATATTTTTATTCTCATTGGAATGCTTTATCAACACGCATGGGAATAAAAAAGAACAGAGAGAACGCTCCAGGAACGGCGGAAGTAATTTTTCAGGAGGTAATGCCGCGATTATTTCTCTTCAGTTGCCGCTGTCTGTGAGAGGCTGAGAGCCGCAAGTAAGGAAGGGATCCAAGCTCCCAAAGCCGCCCATTTGTCAGCAGACTCATTATAGAGCACTTGGCTTTTCGGACTCGAGGACTTGGTTGCTGCAAACAACCTAAATATGCACCTTCTTCGAGAAGTTTGGAATATTTTTCAGTCACCCACTATCAATGTGAGGGCCTGCTTGCTGTAAGCTATCTTAGCATGCACCTTCTTCTGCACGTTTGAAAGATTTGTTTTTAATATTTTTCAGTCACCCACTATCAGTGTGATCGCTTTCGCTCTAAAGAATGTTTTTTCTAAATACGTGGCTATTTTTTCGAGTTCCATGTATCTTTCCCTCTACTGCACTAAAATTCACGGGTTAAACATTTCTTTTCGTTAAATCATAGAAGCAACTCGGAACTTTTTCTAAAAATTTTGAGGATTTTCCTTCCTATACTTTTCAGCCACCAACTACCAGTGTGACTTACATTTTGAAAAAAGGAATATTAGTCGACGTGCGTCGCTTTCTTTCCCCTTATGACCATATCTTATGTGCCTTTTGATTTATTTACAATGCACCTAATCTCCAGAGCATCCATTTCTTCACTTCAAAATTCATTTTATTCAAAATCCATAACTTTCACTTCAATACCATTTTGAAAATAAAGCCTTCTCGATCGAGGAGCCAACAAAAACGGTCTCGTAAGTTTCGCAGAAATAACTTAATAACTCCTAAACATACCATTGGCCTGTAATAATAAGAACTTATCTGACGTTTCAACGGGCGAATAAGAGCTAACACGCTCCGTTTTTTCGAATAACGAAACTACGTAAACGCGAAGCCTATACCAAAAGCTCCTAGAGCAAACCAGTGCCGCGCATTACTTAACAATTTATTAGCGCACCTTTATCGTCGGTTATGAAAATTTTGAGTGATTTAACGCCTGCCCAGAATCTGCTTATGAGATTCGCGCTTCTGGCATTATATCAACGAAAATTAAAAGGCTCAGTATTTTGTTTCTTTTTTTAGAGCGTTTTTGAGGCGCTACCAAAACTTGGCCCCAATGTCCAGCAAAAGCAGCGCGTGTTCCTCCCTCGCCTGCAAATTGCCTGTCAGAGGAAAGCCTAGCTCAATTATAAAAGGTGGTGCTCTCAGATAGCACAGAAAGTTCCTTTCTTACAGTTGATTGCACTCACTATAATAAATCACTTCATCAATATGGTCGTTGGAATGAGATACATGATGGAATGAAGAAAGTATTAATATCGACTTAGAAAATGCTTCATATTGATGAAATAAGTGACAGGAGTATAAGATATTTCTTCGACAAAGTTATTCGAGTCAAAATGTAGTAAACTTTAATCACTTTGCTGGATAAAATGAGACCTTGGATATTTCAGTAGCTACAGTCTCTACGGGCCGATGTCTGTAAGAATTCTTGATTAAAGAGCAAAGGCTCTTTGTCCATCTTGTTGTTTACGTCAGAGCCGCTTCTGAAAACTAAAAAAAGGAAATTTGAAAGAAAAACCTACAAAGTCAAAGTAAAAAACGGTACATAATGAGAACTTTATTTTTAGAGCACAATACAGAGGAACAGCGGGAAAATGCTGCTCAAGTCGGCCAGAAACAGCGATTAAGTAAATTACTGAAAATTTCGGCTTCTAATATTCAGGGTGCGAGAGTCCATCCTGCATTCTTATACTTTCACGACCTTTTCAAAAATGCAGGATTGAGCTCATTCTCAACCAAAGAATCAATTTACTTTCTACCAAAGGAAGAAACCTGACTCGGGCTGTTTATGACAGTTAATCCTGCATTTTAAAGTTTCCACGGCCCTTTCAAAAATGCAAGATCCACTGCCGCACGTTCAACTTCTTGAGCGAGTGCGTTCGAGCATCTGATAACCGTCTTTTGTCATCGATCTGTACGAAGCGGCGGCAATTATGCAGCGGTCGTCCGCGACACCCGCCAGCTGGTGGCAGCAGCGTCAACAAAAACAGTGCACGCAAGTAGCAGCGGTAACAGAAGCAACAAAAAACAGTAGACGCATGTCGCAGCGGTAACAGATCAAAGAAGGTGCAGTAAACAGCGGTAAAAGATGCAACAACATAGCGCAGCAGCAAACAGCGGTAACCGATGAAACAACAAAGCGCAGTAGCAAACAGCGGTAACAGATGCAACAACAAAAACACAACACGTAAGTAGCAGCGGTGACAGAAGCAACATCAAAGCAGGTGCAGCAAACAGTGACAATAGAAGCCACAACAAAACGCGTACAGCAAACAGCAGCAACAGAAGTAACAACAGAACGCGTGTAACAAGCACCTGTAACAGAAGTAACAACGACAATGGTATAAGCACGTAGCAGCGGCAACAGAAGCTACAATAAAGCATGGCTAGCAAACAGCGGAAACAAGAACTACAGTAAAGGGCAAGTACATCAACAAAGAATAAAAACAGTAACAAAAGAGCACCCACACTAACGACACAACAATTACTGAAGCAAAATAATAAAAATGCAGCGAAAGAAGTAACAGGAGCTGCAACAACTCGACACTGAGTCATTTTTTTTGCAGCGGACTTAAAATACCGGGCAGTCGCTTCTTTCGTCTGGATATATTCAATACAGCTGAATTACCTGGCAAACACAGATGAATAAAGAAGTCTGGTAGGATATCTCTGATATCACAGCGAATATTTGCTCAAGAGGAAGTAAATTTTTGCTAACAAGATGTTACGCTTGTTAACGGAGAATAATAATGAAAAATCAAAAATTGAAAAATAAGGCTCAAAATAATAAAATTTAGCTTAAAGCAAAGCCTGCGTTAGATCCTTTAAAGGGTAGCTGAAGATGTTGATGGGAACCGATTTGCTCTCAAGTAATGTACAGACGAGTGAAAACAACGTTAGGAATACCTCGAGAGGAACTGTGAAATCCTTGTAATGTTTTCTCATGAATCAGCACTCGCAGGTACAACGAAAACGGGCGTTTTGTGGAGACGGCAGCAGCAGATGCAGTAACGAGAGCAGCACCAACAGCAGCAGATGCAGTAACGAGAGCAGCACCAACAGCAGCAGATGCAGTAACGAGAGCAGCACCAACAGCAGCAGATGCAGTAACGAGAGCAGCACCAACAGCAGCAGATGCAGTAACGAGAGCAGCACCAACAGCAGCAGATGCAGTAACGAGAGCAGCACCAACAGCAGCAGATGCAGTAACGAGAGCAACACCAACAGCAGCAGATGCAGTAACGAGAGCTGCACCAACAGCAGCAGATGCAGTAACGAGAGCAGCACCAACAGCAGCAGATGCAGTAGCGAGAGCAGCACCAACAGCAGCAGATGCAGTAGCGAGAGCAGCACCAACAGCAGCAGATGCAGTAGCGAGAGCAGCACCAACAGCAGCAGATGCAGTAGCGAGAGCAGCACCAACAGCAGCAGATGCAGTAACGAGAGCAGCACCAACAGCAGCAGATGCAGTAACGAGAGCAACACCAACAGCAGCAGATGCAGTAACGAGAGCAACACCAACAGCAGCAGATGCAGTAGCGAGAGCAGCACCAACAGCAGCAGATGCAGTAACGAGAGCAGCACCAACAGCAGCAGATGCAGTAACGAGAGCAACACCAACAGCAGCAGATGCAGTAGCGAGAGCAGCACCAACAGCAGCAGATGCAGTAGCGAGAGCAGCACCAACAGCAGCAGATGCAGTAGCGAGAGCAGCACCAACAGCAGCAGATGCAGTAGCGAGAGCAGCACCAACAGCAGCAGATGCAGTAGCGAGAGCAGCACCAACAGCAGCAGATGCAGTAACGAGAGCAGCACCAACAGCAGCAGATGCAGTAGCGAGAGCAGCACCAACAGCAGCAGATGCAGTAGCGAGAGCAGCACCAACAGCAGCAGATGCAGTAGCGAGAGCAGCACCAACAGCAGCAGATGCAGTAGCGAGAGCAGCACCAACAGCAGCAGATGCAGTAACGAGAGCAGCACCAACAGCAGCAGATGCAGTAGCGAGAGCAGCACCAACAGCAGCAGATGCAGTAGCGAGAGCAGCACCAACAGCAGCAGATGCAGTAGCGAGAGCAGCACCAACAGCAGCAGATGCAGTAACGAGAGCAGCACCAACAGCAGCAGATGCAGTAACGAGAGCAGCACCAACAGCAGCAGATGCAGTAGCGAGAGCAGCACCAACAGCAGCAGATGCAGTAGCGAGAGCAGCACCAACAGCAGCAGATGCAGTAGCGAGAGCAGCACCAACAGCAGCAGATGCAGTAACGAGAGCAACACCAACAGCAGCAGATGCAGTAGCGAGAGCAGCACCAACAGCAGCAGATGCAGTAGCGAGAGCAGCACCAACAGCAGCAGATGCAGTAACGAGAGCAGCACCAACAGCAGCAGATGCAGTAGCGAGAGCAGCACCAACAGCAGCAGATGCAGTAGCGAGAGCAGCACCAACAGCAGCAGATGCAGTAACGAGAGCAGCACCAACAGCAGCAGATGCAGTAGCGAGAGCAGCACCAACAGCAGCAGATGCAGTAGCGAGAGCAGCACCAACAGCAGCAGATGCAGTAGCGAGAGCAGCACCAACAGCAGCAGAACAACTACCTGAAAAAAAACACACCTGCAGATGCAGCAGCAAATACAAATATATCGACAGCGATATTTAACAGCAGCAGTAGCAGCAGCAGCAGCAACACACCTGCGGAAACAGCAGCAGCAATAATACTATCACCAGCAGCAAAAGAAAAAGCAGCTGCTGAGGCAACAATAGTACATACAAAAATATCAGCAGAAACAGAAGCAACAGCAACACCTGCAGAATGGCACCAAGTGTCAGCACTCTGAGCAGCCTGCACTTGTCACGGAAGGTCGCCGAAATAATCATCCCAAAAAACAAGCGTAGCTGTCCCACGAGTCCAGCATTGTCACTTAGAGCGTAAAAGTTTTTAATGAGCTCCTCTAGAGGCGAGTGTTCGCTGCTAGAGAAGTGACGGACTACAGTGAGTGAGTTCTGTAGACACAGCACAGGATTACTGCGCATTACCGTTCTAGTGACACCGAGTGCTGCTGTAGTGACACGGAGTGCTGCATAAGCGGTACGTCCTGAAGTAGTGACACGGAGTGCTGCATAAGCGGTACGTCCTGAAGTAGTGACACGGAGTGCTGCATAAGCGGTACGTCCTGAAGTAGTGACACGGAGTGCAGTGAGTGAGGTGTAGAAGCTTGCATAGCACAGGGTTACTGTGAATTACAGCTCTAGCGACACCTGCGACTCAAATTGAAAATTTGTGCATTGTTGTTCAACCGTTCATCTCAGTGGGCATATAAGCAGAAATGATATCAATTTCTCTTCAAATAAATAATACTGCTTCTCAAAATTAAGGATCTCTCATTAGAATAAATTAGATTAGATTACATCAGTTAGTTTATGTTTCCCTAATCACAGCAAAGGTGTCCCAAAAAGAGGAAACATGAAAGCACCATTTGGTGTGAGTCAAGGGAACGATGAAACTATGCACAAGGTGGGTTCCCATACAAGATTATCTGCGCTTAGAAACAATAAGTTATGAGTTAAGTTTATGAACTATTATAAAAGTTGTAGAAGAAATAAGTAGGTGATGAAAGACGTGGCAACACTCAACCGAAAATGGGCGGTCCGTAATAAAACAAAATCCTATTCCATTCCAACAAAAAGAAAGCCTACCTAACCTTCAGCTCGGGATCTCGTATTTCCCCCAGGGAGTGCTAATTCACCCAGATACAATGGTTGTATCCCCCTGAAAGGCACAAACCGGGGGACCAAGTGTGCGTTTTCTTGAAGTCTTCATAAAGCAAGTTAAAAATGTCATGACTAATGCAAGCTTTTCTAACGACGAGAAGTCTGAACAATGTGTCCAGTGCTCAATAAGGCCCTCAGACACTGTCTCGCACTCACGCGTTGACTACGCTGGCAAGGTTGCTTCTACTAGTTAGGTTAGGTGGTGGGTAGCAGAGTTTGAAAAATGACTTTACTGTTCGAAAAATATTAGATTATATATTAGTTTAAGCGTACTTAACGCTAAAAATTAGGGCGATTCGAAGTGAGGAAGGAGGAAGGCACCATTTAGTATGTAGATAAGGGAATGCGGAATCTATGCAGAAAAGGCATAAAAGCATTCAGTTGAGATAGAAGTTCATGAAATAAAACAAAAGTTGAAGAAGAAAGCAGTTGACGCTGAAAAACAGGACAGCAGAGAACCGAAAAAAGGTGGTCCTTTACATTACGAAAAACATTTTATTTCAACAAAAAGAAGGCCTACCTAACTCTCAACTCTGACCCTCACACATTTTTCCTCCGGCAATGCTAATTCCCATGGATACAATAGTTGTAACCCCCTGAGGGGTACTGCTCGAAAAAACTTGCATCTTCTCTGAGAAGTGGTAAATGTGAAAGCACGATGGTATTTGACCTCGTATTACCTTTTCTAAATAATGGTATACAAACGATTGGAATACTGTTCATTTACACGGATTCGTAAAAGAGAAATTTACCTAGTGGTAAACATAAGTCCCGATACGCAATCAACGTGGTAAATAACCCTGATGCGAGATAACAGTTCAGTCGTTCATGCTTAGTTCACATTTGTAAAGAGCCGCAAAAGTTTATCCTGCCGCAACTCCTCTTTTGAAGACAGCATTCCAGAAAGACGATCGATACAAATCCAAATTTCATGGCTTGACGATAGAGTGTGAAACAAAAACACGAAAGCCAGGCTGACCAACGGCATCTGACTTTCTGAGGCCAAAAAACAGCCGAAAGTTCAACAGTTCCAGGAGTAATGGCCTCTAAACGGGGAACAGAACTCCCAACGGTCACTAAAAACACTATTTCTGAGTTCAAGAAGCACAGTCTCTTTGCAATCATGTAATGCATTCTTTAGGTACCTCCTGAATTAATTTTAAATGTACGTGACGATGGGATATAAAGCCACATTAACACCTTCACCTCGTTTCTGCGGTTGTTAACGATTCGTTTGGTTAGGTTGCAAGTAGCAGAAAAGGAAAAACGACTTCAGTGCTCGAATATATTTTCATTCTTCCTGAACAATATGAGAGGTACAATTATTGTACGATGACATTAGGCCTCGTATGATGACAGGTAATTTTTAAAAAGCTTGGGAAACATGAAATTATCATTTATTTATACTTGGACGTGAATGAGCAATTTGCCTATAGGGACACACATAACCCAGTACGCTGTGAACGTGTTAATGGTCCCATTAGATGAGTCATTAGGTCATTAATTCTAAATAACCGTGAAGACGCGTTAGAAGACCACTACACTAATGGTTGCACGAATACCATTGAAACCATTATTCTAAATGATCGGAACGAATGGTCATAAGACCATAACGCTAATGGTCGTACGTGGCCATTAGAATTGTCAACTCTGAACGATCGAGGAGATGGGCTGGAAGACTATGATGACAACGGTCGCTCATAGCCATTGAATTGTCATTACTTCAAAACGATCGTGATGATGATTCAGAACACCACTACGTTGATGGTGGCGCATATCATTACAATAATCTAAGCAACTGCTACTTAAATGCGTAATTCTTCGTTGCCTGGTTTTGTTACAGACATCGTAGTGGCCGTATCGATACGCTCAATTATCGCAGTGACCTGCATTTATACTTTCCCGCGTCAATTTTCAACGTATTTGAATGATTCAAAAAATATTTTCTTTGATTTTAAACTTGCAATATTTTATTCTCTATGATCAATGCCTGAAGGCAGAAAGAGAGTTTCGTCTACCTATACCTCAAAATGGGATATAACCTCCTTCCTTTCTTGTTACTTCCTTCCTTTCTTGTTACTTCAATAATACTTCAGTAATACTTCTTAACTACATCAATTGTCATTACTTATTACTTTGGCTCCTAAGAAAGTCGCTTGAAATGAAGTGTGTTGCCAGAAGTCCACACAACGGCAGTTCACAGTTGAGTAAAACACGGCTGAAAGTCTCACACCAGAGCTACACGGATAACTTTTTGAAGCCATTCTCTGGCTTGCAATTTGGGGAGACTTGCCAAGATTTCACGCTGGCGAGGCTGAGAGCATCGCGCTTCACTGAGCAAAAACAAAACAGGGAGCCAAGAGCCAGCAAAACAACTGTGAGCAGCCTCCAGGAAATTGAATTAACTGCGACAGCAACGCTCCGAAAGCCGCCCAAAAACGACCGTGCCAACGAAAATTGAACACGTTTGTGCTTGCGAGCTAGCGAGGTGAACAAAAAATATAAGAGCACCTTAAAGAAAATGAACACTTTGACCGCAATTGGTATAACTGAAGTTCAATATTCAACTCAAATTTGAAGTAAATTTTAATGGGCATTTTGGCATTTGCTGCAACGGGCTTTAACCGTAAAGAAT
This sequence comes from Morinoia aosen, assembly GCA_030386875.1. NCBI lineage: Eukaryota > Metazoa > Arthropoda > Malacostraca > Amphipoda > Talitridae > Morinoia > Morinoia aosen. Next base: position 64,811,030 of record CM059570.1, on the reverse strand, counting down.
AAAATATTGCAGGTTTAAAATCATATAAAATCTTTCATTTGACACTTTACCAGTTGTTGGTAAAACTGAAGTTCAATATTCAACGCAAATTTTAACTCAATTGTAATTAACAATTTTGAAATTAGCAAACATTAACTGAATCATGCTCTCATTTAGCTTTTATCGTTTATTATAAAACTTAAGTTTGTGACTAATGGTCGGTCAGCAGCATCATAAAAATCCTTTCCGTGGCCACCGGTGGCACACGTTGCAGTCAAAGCGTTAAGAGTAAATTCAGCTGCAAATAAACTTGACTCTGACTCAAACGTGACATGAAATACAGGTTTCAAAAACGGACTCGGAAAGAAAATAAGCGCCTTAGGACAGACGAGCGTCTTTGAGATGAAAGAGAGTTTCAGTCATGGAAAATGTGCACGCAAAACTCACACAAGTGGAAAAACAAATTTTTGAACTGCGCAAATGTAAATGAAAAACATTTTACAATGGCGCAAACTTTTTAAACGATCTCTGCAAGAATGAACGAAGGAATGTATGAATTATTTACCAAAAGTTTTCCGCAGAGATTGTTCAAAGTGATAAGTTATATCCTCACAGACAAAAACCTCGTAAAACTCGGTAACCGAAATGAAAAGAGTAGATAATATTTGGAAAAATATAGACAAAAACGGACAAGAATTCTCGAGAACCGCGGGAGCGCCTCTGGGAAATGTAAATTTAAGCAAAACGTTGCTAGATAATGAATTAAATGCACAGACGTCACTAGCAGAGAGGACGTCACCAACAGAGAGGACGTCACCAACAGAGAGAACGTCGCCAGCAGAGAGGACGTCACCAGCAGAGAGAACGTCACCAGCAGAGAGAACGTCGCCAGCAGAGAGGACGTCGCCAGCAGAGAGAACGTCGCCAGCAGAGAGGACGTCGCCAGCAGAGAGGACGTCGCCAGCAGAGAGGACGTCACCAGCAGAGAGGACGTCACCAGCAGAGAGGACGTCACCAGCAGAGAGGACGTCACCAGCAGAGAGGACGTCACCAGCAGAGAGGACGTCACCAGCAGAGAGGACGTCACCAGCAGAGAGGACGTCACCAGCAGAGAGGACGTCACCAGCAGAGAGGACGTCACCAGCAGAGAGGACGTCACCAGCAGAGAGGACGTCACCAGCAGAGAGGACGTCACCAGCAGAGAGGACGTCACCAGCAGAGAGGACGTCACCAGCAGAGAGGACGTCACCAGCAGAGAGGACGTCACCAGCAGAGAGGACGTCACCAGCAGAGAGGACGTCACCAGCAGAGAGGACGTCACCAGCAGAGAGGACGTCACCAGCAGAGAGGACGTCACCAGCAGAGAGGACGTCACCAGCAGAGAGGACGTCACCAGCAGAGAGGACGTCACCAGCAGAGAGGACGTCACCAGCAGAGAGGACGTCACCAGCAGAGAGGACGTCACCAACAGAGAGGACGTCACCAGCAGAGAGGACGTCACCAACAGAGAGGACGTCACCAACAGAGAGGACGTCACCAACAGAGAGGACGTCACCAGCAAAGACGTCACCAGCAAAGACGTCACCAGCAAAGACGTCACCAGCAAAGACGTCACCAGCAAAGACGTCACCAGCAAAGACGTCACCAGCAAAGACGTCACCAGCAAAGACGTCACCAACAAAGACGCCACCAACAAAGACGTCACCAACAAAGACGTCACCAACAAAGACGTCACCAACAAAGACGTCACCAACAAAGACGTCACCAACAAAGACGTCACCGGACAAAGACGTCACCGGACAAAGACGTCACCGGACAAAGACGTCACCGGACAAAGACGTCACCGGACAAAGACGTCACCAACAAAGACGGTCGTGCAGTCACGCTCGCCACCGCAGCACGGGATTTATGTCGGAAGTTTGGCCGCAAAAATGGCGCAAGTTGAGTAAGGATGGCAGGGCGGTCGGCGCGACCCCGAGACTGCCGTAGTGCGGCCAAAGCTGCAGCTGCACTTGCGCTGCGCCTCCAATAGCTACGGGTTTTCTTCCCTAAGTTTTCACCAACGCATGCCGGGCTCCCGGTATTTTTCTCCAGGTTTTCAGCTACGCAGAAATAGTCTAGTGGCTCAAAATTGAAATTTAATGTGAAAGCTGTCAGAGCCTGTTTAAATTTAGCGTCATACTAAGCATTTCATTTTTCGCTGTATTTGACTGTGTGTCGCTCAAAATTATTCTGCAGTTCTCAGAGCATGCAATAAACCGGTAGTAAAAACTTAAAACGACAAAAAATGTTGGAGTATATGAAGAATCATCCAACTCGACATTTCTTGGAGGCCTTCGAGTAATAAAAATATGTGAGGTCAGGAGTAATCTATTTTGAAGGATGAATTTCCTGCTGCCAATCAATGAAGGTCGCTGTGAGATAAAAGTCTCGGAGAGAGAAAATTTGACCACCGATGAATGGTATTAATACCTGAAATATAATGCCAATTCGTCTAAAAATTTTAACAGCTCCGTTCAGTTAGTTCATCTTCCCATGAACTCAGAAAAAATGTACCTAGATTTTACCTCTTGTAAAAACTCAGAGTATAGCACATTTAACTGCTCGTCTGCGGTTGCTTCATTCATGCGCAATTTGTGAGACTGAAGATGCGCTAGCCGCAACGGAGAGGTCAATCCAATCTTTAAACAGGATCAATATAAGGGCTAAAGCTGCAGCAAGTAACGAATAATAGTCAATGCATTTTGCAGCAACGAGATCTAGTTGCTCACGAAAGCATTGTAACATCACATAAGGAACAATGCGTTTCAAAACAATGTCAAGAGACACCATTTTAATTATTCACGACAGCTACCGTACTCCAAAAAACTAAGTCAAATTTTTTAGTTCGAATCTGTTGCAAATGAAACGGGTATTATTTCGATGATGGATTTCGTAAATCAAATTATTTTCATTAAAGAGACAACCTAATTTTTTATATCGTTTCTTGACGGGTGGCTCTGTCGTCTTCTGCTGATTTGCTCTGGATTCAAGCGCTGACTCAGCACAGTTTGACGATGTCAAAGCAAAACCCGAACGTCCCATGAAAAAGACTACCTTCCATCCGGCTTAAGAAATATTGAGGCATGCAATATTTTCCTGAACTAAAGTCCGACTTTTTTCCATGAAGCCGCTCTCACGAAGAAAGGTCACAAGGTTGCTAAAGTTTAGAGCTACATAAAACTGTAATGGGTGACGCCTGTTGAAAGCAGCGAGAGCAAGCATTCGCTCACAGACCTCAAAGAACCCTCAGTCAAAAAATTAAAACGTTGGCATTGTTCAACTTTTATTAGTAAATTCACATATACAATGGCGGTTCAAAGAATTAAGACGTAGGCATAGTTCAAATGTTATTAGTAGATTCACAAATACAATGGGAACTGCTCTTCACATTTAGACAACCCTGACCTAAATACTACGCATTCAAAACCAGTTTAAAATAGCATAACTCTTTCAAACATTCCCACGTAATAGCTTGAGTAATCGCACAATGTATTAGAAAAAATACCATTCAAACAATTTTGAATTTTTAAAGAAGTTTTCTTTCGAAACCTTCATTCAAAGTTAAAATGCTCCTTGAAATAAACCGAGCTTCGTAAACCTGGCGTCCGCAATCTAACGACGAGAAAATGCGCGCTTTGATCGCTTCAAAATTCCGAAAGAAAACAAGGAAACACTGCCGCTCTAATGACGGTATCTTTATTCAGCTCCTGGAAAGATGCGAGGACGCAGCTCACGTGTCGTCTAGAGTAGATTCCGTCAAAACACAGCCAAGCAAACCCATGAAATTTTCAAATTGGATTTATGCGGAGCAAGTTGACGTCGGAACGTGATCCGCATGAAGGCAATATTGGACGAGCGGATGCAGAGCCGGTGTCGAGACCTGCATCCTGATGGAACTTCCCAGCTTTGGAACTCGGGTGCTTTATTTCGTTCACTCCAAAACTGCAGGGATGCAATTTTTCTCAGAAACTAATTGATCAAAATTCAAGTTGTATCAACAGAAAATACAAGGATACACTTTTTTTCTGTCCAATTAATAGACAAAAACCCAAGTCGTAGCCAGGATCAACAAAAATCCAAGGAGAAAATTTTTTCTTACAAACTAATTGATAAAAATGCAAGTCGAACCTGTAAGGAGACAATTTTTTTTCAGAAACTGACCAAAATCCAAGTCATAACCAAGATTTATACAAACAAAGGAAGTGAAAGATTCAACAGTTCAAGTAAAATAAATTATTCCTGTGCTTCTCTAGTTTGTACCCCGTTATAACACATGTTTTGATATTTCAAGGTCTGTCATTTCGAGTGTGTCATCTAGAGCGACATCTGCGTTGCCGGCCCTGCCACAAGTGCGGTATTCAGGAGACACAGAAGCTTCAGGGCGACTGAGGCTTTGAAGTCACTCGGCTTTCTAAATTCAAACACCTCGGCAGTCAGGCAATCCACGCGGCGGAATTCCCGCAGGTAGTTTACAAGGTTCAGAGATTAGATTAGATGTTACTTTTAGCTTCCCTCACGCATCGAAGGCGTTCAAAACAGAGGCAGTAGGGAGGCACCATTTAGTGCGGAGTTATGAGAACATGGAATCTGTTCATAAGGTGCATAGAAACAGTATGTTGAAAACAAATTATGAAATAACATAAGGGGTGAAGAAAAAATTAATAGATGCTGAAAAATAAGATAACAGAGAACAGAAAAAAATAGTCCGTAACAAAGCCATGAACTTATTTCCACAAAAAAGGCTTGCTGAATTCTCAGCTCGAGACCTCAAATTTTCCCTCTTCGAGCGTCAATTCCAATACATTCAATAGTTCTATTCCAGAACGAAAATAAAATGCGAGCTCTATGAAGCTACACAATTATAGTATATCTAACACTGTTCAAGAATCCAGCGTTACATAACTTGGGATGGCTTAAATTCAGAAAAATGAGACAGACACCTCTCTCGTCGCCTATGATATGGACAAGGTAACTTACTCTCGCAAACTTTTCGATCGTTGTAGAGCATTGGTTAGGAGAAAAAGCGTTCAATTTAAAAAAATCGCCCCAACGCAACTTGGAGGAGCCCTCCAGTGATAGAGAATGCTACACTCCCAAAGTATCTTCCAATAGAAAACTCGAATTTAAAGTCTTTGCACGGTCGTAACTCCATTGGACTACTCAAAAAGGGACGGAGAGCCTGTATTGAGTCTAAGGTATCGGGTTCTTGGCGCTGTGGAAATATATTAGAGCACGACTGTTATTGGGCCGACCCACACTGAGGAAAACAACTGTCCCAGGACTGCAATAGAAAGGCATTTCCTATGCAAGCGATGGGGTAAATTTGGACCCATTTGGCATCTCCTCCACTGATCTGAGGGAAATGTGGAGAGGCTATTTTCTGTAGCAAGTGTGGCGGAAAGACACGGGTATTTCCAATCAGGGAGCCCTCAATAATGAAAAAATACTTATTCAAGAAAACAAAAATGAAATGAATGCAGCAGAGATGTGTTTGAGAATAGTGATAGTCAATAAAAGTGAAGCTTAAATGTAAAATCAATGTACCTACCTCTTGTGCAAGGATAAAAATGTAATCCGTTATGAAAATTAGATTTAGTTTCGTCTTGAGACACACTATTGACTAAATTGAAATTATAAACCATGTTTTTAATCAACCACTGATTCCAAGCCAATAAAATGGTCCTCTCAGTGATGACACACCAAAAAATTATTAAACTGTAGATATCAGTTGGGGTCAAATAAGCAAAGCCCTGGCCAATCACAGCCTTTTCCTCGGTAAATAAACTGAATACGAAGGATGGCGAAGAAATAACAAAGAGACGGTGAAGGTTGTGAAAAATTAGATAAATTAGGAAAAAAAAAATAATTAAGGAAAAATAAAATAATAAACCCATCAAACCCACCATTAGGGGATTCGATTAATAGAAAGATTATCGACTGCACGGTACTCAGTCGGCGTACTACACGGGGAAAGTAACAAAGTGAAAAAAGGACAGATGCCATTTTTTGAAGATATTCGAAGTAACGTGTGAAAATGAACATGATTTTACAAGGTCTAAATAAATTTGTACCCGAGTCCCCTCAAGACAATTCCTGCTTCCTTTCTGATCGGAGAATGCCAAAGAACCTGCTGCTAAACTGAAGTATACGAGAGGAGACATGTGATCTGCTCCACCGATACATGTGTAGAAATTCCATCTCCAAAAGCTGTCCCTAAGCTGCTTCAGTTTTTCTTTTTGTATTGCTCGTAACAAAAGAATTTGGAATAAATGTACCAGAGACCGCATTTAATATTTTGAAGATTTTCTGGGGGTTAAATGATTTTTGATACCTTAAAAATTCACATTGAGAATTCTCTTAGGATTAATGAATATGTAAATATTTCATTTTAATTGAATATCACTTAATAAATTTCAGGCAATAAAAATAAATTGAAAATAAAACATGAATAATTTATTTCAATAAATAGTGATATTTTATCTCATCGTCAAAAAATTTCTTGCTTGAAATTTTTTCAGCAAACAGGCAAAGAAGCATACCGGAAAATTTTCTTCAAATAATTAATGTAATGAACGAAACAGTAGCGTGCACAATGTGAATAAACTTTAAAACCCATTTTAGAACCCATCCTATTGCACGCCAAATTCTGCATTGTAAAAATCTACAATATGCGAGCCCAAAAAAGCTGGGCCAGTTTATTCTACGGAGAACGTCTTTAGACTTGTACATCGGGCACTGGGGGCTAAGGTAGTTAAATATTAAAAATCAAGTCCGTAGGGTTATTTTGAATTAACCAGGAGATACTTAAATATTAGAAGCAATTTCCGTAGACTTGTTCTAAGAATAGCCATGTCTGTGATATTTAAATACTTGGTGTAATTACCGTAGACTTGTTTGGAATCATTTTTCTCGGGGTATAAGAGTCTTTTGAGTAATTACCGTAGACCTAAAATACATTCATATTCAATTGTTTCTCTAAACCATTTTGCATCATGGTTTAATTTCCCAACGAACGATTATTTTTACATTCAAATTCGAAATAAATTTAAAATAACGAGACAAGTGGTAGATGAAAATGTCACTCGTTTCTATATTTCAATTAAAATTTTCATTAAACCGTCATACCTGAACTCAATATAACGATGAAATCAGATAACAGAAAAGTATACCGATAGTAGCAGTATCATAATAAATAACGTGACATTACCACGAAGTAAAGATAACGTTATATTAATGAAATGCAAATGAATAGATTATATACTAGATTAAGCAAGTCTAACCACAACAAAGGAGCTCCAGAGAAAGGAATAAGGCTGGCACTATTTAGTATGGAAGCGAGGGAATAGAGACTCCATGATCAAAGCATGCCTCTACACCCCGCGAATAGATTAGATTAGATTAGATTATTAGTTAGCTTAAGCCTCCCTATCCGCAACAAAGGCTATCCAAAGAGAGGAAGGAAGAAGGCACCATATAGTATGGAGTTTTAAGGAAACGCGGAATCTATGCAGAAAAGGCACAGAAACAGAAAGCTAAGAAAGAAGATCATGAAACAAGAAAAAGTTGAAGAAGAAAGTAGTAGGTGGTGAAAAAAAGGACAGCATTGAACCGAAAAAAGATGGTCCATAACAAAACCAAAACCTATTCTATTTTAACAAAAAGAAAGCCTACCTAACTTTTAGCTCAGGCCCTTACATAGTCCCCCTGGGAGCGCTAATTCCCATAGACACAATAGTTGTATCCCCCCTGAGGGGACACACCGCGAATAGAAACAGCAAGATTAGATGAAGTTAATTTAACAAATTCTCTGTCTCTCACGTCTCCCTCAGGGAACGCTAATTCTCACTACAATAATTTTCTCATCTCTCTAAGACTATGTACGTTGAAAAACGCAAGAAAAATCTAAAACGTACCAAACAAAAAAGCCTGAAAACATTACACCTCAGCCTCATTTGCCGTTAAAGACAAAGCATGACACATGAAAAATTCCAAAATCCAGACCTTCCCTGCATCGCACTTTCAGGGATTTGACATTCAAATTCCTTTAGAATTGAGTATTGACGGGACAGGAAACAGCCTGGCATAGTTAAGAATGAGTCAGCAAAGCATGAGTCGGCAGAGCATGAGTCAGCAAAGCATGAGTCGGCAAAGCATGAGTCGGCAAAGCATGAGTCGGCAAAGCATGAGTCGGCAAAGCATGAGTCGGCAAAGCATGAGTCGGCAAAGCATGAGTCGGCAAAGCATGAGTCGGCAAAGCATGAGTCGGCAAAGCATGAGTCGGCAAAGCATGAGTCGGCAAAGCATGAGTGGGCAAAGCATGAGTCGGCAGAGCATGAGTCGGCAGAGCATGAGTCGGCAAAGCATGAGTCGGCAGAGCATGAGTCGGCAAAGCATGAGTCGGCAGAGCATGAGTCGGCAGAGCATGAGTCGCCAGAGCATGGGTCGGCAGAGCATGGGTCGGGAGAGCATGGGTCGGCAGAGCATGAGTCTGCAAAGCATAGGTCGGCAGAGCATGAGTCTGCAAAGCATGAGTCGGCAGAGCATGAGTCGGCGAGACCATGAGTCGGCAAAGCATGAGTCGGCAAAGCATGAGTCGGCAAAGCATGAGTGGGCAAAGCATGAGTCGGCAGAGCATGAGTCGGCAGAGCATGAGTCGGCAGAGCATGAGTCGGCGAGAGCATGAGTCGGCGAGAGCATGAGTCGGCGAGAGCATGAGTCGGCGAGAGCATGAGTCTGCAAAGCATGAGTCGGCGAGAGCATGAGTCTGCAAAGCATGAGTCGGCGAGACCATGAGTCTGCAAAGCATGAGTCTGCAAAGCATGAGTCGGCGAGACCATGAGTCGGCGAGACCATGAGTCTGCAAAGCATGAGTCGGCGAGAGCATGAGTCTGCAAAGCATGAGTCGGCGAGAGCATGAGTCTGCAAAGCATGAGTCGGCGAGACCATGAGTCGGCGAGACCATGAGTCTGCAAAGCATGAGTCGGCGAGACCATGAGTCGGCGAGACCATGAGTCGGCGAGACCATGAGTCGGCGAGACCATGAGTCGGCGAGACCATGAGTCGGCGAGACCATGAGTCGGCGAGACCATGAGTCGGCGAGACCATGAGTCTGCAAACCATGAGTCGGCGAGACCATGAGTCTGCAAAGCATGAGTCTGCAAAGCATGAGTCGGCGAGACCATGAGTCGGCGAGACCATGAGTCGGCGAGACCATGAGTCGGCAAGACCATGAGTCGGCGAGACCATGAGTCTGCAAAGCATGAGTCGGCGAGACCATGAGTCGGCGAGACCATGAGTCTGCAAACCATGAGTCGGCGAGACCATGAGTCGGCGAGACCATGAGTCGGCGAGACCATGAGTCGGCGAGACCATGAGTCGGCGAGACCATGAGTCGGCGAGACCATGAGTCGGCGAGACCATGAGTCGGCGAGACCATGATTCGGCGAGACCATGAGTCGGCGAGACCATGAGTCGGCGAGACCATGAGTCGGCGAGACCATGAGTCGGCGAGACCATGAGTCGGCGAGACCATGAGTCGGCGAGACCATGAGTCGGCGAGACCATGAGTCGGCGAGACCATGAGTCGGCGAGACCATGAGTCGGCGAGACCATGAGTCGGCGAGACCATGAGTCGGCGAGACCATGAGTCGGCGAGACCATGAGTCGGCGAGACCATGAGTCGGCGAGACCATGAGTCGGCGAGACCATGAGTCGGCGAGACCATGAGTCGGCGAGACCATGAGTCGGCGAGACCATGAGTCGGCGAGACCATGAGTCGGCGAGACCATGAGTCGGCGAGACCATGAGTCGGCGAGACCATGAGTCGGCGAGACCATGAGTCGGCGAGACCATGAGTCGGCGAGACCATGAGTCGGCGAGACCATGAGTCGGCGAGACCATGAGTCGGCGAGACCATGAGTCGGCGAGACCATGAGTCGGCGAGACCATGAGTCGGCGAGACCATGAGTCGGCGAGACCATGAGTCGGCGAGACCATGAGTCGGCGAGACCATGAGTCGGCGAGACCGAGCCAGTAAGACCGAGCCAGTAAGACCGAGCCAGTAAGACCGAGCCAGTAAGAACGAGCCAGTAAGACCGAGCCAGTAAGACCGAGCCAGTAAGACCGAGCCAGTAAGACCGAGCCAGTAAGACCGAGCCAGTAAGACCGAGCCAGTAAGACCGAGCCAGTAAGACCGAGCCAGTAAGACCGAGCCAGTAAGACCGAGCCAGTAAGACAGAGCCAGTGAGACAGAGCCAGTAAGACCGAGCCAGTAAGACCGAGCCAGTAAGACCGAGCCAGTAAGACCGAGCCAGTAAGACCGAGCCAGTAAGACCGAGCCAGTTAGACCGAGCCAGTTAGACCGAGCCAGTAAGACCGAGCCAGTAAGACCGAGCCAGTAAGACCGAGCCAGTAAGACCGAGCCAGTAAGACCGAGCCAGTAAGACCGAGCCAGTAAGACCGAGCCAGTAAGACCGAGCCAGAAAGACCGAGCCAATAAGATCGAGCCAGTAAGACCGAGCCAGTAAGACCGAGCCAGTAAGACCGAGCCAGTAAGACCTAGCCAGTAAGACCTAGCCAGTAAGACCGAGCCAGTAAGACCGAGCCAGTAAGACCGAGCCAGTAAGACCGAGCCAGTAAGATTGAGCCATTTCTTCATACATTATAAAACTTCAAATTATAGGTGAAATCAAAATTAAAATTTAAATAAACGCAATCCGCAGGAAATCCGCAGGAAGTTGGGATCCGCAATTGTGTATCGCAATCCGCAGGAAAAAAGGGTTAAATTGTATACTCGCAACAAGAAATGGCTTTCATACATTATCCAGTACTTCAATGCATACGAGGAAAATGGTCATAAGGCCTATCGGGTTGTTTTTTTTTTGGCAACTCCCTCAAATAGTTTTTAATATTTCTTATAGCCAACCATCACTGCAACTGCCTCTTTCAAACCTGGCGTTCGTAGATAGGAAACTTTTTTTCTCTTTCCTTAATAGACGCAGCACAGCAGAATTAATATCGGAATGACCAATATGTTAGTACAGGAGTGTAAAAAATTAGATAATTTGAAGTTATTGAAGACAGCAAATCGTCGCGAATCTATACCGGATATTATTCAGGTTCTAGCTCACACATAATGTTGAACTAGAGTAAGCCAGCTACATTATCATTTTCAAATTCATTGAGTGCAGCGATTCTCAACCTGTGGGGAATTCCCCACTGGTGGGGAATGGCGGAGTTTCCAAATTTGGAATTTCGTGTAATTGTATCTACCCACAAAATATCGCTAGTTTTTCAAAATCTAATACATTACATCTAAATGTTGACTTACTTCACAAATCGCAACCATTTACAGACTTAATGACAAAAACAACCAAAATGCAGTATTGTGTGTCATAGTTGGATAAAAGTGAAAAATTTGTTGGGATAGGAATGCGACAGATACTCATCTGTGAGGAAGATGCTGTGGTGGGGAATCCTCCATTTCCCACCGAAGCTGTGGTGGGGAATGGAGAGTTGGCTCACTAAAAATTGGGGAATTGGAGAAAAAGGTTAAGAACCACTGATTTAATGTAAGCTTCCCTAACCACAAACAAGTGCTCCAACGAGAGAAAGAAAGAAGGCCCCAATTACAATGGAATTCAAAGAATGCAAAATTGATGCCCAAGATGAGTTCCGACCAAAAATTCTCTGCGAATAACAATAGCGTACTATGGAGGCAGTTAACGGAACGAGATAAAACTAACGAAGCAGGTGCTTAAAACAAGACAACACTGAGCCAGAAAACGATCTCTTGTAGTGAAACAAAAGCATGCTTTTTAACAAAAGGAAGCCTACCTAACCTCCAACTTCGACTTTTCATTTTTCTTCCTTCGAGCATTAATCCCATAAATGCAACTATTGTATCCCTCTGAGGAACACCATCAATTTACTTGCAAATTACAAATACTAACGCAAATATCAACACTTTGACTGGGATCTGAGTCATATTTGGTAGCTAGGTACATTTTCATCATGCTGCTGACACGCCAGGTGTCACCAACTCAATTTTTAAAAGTTCTCAATCAAAACTAAATGAAAACAAGACTAGTTAATTTTAGAATTTTCAACATAGCTTACTACAATTGATTATACAATGGAATTGAATATAAAACTTTAGTTTTACCAGCTGCAGTCAAAGGGTTAATTGGCTTTAAGCCAAATTGAAAGTAGTCCATTACGGGTTCACATCGAATATTCGCACGAAACTGGGGTTACAGTCGACGCTAACATGCAAATCAGCTTTGAATGCTGGATACCTATTCAGCAGCAGAAGCCGTTCGCTCACGGTCAAATTGGTATTCAGGCAATAGGCAGCAGCCTGCCTTCGACGCCCAAGGACTTCAAATTATTCAGAAAACTCGCGTCTGAAGTGGTGCGGCTCCACCGAATATGCAAAAAACATCGAGCTCTGCCATTCTTCTACAGCCATGTTTCTAATGCGAAGCCCATCAAAAGTTGCGAGATACCGAAAGTTGAGCATAAGTTGATTTTGAATTTTTTGCATTGAATACCGGAGGGAGTAAAGACGAGGCTCGTCGTTCTCCAAAAGAAACAAAACTCATGAGAGTAATGTTAGGTACAGCAACGTTTTCGCTAACAAAATTTTAATAGGGGATAGGAGTTGACATTTATATCATTTGAGAATACACCGCTTTAGTGACCTACATAGACTTTGTCGAACGAAATGCGTAACGGAAGTAGAGTAATGAAATTGCTTTTCACAACATGGCGGATAAGAAAATCACAATGTTTCACAATATTTGTGTACATCTGGTATTATGCAATAGATTATTTTTTTCTAGGTTTCCAATTTATCATGTTTAATATGTGTTTTAAATAGCAGAGATTGAGAATAAAGGACTCACGTTACAATAGTCAACACTCGGCTTATCGACACTAGTGAGGTACAGAGCCAAGAAAACTGGAGAACACTCAAGGTGAAGGGTCGATGAAAATTATTTTGTGAAAGCTATTGCAAAATGTTTAGAAATTGGAACGTGATTTGGAAGTTATTAACCTCTCCAAAAATTTCAAATCTGCACTCACAGTTTCACGAGTGTACTACTGCAAGAACTTGTGATTTCGTAACCCAACAAAAATGTCCCATTCAAATTATAAATTCGTTGTAATCACGTAATGACTTACGCTTTGACCACAACATGCGCCACCGGTGGCCACGGAGGGGATTTGCATAATGCTGCTGAGAGACCAGTGTCACTAACTCAATTTTCATAAATGCCTAATTATAGCTAAATGAAGGCATGATCCAGTTAATGTTTGCTATTTTCAAAGTTACCGATTTCAATTCACTCCAATCTCGAACTGAATATCGAGCTTTAGTTTAACCAATTCCGGTCAAAGTGTTAATATCCTGCAGCTGAGATACAAGGCAATACTCTGAGCGGGATAGAGAATTTCGTACCTATTATTTAGCCAGTTTCAAATGATTACTATCCAGATTCTCGATTACAAGCTACATCTGATAAGATCTCCAAGCATCCGAGTCTCATTGCCGAGTATAATTAGCGTATTAAGCTGGATGCGGTGTAAATGACCCTCGAGATTACCCTATTCTATACCTCTGGATCAACTATGTAAATGGAAAAAGTACTTCACAATACAATTATTCGAATGTGAGACCAAGTTTAAACATGATGAATTCATGCTTGTACATATATTAGTTCAAAGACAAGGAGGTCTCCGAACTCATGGCTCTCCATGTTTAGAAAATTTAAACAAAAACAGAAGATATAGTATAGTAAAATGAACCGCTGCTAATTGAAAAACTAACACCCAACCACTTTGACTATGAATTGATGAAGACACCACTACCAAAAGGTGAATGCATAACGAATGCTGGCTTGAGCAAAATCTAAAAGCATATTCCCTTACAAACAATCTTCGTCAGAGCACCAAACGGAATTGCGCAACAGATCAAATGGAGCGATAAGTTATCCCTACCCCTCATTGTCCTCTCAAAGCACCAATTCCCATAGATGCAGCAGTTGTATCTCTGCAAGGGGAGCAACACTATCAATTCACAAATTACAAATACTAACGCAGAGTATGAAATTAATGAGAAGAAATATAAGCATTGAGGAGCCAAGCAGAGCGTCACTATCAGTCATATTGTCTGGTCCATTACCATATCTAAAGAGCTGTTCGCAAGACAATAACGGAGATATCAACTACAGAAGTGACCAGGTCCGAATTCCTGGTCAATTGCAACTCACAGAAGCACATGAGCGACAGAAAGGTCACTTAGTGCTCAAGTAGAGGCTGACATATATCATCAGATAATGCCCACAATAAAAATATATTTATGTATGTCAAGCCGTGAACTCAGTTCCGTACGTCCACTCAGTTTCATGTATGAGTAATCTATGTATAATAAAATTGTAATTTGCAGAAGCACTAGAGTAACAGAAAGGTCTCTTAGCGCTCAGGTACACACAGACATATATCATCAGATAGTACAAATAATACAGAAATATTTATGTATGTCAAGCCGAGAACTCAGTTCTGTATTTTTACTCAAATGAATTATTTATGAGCAATCAAAGATAAAAGATATATACGTCCATAAAATAACTGATATATTGAAACAATAAAGAGATATTTGACATTTTATATTTGATGTAAAAGTTTTATATAAAAATTTCTGCATTTTAGATGACGCAGTGAAATAACTAGAACCAACACTGAGAAATATTAGACTCGATGAGTTAGTTCAAGTTTTTAGAACTATATATATTATTATTATATTATAAGTTAGTTTCAGCCTCCCTAACCGCTACAAAAAAAGAGCGTATCGAAGAGAGGAAGGAGGAAAGCACCATTTAGTATGGAGATAAGAGAACGGGGAATCTATGCAGAAGGGGCATAGAAACAGTAAGATGAGAAAGAAGAATATGAAACAAGATCAAAGTTGAAGAAGAAAGTAGTAGGAGCTGAAGAACAGGACAGCAGTGAACCGAAAAAAAGGGGGTCCTTAACATAACAAAAATATTTTAGTTCAACAAAAAGAAGGCCTACCTAACTCTCAGCTCGGGCCCTCACATTGTCCCCCTGGGAGCGCTAGTTCCCATAGATACAATAATTGTATCCCCCTGAGGGGAGCCTTTAGAACTACAATGAAAGCACGCCATAGGGAGAAAGTTAGAAGGAACTATTTAGTAAGTGGTTATAAGAACAGGGAATCTATGCATATGGAGTGTCCCCGCACCTACAAACAACACGACTATGAGAAGTTTATGAAGCAAGATATAAGTTTAAGAAGGTTGCAATATGCGCTATAAAAGGACAGCAGTGAGCCGAAAACGTATAAATCGTTTTCAAGCCAAAATCTTTTTCTATTTCAACGAAAGTAAGGTCTACCCACGCTTTAGCTCAGAATTTCCTATCTTTTCCTCGGTAACATTAATTTGCATCAATACAAGCGTTGCATTCTTTTGAGGGGACACGGAGAAAGTGTTAAATAAAAAATACTTTATTGCTAAATTGTTGATTTCTCCTACTATATATTGTTCTTTATATAACCAACGGTAGACGAGTTAATTAAAAATATTTGCAATGAAAAACGACGTTTGCAAATTAACGGGTAGCACTAAATTTAAGAACGCAAAATTATGCACCTCCTCATGTGTGTCTTTTCTAAATTAACTGCGCCTGAATAACTTTGTTCAGAATCATATTTCAACGCAAATTATTTCAGACTAAAAGGCGAACTCTTATGAAAAAATAGCTGTATTTAATCCGAGTGGCAGGGATGCGATACACATTTTGTACATTTCTATGGAATGACGAAAAAGTTTGCAAAAATTTCAATTTTTAATGAGTAGAGTAACATAATCGCGGAACAAATATATGGTATTCTTATTAAAAGACGTAAAATTATAATAAAATTATGGTTTTCCATACGAGTAAAAGTGTCGCAGTACAAATTTTGTCCATTTCTGCTGCAACGAATTTCCCCGGAGTGAGCGTGACAGAAAGTATGACAGCTTATTTGGTGAGCATAAAAAACGTTGCTCTCAGCAGGAAAAGTTCTTGATCATTGCGTTGTCTCGCCAACGTTGCAGCACATTCAACTGGCAGAATTTATTTAAAGAAGAGACGTTCAAAATCCGTGGATCCCTCACGAGAATTTAAGGCTTTCTCGGAAACGCAATTCATTTCTCCAAAAAGTTTCAGTTCTTTAGCAAAACTCGTTTTCAAGGTCTTCCTCTTTCGTTAGAAGTTTGCTCAAAACACGAAACGGCAATATTTATCCAAGCGAATGTCATTTCCCCGTAGAATGAAAGCCACTGTCAGAGCAGAAAAGTGTTAACAAGCTAAATACCATTCTCAAACTAATAACTTCAAAGTTGAAAACCAGCATTCGTATTTTTAAGCTCTAGGGCTGCGGAGGAACGAAAAATTCTCCAGGTTTTCCTTTAACGTAAAAAAAGCTAACTGCAAAGCTCGGAGGTTATGAATTGGCCAACCCACGCAGCCAAGCGCAGGAAGCTCTGATTACACAGCGCCTCAGCCACAGTTTTAGGCCATTGATATATTTCGCACGCGTGCGCGCTGCAAACTGAGGAGCTTTGTGACCGTGCAGGTCTTACGGCTGATGATTTGCCTGTTGAATGTGAGTGCGGTAATGCATGTAATAAACGCGCTAATATTTGGACTGTCGTAGGGTATTTTTGGCTGTTAAATGTAAGTGAGATAATACTTGTAGTAAATGCACTTTTATTTAGATTCTCGTAGCGGTAGTGCTTTGTTGTTCAATGCGAGCGCGGTAAATGGGATAATATTTAGACTCGCAAGTTACTGAGCAAGTTAACAATTTTCATAAGGTTAAGTTTAGTAATTCATTTTTGCTCACGTGGAGTGTCCCAGATTTTAGAAAAACGATATTATCTATTCAACGATAATGCAGAAAAGGGAATTAATATAAGGAGTTACTTCTCGTCATTTGGAAACAAATGAAAGGGTGTTTAAAAACACTAATACGTGAGCTAAAGCAGCACAGCGTTTAAAAATGACCCGAAGAATTTTACTATAATTTCAATCGACACTAGTACGCGTTAGTGTCGCAAATTTGCTATTAGATTTAAACTAGATTTCAATAGTATTTAAAGCCTCCCTAACCACAACAGAAGAATTCCAAAGAGAAGAAGGATGAAGGCAACATTAAGTTAGGGGTTGAAGGGAACGGGAAACTTGGTACAAGGTTAGTTTCTACAAAAGATCTCCTGCACGTAGAAGTAGTTAGTGAAGAAAAAAGTTTGTAAGGACTTTGTAAGACAAAACAGAAGTTGAAGGAAAAAGTATGACGTGATGAAGAACAGGGCTACAGTGAACCGAAAAAAGATTACCCGAACAAAAACAAAGATGTTCAAAAGAGAAGAAGGATGAAGGCATCATTTATTATGGACTTAAGGGAACGAGGAGTTTATGCACAAGATGAATAAAAACTATTAGTTCAGAAAAAAGTTGATGAAACCAGATAAAAGTTGAAAAATAAAGTAGTAGGTACTGAAAAACAAGACGGGAGTGAACTAAAAAAAATATGGTTCATAATAAAATGAAAACCTATTTTATCTTAAGAAAAGGTCTACCAAACGTTTAGCACTGACCTCACACGTTCTTCCAGTCAGTGCTAATTCCCATAGATCCAAAATATGCATCCGTCGGAAGAGTGTAGATCAATCAATTGAAGCGTTTATCAACTGAAAATTCATGAAACCTAATAGCACATTCATATGACTAAACAACTCTTAAAAGGCCATAGGTTCAATCTCAAGCTGAAAATCTTCATTTTCTACCCCCCCCCCCCCCCCCCTCTCCCTCTCCCCCCCGTTAACCTTTTGTCCTCTTTAGATAGTAAGGTAACACTTTCATTTAACGTCTTTGTTACAAAATAATTGCATGACACATTGCTGGCAGATTAAATGTTACCATTGTTAAAATTGTTTCGATTGTTCAAACGTTTGCGTCATTAGGATTGCGCTCTCTGATCCGCTCACTGCACCAGAGTTCACTCACAGAAGTTGCTCTGGAGCTCAAAGATTTTAGAACAGAAACTTCGCTTCGAAATCCAGAGGAAGTATTTCGGAAGCGCTAGGAAGGCTTTATCTCGACCGTAGTAGAAAAAACATCGAGTCAGCTGCCGCCGTAAAGAACAAATAACGATGCCAGGTCGAAACAATGAAAAAAATATCTGAAAAAAGGGTGGACACTCACACCAAGAAAAATCATCCAGCGCTAGCGAGGAACTTGAAAGTTTTGATAAAGCAAGCAATGTGGACGTGACTGAGATGGAAGAACCAACTGGTAAACTGCTCTCCGATTCCCCAAGTTCAAATCTCAGCGGTAAACAACTTTTGCGGGAAGCAAAGATGGAGAACACGTTTGCCCAAAAACAAGCACACGCAGCTTTTATGAGCACTGACACTTCAAAAAACTGTGAAAGAAACCATAAATCCGCGCTACTGCAGTGAGATCTTGCGATGAAAAATTTGGAGAGATCAGGACTTCTGCACTAAAGTCCTGCAATCAAAAATATGGTGAGATCAGGAATTCTGAACTAAGGTCCTGCAATGAAAAATATGGTGAGATCAGGACTTCTGCACTAAGGTCCTGCAATCAAAAATATGGTGAGATCAGGACTTCTGCACTAAAGTCCTGCAATCAAAAATATGGTGAGATCAGGACTTCTGCACTAAAGTCCTGCAATCAAAAATATGGTGAGATCAGGACTTCTGCACTGAGGTCCTGCAATCAAAAATATGGTGAGATCAGGACTTCTGCACTAAGGTCCTGCAATCAAAAATATGGTGAGATCAGGATTACAAGATTGGTATTATCGCACTGTGATCTTGCGAAGGGAAATCTAGTGAGAGGCAGTTACAATACGCTCAGAAACTTCGTTCCTTCTAATATAGATTCCCATACTTAAGATATCTTGCGATGAAAAATATGCTCCATGTATAAATTGCCATCCTATCTTGCGATTGAAAAGATGGTACTATAGCCTAGATTCCAATCCTTTGGAAAACTTGCGATAAAAAATGAGGTACTAATATAGATCCATATTCATTAGAGGTCTTGCGATAGAAATATGGTGTAGGTATAAATTCCCATCCTCCATTTTTACAACTGAACTTTTAATTTCAAGGGGAGAGCAGCTCTCGAAATCGTGACCAGCTCGTGTCAATACCCGCAGCTCAGTCCATCTAGTGGAGAGCGATCAAGTAGGCAACCGCCATCAGCGCTCGAACTCAAAATTTGTGTATCGTTTCTTTTTTAGTTTTTCTTTTGGTGCGACAGTTCGCCTCAGAATGTCTTTAGGAAAAGTGTATGAAATGATAGACAGTGAAATGGTAATTCTTTTCATTGTGCCTTTATGAAAAGTGTATGAAATGATAGACAGTGGAATGGTAATTCTATTCATTGTGCCTTTATGAAAAGTGTATGAAATGATAGACAGTGAAATGGTAATTCTTTTCATTGTGCCTTTATGAAAAGTGTATGAAATGATAGACAGTGGAATGGTAATTCTTTTCATTGTGCCTTTATGAAAAGTGTATGAAATGCTAAACAGTGGAATGGTAATTCTTTTCATTGTGTCTTTTGAAAAATATATGAAATGAACGACAGTGAATTGATAATTCTAGTCAGCTTGTTTTCACACATCAAATGCAAAATAGCATATGAAATAAAAAACTTGAGAAATATTTTTTGATGGACAACGTTCCTAGTTTTTTCAGAGTTAATACTTTTAATCAATTTTAAATTCGCCGAAAATCGTTACTTATTCCTGCAGTTTAGAAAGGTGTCGACCGTCAAAATATTTCTTCTAGCTTCAAAATAAATCATGATAAAATTTAGTTTGATAACCGTACGAGTTTAGTCAAGATTCGTAATTGTCAATTGAACATACACATTTTCAAAGCATCCATATTTTCAGTAGACTAACTTTCAGTTTCTATTTTCGCCTTTTTTTCTCTCTCGTAATCTCGTTTGACCATTTTCATACCCTTTGTTTCTCTCGGAATTTCCTTCTTTTAGTTTTTTATTTGAGCTAGGCTAATAGCTAATTTAATATTTGAGTTGAACCTGTCTCGCTACCTTGCTTTGCAAACACACCAAAGCATGGCAGGCGAGTTGCACACAGTCCATCTAACCTAGTAATACCCGTTGTGCGTTTATTTATATATTTATTTATATCTTTGTTTGGTGTCCGCTTCTTAAGAAACATAGGATGTCTGAGAGTGCGGTATCTTGGATACCGAATATCTCAGGGTAACAGGGAGATAGTCCTTACATGCATTGACATGCTTGACATTTTATCAGGATAGGTTCGGTTAGGATAGGTTTGTTTAGGTTAGGATAAGAAAGGTTAGGATATGTTTGGTTAGCATAGGTTAGGTAATGTTGACAGAATTTTTTTACGGGTCCACCTAGCTTAACGATAACATTGCCCATGGAATTTTCACGGCCACTACCTCATAATACCCTTAGATTATTTGTTTGGAGTCCCCTTCTTCCATTTTTCGGTCAGGTTCATAAAGATAGTTATAATGACGGTCTCTGTAATACGAGTTTCACCAGTGCATGCACAAGTACAAGGAAATTTTTATTACGGCTACTGTAAGGATGTATTTATTTGTCATCCACATCTGGAAAAAAATTTTAAGAAAGGTACTGAATCCCATCATTCTTGACGGGCCTTGCACAGTATACCTTTTCTTTTCAAATTAATCCAAGTCAAGTTCAATTTAAGTTAAATTCAAATTAAATCCAACCCTAAGTTGAGTTAATAATTGACCTACTCATTGCTAATTTAAGCTTTTTTGTTAAATGTGTATCTACTGGATGTGATGAGGAAGAAAAACATTTTTCCTCTCAGCAAGGAATACATAAAGTTTCTGCATTATAAAAACAAGCTGTCGTAAAATGTGGTCAATATACAGCATCAGGAGGAAGAGTGTAATTGAGCGGAGTAACACATAGATGTCAGTTATAGAAACGTCGTATTATATTACACATTAAAGTTGTTTCGCAATTTTACATTAGTGGCAGTATGCATCCATTTAAATATTAATGTTGACAGGCAATTTTATGCTACACATACACATAGTATCGAAGATTTATTTTCCCTCACATAGAGATTTATATACTTGAAATTCCACTTTATCACATACATAAAATCATATCTACATGCAACTACAGAAGATTGCCAATGAACGATATGTAGATTTAACCTTAAAAAGAAATATTGCAAAGAAGTCTGGTTTTGCTTGATCAAACGATTTTCGTTAAAACAAGTTACAATTGGTTTCATCGACAGATGATATATTTGCCTTGGCCTATTTATTCGCAGGGATGGCACAATTTTTATTGCTAATGCAGGATTGTAGCTGTGTAGAAATGTACTCAAATTGTAATCAAATGGAATCGTGCATAAGTACTCAGTGAATCGCATTTCATATTGCTTTTAAAGGATAAATCTACATATCGTCCAATGGTAATCTTTTGTAGTTGCATGCAGAAATGATTTTAATTGTGATATAGTGGAATTTCAGGCGTATAAATCTCTATATGATTGTAAATGTTATCCTCGATACTACGATGTGTGTGTGTAACACAATATTACCTTTGAACACAAATATTTGATTGGAAGTATACTGCCATTAATTTGGAATTGTAAAACAAATTTAATTTGTAGAATAATTCCGAAGTTTTTATAATTGACTTCTATCCGTTGCTCTGCTCGAAGATCTGAATCACACTCTGCCTCATGATGGGAACTTAACATATTTTACGACAGCTTGTTTTTATATTGCAAAAATTTTATGCATTCTTTGCTAAAGGAAAAACGTTTTTCCTGCTCATCACATCCCATAAATACATATTTAAAGCAAAAAACGCTCAAATCAACGAGTGATTATGTCAATTCTAAACTCAACTAAGGGTTGGATTAATTTGAACTTGACTTGCATGAATTTGAACTTGACTTGCATGAATTTGAACTTGACTTGCATGAATTTGAACTTGACTTGGATGAATTTGAACTTGACTTGGATGAATTTGAACTTGACTTGGATGAATTTGAACTTGACTTGAATGAATTTGAACTTGACTTGAATGAATTTGAACTTGACTTGAAGGAATTTGAACTTGACTTGGATGAATTTGAAGTGAAAAAGGCGTAGTACTAAAATAAGGTGCGTTTATCTGTTTGTCCGAAGCCAGCCTGCAGTGTGTGATGAGCGTATCTGTGATACAAGCTCCAGTCCTAATATTTTGACCGGCGGTGTGCACTCGGCCTCATCAACTCTCGAAAGATTGAACTTTTTTCATTTCTTACGGACTTTCTTTCATTCTGACTTCTTTCTTATTTCAAATAAAAGGCGGATGGACTAGTGAAGAAAATGATCGATTGGAGCCACTCGCTATGGTGTCTAAATAATTTATTGTACCCTCGTTTCCATTTTCCGTTTAATATAGTGATACAACTACTTATTCGTCATAACTGGCGATAGAGCACAATATGGTTTGCAAGGGCAGAGTTCTTGTCTTTCAGAACTATTGACCCTCAAGACTATTCACCCTCAGGACCATTCACCCTCAAGACTATTCACCCTGAAGACTATTCACCCTGAAGACTATTCACCCTCAGGACTATTCACAGTCAGGACTATTCACCCTCAGGACCATTCACACTCAGGACCATTCACCTTCAGGACCATTCACCCTCAGGACCATTCACCCTGAAGACTATTCACCCTCAGGACCATTCACCCTGAAGACTATTCACCCTCAGGACTATTCACCCTCAGGACTATTCACCCTCAGGACTATTCACCCTCAGGACTATTCACCCTCAGGACCATTTACACCCACAACTAATACCCCAAACAAGTACGTCACTAATTTTTAAACACTGGTCCTACAGAAACTTTTCTATCTTCGTCTGAATCAAAGCAATTACGAATTCGGTACGAATACAAACGGCTGAGTAAATGTGAACGCTGGGTAATATTTTCAAAATAGATTAGAGTAGATGTTAGTGTAAGCCTTCCTAACGGCAAAAAAGACGTCCCAAAGAGAGGAAGGAGGAAATCATTGACTTGGTTTGAGTTTAGGGAACGCGGAATCTATGCACAAGGTGCGTAGAAACAGTAAGTTTAGAAAAAAGTTTACGAAACAAGATAAAAGTTTAAGAAGAAAGTAATAGACGCAGAAAACAAGGACAGGAACGAACGGAAAAAATAATGTCCTTAACAAAGAAATTGGCATTTATTTCAACAAAAAGAAGGGCTACCCAACTCTCAGCTCAAGACCTGGCAAGCAGGACAAGGTACCAAGACTCAGAAGAGTATAAGCAAGCCTGACATTCTCCGGGCCTAAGCAGCCGCGGCGACGACGCTAATGACACGAGCTCCCCAGCTGAGAAAGTCAAACTTGGCGCGCCTCGAGGGATGGTCTTCATTAACGGAACGGGCTGTCGCGAATCACCTTCTCAAGCTAAGGTTCCTTGTCCCTTCAGTTAAAAAGAAACTACGAAGAAAATCTAAGGAAGAAATAGGACACTATAAATTTCATTTATATTTTTCCCGAACTTGTTGTACCTTGTGTTAAAAAAAACTACAGGGAAAGCTGCGAGGGAAATAGGACACTAAAAAGTTCATTGATATTTTCATAACTTCTTGTCCCTTGAGTAAAAAAAAAAATACGAAAAAAATCTAAAACCGAAGTAAGACACTACAAATTTCATTCATTTTTTCTATAACCCTTAACTTCGAATAGAATTTGATGTCCACTTTGATACACATTTTTCGGACGATACGTCGTCCAGAAGCTGACATTTGATAACCAGAGGTTACCATATTCAAGTTCGACCATAATAAACGTTTAGGTGCATTTCCCGT
Organism: Morinoia aosen; assembly: GCA_030386875.1. Classification (NCBI taxonomy): domain Eukaryota; kingdom Metazoa; phylum Arthropoda; class Malacostraca; order Amphipoda; family Talitridae; genus Morinoia; species Morinoia aosen. The sequence goes on along the minus strand of CM059570.1, from coordinate 64,787,043 downwards.
CAAACATAAAGAAATGCTCGTTCTTAAGCAGATTATAATTAGGATTCTCAATATGCATAAAATTTAATTGTAGAGGCACGCAGCAGTGTTTTAATAGAAGAAGGCAGACGCTAACTCTGCAAAAACGAAAATTAATGTACTTAAGCGATCACAGAAATTGGCGTTGCATGTTGAATGCGCAGAACATACAAACACAAAATACGAAAATTTGTAAAATAAGAGCACAAGCTCATTGAGCTTAAAATTTGAACTCTGACAGCCTGTTGTACAAATTGTTGCTGATTTTACAGCGCGTTGCTAGAAATACCACACAAATCCCAGAGTCGAGTCTACACAAATCCCAGAGTTGAGCCTACACAAATCCCAGAGTTGAGCCTACACAAATCCCAGAGTTGAGCCTACACAAATCCCAGAGTTGAGCCTACACAAATCCCAGAGTTGAGCCTACACAAATCCCAGAGTTGAGCCTTTTCAAATCCCATAGTCGAGCCTATTCAAATCGCAGAGTTGAGCCTACACAAATCCCAGAGTTGAGCCTACACAAATCCCAGAGTTGAGCCTACACAAATCCCAGAGTTGAGCCTACACAAATCCCAGAGTTGAGCCTACACAAGTCCCAGAGTCGAGCCTATTCAAATCGCAGAGTTGATCCTACACAAATCCCAGAGTTGAGCCTACACAAATTCCAGAGTTGAGCCTACACAAATCTTAGAGTTTAGCCTACACAAATCCCAGAGTTGAGCCTACACAAGTCCCAGAGTTGAGCCTACACAAGTCCCAGAGTCGAGCCCATTCAAATCGCAGAGTTGAGCCTACACAAATCCCAGAGTTGAGCTTACACAAATTCCAGAGTTGAGCCTACACAAATCCCAGAGTCGAGTTTATTCAAATCCCAGAGTTGAGCGTACACAAATCCCAGAGTTGAGCCTACACAAATCCCATAGTCGAGCCTATTCAAATCGCAGAGTTGATCCTACACAAATCCCAGAGTTGAGCCTACACAAATTCCAGAGTTGAGCCTACACAAATCTTAGAGTTTAGCCTACACAAATCCCAGAGTTGAGCCTACACAAGTCCCAGAGTCGAGCCCATTCAAATCGCAGAGTTGAGCCTACACAAATCCCAGAGTTGAGCTTACACAAATTCCAGAGTTGAGCCTACACAAATCCCAGAGTCGAGTTTATTCAAATCCCAGAGTTGAGCGTACACAAATCCCAGAGTTGAGCCTACACAAATCCCAGAGTCGAGCCTATTCAAATCGCAGAGTTGAGCCTACACAAATCCCAGAGTCGAGCCTACATAAATCCCATAGTCGAGCCTATTCAAATCGCTGAGTTGAGCCTACACATATCCCAGAGTTGAGCCTACACAAATCGCAGAGTTGAGCCTACACAAATCCCAGAGTCGAGTTTATTCAAATCCCAGAGTTGAGCCTACACAAATCCCAGAGTCGAGCCTACACAAATCCCAGAGTCGAGCCTATTCAAATCGCAGAGTTGAGCCTACACAAATCCCAGAGTCGAGCCTACACAAATCCCATAGTCGAGCCTATTCAAATTCTATAGTTGAGCCTTCAAAACCCAGAGTTGAGCCTGTTCAATAGGCATGGGTATTACGCTACCCATGTATGAGTATCAACTATGGAACCTTACGATAAGAAAATTTAAAAACCAATGATTATTTAGCATCAAATTCTTTGGAAATAAACTTTTTTTTCCGTTTTCTTTCAAATTCCAGAGGTTATTTTATTCAATTACACATGCATCAAATTACACAGAATTAAGGACCATGTCTCCAGCACACGTCCCGATGGCAGCTTCCAATTTTGTGTCTAATGCTATGACACAGCATTCATGAGAAGCATACCGCCCGTGGTTTACTAGTATTGAACATTTGTCAGTAATTACTGCAGTACCTGTAAAAAGCTTCTTCAAACTGCAATTTTACATGTTGAGAATAACTTTCTATTATCAATTAAAAGAATTTTGAAAAATTAAATGACTGATGTGCTGAGTATCGATTCCCAATTAAAGCAGTATAAAATGGCAATAAATACTAATGATATTGAATATCACTCTTCGACCAAACCCTTACCATAATGCCACAGCTGCATTATCTGATGAGTGGCTATCATATAATATGAGCCTGCCCTTAGTGTGATTACTAATCGATTTATGGCAATGTTCAAGGCGCCCCAAAAATGCACTCATCCTTTGACAGACAAATGCCCAAGTAGTCTTTATTTATGTTTCAAGAACTAAGAATTTTGTTCAAGTATATTAAAGTTTTTATATGCTGTGTTCTTTTCTTTGGTTGAACTCATAAGACTTGTCCTGATGACGATAAAAACCTAAATCGAAACGAAGTGCATGAGTACTGGGCTGTTATTGAGAGAGTACATATGGTTGGAGCAGCCTGTATACTTCGTTAGAACGAAAAATTCTCGCTTGTGCATGTACGATGAAGTCTGGAGTAATTTCCCCCAATATAACATCCCAATTGAAATTCTGAGCCTTTTACAGAGCGTTTTCAGGCAGTTATAAGCCAAGAGATAGTCGTTTTCAAACAGTAAATTAGCCCTTTTCAGTGCAAATGTCACGTACTTTAAGCACTGTTAAACGGCTATTTCTGGGCATCGAAACGGCTAAGGCAACGGCCATTTTGGGCTTCTCTACTACTTGAACGAGGCTAGAGGTTGTCGAAAAAGGCTTGAAAACGACTTTACACGACCCAAATGAGCCCGAAAACCGCCATTGACTTGACTTATAAAAGGCCATTTGAATGAAGGGCCCTTTTCAAGCCCTAATAGGCCAAGTATAGGTAGGAGTCGATTTGAAGTCGGGATTTTTGGCCCTTTTGTGCCGTTTTTGACCTTTTACGACTAATTCACTACCTGAAAAGGGGCGATAATTTTCAATTGGGATCAATCAAGAGCCAATAATGATATATTTAAACAAAGCGAAAACATTTCGCTTAAGAACACGGACGATCAAGCAATCAAGCTCCGATGAAATATTCCAGTAGAGCAAAAACCTTTCGCACAAGAACACGGACGAAGAAGTCTGCAGTAACTAGGATTAAAGCAATCAAGCTCCGAAGACGATCAAAGCCTCAAGTGGCGATAGCAGCACAAAGACAGCACGCACGCAAGTCTTGTATTGAGCGTCTTCTCAAGCTCCAACTCCACCGTGAGGACACTTCTCATTATGACTAATTAATATTCATTCAAGAGTATGGATCAACTTTGCTAATTAAAACGGACTCCTGCACAGATGGCACAGAAATGACCGGAGAGAGCGAGACAAACGAACGCATTCGGAGCTGCTCGAATTGGATCAAATAGAGTAATTTTAAATAGAGTTCGTTTTAAGCGAGCGATGAGACGAATTACCATTCGATGCTCTCGTGAAGAACGCATATAATGAACTATAGCAATTATGTAGGATAAATTCTCTAAAGCCTTCAATACCACAACAAAAGAGTTTCAAAAAGAGGATGAAGCCACGCATCATTTGCTATGTATGAAAGTATTAAAACACAACAATAATGGTAAGCTAAAATTTTCAGAGCCAAGGCAAGAACAGAAAAAAACAGACAAACATCGAAACAATTATCAAAACATCAAAAGTATGGCGACACAAAAGCCTTAGTCGTGAAGAGAACAGCAAAAAAAGAAGAGTGAAACAATGACAGGGACATCAAAACGTTTGATAAACCTTTTAAGCGATAGTAGGAAAGTTTTGAACGACTATACCATCAATATAATCATGAAGAAATGAAAGCAATGGCATGGATATCAAACAAATGACGAAACCGTCTAAACATTAGTGAAGACATCGGGTTAGCAGCAAGAGAATTAGGCGAGGAATCAATGCAAAGACAAACTTGACTTTCAACATCAAGAATTTTATCAAAATTTGCAATGGAATAAGTTGAGTAAATTTATATTACGGATGAGGTAATGAACTCCACACCCCTCACGAACAAAAAATGTGCTGCGTCAAGTAATAAAGCATCCTAGAGATTTGATCGACACTAAAAAAATCTTGTCCCTTTCGCAATAACTCACCAAGATGAATGAGTTAGGTACTCTAGCGAACAACGAAAAAAAAAACGATATTTTTCCCAAGAATAGCCAAGAAGTATAGTTTCATTTGAATTATTACAATTTAACTTCAGTTAATGGAACCCATAGAATAGCCCTTGAAAACAATACCAGGTCACTCGTCATTATTCATGTCATCTACTAAGCAGTAAGGCAAAAAATATGCCGCATAATATCGTAACTTGCGCAATAATGAAGGCAATGCACATGAGACCACGGTCACCCTAAACGATTAGATTAAATTTGATGTTAGTTTAATGCACTCTAACCGCAACAGAGGCGTTCCAATGAGAAGAAGAGGAGGAAGGCACCATTTAGCATTAACTTAATTTATGCACAAGGTGCATAGAAACAGAAAGTTGAGGAAGAAGTTTAAGAAACAAGATAAAAGTTGCAGCAGAAAGTAGTAGGAGCTCAAAAGCAGGACAGATGTGAACCGAAAAAAATGGTTCGTAACAAAAAAATCAATTCTATTTGAACAAAATTAAAGCCTACCTAACTTTTAGCTCGGAACCTTGCATATTTTCCCTGGGCGTGCTAATTCCCATAGATGTAAATACTTTAGCTGTCCTGAGGGGTCACCTCCAAGCGAACAATGTTCCGTGACCATGGCCAAGGGTACAAATCGGTCCAACAGAGTGGCTTATCAAGCGCATAGGTCATCATTAAAGATGCAGTTCGTATCAACAGCAGAAAGGCACACCTCACAAAGACAAGCTCCATCACGAACACAAGGGTTGTGCAGTCATCAGCGGAACAATAGGTATAAATTTATCGGAGGGGCGAGGTGGTCATTAAAAGTAATTTGTTTTTTCACTGATACAAAGCGACATGTGAACCAACCGAACTTATCGATTCCGAGTATGGAAATGTAAATTTAAAAACTGCTGCGTTCTTGACAAGTGAGGCGATGTGATCTTTGAAATTAACATGATTTTACATTGGTAGAAAGTGACACGTGAACCAACCGAATTGATTGATTCCGAATATAAAAACATAAATTTAAGAATTGCATTTTTCTTGAACGGAAGACAAGATTCATTGACTACTACGCGTTGCGACAAAACTGGCACCTATATTAGATGTAGATGGCGCATCGAGTAAAATTTCTCAAAACAGTCCCCTCGACAGCGTGTTAGTGCTTTCGCATGAACTAGCTTACAGTTATGTTAGTTCACCATAATAATCGATTTTAAATTAATTTAATTCTACCTTGACGTCAACAAAGACGTTTAAAGAGGGGAAGGATGGTAGGACCGTTTAGTATGGTGTTAAGGGAACGTGGAATCTGTCCACAAAGGGTGTTTCCGCAAAGGATCCCGTGCGCATGGAAACATTAAGATAAGAAGGAAGGTTATGAAACAAGATAAATGTTAAAGTTAAAGAAGAAAAATGAGAGGTGCCGAAATACAGGACAGCAGTGAACCGAAAAAAGATTGTTCTTAACAAAACAAAGAACAATTTATTACAACAAAATGAAGGTCTACCCAACTCTCAGCTCAATAAGCTCCCCATAACGGCGACTCACAAGATAATCTCCTCCCCAGAAACACTCGAAATGCTTATGATAATGCCGACTCTCTTTAATTTCACGATTACATATACTGCAGGCTTGGGTCATACAAAGTCATTCCTAAAGCGGCTGCATGCACAACATCATAGAGGAGCTGCTCTATTATGTACATTTCTCAGATAACCCTGGAATCTATCAATCAAATACTGCGAAGCCAAAAAGCCGCTCGCGTGCTGCCAGTACGAGCATATCGCGATTGAAGTGATATGCGAAGAACAAAGAAGACTAAGTTGGGAACTAATCAATGGGTCGCAACAGCAACCGTTGAACATTGAAACAGTTAGCATATATATCTCAAATTCTCTCGCATTACTACGCGGAAGTGGAATTTTTCACTCAATTAGAAGAACAAAAAAAAACAAAAAAAACATGAGAAAATATTTTTTCTGCAACTTTCAAGAACATTTGAGCGCGCAAAGGCCTCTAATAAATTTTAAAAAAGGCGTAAAAAAACAGAGTGAGGAGGTTTAATCTTGAGTCATATTAGAGCGGCAGATATATGTATCAAAAAAGAAGTAAGTGAGTGCTCATAACATGGAACAATACTTCAGTATGTACTCGAAAAACTTATATCGTTACGACGGAGTTAGGGGTTTATTATGGATGCGGTAAAACTATTAGCTCGTTCGCAGAGAGTTTCGTAACTTCATTGGAACATGCGGAACTCAAACCTCTAATAACTATATAATAGAAGCAGAAACACAAGATGCGTTCAAAATTATGAACGTTGAGATGCATAATATACGCAAGAGTTTCACATGTTTGTAATAACCGTTGTAAAGTCGCATGAAAAAACATGTGGACACACTGAATGATCTTAAATCAAGGATAACCAATTCATAACAACTTTCAATCAATTAAGTATTTTGTTGTGATTACTGACAGAAATGGACTGAAATTCTGAAGGTAGTAAATGCAGCTTACGTAGAAAGAAATACGTTTGCCGTCAGAATCAATGTATTGAAGAGATGAAATAGCTACCTATATTAATACGAATGGGTAGTTTCACTCGGCTCATTCGTCTCTTAACATTAGCTGTAATTTCATACCACGCTTGATGCCGAACATTTCTAAACGTAACACAGGAAATATCACATGTACTTAAGTCTGATCTCCAGTTGACTGTTAGTATCATAACCAACGGCGTTCAAATAATGAAAAGCAGCCGAACCGTAAACACCAAAGTGAAACTTTTAATAAAATCATTCGAGATGTCAGAAAAGAGATCAGCTTGGATGATTTTTATAGCCAATGCTATTGGAAGAGTGCTATCGACTGGAGCACCACACACTGTGATCGGGACGAAGAAGTCAAACTTCAGACTCTGGGACGTTGAGTAAACCATTACACGAAGAAAAAAACACGCAGACATAGCTTGAAATGCCAGATCTGTGCTTTCATCTACAAGAAATGACTTAACTGATAAAATGATGAGGTAGTATAATAAGTAAATTTAAGATTTTTTAGTACCATAAAATGCGGATTAAAGAAAAGGACCATAAAGGTTCAGTTAGTTTGGACTTTAGAAAACGGGCAATCAATACACGAAGTGCGTTCCCACACAGAATACCCTGCGCATTGAAACCGCAAATTCTGAAGGAAGAATGAGAAAAAACGAAGAAAAGGTGGTGGAGGAAAGGAAACTGAAATACACAAAGTGGATGAAAGAAATCCGTATGACCCACAAATAGCTGCCGTGAGCACATCATCCTCGCAGAAAATTCACAGAATTAAATAAACGTGAACTAGCACCTCATCTGTACCTATACTTCAGCATTCAAATTACCAATACAAAGATTCCAAAGCGCTTCCCGTGAGTGCGCCGCAGGGTGAAAATCAACAAGACAGAAATGCTTTTGCCAGAGCGAAGAGACAGAGAGCCACGACCTAAATACAACAAGTCAACGCACGCCGAAACCGGCTAGCCCCGACGCTACTCTTTTCAGGCCCAGAGCACGCAACTCCAACACCACGAAGAGCTTGAAGCAAGTCAGACTCCACAGGCAATAGAACAATAAAACAATGTCTGCATCGTAACCAAGAAAGATTTTTCAGCCACGACATTCTTGCAACTTGAGTTGCGCAAACGCCCCGTCAGTCCAAGTCAGGGGCATTTTTTAGGACGCAGCGAGCCGCAGGTGGGCATTTGAAATTCTGGGAACAGAACTGGAGGCGGAATACATTCGTAGTTTTCTGTTTCAGTTTAACTTTACTGTCTGTCCAGCAACCGGGAATTAGTGTACCAGGAATGGCAGAGTGAAAGTTGGGAAATCAAAGTGACGATTCTAGTAACTCAAGCATCCGTTTGGACGCTTAACGAAGCGTTTTCGTTGTTTTTGTACATTTTAAAGGCTACACAACTTTTGCACCACCTCGCACACATTTGAAGCTAGGGTTTATTTCAACACAAGACCAACGGAAAATATTTTTTTCAGTGACGAAGTGTTCAAGGCTGGCCAAAGACATAGCGAGATCATCGATAGTAGCTGTTAATTTTTGTTTTGTTTTAGCACTAATGTTTTTCACACATTTTCAGAATTGTTCAAACTTTGCAAAAACAAAGCTCCCATAGATTGTAACCCTTGTACTCTATGACAACAATTACTTTAATTTTGATTCAATTACAATTACGAAATTTGTTGTTAAAATAATTGAGATCTTTTCTGCCAACTATGCCGGTCTCCACCCTACACGACTTGCAACAAGCAGAACAAAATATGTATAAGTATGAACAAAGACAATTCTGAACGTTCGTGAAAATGAATCACAAATATTTAGCTTTAATGCTACCGCTGAGATACAACGTGTAAACATCGGAACAGACTCAAAATTTATGAGCTAGATATGAAAATGTTTTGCTCTTTTCTGACTGCAGAACCTTTGCTATGGGGCCTTGACTGTAATGAAGAACCGAACAACGTTTCTCCTCACTTACCTAACAATCACAATTCAGGTAGCAACAGCATATGTATAATTTCTTCAGCACACTATGAAGCCCAAATTTGTCGAGATTCCCATCATGAACGTTTTGCGTAGGATTTCCATCATGAAGGTTCATCCATCACTTCCCAAAACGTGCCACTAATTTGCTCCCACATTCGCCGGGAGGATTCCAAGAGCCCCAAAACGCTAACAAATAAATCCAAGCTAATCACACATGATTCCCATACACTCCACTGGAAGCCTCTCAGACTGCAATATGTCAACTAGCATAGCACGAACCAAATTATTATCCCAATATGTTACACGACGAATTAAGCCCACGGCCGACATTAAACCGTGGACTCTGAAGTCAAAGCGCATTTGCATGAGAAAGGGACAGGGACACGGACGAGATTATGCTGGTTTCCGTCTGCTCAAATTTAGCCTCTTCCTAAACGGGGAAAGCCGCATTTAGACACAGGTGGAACAGATGCACATTGAAATCAGAGGGACACTTTGGCCTCGTCTAAGTGTGGTAACCAGCATTAAAATTAAGGAGTCAAGAAAATGAAAGGAAACAGGTAGACGAACGAGAGGTGACTATGCACTATATATGATGGATTCGAGTCATATATGATAATTGTATAGTGATATTTATTATGAAGTCACGAATGGTAATTTGTCCCAAAAAATAAAATTGACCAAACAATCTGTGCGTGGTAAAAAAGTGTCATTTATGTGCAACCTCGATATACGTATGTACTTAAAAATGAATTATTTGAGAAAATATCCTAACTTACACACAATGTCAAACTTTTAATGAGACAAAAACAAGATTAGATCAGATTATAAGTCAGTTTAAGCCTCCCTAACCGCTACCTCTAAAAGAGTCCTGTATAGAAGAGATGTAAAATTTCCGAGTTTCAAAACTATTTAATAATACACAATAATTTTTGAGGCCTTTTACGACTTATACCACAGTCACCTTATTCCCGCACAAAACTACGGCAGTATTTTTTCTGTACATGCAGCATTGTACAAAACGTCTAAATCCTTGTCTGAGGATATCAGTACCCTTAACCGGGTTTTTGCATTTAATATATTTCAAGTATTTGCACTATTGAAAGTATATCTCAATATTTGATTTAGCTACACCGAGTCACCCGCTTTACTAGTTCACCAGTGAAAATCGAACAACAAAGATCTTCTCTCAAGAGCAAATTCTCAAAATTTGAATTGTCCACAAATGGAATTTTGTCTTGAAAAAAAACGGACAGTTTCATGTAGCTAAATCTTTGAAATTTTACCGCAAATAAAATGAAGTAACCATTGTGGAAATGAAGATAAGACCAACGAGGCCGGAGAGACGGGCGCGCCGAGCAGGTTGTCTCGAACTCTACTGCTCACCCGGCCTGTGCTTGGATAAATTTTTTATGGGCTGAGGACGAGGACAAATTTTCTGAAAGCTCAAGTTAGTGTTTTCATGACAAGCTTCGCTACTGTTCTAAAAGCTCTACAATTTAACCTTCTCGAGAAATAATTTCCAGCACATGATCTTCAATTCAAACACTTGTGTTATTTTTGAGAAAATACGTAGTGTGTTGTGACCGTAATTTTCTTGCGCAGGTGTTACCAATCAACTGCCCAAAGAAAGAATATAGTTCACAAAATTCTCACCTTAACATTGAAAGCTAAAAATTTTGTTTAGGGAAATAACTTCAGGAAACGAAGAACATTTCAATCTTATAAAGCAATGATATGAAATCTCTATAACTCGAGTGAGAAGTATTGAGTATTAAGGGAGCAGAAGCTTAAAATTGCACACATTTTTAACACGGACGAACGTTCTAAGAAATCAAACAACGGGGATTTTACGAGCAATATTATCGTGGAAGTGTGTCGATTGATTGATTGAAATTAAGTTTTAGCCTTCCTTTAAAACATCAAAAATGTTCAAAGAGAGGAAGATTGAGGGCGTCATTTGGTATGGAGTTAAGGGAAAGCAGAATCTACGCAGAAAGGGTATTCCAGCACAGGATTCCGGGTGTAAGGAAGATTATGGAATAAAAAAAGTTGAACAAAGTAGTAGATGGTGTAATGCACTGTAATAGTAAGAGGTAAATATTTCTAGCGAGCCCATTAATTAACGTAATTTGTTGGAAAAATATCAGAAATTAGATATACTATTTCATGTAGTGGTACTCTAATGAAGCTTCTGTCGCGAGAGTCTACCCAAAAAAAGTATGACTTATTAGGTCGTTTTACTTCCGCTGGGAATGCAACCGTTGTCTAATGGACTACATAACTGAATGCTCACATTTACGAAAAACAACCAAATTGAGATTCTCTGTATGGCGGTTCATTCCAAGCCGCCAAAATGTAACAGACAAAAAAAGAAGACAAAAATTTCAATACCAAAAAATAGCGGTTAATTACAGAGAGGACGCTCCAATCCCAGCAATTCATGTTCCCTTGTTTCAACTAGTGAATTTACGGTTTTCATTTTTGAAGACTCACCATTTAAAATGAAAAACGGGCCAATAAACATACGTCTGGAAGTAAGAACTTTAAAATACAGAAAAATGATTGAACCACATGAATTCATGTTCCCACGGTTCAGCTGTAGAATTTAAGTCAAAAACACGGGACTCGTTGCAATAAACTTTGAAAAAAGTGGAATGCTTCAAACATTCAGGTCTGACTTCATGGGTGCTTTAGGACTGCGCAGGCTCTCGCCATACCGTCCCTCCAGTGCCGCTTTTCGGTCGCCATTCAAATTTGGATGAATTTGCATAATAACTCGAGGCCTTTCATCGCCAAAACCAATGCGAGCTGTAACCATTTGATGGGAATATATGGCAATGGTTCGACCCCATCAAACTAAAACTTCTGGGTTTCCCTGTTATTCCTAAATAATTTTAATCGAAGAGGAAAAAAATTCTCAGGACATGATCAAAAATATATTTTTACGTTTCCATCAGCACTTCAAAAACCAATACCGTTATTTGATTAGTCTTCAGAAGCCCAACCTTCCACAACAGAATATTTAATACGAATACCAAGTCCATTGTGAAAAATATAAGAAGCCGCTGAACATTGCGTGCTCGAAATACAGAGTTTATCTAATAAGCTATTCTTGCCCAAAAATCAATTAGTAAATGAACTTCCGCAGAGATTAAAAATATTGCCAGTTAACGCAGCTGGAAACAAATACTAGCTTGACACTCACGAACCTAAGCCTCCAAAGCACGAGCAGCATCAACTAACTCTACACGCTATAATTTCTTTAGCGTAACTCTGTTTTTTATTAAAGCTTCGAAAAAGAACGAGCGAACCAATTAAAAAATTGGTTTATGAACAAAACTCGAGAATTTTGTACCTTTAATAACGCTTTGGAACGTGTTCTTGTGATCAACACTGAAATCATTCATGCGCATGAGCACACGCCAAATGTGTGGATTTTATCAACTAACCATTAACAAGACAAAAATTGCAATAGCAGCGCGAAATTATCAAAATTAAAACATTATAACAAGAAAATTGCTACAGACAGTTGATAAATTTCAACATCTTCGAAAACATCAGTGATATATGATAGCACATCTCAGTTTAGAGTAGCATAAATTAAGTTACAAGAGAAGAAAACTCACTCCAGCTAGCCATGGTAGAATCAGTCAGCATAAATGGTCTCCATCTTCAAACGCGCACTGATGTTCTCGAGTCAGAAAAGCTCGGACAGGCTGGTCGGAATAACTTCTAATGGAATTTGGCAGATCGCATCACTTGGGCTTTCGCCTTAATTTAAACTCAATAGGGGGAGCTTGAGGCAGCTATTGTTGCGGCTGTTGGGTCGCTGGGCATAATTCTAAAGCGGCCAGATTATTCGCAAGACTTGAATACTCGCAATGCGTCGAGTGAGGCGTTATCTGGAGGTGACTTGCCCTGCACAGACCGCTCTCCTTCAATGTTAAATTTGCCGGCCCCTCAGCGCTTAGAGCAGTGGTGCTTAACCTTGTTGTAGGTACTGAACCCCATAAGTTCCACACATGCATTCATCGAACCCTTCGTAATTGAAAAAATAAAATGCGCTTTTTTATTCGAATTCAAAACACATGTATGTAACGAAATGCTGAATTAGTGCACAAACTGTGCCAAGCCAAACCCAGAGGTACGATCGAACCCAGGTTAAGACCACTGGCTTAGAGAAACGCTATATTCTAAGGTGCAGCACAAGCTTCTATATTAAAGAAACAGTCCTGGTACCAGTAAAGAAACAGTCAACGTACCACTAAAGAATAGTGACCATAAGAGTGAAGAAATATCGTACCAGGAAGAAACAGTTAACGTAACAGGAAGAAACAGTGATAGTAAAAGGAAGAAACAGTTAACGTAACAAAGCTGACAGAGTGACCTTAACGGAGATAAAAATAAAAGAGTGACCATAACGAGGATAAAACAGTGGCCGTAACGGCAATGAAACAGTAACCGTAGCCGTGAAGCATGCTCTTTTTATTTCAATCAAGCCTGATACATATCATCTTGAGCATTGGTTTTTCAAATGCCATATAACGAACACCAGGACGCAATGACGAAGACCCCCTCCCCTCCAGTCAAGCCTATACCCACTTCCGACACCTAGGTAAAGTGGGGAATTGTGCCTGAGTTCTCCCTTTCCCAACGGGGAAAAACACCGGGCGGTACTGCCGGGATTAGTACTGCCGACACCTTTTCTTGAAGGGCGCGTTCTTAGCCACTCGGCCACGGTGACCACAAACAGTGGCCGTAGCAGTATAGAAGCAGGAACTGTACCAGTGTCACAACAGTGACTATAACTAAAGAAACAATGATCGTAACGGTGATGAAACAATAACCGTATGAATTCAGCGATGGATTTTGTTCAGAACGCGAGGAAAGAAAACCTATGAAATTATAGCAATCTTTACCCGTCTCACTTCTTTCTGGCCAGAAATTGAAACACTTGGAAAGAGAAAATGAGAGTCGAGTTAGCTCAGCCTTGTCATAGCATGAGCCTGAACTGATACACACAGGACCAAACTTATGGGCAAAACTTATCGGTAAAGTTGAGTAGTTCAGCATTAATGTATTACTAACAGGACCGTAACACAGACAATGTCATTGTCAAGCTGGGTGGACGCGTGAAAAAATTCCGTCAACATTATTTAACCTTATGATAACCTGACATGTCCTGTCGTAACCTAACCTAACTGAACATTTCCTGATAAAATGTCAAACATATCAATGCATGAAAAAGCGATCTTTTAATGTTACACTAAGGAATTCGGTATCCATGATACTGCAAACTCAGACGAAAGTGCAATGGACAGACTAACTCAGGAACTAATTAAGGAACAAGCAGAATATTATATAGATATTATCTCAACTTGAGGGGGGGGGTCTTCTGGATAGTTTAACACTGTGGGAGAGTCAAGGACTAGGCAGACACAACATTACTCTCTCAGTTTAAACGATTTGTCGCACAGACGGAAGCCATTCCACGGGAGAAATGTGTTCCTCCAGCGCTAACGTGACGAGAGGTAAAGCCTTCAGAGCACACAATGGGGCAAGGCATGCCGGCCCACATCGCTGCGTGGAGAGCAATGTGACCCTCGGAGTCGTCATTGTTTGCCGTTGATGTTATCAGCGTAGGAAGATGAAAGATATGAACTTGGAGTACCTGTATCGTCCCTACTATGCGATATTAATCGTTATATGTATATCCACCCTACGATATTGGTCGTCTTTGTTTTCAATTCATACCAGCGTAAAAAGATAAGGAAATAAACTTGGAATAGCTGTCTCATATCTACAACGCGATGTTAATCGTCATTGTTTTCAACTGATGTCAGCGTAGAAAGATAAAGGAAATGAACTTGGGGTACCTGTATCATACCTACCACGCGATATTAACGCCGCGATACAATAGAGAAAAGTAGGACCAACGAACGATGCTGGCTCCAGTGAAAAGCGGGCTACCTCTTAGTTTCTCCTAATGCAGAACTTCATCGATTTCTTCCAAATTATCATTCAAAAACATAATTCGTTTATAAATCGAGATAAATGCTAGGTGTCGTCAGTGTTCACGACAACCTATTTTCAACCTTTTAATGAAATTTTTAAATAATTATCATGAATGTATTACCATTGATGATCCTCACTTGTTCAGAGATATTCCATTCAATTTAGGAATTGTATTTTTCAACGATGGACATACTTCTTTGTGAAATCCCTGAAGAAAAAAGTCGGTACTGTTAGGGCAGGGAAGCGAGGAGGCCATTTCAACATTGACAAGTCAAGAGATCGAACATTTGAGCAGAAAAACTCCTACAAAAAATTTAATACTTCACCTGCGATGTGACTACCAGCAACGCACTTCAATAAACCAAAGCAATACCTGCTTTAAAAAGAAAGACACAAGAGTTTACCTGGGACATCTATTAAACGCGATGTAAAAAAAACAATTTTTTTAATAAAAAAGTAAGAAAGATGCTCAACTAAAACTGGACGACACTAGATATTTTCCCAGAGTAGACATTATTTTTGCGCTAAAATCCAAAACTGAATAAACATTTCGTCATTTCCGATTCTGTTCATCCATAAAAATGTTTAAGCAGAGTTCATTCCTTACTGCCTCGGTGGAAATCAAAATCCACTTCTACAACGAACTCTACTTTCATTTGTAGTCGGATTGTGGTCCTTAATGAACAGACTGTTCATTGAGGTTCATTTGAACCGTTCGAATGTTTTTTTAATCCCAATGCGTTGTTTGATGTTAATTTCCGAGTTGTAAGGTCCTCATTCATTTCGATGCCGATGAACCGTCCAATGACGGTGGTTGGGGAGTCGGTCGATGGTTAATACCGTGAATGGTAAAAAATAAAAAACAATGTACAGTAAATGATAAGAACAGAACAGTAAATGATCAGAGAACAATAGGCGGTGAATGAAGGGATAAAAACAATAAATTATCAGAGAACAAAAGACTGTAAATGCATAAAAAACAATCAATGATCAAAGGACAATAAACGGAAAAGGATGGAAGCAATCATAAAATATATTACAGCTGTTTATGAACGTAGATTTCGAAATCCACTTTGACAGCAAAGGGTTGAAGTAAACCTTTGTCACTACTGACGCAGAGGCAAGAGCAACAGCGCCGGACGAATGCTTTAAGACCAAATTCGAGGGCCACAGGCAACTGCAATTGCAGTGGCGCATTCAGCTTTAAATATTCAGGAGGGACCTGCCGCAGAATGTCTTACCTAAACTGACCCTATGCTAATTCTTCCGGCTGCGCTGAGGTGTGTTTTATAGCACACATGACACATGAGGATTCCTTCATAGCATCAGACATGTTTTTTCACTGCAGTTTTTCCAGTAAATGAATCGGTTCGTGAAGTTTCGCCCGTGACAGCACGGCGATCAAATTGGCAGTCAACTAGCAAAGCCCATCTGACACCAGCCAAGCACGATTCCTTTGTTGAAAATAACTTTCAAGCCACGGTACAAACGGCTGCAAATTCACAACTGGAAGTTGTATCTCGAATCTGACGCTTGCACTCGGGCGTTATTTTAGCGAAGTTAACGACGTGCTTCCTCCGAAGGAAATATTTCTTGAAGAAATACCGTCCCGGAGCCTTAGCTTGCAACACACTGCGTCAGCGTTGCACTCGACTTGCATTTGGCAATGGTTTAAGACGCGATTTCTATTCAACTCTTAGAGTTACTGGGGGCCGACCGAAAATCTAAGAGCAATATTTTGCGTAATGGGTTCGTCTGTTGTGCAGATTTCAAGCATCAAAACTACAGGATATCAGAACTAAGAACGGTCAAGAAATACAATAGTTATAAAATGCTATGGGAAGTATATCGAGAACTTTTGAAAGAAGGCACAGCTTCAGAAGGAGAAAATTACAAGGAACTCAAAACAGAAAAAACGCATATAGTTTCCACAACTCATCTCATGCGCGCTGTAATTTCCAGCACCGAGTCGTCACGTGTAAAAGACGTAACATACAAAGGAAAAGTGTAAGATGTAATTTTTCCAAGTCGTCTAATGGAAAATCAGTGCGGTAGTAAACCTAACGCGCCATAATAACATTGTCAGTGAAATTCCCTCTCAGAAAGCATCGTTAGTTAAATACCCTCTCAGAAAGCATCGTTAGTAAAATGTCCTCTCAGACAACATCGTTAGTAAAATGTCTTCTCAGACAACATCGTTAGTAAAATGTCCTCTCAGACAACATCGGTAGTAAAATGTCCTCTCAGACAACATCGTTAGTAAAATGTCCTCTCAGACAACATCGTTAGTAAAATGTCTTCTCAGACAACATCGTTAGTAAAATGTCCTCTCAGACAACATCGTTAGTAAAATGTCTTCTCAGACAACATCGTTAGTAAAATGCCCTCTCAGACAACATCGTTAGTAAATGCCCTCTCAGAAAGCATCGTTAGTAAAATGCCCTCTCAGACAACATCGTTAGTAAAATGCCCTCTCAGACAACATCGTTAGCAAAATGCTTTCTCATGAAACATCGTCAGTAAAATGCTCTCTCATGAAACATCGTTAGCAAAATGCTCTCTCATGAAACATCGTTAGCAAAATGCTTTCTCATGAAACATCGTCAGTAAAATGCTCTCTCATGAAACATCGTTAGCAAAATGCTTTCTCATGAAACATCGTCAGTAAAATGCTCTCATGAAACATCGTTAGCAAAATGCTCTCTTATGAAACATCGTTAGCAAAATGCTCTCTCATTAAACATCGTCAGTAAAATGCTCTCTCATGAAACATCGTTAGCAAAATGCTCTCTCATGAAACATCGTTAGCAAAATGCTCTCTCATGAAACATCGTCAGTAAAATGCACTCTCGAAAACGATGCTGTTGAAATCTCGAAGAGCTCTCCATGAATCTTCAGGAGTTAGCGTGGACTGAGCCCCACTGAAATTCATTGCCCCAAATGACCAAAGGAAGCAGCAAGTGCATCTCATTAGCATGAAGGCAGCGCCAGCGCAGCTCGCATTCATCACAGCCCGTCCTGCTAATGTGGGACCTTAGATTAACGCGTAGGTCCCAATGTGAGCCGCTGGCGTACACGGAGGGAATTTTCCTAATGCTGCTCACCGACCAGTAGTCGCAAGCTCAATTTTCATAAATACTTAATCAAAGCTAAATGAAGGCACGGTCCATGCAGTTCATGTCTGCTATTTTTCAAATTGCTCATTATTGTCGACCTTGAATGCAATTGTCGTGCATATTCATGCGTACATTCATGGTTCAATAATATTTTGAGAAGTTTACAATCACACCTTGATACAAATGCGTCAAAGCTTCAGACTGAATAGATGGAGATGATTAAAAAGTCGGAAGAACTTTTAGAGACATGAGCAAAGTTGACACTGAAAATGCCGTTAAGGCCTAAAGATACCATAGCGTGGAGAGAAAAGCTTACGGGGGAAAGTCTACACAAAATCATGGAAATAGCCGCAACGTTTGTTTTCTGAGAAGTAGATCTATGAAAATTGACATACGAATGTATATTTGGCAGTAAATAGGGGTCATCTCCATAAATTGTTTCCCACTTTCAACATAATTTCGAAGACAACGGGGGAAAGGATGTGGGGAGAAATGGGGGAAAAATGGGTACTTTTCAGAAGACATCCTCTCCGAGAGTTACTATCGTAGAGCAATGATTTAGGTGTCATTAGATGTGCAAAAAGTTGCTGCATGACGAGTAGGAGGATTATTTCGATATTCATGATAATTTATGAGTTACATAGGAAAAATTGAGGAAAAAGAAATACACATTAGAAGATGTTAATGTTTTTACAAAATATAAAATAGCTGTAACGTTCTTTCTATGGGATCTAGATCAGTAAAAATTGGCATACGTACGTATTTTTAAAATAAATAGGGTTTGTATCGATAACGTTTTCCCATTTTCGCTATAATTACGGAGATAATGATAATGGGGGAAATGGGGGATAAATGGTTATTTTTCAAAATCTATTTTCTACTAGAACTAAATTCTGAGAAGACGTCTCTTCAAAAGTACCCACTTTTCCCCCCATTTTCCCCCATTAGCTCCGTAATTATGGCGAATATGGGAAAAACTTATGAGACGACCTTTATATATTTTCAAAAATACATATGTAGGCCAACTTTCATAGATCTACATTCCGCAGAAAAACAGCCATTTCATTGATTCATCGTTACAGCCATTTCTTTGACTCAGCCGATTTCTGCGTGCTCGTCCGCCTTAAAATACATCATAGCTTCATGGCATTTGTCGCATAAAAAGCAATAATTGTTAAACTTATGACGCAAAGATTTTGCAGAATATCGAAGTCTCCCATCAGAACGAGAAGTGATCAGAAAAACACTTAACAATTCGCGTAAAAATACCCGGAAGTTAGAAGTTTCGTGAGCTCACAAGAAGGGAGACTTAGCGTCGAGAAGATGAGGAAGTGCAAGAAGTTAGAACACGCGCTCGAAAATTTTTATTCCTATAAGGTAAAGAATATAAGAAGTGGATAATATAGGTGAAAGTTGAAATCAGGTGCGAGATTTAGAGTACGGTGAAGGAAAGCTGCGGTAGCTTCTTGATGTTGAGATTAGATTAGATGTTAGATTATTATTAGATTAGATTATTAGTTAGTTTAAGCCTCCCTATCCTCAACAAATGAGATCCAAAGAGAGGAAGGAAGAAGGCACCATTTAGTATGGAGTTAAGGGAACGTGGAATCTATGCAGAAAAGGCATAGAAACAGCCAGATGAGAAAGAAGTTCATGAAACAAGATCAAAGTTGAAGAAGAAAGTAATAGGTGCTGAAAAAACAGGACAGCAGTGAACCGAAAAAAGATGGTCCGTAACAAAACAAAAACCTATGCTATTTTAACAAAAATAAAGCCTACCTAACCTTTAGCTCGGGCCCTCACATTGTCCCCCTGGGAGCGCTAATTCCCATAGATACAATAGTTGTATCCCCCTGAGGGGGAGATTAGATGTTAGTTTAACCGCAACAATGTGGTTCGAAACAGAGGAATAAGGAAGGCACTATTTAATATGGAGATACGGAAACGCAGAACCTATGCAGAAGGTGCATAGAAACAGTAAGTTGAGAAATAAGTTCATGAAACAAGATAAAAGTTGAAGAAGAAAGTGGTAGGTGCTGAAAAACAGGGCCGCAGTAAACCGAAACAAAGATAAACCTTAAAAAAATTATTCCAACATAAAGATGGCCTACGTAATCTTCAGCTGGGGAATTCGTCTTACTGTTGAGATGTTGGTTGTAGATGGTGTAAGTCACCGTGGCAAATGGTAAAGAACGCGCCCTTTACGGGAAGGTGTCGGCAGTTCGAATCCCAGCAGCGCCGCTTGGTGATTCTCCCCGTTGGGAAAAGGGAGAGCTCAGCCACACTCCCCCACTCTACCCAGGTGTCAGAAATGGGTACCGGCTTGACCGGGGTTAACCGCCATTGCTTCCTGGGTTTAGTTATAAGGAATTTAAAACACCAATGTACAAGATGATATGGATTAAGCTTGATTGGAATGAAACATCCTTTAACACGTTCTCTGCTCTCCCGCGGCTGTTAACGGTTGGTTTGGTTAGGTTGTAAGTAGCAGAACAGGGAAATCGATTTTCTAGCGTGAATAAATTCTAATTATTCCTAATGAATATAAAAATACACTTGCACGATAGCATTTCACATCGTTTGGTAACAATTATTTTGAAAAATGTCGCGAAACGGATAAAATGTCGTGCATTTATACCAGCACGTAATTGGGCAATTTACCAACTGGTACACACGTGCCCAATACGCGGGGAACGTGTTGATGTTCGAGTGAGGAACGGGAGAAATGACTGCGACTGCTTCGCTATGAAAACTATGCAAGCGCTCGCTGACAGGGGTTAAGATATGTTCAATGTTGTGTTAGGATAAATTTCAATGAAAATACAACAAACATAAGATTATGGCTATGAAAAATAGCAATCTGGCCACACTGCGTGGTTGAAGGTCATGAGTGTTTTTTCATGACATTTTTCGTATGAAATTTATAAACGGCTTATATTATGAAATATCACTTCATGAAAAGAAAAATCTGAGAAATTTAAAATCTCCGAGAGACTAACCATGCTGCAAGTATAAGCAAACCCAGCTTTGAAGTGCTAACTTCATCTCTCAGACACGATGGTAAACTGACTCCGGGTCTCAAGCCAAAGCCTCGAAATCGCGATTTATTTTGGCCGCGGTCATAAAAATCCCAGACAGTCTCTGAAGGCCGCAAAATCTAACGACAAATGCCCCTAAATTCTCTTGGAAAACACCTCTTGAGGGGAAGGCATAATTTTCGCCAATAAGCAAGGCGTGGGAAGTGCATCGAGAGTCAGGAGGTGTTTTAAAATATTGCTGAGTTGTTTTCGGAACTGATAGTGAATGCACATTCGGAACGCTCGTAAGTTATCTTCAAGGGTACATTTTGCAAGATGATCAGAAAAATTTGGGAAAATTAACAATAATTTGTCTTCTCGCTTTAGAAAGATCGTCCCAATTAAGCCTCGTTCTCAACTAACATTTCACCCCAGAGTTAGTTTATATCATGAAAATCATGCTCGAAACTTCCAACAAAATTCACTCCCTGTTATTTAAATGGTGGACAAAATCCTCGTTTCGTCTCTGAATAATGAACTTTTCCAGAAACATCCACGTGATTCAAAAAGCTAAAATTTAGACAAAATTAGAGCCATGCCCATCTCCTGCCGCGCAAACAATGCAGTTTTATGCATATTTCAAACAAAATAAAAGAACTCATGGTCTCAGTTAATAGGGATATAACCCGGGAACAAATGCTGGAGTAAAAAATTTTGTGTTCATTTTATACGGACTATTTTCTGACAGGAACAGTGAGCTCGCCTAGAGACAAGAGGAGACCTGCCTCACCCGGACATAAATTTCGCAGATGTAAAAGATTTTAAAGATTTATTTAAAACAAAAAAGTCCATAGTAGCAAATTTGAGTTGTGGAAATAGATAATTTTTAACAGACACCTGTGTTAGCGTTGTGGGCCAAATTGGTTACGAGGCTTCTACAGAAACCTGTGATACATATCAAAATTCTACAATGAACTGCGGTAAAGATCGTGTTTTGGAACGCGTGTTGCATTTGTGAGTGACATTCCATAGCAGTGGTTCTTAACCTTTTTACTCCAACGCCCCCTTAAGAATTGTCAGGGGAAATTGTGTGTGGATGGACTGATAAATAAGAGCTCACAACAAAAAATATTCTGAACAGGTCCTCAAACAGATTTAACATTAACAGTTTACTCTTTAGTCGAAAACATTACTCGGAAAAACAGGCTCTACTGCGGATGCTCGCTCCCCAGGTTAAGAACCTCTGTTCCAGAGCACCGTGAGGGGCTGACATTTAGGTGTGAGATTGAAATATCAGTTAAACCTTAGACACACACGCAGGCAGCTTGGAATACCAGGTCTTCAAAATCTATTTTTATTTTTATTATTATTTCATGTTAAATATGCCCATGATCTCTCTTTAACACTAGGGTGAAAGACAGACAAAATAATTTCACTTATATCCGGACCGCAGAGATCTCAATTAACGTGTTATAAGAGAATTTTGAAGTCTCTGTAAACAACAGCATTGTCTCGCACATTATTTCATTCCGATTGTCGACTGACAACTTTACATACGGTTAAAACATGCATTTTAGAGCCTAAGAAGTAGAGGTAGTTGACATGCAAAGAGAGTACATATTACATGCGAATAATATGACGTCTATAAATTCATTTACGCCAATGTGTGAACGGCTCGGTTTTGTTTCTCCGAGAACAATTCGGTCAGGTTCAATAGATGGAAGCTTCTCACTCATAATTTAAGTTCCCTTTGAAATAATAATAATCAGCAGCTGTTATGAACCTCGCCAGAGTATTGGTCTCATTTTGAAAAGACAAATGAAACAAAACAAATCAGATTATCTACTCGATTCAAGACAAAGGTTGAGCATGTATTATGCATTTCGTTTTGGGGATATAATCAGCATCTGTTGAGAGCACCGCTGAGTTGTGGGTCTTATTTTTAAAAGATACATGAAATAATTCCGATCACCCGCTTGATCATAAACAAAAGTTGTGACTGCAAAATCACTTTGTTTGTTTAAAATAAGCAGCAGCTGCGCAAACGTATCCATGGGCCTGAATACAAAGCGACAAATGAACTAAAAACACGTTAAAATAAGCAGCAGCTGCCTTGGGCCTTGCTAACGCATTATTATGAAGCGATAAATAACCTAAAAATACTTTGAAATGAGGCAGCAGCTGGGTAAACGTACGGTTCTTATTATGAAGCGACTAATAAACCAAAAGCACTTAGAAATGAGCTACCGGACATCTCAGTACGTGGACGGAACAAACACGGCCGTTAGAGCGCAATGTGGTCCAGAAAGCGAGCGCTCATTTCGCAAGGACTTGAGGAGATTATGACCGCAGGGTCGGCCAACGTGCCATAACAGTCCACAAGCCTCCCTTATTACGACCTCCACGTTACCCGAATGCCACTAAATCATCAAGGTAGCAGTTCACCGGCCACCGCGCGGCTCCTATTTATTCGACCTGAAAATTTCGGATCATCAACGGCCGACCAATTCACGCGGAAGCTCAGATAGAGGAAGTTGTGATTCCGAGTCACAGAATTCATGTGCGAATAAATACTGAATATAATGGCTTGTTTGTTCAGGGTCACTGGAAAGCTTGTTCGCATTACGCTGCACCGCACAGCCTTATTAACCCAATAACGTCCAAATTGTTTTGCTTTAGACCGAAATATTACGCTAATTTTCCTTACATTATCCTTCATGGAATCCATTAATGTGTGAACTTTTCTATCAAAGCATTTTGAATGTAAGATCGATGTGAGTGATTTCTTTACATGTCCTTCTGAAAGGACGCTGGCTGATAATGGGTTAACATCGGACTGGGTATTTGGGTATTTGGTGCAGCCTAAAATCTCACTTCCCGCACCAGTTATAACGCAGTAACATTGTCTCAGATTGCACTAGTGGCCACAAGGTTAAGTAAGATCACAAGTTTATTTAATCCTCCCTGGCTGCAACGAAGGTGTTCCTAAGAGGGGAAGATGAAAGCACCGTTCAGTACGGAGTAAAGGGAACTCAGAACTTGTGCACAAGATGTGACGTATCACAAAATCCCAGCGCACAGAAACGGAATATTAGGGAGGAAGTTCATCAAGAGTCGATTTGACGTTAGTTTCAGCCTCCCTAAAAACTAAATAACAAACCTTGTCGAAGAGAGAAAGGAGGAAGGGACCATTTAGTATGGAGGCAAGGGAAGGCGGAATCTACACAAAATGGGCATAAGAACAGTAGGTTGAGAAATAAGTTTATGAGTCAAGAAAAATATTCAAGAAGAAAGTAACATGAGCCGAAAAACATGACGGTAGTGAACAGAAAAATGATAGTCCGTAACCAAACGAATTACTTCATTTCAAAAAATGAAGTCCTATCTCATCTAAGGGCCTTAAATTTTCCCCCAGAGAGCAAAAATTCCCATTAATACATTATTTGTATCTCCCTGAGGGGAACCTAAACAGAAAAAAGGTCACACTTCACAGCAACATTATTATTATTATTATTATTATTATTATTATTATTATTGAAACAGATCCACAGCCAAGTTGTTCAGGCTGGTGTAGGGTTGTCTTCAGGTTGTTCCAGTCAGAAGTGGTGTAACGAGTGTTTTACGCTCCTCTTCCTTTCTTCCTTCCTTCGCAGCCTTCGGTCCCTTTAGGCGTAGCGTTCCGGGGTGCGTCCCGCACCCTGAGGATCACCGCCTTCTTCTCTTCTCCATATTCGAATCCAGTTCGTCTGGGTGGGTTCGGCTTCAGCTCAGTGTCCGGTGTTATCCGAGCACCTTGCGAAGAACGTGGGCAGATCCCAGGAGAACTGACTTTTGCAGCAGTCCAGGGTGGATTTTATCACAGCTGATGCTACCCAGATGCCTTTCAAGATTGGTGGTTGAGGCCCCAAGTGTCCCAATCACGATGGGAACCACCTCGGCGCGGCAACCGTGGGTCGAGGCGAGCTCGACCCGGAGGTCTTGATACTTGAGGATTTTCTCAGCCTCCTTTTCGACGATTCTTGAGTCGTACGGAACTGCCACGTCGATGATCTTGATCTGTTTCTGGGTCTTGTTAATGACGACGATGTCCGGTCGTCTGGCTGTGATGGCCCTGTCAGTTTGGTGGAGGACGTCGTAGAGAAGTTTGATGTCGTCGTTTTCCATCACAGTCTTGGGCTCGTGCTGGTACCAGCGGTCAGCGCAGGGGAAGTTGTGAGTCTTGCACAGGTTCCAATGTAGAGTTTTTGCTACCTTGTCGTGCCTCCTCTTGTATTCCCTCTGCGCCAGCGCCGAGCACTCGCTGATCAGGTGGTTGACGGTTTCGTCTTTGGTTTTGCACATCCGGCATTTTGGGTCGTTGCTTGTGTGCGTGATTCTAGCTGCTCTGTTTTTGGTGTTGAGGGCTTGTTCTTGCGCGGCAAGGATCATGCCCTCAGTTTCTTTCTTGAGTTCACCTCGGTTCAGCCAGTTCCAAGTGAGTTCGGGTTTTGCTTCTCGAGTTTGTCGGGGGTATTGGCCGGCGAGTGCCATTCCCTCCCACTTTTGGAGTCGCTCTCCCCTTCTCCTCTCCTTGAAACTGTCTGAGGTCTCTTCCTCTTTCAGGGTCTTCGATGTCCACACCAGTTTCATCCAAGGATCCTGGTGCTCTCTCGTGTACTGGCCGAGTGCTCTGATCTCACTTTGGATGCACTCTTCCACTTCAAGCAGACCTCTTCCTCCTTCCTTTCTCTTGATGTATAGCCTGTCAGTGCATGATCGGGGGTGGAGTGCCCTGAAGATGGTCATCAGCTTTCTGGTCTTCGTATCTAGCTGCTTTTGTTCGAGCTTCGTCCATTTAACTATTCCGGCGGTGTACCTGATGACCGGCACGGCCCATGTGTTAATGGCTTTGATGATGTTGCCGCCGTTGAGATTAGATTTCAAAATTAACCTTACTCTGCTGAAGTATTCTTTCCTGATCTTTTTCTTCATCTCGGTGTGCAGAACGTTGTCGTGTTCAAGCACTCCTAGGTATTTGTACCCTTCTTCTTCGATCTGTTCGATTGTTTCGTTCTCTAAATGGATACCTTCAGTTGCTGAGACTTTGCCTTTCTCGATGTTGATGAGGCCGCACTTGCTTATTCCGAATTCCATTCCGATGTCGTGGGAGAATTCGTGCACAACTTTCACAAGTCTTTCGATCTCACTAGCGGATCTTGCGAACAGCTTGAGATCGTCCATGTAAAGTAGGTGGTTGAGGCTGCTATTGCGGTCGTACTTGAATCCCAGGCCCGTGTTGTTGAGGACCTGAGTCATTGGGACCAGTGCCAGTACGAACAAGAGTGGGGATAGGGAGTCGCCTTGAAAGATTCCTCGACGGATGTTCACCTCTCCCAGCTCAGCGTTTGCACACGTGAGCTGGACCTTCCAGTTAGGCATGGTAGTTGCGATCAGCCGCCGGACGTTTCCTGCGACTCCGTATGTCTCCAGACATTCGAGGATCCATGAGTGCGGGACCATGTCGAAGGCTTTTTTGTAATCAATCCACGCCATGCTTAGGTTCTTGTGTTTAGCTTTGGCGTGGGTCATGATCAGCTTATCGAGCAGAAGATGGTCTTTCGTCCCTCTCGTTCCCCGTCTACATCCCTTCTGCTCGTTAGGGAAGTAGTCGCGGCTCACTAGGTGTTGATACATGCTCTCGTAGATCATGCCGGTGAGGATCTTCCACATGACCGGGAGGCATGTGATGGGTCTGTAATTGCTCACCGCTGCTCCTTTTTCCTTATCCTTCTGTATCAGCACCGTCCTTCCAGTTGTCATCCAATCTGGCACAGTGCCTGATGTTAAGCATCTGTCCAGGTTTTCTACCAGCCTGGGATGGAGGGATGTGAAGGTCTTGATCCAGTAGCCTTGGACTTTGTCTGGACCGGGGGCCTTCCAGCTCTGCGTTTTTCTTATTTGCTTTTGTAATCGCGCCGCCGTTATCCGGAGGTCTTCGTCCGGATTGACGTCTTTGGCGATGCCTTGGAGCCATTCAGCCTCGGCGTTATGCTGGACCTCTTGGCTCCAAATGCCGCTCCAGAAGCGCCGCGTACCTTCGGCTTCCGGAACGTCCATTTCGTCATTTCTGTGGCGCAGTTGTTTGTAGAATCGTGACTGGTTGGTCGCGAACATTTTGTTTTGTTGAAAGCCAGCGATTCTGTTCTCATATCTAAGGATTTTGCTTCGTTTTGCCGATAGTCTTTGTTTGAGGGTTTCTTCTACCAGTTGTAGTCCTGCCTCCCTGCAGTGGTAGATACCCTCGAGTTCCGTCATTTTGTTTCTGCAGGTCAGTCTGCCACGTCTCCATTCCGAGATCCAGCTTAGATGTTTCCGGAGCTCATCTATGCTTTTTTGGATTCAGTGTTTCCACGGGGGGTCTTTCTTTCCTCTCGGCCGGTTGGTTGCTGGCGGAGGAGCAAGTTCTTTGGAGACTAGGAACGCTCCGGCCAGAATTAGGGTGTTAGTTTCTGTGATGTTCCTGGTCTTTATTCTGCCGATGAGATGATTAATCTTGGCAGTAGCTGCTAGGATCTTCCCCGATGGGACGTGTCTGAGGTTCGGTAGTTGTTCTTTTGGAGTTTCGTGAAGGAGCGTTAAGTAGGTATTGTGGAGCTCGTTGAGCAGAGTCTCTTCATCGCCCGGAAGGTCTCGGCGGTCCACCACAGGTTCTTCCCCTGCGATGGGTTCCGCCTCGTCCGTTTCCGGTCCGGTGTCGCCGGCTTGGTGGTACCGGTTTGGCACTTCAGCTTGTTGCGGAGGTGCTGCTATTAAATCGCCGTCTGAAGCATCGTCAGGTTCTGAGTCGCTGATCTGGTGGTACCTCAGCTGGTTTGGTACCTCAGCTCCAGCTCCTGACGTTTCTGCTTCATCGTCGGTGGTGTAATTGCTCGAGCAAGAGTCGTCTTCTGGTCTTTGGTCGGTGTCATTTCCGGTGGTCACGATTGGTGTCTCAGTTTCGGGTGGTATCGGAGACGCTCTTGCTTCGGCCTGGTGATTAGTTTCGTCCACCCCTTCTTCCGTGTTTAGTTCACTGGCTATGAGCTCTTTTTCCTCGTTGGTAAGGAGGTTTTTGAGGTTGATCTCTCTTATTTGGCTCGCCAGCATTTGCTCTGAGTGGTTGGGAAGACCTAGGTCTACCCAGATTTGCCTCATACGTTTGCGAAAGCCTCGGGTTTGGGGGTCGCTTCGTAGGTAGCACATCCAAAGGGTTTTCCAGGCTTCCTTCGTCCACTTTTTCCGGGGTTGACGTCTGTTAGTGGGAGGCGGCGAGGTAGGAGGGGTCACTGTCTCCAGTGACCGGTCTGCCGCTCTCCCTGGGTTGCTTGAAGTAGTCGCCGTCGAGTGAGCCGTGTCCCGCACGGCTTCACAAGCAACTGGAGCCTGCTCCTGTACTGCAGTTGGGTTCGTAGTGAGTTGACGACCGGGTTCGCCCGAACCATCCGGTCCACTAGTAGCGTGTGGTTCACTACTAGTTCCCGGGGAGCTTACCCTGCCGGACGCGGCACCCGCAGTTGGAGACTGTCGGGTCCCGTTCACGTCGTTGGGGGGTTGTTTCTTTATGCGCGCTTCCATGCGGTTAGTGATTACCCTCAGCCAGCGGGGACAGTTTGGTCGGCGTCTGCTTATTCAGTATTCGCAGATAGCCTATTTGCATAGGCCGTCCCCCCCCATCCGCCAGCGAGGGGACGCCCCCCTGAGCGGATGTCAGCCGCTCGGGGATTATTATTATTATTATTATTATTATTATATAAGAAAGTTTTAGCTTTCAAAGCAACAGTGCGTCACGTTTGCCTCAGCATAATCTCAGTTAAACTAGAATGAAAATCAATTCAGCATAACCCGACAGGAAAATAATGGTAACAGGTTGAAATCATTCAGCGATGCCCATAAAGATCATTGTTCATCATTGTATTCCACCGAGGAGCCACAGGGTTAACTTGATCTTACCCACCTACAGCTTGTCCTTGATCGTTATTTTGCCGAACACGTGAATTGCGGAGGGTTAAATTGAAGTTCAGTAGTAACTCAAATTGGTGGTAATTCTGTGGACCAATTTTGAAAATAGCCAACATTAAATAGATTGTGCTTTTATTCTATTTACGTTAGGTATTTACGAAAATTGATTTGTTGACTGCTGGTCGGTCAGCTGCTTTATGAAAATCCCCTCAGTGACCACCGGTGGGTCAGGTTGCAGTCAAAGTGAAAAAATTGAAAAAATCATTTGGTGTTGGAAATACGACATTTTAAATGGTATTTGATGAAAAATCTTCCTCAATAAACAAACTGAAATTTATTTAGGGACTAAGAAGAAATACGACGAAGAACATCAGAAAACTTTATCATACAGTAAACGTTTGAAACATTCACCTCCAGCGAACCAAACTAATTACTCAAGTACATAGCAGGATCGGAAACATTATGAATGCAACTGGCTCACTAAATAAAAACGTGACGTGAAACCAGTAATAAATTAATTGAATTAAATTAACCTGTGATACGTGAAACTAGGGCAAAAAAAATAATGTCAACAAAATTCTCTGTACGCATGAAATTTGTCACATTCCTCAGTGATGTCAATGACGACATAACATAAATCTGAAAAATATTTCTGCCGCCTGTCCGAGGCTGATTTGAAAGCGTGCTGATACAAAAAAAAATTACGTTTGATTTTCGGTCAACGCAATTCTGCTACACGCTTCACAGATAATACTTTCGTGATGAATAATATTCTCGTACGCGCAAAAAAGAATAATTAATTCCCTCTAAAATTAATTAATAAAGGGAAAATAATTCCCTCACACCGCAACTGTGAGTGGCAATAATAGCTTGCCGCCACAAGCAAGTAATGGCGAACGTTAAATAGAGGATGTGTAATATTATCGCTCAATAGTCAACGTGCTTAACCATTGAACAAATTTAAAATGCTCAGGCCTCATGAACTGATCGTATAATATAGCCTCAAAAACAACAAACATTCAAGTTTTCTTGCTTTTCAAATGATACTGTAGTCCGCAATAACAAATTGATTATAAATTAGTTTTAGCCTCCATTTACCACAACAAAGATGTTCAAAGAGAGGGAGGACGATGGCACGATAAGTATGTTTTTAAAGGAACGAGGAATCTTTGCACAAACGATGTGCCGAAAAAGGATCCCGTGCGCATAGAAGATAAGATTAGATCATTAACTAGTTTAAGCCTCCTTATCCGCCACAAAGGCGATACAAAGAAAGGAACGAGGAATGTACCGTTTCGTATGAAGCTCAGGGAATGCGGAATCTATGGAGAAAGGGTATAGAAACGGTAAGATAAGAAAGGTTATGCAACAAAATAAAAGTTGTAGAAGAAAGTCAGAGGTGATTATTATTATTATATAAGAAAGTTTTAGCCTCCCTTAACCACGACAAAGATGTTCCAAGAAAGGAAAGAGGAAGGCACCATTTAGTATGGGGTTGAGGGAACGCGGAATCTATGCACAAGGTGCACAGAAACAGTGAGCTAGGAAAGAAGTTCATGAAACAAGAAAAAGTTGAAGAAGAAAGTAGTAGGTGCTGAAAAACAGGACAGCAGTGAACCGAAAAAAAATGGTCCGTAACAAAACAAAAACCTATTTTATTACAACAAAAAGGAAGCCTACCTAACCTTTAGCTCGGGCCCTCACATAGTTCCCCTGGGAGCGCCAAAGTCAGAGGTGATGAGAAACAGAACAGTGAACCGAAAAAAATGGCCCTTAACAAAACAAATAAAAATTATTTGAACAAAAAGAAGGCTGTCCTAACTCTCAGCTCAGGACCTCACATTTTCCCCTTAGGAGCGGAAGTCCACAATAATGCATACCCCTTCTGAAACGCATGTATTTGCTTTTGTTTTCATAAAATTGGAGTGGAATATTTGTTCATATATTTTAGAGTAGCAGCTTCAGTTGGACTGGAAGAAGAACTGAATTCTCTTCGATCAAATTTCACTAAGCTTGACTGAATTTTCTTTGACGATTTTTGAAATTTTCAAAGACAAAACGCACGTAGACAATTTCTCCAGCCCGCTGTCACAACTGGGGGTGAAAATTTGGACAATGTACATCATTTCATTTACGAAAGTGCTGCAATCCGAGCTTCAGATCAATTCTCAACCAATTTATTGGGTTCCGTTGAACTGATGACTGAACCGTAGCTCTGGCTTGGCTTCGAGTGAGTTAACATTCGACAACGTATCGTTGCCAAAAAGTCCACTTAGCACCGAATGCGTTAACCTTAACTGAACATTGTTGCCACAAGTCCACTAAGCACCGAATGTGTTAACTTTTAACCAAACATTGTTGCCACCAAGTCCACCAAGCACCGAATGTGTTAACTTTTAACCAAACATTGTTGCCACCAAGTCCACCAAGCACCGAATGTGTTAACTTTTACCCAAACATTGTTGCCACCAAGTCCACCAAGCACCGAATGTGTTAACTTTTACCCAAACAGTGTTGCCACCAAGTCCACCAAGCACCGAGAGTGTTAACTTTTACCCAAACATTGTTGCCACCAAGTCCACCAAGCACCGAATGTGTTAACTTTTACCCAAACATTGTTGCCACCAAGTCCACCAAGCACCGAATGTGTTAACTTTTACCCAAACATTGTTGCCACCAAGTCCACCAAGCACCGAATGTGTTAACTTTTACCCAAACATTGTTGCCACCAAGTCCACCAAGCACCGAGAGTGTTAACTTTTAACCAAACATTGTTGCCACCAAGTCCACTAAGCACCGAGAGTGTTAACTTATAACAACGCATTGCTGCTGCAAAGTTAGCAAAGTTCAGAGTGTGTTAAATTTACCAAGCATCGTTGCCAGAAAAGATCACCTCGCAGGAAAAACAAGAACAAGTGCACAGAAAACGAAAGCAAGCAAAAAATACTCGGTCATAAATCGTGCAATAATTTATGAACATATGAAACGAACTCCGGTCAACCCGCGTGTCATTTCGTAAGCAATAAGCATGTTTTACAGCAAACTTTCCAACCAGAAAGAAAATGCGTCTTTTTGCTTTCGCTGTCGGGCAAAACACAAACATGCTATAGGAGCGACCAAAACAACGTAATGTTTATCTTCTTTTCAAAAACTTGCGCATTTTAAGCCCTTCAAGGTGTATGACATGCTCAACGTAATCCGTAAATATTCAAGAAAAACTATGTTTCATGTTGATCTCGAATGATTACTTCTCGTGAACAAGCAAGGTGAATTTTTCTGGAAAATAACTCGTTAGATTAATTTTTGTTCGCAAGAAAACCCGAGTACACTTTTGTAGCAACCCTGCAGAAGCAGGACTGCGGTACGATCGTAGAACTTTTAAAGTAAATCGAAAATCTGACGCACGTATACTTCGACTTCAGATGTTCTCCCACTTTATTTTTTTTTAAATAGGTTTGGGAACACCTCTTCCAAAACCCGACGTTGAAGCAAACTAAAAACTCTGGGCCGATATCATATTGACACCATAGAGCAAATATCGACGTTTATTGACTCGAGGTCTCAGCAAGAAGTCAATTGGAACCCAGTACCAGGCAGCTCCACATAATGGTCTTATATTTAACTTTATTGGAGGCCATTCTGTGAGAATCGATTGAATCATAGCACTCAAAATATTAAATAACTATCATAAAAGTTTACCTGTTAGGCGGCCCCTATACATGAATCAGTCGAAACAAAACACTCAAATCAAAGTATTAAATATTTATCATGATTGATTGATTACAAGTTAGTTACCATAAAAAATATTTTGAACGAGAGGAAGAATTAAGGCGTCATTTAGAATGAAATTAAGGGAACGCGGAATCTATGAACTGCTAATTCACACGGATGTAGCTGTGTCGCTCGCAGCAGAAGTTGATCTAAGTCGACTTAAAAATACAAGCACAGCCATGCACGTGCGCCACTGCCATTACGCAAATTGGTCGAAAATCCTTCCCCAGAACTGGGGAGCGAAGCACAAGTCGCTCTCGTGCACACATCTTCTATACAGCGGAGCTTATTCGCGCTGAAAATTGCTGTGCTGAGGTCGCTGGTGGTAAATTCAAGCTTCTTAATTGACCTACTATTGCAAAAGAGATGTTCCATAGCTTGTGTACAAATTTCAAACAAACGTGCATTTAAAAAAGAATGGTTTGCGGCCACTGCACGTACACAAAAAACGCAAATGTTACTTATCCTGTACGTGTTTTCGGTAATGCTTCATACTTCGAACTGAAGAACTGAAATTTCGAAAATTAAATTAAAAAAAACAAGCTGCCGTGAGACATGTCTCTTATAGAAAACGAACTCAGTTGTATTAGCATTTTCCCCATTGATGTCTTCGTGAACAAGTTACAAAGGATAAGACCTGTGCATGTTATGCATCTGAGGCACTCAAATATTACGGAACATGTACACGGTACTGCGTTAACGCTCCTTGCTGGTCATAATACTGGTGTGCAAGCCTTAAAGAGGCTCGCACTACCGCCATGAGTAAACTGCTTTCACCAACACATCCCATTTTATGAACTGAATCAAATCTTGCTGGTCATAACTGTCGGACACGTTCAGCTGATGCTTTCATTTAAAATTAAAAGCGTCGCGGCGAAGTCACTGCATCGTCATGTGATAACAATATTCTCTAGCGATACGCCAAACAAGGTGTTGCAGACCACACTGCAACTTTAGGTACGAGGCACCAGGTTCTTTTGAAGACGATTCTTTGTGTCTCAGAACGCATCATTAGTGTCACGCACCGTGTACTCTGAATAACCGCGTCTTAAAACAGCACAAACGGAGTCTCTCAGCACTGACACACAAACACGCGTCTTAACACAAACACAGCGTGAGCCAGAACTTCATTGCCAGCAAGACGTTAACTTCGTTCGCGCGGTTGCTGCAGTCGGTTTGGTTGGGCTGGAAGTAGCAGACTTGAAAAGCCATCTTTACTGCTTGATTACAGTTCTATTCTTTCCAAGAAGCACGAAAAATATAATTGCGCTGTTACATTTCATCTTGCACGCTAATATTTATTTTGAAAGAAGGTATTGAAATAACTTGGATGCTTTTCACTCATACCGGTATGTTAATCCGCTATGAACCTAGTGGTGCACATGTGCACCGCTATACATAGTCAATGTGTTGAGCCACCTTAACATATGAACTTAGTTATCATTTCTTAACAGTTATGTTCTATCAAGTCAATATAGTTTAGCTACATCAACACAGCTTGGCTTAGCTGCTGCACAACATAGTTTAGCAGCATCAACACAACACAGTTTAGCAGCATCAACACAACACAGTTTAGCAGCATCAACACAACACAGTTTAGCAGCATCAACACAACACAGTTTAGCAGCATCAACACAACACAGTTTAGCAGCATCAACACAACACAGTTTAGCAGCATCAACACAACACAGTTAAGCAGCATCAACACAACACAGTTTAGCAGCATCAACACAACACAGTTTAGCAGCATCAACACAACACAGTTTAGCAGCATCAACACAACACAGTTAAGCAGCATCAACACAACACAGTTTAGCAGCATCAACACAACACAGTTTAGCAGCATCAACACAACACAGTTTAGCAGCATCAACACAACATAGTTTAGCAGCATCAACACAACACAGCTTGGCTAAGCTGCTGCACAACATAGTTTAGCAGCATCAACACAACACAGTTTAGCAGCATCAACACAACACAGTTTAGCAGCATCAACACGACACAGTTTAGCAGCATCAACACAACACAGTTTAGCAGCATCAACACAACACAGTTTAGCAGCATCAACACAACACAGTTTAGCAGCATCAACACATCACAGTTTAGCAGCATCAACACATCACAGTTTAGCAGCATCAACACAACACAGTTTAGCAGCATCAACACAACACAGTTTAGCAGCATCAACACATCACAGTTTAGCAGCATCAACACAACACAGTTTAGCAGCATCAACACAACACAGTTTAGCAGCATCAACACAACACAGTTTAGCAGCATCAACACAACACAGTTTAGCAGCATCAACACAACATAGTTTAGCAGCATCAACACAACACAGTTTAGCAGCATCAACACAACACAGTTTAGCAGCATCAACACAACACAGTTTAGCAGCATCAACACAACACAGTTTAGCAGCATCAACATAACATAGTTTAGCAGCATCAACACAACACAGTTTAGCAGCATCAACACATCACAGTTTAGCAGCATCAACACAACACAGTTTAGCAGCATCAACACAACACAGTTTAGCAGCATCAACACAACACAGTTTAGCAGCATCAACACAACACAGTTTAGCAGCATCAACACAACACAGTTTAGCAGCATCAACACATCACAGTTTAGCAGCATCAACACATCACAGTTTAGCAGCATCAACACAACACAGTTTAGCAGCATCAACACAACACAGTTTAGCAGCATCAACACGACACAGTTTAGCAGCATCAACACAACACAGTTTAGCAGCATCAACACAA
Source organism: Morinoia aosen (assembly GCA_030386875.1). NCBI lineage: Eukaryota > Metazoa > Arthropoda > Malacostraca > Amphipoda > Talitridae > Morinoia > Morinoia aosen. The sequence continues at coordinate 64,751,755 of CM059570.1, read as the reverse complement.
CACAGTTTAGCAGCATCAACACAACACAGTTTAGCAGCATCAACACAACACAGTTTAGCAGCATCAACACAACACAGTTTAGCAGCATCAACACATCACAGTTTAGCAGCATCAACACAACATAGTTTAGTAGCATCAACACAACACAGTTTAGCAGCATCAACACAACACTGTTTAGCAGCATCAACACAACACAGTTTAGCAGCATCAACACAACACAGTTTAGCAGCATCAACACAACACAATTTAGCAGCATCAACACAATACAGTTTAGCAGCATCAACACAACATAGTTGAGCATCATCAACACAAGAAAGTAAATCGATTCACTTTCATTAAGGTATGAAGAGATAATTTCTCTCAAAAGCACACCCAGAAATCCACCCCCTGATAATTTGCCTGTGGAAATGGTCATCAGACCTACAAAAAAATACTCTCATGTTCGCATGAAAAGTTTCGTGTGAAACGTCATCACACACAAAAATAGGAAGTGTCCGAGTACGCAGATGCAAAAATAGAAATCAGAAGTAAATTGCAAAAAAATGAAAAATATAATTGAGAAAAAAAAAACATCGACAGAAAACCAAAACACGGAATTTCTGCAAAGCAGTGTGATACTGAGTGATAGTCAAGACCAAGTTCTACGTACAGAAATAACATTTAACATTTTGGCCAGAACTAGAAGCAACCCCCATTTTGAACCACCCCGACCAGAAATCACAGCTTTGAACCACCTGACCAGCCATCACAGCTTTGAACCACCTGACCAGCCATCACAGCCTTGAACCACCTGACCAGCCATCACAGCATTGAACCACCTGACCAGCAATCACAGCCTTGAACCACCCGACCAGCAATCACAGCATTGAACCACCTGACCAGCAATCACAGCATTGAACCACCTGACCAGCAATCACAGCATTGAACCACCTGACCAGCAATCACAGCCTTGAACCACCTGACCAGCAATCACAGCCTTGAACCACCTGACCAGCAATCCCAGCCTTGAACCACCTGACCAGCAATCCCAGCCTTGAACCACCTGACCAGCAATCACAGCCTTGAACCACCTGACCAGCAATCACAGCATTGAACCACCTGACCAGCAATCACAGCATTGTACCACCTGACCAGCTATCACAGCATTGAACCACCTGACCAGCAATCACAGCATTGAACCACCTGACCAGCAATCACAGCATTGAACCACCTGACCAGCAATCACAGCATTGAACCACCTGACCAGCAATCACAGCATTGTACCACCTGACCAGCAATCACAGCATTGTACCACCTGACCAGCAATCACAGCATTGTACCACCTGACCAGCAATCACAGCATTGTACCACCTGACCAGCTATCACAGCCTTGAACCACCTGACCAGCAATCACAGCATTGAACCACCTGACCAGCAATCACAGCATTGTACCACCTGACCAGCAATCACAGCATTGTACCACCTGACCAGCAATCACAGCATTGTACCACCTGACCAGCTATCACAGCCTTGAACCACCTGACCAGCAATCCCAGCATTGAACCACCTGACCAGCAATCACAGTATTGAACCACCTGACCAGCAATCACAGTATTGAACCACCTGACCAGCCATCACAGCATTGAACCACCTGACCAGCAATCACAGCATTGTACCACCTGACCAGCTATCACAGCCTTGAACCACCTGACCAGCAATCACAGCATAGAACCACCTGACCAGCTATCACAGCCTTGAACCACCTGACCAGCAATCACAGCATAGAACCACCTGACCAGCTATCACAGCCTTGAACCACCTGACCAGCAATCACAGCATAGAACCACCTGACCAGCCATCACAGCCTTGAACCACCTGACCAGCAATCACAGCATAGAACCACCTGACCAGCTATCACAGCCTTGAACCACCTGACCAGCTATCACAGCATTGAACCACCTGACCAGCTATCACAGCCTTGAACCACCTGACCAGCAATCACAGCATTGAACCACCTGACCAGCAATCACAGCATAGAACCACCGGACCAGCTATCACAGCATTGAACCACCTGACCAGCAATCACAGCATAGAACCACCTGACCAGCTATCACAGCCTTGAACCACCTGACCAGCAATCACAGCATTGAACCACCTGACCAGCTATCACAGCCTTGAACCACCTGACCAGCAATCACAGCATAGAACCACCTGACCAGCTATCACAGCCTTGAACCACCTGACCAGCAATCACAGCATAGAACCACCTGACCAGCTATCACAGCCTTGAACCCCCTGACCAGCAATCACAGCATAGAACCACCTGACCAGCTATCACAGCCTTGAACCACCTGACCAGCAATCACAGCATAGAACCACCTGACCAGCTATCACAGCCTTGAACCACCTGACCAGCAATCACAGCATAGAACCACCTGACCAGCTATCACAGCCTTGAACCACCTGACCAGCAATCACAGCATAGAACCACCTGACCAGCTATCACAGCCTTGAACCACCTGACCAGCAATCACAGCATAGAACCACCTGACCAGCTATCACAGCCTTGAACCACCTGACCAGCAATCACAGCATTGAACCACCTGACCAGCCATCACAGTATTGAACCACCTGACCAGCATTCACAGCATTGAACCACCTAACCAGCAATCACAACGAAACAAAAGAAACTAGGCACGTTTCAGACTAACTACCCACTCTGTCTGTTAGCGTCGTGCGATTTTCTGACTGACCTCCCGATCTTTCAGAACCGTAGAATTTATTTCACTTGTTCGGTCTCCTTTTAATTTAGGTGCGGACATTCACAAGAAGGAGTCCGAGTTGACTTCGTGTGTAATACGGCTCACCTTGAGATCATTTTTGATTTATTTTCTTGACGTTCATGGTAAGAAAAGTGCGTGAAAATCTTTTTGGGCTTATCCGCTCGACGTTCATGGCAAGAAAAACCACCTCGGAATCTTTTTTGGTTTATCCCATTGAAGTTCATGGTAAAAAAACTCGAAATCTCTTTCGGTTTATCCGCTCGACGTTCATGGAAAAAAAACACCTGAAAATCTTTCTGGATTTATCCGGTTGAAGTTCACGGCAAAAATGAGCGGAGTTGAAGTGCTTCTCAAATATTGGTTGATTTTCAGTAAAAGTGAGGAAGCGTCGAGTCAAGTAAACAGCAATCAGCGCCCCGGCGTCAAGTCTGCGTCTGCTGCGCTTGTTGGGTGCTGAGGGTGAGATCTCTATGTTGTCAACCTGGCGGCCTGGCCACTTGTGTGGGCAGGGTTGTGTGTATGATGTACGGCGCACACACCCGATGTACGGCGCACACACCCGATGTATGGCGCACACACCCGATGTACGGCGCACACACCCGATGTATGGCGCACACACCCGATGTACGGCGCACACACCCGATGTACGGCGCACACACCCGATGTATGGCGCACACACCCGATGTACGGCGCACACACCCGATGTACGGCGCACACACCCGATGTACGGCGCACACACCCGATGTACGGCGCACACACCCGATGTACGGCGCACACACCCGATGTACGGCGCACACACCCGATGTACGGCGCACACACCCGATGTATGGCGCACACACCCGATGTATGGCGCACACACCCGATGTATGGCGCACAAACCCGATGTATGGCGCACACACCCGATGTATGGCGCACACACCCGATGGATGACGCACACACCCGATGTATGGCGCACACATGGAAGACTCACACCTACTTCAGAACACACTTGCAGCAAGAGAAACTCCTATGTACACGCCCACACGCACACCCATGGGATTCTGGGATTCCTGGACACATACACACATACACGCACACGCATACATACACAGTGCGCAAGAAATGGTATTCAAGGACCGGCAAGGCCCACAACTAAAATTGTGTTCGGATGAAGGCAACGCTGTGTGATGTCGCGGTCGAATTTCAAGTCACTCCAGAAGACGAATTTGTCCGCTGTGGATTAGATTAGATTATTAGTTAGTTTAAGCCTCCCTGTCCTCAACAAATGAGATTCAAAGAGAGGAAGGAAGAAGGCACCATTTAGTATGGAGTAAAGAGAACGCGAAATCTATGCAGAAAAGGCATAGAAACAGTAAGATGAGAAAGAAGTTCATGAAACAAGATCAAAGTGTCCGCTGTGGATCGAATAAGTTTATCTACAGGGGAAAACTGTGATCGGAGTTTTTTTCAGTGAAACACATTCCACGGAGCCCTTTTGACCAAAGGTCTCAAATTTTCAATCTCTGAAACAAAATAACCAATTAAACACACGAAACGAAAAAAAGGGATTATACAATCACAATTATTAATTTTATTCCATTAAGCGTTGCTCAAGAAGTTAGTTTACATATTGCTAAGAGGGCAGAGAACACACGAGTGTTTGCTCTGGTTCTACATAATTTAGACGAATGTTTATACACACCTCAAAGTTAAATAAATTTCAAAATATATAAAAACTCACACCCTTAACTGATTTCCAAGCAAATTTACTTCTCACAGCTACATGAAAAATATGTTAAGCACTAGTTGAATCAATTTCAGAGAGCAGACGGTATTTTAAAGATTTTTCGGCAAAGTTATTTCTCACAGCTACATTGAAAATATATTCCGAAATACAAATGATGTGTTTAAGCCATAATGAGCTCGTCAAAGTGTGCGAAACATAATGGCTTAGAGGATCAAAGTCCCTTTAGTTGCACATGATCTCATTTTGTGCAGGTAGCGGCGATCATTACGGCTAATGAGGCCGCATCGTCGTGTGAGAGGTGTGATGCAAACAGCCACAACACCGGTTGCCGTCATTATTTGGTCTACTTCTTTATTATTATCATAGTTCTTGGTATTCCTTTTGTACGAATATTACAATTTGCCATATATTGTTTCTTGTTTTTATTATTATTCCTTTTATTATTTGGTAATTATCATCCTACTATGTAGTGCACACGGCCTGTGAAAAATGAAGTGATTCGATATTATGCGTAATTAAAGCTTTTAGATGCAAATGACAAACAAATACAGTATATACACCCCAAAAGTACCCGCTATTAAAATATTCTTGTACTTGTGCAGTGGTAAAACTCGTACCGCAGATACGGTCATTAAGCATCCTTATGACCGTCACAAAGAGACGGACCAACCAATTTCACTACCAACCAAGCATCAACTGTGTATTGTCATTTATGAATAGCCAAAAAATTGTAAAACTATCTATATTTTTTCCTCGCGATATATCACATTTTCTTGAACAAGATATTGATTCAATTTTCAAAACTGCAATATTTCTTGGCTTGTAAATTAAAGTGAGCGCGCACCAGGTTATTTATATTATTTGAATGTTATATACAGTACCATTCAATCAAATGGACATGAATTAAAAGGGAATATTGCAGGCTAGAGATGCATAAAATAATGTTCAAAGCATATTTTATTCAATCCACCTTCGACTTCTTCCGTGAAAATTTAGTAGCAATTTGAAATAGGAGCAGTTTCCGTGAAAATTTAGGAGCAATTCGAATGCTATTTACGGTACTATTCAAATGGGTATGAATTAGAGGGGAGTATTGCATGCCATAGATATACCAGCTAATATTCAAAGCGCATTTTCTTCATTCCACACTGGACTTCATGCGTGAAAATTTAGGAGCAGTTTTTTATGAACACTGGGAACGGTTCCACTAAGACATCATTATAAGTTCGAGTGGAAATTTTCAGATAAATAAAATGCGAGGGTACTGCTGGTTTGTACACGATAAACTATTAGCTTCATAAGGAATGCAAATACCAAATGAAGGAACTTATCGTATTTATTTTATATTCTCTACATTTACTATTTTATTTTTACATATATTATTTAATATTTCAGACAGCTAAAATTATTCTTATCGGAAAATGATGAAAATTAAGAGGGGACCCCACCGAAAACAGAGGGTGATAAGGGAACCCTGGGATTATCTTCGAATTCAGGAAGTCATTTTACGTACGAATCAGAAGGAATGGTGTCAGGGCTCAGATTTTTTTTTTAGAACATTATGATATGAGAACCAAATAGATTATATTAGATGTTAGTTTAGGACCCCCTAACCACTACAGAAAAAGCGTTCCGAATAGAGGAAGGAGGAAAGCACCATTTAGGGAACGCAGAATCTCTGCAGAAAGAGCATAGAAACAGTAAGTTGAAACAAGATAAAGTTGAAGAAGAAAGTAGTAGGTGCTGAAAAACAGGACAGCAGTGAACCGAAAAAAAAGTCGTTAACAAAACAAGAATCATTTTTTTTTAACAAAAAGAATACCTTCCTAATTCTCAGCACGGGCCTCCACATTTTCCTCCTGGGAGCGCTGATTCCCATAAATACAATAGTTTTATCCCACGAGGGGACGCGAACCAAATAAATCTACGGACATGTCATACCAAATTTAAGACAGCATCGCTGTAACGGGCTCATAGCATGAGGGTACAGCACTCCATTGCAATTCTAATATTTAACTCGAAGCTTAATTAGCGTCGTAGAGTAATGAACATCGCTCATTCTAGCATGTAAAAGGCGGAACAATTTAATAAGACTCGAGTAATGAGGCTGCATTGCCATAAAAAAAAAGTATTTTTATTTCTCAGATCGCCGAGTGCAAGTAAAACGACGCTCCTAGGCTGTTTTTTTTCGAAGCCAATGATGACTTCATGAGAGTATAAAAAATATGGCTGGCAATTAAACGAGAACGAGTTAGAAGCAAAGTCTGTGATGACTGCCAGATGAAAACAAGGGTGAAGCAAAAACCAAGCTCTACGACTTAATTTAAATCAACATCACGTTGAGAGGCTTCTAATAACGATAAAAACGTGATAAATCTAATTAGCCATTGAATTAATCCTCTCGCTCATAATTTTGAGAACGTTGGTTTTGTAAAATTTAAACTCATATAATGAAAATTTCTGTAATTTAGTAATTATATCATACAGATTGGAGAGTGTTGGTCTCATAAAAAATTAGCTGATATCTAGCGAAAAATTGTTATTTAGTAATTTATCTCAAAGGTCGCAAGTAGAAAGCTCGAGTCAAGAATACGCAACAGTTGACGGGTCCGATATGGTCCAGCATTAACCATTAATTCGGTCAACTAAATGACTGTCGTAAAAAGAGACGGACAAAATTAATAAAATGAACAATCTGTGTTTTAATTCGTTCAACAAAACAATTCAGGTTAGTATCAAATTATGGTAATCAAATCGAAGCAAAATATTTAGCTCATTTGTGATTTATGGTAACCTAATTGAAAAAAATTAGGTCAGTAGCAAACTGTGGTCACCAAAAGAACCTCCAGCAACATGAGCTGGCAACGTGTGATACATCGACAATATTACGGCGTGGAGAAACCAGCGCAAATTTCTAAATTAAAACGGTCCCCACGTTTCTAAGGTTGTTAATGGTTGGTTTGGTTGTTTCAAAGTAGCAGAGCTGGGAAAGCGACTTTCCTACTCGAATGTATTTTATCCTTTCTAAGGAATTTGAAAAATACAATTGCACGATATTTCACCTCGTACGACGAGGGATTTTTAAAAAAGATCGCTAACCCAAAGAAATATTCATTGCACCGGTACGTGAATGAGCAATTTACCTAGTGGTACACATATGAGGCAATCCGTGTTATACGAGGCCTGTCGAAAAAGTATCCGACCTTTGGCCAGAAAAAATACTTCAACAACCTGACGGGGTTGGGACCCTAATCCCCTTCAAAGTAGGCTCCTTGTGCTTCCACACACTTAGCCCACCGATCCTTCCACTGCCGGAAACACCTCTGGAAGTCTTCTTTTGGAATGGTGTTCAGCTCTGTCGTCGCGTTCCGCATTATCTCTTCTCTACTCTCAAAACGGGATCCTTTCAGTGGTGTCTTCAATTTTGGAAACAACCAGAAGTCGCAAGGAGCCAGGTCTGGAGAGTAGGGAGGTTGGCGAACGGTCGTAATTCCATGTTTGGCCAAGAAATTGCGGATCAAATGGGATGAATGTGCGGGCGCGTTGTCGTGATGCAAGTGCCAGTTGTTCGCAGTCCACATGTCTGGTCAAAATGGCATGTGCAGAATCTTTACTCACTCCAACCTCTTGGGCAATCTCCCGCACGGTCAAACGACGATCTGCCATCACCAAATTTCGCACCCTCTCAACAACAGCTGCACTCCGAGAAGTTTTGGGCCTGCCACAACGCTGCTCACTCTCCGCTGATGTGCGGCCATCTTTGAATCGGTTGAACCACTCCTTAATTTGTGTTACACCCATAGCATCTTCCCCAAACACCTGCTGAATCTTACGAATTGTTTCAATTTGAGAATCACCAAGCTTTTGACAAAATTTGATGCAGTGTCTTTGCTCAATTCGTTCAGTCATCTTGCAAGAAAACTAAATCCGACAAACACTTAGAACAGCACCTTACTTGGCGACCCCCAGCTAGTGAGTGGCCCAAGTGAATGCGGTGAAAAAAGTCAAGCATGCGCATTAAGATTCCTCCTTCCACCGTGCACAGTGGCGCCGCCTTAGAATCACTACTTTGCGCGGGAAAAATTAAGGTCGGATACTTTTTCGACAGGCCTCGTATATTCCCCATAGAAGCAAGGGACCCACATGAGCGTCATGATCCCTACCATTAAGCGCAGAAAATACGGAAGTTTGAGCGGTATCAAGCGCAGGCAGCAGCGGCGTCCATCCATCCTAACTCCTAAAGCCACTGACGTGGACTTAAAACTTTCTCTAACCTTAAGCTGCTTTCAGAGCCGCTAATAAAGGCCGGAGAACTCCGGGATATTTTTGGCCGCATTGCTTCTCATGGAGAATAAACCTGATCAAACTCACGGCCTGTGTTTCCACAGCCTCATCAGGAATTTATGGCATGGTACATTGGCACGCTGAATTTATCATTTATTCCTGGTCAGAGTTCCAGAGTTGTTCACAAGCCAACGGTCCGATTATCTGCTTACGTGTTCCTGGAATGCGAAAATTAAAGGAAATCTGTTTCATGGTAGCTCAATCAGTGTGAGAGAGAGGGAAAGAACTACAGCTGTGCTACCAATCATAAGGGGTTGTTTGAAATTTGTATGCCATAGTTCGATCTCGTTTGCGCTACAATTTTGGCAGTTATAATGTATGGTCTGCAGCTTGTTACTGACGTACGCGAGCAATATTCATTCAACTATTTTTGAACTCAAATGGGCTTATATTTATTAATTTTAGTTATTCATGAACTCAAATAAGCATATCCTTAGAGTGTGCCTTGACTTTTTACTTTTCTGCCCTTAAGAAAGTAAGGCTCAGGTAGATGCAAATACTGCATCTGTGAGAATTATATAGCTCTCTCATGGGGCAAATTGGAGATCCCGAGCTGAAAGTTGGGTAGGCTTTCTTTTTCTGAAAATAAAAAAGGTTAATGGTTAGTCAAGGACCATATTCTTCCTGTTCACAGCTGCCCTATTTTTCAGCACAGCTGACTTCTTTTTCAACTTGTAACTTGTACCATTGACTTGTTTTCAAATTTACCGTTTCTATGCGTGGAAACACACCTTGTGCATAAATTACGCGTTCTCTTAACTCCATTTCAAATGGTGTCTTCATCCTTGCTGTCTTTGAACATGTACACTGTGGTTAGAGAGGCTGCTACTAATTCATTTCTAATCCTATTGAAAGTAGTAAATATATAAGGATGAGTTGCTTTCACAATTTGTGAAGCCCGTATGAGATTCTGCTACATCCTCTTTCCATTCTCTTTACCACTCTGCAGACAGTTCAATTCATCAACTTTTCCAAACACGGTAAAGGTAAGTATGAACCATCATGAAGTATTATTTTGCCAGTGATTTACTTAGAAACGGCTCAACTAAAAGGGTTGAGGTGTGTAAGAACTGAGAGTCTCAGTGCTTAATGAAGCATTCCCAAAATAATGAGTGGTTAACAGCTTATTCGCATGGTTTATCATCACTAAAAGATGAAGGTTTCTTCAGAGATGGAATGCATGACGAGGGAAAACTTAATGGGAATTTTAATCAAACCTTGAGTAAAGGAGTCATTTCCCGTGTAACGTTTTACTGTCTCACACTTAAACTATCTCAATCACATACATTCAACAATAAATCTTAAATACACATTCTAAAGATACTACACTAGGTGCATCATTCGACGATTTGCAAACAACTCTGTAAAACGATAACATTTACATCCCAGTTTTTGGGTCAAAAAATTTGACAGAAGAAGCACTTAGTGTTTAATTTCCAAAACTATATATTAAACGTACATTTTTAATACGGACCAATAGGCGCATCATTTGACAAATTGCAAGCAACTATCTTGAACGATAACATACTTCAATTTCCACCTAAAAAGACTTCAAACAGGAAGTTGATAAATGAAAAACAACGAAGTCAGGTTTAGTTGCAGTTAAATGAAAAACAACGAAGTCAGGTTTAGTTGCAGTTAAATGAAAAACAACGAAGTCAGGTTTAGTTGCAGTTAAATGAAAAACAACGAAGTCAGGTTTAGTTGCAGTTAAATGAAAAACAACGAAGTCAGGTTTAGTTGCAGTTAAATGAAAAACAACGAAGTCAGGTTTAGTTGCAGTTAAATGAAAAACAACGAAGTCAGGTTTAGTTGCAGTTAAATGAAAAACAACGAAGTCAGATTTAGTTGCAGTTAAATGAAAAATAACGAAGTCAGGTTTAGTTGCAGTTAAATGAAAAACAACGAAGTCAGGTTTAGTTGCAGTTAAATGAAAAATAACGAAGTCAGGTTTAGTTGCAGTTAAATGAAAAACAACGAAGTCAGGTTTAGTTGCAGTTAAATGAAAAATAACGAAGTCAGGTTTAGTTGCAGTTAAATGAAAAACAACGAAGTCAGGTTTAGTTGCAGTTAAATGAAAAACAACGAAGTCAGGTTTAGTTGCAGTTAAATGAAAAACAACGAAGTCAGGTTTAGTTGCAGTTAAATGAAAAATAACGAAGTCAGGTTTAGTTGCAGTTAAATGAAAAACAACGAAGTCAGGTTTAGTTGCAGTTAAATGAAAAATAACGAAGTCAGGTTTAGTTGCAGTTAAATGAAAAACAACGAAGTCAGGTTTAGTTGCAGTTAAATGAAAAATAACGAAGTCAGGTTTAGTTGCAGTTAAATGAAAAACAACGAAGTCAGGTTTAGTTGCAGTTAAATGAAAAACAACGAAGTCAGGTTTAGTTGCAGTTAAATGAAAAATAACGAAGTCAGGTTTAGTTGCAGATAAATAAAAAAACAGTGCAGTCAGGTTTAGAAAAACAGCGAAGTCAGGTTCAGTTGTAGATAAATAAAAAACAACGAAGTCAGGTTTAGTAGACGCAAATCACAGCCTTACAATGAGGGAGCTCCTAGTCCTCCCAACGCTGTCTTTGGCAGCTGTCACGCGCAGTCATCGCCGTAATGATGGCCGTCTGTGAGCAGCTGTAAATACCGCCGTCACTTCAGCTGCAACGAGACTTGTTGCCAGTTATCCAGCTGATGACGATGCTGTTCCTACGGCTCTTTCTGCAACTGTATGCTGCAACTGTACCTTACAGCTGTATGCTTCTGATGTTACTTCAGTCGTTTACTGCAACTATATCTAGCAGCTTTATGGTTCAGCTTTCCTGCAGTGATAAGCACCAGAGGCATCTGCTGCTGTGTTCTGCGACGTTATTTTTGCAACTGTACACTTCAGGTATTTCTGCAACTGTATGCTTCAGATGTTCCTGCAGCTGTCCATTTTACCACAATTACAGCTGCTATAACTCATTGCTGTCGGTTGCTGCAGCTGTCGATTCGCCTTCAGCCGCAACTCTTGCTTTTGCTGCTCGTGTTGCTCATGCTTTACAAACAGCAGCTAACAGCTGTCCGGAGACACCACCGAACAGCAGCTAACAGCTGTACGGAGACACCACCGAACAGCAGCTAACAGCTGTACGGAGACACCACAAAACAGCAGCTAACAGCTGTACGGAGACACCAACAAACAGCAGCTAACAGCTGTACGAAGACACCACAAAACAGCAGCTAACAGCTGTACGGAGACAATAACAAACAGCAGCTAACAGCTGTACGAAGACACCACAAAACAGCAGCTAACAGCTGAACGGAGACAATACAAAACAGCAGCTAACAGCTGTACGGAGACACCAACAAACAGCAGCTAACAGCTGTACGAAGACACCACCAAACAGCAGCTAACAGCTGTACGGAGACACCACCAAACAGCAGCTAACAGCTGTACGAAGACACCACCAAACAGCAGCTAACAGCTGTACGGAGACACCACCAAACAGCAGCTAACAGCTGTACCAAAACTTGACAACATCTCCACAGAAGACACTCGGAATTTCTCTGTCACTCCGACAGAAAGGACTCTCAGGAGAGCCTCCAGAGCCCCTGTCTGGCTGAACGTATTTGCAAGTCCTTAGTAAGTTTTCCCTCACAAGACAACTTTCGTCGTGTCCTATATATATTTTTTTTTGCTCTAAGGATAATGGTGATATAAACTAAGCTTCTCCACATAAAATGAAAATGAGATGAAAGAATTTTTCCTACTAAAGGAAACTTAGAATGTGCGCACTTTTGCTCGCAAAAAGTCTAGTAACAAGTTTTTACTCACAATTTTTCGTTTGTTTTAAATCCAGAGTCTCAAATGACTTCTAGTATAGAAGTAAATCGATTTTGATTAGGCTCTCCATAATCTTACTTTTATTTTGTGAACTCACTCTCAAAAATCCTTCAAATTTTTAATCAACCTTCTTTTCAACTAAATATTTGTTCGTTATGGTTTTTGTTCGCTGGAACTCGGTACCGGTTTTGAAAAATATTTCCACCTTTAAGAGTTATTACTCCGATCCAGGAGCTAGTCTTCTGTGAAGTATCTATGCTCCTCTACAGAGGCTTCAAGAGGCCTGCGCGGAGCTCCTTTGATCACTTATGAACCAAGAGGGATTAAAAACTTATCCGAAGCCAGCTGATGTATTTCTGAACAGCTTTAAAGAATATCCAAAAATATATCTCATATGTTTGTCATACATTTTTTATTCTCTTATTCTAAAACACTTTTTTTTACTCTCAATATTCACGAAATTTATTCTCTGTCAAAACGTGATATTCCTCGAGAAATTGTTTTCAAATATCAGAAGTAGTTCGTTAACCGTCTTTCCTTGACCACCAGTACCAGTTCTTGATGCAATTTCCCCTGAGCAACATTCGCTGAGCTTCTACATGAATTTGCCGTTTCTGTCACCCGCCACGAAGACACAGCGAATGCTTTCACCTCACCCAAAAAGGCACAAAGCCACGGCGGCGACAACGACACTTGTCGTAATTTCGACGAATAACTTGGCACTTGTAGAAACTTTGGCAAAGTTAGATCAAAAGCCTCTCCAGGGAAGGAAGCGCGATAAAGTCTCGAGCAAACCAGACGTTGGAGCAGCAACGCAGACGAATTGCTCTCCCTAATGTGAGGAGGACTTCAACACTTCGGGCACAGCCTGCCTCTGGAGCTCTCCGGAGCCCGAGCTTAGTCATTTTATACTCGAAATCCTCAGTAAGATTCTAAGGGGAAAAAATTAGAGATAGGAGACATGTGTTGTTAACGTGTTACAAAACTTTTCAATACATCACTAAAGGCAAGTCTATGTCTCCGTACCAGGATCATTTATCAAATGAATACGTGACAGGCCAACTGAATGGAAACATTCTAAACTAGTCAGTTCAATTAAGTTCTGAACATAAACAACTTTAAAAACGTTTAAATGGTCTTTCCAAGGCAGTTAAAGTTTTAGGAAATCAATACCTTTTCATGAGACGACATTAATTCGTTGCGGAAGAAAGAGGTGAATATGTGTTCGACTTTCAAAAGCAAAAAGCCCTGGAAAGTTCCTTAGAATTAAAGAATGCAATTACGAAGCGATTGAGTTACTCTCGAATGGCTCGAAAGCCCTAGTCTAAACGAGAGTCTTCTCGATCATTTAAAAACACCGAATTCATTCCTGACTCGACCATAATCGTTATTGAGTGCTATCAATGAACTGGGAGCTGGATTCGAAAATAAAATACTTCATTGTAGTGATAGAACTTGAATGGCAAGGTCTTTTAAGCCGATTTATAATAATAATAAAAATATTAATAATAACAGTAATAAACTCAGTTAACGAGAACTTCCGTCAGAGACTATTTAGTTGTCACTTAGGTAACTCTACCAAAGTTAATCTCGTATTGTGGAATGATGGTTTCATAGTATTATTAGTGACAGAAACTTACAGGCCCGCCAAAACTCGCAAGCCGATTTCATTACTCTACGTGCTGTTGAACGTAGTCGGCTCTTGAGAACTTATGCAGTTTGCTGTCTCAGAACGACAACTTTAATAGCATAAAATCTGATATCTGACTTCTGACTTGTCTCCATTTTTAATACGTTGACTACGGTTGCGCAGTCGGTTTGGTTAGGTTGAAAGAAGTCGTATTGAAAAACCGGCTTTACAGTTCGAATACATTTTACATTTTTAACCATTCTAAAAAGTTTAAAGAGTGCAGTTGAACCATAATATGTTACCTTATACTATAAAATATTTTCGGAAAAGGTAGCAAAATAGGTGATAGGTTATTTGTTTATTCCGGCTCGTAAATGAGCCATTGACTTAGTGGTACACAACAGTACTAGTACGTAGTTAACGTGCCAAGCTACAATCAAAGATGTTTAGAAACAACTTCAGAATTTGCAATTCAGTAATTAAGCTTTCCAATAATTTCTACAATATTTTTACAACAACGCTTTCAAAAAAAGAGCAATTAAGTACTTTAAATGAGCTGCTTCACATTATTTAAATCAATTTTTTGTATGCGGAATTATGTGATAAACGTGTTATGACAGACAAGATAAGTTTTATGGCACTAGCTCATTGTCAGGCAGCCAGGCAAAATCAGGCAGCTTTGTTCTATTACACACTCATCGTGTTTCCGGCGTTGTTAACGGTTGGTTTGTCGCCGAAACGGATTGTAAGTAGCAGAATAAGGAAATCGACTTTACTGCTCGAACACATTTTTATCCTTCCTAAGATATATGAAAAATACAATTGTTCGATTCATTTAGCCAGGAATGAAAGCACTTATGTCTTAAAGAGGTCGTGAAATATGAAATGTCGTTCATTTTTACCTGTATGTGAAAATGCAATTTGATGGCTGGTACACATACGGCCCAACACGCGGGGAACGCGTTGAGCGGTGTCCACACTATTTCTCCTAACCTCGAGCAGTACAAATCCTGACCTGGGAGTCACGTCCTCTCATCTCAGGAAGTCTTCAAGGACCATCACAGACTCATAAAGCTATTGACGACGTAGTTGTGGGCTCATGCAACATTTATTGACAGAGGCTGTGGGTCAGAGCGCTGGGCGTGTGATGCGGTTCGAATTACCAGCCACTAAACAACTATTAAACTGAAACCAAAACCCAACATGATGATCAAAATAAAACGATAAACCACAGCGCACTGCTGAACTATTCGAAGATAAATGCAAATCAGGACCACAATCTACATACATATTGCTAATTCAGCCGTGGGTGCGGGCGCCGAAGCCCTGCAGAGACCGTCCCCCGAGTATCGCAAACGCCGAAGGCAACCGGATTTATTGGAGGCCTTGATACAGAACTGCCGAGATGAAGAGGCTATCGAGAGCATCAGTGTAGCTCGCGCGTCACAGCGAGCTCAGCATTAGAACCAATCCTGGACAGCCTCGTCCAGACTCTCTTCAAAGACCAACGAGCGTCATTCAATTAGGTATGAAATGGTCTAACTGAGGTACGTACGTGCTATGTTGTTTTCCAGCCGATTCTCTGGTCGAGTTCATTCTTCTTTCGAAGCGAAAGACGAAATGGAACGAGGGTGGGTCGAAGAATTTTCTGTTGTGAAAAAAATGAAGGTAGTACAGCTGGAGTGCCTTAGTTTCTGAGTTATGGTGAAACAGGAAACGAGAAATGGAATGAGAATACATGAAGAAGCATTGTATCAATAGGATATACTGTTTAAATTTTACGAGTCAATTACAAATGTAAGCTCAAATCTCGCAATTTCTACACGTGAAGTCCTCTAATTTTATGATTGATGCTGTCGGAATCCCCCCAAAAGGTGAAGATTTTGACCAATCTCTTTTGATGATCGACTACTTTTCTATTCTATTCTTAACAGTTTTGAGGCGACGGTGCATGAAAATTTTACCTATAGCAGATCAATACATAGCACGCCATTCATTAATTACTTCTAAAGATGATAAAAAAACTCAGTATCTGAAATATGCTCGAACCACAGAAGTGTTCCCTTCTGATGCCTAATTATTTCTGATTTCTAAACCTTGCAATAAAATTAAGAAACCTACTTACCTACGGCACGAGGGCCAATGATTTTGAAGAAACGCAATGATGAGATTAATTATAAATGCCGGTCACTATGAGTGCATAACACCAAATTAACACAAAGCGTCTCCAATAGAACACATTCGAGCCTTTCAAGGGAACGAAAATTTCAAATAAAGAACGAAAGTGCAATTCTCAGCCGAAAATAAATCTGTCATAAATGACAAGTCGAGTTTCAGCGAACACAGCAACGGCAGTCAAAAGAACAATCATATCAACACTTCCAAAATAGCAATGAAATGTGCAATTTTCACAAGAGATCGAATCAGTCGAAAATAAAGCTTCAATAAATTGACGAGTGGGGTTTCACAGCGCAGAGAGCGGAAGAGAAAAGAACAATTTTCCAGCTCTAATAGAATTGTGGGCGGCTTTAATCCGGCTTTGGCCACACGTGATGGAGTCGGCTGGTGGCACCGCAGTTGCGCTGAGTGGTGGCGTAAATGCTCGCCAAAATACTAATTAAATTTGTAACTGTCAATATAAATATATATACGGATTAAATTTATAGCTGCCAATATATAGATATATACAGATTATATTTATAGCTGTTAATATACGGGTAGAGTAGTACTTAAAGGGCGATTCTTAGGAAATCTTATTCTAAAATGAAAAGAATAACCAACGTTATAGAGAACATTTACGGTTATATTATCCAACCGCAATTGTACAGATATATACAGATAAAATATCCAACCGAAATGAACACCATGATTAAAAGTTAACTTTTGAGGTCGATCATAAAAACTTAGACTAGCAACAAAAATATTTACAACACTTTTTTCTTAAATGAGCTAAAGACATTTTTATCTCTTTTCAAAAAAGGCTTTTCGTCGACCATCTAATGGACTCCAACTCGATGAAAGTAAGTCAAATTTCACCCTAATTCCATTTCTCATACATCAGGAGCCTAAATTTGAGTCTCTTGTCAACTAATCTCTTACTCCATAATCCATATATTGCTGAGGAAGGAACGAAGAAACAATAATGCCTATGTCAAAGCGACAATCCCTAACACTCCGAGGAAACCGGTCAGGCACTCAAGTTCTTATTGGTACGATATGATCACAACAAATTCCTAGTTTTAATCAACGTAGTTGACATGTTTCTTTGGGCTCCCTCATCAAGCAGCAAACATGCTTGTTGCTGAAACTACAACTCATTTTCACCTTGTTTTGTGATACTGAATCGTTTGAGCAAGTTAGAGGTCACTAGCGCAGGGTTCTTTAAGGCAGATTAGATTAGATGTTAGTTTAGGACTCCCTAACCGCTAATAAAAGCGTTCCACCTAGTGTGGAGAAAGGGAACGTGGAATCTATGCAGAAGGGGCATTGAACAGTAAGTTGAGAAAGAATTTTATGAAACAAGATAAAAGTTGAAGAAGAAAGAAGCACGTGTTGAAAAACAGGACAGCATGAACCGAAAAACGTGATCGTAAACATAACAAAAACTTTATTTCAACAAAAAGAAGGCCTACCTAACTCTCAGCTCGGGTCCTCACACATTTCCCCCTGGGAGTGATTATTATTATTATTATTATTATTATTATTATTATTATTATTGAAACAGATCCACAGCCGAGTTCTTAAGGCTGGTGTAGGGTTGTCCTCGGGATGTTCCAGTTGGAAGTGGTGTGTCGAGTGTTTTACGCTCTTCTTCCTTCCTTCGCAGCCTTCGGTCCCTCTAGGCGTAGCGTTCCGGGGTGCGTCCCGCACCCTGAGGATCGCAGCCTTCTTCTC
Source organism: Morinoia aosen (assembly GCA_030386875.1). NCBI lineage: Eukaryota > Metazoa > Arthropoda > Malacostraca > Amphipoda > Talitridae > Morinoia > Morinoia aosen. The sequence goes on along the minus strand of CM059570.1, from coordinate 64,733,579 downwards.
TTCTCCGTACTCGAATTCAGTTCGTGGGTTTAGCTTCAGCTCAGTGTCCGGTTTTATCCGAGCACCTTGCGAAGAATGTGGGCAGATCCCAGGAGAACTGACTTTTGCAGTAGTCCAGGGTGGATTTTATCACAGCCGATGCTACCCAGATACCTTTCGAGATTGGTGGTTGAGGCCCCAAGTGTCCCAATCACGATGGGATCCACCTCGGCGCGGCAGCCGTGGGTCGAGGCGAGCTCGACCCGGAGGTCTTGATACTTGAGATTTTCTCAGCCTCCTTTTCGACGATTCTTGAGTCGTACGGAACTGCCACGTCGATGATCTTGATCTGTTTCTGGGTCTTGTTAACGACGACGATGTCCGGTCGTCTGGCTGTGATGGCCCTGTCAGTTTGGTGGAGGACGTCGTAGAGAAGTTTGATGTCGTCGTTTTCCATCACCGTCTTGGGCTCGTGCTGGTACCAGCGGTCAGCGCAGGGGAAGTTGTGAGTCTTGCACAGGTTCCAATGTAGAGTTTTTGCTACCTTGTCGTGCCTCCTCTTGTATTCCCTCTGCGCCAGCGCCGAGCACTCGCTGATCAGGTGGTTGACGGTTTCGTCTTTGGTTTTGTACATCCGGCATTTTGGGTCGTTGCTTGTGTGCGTGATTCTAGCTGCTCTGTTTTTGGTGTTGAGGGCTTGTTCTTGCGCGGCAAGGATCATGCCCTCGGTTTCTTTCTTGAGTTCACCTCGATTCAGCCAGTTCCAAGTGAGTTCGGGTTTTGCTTCTCGAGTTTGTCGGGGGTATTGGCCGGCGAGTGCCATTCCCTCCCACTTTTGGAGTCGCTCTCCCCTTCTCCTCTCCTTGAAACTGTCTGAGGTCTCTTCCTCTTTCAGGGTCTTCGATGTCCACACCAGTTTCATCCAAGGATCCTGGTGCTCTCTCGTGTACTGGCCGAGTTCTCTGATCTCACTTTGGATGCACTCTTCCACTTCAAGCAGACCTCTTCCTCCTTCCTTTCTCTTGATGTATAGCCTGTCAGTGCATGATCGGGGGTGGAGTGCCCTGAAGATGGTCATCAGCTTTCTGGTCTTCGTATCTAGCTGCTTTTGTTCGAGCTTCGTCCATTTAACTATTCCGGCGGTGTACCTGATGACCGGTACGGCCCATGTGTTGATGGCTTTGATGATGTTGCCGCCGTTGAAATTAGATTTCAAAATTAACCTTACTCTGCTGAAGTATTCTTTCCTGATCTTTTCCTTCATCTCGGTGTGCAGAACGTTGTCGTGTTCAAGCACTCCTAGGTATTTGTACCCTTCTTCTTCGATCTGTTCGATTGTTTCGTTCTCTAAATGGATACCTTCAGTTGCTGAGACTTTGCCTCTCTCGATGTTGATGAGGCCGCACTTGCTTATTCCGCACTTGCTTATTATTATTATTATTATTATTATTATTATATAAGAAAGTTTTAGCCTCCCTTAACCACGACAATGATGTTCCAAGAGAGGAAAGAGGAAGGCACCATTTAGTATGGAGTTGAGGGAACGCGGAATCTATGCACAAGGTGCACAGAAACAGTAAGCTAGGAAAGAAGTTCATGAAACAAGAAAAAAGTTGTAGAAGGAAGTAGTAGGTGCTGAAAAACAGGACAGCAGTGAACCGAAAAAAGATGGTCCGTAACGAAACAAATACTTATTTTATTACAACAAAAAGGAAGCCTACCTAACCTTTATTTCGGGCCCTCACATGGTTCCCCTGGGAGCGCTAATCCCTGGGAGTGATAATTCCCATATATACTCGTACAGTAGTTGTATCAAATTCAACATATTTAACATATTTTACTGACAAATCCGGCAACGATCTGGCTTGTTGAGAAAGTGAACCAGCGAAATTTCCCACGCGAGTGATCGATTACACCGACCAACTGTCACATTGTGTTTCATGTTTGCTAGTAATATTCGCTGTGCATTTACTGCATGCTGTTTGCTATGCATTTACTGCATGCTGTTTGCTATGCATTTACTGCCTGCTATTTGCTATGCATTTACTGCATGCTATTTGCTATGTATTTACTGCATGCTATTTGCTGTGTATATACTGCATGCTATTTGCTGTGTATATACTGCATGCTATTTGCTATGTATTTACTGCATGCTATTTTCTATGTATTTACTGCATGCTTTTTGCTATGTATTTACTGCATGCTTTTTGCTATGTATTAACTGCATGCTATTTGCTATGTATTTACTGCATGCTATTTGCTATGTATTTACTGCATGCTATTTGCTATGTATTTACTGCATGCTATTCTCTATATATATACTGCATGCTATTTCCTATGTATTTACTGCATGCTATTTGCTATGTATAAACTGCATGCTATTTGATGTGTATAAACTGCATGCTATTTGATGTGTATAAACTGCATGCTATTTGCTATGCATTTACTGCATGCTATTTGCTATGCATTTACTGCATGCTATTTGCTATGCATTTACTGCATGCTATTTGCTATGCATTTACTGCCTGCTATTTGCTATGTATTTACTGCCTGCTATTTGCTATGTATTTACTGCATGCTATTCGCCATGTATTTACTGCATGCTATTTGCTATGTATTTACTGCATGCTATTTGCTATGCATTTACTGCATGCTATTTGTTATGTATTTACTGCCTGCTATTTGCTATGTATTTACTGCCTGCTATTTGCTATGTATTTACTGCCTGCTATTTGCTATGTATTTACTGCCTGCTATTTGCTATGTATTTACTGCATGCTATTCGCCATGTATTTACTGCATGCTATTCGCCATGTATTTACTGCATGCTATTCGCCATGTATTTACTGCATGCTATTTGCCATGTATTTACTGCATGCTATTTGCCATGTATTTACTGCATGCTATTTGCCATGTATTTACTGCATGCTATTTGCCATGTATTTACTGCATGCTATTTGCCATGTATTTACTGCATGCTATTTGCTATGCATTTACTGCATGCTATTTGCTATGCATTTACTGCATGCTATTTGCCGTGTATTTACTGCATGCTATTTGCTGTGTATTTACTGCATGCTATTTGCTATGTATTTACTGCATGCTATTTGCTATGCATTTACTGCATGCTATTTGCTGTGTATTTACTGCATGCTATTTGCTGTGTATTTACTGCATGCTATTTGCTGTGGATTTACTGCATGCTATTTGCTGTGTATTTACTGCATGCTATTTGCCATGCATTTACTGCATGCTATTTGCCATGCATTTACTGCATGCAATTTGCCATGCATTCACTGCATGCTATTTGCTATGCATTTACTGCATGCTATTTGCCATGTATTTACTGCATGCTATTTGCCATGTATTTACTGCATGCTATTTGCTATGTATTTACTGCATGCTATTTGCTATGCATTTACTGCATGCTATTTGCTATGTATTTACTGCATGCTATTTGCTGTGTATTTACTGCATGCTATTTGCTGTGTATTTACTGCATGCTATTTGCTGTGTATTTACTGCATGCTATTTGCTATGCATTTACTGCATGCTATTTGCTATGCATTTACTGCATGCTATTTGCTATGCATTTACTGCATGCTATTTGCTGTGTATTTACTGCATGCTATTTGCTGTGTATTTACTGCATGCTATTTGCTGTGTATTTACTGCATGCTATTTGCTGTGTATTTACTGCATGCTATTTGCCATGTATTTACTGCATGCTATTTGCTATGTATTTACTGCATACTATTTGCCATGTATTTACTGCATGCTATTTGCCATGTATTTACTGCATGCTATTTGCTATGTATTTACTGCATGCTATTTGCTATGCATTTACTGCATGCTATTTGCTATGCATTTACTGCATGCTATTTGCTATGTATTTACTGCATGCTATTTGCTATGTATTTACTGCATGCTATTTGCTATTTATTTACTGCATGCTATTTGCCATGTATTTACTGCATGCTATTTGCTATGTATTTACTGCATGCTATTTGCCATGTATTTACTGCATGCTATTTGCCATGTATTTACTGCATGCTATTTGCCATGTATTTACTGCATGCTATTTGCCATGTATTTACTGCATGCTATTTGCCATGTATTTACTGCATGCTATTTGCTATGTATTTACTGCATGCTATTTGCTATGCATTTACTGCATGCTATTTGCTATGTGTTTACTGCATGCTATTCACTATGTATTTACTGCATGCTATTTGCTATGTATTTATTGCATGCTGTTTGCTATGTATTTACTGCATGCTATTTGCTATGTATTTATTGCATGCTGTTTGCTATGCATTTACTGCATGCTATTTGCCATGTATTTATTGCATGCTGTTTGCTATGATGTATTTACTGCATGCTATTTGGTATATATTTTTCGCATGCTAATTGCTATGATTTGGCCCCATACTATTTGCTATGAATTAGCCACATGCTATTTGCGGTGTATTAGCCATATGCTATTTGCGGTGTATTAGCCACATGCTATTTGATATGTATTTAGCCCACACGCACACACACATACACACACACACTCAGTTTTAAGCTCAATAAGGCAAAACCAAAAGAGGGCCATGAACCACGCAGAAACTGGACGCTCTGGGAGAAGGGCAGCTCTCAGAGAAAGCCGAGGTTTTATTGAGACAATCCACGTAGTGGAAGGACACATGTAGACGTGCCCTTCTTTTGCTAAAACTGCTCAAATTTGCCAAGATTCCCCAAAAGTGGAAACTTCCTAGAGCCTTGGGATAGTTTTCAAGCTCCCTCCAGAATTCAGCAAACGTTCACGATTGTTATATCCAAAGTTTCCTGCATACGAAGCCAGCATAAGAATAAAATATAAGCGAAGTGGTCAGCTTTTAGTGAAACGTGGTTTGAAAGTCGTGGCTTAAGAATGGTGCTCTGTGTGATTAAATTGGGTTTATTGCTTTAGAAGTTCAATTCCAGAGAGCCAAATGAACTTAACTAGGTTCAGGCAACGCATCTGATCACTATAGTCTTGTTTTACGAGGCTCTTCGTGGCAGTAAATAGAAGAAACAGCAGCTATAAACTCCGCAGATAAAACAAAGGTACTATACATCGGACCAAAAAAAATCAGCTATCGTCTCGGCAATGAAAACATTTAAGGCTCACTCGAACATCATTTTTTTCAAGTCTTGAAAAGCGAAATTAGGAAAAAATAGGGCAAATATTCGGTATGTTCTGTTCCAAGACGAGTTTTAAATGAATTTCCATCGCGAACTGCTACGCGTCGGCCCAGGGAACAACGTCGCGCAATGTTTTCATGGCCGACAAATTAACTTTCCGCTGTGCTGAAGGTAAACAAAATGGCATGAACGGATGCATTTTACGTACCTCATTACCATTTTTATTGGACTTGAATTTTACCGGACGAAGGTGCAACAAATTTTTGCGTTAAGATAAGGACGCAGGAAGGGATGAGCAGAGGCTAAAAAGCGGAAACCCACGTTAGAGGACGCGCGTAAACAAGGAGAGTTAGCATAGCGACTCGGAATTCTTACGAGGCTGCGTACCATAAAATGAACCCACATAGCCACAAGTGACGTGCTGAAGTTGCTTGCACCAATGTTTAGGAATAAGATAACCTAACAGGATATGTAAGACATGGAGTCATGTTCAAAAATATCTATAACTATATTGCTACAACGATAATATAACACAATCACCGAAAATCATCACTACGCAGACAATGGGACGAGCTTTCTATGAGGAAATTTTTCCTTCTTTTCAAATCCTGAAAAAAACTTAGCATATTTTTTTGACATGAGTATATTCACCTGAACTGTATTGGTCTACTCACCCCAACCGTATTGGTCTACTCACCCCAACCGTATTGGTCTACTCACCCCAACCGTATTGGTCTACTCACCCCAACCGTATTGGTCTACTCACCCCAACCGTATTGGTCTACTCACCCCAACCGTATTGGTCTACTCACCCCAACCGTCTTAGTACATTCACCCCAACCGTCTTGGGGTAACCGTATTAGTTAGTACATTCACCCCAACCGTATTAGTTAGTACATTCACCCCAACCGTATTAGTTAGTACATTCACCACAACCGTATTAGTTAGTACATTTACCCCAACCGTCTTGGGGTAACCGTATTAGTTAGTACATTCACCTCAACCGTATTAGTTAGTACATTCACCCCAAACGTATTAGTTAGTACATTCACCCCAACCGTCTTGGGGTAACCGTATTAGTTAGTACATTCACCCCAACCGTATTAGTTAGTACATTCACCCCAACCGTATTAGTTAGTACATTCACCACAACCGTATTAGTTAGTACATTCACCCCAACCGTCTTGGGGTAACCGTATTAGTTAGTACATTCACCACAACCGTATTGAAATCAGATTTCATCCCCTATTTCATGTTGCCGAGTACGATGGAGAGAACAAGCTCTCTCGTCGTTTGATGAAGTAAAATATTTCATGCCGGCTATAAAAACTGGCCGGCATGGGAATACTGAGCATAAGACGGCTCCATTTACGACAGTGGAATAAAAGAATTAAGTAGGGGAGCGTAGAGACGCTGGTGCTTGTTAGCGCCGGCCATGCTAATTGGTCAAGGATTGTAAAATCTCAATATATTAATATAAACGATTGATGGTTTTGGCCACCTTGACTAGACGAGACAGAGTGTGTGACCAATCATTAATTTGGCCATGGTTTGGTGGTCTGGGAAGCCGGGGTCCTACCCAATTCCCACCCCCCTTTTGCCCAATCACCCCCCCCCCCCCTTGGCGGGAGGCGCCGTCCACAACTGCACTTGCAGGACGATTTGGGTCACTAAGTGTCCGGTCAGTATAGAGAGCGGTCAGGCTCCGGGCGAGAGGTTATTTCAGTCTCCGGTTACGAGATGGGGACTGAGAGGGATCAGTAACCAGGTTGGCGAGAGGGCTTACAGCACAGTTAAACTCAAACGTCGATCGGGGCTCTGATAGTTGAGGCTTCCTTTATTTCCGTTTCATAACTTGAGAATTCGACTGGCTCAAATATCCACTTTATTGTTGAGGGCTCGAAGTTCGAGTGTAGGCAAAACACTCCCCGGGCTCGGTGTTTCCTTCGCTCATGTGTTGGCTGTTGGTACACAGTCTGTTGTTGTGTCATTGTGGGCGATCAATTGAAGGACCTTGTGCGAGTTTGAGTGGTCTTGTTCGAAGCGGGGGGGTCGCAAAGTCCTTGTCTCGCTTGCGCCTTGTTCGTAATTGCCTCCCTAAATAAATGTATCAAAACTTCGGGCGTCGTGATTCTCCTCTCCCCTCTCGCTTTAAATTCGCCACACGAGAAACACGTGCCATGTAATATCGGACGCTACCGCAGGAAAATCGTTTACGCACGACCAGCTTGAATAATTAATTAAATCTTAGTTCCGGGTTACACCGGTGGTGGCAGCGGAACGCTACCTTAAATTTCATCATAAAAAGTCGTGACGTAGTCGAAGTAATGTGTGTGACCAATCATTAATTTGGCCATGGCTTGGTGGTCTGGGAAGCCGGGGTCCTACCCAATTCCCACCCCCCTTTTGCCCAATCGCACCCCCCCCCCTCCCTTGGCGGGAGGCGCGCGTCTTAGTACATTCGCCCCAACCGTCTTAGTACATTCACCCCAACCGGCTTAGTACATTCACTCCAACCGTCTTGGTACATTCACCCCAACCGTCTTAGTACATTAACCCCAACCGTCTTAGTACATTCACCCCAACCGTCTTAGTACATTCACCCCAACTGTCTTAGTACATACATTCACTTCGACCGTATTGGCCACTGAACTAACATTCAGCTGGGAAACAAATAGCATCGGATTTTCAGAAGAGCAGTAGTCGAGATTGTGATTAGATTGGTAAGATTAATTAACTAAGGTATGGCGCCTTAAGTTAAGCTCCGTACGGTTAACTCGGACCAATTAAAGTTTAGTTTGTTGTAGCGCAAAACGCTGACCGACTAATGATGCTGAAAATACGGTTTCATGTGCATGAAAATTTGCCTTTTCTTATAACTGTAAATTGCATATCAGTAGTTTCTCAACAATAATAATCCAAGTGATTTTAACAACGATGTTAGATGAACGAACACTTGAAAATTTAAAATTTAATAAAGATTACATAACACGTGTACAAAAATCTAGAGGGACCGATTCAAGACGAGTGAAATGCTGCTTCCTAAATTAAAAAAAAAAGTGAGGACCATAACAGAGCAAAAAGTTCAGAATGGGGATAAGCAACTGCATTAAATTTCAAAGATTCAGAGGGAGTAAAAATTCGCAGATGGATGCTCGAGAGGGAGGAGGGAGGAGGAACGGTTGCGTTTTCGTCGAAAATTTAGTGCAGGATTAGAACCCAAGAAATCAAACCAACTTGAGAAGAACAATATCGAGTTCTCATGTTAAACTGCTCAGAAGAACTTTCAATAACTTCCTCAAGCAATAATAGAGCGATATTTATAGCAGCTCTTGAACTAACCTTCCCGTTTTCTCTGGCTGAGTTGTGGCTACATCTATTTTCTTGCCAACTTCTTGGCCTAATGATCACTTCTTCAGCAAACTTCGGAAGAAGAGGGCGCACGCAGATTCTGAAACCTTGGTTTTAGTTTAATGGCGCAGGATAGACAAATCTTAAGGGGACCGTCTAGTCTGATTCAAAAAAATGGTCGTCACGTTTGTTTTATGGGATCTAGATCTATGAAATTTGGCATACCTATGTATTTTAAAAATAAATAAGTTATAATTAATAACTCGATGTTGCCAAGCAATAAATTTTTTTGAACAGCTGAATGATAAGTACATATCTCATTATCTTACTAGCAATAAACAGTGGGTGAACAAAAACTCGTGCTCTCCGTGGCACGGTGGTTAAGGGATCAGCCTTGTGTGTTGGAGACGAGGGTTCGTATCCCGGCACTGGCGCGGAGATTTTCCCCGTTGGGTAGAAGGGGAAAGCTCAAGCACACTACCCCACTCAACCCAGGTGTTGGAAATGGGTACCGGCTTTACGGGGGAATCGTCATGGTGTCCTATATATAGGGTTAGTTATAAGACATTTGAAAAACCAATGCTTAAGATCATATGTATCAGGCTTGATTGGAAATAAAGCATCCCAAAGATGCCGATGTTCGTTTTTGTTTTGAAATGATTTGGCACATGAGCGCTGAAGCGCCATGCAATCCTTCTCGCCCTCCTTCTCCCCCGTTTACCCGCCTTAGGTGCTTCAGATGCTTCCAGATTTTTTACTGCACATTAAATTTGCATTGCTCTACCGAATTAAGCAATAAAAGAAAATTTTAGAAATTCCGGACTTTCGACTAGTCAGAGGCCTTAAGCTGTTGCCTATCCTATTCCCCTTGAGAGGATGGAAGTCATAATTCCGGGTATTAATTCTGTATTATAAGTTATTACCTTGGTCTGATTATTTTAGAAGCCACCGATTCTACAACGGGTTCATCGTATTGGGTTCGGAGAGGATGTTCCTGAGAACTTTATTGATACTATTTTTCAAAGAAGTTACGTTAGAGACGACGTAAGCACAACAAAGGCGAACTCAAGAGAGCAAAAAAAATTTATCTATTTAGTAGGGATTTTAAACAACGGGAATTTAAGCACATAGTGTGTTCCATAACAGTACACTCTGCGTATAAAAACAGTAAGTTCAGAAGGAAGAGGAAAAAATGTTAAAAAAGAGACGACATATGAATGATGAAAACTGAGAGCCAAATTGATCAGGAAAAACAGAAGATTTGAAGGCCTATCCAGAGCTGAGACACCAAACACTAACTTACCTGGGAGCGCCAGTTCCAGTGACGTAAGAGAGACGAATCTAGGCCTAGGGCCTATCCTATGCCCCCGGAGAGAAGGCCAGGTTATATTTATACTGCCTGTTACAATTCTGCGTTTTTAGCCACAATTCTACGCTGTTAGCTACAATTCTGCGTTTTTAGCTACAATTCTGCGCTATGAGCTACAATTCTGCGCTATAAGCTACAATTCTGCGCTATAAGCTACAATTCTACGCTATGAGCTTCAATTCTGCGCTATAAGCTTCAATTCTGCGCTACAAGCTTCAATTCTGCGCTATAAGCTTCAATTCTGCGCTATAAGCTACAATTCTGCGTTTTTAGCCACAATTCTACGTTTTTAGCCACAATTCTGCGTTTTTAGCTACAATTCTGCGTTTTTAGCTACAATTCTGCGTTTTTAGCTACAATTCTGCGCTATAAGCTACAATTCTGCGCTATAAGCTACAATTCTGCGCTATAAGCTACAATTCTGCGCTATAAGCTACAATTCTACGCTATAAGCTACAATTCTGCGCTATAAGCTACAATTCTGCGCTATAAGCTACAATTCTGCGCTATAAGCTACAATTCTACGCTATAAGCTACAATTCTACACTATGAGCTTCAATTCTGCGCTATGAGCTACAATTCTGCGCTATAAGCTACAATTCTGCGCTATAAGCTACAATTCTGCGCTATGAGCTACAATTCTGCGCTATAAGCTACAATTCTGCGCTATAAGCTACAATTCTGCGCTATAAGCTACAATTCTGCGCTATAAGCTACAATTCTGCGCTATAAGCTACAATTCTACGCTATGAGCTTCAATTCTGCGCTATGAGCTTCAATTCTGCGCTATGAGCTACAATTCTGCGCTATGAGCTACAATTCTGCGCTATAAGCTTCAATTCTGCGCTATGAGCTACAATTCTACGCTATGAGCTACAATTCTGCGCTATGAGCTACAATTCTGCGCTATAAGCTACAATTCTGCGCTATAAGCTACAATTCTGCGCTATAAGCTACAATTCTACGCTATAAGCTACAGTTCTGCGCTATAAGCTACAATTCTGCGCTATAAGCTACAATTCTGCGCTATAAGCTACAATTCTACGCTATAAGCTACAATTCTGCGCTATAAGCTACAATTCTGCGCTATAAGCTACAATTCTGCGCTATAAGCTACAATTCTGCGCAATAAGCTACAATTCTGCGCTATAAGCTTCAATTCTACGCTATAAGCTACAATTCTGCGCTATAAGCTACAATTCTGCGCTATAAGCTACAATTCTGCGCTATAAGCTACAATTCTGCGCTATAAGCTACAATTCTGCGCTATAAGCTACAATTCTGCGCTATAAGCTACAATTCTGCGCTATAAGCTACAATTCTACGCTATAAGCTTCAATTCTGCGCTATAAGCTACAATTCTGCGCTATAAGCTACAATTCTGCGCTATAAGCTACAATTCTGCGCTATAAGCTACAATTCTGCGCTATAAGCTACAATTCTGCGCTATAAGCTACAATTCTGCGCTATAAGCTACAATTCTGCGCTATAAGCTACAATTCTGCGCTATAAGCTACAATTCTGCGCTATAAGCTACAATTCTGCGCTATAAGCTACAATTCTGCGCTATAAGCTACAATTCTGCGCTATAAGCTACAATTCTGCGCTATAAGCTACAATTCTGCGCTATAAGCTACAATTCTGCGCTATAAGCTACAATTCTGCGCTATAAGCTACAATTCTGCGCTATAAGCTACAATTCTGCGCTATAAGCTACAATTCTGCGCTATAAGCTACAATTCTGCACTATAAGCTACAATTCTGCGCTATAAGCTACAATTCTGCGCTATAAGCTACAATTCTACGCTATGAGCTACAATTCTACGCTATGAGCTTCAATTCTGCGCTATGAGCTTCAATTCTACGCTATAAGCTTCAATTCTGCGCTATAGGCTACAATTCTGCGCTATAAGCTTCAATTCTGCGCTATAAGCTACAATTCTGCGCTATAAGCTACAATTCTGCGCTATAAGCTACAATTCTGCGCTATAAGCTACAATTCTGCGCTATAAGCTACAATTCTGCGCTATAAGCTACAATTCTGCGCTATAAGCTACAATTCTGCGCTATAAGCTACAATTCTGCGCTATAAGCTACAATTCTGCGCTATAAGCTTCAATTCTACGCTATAAGCTACAATTCTGCGCTATAAGCTACAATTCTGCGCTATAAGCTACAATTCTGCGCTATAAGCTACAATTCTGCGCTATAAGCTACAATTCTGCGCTATAAGCTACAATTCTGCGCTATAAGCTACAATTCTGCGCTATAAGCTACAATTCTACGCTATAAGCTTCAATTCTGCGCTATAAGCTACAATTCTGCGCTATAAGCTACAATTCTGCGCTATAAGCTACAATTCTGCGCTATAAGCTACAATTCTGCGCTATAAGCTACAATTCTGCGCTATAAGCTACAATTCTGCGCTATAAGCTACAATTCTGCGCTATAAGCTACAATTCTGCGCTATAAGCTACAATTCTGCGCTATAAGCTACAATTCTGCGCTATAAGCTACAATTCTGCGCTATAAGCTACAATTCTGCGCTATAAGCTACAATTCTGCGCTATAAGCTACAATTCTGCGCTATAAGCTACAATTCTGCGCTATAAGCTACAATTCTGCGCTATAAGCTACAATTCTGCGCTATAAGCTACAATTCTGCGCTATAAGCTACAATTCTACGCTATAAGCTACAATTCTACGCTATGGGCTTCATGTCTACGCTATGGGCTTCATGTCTACGCTATAAGCTTCAATTCTGCGCTATAAGCTACAATTCTGCGCTATAAGCTACAATTCTGCGCTATAAGCTACAATTCTGCGCTATAAGCTACAATTCTACGCTATAAGCTACAATTCTACGCTATGAGCTTCAATTCTGCGCTATAAACTTCAATTCTGCGCTATAAGCTACAATTCTGCGCTATAAGCTACAATTCTGCGCTATAAGCTACAATTCTGCGCTATAAGCTACAATTCTGCGCTATAAGCTACAATTCTACGCTATAAGCTTCAATTCTGCGCTAAAGCTTCAATTCTGCGCTAAAGCTTCAATTCTGCGCTATAAGTTACAATTCTGCGCTATAAGCTACAATTCTGCGCTATAAGCTACAATTCTACGCTATAAGCTACAATTCTACGCTATGAGCTTCAATTCTGCGCTATAAGCTTCAATTCTGCGCTAGGTATAAGCTTCAATTCTGCGCTAGGTATAAGCTTCAATTCTGCGCTATAAGCTTCAATTCTGCGCTATAAGCTTCAATTCTGCGCTATAAGCTTCAATTCTGCGCTATAAGCTTCAATTCTGCGCTATAAGCTTCGATTCTGCGCTATAAGCTTCAATTCTGCGCTATAAGCTTCTATTCTGCGCTATAAGCTTCAATTCTGCGCTATAAGCTTCAATTCTGCGCTATAAGCTTCAATTCTGCGCTATAAGCTACAATTCTGCGCTATAAGCTACAATTCTGCGCTATAAGCTACAATTCTGCGCTATAAGCTACAATTCTGCGCTATAAGCTACAATTCTGCGCTATAAGCTTCAATTCTGCGCTATAAGCTTCAATTCTGCGCTATGAGCTACAATTCTGCGCTATAAGCTACAATTCTGCGTTTTAAGCCACAATTCTACGTTTTTAGCCACAATTCTGCGTTTTTAGCTACAATTCTGCGCTATGAGCTACAATTCTGCGCTATAAGCTACAATTCTGCGGTTTTTAGCCACAATTCTACGTTTTTAGCCACAATTCTGCGTTTTTAGCCACAATTCTACGTTTTTAGCCACAATTCTGCGTTTTTAGCCACAATTCTGCGTTTTTAGCTACAATTCTGCGTTTTTAGCCACAATTCTACGTTGTTAGCTACAATTCTGCGCTATAAGCTAAAATTCTGCGTTTTTAGCCACACTTCTACGTTTTTAGCCAGAATTCTGCGTTTTTAGCCACAATTCTACGTTTTTAGCCACAATTCTACGTTTTTAGCCACAATTCTACGTTTTTAGCCACAATTCTACGTTGTTAGCTACAATTCTGCGCTATAAGCTTCAATTCTGCGCTATAAGCTACAATTCTGCGTTTTTAGCCACAATTCTGCGTTTTTAGCTACAATTCTGCGTTTTTAGCCACAATTCTACGTTGTTAGCTACAATTCTGCGTTTTTCGCTACAATTCTGCGCTATGAGCTACAATTCTGCGCTATAAGCTACAATTCTGCGCTATAAGCTACAATTCTGCGCTATAAGCTACAATTCTGCGCTATAAGCGACAATTCTACGCTATGAGCTTCAATTCTGCGCTATAAGCTTCAATTCTGCGCTATAAGCGACAATTCTACGCTATAAGCGACAATTCTGCGCTATAAGCTTCAATTCTGCGCTATAAGCTACAATTCTGCGCTATAAGCTACAATTCTGCGCTATAAGCGACAATTCTACGCTATAAGCTACAATTCTGCGCTATAAGCTACAATTCTGCGCTATAAGCTACAATTCTGCGCTATAAGCGACAATTCTACGCTATAAGCTACAATTCTACGCTATAAGCTTCAATTCTGCGCTATAAGCTTCAATTCTGCGCTATAAGCGACAATTCTGCGCTATAAGCTACAATTCTGCGCTATAAGCTACAATTCTGCGCTATAAGCGACAATTCTACGCTATGAGCTTCAATTCTGCGCTATAAGCTACAATTCTGCGCTATAAGCTACAATTCTGCGCTATAAGCGACAATTCTACGCTATAAAGCTTCAATTCTGCGCTCTAAGCTACAATTCTGCGTTTTTAGCCACAATTCTACGTTTTTAGCCACAATTCTGCGTTTTTAGCAACAATTCTGCGCTATGAGCTACAATTCTGCGCTATGAGCTACAATTCTGCGCTATGAGCTACAATTCTGCGCTATGAGCTACAATTCTGCGCTATGAGATACAATTCTGCGCTATGAGCTACAATTCTGCGCTATGAGCTACAATTGTGGTTATAAGCTACAATTCTGCGCTATAAGCTACAATTGTGGTTATAAGCTACAATTGTGGTTATAAGCTACAATTGTGGTTATAAGCTACAACTGTGGTTATAAGCTACAACTGTGGTTATAAGCTACAACTGTGGTTATAAGCTACAATTGTGGTTATGGGCAACAATTGTGGTTATAAGCTACAATTGTGGTTATTAAGCTACAATTGTGGTTATAAGCTACAATTGTGGTTATAAGCTACAATTGTGGTTTTAAGCTACAATTGTGGTTATAAGCTACAATTGTGGTTATTAGCTACAATTGTGGTTATAAAGCTACAATTCTGCGTTATAAGCTACAATTCTGCGTTATAAGCTACAATTCTGCGTTATAAGCTACAATTCTGCGTTATAAAGCTACAATTCTGCGTTATAAGCTAAAATTCTGCGTTATAAAGCTACAATTCTGCGTTTATAAGCTACAATTCTGCGTTATAAGCTACAATTCTGCGTTATAAGCAACAATTGTGGTTATAAGCTACAATTGTAGTTATAAGCTACAATTGTGGTTATAAGCTACAATTGGGGTTATAAGCTACAATTCTCCGTTATAAGCTACAATTCTCCGTTATAAGCTACAATTCTCCGTTATAAGCTACAATTCTCCGTTATAAGCTACAATTCTGCGTTATAAGCTACAATTCTGCGTTATAAGCTACAATTCTGCGTTATAAGCTACAATTCTGCGTTATAAGCTACAATTCTGCGTTATAAGCTACAATTCTGCGTTATAAGCTACAATTCTGCGTTATAAGCAACAATTGTGGTTATAAGCTACAATTGTGGTTATAAGCTACAATTGTAGTTATAAGCTACAACTGTGGTTATAAGCTACAATTGTGGTTATAAGCTACAATTGTGGTTATAAGCTACAATTGTGGTTATAAGCAACAATTGTGGTTATAAGCAACAATTGTGGTTATGAGCTACAATTGTGGTTATGAGCTACAATTGTGGTTATAAGCTACAATTGTGGTTATAAGCTACAATTGTGGTTATAAGCTACAATTGTGGTTATAAGCTACAATTGTGGTTATAAGCTACAATTCTGCGTTATAAGCTACAATTCTGCGTTATAAGCTACAATTGTGGTTATAAGCTACAATTGTGGTTATAAGCTACAATTGTGGTTATAAGCTACAATTGTGGTTATAAGCTACAATTGTGGTTATAAGCTACAATTGTGGTTATGAGCTACAATTGTGGTTATGAGCTACAATGTGGTTATGAGCTACAATTGTGGTTATAAGCTACAATTCTGCGTTATAAGCTACAATTCTGCGTTATAAGCTACAATTGTGGTTATAAGCTACAATTGTAGTTATAAGCTACAATTATAGTTATAAGCTACAATTCTGCGTTATAAGCTACAATTGTGGTTATAAGCTACAATTGTGGTTATAAGCTACAATTGTGGTTATAAGCTACAATTGTGGTTATAAGCTACAATTGTGGTTATGAGCTACAATTGTGGTTATGAGCTACAATTGTGGTTATGAGCTACAATTGTGGTTATAAGCTACAATTGTGGTTATGAGGCTACAATTGTGGTTATGAGCTTACAATTGTGGTTGTAAGCTACAATTGTGGTTATAAGCTACAATTGTGGTTATAAGCTACAATTGTGGTTATAAGTACAATTGTGGTTATAAGCTACAATTGTGGTTATAAGCTACAATTGTGGTTATAAGCTACAATTGTGGTTATAAGCTACAATTGTGGTTATAAGCAACAATTGTGGTTATAAGCTACAATTGTGGTTATAAGCTAAAATTGTGGTTATAAGCTACAATTGTGGTTATAAGCTACAATTGTGGTTATAAGCTACAATTGTGGTTATAAGCTAAAATTGTGGTTATAAGCTACAATTGTGGTTATAAGCTACAATTGTGGTTATAAGCTACAATTGTGGTTATAAGCTACAATTGTGGTTATAAGCTACAATTGTGGTCATAAGCTACAATTGTGGTCATAAGCTACAATTGTGGTTATAAGCTAAAATTGTGGTTATAAGCTACAATTCTGCGTTATAAGCTACAATTGTGGTTATAAGCTAATATTGTGGTTATAAGCTACAATTTTGCGTTATAAGCTACAATTTTGCGTTATAAGCTACAATTCTGCGTTATAAGCTACAATTCTGCGCTATAAGCTACAATTGTGGTTATAAGCTACAATTCTGCGCTATAAGCTACAATTCTGCGTTATAAGCTACAATTCTGCGTTATAAGCTACAATTCTGCGGTATAAGCTACAATTCTGCGTTAAAGGCTACAATTCTGCGGTATAAGCTACAATTCTGCGGTATAAGCTACAATTCTGCGGTATAAGCTACAATTCTGCGTTATAAGCTACAATTCTGCGTTATAAGCTACAATTCTGCGTTATAAGCTACAATTCTGCGTTATAAGCTACAATTCTGCGTTATAAGCAACAATTGTGGTTATAAACTTCAATTGTGGTTATATGCTACAATTCTGCGTTATAAGCTACAATTCTGCGTTATAAGCTACAATTCTGCGCTATAAGCTACAATTGTGGTTATAAACTTCAATTGTGGTTATATGCTACAATTCTGCGTTATAAGCTACAATTCTGCGTTATAAGCTACAATTCTGCGCTATAAGCTACAATTTTGCGTAATAATCTACAATTCTGCGTTATAAGCTACAATTGTGGTTATAA
Organism: Morinoia aosen; assembly: GCA_030386875.1. Classification (NCBI taxonomy): domain Eukaryota; kingdom Metazoa; phylum Arthropoda; class Malacostraca; order Amphipoda; family Talitridae; genus Morinoia; species Morinoia aosen. Next base: position 64,716,015 of record CM059570.1, on the reverse strand, counting down.
GCTACAATTGTGGTTATAAGCTACAATTGTGGTTATAAGCTACAATTGTGGTTATAAGCTACAATTGTGGTTATAAGCTACAATTGTGGTTATAAGCTACAATTCTGGTTATAAGCTACAATTCTGGTTATAAGCTACAATTGTGGTTATAAGCTACAATTCTGCGTTATAAGCTACAATTCTGGGTTATAAGCTACAATTGTGGTTAAAAGCTACAATTCTGCGTTATAAGCTACAATTCTGCGCTATAAGCTACAATTCTGCGCTATAAGCTACAATTGTTGTTGTAAGCTACAATTCTGCGCTATAAGCTACAATTGTGGTTATAAGCTACAATTGTGGTTAAAAGCTACAATTCTGCGTTATAAGCTACAATTCTGCGTTATAAGCTACAATTCTGCGCTATAAGCTACAATTGTGGTTATAAGCTACAATTCTGCGCTATAAGCTACAATTGTGGTTATAAGCTACAATTTTGCGTTATAAGCTACAATTCTGCGTTATAAGCTACAATTCTGCGTTATAAGCTACAATTCTGCGTTATAAGCTACAATTCTGCGTTATAAGCTACAATTCTGCGTTATAAGCTACAATTCTGCGTTGTAAGCTACAATTCTGCGTTATAAGCTACAATTGTGGTTATAAGCTACAATTGTGGTTATTAGCTACAATTCTGCGTTATAAGCTACAATTGTGGTTATAAGCTACAATTCTGCGCTATAAGCTACAATTGTGGTTATAAGCTACAATTCTGCGCTATAAGCTACAATTGTGGTTATAAGCTACAATTCTGCGCTATAAGCTACAATTGTGGTTAAAAGCTACAATTCTGCGTTATAAGCTACAATTATGCGTTATCAGCTACAATTATGCGTTATCAGCTACAATTATGCGTTTTAAGCTACAATTATGCGTTATAAGCTACAATTGTGGTTATAAGCTACAATTCTGAGTCCTCTCAAAGTTAACGCCGCCTCTTATACCACACCAGCTCCACCAACAGAAGGGGCGCCGGAGGGTCACTGCCCGCTGTGAAGTTCGGATCTTCATCTCAGAAAACAATTAGAAACTTAGGTTAGGATTGACTGGTCCACATTTACGACGGAGTCTTGTTTAAACCAGCCGTGATCCCAATTTTTAATTTATTAGAAATATCGAAAATATATAACTTGCTACATATATCGAAAATATTTAATTTGCCACAAATATTGAAAATATTCATTTTGCTACAAATATTTTTTGCATATGTTCATTGTGTTTGCATTCCCCCCCCGTATCCCAGATTTAGAAGGCATTTCGTGGGCTGAAATAGGGCAAAATGCAGACAATGTTGAGTTTATCCAAGGTACCAATAGTTGTTCAATATGCCGCGTAAGTTCCTCAAGCTCCAGGAAATAAAGCAATATTCATTTTCATGAGAGCATGTTTCTGAAAGTCGCAATCATAAACCCCTGGCCGCAGCATTCCCCTCACAACTCTTCTGCTTATATAATCCTCATTTGAACGGAGGTTCACACATGTTAGCTGAGGTTCATGCTTTTAAGCAACAACTTCTATATTTTTGCGAACGTTTCCATGTATAAATATAAGTTCGTATATTTCAGCAAAGGTTCGAATATTTTAGCAAAGGTTCGAATATTCTAGCAAAGGTTCGTGTATTTTAGCAAAGGTTCGAATATTTTAGCAAAAGTTCGAATATTTCAGCAAAGGTTCGAATATTTTAGCAAAGGTTCGAATATTCTAGCAAAGGTTCGTGTATTTTAGCAAAGGTTCGAATATTTTAGCAAAAGTTCGAATATTTTAGCAGAGGTTCGAATATTTTAGCAAAGGTTCGAATATTCTAGCAAAGGTTCGAATATTTCAGCAAAGGTTCGAATATTTCAGCAAAGGTTCGAATATTTTAGCAAAGGTTCGAATATTCTAGCAAAGGTTCGAATATTTTAGCAAAGGTTCGAATATTCTAGCAAAGGTTCGTATATTTTAGCAAAGGTTCGAACATTTTAGCAAAAGTTCGAATATTTCAGTAAAGGTTCGATTATTTTAGCAAAGGTTCGAATATTCTAGCAAAGGTTCGAATATTTTAGCAAAGGTTCGAATATTTTAGCAAAGGTTCGAATATTCTAGCAAAGGTTCGTATATTTTAGCAAAGGTTCGAATATTTTAGCAAAAGTTCGAATATTTCAGCAAAGGTTCGATTGTTTTAGCAAAGGTTCGAATATGTTAGCAAAAGTTCGAATATTTCAGCAAAGGTTCGATTATTTTAGCAAAGGTTCGAATATTCTAGCAAAGGTTCGAATATTTTAGCAAAGGCTCGTATATTTTAGCAAAGGTTCGTATGTTTTGCGAATGTTCATTCGTTGTAGCGAAGGCTCATGTAATTTAGCGAAAATTACACCTATATCTTTCAGCGAAAATTTAAAGTGTTCGCCAACGAAACGTAGATCTGAGTTAATTCTTTAAATATGATGTTCTTTGAATTCATGTTTTGCCGCTAAGTTAAAGGCATTCAAAATGAAATTACGAGCGAGAACAAAAGCGTCCTATGGACATTTTCAGTGCGAGTCAGAAAAATGAGACTGATCAAATGAAACAAGAGTTCAAGCCTTACTTCTCTTCCGCGTCATTTTCCCATTTGTACCTAAATTCTTTCATCCTCATGTCATTTACTCCATTCACTTCTATCGCTTGAACTTCACTTCAGTTCACTTCAACCGCTTGAACTTCACTTCAGTTCAATTCAATCGCTTGAACTTCACTTCAGTTCAATTCAACCGCTTGAACTTCACTTCAGTTCAATTCAACCGCTTGAACTTCACTTCAGTTCAATTCAATCGCTTGAACTTCACTTCAGTTCACTTCAACCGCTTGAACTTCACTTCAGTTCACTTCAACCGCTTGAACTTCACTTCAGTTCACTTCAACCGCTTGAACTTCACTTCAGTTCAATTCAATCGCTTGAACTTCACTTCAGTTCAATTCAATCGCTTGAACTTCACTTCAGTTCAATTCAATCGCTTGAACTTCACTTCAGTTCAATTCAACCGCTTGAACTTCACTTCAGTTCAATTCAATCGCTTGAACTTCACTTCAGTTCAATTCAATCGCTTGAACTTCACTTCAGTTCAATTCAACCGCTTGAACTTCACTTCAGTTCAATTCAATCGCTCTAACTTCACTTCAGTTCACTTCATTCGCTTGAACTTCACTTCACTTCATTCGCTTGAACTTCACTTCACTTCATTCGCTTGAACTTCACTTCACTTCATTCGCTTGAACTTCACTTCACTTCATTCGCTTGAACTTCACTTCACTTCATTCGCTTGAACTTCACTTCACTTCATTCACTTGAACTTCACTTCACTTCATTCACTTGAACTTCATTTCCTCCATCGCTAACTCATATCCTCCATCGCTAACGCATTTCCTCCATCCGTAACGCATTTCCTCCATCCGTAACGCATTTCCTCCATCGGTAACGCATTTCCTCCAACCGTAACGCATTTCCTTCATCCGTAACGCATTTCCTCCATCGGTAACGCATTTCCTCCATCGGTAACGCATTTCCTCCATCGGTAACGCATTTCCTCCATCGGTAACGCATTTCCTCCATCGGTAACGCATTTCCTTCATCGGTAACGCATTTCCTCCATCGGTAACGCATTTCCTCCATCGGTAACGCATTTCCTCCATCGGTAACGCATTTCCTCCATCGGTAACGCATTTCCTCCATCGGTAACGCATTTCCTCCATCGGTAACGCATTTCTCCATCGGGTACTCATTTGGTACACGTTACGCCAGCCAAGGAGAAGACCCTTTCAAACTAATACACTAGGAAATATCGTACTACGAATTTTATATCAGGGATCACTTTATCAGAAATTTTTTCAGCTTACGGCGAGGGGGATGAAAAATCAGTTTCTTTCTACGTTAGCATTAGATTTGTTTGTCCACACCTTCATTTCATGGAGCCTGTTTTAAAGTCTCAAGCTTGGCCCCAGTGTTGAATATTTTTAAAGTTCCAACAGCGGTGAATTTTCAGCGATGTTGGAGAGAGAATATTTTCACGCTATAGCAGCACCAGCAAAACTGTGTTCGCAGCATCCTTTGCGACGGAAGCATTCTCGTTAATTAAGCTGTGATGGATCGGTGCACCGAGTTGATCATTAATGATCATTAAATATCAGGAGTTAACGCCTGCCTGGATGCTCCTGATCCTTCTGACATACAGCTCAGCTAATCTAGCGAGTGCAGAAGTAATCAAGCGCCAGATCATAGAAGCATTTAAGGTCGTTGAGTGTGCAATGGTGCTTTTGTGTGCTAGTAGGTAAATTCCTCATTTACCTACCAGTATCAATAAATGGAATTTTAATTATTTTGCTACATTCATTTACATTAGCCTATTGCATGCAAGTTAAAATGTTATCGCGCAATTATTTTTTTCACGCCTATTAGAAAGGATAATGTAATCAAGCAGCAGAGACGGCTTGTCAATTCTGCTACTTCTAACCTGAATAAACTCACCGTAGCAACAGCGTAAACGCAATTAATATGTTGAACGGTCGCAGCGCTAAGCCATCGCAGCGTTAAGCCGTCGCAGCGTTAAGCCGTCGCAGCGTTAAGCCGTCGCAGCGTTAAGCCGTCGCAGTGTTAAGCCGTCGCAGCGTTAAGCCGTCGCAGCGTTAAGCCGTCGCAGCGTTAAGCCGTCGCAGCGTTAAGCCGTCGCAGCGTTAAGCCGTCGCAGCGTTAAGCCGTCGCAGCGTTAAGCCGTCGCAGCGTTAAGCCGTCGCAGCGTTAAGCCGTCGCAGCGTTAAGCCGTCGCAGCGTTAAGCCGTCGCAGCGTTAAGCCGTCGCAGCGTTAAGCCGTCGCAGCGTTAAGCCATCGCAGCGTTAAGCCGTCGCAGCGTTAAGCCGTCGCAGCGTTAAACCGTCGCAGCGTTAAGCCGTCGCAGCGTTAAGCCGTCGCAGCGTTAAGCCGTCGCAGCGTTAAGCCGTCGCAGCGTTAAGCCGTCGCAGCGTTAAGCCGTCGCAGCGTTAAGCCGTCGCAGCGTTAAGCCATCGTAGCGTTAAGCCGTCGCAGCGTTAAGCCGTCGCAGCGTTAAGCCGTCGCAGCGTTAAGCCGTCGCAGCGTTAAGCCGTCGCAGCGTTAAGCCGTCGCAGCGTTAAGCCGTCGCAGCGTTAAGCCGTCGCAGCGTTAAGCCGTCGCAGCGTTAAGCCGTCGCAGCGTTAAGCCGTCGCAGCGTTAAGCCGTCGCAGCGTTAAGCCGTCGCAGCGTTAAGCCGTCGCAGCGTTAAGCCGTCGCAGCGTTAAGCCGTCGCAGCGTTAAGCCGTCGCAGCGTTAAGCCGTCGCAGCGTTAAGCCGTCGCAGCGTTAAGCCGTCGCAGCGTTAAGCCGTCGCAGCGTTAAGCCGTCGCAGCGTTAAGCCGTCGCAGCGTTAAGCCGTCGCAGCGTTAAGCCGTCGCAGCGTTAAGCCGTCGCAGCGTTAAGCCGTCGCAGCGTTAAGCCGTCGCAGCGTTAAGCCGTCGCAGCGTTAAGCGGCAGTGTAAGTTCTACGAAAGCAAATAGACTTCGCTACGTGCGCAACATAGCACGTTTTTTAGCTATAACTTCACACGAAATATTTGCAGAAATCATAGTCCAAGATCGTGTTGATTCTCTCATTACATTATGTTAGAAAAGTGGCTGTGAGCCTCCATAACAATAAAGGTGTACCTAAGAAAGGAAGGATGAAGGCATCATTAGTATGGATATTCTCACTCAAGGTCCCCTGGGAGAAACAGCAAGCCAAGAAGAACGTTTATGAAACGTGATAAAAGTTGAAGAAGGAAAAGGTGCCGAAAAACTGAACTGCAGCGAACCGAAAAAAAATATTCCGTAAAAAAAACGAAAAAAAATGTTCCGTTAACAAAAAAATATGTACATTTAATTTCAACAAAATAAAAGTGTCCCTAACCTTCAACTCGGGACCTCATATTTGTGCTCCTGCTGGCCGCTAATTCCCGCAGATACAAAACTTGCATCCTCCTGTAGTGTTGCTTCAATAAAAAAAAAACAGGAATAGCTATTTACGTATCAGTTTCGTATCTATGGAGTAAATATTAATGAAATGAAGGGATTCAGAAACTATGAGAAAAATACTCAACCCTCGCAAGACCCGAGGCGCTGAATCTCACGGCTAAACGTTAAACCACACTAAGTCAATTCAAACACAGATAGATATTTGACAGATATTTGTCACCAGAAATTTTGCAAATATCTGGTGACAGATATTTGCAATGGCTAACTATGAGATTCAACCACCATTGGTTGATTATTTTTAGTATGTGACACATTTTCCAACGTGCTAGGCAAAAAAAAACGAGGATGAGGTACAGCGTCAGATTCGGAAACTGCTGAAAAAAGTCACTGAACTTAATCGGACCCACAGGTAGCTATACTCAAATTTGTCTATTGCACGAGACTTAACACTTTCCTTGCGCCATATGTGTACCAATAGGTAAATTGCTCATTCACGTACCGGTTTAAGTGAATGACGTTTCATCTGTTATGCGAGCGTTTAAAAAACAGCTGTTATCATACGAGGTGAAATATTATCGTACATATGTATTTTTCATATTAATTAGGAGGGATGAAAATGGATCCGAGTAGTAAAATCGATTTCCCAGATTTGCCAAAAAAACCGTTGACAACTGCGGAATCGCAGGGAACGTGTTAAGAAGCAATCTACTTCACTATCGCTTGTGGTAAATAAATTATTTGAAAAAAAAACGCATCAGCGATCTGGTGGAAAGATTCAGAAATTATATAAAAAAACGGTAACAGCAGTCAGTTGAGAAGGGTTAACACGCCTGGCCTTCCTGCCGACTATCGGCCAGACATCGGATGTCGATAAGAGCCTTATTGGTAGCGGCAGAAGACCCTCGTGAGTGAGCTAACCTCCATTAACCGATCTCCATGAGCTCATTGCTCTCCTGATGCCGGCGAGCTTCACGGTAATTACTCCCATGAGACGCTCCGAAGCGTCACTGCACTGAAGAAAGTCCACACACAAAAGTTGGTGCTGTTATAGAGTGAGACCTACTACACTGTAGCGTGAGATTAACCTCGAGCTAGTCCTATCGCGTGAGAGCTACTACAATATAGCGTGAGATCTACCTCGGGCTAGTTTTCTAGCGTGAGGTTTACCGCACAATAGCATGAGATCTATCTCTAGTAAGTACTATGACGTGAGGTTAGGTTACGTATGGATGTTACGTATTTCCATGCATGCAGTTTTACGATAAACAATTTGTACACCTCAAACTGCACCTGGGAAGGCGATACATGGCGGTAGTCCTCTCGCTAGAGGAGCCCCAAAAGCTTGCTGCAGCAAACCCAACACCGCAATGCGTCGGATCCGCGAGCCTTGGCATGTAAGATAGATGATTGCAAAACGCTCCATCCCGCCGCTGTTCAACGCTTTAACTGCGGAAGTTAAAAGTGAAGTTAAAAATTCAAGTTAAATTTAAAGGCAATTGTAGTACGCAAGGTTGAAAAGAGCAAACATTAACTAGATCGTCCTTTCATTGAGGTATAATTGAGCACTTTTGAAAATTGAGTTTGTGACTACTGGTCGGTCGGCAGCATTATGAAAACTCCCTCAGTGAACACCGGTGGCTCATGTCGCAGTCAAAGAGTTAAGGAGCCACTAGTGTCTTAAAAGGACGGTCAAAGAGGCGCAGCTTAAAATCTTAATGAAATGCACCCCCTAGTATTTCAAAGGAATACGAAAACGGGGGTTAATGGCAGATGGTCAGAGCGGGTCGTTGAACACTAAGCCAGTTTATGACGAGGCCGTTCCGGGCAGATGACGGCAGAGTGTCGGGAGAGCCAGACTCCAGGAAGCTTGAAAATGTCTCAAAATATGCTCTAGAATTAGTGCCGACGTACAGTGAAAGTATTTTTTATCCCCGATTTTCAATAAAATAAGGATCTTTAAGTGATAATGACGAGATGTTAGACAATTACGATCATAATAAACTCATGAGAAATGGGCCAATTTCTCATTTCAAAATGATTTCATGGCCTTGCTGACACCTAAGACCCAGATTAGATTATAAATTGGTTTAAGCCTCCCTAACCGCTGCAAAAAAAAAGCGTATCGAAGAGAGGAAGGAGGAAGGCACCATTATTATTATTATTATATAAGAAAGTTTTAGCCTCCCTTAACCACAACAAAGATGTTCCAAGAGAGGAAAGAGGAAGGCACCATTTAGTATGGAGTTGAGGGAACGCGGAGTCTATTCACAAGGTGCACAGAAACAGTAAGCTAGGAAAGAAGTTCATGAAACAAAAAAAAAGTTGAAGAAAAAAGTAGTAGGTGCTGAAAAATAGGACAGCAGTGAACCGAAAAAAGATGGTCCGTAACAAAACAAAAACCTATTTTATTACAACAAAAAGGAAGCCTACCTAACCTTTAGCTCGGGCCCTCACATAGTCCCCCTGGGAGCGCCAATTGAGGAAGGCACCATTTAGTATGGAGATAAGAGAATGAGGAATCTACGCAGAGAGGGCATAAAAACAGTAAGTTGAGAAAGAAGTTTATGAAATGAGATAAAAGTTGAAGAAGAAAGTCAGAGGTGCTGAAACACAGGACAGTAGTGAACCCAAAAAAGGTGGTCCTTAACATAGCAAAAAAAGATTTTATTTCAACAAAAAGAAGGCCTACCTAACTCTCAGCTCGGGCCCTCACACTTTCCCCCTGAGAGCGCTAAATCCCATGGATACAATAACTGTCCATGCAGTTACCGATTCGCCATACTATACAAATAGGTATTTAGTGTCAATAATCAGTATGGCAAGTTCATCAATGCTCGACCTATTACATATGGCGCACTGGTATCATAACCCAGCAACTTTTTTGTAACATACATTTTTTTCCAGGAACAATACATATAATTGAGATGATAGAAATTGATGATTTTTTACGATAGATTTCCTTATTTTCTATTATATGAAATAACTCAGTATTACGTTCGTTATCATATCCACTTAATATATTGCAGTCATCACATTATTATTATGCATAAGCAAGTTTTAGCCTCCCTTAACCACGACAAAGATGTTCCAAGAGAGGAAAAAGGAAGGCACCATTTAGTATGGAGTTGAGGGAACGTGGAATCTATGCACAAGGTGCACAGAAACGGTAAGCTAGGAAAGAAGTTCATGAAACAAGAAAAAAGTTGAAGAAGAAAGTAATAGGTGCTGAAAAACAGGACAGCAGTGAACCGAAAAAAGATCGTCCGTAACAAAACAAAAACCTATTTTATTACAACAAAAAGGAAGCCTACCTAACCTTTAGCTCGGGCCCACACATGGTTCCCCTGGGAGCGCTAATTCCCATAGATACAATAGTTGTATCCCCCTGGGGGTGCAGTCATCACAATACATTATAGTATTTCACGCAATTTATAAAACCACAGTAGGTGCAATTACGGATGAAATATTTTTTTTTGGAGACAGGTCGCACTTCAGCTGAAACGAGAATTTTTTCTGTACATACAATAAACTAATATTCAATCATAAGATTTTTAAAAAAATCATGCTCTACTGCACCTCCACAGAAATCAATTTCGATAGGACTTCGCTAATATCCTCTCAAAAACTATAAAAAAAAAATAGAAAAGAGAAATCGAAAAATCGACTCACAAAATATCGAAATCGACTCACAGACTACCCCAAAAAATCAGAAGAATACTTACAAAAGAAGTTGAATGAATGTTAACCACGATAACTGTACTGCATTTCGAAACCTGTTTTTAGGCCACTCAGCCCCAATATTCACAAATTTCGGGCGCCCTACACGGGCTAACTTTTTCGCCGCCTGCATGCATGTTTTTCGCCGCCCCAGTAATTAAATCACTTGAGCGACGAAAAACATGCATGCTCCGGCGAAAAAGTTTGACGAGGTATACAGTAACAAACAGCCAGAATATCTTCTTTGGGGCTCCTCAAGCAGGCAGGCAGGCAGACTTCATGCAGGAGAGTTAACACTTAGAGCACAATTGATTAAACTGAAGTTCAACATTCAAGTGAAATTAAAAGTCAATTGCAATAAGTTATTTTGATAATAGCAAATATTAACTGGATCATACATTCATTGAAGTTTAATTAAAAATTTATAAAAAATGAGTATGACTACTGTTCGTTCGGCAGCATAATGAAAATCCTCTCCGTGGCCACCGGTGGCGCACGTTGCGAGGAAAGTGCGAAGTTCCTCCCAGCAATGATGGCTGGCAATGCGACATACCGCGGCCAGTCAGGACGTTAGGCGGCGCGCTTCAGATCGTCACCTGCATGCCAGTTTGTTTGAACAGCGAGCCACTTCATGCTAGCCTAAACAGTTCATTGGGACTACTTCTGCAAACCTAAATAACTTATTACGGCGACTACGAACAACCTAAATAACTTATTACGGTGACTACTGTAAACCTAAATAACTTATTACGGCGACTACTGAAAACCTAAATGACTTATTACGGCGACTACGGAAAACCTAATTAACTTATTACGGCGACTACTGAAAACCTAAATAACTTATTACGGCGACTGCTGAAAACCTAAATAATTTATTACAGCTAATTGTGTTGTGATTCTACCCACGACGCATATAAAAAAAAACGATCATTCAAAGGAGGACGCTCCACACTCGAATTGATCCAAAGCAGCCTGAGAGGTGTCGTGAGCCACTGACGGTTATCAACGCTCTCTTTATCAGCTCTCTCTCTCTATCTACCAGCTTCACCCCATCTTCGAAGAGGACATGAAAGAAGAAGAGTGTCAACCGACCGACTGAGGATTGCAAGACATCGATACTAGAAAGATTTACTATAAATATTGTTTGTAATATTCAGTAGCTAACTTTTCTTAGGTCATTAATACAATTATCATAAATTGATATTTCATATTGCGAAATAATTAAATACGCTAGAGTTATTCGTAGCACTCAATTATAAATCAATCCATCTTAAACATAGCAGCAACATTATCGTGCAAAGCCAACTATTTGAAGTGCACACCCAGCACAGCGGCTGAGCTACCGGAGGAAGGGCGCGAGTCATTAAGAGAGCGGCAGCCATAGAGGAGCTCAGAATTGTTCCTTGCCTGCGGGCACCCCTTCGGGGTTCCCGAGTCCCGACTTCGTTGTCTCTTACCATGTGTCGATGTGAATTAGTCATATTTCTCAAGTAACGTAAAGTAAATGGCTGTCCGCGGAGCATATAGCAACACCACCTCGGAATCTAATATAAAGATAAGTCTCATTCAATACGTAATTCCATAAGCATCCCCATCTCGATTTCTTACGTGTATTAGGCTTAGGTGTGTGATTTCGACAAACGTCAATAATGTCTCTTGTAACGTAAATTATTCGCGCTACGATTTTCTTTATAAATGTAATATTTCTTGTAATGTAAATTAGATGCGCAATGATTATTTCCATGTCGTTAAATTTGTAACAAGATAGGTATATTAAATAACCTTGTAACTTGTTAGTATTATTTCCTGTTTACTTAGAGAGAAAGAGGTTAATAATAATGTTCTGTTAAGTAATAATAAATACGCTACCAAATTAATATTTTATAACAAATAATTTGCTACCAATAATCTCAATAATTATATAAATATATTAGAGGCATTGAAAAGTCTGAGTCTATTTTGATCTTTGTCAACTAAAATAAAATAAATGTGGCCTTCTGTCACGACGAATACCAAGGGAAAAGAAAGCAACGAAAAGAATTTACGGCGAATTACGTAAAGAAAAGAAGAGGTCGTAACATTGTGAAAGCCTAAATAATTTTTTAAAGCTAGTTGTGAAAGCCTAAATAATTCATTAGGGCTACTTCTGAAAACATGGATTATTTATTAGGGCTGACTCTGAAAACCCAAATATTTTATTATGGTTATTTCTGAATATGATCAGCGCAAGCAACGGGCTTTGAAGCCTAAGATAATTTTTCTAAGGCTAATTTTTGAACATCATATGCGCTGTATGGTTGGCGGTATTTATCCTCCTTATCCTTGGTATCAAAAAATACATATAGTGTGTACGCGTAGTTAATTATGATGCGTGTTTTCTTATTGTTCGTTGTAATAGAATCGTGAATCCTTCTTGTTTATACAGCAGAATTGTTTTTTCTTTTCAAAACAACAAAATTAGGTTTTCTTCAAATTCGTTCCAACAGACTGTTTTCGTCTAGTCAGTAGCAACTGATTCCCGTACTTTTCATGCCTATTAAAAGAGTTGTCTTTTTCATGCATTGTTCAGTTCAACAGAATTCCTTTTCATTCTCCCCTAATTAGCGCAGCATTGGCACCAGCCTTGTCTCTCAACACTAGAACCATTCAAATTTCGTTCACTTGCTTTTTGCGAAAACTCCCTGAGCGAGAAAAGGCTCTGTTTAAACAGAACTAACCAGGCAAAATTGGCACTTAATAGCCAATCATGAAGCCGTGACGCAGGCTGGTGGATGACCCCTTTCTTGTAGTTGATTTACGCGAGCTTGAACTTAGTTCGTAAGGGTGAGATCATTTGAAATTTTACCAATTTTTCCAACCAAAATACCTCGAATTTTGAATTTGCGTTCTTTAAAATGTTGTCTATTTTTCCAAGCAAAATACCCGGAATTTAGTATTTGCGTTAGCTAAGTGTGCTAGAAATGATGCACGAGCGTCATATCTGGTGAACAAAGCAGCTGGATTAGATAAGATTACTCTTCAGCTCAACAGTTCCTGTTGCGAATAAATATTTTAAACTATGTATGAGCTTTACAATACTAACGAAAGAGCGGGTGTAAAGCTTTTATCCCTGAACACGATTTACCCGAAACCAAATTATTCCTTTTAAACAATTTCAGTTATTGTTCTGTAAGTTTTCAAGAGGTGAGGCTCGAGTAATTATTGTCTTCAGAATGGGTGCTAAAGCCACATCAGATGAAATTATGTTACTACTGGAAAACTATAAAATTACTACTATTTTCGTATTCATTCCCCTATTTCAATGCAATGCATTTGTAGAAAATTTGATGGCGCTTAGCCATGCAGGAGTACAACAAAATATTGGAGCACGCATGTTATTTTATCCAATAGTTACACTCAGAAAGTAGCGTTCGTATCTAAACCATCACAGATACATGCAAGCATCGAATAGAAATATTTTATTCGTAAGGAAGCTACATAGAGCATTTGACAGCCTGTTGCTACTGCGTAGTTCACCAGTTACTGGAGCCCAGTGTACTGTAGTATTTATACGTTAGTCATGCTTTCTGTGTACTTAGATGAGCATTTCGCCATCCCATGTTCCCATGCCCAACTGGAAAAATTCCATGCTCATATTGTAAAGGATCCGAGGCCTAGAACTCCACACGAGAGGCGAGTGTTCGACACAAAGCCACGGTGACCAGCTCGGAAGAATCCAAGCACTCGGTCATTGCTAGGACTTTAGATCGCCTTTGTTGGGGTTACGGAGCTTAAACTAACATCTAATCTAATCGCACTGCTAGGAGACAAGTGATCTGCTCAAAGATTTCTCCGATCTTGGCTCAAATACCTCAATTACGCCACGGAATTGAGCTTCAATTCGCTATCGTTTTCCTTACGTGCGCATGTCTCGCTGGAATTGAATCAGTTTGCGGGGTGTTTCGCTTCCTCCATTAAAAATGTGAGCGCACCATCAGCTTCAGTAACTGCGTTAGTGTCCCTTCATCGTTCAAACTTAACTAATTCCGGGAAAGGTTTGCTATTGAGTTAACTTCAGATAAACAATAATGATCTCGCAACCGTGTCATGTAATTTGCCATTCGATATCCAAGGTTTGAATGAAATACGGAAAGCGAAAGTTTTGATCCAAATTATGTGAACTTTTGTCTTGCGGGTTGTATTCTGATAGTGGTATTCTGAAAGTGGTATTCTGCTAGTGGTATCTCCTGGCGTGGATATAACTACTGTATCTATGGGAGGTAGCGCTCCGAGGTGGAATATGATAATCTTTGAAATGATTTAACATCTACTCTTTGAACTGATTTAATCACTACTCTCTAAAATGATTAAATCACAACTCTCTAAAATGATTTAATCACAACTCTCTAAAATGATTAAATCACTACTCTTTGAAATGATTTAATCACAACTCTCTAAAATGATTTAATCACAACTCCCTAAAATGATTAAATCACTACTCTTTGAAATAATTTAATCACTACTCTTTGAAATGATTTAATCAATGCTCTTTGAAATAATTTAATCCCTATGCTTTGAAATGAAACAATCAACATACTCTGAAAAATGTAACCACTTCTCTCTGATAAAATTGGGCAGCTGTGTTTGTTATAGAAGAAATGAGTTTTAAATCGATGTGTGAGGCTTTAAATCGATGTTGTTTGAGTGATGCAGGCAGCTGAAGGAAATTTTCACCTTAGTAGCATATTTCTACTCCCACAAATCGCAAAATCAATTCTATGGCCGACCCAAGCTGTCTGAAGTGTGTCAGAGGAGACCAGCTCGCATCTCTAATTAAAGAGCTCCTCTTTTGTGCTGAAACGCCGTATATAATAAAAATAATAATTCAAGGGTTCCAGTCTAGCTTCAACTCAGAAGGTCTGCCTATTTTCTCATGATGATATATTTTGCAACTTATCACCGTATAAATATTTTATACGCCACGTCAAAACCCGCTTGAATTCCAGAAGCTTTGAATTCTCCTTTTTTATGTTGGGATCGAACTTTTAGACGTTTGTTTCATTCATCCCTCCCACAGAATAAAAAACAACTCTTCAATTTTGTATTCGTTCCGTCATCTTTTCTCTTTAGAGTAAATCCACACAAATGTGCAGCAGAGAGTCTTAGAATCTCTCAGTGAATTTAAACTCCGCTTCTGAGAGCATCGTATTGGAACTGCGCAACTGCATCGCATGAAAAAGTTTCGCTATCATCGTTCATTACTTACACGCGATCATGAAATTGTCATGATTTTGACTATCTATACACTTTGAAAGGATAAATTATGCCCCTCTGATAACGCCTGTAATAAGAAAATGTGACTGTATAACATTGACAACAAATACACTCAGAGAAAAAAGCATTCCTCTTCGACTACCTCTGCTATGCGTAGATTTGAATGCGTAACGAATACCAGCAGTACAATCCATACACTGTGAGAGAATAAGTCATTCTTCTCAGACAACCTCTGTAACATGAAGATGTGAGTGCCTGACAGATAGCAGTGCTAAATAATTCCTTTCTGACAATCTCAGCAAGATGAAGATGTGAGTGCCTAACATATCAGCAGTGCTAAATCATTCCTTTCTGACAATCTCAGCAATATAAAGATGCAAGTGCCTAACATATTAGCAGTACTAAATCATTCCTTTCTGACAATCTCAGCAATATAAAGACGTGAGTGCCTGACAGATACCATTACTAACTCCTTTCTTTCGGACAACCTCTGCAACTGTACACCATTCACACGTAGGTGCGAAAGCATTCACATGTAGATGTGAGTGCGTAAGAGATATCAGCAGTACTGTCCACTGATGTAGCCGAACGACATCGCTTGCGACACCACTTTTGAGCGAGCGATGTTTGGGTGACATTGGCAATTTCCTCTTCAGCCTGGAGGGTCGCCAACTCCAGCAATTGCAGTTCGCTGCCACACAGAATGAAGCTCCGACTGAACTCCTCAGGCAGCTCGCGTCTACGTCCCAATATTTGCAGCCACAGTACGAGAAAACAGCTACGTTACATAATTCTTTCTTTATCATGAAAAATTGAAACAGACCTGACGATTGATTGATTATAAAATAGTTTTAGCCTCTCTTTACCACAACAAAGATGTTCAAAGAGAAGAAGAATGAAGGCACCATTTGGTATTGAGTTAAAGGAACGGGGAATCTATACACAAAGGGTGTTCCCGCAAAGGATCCCGTGTACATAGAAACAGTAAGATAAAAGGGAGGGTTATGAAACAAGATGGAAGTTGAAGAAAAAACTAGTAGGGGCTGTAAACCGCACCTAGCCTTCTACTTACCAACAGCACCCAAGTAATAACAGAACAGCAATAAACCGAAAAAAGATAATCCTCAACAAAACGAAAAACATTTTATTTCAACAAAAAGAAGGCCAACAAAGATTTCAGCTCAGAACCTAACATTTTCCTCCTGGGAGCGCTAATTCCCATAAGTACAATAGTTGTCTCCCCCTAAGGGGACAACACCTGACAAACAGAACTAGATTTCCTCAATAATTATTCACCCCTAACGCAGCTCACTTTTACGTCCCAATACTCTGAGCAACAGACGAGCACACATGTACATTAGATGCTAGATAATAAGTCGCAACCAGAACTGACAGAGAAACCTCAAGTTCCTCGATTATTTACCCCTAACGCAGCTCACTTCTATGACTTAACACTGCGCCACAGTACAAGAAAACAAGCAAGTTAGATGCTACATAACAAATCGTGAACAAGAACTGACGAACAGAACTTGAATTCTTCGACTATCTAGTTTTAAATCAAAAACACACACATGTCTCACCTCCTCAGTCTGCTTAACTTTCACGTCAAGTTTTAACTTCCGCTTTGTCACCGGCAAGTGTGAGCTTTTTACGGATTTCACTCTTCCTCACGAGTCACTCGACCAAACTTTTCACGACATCTCACACGGGCGGTCTGTCGTTTTTATGTACGTAGTTTTAAAGTGAGAGGAATTGTTATCTTCCGTGGCCAGATTTCCGCAGTACGGTTGAACATCAATCCATCTTGTCTTATTCGTTTGCAGTCTCACTCTGCTGCTAATTCATGACGCAATGTTCGTAGCGATTAATATAGAAGTTAGTTTGTGTGTCTCCATAATCATTATTATTATTATATAAGAAAGTTTTAGCCTCCCTTAACCACGACAAAGATGTTCCAAGAGAGGAAAGAGGAAGGCACCATTTAGTATGGAGTTGAGGGAACGCGGAATCTATGCACAAGGTGCACAGAAACAGGAAGCTAGGAAAGAAGTTCATGAAACAAGAAAAAAGTTGAAGAAGAAAGTAGTAGGTGCTGAAAAACAGGACAGCAGTGAACCGAAAAAAGATGGTCCGTAACAAAACAAAAACCTATTTTATTACAACAAAAGGAAGCCTACCTAACCTTTAGCTCGGGCCCTCACATGGTTCCCCTGGGAGCGCCAATTCCCATAGATACAATAGTTGTATCCCCCTGAGGGGGTCTCCATAATCAATACAAAGGTGTTCCAAAGTGGAAGAGAAGGAGGAAGGCACCTTTCATTATAGAATCAAGGCAACGGGGAATCTATGTACGAGTTGAATCCTCGCATACCCTGTGCACAGCAACAGCAAGAATGAAAAAAGTCCGTATAACAACGTAAAAGTTGAAGAAGAAAGCAATAAGTAAACAGCAGTGAACAATAAATATGCCTCGTAAAAAAAACCTATTCTACTTCAGCATAAATACAGCTTATCTAGTCGCTAGCACAGGGCTTCCAATGTTCCCTCTGGGGCGCCAATTCCCTTGGATACAATAGCTGTATACGCATGAGGAGAATAACAATTAGCATGCTGCCCGAAATTCAACCCAGAGGCTTTCCGATTAGCGCATTTAATTAGGGTATTCATGACACGACTCTAATTCAAGAGAGAATTGTTTTCACGATCTTCAAAGGAAATTTAATCGAATGCGAAACCGATTCGGATCAGCGTAATTGAAAAAATTACGTGAAACGTAAGCCGGCTCATATTAAACAGCATCTGAATCCGTATGCAGATTGAATACTTCCAACGACATGGAATGATGTCGACACTGATTGCGTTCTGTCATTCAAAGCCTGTTTTTGATGGCCTACATGGCTATTAGTTGAAGTTCACTACCAATGAATATCGTTTAATCGAATGCGCTGGACGCAACTATCAAAAACATCCGATGGTTAATTTCAGTACCACGCAAGTCTGTACAGAATACAAATTGTGTTTGCAGAGAAAACACAAGAATCCTGCTACCATTTTACGAGCGAAAATTCGAAAATGACCAGAAATGTTTCGTTTGAATCGTGACTAGTGCAGTAATTGGCTTTGTGCCTCACAGAGAGCAAAGTTTCGTAGCTGTAACAAGTTTACCTCCGCGCTCAGTGCGAATCCAAAATGAAAATCGAAATGGCTGGAACGTCATATGACCATCAGAACAGCTGAAATAAAAACTGCACAATATTATTGCTGGCGTAAAAACAAATAAACAAAAAACTTTACGAGTTATGAATTTTATTCACCCACCAGGCTAAAATCTCGAGTGTCCGATAAAATAAGAAAGTGAAGCTCTGATATTTTCAGTACTCCATCGTAACTCACTTCTCAGAAAAAAAATTGCAGCATGAAAGTATTGAGAACAATTGATTAAGAGCTCGTCAATGAATGGAGTCGTTTTATCATTTTCTTTAAACTCTGCGCGGGAGTAATGTACTCATATTGGTTAAGAAATCAATGATTTTCGCGTTTTATTTCTTCTAATCAAGATCGGTAAGTTAAACTCCCTACTTACATCACGCTCCTATAACGAAATATCCTTGAAGGTAAGAAAAATGGTCACTACTCTCAAATTCAGTTAACATGCAGCACTTTTCTATCAAAACAAACTAGTATTTTGTATTTTATTTTAAAAAAATATCATTGGATAATGAACAAAATTATGAGTACTCCAGTTTTTAGATCGCACAATATTTGCTTCAAATCCCACTTCGTGGGAAAGTTTGCACGAACTGCTAAACTCGAACCAGTGCTTCAGTAGCTGCTAAGTGTGCTGGCATTGCGAAGTACTATCAAAGCTCATTCCAACAAAGCTGATACTCAAGAATGAATAACCTTGAAAACAAAATCGGAAAAAAACATGAAGGAGAGAATGAACTAATTCTTTCATCAATGAGTTTTCCTACTTAATTTTACATTCTTTAGTTTGATTCACTCAACTAAATGTGTTTCGTATGTTATCAGATGCTCAGGAGGATTTGTTGTTACTCAACTGAGATCTCGAATTTGGCGTCAGAAATTATTGCTACTCATCTACGAGTCCCGTAGGTCAGTGAATGTGATTGTGTGCCACATCCCAGTCTCGCTTATTCGCCGCCTGCATGCATGTTTTTCGCCGCCTAAGCGATTTCAGCAATTAAATCGTTCAGGCGGCGCAAAACGCATGCAGACGGCGAAAAATTTAGACCGAGATTGACTGCGACAGGACCCTCCGGTGGGTCATGCTTAAGTTTTTCCAGCTACAAAACGACCCATCGCTAAGTCGCTTAAAAAATTTTTAACGACCTTTTAAAATTAATAGTACTCATTTTACCCAGTAAATGTTTGCTTTTAATTAAATTTTTACAACTTTGGACTTTAAATTTGAGTTGGATATTGAACTTCAATTTAACCCATCGCAGTCAACGTGTTGAGCACGACCTGTCGGTGAGTTGTATCGCACGCGACGTGTTAAAAGTAGAAAAGGATCAACTACGAAATTGCGTATTTTGAAAAGTAGAAAAGGATCAACTACGAAATTGCGTATTTTGAAAAGTAGAAAAGGATCAACTACGAAATTGCGTATTTTGAAAAGTAGAAAAGGATCAACTACGAAATTGCGTATTTTGAAAAGTAGAAAAGGATCAACTACGAAATTGCGTATTTTGAAAAGTAGAAAAGGATCAACTACGAAATTGCGTATTTTGAAAAGTAGAAAAGGATCAACTACGAAATTGCGTATTTTGAAAAGTAGAAAAGGATCAACTACGAAATTGCGTATTTTGAAAAGTAGAAAAGGATCAACTACGAAATTGCGTATTTTGAAAAGTAGAAAAGGATCAACTACGAAATTGCGTATTTTGAAAAGTAGAAAAGGATCAACTACGAAATTGCGTATTTTGAAAAGTAGAAAAGGATCAACTACGAAATTGCGTATTTTGAAAAGTAGAAAAGGATCAACTACGAAATTGCGTATTTTGAAAAGTAGAAAAGGATCAACTACGAAATTGCGTATTTTGAAAAGTAGAAAAGGATCAACTACGAAATTGCGTATTTTGAAAAGTAGAAAAGGATCAACTACGAAATTGCGTATTTTGAAAAGTAGAAAAGGATCAACTACGAAATTGCGTATTTTGAAAAGTAGAAAAGGATCAACTACGAAATTGCGTATTTTGAAAAGTAGAAAAGGATCAACTACGAAATTGCTCATTTTGAAAAGCAGAAAAGAGCGGCCCGGTGTCAATGCAGACAGCTTCCTTCCATCGGTGGAGCAGCTGTCGGCAGCGGCGCGGCTGGAGGCACGAGGCTTATCTACATTTTCCAGACCCTGAAATTCTCATGAGCTCCATTAAAGTTTTGTGGTCACAACCCCACAGTCAAGCGTGCGTGGAGTCTTCGTGATCACAACCTCACGCTAGCGCAGGGTTGTTTATTTAGTTAGCTAGCGTTTAGTTATGGTTTAGTTTATTACCACGAAAGTTTCGCGGTCACAACCCCACAGTAGGGTGCGGGGTTGTTTATTTAGTTAGCTAGCGTTAAGTTAAGGTTTAGTTTATTACCGGAAAAGTTTCCGTGATCACAACCTCACGGTGGGGTGCGGGGTTGTTTATTTAGTTAGCTAGCGTTCAATTATGGTTCAGTTTATTACCGGGAAAGTTTCCGTGATCACAACCTCACGGTGGGGTGCGGGGTTGTTTATTTAGTTAGCTAGCGTTCAATTATGGTTTAGTTTGTTACCGGAAAAGTTTCCGTGATCACAACCTCACGGTGGGGTGCGGGGTTGTTTATTTAGTTAGCTAGCGTTCAATTATGGTTCAGTTTATTACCGGGAAAGTTTCCGAGGTCACAACCTCACGGTAGGGTGCGGGAAGTCACAGACCTCGCATCAGGCCGCCTGATTCCTCTTCTCAAAATTTAGAATCAAGACTTCATCACTTGAACACGTTGACTGTGAGCATTTTCATAAATACCAAACCTTAACTGGATCAATATAATACCATTAATTTTAAAAGGTTATTAGAACTTTCCAAGCGACCCATCGATGGGACATATCGCAAGCAACGTGCTAAGGTGAAATTCAAAAGGATCAGTTCAAAAAGTGCACAGTTTCGTTCAATTTGTGACATCAGCTCACACAGCAGCTACCCACAACACGTAACACTGTAGCAGTGGTTTAAATTTCTCACAACATTGCGCGAACTGCAGCAACGGTCGAAAGCCAAAGGAATAAGACACTTGAAGACTTAACTCTTTAAGTGTGACGTGACCCACCGGTGGTCACTGAGGGGATTTTCATAATGCTGCTAAACGACCAAAAGTCACTAACCCAATTTCGACAAATGCTTATAGAAATTTAAATGAATGCGCGATCTATTAAAGTTCGTTATTTTCAAAATTGATCTCTAATATAAACTCTAATTTGAGTTGAATAGTAAACTTCAGTTTAACCCGCCGGAATTACCGTGTTAAAGTTGGACTCCCCTCGAGGGTCGACGCAACTGCACGAGAGCTCGCCGAAGCCTCGTCAACTCCGTGCAAAGCAGAGGAAGTCACAGTTTGCAGCAATCCATTCATGTCCGTCAAGACGATAAAAATACGCGGGCATTTCTTGTTGAAAGGAACTCGAGTAATCAGAGCATGGCACAAAAATAAACTTACTAAGGAGAAGTGTAAAGCGAAATTTTATGCTTTCGTCGAGACTCGTAAAAGCTGCAGCAGTAAACTTATAAAGCTTCCTGTGGGAATGTCCTCGGATGAAGCTTTGTTATTTTCCAGGCGTTATTCAGAGATAGCGTGTTGCTGTACTGTGGAGATGGCAGCTGAGTGTAGTTACTGGCAGTGACGGGCAGCTGAATGTAGTTATTGGCAGTGACAGGCAGCTGAATGCAGTTACTGGCAGTGACGGGCAGCTGAATGCAGTTACTGGCTGTGACGGGCAGCTGAATGCAGTTACTGGCTGTGACAGGCAGCTGAATGCAGTTACTGGCAGTGACTGGCAGCTGAATGCAGTTACTGGCAGTGACAGGCAGCTGAATGCAGTTACTGGCAGTGACAGGCAACTGAATGCAGTTACTGGCAGAGATGGGCAGCTGAATGCAGTTACTGGCAGAGATGGGCAGCTGAATGCAGTTACTGGCAGAGATGGGCAGCTGAATGCAGTTACTGGCAGAGATGGGCAGCTGAATGCAGTTACTGGCAGAGATGGGCAGCTGAATGCAGTTACTGGCAGAGATGGGCAGCTGAATGCAGTTACTGGCAGTGACAGGCAGCTGAATGCAGTTACTGGCAGTGACAGGCAGCTGAATGCAGTTACTGGCAGTGACAGGCAGCTGAATGCAGTTACTGGCAGTGACAGGCAGCTGAATGCAGTTACTGGCAGTGACAGGCAGCTGAATGCAGTTACTGGCAGTGACAGGCAGCTGAATGCAGTTACTGGCAGTGACAGGCAGCTGAATGCAGTTACTGGCAGTGACAGGCAGCTGAATGCAGTTACTGGCAGTGACAGGCAGCTGAATGCAGTTACTGGCAGTGACAGGCAGCTGAATGCAGTTACTGGCAGTGACAGGCAGCTGAATGCAGTTACTGGCAGTGACAGGCAGCTGAATGCAGTTACTGGCAGTGACAGGCAGCTGAATGCAGTTACTGGCAGTGACAGGCAGCTGAATGCAGTTACTGGCAGTGACAGGCAGCTGAATGCAGTTACTGGCAGTGACAGGCAGCTAAATGCAGTTACTGGCAGTGACAGGCAGCTAAATGCAGTTACTGGCAGTGACAGGCAACTGAATGCAGTTACTGGCAGTGACAGGCAACTGAATGCAGTTACTGGCAGTGACAGGCAGCTGAATGCAGTTACTGGCAGTGACAGGCAGCTGAATGCAGTTACTGGCAGTGACAGGCAGCTGAATGCAGTTACTGGCAGTGACAGGCAGCTGAATGCAATTACTGGCAGTGACAGGCAGCTGAATGCAATTACTGGCAGTGACAGGCAGCTGAATGCAGTTACTGGCAGTGACAGGCAGCTGAATGCAGTTACTGGCAGTGACAGGCAGCTGAATGCAGTTACTGGCAGTGACAGGCAGCTGAATGCAGTTACTGGCAGTGACAGGCAGCTGAATGCAGTTACTGGCAGTGACAGGCAGCTGAATGCAGTTACTGGCAGTGACAGGCAGCTGAATGCAGTTACTGGCAGTGACAGGCAGCTGAATGCAGTTACTGGCAGTGACAGGCAGCTGAATGCAGTTACTGGCAGTGACAGGCAGCTGAATGCAGTTACTGGCAGTGACAGGCAGCTGAAAGCAGTTACTGGCAGTGAAAGGCAGCTGAATGCAGTTACTGGCAGTGACAGGCAGCTAAATGCAGTTACTGGCAGTGACAGGCAGCTAAATGCAGTTACTGGCAGTGACAGGCAGCTAAATGCAGTTACTGGCAGTGACAGGCAACTGAATGCAGTTACTGGCAGTGACAGGCAGCTGAATGCAGTTACTGGCAGTGACAGGCAGCTGAATGCAGTTACTGGCAGTGACAGGCAGCTGAATGCAGTTACTGGCAGTGACAGGCAGCTGAATGCAGTTACTGGCAGTGACAGGCAGCTGAATGCAGTTACTGGCAGTGACAGGCAGCTGAATGCAGTTACTGGCAGTGACAGGCAGCTAAATGCAGTTACTGGCAGTGACAGGCAGCTGAATGCAGTTACTGGCAGTGACAGGCAGCCGAATGCAGTTACTGGCAGTGACAGGCAGCTGAATGCAGTTACTGACAGTGACAGGCAGCTAAATGCAGTTACTGGCAGTGACAGGCAGCTAAATGCAGTTACTGGCAGTGACAGGCAGCTGAATGCAGTTACTGGCAGTGACAGGCAGCTGAATGCAGTTACTGGCAGTGACAGGCAGCTGAATGCAGTTACTGGCAGTGACAGGCAGCTGAATGCAGTTACTGGCAGTGACGGGCAGCTGAATTCAGTCACTGGCATTGACGGGCAGCTGAATGCAGTCACTGGCAGTGACGGGCAGCTGAATGCAGTTACTGGCTGTGACAGGCAGCTGAATGCAGTTACTGGCAGTGACAGGCAGCTGAATGCAGTTACTGGCAGTGACAGGCAGCTGAATGCAGTTACTGGCAGTGACAGGCAACTGAATGCAGTTACTGGCAGTGACAGGCAGCTGAATGCAGTTACTGGCAGTGACAGGCAGCTGAATGCAGTTACTGGCAGTGACAGGCAGCTGAATGCAGTTACTGGCAGTGACAGGCAGCTGAATGCAGTTACTGGCAGTGACAGGCAGCTGAATGCAGTTACTGGCAGTGACAGGCAGCTAAATGCAGTTACTGGCAGTGACAGGCAGCTAAATGCAGTTACTGGCAGTGACAGGCAACTGAATGCAGTTACTGGCAGTGACAGGCAACTGAATGCAGTTACTGGCAGTGACAGGCAGCTGAATGCAGTTACTGGCAGTGACAGGCAGCTGAATGCAGTTACTGGCAGTGACAGGCAGCTGAATGCAGTTACTGGCAGTGACAGGCAACTGAATGCAGTTACTGGCAGTGACAGGCAGCTGAATGCAGTTACTGGCAGTGACAGGCAGCTGAATGCAGTTACTGGCAGTGACAGGCAGCTGAATGCAGTTACTGGCAGTGACAGGCAGCTGAATGCAGTTACTGGCAGTGACAGGCAGCTGAATGCAGTTACTGGCAGTGACAGGCAGCTGAATGCAGTTACTGGCAGTGACAGGCAGCTGAATGCAGTTACTGGCAGTGACAGGCAGCTGAATGCAGTTACTGGCAGTGACAGGCAGCTGAATGCAGTTACTGACAGTGACAGGCAGCTAAATGCAGTTACTGGCAGTGACAGGCAGCTAAATGCAGTTACTGGCAGTGACAAGCAGCTGAATGCAGTTACTGGCAGTGACAGGCAGCTGAATGCAGTTACTGGCAGTGACAGGCAGCTGAATGCAGTTACTGGCAGTGACGGGCAGCTGAATTCAGTCACTGGCAGTGACGGGCAGCTGAATGCAGTCACTGGCAGTGACGGGCAGCTGAATGCAGTTACTGGCTGTGACAGGCAGCTGAATGCAGTTACTGGCAGTGACTGGCAGCTGAATGCAGTTACTGGCAGTGACAGGCAGCTGAATGCAGTTACTGGCAGTGACAGGCAACTGAATGCAGTTACTGGCAGTGACAGGCAACTAAATGCAGTTACTGGCAGTGACAGGCAGCTGAATGCAGTTACTGGCAGAGATGGGCAGCTGAATGCAGTTACTGGCAGAGATGGGCAGCTGAATGCAGTTACTGGCAGTGACAGGCAGCTGAATGCAGTTACTGGCAGTGACAGGCAGCTGAATGCAGTTACTGGCAGTGACAGGCAGCTGAATGCAGTTACTGGCAGTGACAGGCAGCTGAATGCAGTTACTGGCAGTGACAGGCAGCTGAATGCAGTTACTGGCAGTGACAGGCAGCTGAATGCAGTTACTGGCAGTGACAGGCAGCTGAATGCAGTTACTGGCAGTGACAGGCAGCTGAATGCAGTTACTGGCAGTGACAGGCAGCTGAATGCAGTTACTGGCAGTGACAGGCAGCTGAATGCAGTTACTGGCAGTGACAGGCAGCTGAATGCAGTTACTGGCAGTGACAGGCAGCTGAATGCAGTTACTGGCAGTGACAGGCAGCTGAATGCAGTTACTGGCAGTGACAGGCAGCTGAATGCAGTTACTGGCAGTGACAGGCAGCTGAATGCAGTTACTGGCAGTGACAGGCAGCTGAATGCAGTTACTGGCAGTGACAGGCAGCTGAATGCAGTTACTGGCAGTGACAGGCAGCTGAATGCAGTTACTGGCAGTGACAGGCAGCTGAATGCAGTTACTGGCAGTGACAGGCAGCTGAATGCAGTTACTGGCAGTGACAGGCAGCTGAATGCAGTTACTGGCAGTGACAGGCAGCTGAATGCAGTTACTGGCAGTGACAGGCAGCTGAATGCAGTTACTGGCAGTGACAGTCAGCTAAATGCAGTTACTGGCAGTGACAGGCAGCTAAATGCAGTCACTGGCAGTGACAGGCAACTGAATGCAGTTACTGGCAGTGACAGGCAACTGAATGCTGTTACTGGCAGTGACAGGCAGCTGAATGCAGTTACTGGCAGTGACAGGCAGCTGAATGCAGTTACTGGCAGTGACAGGCAGCTGAATGCAGTTACTGGCAGTGACAGGCAGCTGAATGCAGTTACTGGCAGTGACAGGCAGCTGAATGCAGTTACTGGCAGTGACAGGCAGCTGAATGCAGTTACTGGCAGTGACAGGCAGCTGAATGCAGTTACTGGCAGTGACAGGCAGCTAAATGCAGTTACTGGCAGTGACAGGCAGCTAAATGCAGTTACTGGCAGTGACAGGCAGCTAAATGCAGTTACTGGCAGTGACAGGCAACTGAATGCAGTTACTGGCAGTGACAGGCAGCTGAATGCAGTTACTGGCAGTGACAGGCAGCTAAATGCAGTTACTGGCAGTGACAGGCAGCTGAATGCAGTTACTGGCAGTGACAGGCAGCTGAATGCAGTTACTGGCAGTGACAGGCAGCTGAATGCAGTTACTGACAGTGACAGGCAGCTAAATGCAGTTACTGGCAGTGACAGGCAGCTAAATGCAGTTACTGGCAGTGACAGGCAGCTGAATGCAGTTACTGGCAGTGACAGGCAGCTGAATGCAGTTACTGGCAGTGACAGGCAGCTGAATGCAGTTACTGACAGTGACAGGCAACTAAATGCAGTTACTGGCAGTGACAGGCAGCTAAATGCAGTTACTGGCAGTGACAGGCAGCTGAATGCAGTTACTGGCAGTGACAGGCAGCTGAATGCAGTTACTGGCAGTGACAGGCAGCTTAATGCAGTTACTGGCAGTGACGGGCAGCTGAATTCAGTCACTGGCAGTGACGGGCAGCTGAATGCAGTCACTGGCAGTGACGGGCAGCTGAATGCAGTTACTGGCTGTGACAGGCAGCTGAATGCAGTTACTGGCAGTGACTGGCAGCTGAATGCAGTTACTGGCAGTGACAGGCAGCTGAATGCAGTTACTGGCAGTGATAGGCAACTGAATGCAGTTACTGGCAGTGACAGGCAACTGAATGCAGTTACTGGCAGTGACAGGCAGCTGAATGCAGTTACTGGCAGAGATGGGCAGCTGAATGCAGTTACTGGCAGAGATGGGCAGCTGAATGCAGTTACTGGCAGAGATGGGCAGCTGAATGCAGTTACTGGCAGTGACAGGCAGCTGAATGCAGTTACTGGCAGTGACAGGCAGCTGAATGCAGTTACTGGCAGTGACAGGCAGCTGAATGCAGTTACTGTCAGTGACAGGCAGCTGAATGCAGTTACTGGCAGTGACAGGCAGCTGAATGCAGTTACTGGTAGTGAAAGGCAGCTGAATGCAGTTACTGGCAGTGACAGGCAGCTGAATGCAGTTACTGGCAGTGACAGGCAGCTGAATGCAGTTACTGGCAGTGAAAGGCAGCTGAATGCAGTTACTGGCAGTGACAGGCAGCTGAATGCAGTTACTGGCAGTGACAGGCAGCTGAATGCAGTTACTGGCAGTGACAGGCAGCTGAATGCAGTTACTGGCAGTGACAGGCAGCTGAATGCAGTTACTGGCAGTGACAGGCAGCTGAATGCAGTTACTGGCAGTGACAGGCAGCTGAATGCAGTTACTGGCAGTGACAGGCAGCTGAATGCAGTTACTGGCAGTGACAGGCAGCTGAATGCAGTTACTGGCAGTGACAGGCAGCTGAATGCAGTTACTGGCAGTGACAGGCAGCTGAATGCAGTTACTGGCAGTGACAGGCAGCTGAATGCAGTTACTGGCAGTGACAGGCAGCTGAATGCAGTTACTGGCAGTGACAGGCAGCTAAATGCAGTTACTGGCAGTGACAGGCAGCTAAATGCAGTTACTGGCAGTGACAGGCAACTGAATGCAGTTACTGGCAGTGACAGGCAACTGAATGCAGTTACTGGCAGTGACAGGCAGCTGAATGCAGTTACTGGCAGTGACAGGCAGCTGAATGCAGTTACTGGCAGTGACAGGCAGCTGAATGCAGTTACTGGCAGTGACAGGCAGCTGAATGCAGTTACTGGCAGTGACAGGCAGCTGAATGCAGTTACTGGGAGTGACAGGCAGCTGAATGCAGTTACTGGCAGTGACAGGCAGCTGAATGCAGTTACTGGCAGTGACAGGCAGCTGAATGCAGTTACTGGCAGTGACAGGCAGCTAAATGCAGTTACTGGCAGTGACAGGCAGCTAAATGCAGTTACTGGCAGTGACAGGCAACTGAATGCAGTTACTGGCAGTGACAGGCAGCTGAATGCAGTTACTGGCAGTGACAGGCAGCTAAATGCAGTTACTGGCAGTGACAGGCAGCTGAATGCAGTTACTGGCAGTGACAGGCAGCTGAATGCAGTTACTGGCAGTGACAGGCAGCTGAATGCAGTTACTGACAGTGACAGGCAGCTAAATGCAGTTACTGGCAGTGACAGGCAGCTAAATGCAGTTACTGGCAGTGACAGGCAGCTGAATGCAGTTACTGGCAGTGACAGGCAGCTGAATGCAGTTACTGGCAGTGACAGGCAGCTGAATGCAGTTACTGGCAGTGACAGGCAACTGAATGCAGTTACTGGCAGTGACAGGCAACTGAATGCAGTTACTGGCAGTGAAAGGCAGCTGAATGCAGTTACTGACAGTGACAGGCAGCTGAATGCAGTTACTGGCAGTGACAGGCAGCTGAATGCAGTTACTGGCAGTGACAGGCAGCTGAATGCAGTTACTGGCAGTGACAGGCAGCTGAATGCAGTTACTGGCAGTGACAGGCAGCTGAATGCAGTTACTGGCAGTGACAGGCAGCTGAATGCAGTTACTGGCAGTGACAGGCAGCTGAATGCAGTTACTGGCAGTGACAGGCAGCTAAATGCAGTTACTGGCAGTGACAGGCAGCTCAATGCAGTTACTGGCAGTGACAGGCAACTGAATGCAGTTACTGGCAGTGACAGGCAACTGAATGCAGTTACTGGCAGTGACAGGCAGCTGAATGCAGTTACTGGCAGTGACAGGCAGCTAAATGCAGTTACTGGCAGTGACAGGCAGCTGAATGCAGTTACTGGCAGTGACAGGCAGCTGAATGCAGTTACTGGCAGTGACAGGCAGCTGAATGCAGTTACTGACAGTGACAGGCAGCTAAATGCAGTTACTGGCAGTGACAGGCAGCTGAATGCAGTTACTGGCAGTGACAGGCAGCTGAATGCAGTTACTGGCAGTGACAGGCAGCTGAATGCAGTTACTGGCAGTGACAGGCAGCTAAATGCAGTTACTGGCAGTGACAGGCAGCTGAATGCAGTTACTGGCAGTGACAGGCAGCTGAATGCAGTTACTGGCAGTGACAGGCAGCTAAATGCAGTTACTGGCAGTGACAGGCAGCTGAATGCAGTTACTGGCAGTGACAGGCAGCTGAATGCAGTTACTGGCAGTGACAGGCAGCTGAATGCAGTTACTGACAGTGACAGGCAGCTAAATGCAGTTACTGGCAGTGACAGGCAGCTGAATGCAGTTACTGGCAGTGACATGCAGCTGAATGCAGTTACTGGCAGTGACAGGCAGCTGAATGCAGTTACTGGCAGTGACAGGCAGCTAAATGCAGTTACTGGCAGTGACAGGCAGCTGAATGCAGTTACTGGCAGTGACAGGCAGCTGAATGCAGTTACTGGCAGTGACAGGCAGCTAAATGCAGTTACTGGCAGTGACAGGCAGCTAAATGCAGTTACTGGCAGTGACAGGCAGCTGAATGCAGTTACTGGCAGTGACAGGCAGCTAAATGCAGTTACTGGCAGTGACAGGCAGCTGAATGCAGTTACTGGCAGCGACAGGCAGCTGAATGCAGTTACTGGCAGTGACAGGCAGCTGAATGCAGTTACTGGAATGACAGGCAGCTGAATGCAGTTACTGGCAGTGACAGGCAGCTGAATGCAGTTACTGGAATGACAGGCAGCTGAATGCAGTTACTGGCAGTGACAGGCAGCTGAATGCAGTTACTGGCAGTGACAGGCAGCTGAATGCAGTTACTGGCAGTGACAGGCAGCTGAATGCAGTTACTGGAATGACAGGCAGCTGAATGCAGTTACTGGCAGTGACAGGCAGCTGAATGCAGTTACTGGCAGTGACAGGCAGCTAAATGCAGTTACTGGCAGTGACAGGCAGCTAAATGCAGTTAATTTCACAAATAGTCAATTTTTATTCTTTATGCTCAGACTTTATTTGAAAACGGCCCTGAAATTTCAGAATTAAAGTTGAAGAAGCCAAATATGGTCACCCTGACGCAAGACGAAGGCCAAGAATATAGAAAGGATGTTCAGAAGCCTTACAACAACCTAGAGCATTGGTACCCAACCAGGGGGTAAATTACCCCCTGGGGGTAATTCAGCAATTTTTCGGGGGTAATGGAGGGGTGATAGAAAAAGGTTAAGAATTCTGAAAATCAAGTAAGCATTGGTATTAAGATTAATGTAAACTTAGTCTTAGTATTTTAAGTTGTAAAGTAAACCTATCATAAGTAAGTAACAAAGCTAAACCAAATAACAATAAATTCCAAAAACTAATATACAGTATTAGAAAACAAAAAATACATAGCTAAGTGTGTGGTAACCGAGAAGTATTTTCACAAGTATGCTTCTAGACACAAGTCAAAGAGAGCCTGGAAGTTGTTGGTATCATTCTCCACAACGTATCTGTGCAAGAAGGGGTTCTCAACTGTGGCTGGGGATGAAAACAAAAAAGTGGACTCGCTTGAATGTTGCAAACGATGCCAGGCTGGCACTTTCAACCAAGAATTCCACAACTAGCTTCAAATATGCAACTCCAACCATCTCACTGATGCTCTTGACATCTTTGGTCATTAGAGATGCAAAATATACTAATACAATAAAGAAAAGAAAATATCTCGAGTGCTTTAGTTTAGCCTTGTAGATATTAATGTTGACAACATTTTGTGAAAGGGGTTACATGCTTAATATGGCATGCTAAATTGGGTAACGAGCTGAAAAAGGTTGGGAACCACTGACCTAGAGAGTCTATGATCAGGTTTATGAAGCTATACATGAAGATTGAATACAATTTGTATTACATTGTTTTATAACGAAAGCCATTAAGGCAATTTGGTCTCAGCTTTCGATCACAACGCTGAGTAGTCGGAAACTTTTAGAATGAGCTCGTTAACTGATCGAGCACACTTTCTAGAAATTGAATCACTAAGAAACTCGGGTTCAAAATTACAAATAAAAATGCTGTAGCCATCAATTAAAATTGAATTTTCACCTTTTATCATCACGACGGGTAGAGGTGGGAATGAAAAAATTTTCCCCTTGCAAGTCTTGCGAAGCCAAACCAAAAACAATAAATTTTACAATATCAAAATGACCACGTAAATAATCAGCAGTCATTCAGAGCTGCACTGTTACACTGCGATCATTAACTTACGTCAGAAAATCAACTATTCAATCAAATTATTTGGTGATAGAAACATGACAAACAATGTATATACAGTTTCATGAGCTGTATATGCAGGGGAAGTGAGAGGGGAAGTGAGAGGGCCCTAATCCCTCTCACTTCCACGAACTCAGCCACCATTTAAATTCTACATTGCCTTGCCCTCAAAAAACTTACACAAAATATTTCCCCAAAAGCCTTCCCCAAAAGCCTTCCCCAAAAGCCTTCCCCAAAAGCCTTCCCCAAAAGCCTTCCCCAAAAGCCTTCCTCAAAAGCCTTCCCCAAAAGCCTTCCCCAAAAGCCTTCCCCAAAAGCCTTCCCCAAAAGCCTTCCCCAAAAGCCTTCCCCAAAAGCCTTCCCCAAAAGCCTTCCCCAAAAGCCTTCCCCAAAAGCCTTCCCCAAAAGCCTTCCCCAAAAGCCTTCCCCAAAAGCCTTCCCCAAAAGCCTTCCCCAAAAGCCTTCCCCAAAAGCCTTCCCCAAAAGCCTTCCCCAAGACTTCAACAGCTCGCATGACTCCCGCACATGACCACTTCCACAACCGCAGCACTCATCACTCAAACTCCACACGGTCCTGCGCTGAAGTCAGTCGTCAATGCCTCGTTAATTGCAGCACTCTCGCACTTAGATGCCACAACCCTAACCCAGCAAGACTACCTCCTCAGTAAAAGCAATAAAATAATTATTCCACTTTGAACTGACGTTCAAAGAAATCATCTTTCGCCACCATCAATTCTCCCTTCACGCTCCTGCTATCATCAATTGCAAGGGCCGAGTTGCACCTTCTTCATTCACACAACCATCATTGGCACAGCTCCGCACCTCCATCATTACCGCCACCCGTGACCCAAACATCCCTGACACACTAGCAGCGAGAAGGCATCATTGCCAGCACCCGAAACACAAATATCTCCGACGCAAACACCCCCGACACAAACACCCCCGACACAAACACCCCCGACACAAACAGCCCCGACACAAACAGCCCCGACACAAACAGCCCCGACACAAACAGCCCCGACACAAACAGCCCCGACACAAACAGCCCCGACACAAACAGCCCCGGCACAAACAGCCACGACACAAACAGCCCCGACACAAACAGCCCCGACACAAACAGCCCCGACACAAACAGCCCCGACACAAACAGCCCCGACACAAACAGCCCCGACACAAACAGCCCCGACACAAACAGCCCCGACACAAACAGCCCCGACACAAACAGCCCCGACACAAACACCCCCCGAGACAAACACCCCCGACACACCAGCAGCACCACCCAATCAAGGCAGCAAAGCCCGCCATGTCTAGCAATCACAGCCTAATGAGCTTCAGCCTCTGCAGCTCACAAGGAGCAAAAACCCACTACAGGTAATGCGACTTCTCCATGGATGACAGACGTTGATGTTGTGCATTTTGTTGCGTTTCCATGACTTCTCTCAACGGATGACAGACGTTGATGTTGTGCATTTTGTTGCGTTTCCATGACTTCTCTCAATGGATGACAGACGTTGATGTTGTGCATTTTGTTGCATTTCCATAACTTCTCTCGATGGATGACAGACGTTGATGTTGCGCATTTTGTTGCGTTTCCATGACTTCTCTCAAAGGATGACAGACGTTGATGTTGTGCATTCTGTTGCGTTTCTACGACTTCTCTCAATGGATGACAGACGTTGATGTTGTGCATTTTGTTGCATTTCCATAACTTCTCTCGATGGATAACAGACGTTGATGTTGCGCATTCTGTTGCGTTTCCACGACTTCTCTCAATGGATGACAGACGTTGATGTTGTGTATTTTGTTGCATTTCCATAACTTCTCTCAATGGATGACAGACGTTGATGTTGTGCATTTTGTTGCGTTTCCATAACTTCTCTCAATGGATGACAGACGTTGATGTTGTGCATTTTGTTGCGTTTCCATGACTTCTCTCAATGGATGACAGACGTTGATGTTGTGCATTTTGTTGCGTTTCCATAACTTCTCTCAATGGATGACAGACGTTGAAGTTGTGCATTTTGTTGCGTTTCCATGACTTCTCTCAATGGATGACAGACGTTGATGTTGTGCATTTTGTTGCGTTTCCATAACTTCTCTCAATATATGACAGACGTTGATGTTGCGCATTTTGTTGCGTTTCCATAACTTCTCTCAATGGATGACAGACGTTGATGTTGTGCATTTTGTTGCGTTTCCATAACTTCTCTCAATGGATGACAGACGTTGATGTGGCGCATTTTGTTGCGTTTCCATAACTTCTCTCAATGGATGACAGACGTTGATGTTGTGCATTTTGTTGCGTTTCCATAACTTCTCTCAATGGATGACAGACGTTGATGTTGTGCATTTTGTTGCGTTTCCATGACTTCTCTCAATGGATGACAGACGTTGATGTTGTGCATTTTGTTGCGTTTCCATAACTTCTCTCAATGGATGACAGACGTTGAAGTTGTGCATTTTGTTGCGTTTCCATGACTTCTCTCAATGGATGACAGACGTTGATGTTGTGCATTTTGTTGCGTTTCCATAACTTCTCTCAATGGATGACAGACGTTGAAGTTGTGCATTTTGTTGCGTTTCCATGACTTCTTTCAATGGATGACAGACGTTGATGTTGTGCATTTTGTTGCGTTTCCATAACTTCTCTCAATGGATGACAGACGTTGATGTTGTGCATTTTGTTGCGTTTCCATGACTTCTCTCAATGGATGACAGACGTTGATGTTGTGCATTTTGTTGCGTTTCCACAACTTCTCTCAATGGATGACAGACGTTGATGTTGTGCATTTTGTTGCGTTTCCATAACTTCTCTCAATGGATGACAGACGTTGATGTTGTGCATTTTGTTGCGTTTCCATAACTTCTTTCAATGGATGACAGACGTTGATGTTGTGCATTTTGTTGCGTTTCCATAACTTCTCTCAATGGATGACAGACGTTGAAGTTGTGCATTTTGTTGCGTTTCCATGACTTCTCTCAATGGATGACAGACGTTGATGTTGTGCATTTTGTTGCGTTTCCATAACTTCTCTCAATGGATGACAGACGTTGATGTTGTGCATTTTGTTGCGTTTCCATAACTTCTCTCAATGGATGACAGACGTTGATGTTGTGCATTTTGTTGCGTTTCCATAACTTCTCTCAATGGATGACAGACGTTGATGTTGTGCATTTTGTTGCGTTTCCATAACTTCTCTCAATGGATGACAGACGTTGAAGTTGTGCATTTTGTTGCGTTTCCATGACTTCTCTCAATGGATGACAGACGTTGATGTTGTGCATTTTGTTGCGTTTCCATAACTTCTCTCAATGGATGACAGACGTTGAAGTTGTGCATTTTGTTGCGTTTCCATGACTTCTTTCAATGGATGACAGACGTTGATGTTGTGCATTTTGTTGCGTTTCCATAACTTCTCTCAATGGATGACAGACGTTGATGTTGTGCATTTTGTTGCGTTTCCATGACTTCTCTCAATGGATGACAGACGTTGATGTTGTGCATTTTGTTGCGTTTCCATAACTTCTCTCAATGGATGACAGACGTTGATGTTGTGCATTTTGTTGCGTTTCCATAACTTCTCTCAATGGATGACAGACGTTGATGTTGTGCATTTTGTTGCGTTTCCATAACTTCTCTCAATGGATGACAGACGTTGATGTTGTGCATTTTGTTGCGTTTCCATAACTTCTCTCAATGGATGACAGACGTTGATGTTGTGCATTTTGTTGCGTTTCCTTAACTTCTCTCAATGGATGACAGACGTTGATGTTGTGCATTTTGTTGCGTTTCCATAACTTCTCTCAATGGATGACAGACGTTGATGTTGTGCATTTTGTTGCGTTTCCATAACTTCTCTCAATGGATGACAGACGTTGAATTTGGTTATTTTGCTTTCCTAAATATTTTCGAATTTTTACTTCGCTGAAAAATCGTATGCAATATAGTACAAGTCATTTAATTCCGTGGAGTGAATATAGAAAACTTTGTTGAAATCACATGATAACCACTTTAAAAACAGGCGCATGCGTTCAGTAACTGGACCGTACAATATTCCCTCGTTCATCTTCTGAAATTAACGACGGAATAAATTATTCAAAAACGGAAGAAGTAGAACTTTATGATTCCGCAAGCCCGTCATGGAAAGGGGATGTAATAATTCAGCGTGAAATTACCCAGAAATTAAAAGCACTGCTTAAAGAAATGCAGTGAATTTATGGCTGTAATCAAGCCATGAGAAATGCGCTCGTTTTTAAAAGAACAAATCCAGTCAAGCAGACCCGACATCTCAGAAAAAATTAATGACTGTAACTTCTTCCCGAGTAATGACTATTATATCAGTTAGTTTAAGAATTTGTAGCAGGTACATAGGCGATATCTCAAGAGAGCGAAGAGAAGTGACCATTTAGTATGGACTCTACGAAGCAGCGAATCTAAAGTCAAAGTGTGTTCCCACACATAATCACAGCAGACTGAAACAGTAAGTTAGGAAGAGAGAACAACAAAAAAACAAAGAACAAGTAGCTTAGAAGGCGTGAAAACTAAAAGAAATAAAGTGGGTGCAAAAAATACGCAAGTCCCGAAGACCTATCTACAGATGAGCTAACCTAGTATCGAAAGTAATGATCAAACTGCTGTAGCTTGCGAGGAAAAGGAATTCCTTAAAATTATTTCTGAATTCTTTACCGGTTTCAACACCACTGGAGTTCTCTCTATTTGAAACAAGAAGGAATCAACTCTCTCAAAAGCAATTTTCTCAAGGAAAAACCTGCATTAGCTGCTGTTAACGCAGCTCGAGCAACTTCTGACCAGATTTCGTCGTTCTTCGAAAAGGGGAAACCTTGCTATTCTTCTCCGTTAGAGCATCTATGATTTGAGCCGCCCAGAACACAGGTTACACCTGAAAAAATGAAATCATCGACACTCCGGCGAAAAATTTGAACAGGGAACACTGCTTGCAGCGACTGAAGCTTTGGAATGCAGAGTAGTGTTTCTTGTTCCAAAACCCTCAATATTGGGTTACCCTTCAGTAAAACTTGACCATAACGACCATCCCAATCCACCATGGTTGTCAGATACTGCACTGTTCTTTTATGATCAAAATTCAGCGCAAAAAAACCTCAAACGCAAAAATTTTTGTTGCTAGAAAGCCCTGATTGCGCCCATTTCCAAAAATGTACAACTTCACCTCTTTGTAACTTACTGGACGTTTTCTGCCACGCAGACCGCATCAAAACACACGGCGGTTTTAACTAGCCATCATGGAACCGATCTAAGTAGCCATCATGGAACCGATCTAAGTAGCCATCATGGAACCGATCTAAGTAGCCATCATGGAACCGATTTAAGTAGCCATCATGGAACCGATCTAATTGTAGCCATCATGGAACCGATCTAAGTAGCCATCATGGAACCGATCTAAGTAGCCATCATGGAACCGATCTAAGTAGCCATCATGGAACCGATCTAAGTAGCCATCATGGAACCGATCTAAGTAGCCATCATGGAACCGTTCTGAGTAGCCATCATGGAACCGATCTAAGTAGCCATCATGGAACCGATCTAAGTAGCCACCATGGAACCGTTCTAAGTAGCCGGAACAGATGGGAACCAGTAGCCATGGGAGTTGCCATAATGAAGCACTCAATTGCTTCTTACGAGCCTTTGTAGCCATGTGTTGTCGATGGAGAGACTAATTTCTGTCGCTTAGTTTATTACCGGGAGAATTTAATAATTCTGAACATTTTTCTTTTCAACTTACACAACAGATTTTCTGGCGAAGGCTCACTATGGCTGGTTGGCATAGATTGGATTAGTTCAAGCCTCACTAACCAAAATAAGGAGTTTGAAAAAGAGGAAGGAGGAAAGTAGTACCATTTAAAATGGAATTATCGATAACAAGAAATATATTTAGAAGATGTGTTCCCACATCAGATCCCCTGCGCTTAGAAACTGCAAGTTAGGAAAGACGTTCATGAAGCAAAGTACGTAGAATATGTAGAAAAAGTAGCAGGTACTGGAAAACAGGTCAGCAGTGAAAGGAAAGAACGATGGTCCATGAAAAGTAAAAGAATCCATTCTGTTTCCACAAAAACGGCCCACCAAACCTTCTCGGGATCTCACATTTTCCCAGCCTTTGATTTCCCTTTGTAAATGATTGAACTCCGATTAACTTCAATGACGCTCATTGTTGACAGGCAGGGAAGAAAGAAGCGATGAAAACCGCACTAACAGCTGATCTAATGGTGGAACTACGTGGTGTCATCCATGTCAAAAACATGTTTTCGTTTGTCAGTTAGTGATGTACTTTATGAAAAATATCCCAACACGAACCACGACTATTACGAAAAAATACGAAGCACGCGATACAGATTGTCAATATAGCAATAAAACCATTCATGTTATATATCAAAAAAATAACTCAGGGCATGCCATACCTGTCCTTAATTAGTACGAAAAACATCAAGCGCACAACAGTGACAAACAACATCAAAATAAAACCATTCATGGAATATTACAAAGCATATCTCCACACGTACCATAACTATGCTGCTTAACACAAATAAAACGGAGTACGTGAGACAGAACAAAAATCAAAACGTTCACCTGATATATAGAAAAATAACTCCACACGCACCATGACTCTTCTTCTCAGTACGAAAAACACGAAATACGTGGGCCAGACAACATCAACAAAAATCTAAATGTTCATTTGATATTTTCAAAAATATCTTCACACGCACCACGACTATTCTGCTTTGCACGACAAACACGAAATACGTTAGACAGACACCAACAAGAATCTAGGCGTTCATGCAGATGCAAAGTACTTGCAAAGGGCACAAATCAGAGGCCACACTTCATAAACCTGGCGCATGACACCATCACCCCCGCTTTATGGAGGCTTATTAAACGCTACGACGACTCCGTAGCTCCTTATTGCTGCCTAAATGATGAGAAGCTCGTATAATTAGCGTGTAAAACTAGCTTATGCCAGCTGCAACCCAAATGCAGTTCCCGTACTACAAACTTGATAGCATTTTAATTTAACGAATCGTAAACTATAATTATGTTAAAGCTAAGAGATTTCGTATAAATTTAATAAATCGTTCACTATAATTATGTTAAAAGTTGAAAGAGATTTTATATCAATTCAATGAATCATGAAATATAATTAAGTTAAAAGCTTAGAGAGATTTGATATTAATCCAATGAATCGTTCACTATTATTACATTAAAACCTTTAAATATGTTTTCACATTTCATGAAGTATCAGGGATAATTATTGCAGACTAGAGTTCCACTTCGTTTCAGCTCAGCTTAATCGAGAGCCTGGCAAAATGAGGCGAAGTAGAGTGTGTGCGCGGTGGGTGAACTTCACGGCAAAATTCGTGGATAGCCATTTTGATTTTTGTAGATGTCTACTTTCTTTGTATAGGAAAATTTAATAAGATTTCATGTGTTTAGTCTTCGTGAATGACAAATCGACGTTGCGAATGATTTCTGCAAAGAATTACACGACTCAATTCAGTGCTGCAAATGGATCCGTGAGCTTCTAATTATTGGCCTTCAAGTATCATTTCTAGGTACATACAAGTTTCAGTTTTAGTCCATCACCGGAATAAGCCAATCATCGTTGCCAGTGATCGTCCCTATGGAATAGTGCACTGTTCTGAATTTGAATACCGGTGTGCGGTATGATGACTCCGGCCGGTCTTCTATGGAATGGCTGCACAAAATTGGGCACAACAAAGTGGTTTTATTTGATTCCAAGCATCAATTTGTCTTCCTCACATCAACACAAAGCACATCCCTGAAAAAATGAAAATCAAAACCTTGGAGGGGCGCCAGAGGAAGCCATACTAAAACGAACTGGAACTTGTGTCCACGATTGTTATTCACTGTGATAAACGATCAATGAAAAATGTGCACTGAGGTTACTCACATTACGAACACCCCTGGACTTCAAACGTGGAATTTGGCTTGAAATTCATGTTACCATTTGGATGAGATGATACTGACAATGAACTAACTCAGCATTCAAATGTACTCAAGAGACACGAACGTGACAGTCAAAAGGGCTGCATGTAATAATGTTTAAATTCCTAATTACAAAAATGACCAGCAAAAGTGCAAGCGTCAATCAAAGAAATTTTGATTTAAAGAAATTTCGAGCTTCGAATAACGTAATATTTCGATGTCGAAGATGAACTAAAATAAGGAGCTTATTATTTAAATTACAGTTTCCTTTTATTATATTGAATTCACCAACAAGAAAGAGAATCTATACTGTATAATAAAACGCCTTAAGTAAAAAAATTACATATTTTTTGGGGGGTAACTACTACAATGGCAATCTTATTGACCACATAAGATTGTTTGGTTCGTCTCTCTTTCACGCGC
This sequence comes from Morinoia aosen, assembly GCA_030386875.1. Lineage (NCBI taxonomy): Eukaryota > Metazoa > Arthropoda > Malacostraca > Amphipoda > Talitridae > Morinoia > Morinoia aosen. Next base: position 64,676,081 of record CM059570.1, on the reverse strand, counting down.
TTAAAGGATTCTTAATGACCGTGTCTGTTATACGAGTTTCACCAGTGCACAAGTACAAAAAGATTTTAAACGCGGGTACCATTAGGATGGGCATATTTGTTTGTCATCCACTTGTGAAAGATTTATCTCAAGAAAATATCAAATCCCGTCATTTTTGAGGGTTGCGTCCACTAGTAGGAAAGTAAATCACTTCAAATTCGTTGCAGCGGCAGTCTTAGAGAAGATGCAACGACACCGGAAGCATGAACAGCAAAAAATTAAGTTCCTTAGCCCCAAAACTGTTCCACTGCAAAATGACGTCGATGACAGAATGGCGGTAACCTGAGGCGATGCGATAGCTGAATTTTGCGCAGCAGAGAGCATGAGCTCGTAAAACTTCAACAGTGAAAGGCCTGCAGAATCGCTGGACTGACGCCCTAAAATGGCAATGATGATGGGAGCCCGTCAGTCGCAACAAAGCGTCTGCAAAATTTACCAATTGCCTCGGCCTCCAAAATCGAGCTCCATCCTTTGAGCCGAGAGAGAGAGAAGCCGCCTCTGCGTCGCCCTTCCATTCATCTCTAAAATTCGGTGGCTATTGAATCTAGATTCCCTATCTCCACGGACACCGTGAAATGTCCCTAACGCTGTGTGAACCGATGGACTAGGAAGCGTCGCCATAGAACTGTGATGGCATCACTAAAGAACTTTGAAGGCATCACCATAGAACTGTGATGGCATCACCATAGAACTGTGATGGCATCACTAAAGAACTTTGAAGGCATCACCTTAGAACTGTGATGGCATCACTAAAGAACTTTGAAGGCATCACCTTAGAACTGTGATGGCATCACTAAAGAACTGTGAAGGCATCACTATAAAACTGTGAAGGCATCACTATAGAACTGTGAAGGTATCACCATGATATTATGAAGGTCTCCTCATGGAGTTGAGAAATTATCTTGAATGAGAGATAAAACGAACTCCAAGATTCAGAATAGTAACGAAGCAGATTAGATCATATTATAAAACTTTTAAGCTTTCTTAAGTGTAGAAAATATGATCCCAAGAGAAGATAGAAGAAAACACTATGTAAGACGGAGTTAAAAAAAAAACAGAAAATAACGCACAATTGTGTTCTCACAGAGGATTCCTGACGCGTAGAAACAACAACGCTGGAACATATTCAATACGTAAGATCTAAGATTAATAAAAACGTCATGGATGACGAAAAAGGACAGCCCTGAACCGAAAAAAGACTAAGTAGTAAAATTAAAAAGTCTTAATTCAATTTCAGGAAGATCAACCAAACTCTTCGCTTAAGATTTCATATATTTACCTCCTCGAAATGTTAAGTCCAGTAGATACAATAGTTGTATCTCCTAAAATCGTATCAAAACATTAAAAAAGCAACAGGTTATAGCATATGAGTTATGTACTTATTCTACATAAATTTTATGAAAATGCCTCTGTTGTAAGATGTAATATAATCCTATTTATTAATTATTATAAAATACGCTTATGATTTAAATACCATTAGTTTTTTCGAGCGAAAGAGTAAAAACGGTTAATAAACTCTAGAGTACAAAATTGTTCATTTCCTTCCTTTATTTTCTTATATTTTTCATTATTCCTTAATAGATAATGATAATAATAGTACGTAAGTAATTTTCAACTGAAATATTATTAAGTTAACTTGGAGGAAATCCCCACTTCAACGACTTGGTTGTCATGAAGAAATCATTAATCCTGCACGCGAGACTTCAATCATTCACCCACGTCAGTCGAACGTTCTGCCAAAACGAAACCCAATACGAAACCATTAAATCACCATTATTGAATGAGATAACTTCAACAGGAGATGGGATAAAGATAGAAAGTATGCTCTAAAGTAAAGTCCAACTGTAATTCATCCTTAAACCTTGTAATCAATATGTGAATTTCAACTACCATTCACATATAAATCTTAAAAACAACATTCAAGTTCATCTACCGTTCAAATATAAAACTTGTAAATAACGTGTGAAGTTAACTACAATTCAGATGTAAAGCATTTAAACAGCATGTAAAATTGTATTACCATTGACCCTGAAAATTTGTTGACAATTCACATACAAGTAGCATTCTTCTTTTAAAGCATAATAACACAGCGCCAACCTAGCGTTCGGAGCCAGGAACGTAGTAGAGCAAGCTTCCTGTCACGCCTGATACAAGAGTGTACATGTAGGATACGTGGTGCTCTGAACTGAAACTTTCAGCGCGATCCGCCTCACACCTTTGGTCACCTCTAAAGCATTGAGTTCAGGGGTACGTGCATTTTTATGAGCTCTCGCTTACGAATTAGGTATGAAATCTCAAACGTGAAATTATCCACAGAAAACTGTCGATAAATACAAAATTGCGTATCAAACTGAAAGAAATCAGTGACTTACTCTTGGGTGTGAAAATATTTAGGGGAAAAACATTACTTATAAAGAAACGTTGTGTCAAAATAACATTAAATTTCATGGTCGGTCTCACACCCATCTTTAAATTTTCATTTAATTTTATCAATACTGTTTTCTTATTCAGTTTTCTTATTCAGAGTTAGGCGATACTCCCACAGAATCTTGTCATAGTTTGAGGCAAGCGACACCACATAGGTAGAATATTCAACGGGTCTCGGATAGCACAACTCGTTGCGTTGGCACTTCATTTGCTTGAATAAATTCTTGATTTCAGTTGTGCTTCAACATTCGCTTGAACAAATTCTTGAATTCAGCTGGGATTGAATGCCTACTTTCTTGAACAAATTCTTAATTTCAGTTGCGCTTGAACATTTGCTTTAACAAATTCTCCTGAGAGCACTGAACGGATGCACCCCTGCAGTGTCGGTAGCTCATCAAAAGGGGAGGGGGCGACGGAGCGGCCGCCCCTCACTAAGCCAAATAGAGGGGAGCTATGCCCCAGATGTCCCTCTCTTTGACGGATGCTCTATATTGGATTTGAGCCGTGAATTGGATATCGGTAGCTGCCTGCGCCCCCACAGCGGCGCGACACTTCGCGTCTCGTGACACAACACACGACGCTCACCAGAGGCTAAATTTTCAAGAAATTCAAGTCGGCTTAGCGGTACAGCTGACAGTTGCCAGAGGCTAAATTTTCAAGAAATTCAAGTCGGCTTAGCGGTACAGCTGACAGTTGCCAGAGGCTAAATTTTCAAGAAATTCAAGTCGGCTTAGCGGTACAGCTGACAGTTGCCAGAGGCTAAATTTTCAAGAAATTCAAGTCGGCTTAGCGGTACAGCTGACAGTTGCCAGAGGCTAAATTTTCAAGAAATTCAAGTCGGCTTGGAGGTACAGCTGACAGTGGCCAGAGGCTAAATTTTCAAGAAGTTCAAGTCGGCTTAGCGGTATAGCTGACAGTTGCCAGAGGCTAAATTTTCAAGGAATTCAAGTCGATCAAGATGCAAGTCAACTTTTTTGAACCTCAATTTGTATCAGAGATATTGATGATGGAATTCAGAAGTGAGCCATGTGTAGAGTCATTGAAACGCATTGTGTGGAGCAATCTTAATATGAGTCGAGGGATGCATATTAACTCATACTAATATCTTAATACGAGTCGATCTTAATATGTGTGAAGCAATGACAGTATGAGTTGAGGAGCGTTGTGTGAAGCAATGACAGTATGAGTTGAGGAGCATTGTGTGAAGCAATGACGGTATGAGTTGAGGAGCGTTGTGTGAAGCAATGACAGTATGAGTTGAGGAGCGTTTTGTGAAGCAATGACAGTATGAGTTGAGGAGCATTGTGTGAAGCAATGACAGTATGAGTTGAGGAGCGTTGTGTGAAGCAATGACAGTATGAGTTGAGGAGCGTTGTGTGAAGCAATGACGGTATGAGTTGAGGAGCATTGTGTGAAGCAATGACAGTATGAGTTGAGGAGCATTGTGTGAAGCAATGACAGTATGAGTTGAGGAGCGTTGTGTGAAGCAATGACAGTATGAGTTGAGGAGCGTAGTGTGAAGCAATGACAGTATGAGTTGAGGAGCGTAGTGTGAAGCAATGACAGTATGAGTTGAGGAGCGTTGTGTGAAGCAATGACAGTATGAGTTGAGGAGCGTTGTGTGAAGCAATGACAGTATGAGTTGAGGAGCGTTGTGTGAAGCAATGACAGTATGAGTTGAGGAGCGTTGTGTGAAGCAATGACAGTATGAGTTGAGGAGCGTTGTGTGAAGCAATGACAGTATGAGTTGAGGAGCGTTGTGTGAAGCAATGACAGTATGAGTTGAGGAGCGTTGTGTGAAGCAATGACAGTATGAGTTGAGGAGCGTTGTGTGAAGCAATGACAGTATGAGTTGAGGAGCGTTGTGTGAAGCAATGACAGTATGAGTTGAGGAGCGTAGTGTGAAGCAATGACAGTATGAGTTGAGGAGCGTTGTGTGAAGCAATGACAGTATGAGTTGAGGAGCGTTGTGTGAAGCAATGACAGTATGAGTTGAGGAGCGTTGTGTGAAGCAATGACAGTATGAGTTGAGGAGCGTTGTGTGAAGCAATGACAGTATGAGTTGATGAGCATTGTGTGAAGCAATGACAGTATGAGTTGAGGAGCGTTGTGTGAAGCAATGACAGTATGAGTTGAGGAGCATTGTGTGAAGCAATGACAGTATGAGTTGAGGAGCGTTGGGTGAAGCAATGACAGTATGAGTTGAGGAGCGTTGTGTGAAGCAATGACAGTATGAGTTGAGGAGCATTGTGTGAAGCAATGACGGTATGAGTTGAGGAGCGTTGTGTGAAGCAATGACAGTATGAGTTGAGGAGCGTTTTGTGAAGCAATGACAGTATGAGTTGAGGAGCATTGTGTGAAGCAATGACAGTATGAGTTGAGGAGCGTTGTGTGAAGCAATGACAGTATGAGTTGAGGAGCGTTGTGTGAAGCAATGACGGTATGAGTTGAGGAGCATTGTGTGAAGCAATGACAGTATGAGTTGAGGAGCATTGTGTGAAGCAATGACAGTATGAGTTGAGGAGCGTTGTGTGAAGCAATGACAGTATGAGTTGAGGAGCGTAGTGTGAAGCAATGACAGTATGAGTTGAGGAGCGTAGTGTGAAGCAATGACAGTATGAGTTGAGGAGCGTTGTGTGAAGCAATGACAGTATGAGTTGAGGAGCATTGTGTGAAGCAATGACAGTATGAGTTGAGGAGCGTCGTGTGAAGCAATGACAGTATGAGTTGAGGAGCGTTGTGTGAAGCAATGACGGTATGAGTTGAGGAGCGTTGTGTGAAGCAATGACAGTATGAGTTGAGGAGCGTTGTGTGAAGCAATGACAGTATGAGTTGAGGAGCATTGTGTGAAGCAATGACAGTATGAGTTGAGGAGCGTTGTATGAAGCAATGACAGTATGAGTTGAGGAGCGTTGTGTGAAGCAATGACGGTATGAGTTGAGGAGCATTGTGTGAAGCAATGACAGTATGAGTTGAGGAGCATTGTGTGAAGCAATGACAGTATGAGTTGAGGAGCGTTGTGTGAAGCAATGACAGTATGAGTTGAGGAGCGTAGTGTGAAGCAATGACAGTATGAGTTGAGGAGCGTAGTGTGAAGCAATGACAGTATGAGTTGAGGAGCGTTGTGTGAAGCAATGACAGTATGAGTTGAGGAGCATTGTGTGAAGCAATGACAGTATGAGTTGAGGAGCGTTGTGTGAAGCAATGACAGTATGAGTTGAGGAGCGTTGTGTGAAGCAATGACGGTATGAGTTGAGGAGCATTGTGTGAAGCAATGACAGTATGAGTTGAGGAGCATTGTGTGAAGCAATGACAGTATGAGTTGAGGAGCGTTGTGTGAAGCAATGACAGTATGAGTTGAGGAGCATTGTGTGAAGCAATGACAGTATGAGTTGAGGAGCGTTGTGTGAAGCAATGACAGTATGAGTTGAGGAGCATTGTGTGAAGCAATGACAGTATGAGTTGAGGAGCATTGTGTGAAGCAATGACAGTATGAGTTGAGGAGCGTAGTGTGAAGCAATGACAGTATGAGTTGAGGAGCGTTGTGTGAAGCAATGACAGTATGAGTTGAGGAGCGTTGTGTGAAGCAATGACAGTATGAGTTGAGGAGCATTGTGTGAAGCAATGACAGTATGAGTTGAGGAGCATTGTGTGAAGCAATGACAGTATGAGTTGAGGAGCGTTGTGTGAAGCAATGACAGTATGAGTTGAGGAGCATTATGTGAAGCAATGACAGTATGAGTTGAGGAGCGTAGTGTGAAGCAATGACAGTATGAGTTGAGGAGCGTTGTGTGAAGCAATGACAGTATGAGTTGAGGAGCGTTGTGTGAAGCAATGACAGTATGAGTTGAGGAGCGTTGTGTGAAGCAATGACAGTATGAGTTGAGGAGCGTTGTGTGAAGCAATGACAGTATGAGTTGAGGAGCGTTGTGTGAAGCAATGACAGTATGAGTTGAGGAGCGTTGTGTGAAGCAATGACAGTATGAGTTGAGGAGCGTTGTGTGAAGCAATGACAGTATGAGTTGAGGAGCGTTGTGTGAAGCAATGACAGTATGAGTTGAGGAGCGTTGTGTGAAGCAATGACAGTATGAGTTGAGGAGCGTTGTGTGAAGCAATGACAGTATGAGTTGAGGAGCGTTGTGTAAAGCAATGACAGTATGAGTTGAGGAGCGTTGTGTGAAGCAATGACAGTATGAGTTGAGGAGCGTTGTGTGAAGCAATGACAGTATGAGTTGAGGAGCGTTGTGTGAAGCAATGACAGTATGAGTTGAGGAGCGTTGTGTGAAGCAATGACAGTATGAGTTGAGGAGCGTTGTGTGAAGCAATGACAGTATGAGTTGAGGAGCGTTGTGTGAAGCAATGACAGTATGAGTTGAGGAGCGTTGTGTGAAGCAATGACAGTATGAGTTGAGGAGCGTAGTGTGAAGCAATGACAGTATGAGTTGAGGAGCGTAGTGTGAAGCAATGACAGTATGAGTTGAGGAGCGTAGTGTGAAGCAATGACAGTATGAGTTGAGGAGCATTGTGTGAAGCAATGACAGTATGAGTTGAGGAGCGTTGTGTGAAGCAATGACAGTATGAGTTGAGGAGCGTTGTGTGAAGCAATGGCAGTATGAGTTGAGGAGCGTAGTGTGAAGCATTGACAGTATGAGTTGAGGAGCATTGTGTGAAGCAATGGCAGTATGAGTTGAGGAGCGTTGTGTGAAGCAATGACAGTATGAGTTGAGGAGCGTTGTGTGAAGCAATGACAGTATGAGTTGAGGAGCGTTGTGTGAAGCAATGACAGTATGAGTTGAGGAGCGTTGTGTGAAGCAATGACAGTATGAGTTGAGGAGCGTTGTGTGAAGCAATGACAGTATGAGTTGAGGAGCGTTGTGTGAAGCAATGACAGTATGAGTTGAGGAGCGTTGTGTGAAGCAATGACAGTATGAGTTGAGGAGCGTTGTGTGAAGCAATGACAGTATGAGTTGAGGAGCGTTGTGTGAAGCAATGACAGTATGAGTTGAGGAGCGTTGTGTGAAGCAATGACAGTATGAGTTGAGGAGCGTTGTGTGAAGCAATGACAGTATGAGTTGAGGAGCATTGTGTGAAGCAATGACAGTATGAGTTGAGGAGCGTTGTGTGAAGCAATGACAGTATGAGTTGAGGAGCGTTGTGTGAAGCAATGACAGTATGAGTTGAGGAGCGTTGTGTGAAGCAATGACAGTATGAGTTGAGGAGCGTTGTGTGAAGCAATGACAGTATGAGTTGAGGAGCGTTGTGTGAAGCAATGACAGTATGAGTTGAGGAGCATTGTGTGAAGCAATGACAGTATGAGTTGAGGAGCATTGTGTGAAGCAATGACAGTATGAGTTGAGGAGCATTGTGTGAAGCAATGACAGTATGAGTTGAGGAGCGTTGTGTGAAGCAATGACAGTATGAGTTGAGGAGCGTTGTGTGAAGCAATGACAGTATGAGTTGAGGAGCGTTGTGTGAAGCAATGACAGTATGAGTTGAGGAGCGTTGTGTGAAGCAATGACAGTATGAGTTGAGGAGCGTTGTGTGAAGCAATGACAGTATGAGTTGAGGAGCGTTGTGTGAAGCAATGACAGTATGAGGTGAGGAGCGTTGTGTGAAGCAATGACAGTATGAGTTGAGGAGCATTGTGTGAAGCAATGACAGTATGAGTTGAGGAGCGTTGTGTGAAGCAATGACAGTATGAGTTGAGGAGCGTTGTGTGAAGTAATGACAGTATGAGTTGAGGAGCGTTGTGTGAAGCAATGACAGTATGAGCTGAGGAGCATTGTGTGAAGCAATGACAGGATGAGTTAAATAGCGTTGTGTGAAGCAATGACAGTATGAGTTGAGGAGCGTTGTGTGAAGCAATGACAGTGTGAGTTGAGGAGCATTGTGTGAAGCAATGACAGTATGAGTTGAGGAGCATTGTGTGAAGCAATGACAGTATGAGTTAAGGAGCGTTGTGTGAAGCAATGACAGTATGAGTTGAGGAGCATTGTGTGAAGCAATGACAGTATGAGTTGAGGAGCGTTGTGTGAAGCAATGACAGTATGAGTTGAGGAGCGTTGTGTGAAGCAATGACAGTATGAGTTGAGGAGCATTGTGTGAAGCAATGACAGTATGATTTGAGGAGCGTAGTGTGAAGCAATGACGGTATGAGTTGAGGAGCATTGTGTGAAGCAATGACAGTATGAGTTGAGGAGCGTTGTGTGAAGCAATGACAGTATGAGTTGAGGAGCATTGTGTGAAGCAATGACAGTATGAGTTGAGGAGCGTTGTGTGAAGCAATGACAGTATGAGTTGAAGAGCATTGTGTGCAGCAATGACAGTATGAGTTGAGGAGCGTTGTGTGAAGCAATGACAGTATGAGTTGAGGAGCATTGTGTGAAGCAATGACAGTATGAGTTAAGGAGCGTTGTGTGAAGCAATGACAGTATGAGTTGAGGAGCATTGTGTGAAGCAATGACAGTATGAGTTGAGGAGCATTGTGTGAAGCAATGACAGTATGAGTTGAGGAGCGTTGTGTGAAGCAATGACAGTATGAGTTGAGGAGCGTTGTGTGAAGCAATGACAGTATGAGTTGAGGAGCGTTGTGTGAAGCAATGACAGTGTGAGTTGAGGAGCGTTGTGTGAAGCAATGACAGTATGAGTTGAGGAGCGTTGTGTGAAGCAATGACAGTATGAGTTGAGGGGCATTGTGTGAAGCAATGTTTGTTTGAAGAGGAATTAAACCGCTGTCTGATGATCATCTGCTCTTAATGACTGTATTATCTTGCTCGCCACGAGACAGGACGAGATGCCTCGCACGCCACGAGACTGGACGAGATGCCTCGCACGCCACGAGACAGGACGAGATGCCTCGCACGCCACGAGACAGGACGAGATGCCTCGCACGCCACGAGACAGGACGAGATGCCTCGCACGCCACGAGACAGGACGAGGTGCCTCGCACGCCACGAGACAGGACGAGATGCCTCGCACGCCACGAGACAGGACGAGATGCCTCGCACGCCACGAGACAGGACGAGGTGCCTCGCACGCCACGAGACAGGACGAGATGCCTCGCACGCCACGAGACAGGACGAGATGCCTCGCACGCCACGAGACAGGACGAGATGCCTCGCACGCCACGAGACAGGACGAGATGCCTCGCACGCCACGAGACAGGACGAGATGCCTCGCACGCCACGAGACAGGACGAGATGCCTCGCACGTCACGAGACAGGACGAGATGTCTCGCACGCCACGAGACAGGACGAGATGTCTCGCACGCCACGAGACAGGACGAGATGTCTCGCACGCCACGAGACAGGACGAGATGTCTCGCACGTCACGAGACAGGACGAGATGTCTCGCTCGCCACGAGACAGGACGAGATGTGTCGCACGTCATAGAGACCTCGTTCACTCAACAGTCGATGCACTCTACCGCCAAGACCACTGGCAGTCGAGAGACACTATGATAATAGGAACGATCGTACATCGCTGATTATATAAAAACCTGCGCATCCCATTCATGTCAAGAATTTTACGAGTACTCTCTTTTGCATTCGTTAGTCCATTATCTTGTCAGAACTGCACTGGCTACATCTTGAATATTAATGATTAGATTAAATGTTAATTGAAGCCTCTCTAACTGCTAAAAAAAAGCGTTCCGAAGAAAGGAAGAAGGAAAGCTCCATTCAGTATGAAGATAAGGGAACGCGGAATCTATACAGACGGGTTATAGAAACAGTAAGTTGAGAAGAAGTTTATGAAACAAGGAAAAAGACGAAGGGAAAAGTTGAAGATACTGAAAAACAGGACAGCAGTGAACCAAAAAAAGATGGTAATTAACATAATTAAAAATATTATTGCTACAAAAAGTAGGCCTACCTCTTTCAGCTCGGGATCCAATTAATGTCAAGAATTATAGTTGCACTCGCTTCTGCACTCGTTAGCACATTATTTTGTCAGACCTGCGCAGACTGCGTCGATTTAAAGCCATAATCTCCCGCTCTGCGCGACTCAGGTGCAGCAGCAAAAAAGAGAGGAGGGAGACGCGCGGCAGTGCGTCCCACGCTTCTTTTCACGCCTCCGCTTGCTATTCAAAAGTATATTAGTATATTAGTTAGTTTAAGCCTCCCTATCCTCAACAATGAGATGTAAAGAGAGGAAGGAAGAAGGCACCATTTAGTATGGAGTTAAGGGAACGTGGAATCTATGCAGAAAGGGCACAGAAACAGAAAGCTAAGAAAGAAGTTCATGAAACAAGAAAAAGTTGAAGAAGAAAGTAGTAGGCGGTGAAAAACAGGACAGCAGTGAACCGAAAAAAAGATGGTCCGTAACACAACAAAACCTATTCTATTTTAACAAAAGAAAGCCTACCTAACCTTTAGCTCGGGCCCTCACATTGTCCCCCTGGGAGCGCTAGTTCCCATAGATACAATAGTTGTATCCCCCTGAGGGGGTTGCTATTCAAAAAAGAAGGTTCATTTACTAAGCACGATTGCGGGTCGAATTACATGATAACTTCATCCAAATGAGGTACCTGCACGAACTAATTTACTGGTTAAATTGCACTTGGTATTCACTTCGCATTTCCTCTTTTTAATGTAGTAAGTTCGTTTTTATTTACAAATTTAATCCTGCGTAATTCATATTTTTGTATTCTTCTTCTAATTTCCAACCCATGAAAAAATATCCTTGAAAAAAGGCTCCTTTCGTCCTTCTGTTTTAAGTTTCCCTACTATTTGTCTTGTATATGCTCAAACATTTATTATTTATTGAACTCATTTAGACCAACTGCAGGACTTTTAAAACTGAAGAGGGGAACATCGATACAAACGAAGCAAGCACACATTCACCCAACAACCAAACAAACAACTACTTAAAACACAACCAGTCCAGTCAAACGGACCGGAGATGATAGTGCACATTTACACAGAACGACTGCTGCACGAAATCTCTACATTTCATTTAACGTCCCACTGAGATGGCTTAGTAGCGTCTGCAGTGAAGCTGAGCATTAAATCGCAGCCACTACTATAACTCACCGTCGCCACAGCCACTACCATAAGTTGCTCGCCGCCCCAGCCACTACCATAAGTTGCTCGCCACCCAGCCACTACCGTAAGCTGCTCGCCGCCCCAGCCACTACCATAAGTTGCTCGCCACCACAGCCACTACCGTAAGCTGCTCGCCGCCCCAGCCACTACCGTAAGCTGCTCGCCGCCCCAGCCACTACCGTAAGCTGCTCGCCGCCCCAGCCACTACCGTAAGCTGCTCGCCGCCCCAGCCACTACCGTAAGCTGCTCGCCACCACAGCCACTACCATAAGTTGCTCGCCGCCCCAGCCACTACCATAAGTTGCTCGCCACCACAGCCACTACCATAAGTTGCTCGCCGCCCCAGCCACTACCATAAGTTGCTCGCCGCCACAGCCACTACCATAAGTTGCTCGCCGCCCCAGCCACTACCATAAGTTGCTCGCCGCCCCAGCCACTACCGTAAGCTGCTCGCCACCACAGCCACTACCATAAGTTGCTCGCCGCCCCAGCCACTACCATAAGTTGCTCGCCACCACAGCCACTACCATAAGTTGCTCGCTCCACTGCTGCCCCAGCCTCACAAGGGGGCTACATTTTGGACGCCAACGACATAATCCCATCTGAGCGCAGCCGTAAGGAAGTTAGCAGGGAGCCTTTGAGGTCCGAACGCCTCAAATCTTCGGGCGGAAACTTTGGCAGCAACACTTGCTGGGCTCCTGACCAACTTCGCCTCCACCTCAGTTTGATGGATGGATGAACGTTCTCAGGTGGTGATTTAACGTCTAAATAAATGTGCGAGTCGGCGGAGATATGAGAGTGACGTGGAGTGTCGAAGGAGATAAAAGAGTGGCATGGAGTGTTGAAGGAGATATAAGAGTGGCATGGAGTGTCGAAGGAGATATAAGAGTGGCATAGAGAGTCGAAGGAGATAAAAGAGTGGCATGGAGTGTCGAAGGAGATATAAGAGTGGCATGGAGTGTCGAAGGAGATATAAGAGTGGCATGGAGTGCCGAAGGAGATATGAGAGTGGCATGGAGTGCCGAAGGAGATATGAGAGTGGCATGGAGTGCCGAAGGAGATATGAGAGTGGCATGGAGTGCCGAAGGAGATATGAGAGTGGCATGGAGTGCCGAAGGAGATATGAGAGTGGCATGGAGTGCCGAAGGAGATAAAAGAGTGGCATGGAGTGCCGAAGGAGATAAAAGAGTGGCATGGAGTGCCGAAGGAGATAAAAGAGTGGCATGGAGTGCCGAAGGAGATAAAAGAGTGGCATGGAGTGCCGAAGGAGATATGAGAGTGGCATGGAGTGCCGAAGGAGATAAAAGAGTGGCATGGAGTGCCGAAGGAGATAAAAGAGTGGCATGGAGTGCCGAAGGAGATATGAGAGTGGCATGGAGTGCCGAAGGAGATAAAAGAGTGGCATGGAGTGCCGAAGGAGATAAAAGAGTGGCATGGAGTGCCGAAGGAGATAAAAGAGTGGCATGGAGTGCCGAAGGAGATATAAGAGTGGCATGGAGTGCCGAAGGAGATAAAAGAGTGGCATGGAGTGCCGAAGGAGATAAAAGAGTGGCATGGAGTGCCGAAGGAGATAAAAGAGTGGCATGGAGTGCCGAAGGAGATATGAGAGTGGCATGGAGTGCCGAAGGAGATAAAAGAGTGGCATGGAGTGCCGAAGGAGATAAAAGAGTGGCATGGAGTGCCGAAGGAGATATGAGAGTGGCATGGAGTGCCGAAGGAGATATGAGAGTGGCATGGAGTGCCGAAGGAGATATGAGAGTGGCATGGAGTGCCGAAGGAGATATGAGAGTGGCATGGAGTGCCGAAGGAGATATGAGAGTGGCATGGAGTGCCGAAGGAGATATGAGAGTGGCATGGAGTGCCGAAGGAGATATGAGAGTGGCATGGAGTGCCGAAGGAGATAAAAGAGTGGCATGGAGTGCCGAAGGAGATATGAGAGTGGCATGGAGTGCCGAAGGAGATATGAGAGTGGCATAGAGTGCCGAAGGAGATATGAGAGTGGCATGGAGTGCCGAAGGAGATATGAGAGTGGCATGGAGTGCCGAAGGAGATATGAGAGTGGCATGGAGTGCCGAAGGAGATATGAGAGTGGCATGGAGTGCCGAAGGAGATATGAGAGTGGCATGGAGTGCCGAAGGAGATATGAGAGTGGCATGGAGTGCCGAAGGAGATATGAGAGTGGCATGGAGTGCCGAAGGAGATAAAAGAGTGGCATGGAGTGCCGAAGGAGATATGAGAGTGGCATGGAGTGCCGAAGGAGATATGAGAGTGGCATAGAGTGCCGAAGGAGATATGAGAGTGGCATGGAGTGCCGAAGGAGATATGAGAGTGGCATGGAGTGCCGAAGGAGATATGAGAGTGGCATGGAGTGCCGAAGGAGATATGAGAGTGGCATGGAGTGCCGAAGGAGATATGAGAGTGGCATGGAGTGCCGAAGGAGATATGAGAGTGGCATGGAGTGCCGAAGGAGATATGAGAGTGGCATGGAGTGCCGAAGGAGATAAAAGAGTGGCATGGAGTGCCGAAGGAGATATGAGAGTGGCATGGAGTGCCGAAGGAGATATGAGAGTGGCATAGAGTGCCGAAGGAGATATGAGAGTGGCATGGAGTGCCGAAGGAGATATGAGAGTGGCATGGAGTGCCGAAGGAGATATGAGAGTGGCATGGAGTGCCGAAGGAGATATGAGAGTGGCATGGAGTGCCGAAGGAGATATGAGAGTGGCATGGAGTGCCGAAGGAGATATGAGAGTGGCATGGAGTGCCGAAGGAGATATGAGAGTGGCATGGAGTGCCGAAGGAGATATGAGAGTGGCATGGAGTGCCGAAGGAGATAAAAGAGTGGTATGGAGTGCCGAAGGAGATATGAGAGTGGCATGGAGTGCCGAAGGAGATATGAGAGTGGCATAGAGTGCCGAAGGAGATATGAGAGTGGCATGGAGTGCCGAAGGAGATATGAGAGTGGCATGGAGTGCCGAAGGAGATATGAGAGTGGCATGGAGAGCCGAAGGAGATATGAGAGTGGCATGGAGTGCCGAAGGAGATATGAGAGTGGCATGGAGTGTCGAAGGAGATGAAAGAGTGATAAGGAATCCAGGAGGAATCAAGGCGTGTGTTTTTCTCACAGCTAGAAAAAGGACAAGATGCACATCCTGCGTTTGGGGTTGTCGGCAGCACAAAAATTTAGGCCATAATAAGGCGCATAGAGAAACTCGAAAGCAAACAGAGCACAATGAAGTGTTAAGAGAAATTATAGCACGACCTAGACTAAATGCCCGCCGTGAAGCTCCCGCAACAGAAGGAAATGGTGCAAGGCGTGAAATGAGAGAGAGCTAGATTTTATTCAATATAATACTATGCAATAATAATTATTAAAAGATACTTGAAGTTATTCTACCCCGTCTAAGGCTATACAAAAACTGGGGAAAAACAGGAGTAAGACATGATTAAAATTAAATTTCAAGTTGTATTTATCGATGAGAAGTACTAGAACAAGTTCTGCGTTTTAGACGTAATTAAGACAAGAGGAAGACTGAGAGCAAGACATTATCGAAAGTAAAACTTGGCTGCCATTAAACTGTAAGCCTTGGCGTAGGACTAAGAAGCATCTCCCAAGAAATAAATTAATTATTAAAATCTGGCTTTCATTAAACGGCATAACTTGACATGGACAACATTACCCATGAAGCTTATCATCATATCTTGACTGTTATAAAAAGGTAAAACTTGACATTGGACTAATACCAGTTACCAAGAATGACCAAATCACAACACAGTCGATGGCAAAGCCAAGAGCCAGACATAATCGAAATTAAAACCTGCTTTATTAAACGGTGAAACAATGCATTGAACTATTAAGCAGTAGCCAAGAAAATAATAATTAAAACCTGACTGATGTTGAATTTTAAATTCGGCATTGGAAGCATTCCCAAAAAACTTGATGAATCATCAAAACCTTACTTATTGAACGGTAAAACAAGGCATCGGGCTAATAACAGTCGGCAAGAATGACCCAGTCACAACAGGGTCCAGGCAGACCGCCCCACAAGTCTGCGGGCGCCGACTCATCTGAAGAGCACATAGAGAGCGGGGCAACAGCCGCGAGTGATGGATCGTGGCCGCCGCCATCTTTCTGGGACACAGACGAGGTTTAAGCAATTGCCTAACAATGCGTGCTTTCTTAAGAGCGTATTGTGCTGCGGTCACACAATTGATTTTAGAGTCGTCGTCTCCTGAATTGAAATCCCTGTCTCAATGGTGTTTTCGTTTTGGAATAAATTTGTTTTGTTCAGTAAGCGTTTTGAAATAAATTTGTAATTTCACATTATAGGAAAACATTACCTCAATGGGGCGGAAGAAGAAATGTTGGGGGAATTAAGCGAATGAATAAATAAGGACTTGGCTGCACCCAATTCTAGAAAAATTTACATCTGTGTCAGGCGAAACGTTGCGCCTAACATCGTTTACGAAGTAGTTTTTCAACACAGAATATCTTTCCCTAGTTCAAAAATCGTTGGAAAATTTCATTGCACAGTTACAATGCCATCGAAATGCCAACGCAAACCACTATTAAAAGCATGCTTTGCAGTGAGTGAACGGACGCACATTCTCGAAATTACCAAAAGTTTTAAGATTGACGATGATGCGACGAAAACATTCAAACCATAACTCTGGTCTCCCCGGAAGGCAAAAACGTGAAGCTGGAAGGAAACGAAAATGGCCAGCGCAAGGGGTCACTTCAGGATACAAAGGCATCCTCCCGAAATGAAAAAATTCAGAAAAGCGCAAAAACTGAGCGACAGACGCCATTTACAACAAGCCCACGCTCGTTCTGCCAGATCAATAGACTCGTTCTTGAGAATCTAGAAAAAATGGAATTCGCATGCTAACCAAGACGGACGGTTTCTTTCGATTGCAGTACCATCAGATGGGACATATTAATCCTAGCCACACATCAAAGCATTATTGGTCTTTGCGGAGAGTTGATTTTGAATGCGTTTAGAAAAAGATGTTATATTGCCATTTTTTATCGTAACTGACCTTTTCTCAGATTGTCTTCGTACCTACACAATCCCATTAAACTGCTTTTTCTAGTAAAAAAGAAACACCATCATCTCTTCCCGAAGTACTGACTGATGAGAGTGCTTTGTTCACCATACGTGTCTCTAATGCAATGGAATACTAAGCAGTTGCCAAGAAGTCAAGTGATTATTTAATCCCGACTGTTCTTAAACGGTAAAACAAGGCATTGGACTAATAAACAGCTGCAGAGAAATTAATTAATTATTAAAACCAGGCTGATCGTTATGATGCAATGACTTTCTCATTTTATTGATACGCTAAGATGCGCATAATGAAATTTAGCACGTAGGAATCACAATTTCACCTCATGTCCGGCGACTTTTCACAAATTCTTCTATATTTTTTTTATAAAATTTTATACGCCGAGTTTGTTGGCAGCTGCGAAGCGCTCTGAATGGATGCATAAACTTGCATGCGGATATTTTTTAAACAATATTTTTCGTATGAGTTTACTTACCACGCTCTGAAAAAGAGATAAATTGGAAGAAGACGAGTTGAGTCAACTCGCTCTTGCCGAGTGAAACTGACTAGCACATTTCCAGTAAAAACAGGCTAGCATATTTCAACATATTCCCAGTACAACAGCCTAGCACATTTCAGCATATTCCCAGTACAACAGACTAGCACATTTCAGCATATTCCCAGTACAACAGACTAGCACATTTCAGCATATTCCCAGTACAACAGACTAGCACATTTCAGCACATTTCCAGTACAACAGACTAGCATATTTCAACATATTCCCAGTACAACAGCCTAGCACATTTCAGCACATTCCCAGTGCAACAGACTAGCACATTTCAGCACATTCCCAGTGCAACAGACTATCATATTTCAGCACATTCCCAGTACAACAGACTAGCATATTTCAACATATTCCCAGTACAACAGCCTAGCACATTTCAGCATATTCCCAGTACAACAGACTAGCACATTTCAGCATATTCCCAGTACAACAGACTAGCACATTTCAGCATATTCCCAGTACAACAGACTAGCACACTTCAGCATATTCCCAGTACAACAGACTAGCACATTTCAGCACATTCCCAGTGCAACAGACTAACACATTTCCAGTACAACAACCTAGAAACACAGAACCGTCTTGGATTTTCAAAGAAGACTGAACGCCTCATCGTTCCGTCATGCACACAATGTACTCAAAATTAGAACGTCCCTCTTATTTTTTGATAAAATTTTTGTATTGCGCTGCATTTCTGAGGCGAGTTTAATTTTCTCAGCCACACAATGTACAGTGCGTATCCCCGTTTCGGCCTGGTGCTTTCAACGCAATACCTTGTAATAATTCACCGTAATTTTGTTTGTAGCCCATGTTTAATTATTCTACCTAGTAAAATTACAAAGTAAAAATTACTTCAAGGTGAAAAACGTATTCTCTTAGTCAAATGATGAATTATATCTCGTAAAATGTTTTCATCTCGGAATTTGTTATTTAGTTTCAACGGTTAGTTGCTCCTATTCTAATATTACTAATAAATATTTCTATTTCCATTCAGTACTGCTCTCCACTTGAACTTGCCAAATACATTACAATGAACATACATACATATACCGGGCTTTTCCTCCCTATGGGAGGGTAGCCGACAGCAGGCCACAATCACCACACTTAGTCACTAGGAGGCGAGAGAGGCAGCATTGGCCGCACCTGAACTGCCAGGATCAGCAGCAGCCCAGCACTACCATCTTCCACAGTCAGGCCCGACAGCCATAGCTGGTTTACCCCGACCGCTTCATTGAGTGCAGCCCCTCCCCCCGCACAGGACAGGTCAACCCCTTAACACGCGGGCAGGTTTCCAGTACCGCGTCAAAAATAAAATTATTTTCTTATGCACTGTCCCCACTCACTTTTGTCCGCAGTCATCCCTCTCGCCACGTCCACAGTCAGACCCCTCTCATACAAAGCACGTTTCACACCATCCATCCAACTCATCCGTGGTCTACCTCTCGCACGAAGACCACTCACTTCCGACATATATATCTTTTTCACCAGCCGCTCAACATTCTTTCAACATGCCCAAACCACCCAAGCACTCTTTCATCCACTCGCATGCTCAACTTTTTGATAACACCCGTCTGCCCCCTAACCAACTCATTCCTGATCCTATCTCTTCTTGTTACTCCATACATGCTCCTCAAACACTTCATCTGAAAGACATCCAACTTCCTCCTCTCAGCTGCTCTCAACCCCCAGGACTCTGCTCCATACAACAAAACTGTCACAATCAAGCTTGCATACAGTCCCCTCTTAACATTCATACTCAAACTCCTGCCTTCAAAAACTTTCCTCATTGCACCCAATGTCCTACAGCCTTCACTCACTCGATACCTCACTTCTACTACCATACTATCCTTAACAGCCACATCCGACCCGAGGTACCTAAAATGCTCTACCTCCTCTAACACTTCACCATTCAACCTCACATCTAAAGTTCCAAACACTCCACCTCTTGAACATCTCATCACCTTACTATTATTCACATTTACCCTCAATTTCCGCCTTTCGCACGCTCTACCAAACTCTGTAACCAGTCTCCTCAGTTTTTGCTCTGAATCAGCGACAAGCGTTGTATCATCTGCAAACAACAGCTGACACACATCCCAATACATACCATTTTGTCCCACGAACTGCGCACCTTTTCCCAACACTCTGGCATTCACTTCTCACACCACACCATCCATAAACAAATTAAACAAACACGGCAACATCACACATCCCTGTCTCACACCTGTCACAACTGGGAACTACTCACTCACCTCATTCACTACTCTCACACATGCTTTGCTATCAATGTAGAAACTCTTGATCGCATTCAACAGTCTCCCACCCACTCCATACAAACTTACAACTTGCCATAGAGCCTCACGGTCCACTCCGTTATACGCCTTCTTTAGATCCATAAAAATCTCATTATACAGCTTTTCCTTTTGCAAATTATTTCTCTTTCACCTGCCTCACAGCAAACATTTGGTCCACACAACCTCTATCACCCTTAAAACCACACTGTTCTTCAGCAAGCACACGATCCGTCATCACTCTCACTCTTCCAATTAAAACTCTTCCATACAGCTTCCCAACGACACTCAGTAGACTTATACCCCTAGAATTACTGCACTCATACCTGTCACCTTTCCCCTTGTACAACGGAACTACACACGCGCTACTCCAATCAACCGGCACTTTACTAGCAAAACACACATTAAATAAACGTACCAACCATTCTACAACCACACTTCCTCCTTTCTTTAGACATTCAATCGTGCAGACATCCATAACTGGAGCTTTCCCATTTTTCATTTCATCCAACGCACCTTTCACCTCTACACTTCTTATTCGACTTCTATTCACTTCACCCAACACAGGCATTCTAACATCACTTCTAACAGCTACTACTCTCGCAACCCTATCAGCCTTCACGTTCAGCGGTTCCACAAAAAGTACATTAAAAGTACATTCCTCAAAAAGTACATTACAATGTACTTTTCGATTACTCATAATGTACACACCGTGCCCGGCAATGTGCCACTGTACTAGCCAATTACAACGGACATTGTCAAATGCATTTTAGTTTGGCAATAAACAGCCAGATTAAAAGTGAACAAGAGATTTAGGTCGCAAGTAAGTTTAAGCCTCACAAGCCACATGAATTGCTTCCCTAAAAGAAAGAAGATGCACGTACAATCTAGCGAGGAAAATCTATGCACGAACGTGTTCTCTAACAAAATTCACTGCACATAGAAAAAGTAAAATTAAAAATTCAATGAAATAAGAAAAAGTTGAAGAAAAAAGTAATAAGAGCTGAAAAAGGATAGCAGTGAACTTAAACAAAAGCTGGTCTGGAACAAAACACAAAACCTATCCAATACCGACGAAAGGAAGGCATACTTAAGCTCCAGCTTGGGACCTCACATCTTACTCCTGAGCGCTTTTATTCCCACAGATACAATAGGCGTTTCCTCCTCACTGGCTGCAAGTAAAAACCAACAATGTAAATTATATCATAAATTAGCAGCAAACAGGTGAAATATAAGAACATCAGAGGATATGAATTTTCTTCCACTGACGTTCCTTTAACAATGTAAGAACTTGAGAGGAATAAACTTTCTTCAACAGACGTTGTTGACCGTTCATTAATTGGCTATAAACTGCGAAATATAAGAACATGAGAGGGAGTACATTTTCATCAACTGTCGTATTAAGATTAAGATTATAAATTAGTTTAAGCCTCCCTAACCGCTACAAAAAAGAGCGTATCGAAGAGAGGAAGGAGGAAGGCACCATTTAGAATGGAGATAAGAAAATGAGGAATCTATGCAGAAGGGGCATAGAAACAGTAAATTGAGAAAGAAGTTCATGAAATAAGATGAAAGTTGAAGAAGAAAGTAGTAGGTGCTGAAAAACAGGACAGCAGTGAACCGAAAAAAGATGGTCCGAAACAAAACAAAAACCTATTCTAATTCAACAAAATGAAAGTCTACCTAACCTTTAGCTCGGGCCCTCACATAGTCCCCCTGGGAGCGCTAATTCCCATAGATACAACAGTTGTATCCCCCTGAGGGGTCAACTGTCGTATTATTATTGGACGTTCATATATAACCAATAAACAGGCGAGATAGGAGAAAATGAGAGCGTAAAAATTTTCTTCAACTGTTATATTATTGGCCATTTTCAAATTAGCAATAAACAGGAAAAATACACACAAGGTCATCAGAGGGTACAAATGTTTTTGTCTTGTGATTGGACGTGCGAATTTTAATGAACCCGATACATTTTGAACGAAGTGCCAATTCCAGCTTTATCGATTACGATAGAACTGGGCCTCATTTCTACGGAAATTGGGGCCTGTGATCTAAGGGCCAAGATCTCCTTATCTTCTCGACGGGAGAACAAGACAAAAAACTCGCAGAGCCAAAAAGAAATCGAAAATAAGATTGCGAGAACCATAGCGAGAGCCCGATAAAAAAGCATAGTTTCTCACAGAAGAATTGCTTGTTCTCAATTTTATGTATCAAATATAGGTCTGCGAGAATAGTACTTTATTTCTTGCTGGTCTTGCTTTTTAAATCGATTTTAAGATTGGGATGCTGGATACAAAAACATCGTTCCTCATTAAAAAAACTGATTGCCCTCAAATTTTTTATTTCAACAACAGATCTGCAAGAACCCCCCTCTTCAAAAGCGATTCAAATAACAAGACTTAGCATGAAACAAAGCAAGATTCTCAATTCTCTAGTTTTAGATCCCAGCTGCTAAAATGTGTTCCTATCACAAATGAAAAGAGGATTGGCAAAAGCAGTACAGTGAAAAAAATCAAGCAAATAAATATAGGAAAAATACAACGTGTAATCACCGAATATGGTCCTATATATCTCTAAATAGATTTTTATACATTCTTGTGTATGTATGTATAGGTGGTTACGTAGATTGATACCTACGTTTAGCGGTATATTTGTATAATAACTTTGATGGATAAACATTAACCAGACTTTCAAAACTGCATTCTCATTTTGACATTTCCATAACCTGTCTTATAGGCTTAGCTAATTTCAAGTTAGATACGTATGCATACTAAGCTATTATTGATATTACTTCTGAATTCGACCATCTCCCAAAATGTTGACACAGAAGCATCGATGCTTATTCATGCTAACGTTGTTGACTAATATTGTTTATGCTAATATTGTTAACTGTTGGACATTGGGTAAATTCTTGTGTGTTCTTCTCAACAATATAATGCATACATGCTTGTGGTGGAATAATTTTTGAAATTTTTCAGTTTCTTCAATCAAAATTCTATGACACTGAAGCTCCGACGCGCAGCTATAATGTTCTAGCACCAACGTGGCCGTTCATTGACCACACGTCAACCCTCCTCGACATTAAACCATACTGATCAACTAAAAGTTTATCCACACACTTCCAAAATATAACAATATTAAAAGTTTAACATATCTTACACTTAACACGTTGTCGCGATATGAGTCCCCGGTGTACACGGAGGGAATTTTCATAATGCTGCAGACCGACCAGTAGTCATTACCTAAATTTCTTGAAAACTTAAAGTTAGATGTATGCACAATCCAGTCAATGATTTTTTGCAAAATTACTCCATACAATACACTTTAAATTTGAGTTGAACACTGAACATCAGTTTAACCAATCGCAGTCATTATGTTAAATTAGGAAATATATAGTTCACTTCATGCACTTTCATGTAAAGTCATTCTCCACCCAGACTTTAGAAACAAAAAATATCGTTGCTACCAACTCTAGAATTACCGCCGCTTACATCGATAGAATTCCATTTACTGGACGGTTTGGTTCAAATTCTGAAGCCGAATTCCGATGTGCATTTGGCGGGAATGATCGGACTGAATTATTGAAGCCTGGCGTGCCGCATTTCCGCGACGATTGTAGACTTTAAATTAGAGCTCAGAAGCCGGAGTCACGCAGCCGGTTAAAGGCTCCGTGTGCGTCGGGCATCTCAGGAGTCGGGTGATCAGTCTGCCGTGTCCGGTATCTCCTGTGTGAACTGATAAGGTTACTCTCTGTTGCAGGCGCTGTGGACGGATAAAAACGCAATTTCTATTGCAAGGAATGATCGAATAAATACACAGCAAGGAACGATCCACCTCCATTTTCTGGTGTCTGAACTGTGTGAACCGATTAGGTCACTATTACGGGTGATTTGAACAGTAAAACTGCAATTTCTGCAGCAAGGAACAAGCAAATAAATGCATTGCAAGGAGCAAACAAATAAATATGTTGCAAGGATGATCAATGGTTAAAATTGCAAGGAACTATCAAGTGAATGTATTTCAAGGGAAGATCGTATTAATCTATTACATGGAACGACTTAATGAAGTACATTGTTAGGACGATCAGCGGTAAATTTAATACAAAGAACGATCAAACAAACCTCGGGCAAAGCACGATCAAATAAATCTATGGCAAAGCACAATCAAGTGACTATATTGCAAAGAACGATCAAGGACAAATATAACTAGAAACATGCTTCCAGCAGCTCACGGCCGCTTGTACTCTGGAACCTGGCCTTGGCAAGCAAAGTCGTCAAATTGAAGTCGTTCTGAATCTCCCGTAGTGGGAGTAGAGCAGAGTTGCTATGGGAAATCATCGATTTGGGACTCAGTTTTCCGAGTCCACCACGGCTCTCAACAGATTAAACGCCATTTCGGATCTGGAGTCCCACGAGGAATTTGCCAGGAATGATCAGCCCAAATCATGGAAGCGATAGGGCCACAGTTGCTAGCCAATTGTCAACGTCTGGAATTGCCCGTATTCGACAAAACGATCTCTGCTTGCATTGCAGCTCCCTTCTATAATTTCCTGCATCGCCGCCTTGCAAGTTCTGTATTTGCGAAACTGGATCCCTCCGAGACGACGAAGAGTAAGGTAGGCTTGGTTTCATTGCATGGTACCAGCATAGTAAGGCATGATACCAGATAAGGCATGACTGGTGTGGTGGCATTGATACCAGCATGGTAAGGCATGATACCAGATAAGGCGTGCTAGGTGTGGTAGCATTGATATCAGCATGATAAGGCATGATACCAGATAAGGCATGACTGGTGTGGTAGCATTGATACCAGCATGGTAAGGTGTGGTAGCATGGTAGGGCATGATACTAGATAAGGTATGACTGGTGTGGTAGCATTGAAACCAGCATGGTAAGGCATGATACCAGATAAGGCGTGCTAAGGTGTGGTTGCATGGATACCAGCACGGTAAGGCATGGTACAAGATGAAGCATGACTGGTGTCATTCCATGGATATCAGGATGTACTTTCGTGCTTCCACCAAAACCCGATAGACTGATTTCTGAACAGTTAACATCGTCGTTACAGGATTAGATCAGTTTATAAGTTAGTTTAAGCCTCCTTAACCGCAAAAAGTTGTTTCAGAGATAGGGACGAAGAAAACGCCATTCAGTTTTGAGTTAAATGAACGAGTATTCTATGAACAGCGTGTATTCCCACACAAGATTCCCTGCGGACGGAAACAGTAAATCAGAAAAAACGTTTATGATCCAAGATCATAGTTGGAGACAAAAGGCGTTTATGAAACAAGATGAAAGCTGGAGAACGATGTTGGTGTTGACAAATAGGTCAGCAGTGAACCATAAAAAAAAGATGGTCCCTAAACAAAAAGAATTTTCTATTACAACAATTGGAAAGCAACCTAACCTTCAGCTCGACGCCTCGTATTTCCCTCCCATGGGAGTGTTAATTTTCATGGCACACACGTAGTTCCAAACGACGATGTATTTCGTCACTACGGTAAAGCTTGGCGCGTAGAATTTCCTAATTGAACTAGTTGACAATTCTTTTCGCATCACGTAACGTAGCCAGTCCACTTCGAAGTGATGAAGGCTAAACCGCTAGGACGATGCGAGTTATTCGAAAATCGTTCCTTCAGCATGTAGTCACCTGTTTACAAACCGTCTTATGTAACACGTTGTTCTGTCGAGGTCAACGGTAACAACAAAAGCGGTTGTTTGAAAATTTCAGGGAGATAGTTGCATTACGAGCAACTTCAAAGAAATGTCGCTCTAAGATAAGCATAAAACCTTGATGAAGTGTTGAGCTGCGGTGCCTTTAACAGTACAATAATGATAATGAAGATCAATCAAATGTAATATTTATTGATGGAAGGATATAAGAAATAAAATAAATAGCGTAGCGCCAAAGTGAAAAGAGAAAATTGCTTGCTATGTTAAAAAAAATGATTGTGGTATTGGGTTTCAATCCGGACTAGACGAAGATCAAAATAAGTGCAACAAATCGCGTCAAATCCTGATACACAGCAGCTTACTGAAGAGCATGCACTCTAACTTCATGTGCGACAAGGCAGCATTCGACTGGCCTCTCTGCTTAATATTTCGGCAGGTTCGCAACCATCAACGTATTAATGATAGGATAGAGTCGTCGCTGATGGACCGCCGAGTTATGATTCATGAGTTTGACCGCAATTAGTTAAACTTAAGTTCAATATTCGACTTAAATCTGAAGTCAGTTGTTGAAAGCAATTTTAAAAATAGCAAGCATTAGCTGGGTCGTGCCTTCATTTAGCTTTAATAAAGTATTTATGGAAATTGAGTTTACAACTACTGGTCGGTCAACAGCATTAACTAAATTACCAGCGTGGCCACCGGTGGCGCGCGTTGCGGCCAAAGTGTTGAGAATTAACCTTAAGTTACCTTCAAGATAGGCGACCATCAAAAAGAATCTCGGTGAATTAGAAGTATAAGCGGCACCACAGAGACAAAATTTGGGCGTCCCTGCGAGCACAACTCGAGAAAGAAGACATAAGCTTCTCGATGGAGCATAAAAGATGAAACGAGAACGGAAAATAAAACACGAAAACACTCGTGTAAGAAAGAGAGGAAGAAATGCAAACTTAGGCCTACATCATTATTAACCTAAGCAAAAAACAATCTCCTACAAGTGTTGACTTACCGCTGAGTTACGCATCATCTGGTGTTTCAAGGAAGTGTTGCGAAGTAACATGCACCGCTACTTATTGAGTATGTGCAATGCGTTTACAGTTTTTTTCAAATAGAACAAATACTTCTGAGCTACAAATGCATATCCTCTTATTGAACTGCTGATAACAGTTTCAGGTATCAAACTTATTTTTACGAGTAAAAACGTTCGGGAAACTGTTGTGCGGAAACTCTGAGGTGTTTCGTGGATAAAATAATTCATTAGTGAAGACATTTTTTCAATTATTTCACGAGGAATTGCGTATTGCAAGAGGAATGACGTTTGACGAGCAATTTGATGAGAGGATGTTTGAGAAAACAATGAAGGCACATTGACAATTCGACTGTGACTACTAAATATTAAGTTCAACACCAAACTCAAATTTAAAGTAAATTGTAGTAAACTATTTTGAAAATACCAAACATGATCTGGATCGTGCCCTCATTTAGTTTTGATTAAGTATTTATGAAAATTGAATTTGCAACTACTGGTCGGTCAGCAGCATTATGAAATTTACTTCCGTGTACCACCGATGGCGCACGTCACCGTCAAAGTTATTTTTGCCTGTTGGATTTTTAATTTACAATAGGAATTTTTGCCTGTTGGAGAATCAACTGAAATTTTTGCACCAAAGGTAACTATTAGAAATTGTACGTAAAATGAACATCATTTAGGAAAAAATTTCTACGGAATAAAAAAAATTATATTTCTGAGACGCGTCAAGGAGCTGCTTATCGAGAACGATGCTTGTTTAAAAATAATTTATAGCTCACTGTGAGTCCTAGGTTTCGTTTTGATGTTCGAAAAATACAATTTCATCGCCGTATCAACTGATTGAAGATTCCATCACAACGAGGCATCTAAAGGAGAAGAAAAGTTAAGGATTAATTAGAAGGAAACTAAATCGAATAAAGTCGTCCATGAGGTCGGTTTCGCGACACGCCGGCCTCCCTCAAAAAAGGCGAGATAAGACTCCACTAATGAGCTACGCTTAGCAGATTCTCTTATCTCTATGAAATAGTTGAGGCATTGTGCATGTGTCTTCTCCATGGTGAGGTGGTCTAGCGCCATTTGGACTAGAAATGATCTCGGTTCGAATCCAGTTCCCGCCACTACGCTACACTGTCAGAAAACGCAGCTCCTCAGGTGACCGTAGAAAACGCATAAGGCAGTACAAAATAATTATAGGAGAAACTATTCCATAAGCTGGCAGCTCACTTCCTTTGCTAAAAATACTGCAGAAACATCCGAAATACAGTGAGATTATAACATTACAACAATCTAACGATCAATTGAAATCTTTCTTTCTTTAGACCCAAAACTATTCGATGAACGCCCTTCGACATCTTGAAAAAGGAATCTCGCGAGATCTGCTCTGCAGTGCACAGGTACAGATTGGCTCTCCGCTCGGAGCTCCTGATGTACTCGCCGACTCGCGGCTTGTGCGCTGGGTCATTAAATTAGGCTCTCGAGCAGACTTCTTTTGAGGCTTGGCTTGAGGCTTGGCTTGAGCCTCTGGCGGTGCAGCTGAGGCCCCTATTTGCTGAATAAAAGTTTTATTAATCCTGACACTTTCAGTGCTACGTGAGCCACCGGTGGTCACTCAGGAAATTCTCATAGTGCTGCTCACCGATCAGTTGTCAGCGACTCAGTTTTCATAAGTACTTAACCAAAGCTTAATGAAGGCACGATCCAGTTAGAGTTTGCTATTTTCAACATTGCATACTACAATTGACTTTAAATTTTAGTTGAATACTAAACTTCAATTGTACCTGCTGCAGTTAAAGTCTTAAAGCAAATGGCAGGCATCGAAAAATGTGATTGAGGGGAAAGGTGTTAACGAGAATTGAAAAGCAATAAATGAAAGAACACTGCCTCCCTTTGCGTAATTGTCAATCGAAACTGACATGAAAGGTTTTAGCACAAGCTACAGCTTTTTAACTTTAATTTAAAAAAGCTCAAGTTCAATTTAAAAAAGCTCAAGTTTAATTTAAAAAAGGTCAAGTTCAATTTAAAAAAGGTCAAGTTTAATTGAAAAAAGCTCAAATTTTATTTTGAAAAGCTCAAGTTTAATTTAAAAAAGCTCAAGTTTAATTTTAAAAAACTCAAGTTTAATTTAAAAAAGATCAAGTTTAATTTAAAAATGATCAAGTTTAATTTAAAAACGATCAAGTTTAATTTAAAGTCTCAAGCAGACTATATTTAAAAAAAGATCAAGTTCAATTTTGAAAAGCTCATGTTTCTAAAATTGCATACTTATGTAATAATAGTATAATTGAAGTTTATTCATGAGAATGCATATTTATTTAAAAGTAATGGCACTGAAAATAGAGTAAATCGAATATCAGACAAACCAAGCTGCTGTAATTTTGTACTCAATTTGACATTCTATAAGTCTTACCTATGAATCATTTGCTAAACAGGTCATCGGTACTTTTATCTATTGACAAAAATGATGCGAATAAACTTCATGGTATAAGTAACTGTAGGACGATTAGCAAACTGCACTGACTGAAAAATTGTACATTACTGAGCTTCAATTTTTCAGTCAGCGCAGAATACTAATTGTCCCACAGTTACTTATGACATAAAGTTTATTTGCATCATTTTTATCAATAGATATAAGTACCGATGACCTGTTTAGCAAATGATTCATAGGTAAAACTTAAAGAATGCCAAATTAAGTACAACACCACAGCAGCTTGCCTTGTCTGATATTCGATTTACTCTCTATTTTCAGGGCCAGTACGTTTAAATAAATATGCCATCTGACATATAAACTTTACTTATATTATTGTTACATAAGTGGGAAATTTTAGAAACATAAGCATTTCAAAATTGAAATTCATCTTTTTTTAAATATAGCTTGCTTGAGACTTTTTAAATTACAAAGCAAGGCGAAAATCGCTACACGTGAAGTCATTTATATTAAAAATGATCAAATAAAACTGAACGTTTCGAAATAACTGTCCATCTTCGGCAAGAAAATTTCCGTAAAACGAAACCAAATAAGAGAAATTAAAGCACTAAAGTAGTATATATACAAAATCTAAACTTTGAAACAAC
Source organism: Morinoia aosen (assembly GCA_030386875.1). Classification (NCBI taxonomy): domain Eukaryota; kingdom Metazoa; phylum Arthropoda; class Malacostraca; order Amphipoda; family Talitridae; genus Morinoia; species Morinoia aosen. The sequence goes on along the minus strand of CM059570.1, from coordinate 64,646,905 downwards.
ACAAACAACGATAAAAAAATATGTAAAAAGATAAAGGAAAAACTGAATTACGTATTGGCAACATGAAGCGGGAAAGCACTTTAAGTGTCATTGAGAGCAGGTTTCATTTTGCAAATATACAAAGATTCGAGAAGGCGCAGATCTGTCCTGTAGGAGGTACTGTTCTGTAACAGGTGGAGGTTTTATTGCTTGGAGAGGTTTTATTCTCAAGCTGAGAAGCATCAATGATGGACTTTTTAAATTAAACTTGTGCTTTTTTAAATTAAACTTGAGCTTTTTTAAATTAAACATGAGCTTTTTTAGATTAAACTTGAGCTTTTTTAAATTGACCTTGATCTTTTTTAAATTAAACTTGAGCTTTTTTAAATTGAACTTGACCTTTTTTAAATTAAACTTGAGCTTTTTTAAATTGAACTTGACCTTTTTTAGATTAAACTTGAGCTTTTTTAAATTGACCTTGAACTTTTTTAATTAAACTTGAGCTTTTTTAAATTGAACTTGACCTTTTTTAAATTAAACTTGAGCTTTTTTAAATTGAACTTGAGCTTTTTCAAATTGAACTTGACCTTTTTTAAATTGAACTTGACCTTTTTCAAATTAAACTTGAGCTTTTTTAAATTGAACTTGAGCTTTTTTAAATTAAAGTTAAAAAGCTGTAGTATTGATAAAATTATTGCTGAATGACGCTTGGAGTGTAAGTTGAAGCTATTTTTAATCGTTCATACATGTTGTCCTCGTATTCATTATGGATTATGTATGACGGTATTATTATATGTTGCATTAATTAGTTTAAAATTCAAAAACCGCAACAACAGTGATCTCATGCGAGGGAGAAGAAAGGAACTTTTAATGGCTACAAGAAACCGTAAATGTAAGAACAAGGTGTGTTTCCGGGAACTCGGGATACCCTATGCATAGAAACAGCAGGAAGAAGAACTTGAGACACAAACATCTAACCTAATAATACCCATTCTGTGTTTATTTATATATTTATTTATACATTTGTTTGGTGCCCGCTTCTTACTAAACATAGGATGTCTGAGTTTGCAGTATCATAGATACCGAATTCCTAGGTATAACATTAAGATGGTCTTTACTTGCATTGATATGTTTCAATAATTGTATCAGGATGTGTTCGTTTAGGATAGGTTTGGTTAGATTAGGATAGGATTGGTTAGCATAGGTTGGGTACTATTGACAGTATTTTTACGCGGGTACACCCAAGAATTTCAGCGGTTCCGAGGAATTTCCAAGGGTCCTGCTACCACCTAAAAATACCCATGGTTTTTTTATTTGGAGTCCGCTTCTTCCATTTCTCTGTCATGCTCATAAGGATAGCCATAATGACCGTATTTCTGAAGCGAGTTTCACCAGTGCGCAAGTACAATAATATCTTTATCACGGGTGCTGTTAGGATGGATATATTTGTTAGTCATTCACGCCTGTAAAGCTTGTACAAGAGAGGCATCGAATTCCGTCATTTTTGGCGGGTCGTGCACACTACATAGTAAGAGATAATGAAGAAGGCCTGAAAATTGAAAGAAACAAAGTGAGCCCTATTCAGTCAGCTCGCTACAGTTGGCACAGCTCGCTACAGTTGGCACAGCTCGCTACAGTTGGCACAGCTCGCTACAGTTGGCACAGCTCGCTACAGTTGGCACAGCTCGCTACAGTTGGCACAGCTCGCTACAGTTGGCACAGCTCGCTACAGTTGGCACAGCTCGCTACAGTTGGCACAGCTCGCTACAGTAGGCACAGCTCACTTTTCTTGGTGCTATTAAAGCTTCACTGCGCTACTATACGCAGTAGTTTGACCTCCGCCTAAGTTAGAAAAAATTTCGCCAGGACATCACGGGACGCCGCAGCGAAATGATAAGCAGAAGAATACGGTCAACAAATAATTACTCTGAATAATAAGAGCCACACATGCGCAAAGTTAGTGGAACATCAGCCTTTTTATACACAAGATCAAAAAGTAAGACCAGGAAATGGGCGGCCTACTGAACTGTAACACAGGGTACAGCTGTATTAAGCTGTACCCTGTATTAAATACATATCAATCTCTGGCCACTAGCACAGATGGTTGTTAGGAATTAATCAAGACTGCATGCGACTGAAAAATTTAGCATTCAGGTTTGTTATACTCCACTAAGTTGATACTTGACATCACATGCATAAAGTTCTAAAATTCTTTAAAATTAATGATGGTCACCCCTGGTCAAGCCAGTACCCACTTCCAACGTGGGTCGGATAGAAGATTGTTGGTAACTTACTATTCTTCCCAGAGAGAAGTAAAACCGACTATAACAGCGTGGGCTTCGATCGTCGGCCTTACATATCAAAAGCTGGCTCGCTAACCACTATACATTAGAGACCAGGCTACTCCAAATATATTATCATTGACGAGAATTAGTATTAGTACGAGTACTTTCCCTACGACTGTTCTTGGCTTATGTACCCACAGAGAGCTAAATACCTTTTAAGTACGGGAAGAGATTTTTTTCCAGTGTTCGTTTTGAAACAAATGTTAATATATTTTCACAAATGCTGCGCATTTGAATACATTTGAGAGATAATAGTCGTAAATGCACAGCGCCTTTACTCTACGCACCCGATCACTAATATCTATCCAATCTCGATTTTAGATTAGTATTTATTGTTAAGGAAATTATCGATTCAAGAAAGAATTTAAATAGGAATATAATCATTATTTGAAAAGAGGAGAACCTACGACCGAAACTTCATGACTTCTCGACCAAAGCTTTCCCTAACTGACTAAAATTCGTATCTTGCAGAACCTTTTTTGAAAAAAAATCGCTCAAGTAGACTTGAAATGAACCATGCCGCCGAAATCTAACACAATATAGTACCACTGCACGAAAACCAACGGCGGAGTATTGGAGGTGGTCTAATAATAGACACAATAACTTACTGTAGGCACCATGTACGGGAAATAAGATCTTATTTCGGGGCCAATCATGGACAGCTGCGGCTGCGTCTATATGCGCCTGTCAAGTAAATCAGCCTCGTCTCGCCCGGCCTAAATATGAGGGCCAGGGGCGGCCATGCGGCGTGGATACCGGCCAGCCGATACGTATAGGGATTAGTTAGGATCCTGGGTGGCCAATACGGATAGGGACTACGTAGTTAGGACACTGGGCAGCCGATACGTATAGGGATTAGTTAGGATCCTGGGTGGCCAATACGGATAGGGACTACGTAGTTAGGACACTGGGCAGCCGATACGTATAGGGATTAGTTAGGATCCTGGGTGGCCAACACGGATAGGGACTACGTAGTTAGGACACTGGGCAGCTGATATGGATTAGTAAGGATCCTGGGCAGTCAATACGGATAAGAGCTAGTTAGGATCCTGGGCAGCCGTGCATAGGAACTACATAGTTAGGATATTGGTCAGCCGATACGGATAGGAACTATTTAGGATCCTGGGCAGCCAATACGTATGGGAATTAGTTAGGATCCTGAGCAGCCAATACGTATGGGAATTAGTTAGGATCCTGAGCAGCCAATACGTTTTGGGATTAGTTAAGATCCTGAGCAGCCAATACGTATGGGGATTAGTTAGGATCCTGAGCAGCCAATACGTATGGGGATTAGTTAGGATCCTGAGCAGCCAATACGTATGGGGATTAGTTAGGATCCTGAGCAGACAATACCTATGGGGATTAGTTAGGGTTAATTATAGGGATTAGTTAGGATCCTGAGCAGCCAAAGCATATAGGAACTCGCAAGGATCCTCGTAAGCTATCGCCGCCAAAACTATTAACAGTCTAGGTCTGCTCATACGGCCTAAAACTACCTAGGAATCTGGACATCCAATACATCTAAGACGAGTGAGGATCGTAATCAGTCAATTCCGCTTAAAGCTAGTTAGATATGTTAGTTTAAGCCTGCCTTATCACAACAAAGGTGATCCAAAGAGAAGAGAGCATCAATGGAATTCAGTTGAGGGAACAGGGAATCTATGAACAAGATTTACTCTAACACAAAGTCCCTTGGGCTTCGAAACAGGAAGGTTTGAAAAACAATCAAAAAAGGAGATATAAATTAATGAAGCAAGGGGTAGGTTCTAAGAAACAAGACAGTAGTGAGGTAAAAAACTGGTCAGACACAAAACAAAAACCTATCCGATTCCAACAAAAGTAGTCCAACCCAAACTTTAGTTCGGGTCCTCACATTTTCTCTTTAGAATTGCTAACTTTCATCCCTAAGAAGAGCAGAAAGACATTCCTTTTCCGCGCACCCACCAGGAGAAACATAGCTGTTGGCACAGCTGAGCTTATTGCACACGAACACATAAAGCTGAGAGCACCAAAGAGTTGGTGTAAATACGAGTTCTGTATGAGGTTAACGCGCACGTGAAAGGAAGTAACCTATTGAACGTAACTCATTCTGGTGCTTGTTTCCGCAGCATTGCTAATCATTTTCCTAATAACCGTTACGTCATTTTCCTGAAGTTGTAGGACTAGGTCCAGGCGAACGCCTCTTCGTTTTCCAATGGTGTACACACCTGATGTGGTGCTGCTACAGCGTGAAGTCTACCACACTATAGTATGAGATCTACATCTAGCTAGTACTATATATATATATATATATATAGAGTAAGGCTTGGTTAGGTAACTAATGGATATTACTAATTTTCACACATTTAACTTAGCGATAAACAATTTCTAAATCACAAACTGCTCCCGTGTAGGCGATACATGGCCGTAGACCTCACGCTATAGCAGCACTCCTGATGTTATGAGACAAAATCCATCTAAGCACCACTTCGTCTTTGTTCGGATCGGAGATGTACAGACTTGATGTTGAGAACCCTGGTCCATCCTGTCACTCCAGACGTTAACTTCATACGTCAACAATGAAGAACAAGATCTTTCTTTAGAAATTCACACCGTGCCTTGGGGGCCACGCGTTTCGAACCCTAAAGACTTTCGGTATAGCCTTGGAAAATTGGATTGAATTTTGTGACTCAAAATGTGTACTACCAAAAAGGAAAATTGGAAGCTGATCACGCAACGCTACAGGTGCCAACATAGTTCTTTAACAAATACTAGAGTACACGACCCGTCAAAAATGACGGGATTGAATGGTTTCTGTTAACAATTCTCATAGTAAACAAATATATCCATCCAAATAGTACCCGAAATTATGGTACTCTTGTTCTTGTGAACTGGTGAAACTTGTATCACAGATGCGGTCATTATGTATCGTCAAGAACGTGAAAGAGAAACGTGCCAACCAATTCAAAGTATTCAATGAGATACTCATTGTAATAACATAGGAGAAATTGCGCGCAAAAATATAAATTTATTTATTTATAAATTTAATTAGTCACCTGTCGTTTTACCATATAGTGTAGATGCTCAGGGTTAGATTAGTTAATGAATTGTTTTTCGCAGGCAAGACTTGCGGGAATAACATTCAAAATTGAATAGGACAATTTATAACACTGGATTAAAACTCGTTTCCCAGCAGGGTTCGATTCCTCACGAGGCAAGCAAGGTATAATAAATTGTACAGAGAAACTTTGAGGTAATCGCACATTCCCCATGTTGTCATGTTATCTTTAGTTAGCACCTATACACACCATTGTTCATTGTTGTATTAGTTATAGACTCCCTCACAATATCCACGGAAATCTCAGGAAGACAAAGAGAAGGGACCAATAAGCAAGGACTGTAGAAAACAGAGAAACAAGGTGTGTTCCCACACAGGATTCTCTACGCACCGAAAAAGGCAGTTAAGAAATGAAATGAACAAAATACAAAGAAGCGATGGCGGAAAAGCGAAGTGAACGCGTAAGACTGGAGTACCAAATGCCTCTCTGTAGCAAAGGGAACCTTACACTATCTCCCCTGAGAGCACCAGTCCTAAAAACTTCTGTAAGTGATATTGCTGCCCAGAACCAACCGTTGTCTTGCATACAGCGTAAAATAACTTCTTCATAGACGATGGAGACACCAGCATATTGTTCAGAATCATCTTCTTACAGTTAGTTTTCGGTTTAGCCTGAGTCGACCACGAAAGAAGCAAGTTTTTTCAGCCATCTTTAAGAATTTTCTACCAAGTCTACGTCTCGACTCCGTATGTGGTACAAACCATAGGTGGTCTTATCAGTGGTCGCGAAGAACTCTTCTTCGTTGGCCTTGTTTGAAAACGTTGCCAAACGATGCTCAGCCCCAAACCAGGAATGCAAAAACATCATCCAAACTTCTGCTTCGAGTTAAGTTAAGATAATTAGTTACATTTTGACACGTTGCTTGCGATGCGACCCATTGCTGGGTCGTGCTCAAATTGTTCCTGCTGCGAAACAACCCATCGATGGGTCGTTTGAAAATTTTTGAAAATCTTCTAAAATTAATTGTGTTTAATATACCCAGTTATTGTTAGGTATTTATAATTTTTTTAAAAACTTTTCACTTTAAATTTGAGTTGAATATTGAACTTCAGTTAAACTCATCGCAGTCAACGTGTTAACTCGAGGTTGAGGCGCGTCTGCATGATCGAGGGATTCGTGGTCTGCTACACACCAGCTCATTGAGATTCCTAACTCCTGATTAAATTTCTCATTTACTTGGCACTCAACCCGCTCTGTTCGGAAGCAATCCCTGCTTGTGTTTCGCACAACTTCAGCAGCACCACGAGAACGAGTTCCACTCGCATGGCAAAAGTTGCCTCGTTAGCTCGCTACTTCCAGCTGCGCATGGTCAAACGCGAGAAATTATCCGGCGCAGAATAGAGCCATTACATCCACGTATCACTTCCACGAGATCGAATTAACAGTGTCGCGCGCGGCCGTCGAACTATCGTTTATTGTACCATTGGGTTTGTATTACTATTATTATTATTTATTATTTATTATTATTTTCTTGAATACTGGTTGTATTAGAAAACTTTTCAAGCACTTTTGTTAGTGTATTTAACTTCCACGAGCGAGCTGATGTTGATTTGAGGAATCGATGTTAACTAAATTAAGGCGTGAATATACTCGTTTCTCGTCTCAATTCAATTGCTGCAGCAATGATGAAATAATTTTTTCCCTGAAACCAAACGAACTGTGTAACCTTAACTGAGAATTTAGTTTCAGCCATTGAATGTCTAAGTTCCAGCCTCTGAGCTCCAGCCTCTGAACATCACAAAGAATCAAATAACTTGGCAATATTTCGAGGCCGTTGCTTATTATCGCTTATTAAAATGAGCTTTGTTCTTCTCTTGAGCGGCGTTTTGCTGGAGCGTGGCTTCCAGTTCTGCAGCAGAAAAAGGTCAAATTTTACCATGAGATATGAAAATAACTTCACCAAGAAATTGAACTAGTTTTTTCCTATTCCCACACAAGTATGATACTTTCATGATGCAATGGCGACAAACGAACTAATGTTTCCCCGTTTCTCGTGATCATGAAGTACGACATTCCTACGATGTAACTATGGTAAATGGACTTATATTTTCATTCTCCCATACAAGAAATATTTTTACGGCGTAATAACGGCAACATTTACACCTTAGAATTCTCCATATTCTGAAATTTACTATAACCTTCATTCAATTTGTAGGTGCTCACTCAACTATCTTTGAACAAACACTTGTTCTTAGTGAGAGATAAGCTTAGATTAATCAATTTCAGCTTCCTAAACCACAATAAAGGTGATCTAGAAAGAAGACAGATGAGGGCAGGATTTAGTATGGAGTTGAAGGAACGTGGAATCTATGCACAAGGTGAGTTCCCCCACGAGATCTCCTGCGCATCGAAGGGGTGAATTGGAAAGATATTTTTGAAATAAGATGAAAATTGAAAAAGGAAGTCGGAGATGCTAATGAAAAGTGACAACGGGGAACCAAGAAAAATTGCCTGTATAACTAAACCACTTCTATTTCAACAAAAGGCCAACCCTAAACTTGAGCTCGTGACTTCACATCTTCCCCATTTTCAGAGGTAAAATATTTGTATCCTCCTGAGGGAAAAAATTTTTCTGCAAAAATATTGGCACAGAGCCCTTGTGAAACTGTGAGGATGTAATGAATGCAAACCCTTTTTACCATACTTAACATGTTCGTGAACTAGCATTCCTCGTCATATTTAGCGATTTATGCCCTCTTCGAAAATCGCAATATAGACTGCCAGGAGCAGGCCATTTGAAATTATTTTCACTTCTTACATTCTTCCTTACAATAAACAATGGAAAAACAAATTTATTCTACCAATCTAGGTACGAAATCAAAATGCTTCTCCCAGTAACGTACATGCACTAACACGGATTTCTTCCGTAGATTAGATTAGATTATTAATTAGTTTAAGCCTCCCTAACCGCTGCAAAAAAAGAGCGTATCGAAGAGAGGAAGGAGGAAAGCACCATTTAGTATGGAGATAAGAAAATGAGGAATCTATGCAGAAAGGGCATAGAAACAGTAAGATGGGAAAGAAGTTCATGAAATAAGATAAAAGTTGAAGAAGAAAGTCAGAGGTGCTGAAAAACAGGACAGCAGTGAACCGAAAAAAGGTGGTCCTTAACATAACAAACAACATTTTATTTCAACAAAAAGAAGGCCTACCTAATTCTCAGCTCGGGCCCTCACATTTTTTACCCTGGGAGCGCTAATTCCCATAGAGACAATAGTTGTATCCCCCTGAGGGGGGAATTCTTCAGTAACTCACCTAAGGATGAGTTTGGGAACTTCTGGTCAGTTTAACAAAACGCACTGCTATTACAGCGACCATGCTACATTTTGTCAGCGCCTTGAACTTTTCTTAATCGATTAATTTTCTTTTTATTATTTCCAATCGAAATAATTTCGAATATGTCGTTGGTACGAGAAGAGCAGAAGAACTGGCAACCTACCTAATGATCTCTGAGGAGAATTTATGCACAGATGTCCAACAAGCCATTAAAATTTCACGCTGGAATTTACTCAATTTCAAAAGAATGTAACCCGATTTAAAACCTTCTCGGTTAAGGTAGATTTGCCAATCTTAAACCATAAAACGCACTAATCCTACTAGTTGCAGCGAAAGCACTGGTATGCGAATGAGCTCATGAGTGTACACAAATACAAAAAAATGGAATTACAGCCACTCGCTAGATCGTTAAGATACGACTGGAAATAATATACGTTATTTTTTACACAGCATGTATTGTTCAGATTCAGCGTGCATTCTGCAGATTTTGTGCACGAATACACAAAACAAAATTAAATTTGAGTTACAACCTCTTACCAGATCATGAAGAGACTACTGAAAATGATCACGAGTTATTTTATGCTCAGTATGCATTGAAATAGCATCGATCAAAATTTTTAGATACTCGCACGAGTCATACATAAACGAAGTACATCTTTTCAAGAAGTCAGGCCGAACTTCTGGTATTCTCAAGAACAATTTTGAGGAGCTAACGTCTTGTTATAGAACATTAAAAATTTGGAGGCATCAAGCCAGCAAAAGTTGATAGAAAACATGACAATATACAGCCATCTGAATTAGGGGAGAAATAGAGTTCACAAGGAGACTGTATGCATGCAAGTGGAGAATCTGTGCACATAAACCAAACAACTCGGAAGAACCTTAAAAATTCCAAGAATGGGTGTCCCGAGAACTTCGGTGCACCAGAATCGCAGTTGGCAGAAGTTTCCCGGAATGGGTCCGTTCTCAGGGCTCCAGACGACCTGAGCTATGCGCCACCAGAGGCCTTCATATCCAGGCCTTCATATCCTAAGTGTTGAGACTCGCGTTAGCGCACCATGGCAACGGGTCAGCATTGCGCTGCAGAGACTGGCTTTGAGCGACGACGCTCATATGTTGTCCTTGAAATACCGACGACGTAGCAACTTATGTTGTCCTTGAAATACCGACGACGTAGCAACTAATGTTGTCCTTGAAATACCGACGACGTAGCAACTTATGTTGTCCTTGAAATACCGACGACGTAGCAACTTATGTTGTCCTTGAAATACCGACGACGTAGCAACTAATGTTGTCCTTGAAATACCGACGACGTAACAACTTATGTTGTCCTTGAAATACCGACGACGTAGCAACTTATGTTGTCCTTGAAATACCGACGACGTAGCAACTTATGTTGTCCTTGAAATACCGACGACGTAGCAACTTATGTTGTCCTTGAAATACCGACGACGTAGCAACTTATGTTGTCCTTGAAATACCGACGACCTAGCAACTAATGTTGTCCTTGAAATACCGACGACGTAGCGACTTATGTTGTCCTTGAAATACCGACGATGTAGCAACTAATGTTGTCCTTGAAATACCAACGACGTAGCAACTTATGTTGTCCTTGAAATACCAACGACGTAGCAACTTATGTTGTCCTTGAAATACCGACGACGTAGCAACTTATGTTGTCCTTGAAATACCAACGACGTAGCAACTTATGTTGTCCTTGAAATACCAACGACGTAGCAACTTATGTTGTCCTTGAAATACCAACGACGTAGCAACTTATGTTGTCCTTGAAATACCGACGTCGGAGCAACAAATGTTGTCCTTCGAATAGAATTGCATGTTTTAAAACAGTTACAAGCCTATGGCCTATGATCCCAAGCCAGTGTACAGTTTACTCGTCTGTGTACCAAAAGTTACTGATCGCCAGTTGTAGTGGGTACCAAAATGCATTAAGTTACTGATCGTCAACTGTTGTGTGTACCAAAATACCTTAAGCTTCTGATCGTCAACTGTTGTGTGTACCAAAATACCTCAAGTTACTGATCGTCAACTGTTGTGTGTACCAAAATACCTGAAGTTACTGATCGTCAACTGTTGTGTGTACCAAAATACCTCAAGTTACTGATCGTCAACTGTTGTGTGTACCAAAATGCCTCAAGTTACTGATCGTCAACTGTTGTGTGTACCAAAATACCTGAAGTTACTGATCGTCAACTGTTGTGTGTACCAAAATGCCTCAAGTTACTGATCGTCAACTGTTGTGTGTACCAAAATACCTGAAGTTACTGATCGTCAACTGTTGTGTGTACCAAAATGCCTCAAGTTACTGATCGTCAACTGTTGTGTGTACCAAAATGCCTCAAGTTACTGATCGTCAACTGTTGTGTGTACCAAAATGCCTCAAGTTACTGATCGTCAACTGTTGTGTGTACCAAAATACCTGAAGTTACTGATCGTCAACTGTTGTGTGTACCAAAATGCCTCAAGTTACTGATCGTCAACTGTTGTGTGTACCAAAATGCCTCAAGTTACTGATCGTCAACTGTTGTGTGTACCAAAATGCCTCAAGTTACTGATCGTCAACTGTTGTGTGTACCAAAATGCCTCAAGTTATTGATCGTCAACTGTTGTGTGTACCAAAATGCCTCAAGTTACTGATCGTCAACTGTTGTGTGCACCAAAATGCCTCAAGTTACTGATCGTCAACTGTTGTGTGTACCAAAATGCCTCAAGTTACTGATCGTCAACTGTTGTGTGTACCAAAATGCCTCAAGTTACTGATCGTCAACTGTTGTGTGTACCAAAATGCCTCAAGTTACTGATCGTCAACTGTTGTGTGTACCAAAATGCCTCAAGTTACTGATCGTCAACTGTTGTGTGTACCAAAATGCCTCAAGTTACTGATCATCAACTGTTGTGTGTACCAAAATGCCTCAAGTTACTGATCGTCAACTGTTGTGTGTACCAAAATGCCTCAAGTTACTGATCGTCAACTGTTGTGTGTACCAAAATGCCTCAAGTTACTGATCGTCAACTGTTGTGTGTACCAAAATGCCTCAAGTTACTGATCGTCAACTGTTGTGTGTACCAAAATGCCTCAAGTTACTGATCGTCAACTGTTGTGTGTACCAAAATGCCTCAAGTTACTGATCGTCAACTGTTGTGTGTACCAAAATGCCTCAAGTTACTGATCGTCAACTGTTGTGTGTACCAAAATGCATCAAGTTACTGATCGTCAACTGTTGTGTGTACCAAAATGCCTCAAGTTACTGATCGTCAACTGTTGTGTGTCCCAAAATGCCTCAAGTTACTGATCGTCAACTGTTGTGTGTACCAAAATACCTGAAGTTACTGATCGTCAACTGTTGTGTGTACCAAAATGTCTCAAGTTACTGATCGTCAACTATTGTGTGTACCAAAATGCCTCAAGTTACTGATCGTCAACTGTTGTGTGTACCAAAATGCCTCAAGTTACTGATCGTCAACTGTTGTGTGTACCAAAATACCTGAAGTTACTGATCGTCAACTGTTGTGTGTACCAAAATGCCTCAAGTTACTGATCGTCAACTGTTGTGTGTACCAAAATGCCTCAAGTTACTGATCGTCAACTGTTGTGTGTACCAAAATGCCTCAAGTTACTGATCGTCAACTGTTGTGTGTACCAAAATACCTGAAGTTACTGATCGTCAACTGTTGTGTGTACCAAAATGCCTCAAGTTACTGATCGTCAACTGTTGTGTGTACCAAAATGCCTCAAGTTACTGATCGTCAACTGTTGTGTGTACCAAAATGCCTCAAGTTACTGATCGTCAACTGTTGTGTGTACCAAAATACCTTAAGCTACTGATCATCAACTGTTGTGTGTACCAAAAGAAGCATGCTTGCTACTTTAGCTACACGCAATTCTAAAATTATTGACAGTTACGTGCAATGCCAAGCGTCTCTACGACATCAGTCCCTCGTGTTGATGTTTTTATCATTTTTATAATCCATTTCCACAATGGAAAATGAAATCTAAATTCTGTGGATAAAGCGCTATTAGAAATTCTGTTTGGCATCTCAAACCTTGAATAAAAAAACATTAAAAAGATTGTTGCAATCGTTGCCTTTTCAATCAGCGTTGCTATATAGGTCTTCCTTTAGCCAGGATTCTCAAATTTTGCCATAAAACTAAAGAAACTAGAGAAACTTGACCATAAAAATCACTCAGCATGTAGTAACTAAGGGGCACTTTGTCCTGGATTTCCCGTTCACCGTCGCGCGTCACGAAAAAAATATTACTTCAGCACCGTAGATGGGAATGGAAACCACCCTAAGACAAAAAAAATATGTTCCAAATAAAGGAATGATTTAGTGTAGATCAGTGGTTATTAACCTTTTTTCTCCAATTCTCCACTTTTTAATGAGCCAACTCTCCATTCACAGCATCGGAAGAGAATGGAGCATTCCCCACCACGGCATCTTCCTGTGACTTATCTGTGACATTCCTAACCCAACAGTGCTGTCACTTTTACCCAAACATGATATGCAATGCCTCATTGTAGTTGTTTTTATGATTAAAACAGTCTGTAAATGATTGTGATTTGTAAAGTAAGTCAACATTTGGATGTAATGTAATAGATTTTGAAATACTATAGGTTTTTGTGGGTGGAAACAAATGCACGAAATTTCCCACTGGTAACTCCGCAATTCCCCACAGGTTAAGAACTGCTGGTATAGAGTTAAGGGAACGTGCAATCTATGCACAAGGTGTGTTCCCTCACCGGATTCCATGCGTATAGAAACAGTGAGTGAAGAAATAATTTATGGAAAATACAAATAAAAGTTCAAGGAGAAAGTCAGAGGTACTTAAAAAATGACTTCAGGGAATTGAAGAAAGGTGGTCCATAGCAAAACAAAAAAATTTACCTATATCAGCAAAAAGAAACCCAACCTAACATTCGGCTTGGGGCCTCAAATTATTTCTTTAAGGATGTTGATTCCCATTGATTAGACACTTCCTTCTCGGGCCTCACATTTTCCTTTAAGGAACGCTGACTCCCACAGACATGCAACTTTCGTCTCGGGACCTCACACTGTGCTCGCCGTGGCACAGTGGTTAAGGGATCGGCCTTGTATGTTGGAGACGAGGGTTCGTATCCCGGCGCTGGCGCGGCGATTTTCCCCGTTGTGTATAAGGGAAAGCTCAAGCACAATACCCCACTCAACCCAGGTGTCGGAAATGGGTACCGGCTTTACGGGGGAACCGTCATGTGTCCTATGTATAGTGTTAGTTATAAGACATTTGAAAAACCAATGCTCAAGATCATATGTGTCAGGCTTGATTGGAAATAAAGCATCCCAAAGATGCCGATGTTTTTTTTTTGTTGTTTTGTTTCCTTTAAGGGGAATATCCCAAGATCTTGCCTTTTTTCGTCCGATTCGTTTGAAAATTTGCCAGTATATGTCTTTGGTTAAATTAAACCTTTTTTACTCATGTCATTTTTTCGATTTAGGCCTTTTTTTTGACGAAAAATGGGTATTTTTGGTATTTTTTATTGATATTTCAGATTGCTACTTCTCCTTCAGTTTTGATGCCAGAACAAAAACAAAGACAGTTTTAGAACCCTTGGAACATTTCTAACAAACTAAAATTCAGCTTTTTTTCAAATTCAAATTTTTTCTATTTTTTCAAAAAATTTTGAAATTTCAAAAATCAGCAACAATTTTTTGGGTTTAGAGTTATATATTTCTTCAAAGATTTCGAATTGAAAAAAAGCCGAATTTTAGTTTGTTAGAAATGTTCCAAGGATTCTAAAACTGTCTTTGGATTTGTTCTAGCATCAAAACTCCTTTGAAGTTACTTTGAATGTTGAAAGTTAGAAGTGTTGGGTATAAGCATAAAATGAAATTTTTTGTTGAAGTGTAATATAATGAACAATTGATGTAATTGAATACAGTTTTAATTTTTATTTCGATATTTTCCATACATAAATTCATATTCAAACTGTAAATTGGAATTTCAAAAAAAAAATTATATTTTTTTATCAAATAAATAAATTTTTTTTATTTTCAATCTGATTCTTACAAAATTTGACTATGATATGTAACTTTTGAAAAAAAACACAATTGATTCCATTCATTTTTTTGATTGAGGCCTTAGATTTTGCAAAAATTTGACATAGGTTTTTTAGGTATTGATATTTCACTAATATTGATATTTCAAAATGGGACTCCTCCTTCAGTTTTGGTGCTAGAACAAAAGCAAAAACAGTTTTAGAATCCTTGAAACAATTCTAACACACTCAAATTCGATTTTTTTTACATTTCCCATTTTTTCTCTTTTTACATGGTGTCAAAATCGGGAAAAATTGGAAAAATTTGGTCCCATCACCCCCAAGGGAGGGGGGGAATTATTGTAGTAGCGCCATAAAATTTTAGGAACGAATAGTCCACCAACTAAGGGTCCTTCTCCAACAAAAACATGCAAAATGACCATGAGATCGACAGGATCTGGCAAGGGCCCGGGATATTCCCCTTAAGGAACGCTGATTCCCACAGACACGCAACTTTTGGCGTGGGACCTCGCATTTGAGGAATACTATCGGCTCGGGGACCCCACATTTTCTTTTAAAGGAATACTTGTTCCCATAGACATGCTCCAGCACCGTAATGAAGCCCAGTCCTGACGCCACCGTGGGACACAACCTGTCACTTGCAGGCGGCTATAAGCTCTCACTAAGTGACCCTTCCCCTGATAAATTAGAATGACAGGTCTCGACACATCGACCCATGTTGGGTACAAAGGAGGAGGGTGCGCAGCGGCAGCTGACGGAGAGGAAGAAGATTGGTGCCTTGGAAATTGTCGAGTAACACTACACACTAGAGATTATTCACACGAATAAATATGAAAGGGAAATAATGATACCCGCTCGTCGTGAAAAATCATACCTGTTCTCGGGTTTAAATACGAGCTGGTGCGTTCAATAGAATATTCAAAAGAAAGGTGATGTAAGACTATTTCCTAAGCTTCAAGACAGAGGAAGAGAAGGATGGCACCATTTATGATGGAACATTAGATTAGATGAGACTTATACTAAGACGCCCCCCCCCCCCCCTCCCCCCAACAGCAATAATAAGCATTCCGCAGGGAGTAAAAAGGAAGCCACGATTTATGGAGACCAGAGAACGCAGAATCTAAACCGAATGAGCATTATTATTATTATTTTCATTATTTAGGAAAGTTTTAGCCTCCCTTTACCACGACTTAGATGTTCCAAGAGAGGAAGAATGAAGGCACCATTTAGTTTGGAGTTGAGGGAACGCAGAATCTCTGCACAAGGTGCATAGAAACAAAGTTTAGAGAGAAGTTCATGAAACAAGATAAAAAGTTGAAGAAGAAAGTAGTATGTGATGAAATACAGGACAGCAGTGAACCCCAAAAAATGGTCCTTTGCATAAAAAAATTATTTCTACAAAAAGAAGGCGTACCTAACTCCTAGCTCGAGCCCTCACACATTTTTCCCCTGGGAGGGACAATTCCCATAATTTAGATTGGAATAAAGGGAACTTGGGTTCCATTCACAATTAAGGCTCTTCCTCGGAAGCGTGCTCCCTAACTCATTGAAACAGCAAGTTAAAAAGCAAGTTAATGAAACAAGACATAAACCCAGAAATATTGAAGAGGTTTAGGTTAATGAAACAAGGAGTTGCTGAAAGACAAGACAGCACTGAACCCAAAAAATGACGGTCCGTAACAAAACCAGAAAAAGTTTTATTTCAACGAGGGAACGCCTACCAAACCAAAAGCTCAGGACCTCACATATTTGCTCGCAGTGCACAATATCATCTACGCGCACAAAGCTGTAACTTGAAATCAGGAACTCGGGGGTCCCTATGATTCAAACCGAATGACTTGTAATTTAACTGATGTAATCTCCCTCTAACGTCTGGTATCATAATAAAAAGTTCTGTTTTGATCGTATGTGACGCATTGATCGAACTTAAAATTGTTCCAAACGATGACTTCACACGACTTCAAAGATGAAAATATTTCTCTCTGATCCGCCAATTAAAATCAAAGGGAGGAGTATATTTTCTTTTCGATATCAAAGTAAAATATAAACACAAATGGAATTTTTTGTATTATTGACGCTGTGCGAAGTTCTGCAGACATTTTAAAATGCGTTCAAAACCGTAGATGGTCATATGAACTCTTGAAGACCGTTCCACAAACCTCAACCAAATGATAAGTCCTGTTCCCAAAGGCTGCGCACAGTTCTGCAGATATTTTACTCTTCGTTTGAAACCGTACACGGTCATATCAGCGGTTGGGGGATATCTGAAACGAGGTAAATCCAAAATTCTGTCGCGCGCTTGCGTTGACAAAGAAAATCTTTCGCCTGTGTTGGCCAATGCAAGACTGTGAGCCGGCGCAGAAAGAAGTGGGTGATGATTTGCCCTCAAAGCGACGGCTCCTTGGGGACCAACTGGTGGTCGCAGAGAATTTCCGAGCTGCAGTTGACCTACTGGTACTCAGAATCTGTCTTTTGAAATGTAACTTATTCCCAAATAAAAGCATTTTCCAAGTTGTTTTTTGTTCATTTTAATGCTGAATATTCTAACTGAATATACGTTTGGTTAAATATTGAAGTTCAGCATAACCAACCACAGTTAATGAGCTAATCACTAATGCCTCGAGTTACTCCACTGGCCCTGTACCGTCACCAGGTAATTCAGTTAGATGAGGACCACAGCCTTCTTGCACTTGTTCAAAAAGGGGACGACACGTATTTTTTCTATGAAGGAAAGTCTTCACTCATTATTGCTGCATGCGGAATGATCTACAAGAAATAATTTACAAAGTTTGGAAGCAATTGCATTGAAAGACGTTTGAGCACTTGCATTGAAAGACGTTTGTGCACTGGCATGGTACTTTACATATGCTCGACAGCTGCACGGTTATCATGATGCCCAGGTTGGTTGATCAACTAATGACCTTTACATGAAGACATTCCAGACGCCAATGATGTTTTTTGTATCACAATCACAGGAAATAAACTGTTCCTAGTTCTTTTCTCTTCCATTTACAAGGCACGGCGTGGGCAACCGGCACCGCGACGCGTGCACCTTAAATTGAAATTCTGATGAGCTGCAAAAACTTCTGAGTGGAGCTGTGATGATCTGGCGCCGAGGGGAGCTCTGAGGATGCCTCAGATATGCACGGTGAGCCCGAAAGTTTCGGGCGCAAGCAAGTTTTTTTAATTTTTTAAAATTTAACGTTTAATCTTTGATTTATCCATTTTACGTCCACATTATGTAGGCGTATTACCGTTATCACAACCACCAGCATTACCCTTTAACGTCCGTATTTCGTACTCATATTACCGTTATCACAACCACCATCATTAAACCTTTAACGTCCGTATTTCGTACTCATATTACCGTTATCACAACCACCATCATTAATCCTTTAACGTCCGTATTTCGTACTCATATTACCGTTATCACAACCACCATCATCAAACCTTTAATGTTCGTATTTCGTACTCATATTACCGTTATCACAACCACCATCATTAATCCTTTAACGTCCGTATTTCGCACTCATATTACCGTTATCACAATCACCATCATTACCCTTTAACGTCCGTATTTCGTACTCATATTACCGTTATCACAACCACCATCATTAAACCTTTAACGTCCGTATTTCGTACTCATATTACCGTTATCACAACCACCATCATTAATCCTTTAACGTCCGTATTTCGCACTCATATTACCGTTATCACAATCACCATCATTACTCTTTAACGTCCGTATTTCGTACTCATATTACCGTTATCACAACCACCATCATTAAACCTTTAACGTCCGTATTTCGTACTCATATTACCGTTATCACAATCACCATCATTACCCTTTAAAGTCCGTATTTCGTACTCATATTACCGTTATCACAACCACCATCATTAACCCTTTAACGTCCGTATTTCGTACTCATATTACCGTTATCACAATCACCATCATTACCCTTTAACGTCCGTATTTCGTACTCATATTACCGTTATCACAACCACCATCATTAACCCTTTAACGTCCGCATTTCGTACTCATATTACCGTTATCACAACCACCATCATTAACCCTTTAACGTCCGTATTTCGTACTCATATTACCGTTACCACAACCACCATCAATAAACCGGCACCGGCATCACTTAGTCACCAACATCACAACGAGGAAGTGACTGCCACTCGGCAAAGAACTTTGAAGAACACATTAGGGCACAAATTTCACAAGGAATAAAAAATACCAGAGCTGTTTAGGGAAGTGGATTTTGAAATCCCCCTTGACGGTATTTGTTGACAGATTTTATTTTGCACATAAAACAACAACAAATGTCAACAAATACATCAGTACAAATTGCGTACTGGGCAGAGAGCAATATTTGGGACACCCTGCATACAGAATAAGCTGCATCCTGCACAGCAAATCAAAAATTTCCGCGCTTGAAGCAAACTTTATTGTGAAGGAAACAATACTTAGACTTCCTTGCCAACGTGCGCGTTTTGCGATTGAATTATGTTAGCCTTGCAAATTGCTCAAATTTTGCTGAAAATAGTTCTGCGTTCTCAACCACCTTAGCATAGATAAGTTCAGGTAAGCTCCACAATAGAAAATGTAATTTTCTTCAGTCAAATCAATTACCTTTATCGTTTCCAAAATACTTTCTGTGTTATGACTTATTGATACGAAAACACTATTCATTCTTTTCACGAATACTCCCAACTTTTCCCATTTTTGCACTTAACTTCATGTCAATTAACAAAAATTACCTGAAAATTCCAGATTAAAATTGAAAACATATTAGTTTAAGCTTCCGTAACCGCAACAATGGTGTTCCAAATTGCGAGACGAGGAAGGCACAATTTATTATGGGCTTGAAGGAACGTGGAATTTATGCACAATGGATCTGAATATAACAAGTTGTGCAAAAAGTTTGTATTGTAGAAAGTAGTAGGTACTGAAAAACAGGACAGCAGTGTGCCAAAAAACAAACGTGGTCAGTAACTAAACAAAACCCTGTTTCATTTTAACAAAAGTAAGACCTCATATTTCCCCTCAGGTCGGGACCTCAAATATCCCCTTAGAAGTACTAGATTAGTACAGGTCAATAACCACCGGTGAATAGTTGACAAATAATTACTGGCAAATAACTGGTATTTGTGAGTACAACATGACGCTTCCTTCCAGGTACAGGGCCGCCAGATTTGCGGTTGATGCCCAAAATTTTCGGATTTCACTTTCTTTCTGACAAGATAAGTCAAATTTAAGAGTTTCCTCAGGGAAAAACGTTGCACTTTCAACAAATATTTGGCCGAATTGGAGAATGAGGGCAGAGACACTTATCCCAATTTGTATTTTTCGCCCGAGATGCGCCAAAATTTGAGAATTTCGTTTAGGAAAACGCTCCTACTTTTTTAAATTAAATTTGATCATATTTGAAAATTTCAACAGCGAAAAATATGACCATTTCTCTTCTACAATTAAAACTAGGATAAATATGAACAATTTGGCATCGAAAAACCAGCCAAATTGTCTTTTTAAGCAAATTTTTTCCAAATTTGATTGGCGTGTCGTAAGATACAGCCCAGCAGCCCTGCCTCGACGTCTCGGCTTACCCTCAGAAGTTCAGGCCATAAATTCTGCTTAGCTCATATCGCGGGGCGCTGACACAAGAGAGGCGTTACTGTGCCTGTTGGAATTGTTCCGTGACTCTGAAATGCTAGGGATAAAATTGCCTCCAAGTTGAAAAATAACCCAGACGGTCCATTTTAAAATAACCCCGAAGAGTGAATTTTAAATAACCCGAAACGTTCACGATGAAAAAATTTTAAAAAACACTTACCAAAAATCCATTTTAGCACTGGTTCTCCTTTTTATCTTACGCGTGAGATTTCCCAAAAATTGACCTATAGGCAAAGTAACCCTGGGTCAAAAATACTGGTGATATTCCTCTGAGCATCCCTTTCACTACCACGAATTCACTCCCACTAAGTACGACAGTAACGGGGAGACAGATCCGTGTATGGCGAATCATTTTACCACTTCGCTTATTTTATCGATTATACTAACACCGAACGTAGGTGCTGAATGACAGGATTAGATGCTGCTACTTTTCTCTGCTGCCCTCCACTCAACATGTTTCTAAGATTCTTATCTGGAGGCAAGATCTTTATCGTGACATTAGATATAGTGTGCCTAAAGTGAACATCTCTAAAATAATAGAGAACCAGAAATGCAAACAGCATTCAGAAAGTATGGTCGGGTAACCCTTTAACGTACGCATGCTGTACTCACATTACCGTGATCACAACCACCATCATCAGACTGGCACCGGCATCATGTAGTCACCGACATCACAACGAGTAAGTGACTGCCACTCGACAATGAACTTCGAAGAACACATTAGGGCACATATTTCACAAGGAATAAAATATATTAAAGCTGCTTATGAAAGTGGATTCTGATCTCCATAAGAGGATTAAAAAGGCAATTGCGGAAGCGAAATCGCACAAGTTTTCAAAGGAGGAGAAACCGAGATGAGCACTTCAACGCCTGTCTAATGATAGCATGACGCTATGTTACTGCAAGTTTCAGTTACGGTCACTGCTGTTATTTTGATGAACGTTGCGACAGAGAGAGCCGTGACGAACTCCTCGTCTCCAAGACGATGCCTTTATTCCTTCAATGACCAACGTCCACTTTGAATGACATTAAGTAATCACGCACATCGTCCTCATGTTCTAAGTGCTTCGATGAAATGTTCTCACCGTACCGGGTTTCATTAATAATTCAAAGAAAATAACCGAAATATATTGTTGTAAAATGAAGCTATTTGGCAGTTACTGGGTTAATTGGTATACTTCTTCTAACCTAAGAAGAGAACTTTGAAACCATGCCCATGTTTGACTCGGCGAGTCAAACCTCTAAACAAAATTTTCACCAAAAAAAATTGGTGAGTGAAATTCTCCACAATAGCTTTATAGCTCCACGATGAGACAACTGATCATAATTTTTCGTAAGTCTCAACAAAGAAAACCATAAAACCTCCGTAAGGCAATAGTACTACCGATACTACACAAAAAACGTTCTTCCTACACATTCCTAACGCTTTAACAGCCATCTCTTGCTTTTGTTCGGTTTATAATTTCGTTTACGTAAACACTGCACTGAGAGAAATTTTGACACACCTGGGTGTGTCAAACGGTTATTCAGAAATAGTTTGATGCACATTGAATAATTTCCTTTGACCACATATTAAAGAGGTTGAGAGACTTGAAACACTTATTCACAGTTCAAATGGCTCAATATTTTTTGTAGAAAACCGAACTGTGTTTAAATTTTGTGATTGGAGTATAATTCTCCCAAAAAACCTTCATAACTTCGCTAATTTTTCTTCTAATTCTTGGACATTGTCTGTATATCAGTGTAGTTAGTTGCTAGTCAGAGAACGTGAAATATTTATGAGAAATAAAATGACTTACGTTAAGTGTGTCATGTTTGACACTCTTAAGTGTGTCGTATAAGCCCATTACACACTAAAGTGTGTCAAAATACATAGGCTAATCATGTATATTGTTGACACACTTTTGTGTGCCGGTTTTGCGACAACTTGACACACTAAAGTGTGCCGCTTTTGCGACAAAATTTTTCTCAGTGTGACGATACCTTCAAGGCCTTCTCAACGTGTATCACCATCTCGTGCAACATGAAAAGGTTGATCGCTGCACGTACTGAAACTGTAATGCAACAATGCAAGAACAACGCAAAAATTGCAATGCAACAATGCAAGAACAATGCAAAAATTGCAATGCAACGATGCAAGAACAATGCAAAAATTGCAATGCAACAATGCAAGAACAATGCAAAAATAGCAATGCAACAATGCAAGAACAATGCAAAAATTGCAATGCAACAATGCAAGAACAATGCAAAAATTGCGATGCAACAATGCAAGAACAATGCAAAAATTGCAATGCAACAATGCAAGAACAATGCAAAAATTGCAATGCAACAATGCAAGAACAATGCAAAAATTGCAATGCAACAATGCAAGAACAATGCAAAAATTACAATACAACAATGCAAGAACAATGCAAAAATTGCAACGCAAGAACAAGCTGAAAGACGATGCAAAAATTGCCTAAATCTTAGCTCAGCGATGGCTTCAAGCGCCCTCTTGTTCAAGGGCTCTTCTGGGCGTCAACAAAGCCCTTCTCAGTTCGATAGGGCAGCTGCGACTGCAACTGAGCGCCATGCCCGGCACTGCAAGAGGGCGCCGTGCCGGCACTGCAAGAGGGCGCCGTGCCCGGCACTGCAAGAGGGCGCCGTGCCCGGCACTGCAAGAGGGTGCCGTGCCCGGCACTGCAAGAGGGCGCCGTGCCCGGCACTGCAAGAGGGTGCCGTGCCCGGCACTGCAAGAGGGCGCCGTGCCCGGCACTGCAAGAGGGCGCCGTGCCCGGCACTGCAAGAGGGCGCCGTGCCCGGCACTGCAAGAGGGCGCCGTGCCCGGCACTGCAAGAGGGCGCCGTGCTCGGCACTGCAAGAGGGCGCCGTGCCCGGCACTGCAAGAGGGCGCCGTGCCCGGCACTGCAAGAGGGCGCCGTGCCCGGCACTGCAAGAGGGCGCCGTGCCTGGCACCAAACAATTAAGCGGCGCCTCTTTAAGAACATGCCATGATTGATTGCCCCAAGAAGCGTCCTGGCGTCCAGAGAGTAAATTCCTTTTTTAAGCATGTCAAGGAAGGCCAAGTTTTTCCTGAGGGGTTCTTCATTACAAAACTTAAGCCAAAATGTTCCTAAAAATGCTGAGCCAAATTTATGAACATAAGCCCATGTTTACAAATTAGGACGGTGTCATTAGCCGAGCCTTCAGAAACATGAAATTAACTTCCTCGCACCGGGACGTTGGTCTCACCACCACAGATGCCATTTAAGGGTTAGCCTTAATGGTTCACTGTTATTTTTGTTACATGGGGTTTTAAATTAATTAATTAATGATTTCTATCCATGTTTACTGTTATTTTCGTCACATGGGGTTTAAAGAAATTACGCAATGACTTCTATTCGAGTTGACTGTAATTTTCGTTACATGGGGCTTAAAATTATTTATTTAGTATCTTCCCTCCATGTTTACTGTAATTTTCGTCATTTGGCGTTCAAAATAACTTAATGAATTATTCTTATCAGGCCTGAAGTCTTGACTTTTTCGGAGCGTTTCGACCGAAAATAAGCACCGAGTATTTTAAATGCTTTTTACTCTAATTTCTTTTATAGAACAAATAGCATGGTGGCTCAAAAAAATCCGTGAGAATAATCAGGAGTCACAAGAGAAAGCTGGATGGAGAAAAATACTTCACAAGAAATCGACGAGAGGAAAAACATGTCGCAAGTGAATGCTAAGCGAAGAATCGCACTTCTCAGATTTAGTGGAACAAGTTAGTTTGAGCCACCCGGACCCGCAACAAAAGCAGAATTTAGTATAAAGTTAAGAAAACGCAGAATCTATGCACAAAATGAATTTTTAAACAAAATATCCTGTGCAAAGAAGAAGTAAATTAAGCAGGAAAGCTACGAAACGAAATAAAAGTTAGAAAAGAGTATAAGGTACTGAAAAATAGGACAGCACTAACCGAAAAAGATGGTCCTTGACAAAACAAAACACATGCTTTCATTTCTACAAATAGAAGGCCTACCTCTTAGCTCGGGACCTAACATTTTCACCTGGGATACAATAGTTATTTTTCTCTGAAGGGGAATCTTACTTCTCAAAAAAAAAACGTGTTCGTCAGGAAAACGTTTTAAGAATGAATAAAGTTTTCAAGAAACAGTCAAAATATGAACATTTTTTCTGGAAATATCAAAAAATGAAACGTTTTTCTCGAAAAAACAAAACAAAAGAAATGTATCGGCCAAAAAACCGTAAGAAAAGAAACGCTTCGTTCATAAAAAAACTAACAAAAAGAAATGTTTTCACAAGAGAATATCAGATAATCGAATCGCTCAAAAAACAAGAAAGAAACAGTCGTATGCACACCAAATGAACGCATTCTTCAAAAACCTCAATAAAAAATAATCTCAAAAACCTCGAAAAAACGTACGGCTGGAAAACCTCAAAAATGAGGGCTGTTCACAAGAAAACGTCAGGAAAAAAGTATTTCTCAAATACAGTATTCATCGCACCTCCAGATATGACTGTTGGCGCAGAAATTATACCTCTAGTCAAAACCACGAGCTGAACATCAAGTATACAAACGAAGTTTTGCCGCAGTCGGCACATGAGGGCATTGCACTGCTACGGAGAGTGAGACAAACCCACTAAATTTGGGGGTATAAGCTACAAAATAATGCAAATTATTAGATTAGATGTTAGTTTAAGCCTTCCTATGACTGCAACAGAGAAGTTCCAAAGAAAGGAAAGAGGAAGGCACCATTTAGTATGGAGTTAAGGGTACGCAGAATCTATGCACAAGGCTCACAGAGGCACAAAGTTGAGAAAGAAGTTTATGAAACGAGATAAAAGTTGAAGAAAAAAGTAGTAGGAGCTGAAAGACTGGACAGCATTGAACTAAATAAAGATTGCCTGTAACAAAACAAAAACCTATTTTATTTGAACAAAAGGAAGGCCTACCAAACGTTTAATTTGGGACCTCACATATTTCTCCTGGAAGCACTAATTCCCATAGGTACAATATTTGTACCAATGAACCGAGGGGAGAGATAACGCCAAAGAATATATATTTACATCAATCGCGAAAATTAAGACTAGGGAAGGAAGACCAGCCGCGGTGAATTTTGGAACACGAAGCGCAAAACAACGTCAAATATAGTACATTTTCATCAAGGATTCAAATAACTTCGATAATGCTAACTCGTGGACTACAAATCGCAGAAAAAATGAATAGATTTTCAACGCGTAGGAGACACTAAGTAATCACAGAATCAATCTATCTATACTATAATAAGAGGGGTCACAGTTTGTCTGTCTGTCCTAAGCGAGCCGAAAGTATGTGATGAGCGTACCTGTGATGCTTCATCAACTCCACAATTTCCAGTGTTTTAATCCGTCAGATTCGAGTAGGAGTGAAAATCACGTGAATACTTAGGAAACAGGAACGTGTCATGAGATTTGCCGAACATTATTATGAGGCCGTGTGCACTCGGCCTCATCAACTCTCGAGAGATGGAATTCTTCTATTATTTACGGCCTTTCTTTCATTTCGCCTTCTTTCTTATTTCAAACAAAGGGGGTGGACTAGTATCCATAATGCGTGACACGTGCCCTACAAATCACATAGAAAATGAATCCATTTTTAACGCGTAGGAGGAGACACTGTAAGTAATCTCAGAATCGACTGCTTTAAATCAATCCCTGAGTTTCATCAGCCAGATCAATACTGGAGTAGTCATGGCAAGGCGTGGGGGTATTGATGCTCTATAGGGAGATCAGATAGAGCTCTTCATTGGAGTATGGGTCGTGATTTGTACCGGATTAGGTACGTATACACTGATTGAACAACCCATACGGGGCAATGCAGGCCCTATGTTCGCGAAACACAAAAGCTCGAACATTCGCAGATGTTCATCAAGTGTTAATTAACTTTGCGTTCTATCGACCACCCTAATCAGAGGTTTTAAAGCGTTCGCTATATTATGGTCCCCCGAATGAGCGCTGTTATGTGCATTAGGCTCGACCCTTAGTCAGGTGAGAATAAATACAAAATATGAATGATATGCACTTTGTTTTTAAGTGATTGTAAAAATTATTCGTTATTTGCAAAACTGCAAATTAATGGAGTAAAACGCTGGAATCTATGACTATCCAAAGAAGATACGTGCGCTGTGTGGAGACATTCTTTGCAAACATCGCTCAACTATTAAAATAATTTTATCATTAACCGCTATGTGAGCCACCGGTGGTACACGGGGGGAATTTTCCTAACGCTGATGACCGACCAGCCGTCACTAAGTCAGTTGTCAAAAATACTTGAACTTAAAGTAGGCACGATCCAGTAAATGTTTGCTATTTTCAAAATTTTTCACTACAATGGATTTCAAATTTGAGTTAAATATTGAACTTCAATTTAACCCACAGCATTTACAGCGTTGAAATCATATTCACTTATCAAAACGCCCAGCATTGAGTTCAAGGAGCTCTATTGAGCAGTTAGAGATGCTTGAATTTTGTGAAGAGATATCCGGCAGGAAATCCTCAAGCGCAGAAGTTCTGAGGTTGCGCTTCCTGGGGAAATTTTGGCGCCGCGAGTTGGCGCTCCCGAGATTGGGCGTGAATTTGAGATCTCTGCGCTGCAAGAAATTCATGCCTCGGTTCTACCTGGGCCTCAAAGCAAATTTGCGAAGAATCGTAGTGCTGCCATCATAAAACGTACCCGACACTCGCGCTCTTCATGTTTAGGATAGCTTGGTTACATTTGCAGAAGCCCTATGTGAAAATGTTTTATGTACAGTCCGGTGAGAATGTGTGAAGTTCAACTTCTGAGTTTCCTTATGTACATATTAAATGTTAAATGGGTCTAGTTTTCTTTATTGCCCATAACGTAACTGTTTTTTATTAAATTTTTATTGACTTTCACTTTTAACTCGACTCGGATTAATTTGAACTTGACTCGGATTAATTTGAACTTGACTCGGATTAATTTGAACTTGACTCGGATTAATTTGAACTTGACTCGGATTAATTTGAACTTGACTCGGATTAATTTGAACTTGACTCGGATTAATTTGAACTTGACTTGGATTAATTTGAACTTGACTCGGATTAATTTGAACTTGACTCGGATTAATTTGAACTTGACTCGGATTAATTTGAACTTGACTCGGATTAATTTGAACTTGACTCGGATTAATTTGAACTTGACTCGGATTAATTTGAACTTGACTCGGATTAATTTGAACTTGACTCGGATTAATTTGAACTTGACTCGGATTAATTTGAACTTGACTCGGATTAATTTGAACTTGACTCGGATTAATTTGAACTTGACTCGGATTAATTTGAACTTGACTCGGATTAATTTGAACTTGACTCGGATTAATTTGAACTTGACTCGCATTAATTTGAACTTGACTCGCATTAATTTGAACTTGACTCGCATTAATTTGAACTTGACTCGGATTAAATTGAACTTGACTCGGATTAAATTGAACTTGACTCGGATTAAATTGAACTTGACTCGGATTAAATTGAACTTGACTCGGATTAAATTGAACTTGACTCGGATTAAATTGAACTTGACTCGGATTAAATTGAACTTGACTCGGATTAAATTGAACTTGACTTGGATTAAATTGAACTTGACTTAGATTAATTTGAAATGAAAAAGATGTAGTTGACTTCAAATTTGAATTGAATATTGAACTTCAGTTTAACATATCGCAGTTGACGTGTTAACTTGTTTTCACCTTATTCGTCTCCCTCAGAGCGCGACAAGCAAACTCGCCCCTAACATGGTGCATCAAAACCCGACAAACTCAAACGTCGAGTTAGAGTCCTTGTCAGCTGTCAACAAGTCTGAGTAAATTAATTTTAAAACAATGAAAGAATTTTCCTTAGAAATGAAGAGCATCCTCTTAAAATGCATTTTATTTTAACCTTATGAAGAAATTCGCCTGTTAACAAAGAGCATTTTTTTCAAAAAATCAGGCCGAATGATTTAAAATATGTACACTAATTCTTTTTTTGTGTCCTTGAAAACACTGTGGTTCTGAAGTATCGCAAACTATATCTTAAATTTAATGTATATTAAATTGAGTCAAAATTCAAAGTAAAGAAACGTCAATCGTAAACACTGTACTCGTCCAGAACACGAAAATGTTCAACTGTTGAATTTCACGCATCTTGGCAATAGAATATCAGCATCGTAACTAACACCCATTCTGCAGAGGCCGTTTCTTTATTGTGCACAGAGACCAATTTCAAATACTATGTAGATTTGCGAAACTGATTGGCAATGAAATGTAACCAAGATTCTTGCACCTGATACCATAGTACCTAAATTCTGCCTTTTTCATTCAAATGTTCAAAAATATGACCATTGCACCCAAGTTTCTCACTATTTTCATTCTTATATGCTAGAATGTATAACCATGGCACCCAAGTTTCTCACTATTTTCATTCTTATATGCTTGAATGTATAACCATGGCACCCAAGTTTCTCACTATTTTCATTCTTATATGCTTGAATGTATAACCATGGCACCCAAGTTTCTCACTATTTTCATTCTTACATGCTTGAATGTATAACCATGGCACCCTAGTTTCTCACTATTTTCATTCTTATATGCTTGAATGTATAACCATGGCACCCAAGTTTCTCACTATTTTCATTCTTATATGCTTGAATGTATAACCATGGCACCCAAGTTTCTCACTATTTTCATTCTTATATGCTTGAATGTATAACCATGGCACCCAAGTTTCTCACTATTTCCATTCTTATATGCTTGAATGTATAAGCATGGCACCCAAGTTTCTCACTATTTTCATTCTTAAATGCTTGAATGTATAACCATGGCACCTAAATTCAGGTCTATTTTATTTCAAACATACATAAAAATACAGATGGTCAACATGCGATTCCCGTCACAATTGTTGGCATTACACGGACCTAGAAGTGTACAGACCCGTGTTGATCAAAACGTTGAATTCAATGCAGAGAAGATTAGATTATTAATTAGTTTAAGCCTCTCTATCCGCAACAAATGCGATCCAAAGAGAGGAAGAAGAAAGGCACCATTCAGTTGGGGGTTAATGGAACGCGGAAGATTAGATTATAAAATTAGATTATAAGATTAGATTATAAGATTAGATTATAAGATTAGATTATAAGATTAGATTATAAGATTAGATTATAAGATTAGATTATAAGATTAGATTATAAGTTAGTTTAAGCCTCCCTAACCGCTGCAAAAATAGAGCGTATCGAAGAGAGGAAGGAGGAAGGCACCATTTAGTATGGAGATAAGAAAATGAGGAATCTAAGCAGAAAAGGCATAGAAATAGTAAGTTGAGTAAAAGAAGTTCATGAGACAAGATCAAAGTTGAAGAAGAAAGTAGTATGTGCAGAAAAACAGCACAGCAGTGAACCGAAAAAAATGGTCCTTAACATAACAAAAACATTTCCTTTCAATATAAAGAAGGCCTACCAAAATCTCAGCTTGAGCCCTCACACATTTCCCTCTGGGAGTGCTAATTTCCATAGACACAATAGTTGTCAACGTAGAGAAATAAAGGCGGGAAAACAGGGCATTTTGAACCCTTCCTTTCGCCCAATGCATGACGATTAATTCAGTAGCACGAATCCAAGTTCAAGCGCAGTCCACATCGGCATCCGGTTAGGTCTTAACCAGACAGTTGTGCTCACATGCGAACATTCAAAAAAGTAACTGCTGGTTATCCCTATATACATTTATTCGAAGTGTTTTGAGTAATTCTATGCGAGAGAAACTGTTAATAATACAGAAAAGAAGTGTAGTTGGTCTAGTAGCTGTTAAGGCGGGGATTTTTAAATATGGGTCCAAAAATAATCGTTCCTGAATTTCTGATAGATTTTTAAAAACTTACATGCAATCCTGAGAAATGGTTTAATTTTGATTTCATTTATAAACGATATTTTTCAGACATGAATCGAAACGATTACGCAGACTGTTCATTTCGTCCCTGGTGAGATCATGTCCAATTCATTGCATTTCTAACTTGACGGATGCTTTGAGTTGGTGTAGATTTGTAGGGGTTGTACGGTAGACTCTTCATTTAGAGAATTCAGCGAGAAAAATTCACAAATCTGCAACAACTCAAGGCTTTAATCGAGGAAACATTCATTGAGTTGGACTAAATCTCACCAACGCCATAATGATCAAACTGTGCAGTCGTGGCGATTCTTGGCAGCGCTCAAGGAAGCGGCACATGAAAAATAAATATCATCTCAAAAAGTAGTCAAAATAGAACTAATATTCCTCAACATTGCATATACGAGGGGTAGTCAAAAAGTTCTCAGACAAATGCCGTAAATTCTTTATTTAACAACTCATTACTTTTATTTTTCTACATAAGCTCCATTGTTGTCGATACGCTTTTGTGATCTATGTTTCCACCTTTAAATGCCTTCCTGATAGAATTGGGGGGCTTGTTCCACTAGGTTCTGTACAAGAGAGATGTTTACTTCATTTGTTGCTGTGGTGGGTCTTCCTCCTCGTGGGTCGTCATCAAGCTGGACTCTTTCCTCTTCAAAGCGTTTAATCCATTCATAACCTACTGCTCTACATGGTGCAGAGTCTCCATAAGCCTGCTGCAAAGCTTCGATAATCTTAAATAGGTTTCCAATTTAGTTTAGTTAAAAATTTTATGTTAGCTCTGATCTCAAAATTTGTCATTTGAAGGGTTGAAAATTACTATTTTGAGGTGCAACCTCTTTTGATGCTAACCTGACATAGACTGATGAGACAGCTGCAAGTTATCAAGGAAGCTCTAAGGACAGGTTTCAACTTGTAAAAACTTGTAAATCTCTGTTCAGTTCAAAATTATGACATTTGTCTGAGAACTTTTTGACTAACCCTCGTATGCTTTGTTTTTCAAATCCATTCGATATTATGGGAATTATTAAAGAGTCTTTAGTACCCATATTTAAAAATTCCCCAGTAGTTCTGGTTCATTGCAAGGTAATTTACCACCGCCCAATCAAATTTTAAGAACGCAAAAGGTTCGCTTTTAATTAGACAAGTGCCTACTACCAACTTTTGTGTATCACTGCATTTCGCACTTAGGTCTGCTTAAAACATTTAGAACGTGGAATTATTCATAAATTTCTATTGCATAAAATGAGAACTTGCTTTCCAACCGTCCAACACATGGCTGAACCTTAGATACAATTTGACTAGTTGTAAACAAGTAGAAAATGGTACACATTCCCTAAAATAGCGAGCATTCACAAAATCAAGCAATTCTTTAAAACTAGAAAAATCAACGATTAACAAGTTAACCGCGATGGGTTGAATTGTAGTTCAATATTCAACTCCGATTTAAAGTCAAAAGTTGTGAGCAATTTTATAAATACCAAATATTAACTGGGTCCATTAAATACCATTAATTGAAAAATGTTCAAATTTTTCTAATGACCCGTCGATGGGTCGGAACGCTAGTAACGTTTTAAATCACGCAAAACTCACGTTGCATATGTAGGACCACACGCACAAAAAAAGAAGAAACAACAAAAACACCATTCTCTGAGAAGGTGCTGCTACAGCGTGAGGTCTACCATACAATAGCATGAGATCTACCTCTAGCTAGTACTATAACGTGAGGTTAGGTTAGGTTACTAATGGATATTACTCATTTCCACACATTTAATTTAGCGGTAAACAATTTGTACATCTCAAACTGCACCTGCAGGGTAGGCGAGGTATGACGGTAGACCTCGCGCTGTGGTAGAGCCAAAAAAAACTCAGTAGTTTCAGAATGAATTTGTTGAAGAGTTAAGAGAGCGTGATGCATTGGCTGGTATGGTCAATAAAATTAAATAATGTAGAGCTCCACACCAAAAATCACGCAAGCAGACACAACCAAAACTCAATTGTTTCTGAATTGGTGGAAGCTGTTTTGAGCGCTCGAATATGTATAACTTCACAAAAAAAAACCGACAACAAGAACTCGATAGTTTCTGAATTGGTGATAAAAATTCAAAGCACTTGAATATGTAGAACCAAAAAAAAATCCCGCGAGTAGACAAAAAATACTTCATAGTTTTTTACTTGTTGTAGGCATTTGTTAGCGCGCGATGACCACGTAGGCGGGTATGGTCAATAAAACAGGAGGAAGTCAGGAGGGGCGGCGGCCGCCGTAGCGCAGCTCGTGTTTCATTGGCCGCAGCTGCACGAGGCGCCACAGCGGGCTGTGGGAGACGCATTTAATTTAGCTCGTTACTGAGCCTGCACTGCACCGCACTGCTCTGTGGTGCTCTGCACTGCGATGCTATGCTGTGCTTTGCGGTTCACTGTGGTACACTCCTATGCACTGTGCCGAACTGCGCTCACACCGCAGGAGCAAAAACGGCCGCTGTCTGGGTCATGTTGTGCGGAGATGCGGACTTCACCAGCACTGCCGCCAGTCTTATATCAACGCCATAAACACAAGGTCTGACCTCGCACCAAGGCGAGAAATTAAATTCCAGTAGTTTGCTTGATTTGGTGTATATTAAATACCAAAATTAAGGCTTTGACCGCAACAGCGCCACCGGTGGACCCGGAGGGTATTTTCATGATGCTGCTAACCGATCAGTAATCAAAGACTTAATTTTCATAAATACTCAACGCTAAATGTTAATGTTTCCTATTTTCAGAGTTGCTCACTAGAATGGACTTTAAATTTGAGTTAAATTTTGAACATTAGTTTGACCAATTGCTGTCAAAATGTTAAATAATATAGAACATGGGTACCAGCAAGTACGAGAAAGGTGACCCATTATAGGGTTCCTACCGAGTCACATGCCTTCAGACACCAATTGCGTACAGGCATCGGAGGAAGAGTGAACGAAAAAAATAACCATCACACCATCGTGACTCAAATTTGACCATTGCCGCCAGACTTTAGAAACATTCTGCTTCTGTATCACTTGTGGTGAATAAATCGTTAACAAATCTTCACACGCATATGAGCACCATCACGGTGAATACCTTGGTACTGAGCCATGATGAAGTCTTCCAGTGCACAGACCGGCTCAATTTTCAGGCATCAGAGACACCATCCGACCAGAACGCATAGCTTGAACGATCCCCGTTCAATATTGAGGCCAGCGGCGGAAGCCTGCAACTTATCAAAGACGAAGAGTGAATTCCGATGGCATTTATGCTTGAGAGGTAAATTCCTGAACGAAAATGAAGAGCGAATTCCGTTTTATAGGATGCTGGAAAAGCAAAACCCAAAAATGAGTCGATAATAAGAACTCGTGTTCAACGATTTGCGTGGAAATTTGGGGTTTAAATCAAATTTTAAATCATACCGAGCTACGGAATAAACTAAGGATTATAATTTTAAATTTAAAAGAAACGGGCATCCACGGTGTACACTAGTTTAAAGTAACGTTCTAAGACTACGTACGCGTATTTAAAAGATGAGAATGTGATGATTAAAACCGAAATTTTTAAACTAACTGCACTGCGCTTAGAGCACACATATAAAAACAACGAAATAACGGATTAACGCTTTAAGTGCGGTTGGTTAAACTGAAATTAAATAGCCATCTTAAATTTAGAGGCAATTGTAGTACAAAATTTTGAAAATAGCAAACTAGCAAACACTAACTGGATCATGAATTCATTTCCTTTCATTTAGTATTTATAAGAATTGAGTCGGTGACTGCTGGTCGGTCAGCAGTATTATGAAAATCCCCTCAGTGACGACCGGTGGGTCACGACGCACTTTACGGATTAGTATACTTCCATACAGCCACCATATGAGGGTGTCTAGAAGAAGTGTCGCTTGAGCTTCAGCGGCGGGCGCTTCGAGACAGTTTGTCTGCCAAGTGGCCGACTTAGGCTAAGATTAATTAGCCGTCATGAATCACGATCCTCGGTCATAAATTTTACCAACCAATAGCCAGCTGCGCAAAACTTATGGGCGGCCCATAACAGGGTCACGGGACCATCTCGGCCGGAGTGTTCAGTTACTTCAGAATTATTACATGTATGGGCAGGGTTTATCTACTGATCTCTCTCTATTATGGTCCTGCAGCAGAAGCCAGTAACGACTTCATTCTAGCGGGACAAGTGTATCTTGGCTTACGAGAGTAAAAAGGAAAATGCAAGCAGTGTAAGTGTATCTTGGCTACAAAGAGTCGAAAGGACAAGCAGTTCAAATGTATCTTGCTGTTACGGAACGTGGCTCGGTCAGAGCACGTAACGCAGGGGGAATTGAAACCCCCGAAAGCAAAAGAAAGAAAAATAAAGATATGAAATACACAGTCTGAGAGTTGGACAGAAAGGTGGGAAATTAACAGTGTTTAATTGGTGTGTACTCCGCGAATACTGAGTTGACAAGCATGGGGAGAAATAACAAACTTTGAAAGATTAAACACATTTATTTTTGAGATGAACACGTGGGTATATGCACAAGTCATTTAGACAGAATTGACATGAGAGAGCACAACTGCGTTAATGAAAGGCACACACATATCTACCGTCATAAGGCTTTGAACACGACATGATTGGCGGAATCCTTGTTTGTTCTGACGTTTGGGACTCCCATTGGTGTGTGCTCAGACACACCTTCTCGCGTCATTCCTTTGGCGAGCGGTGATTGGCTCAGGTCGTGTGGGACTCTGTCCCTACGTCACGTCCGCCTCTTGCCCTCCGAAGTCTCACCCTGTGTGCCATGTGTGCGCTTGTGTTGTGTGTGTGTGTGTGTGTGTGTGTGTGTGTGTGTGTGTGTGTGTGTGTGTGTGTGTGTGTGTGTGTGTGTGTGTGTGTGTGCTTCGATGTGTGTTGTGTGTTTGAGTCGTTCACGATGCCTGCGCTCTCAGTCTGGTGAAGTACTGGCCTCTTGAGACCGTGAAATATGACACCCCTCTATCCCGGCTCAGCTTTTTTTTTTATGCCGCGCCAGCCTCTGCTATATCGCTCAAACAATCGCTGCTTGTTTTCCGACAAAACATTGAAGAATTGACCTTATACACACGGGTAAACTTTGGTCCACATTCTCACGCTCAAGAATACCAGTGATAACGGTTTTGACATTTTTATGAAGTGAAGTATTTTCCCAAAAAAACATTTTACGAGCATGTTTCCCAAAAAAATGTATTTTACGAGAGTATTTCTCAAAAATTCCCAAAAACATTTTGTGAGAGTAGTATTTCCTCACATTGCTACAAAGAGTCAAAAGGGCAAGCGGTTGAAAAGTATTTTGGCTACAAAGAGTCAAAAGGGCAAGCG
This sequence comes from Morinoia aosen, assembly GCA_030386875.1. Classification (NCBI taxonomy): domain Eukaryota; kingdom Metazoa; phylum Arthropoda; class Malacostraca; order Amphipoda; family Talitridae; genus Morinoia; species Morinoia aosen. The sequence goes on along the minus strand of CM059570.1, from coordinate 64,611,220 downwards.
GTTCGGATCACCCACTTATACATACATATAACGGGCTTATCCTCCCTATGGGAGGGTAGCCGACAGCAGGCCACAATCACCACACTTAGGCACTAGGAGGCGACAGAGGCAGCACTGGCCGCACCTGAACTGCCAGGATCAGCAGCAGCCCAGCACAACCACCTTCCACAGTCAGGCCCGACAGCCATAGCTGGTTTACCCCGACCGCTTCATTGAGTGCAGCCCCTCCCCCCGCAGAGGACAGGTCAACCCCATTACACGCGGGCAACTTCCAGTACCGCGTCAAAAATAAAATCACCTCCTTATGCACTGCCCCCACTCACTTCTGTCCGCAGCCATCCCTCTCGCCACGTCCACAGTCAGACCCCTCTCATACAAAGCACGTTTCACCCCATCCATCCAACTCATCCGTGGTCTACCGCGCGCACGCAAACCACTCACTTTCGACATATAAATCTTTTTCACCTGCCGCTCAACATTCATTCCTCATTCATTCGACTTCAAATTACTCTCAAACGAAATATTAAAACATTATTTTGTTTGAGAGTAATTTAAAGCTGATAGGTGCATTATTTCGAAAGTTACAATTGGGGGAACTTATGTGTTGCATTATTGGCGGGGCTTATCTACAGCTTTTCAACTTTAATTTGAAAAAGCTCAAGTTCAATTCAAAAAAGCTCAAGTTCAATTTAAAAAAGGTCAAGTTCAATTTAAAAAAGGTCAAGTTTAATTTAAAAAAGGTCAAGTTCAATTTGAAAAAGTAAAATTTAATTTCAAAAAGTTCAAGTTTGATTTCAAAAAGTTCAAGTTTGATTTCAAAAAGTTCAAGGTAAATTTAAACAAGCTCCAGTTTAGCTGAAAAAGTCTCATGTAGGCTATATATAAAAAAGACCATGTTCAATTTTGAAAAGTTTATGTTTCTAAAATTGCATACCTACGTAATAATAATATAAGTAAAGTTTATTTGTGAGAATGCATATTTATTTAAAAGTACTGGCACTGGAAATATAGTAAATCGAATATCAGACAAAGCAAGCTGCTGTGATTTTGGACTCAATTTGACATTCAAGTTTTACCTATGAATCATTTGCAAAACAGATCATCGGTACTTATATCTAGTGACAAGAATGATGCAAATGAACTTTCTGTAATAAGTAACTGTGTAACAATTAGCAAACTGCACTGACTGAAAAATTGAACATTACTGAGCTTCAACTTTTCAGTCAGCGCAGTTTGCTAATTGTCCCACAGTTACGTATTACATAAAGTTTATTCGCATTATTTTTATCAATAGATATAAGTGCCGATGGTTAGATTAGCAAATGATTTAGCAAATCATTCATAGGTAAAACTTGAAGAATTTCAAATTAAGTACAAAGTTACAGCAGCTTTGTTAGTTTGATATTCGATTTACTCTATTTTCAGGGCCAGTACTTTGAAATAAATATGCATTCTCACAAATAAACTTTACTTCTATTACTATTACGAAAGTATGAAATTTTAGTAACATAAGCTTCTCAAAATTGAAATTAAACTTTTTTATAATAATATGGCCTGCTTGAGACTTTTTAAATTAAACTTAATATTCTCTAAATTAAACTTGAGCTTTTTTTAAATTGACCTTGAACTTTTTTAAATTGACCGTGAACTTTTTTAAATTGACCGTGAACTTTTTTAAATTGACCGTGAACTTTTTTAAATTGACCGTGATTATTATATTATTATATAAGAAAGTTAGTTTTAGCCTCCCTTAACCACGACAAAGATGTTCCAAGAGAGGAAAGAGGAAGGCACCATTTAGTATGGAGTTGAGGGAACGTGGAATCTATGCACAAGGTGCACAGAAACAGTAAGCTAGGAAAGAAGTTCATGAAACAATAAAAAAGTTGAAGAAGAAAGTAGTAGGTGCTGAAAAACAGGACAGCAGTGAACCGAAAAAAGATGGTCCGTAACAAAACAAAATATATTTTATTACAACAAAAAGGAAGCCTACCTAACCTTTAGCTCAGGCCCTCACATAGTCCCCCTGGGAGCGCTAATTCCCATAGATACAATAGTTGTATCCCCCTGAGGGGAATTGACCGTGAACTTTTTTTAAATTGACCTTGAACTTTTTCAAATTAACGTTAAAAAGCTGTTGAAGAGAATAAAGCAAAGATAATTTGGGTCTGGTTTGATTCATAAACCACTCACGGCAAAAAATAGGAACGAAAATAACATTTGCCCGATAATGTCGAAACTCGACACTTGAGAGCAGCGCCGTTTTGATGTTGCTTTACTTTTACCTCGTTAAGTCGGTTCACGAGACTTATCTTTTTTTCTCCTGCGGCAACAAATTACAAAAACAATTTTACGATTTCGAAAACAATTACGTCTGCCAACAGTATGAGTTTTCATACATGTAAGTTTGATCCGCAACGGATCACATCACGCTCTGTAAGCGTGGCCAAACGCCGAAGTTACCAGGTTGGCCTTTTCCTGAGTAAAATTTTCGAGTACAGCTGAAGGTTTTCTAACATGAAAAATTGGCCTCAAAAAAGACTCGTAATTTGGCATTTTTGCCCCATGAAATGCATGATGCGATGACTGGTGAATCAAGACCTCAGTGTTGACTTCCTGGAACATTTGGCCTTCCTCAATTGCTGGGTTCGTCCGATAACGCAACCCAACAGCTCTGCTTTATTTACAAATTTGTCATATTCTGTACCGCACCTAATTTGCATCGAAGTGCACGTAAAGTTTACCCATAAATTAGATCGTAAATTTGTTTCAGCGACCCGAACCAAGACAAAAGTGTTCCAAAGAGAGGAAGCGTTCACCCTTTCATGAGGATACATGGTGGTACTAAATATGATCCCTCGTAGAGCATGGGCTTGGTAAGGTTTTCCTATTAATCGGCATGCGTTTAATACGATTTTCTTTGCATATGATATCCATATAACATAGTTTTGATGATGTTCCTCTCATAAATCGTCTTTCTCAAAGGGTTATACGAAAAATTTTTCATACCTTCCTAACTTTGACGCTCATTGAAGAAGACTGTCATCAGAACAAACTCTGGTCTTACAGGTAAATGAGTCCCGCTTAAAGTACACTACGTAGTAATTACTCCGTTAGCAAAAAAAATATTATTCTCAGTGGGGAAGCAGCCAAGTTTTGAAACAGAATTATTGAGGAAAGCAAGCCAGACTTCTCCACAAATTTCCCGTTATTTATGAATTACACCAAAATAATTGCACTTTTTGCCTGCATACAAAGTTAGATCCTGAGGTCGCAAGTCTTACCAAAGAGCTACTCACATAAATAACACAAACTAGATTGTAGTCCTCTATTACGGCAAAAAAGAAGCCACTTTACACACACCTTGCAGCTGTAACTTCACATGAAACACCCACACTCATTACAGCGTAATTAGTTTACAGGACTGGCTCAAGGAGTTGGTCGCACTAGCGGCAGCTGGCTTGAAGCAGGAGCGTTCTAGAATTCCATAACACAATGATGGCGCTTCATAGAAATTCCAAAACTTTTCCGATGGCAAATACACTTTCCTTTCAAGGAACATCATTTGAGAATTTAATTGCAGAGTGATGAAACAGAAAATTCTTTGAATAAAGAATAGAATTCCCTTCTTCCGACCTCATATCAATACAAACTGCCTGTGCTGTTCATCTCTTCATTCAAGAACTATATATATATATATATATATATATATATATATATATATATATATATATATATATTCTTATGTTATTTATAACATCAACAAAGCCTTAACGGTAAAGGCGTGTACTTGAGTAATCCTGGTACAGTTTTCGGGAAATGAAAAACCGCGTTTCAGAGATTTTCAAGCATGAAACAAAGATGAAACGTTTTGTGATGATGCTCAAATGAAATGAAAGCTGAAGGTCTACACAGTGGAGACTTTCATCGAGTTCATTAACATATTTTACTTCTTACGCATACTTCACAATAAAAATGCAATACAAAGTGATCTAATTTCATATTATTACTGAAGTACTTTAAGGTTCCACACTACAAGCAAAAGTGAGAACCAGAGAAGGGACCATTCCGTTCGGACAGTAGAACACGGGAAATTGTAGTACAAATTGTGTTCCCACTCGTGACACCACCCGCATAGAAGCAGCCAGTGAGGACAGAATAGAAAGCAAAGATAAGGAAAACAAAATGCAAAAGGCATGAAAACGGAAATTAGCAAAATGGGTACGAAAAATTAGAGTCCCGCAGGCCTATCTATTGCTAAGGTATCCCAATAGTAACCTCTTTGAAGGCAACAGGTCTCATAGCATATGGTAGACAAACCGAACTAACCTAAACCGATTGCGAATCTTTCGCCCCTTATAACGTTGACCGCGATGGGTTAAACTGAAGTTCAGTTTTCAACTCAAATTTAAAGTCAATTGTATGGGGGGAATTTTGGAAATAGTATAGAATAACCGTACCGTGGCTTCATTTAATTTCAACAGTTCGACTCTGACGTGCGCCACCGGTGGTACACGGAGGTAATTTTCATAACGCTGCTGACCGACCAGTAGTCGCAAACTCAATTTTCACAAATACTTAATCAAAGCTAAATGAAAGCACGATCCTGTTCATGTTAGGTATTTTCCAAATAGTTCACTACAATTGACTTTAAATTTGAGTTTGGTGTTGAACTTAATATTTAGTAGTCGCAGTCAAAGTGTTGAGTATTTATGAAAATTGAGTTTGCGGCTACTGGTCGCTAACCGAATTATGAAAATTCGTGTACACCGGCAGTTCACATTACGACCAACGTGTTAAGGGGAGCACGGGGGGATTTCAACACCCCAAAATACTCGCAGCGATATTCCAAACAAGACAAGCGACCTACTGAACTCTGTAACGCTGCTCGCAACGAAGCACATGTGGGACAAAACAAAACAATGACAGTCCTAGCCTAAAATAGAATTCCCGAGCTGCTGCGTTTGAGTCTTCGGGCGAACCTAAAATGTCACAGACATCGTGTCCCTGCATCGCCAAGAGAAATTAAGAGCTTTATTGGTCGGTACAGTTTTTGAATACGAGATGGTCTTTGGACGGAACTGAGTAGCTGTTTTCCTTTAATTTTCATGGAAATCGTGCTCACACAGCTTGTTATATCACAAATGGGTGTTTAGAATGCAAGAAATAATAGTTCTATTTGAATTATAACATTCGAACGTGCTACTAAAAGAATAAATAATTACTTGAAGATTTACGTAAGAGTTTGTTAAACTGGTTAGTAAATATAGAACGAATTCGAGTTAACTAAAAATTGAATGAATTAATAACGATTAGTAGCGCTAGAGTTTGTAAACATGTGAGGAGTCCAGATGTGAGTGAAGTTCAACTTTCGAAACACCAACGGCATATTTAAACCTACGAACAACTTTTACCGTCTCGAATTCAAGTGTTTTCTATCGTTTGATACTTGTTCACAACTGACGCAATACGGTTTGAAGAAATTACATACTTCAAAAACTCAAAACTGAACACTTTTATAAAACTTTAAATTGAAGGTATAGACAGTAGGACACGTTGACCTCTGTCGCAAGCGAAAAACACAGGAAATGAAACGTAATTTTCCCATGCTAGCTTGTAAAAAGAATAATCTCCAACAGTTTCAAGCAAAATTCATAACTGACGCAGCAGCGAGGAGATCGAGGTATTGCAGGTAAAAGTCTAGGCGTCTGAATTCTAAAAGGACTGCTCAAGAACCGGCCTCATCTCCAACGAATGCTTATTCAGCACTACAAATATGTTGACATTTTTAGATTAGATCATAAGATGTCTCAAGGCCATACTAACCCTCAAGAAGAGTGTCCTCAAGACAGAAGGAGGAAAACATCAGAACAAAGGGAACCCAGGTGTGACCTTACACAACGCATGGCAACAGCAAGATTGAAACAGATTTTTGAAACACGCTAAGTGCCGAAGTAAAAAGTAGTAGAGCAGTAGATGCTGGAAGAAATACAGCTTGTGCTCTCGTTGGGTAAATAAAAAAACAGCAGTGAATAGGAAAAAAAATTACCGTTCCAAAAGAAAAGCCTATCCCGTTTCATGAAGAACCAGGAAATCCTCACTTTCATCTCCCGCAAAAGCTTAGTCCCATTATACAACAAATGCGATACGTTGCGAGAATTATATCCTTACTTTACAACAAATAATAATACTCAGGCTCATTCTGACTCCATGTGAAAGATTGATAATTCTTGCAATGAATGAGAACTTGTTTTTTACCTAAAATGGCGTTTTTTTGGAAATTCCAAAGTTTCAGTAACAAGGAGCAGAAAATATGGCATAAACGTCAGCGTATTTTCCAATTTGAAGTATGCAAAAGGCATCGCTGAAGTAGGCATCGTCCTAGGCAAAATGTGACGATGATGTACGTATAACTCCTTATACTTGAAACGCATTCGCATTGTGCTGAAAAGTTCCCTTGCAAGCTCTTTATGATAAAAATAATCTCCAGTACGTACTCTCGCTGATGAAATACATTCAAATCATGAGTAAGGATGAAAAAACAAGAAATTTCAACTCCGCACACAGCGCTTTTTAATCCTCCGTGCTCAACCGAGAAATTTCGGCGAAGAGAAATACTTGAAGCAAGCCTTCAGAAATCTGTTCCCAGCCCTCATTCTGGAAACGCCTTCAAACGCTCTAGACTAATTAAGAAGCATGCTTAGACTTAAGAAACACGAACTATTAGATATGAGCACCAGCTTTCCATAAGCGGAAGGCTCAGACATAAAGACGGCCTCGCAATAATTGCAGACCGTACTTAGTTAGGCCCACCTCGCCACCGGACACGTATGGTTCGTAACAAAACAAAAACTATTCTACCCTAACAAAATGAAGGCCCACCCATCTCTCAGCTTGGGGGTCTCACATTCTCTCCCAGGATGTGCTAAATATAATAGTTACAATAATTTAATCCTCCTGGAGGTTCTCAGATCAATAATCCTCTTACGTATAATAGTTAAATTCCTGTGAGACGAATGTATCTAAAACTCATCATTGAAATCAACACCGCGATTTTGACAGGCTTCCAAAGAAGCGTGTACCATCACAAACTCGTCACAAATTCAACCCTGGGATTTGACAGGCTTTCAAAGAAGCGTGTACCATCATAAACTCGTCACTGAAACCCACCCTGCGATTTTGACAAGCTTCCAAGGAGCCGTGTTCACCAAACCATTCCCTAAACTTGAGTTTCAAGAGCAAATCGCGGCAAATGTAGCGTGAACACACCTTTTATTCCGATGAGGCTCATCCCAGTGGGAGCTTGGGCGGCGGGGTCGGAAAAGAGTGCGACCTTGTCACGCGCCACGACTCGAGAGGTCTAGGCGACCTCCATCACAATAAAAGAATAGCAATAAGAATTGGTGAGGCGTGAAATGCAATAGCAAGTCGACGAAGGGTCGCCAGCAATAGCCGCATTAAAGGAGATATTCACACGAGCGTCTCTGCTGCACGCAGAACTTGTCTCTGTACAGCACCAGCTTTGTTGGCTACGCGTGTAGTCTTCTCACTTGCATTTCTTAGAAAGCTTAGGCTTTTGCGCATATCGCTCCTACTTTCTTAGACCTTGTTTTTGTTTTCCTGGATACAGCCTTTGCTTTCCTGGATACAGCCTTTGTTTTCCTGGATGCAACCTTTGTTTTCCTGGATGCAACCTTTGTTTTCCTGGATGCAACCTTTGTTTTCCTGGATGCAACCTTTGTTTTCCTGGATGCAACCTTTGTTTTCCTGGATGCAACCTTTGTTTTCCTGGATGCAACCTTTGTTTTCCTGGATGCAACCTTTGTTTTCCTGGATGCAACCTTTGTTTTCCTGGATGCAGCCTTTGTTTTCCTGGATGCAACCTTTGTTTTCCTGGATGCAACCTTTGTTTTCCTGGATACAGCCTTTGTTTTCCTGGATACAGCCTTTGCTTTCCTGGATACAGCCTTTGTTTTCCTGGATGCAACCTTTGTTTTCCTGGATGCAACCTTTGTTTTCCTGGATACAGCCTTTGTTTTCCTGGATACAGCCTTTGTTTTCCTGGATACAGCCTTTGTTTTCCTGGATACAGCCTTTGTTTTCCTGGATACAGCCTTTGTTTTCCTGGATACAGCCTTTGTTTCCTGGATACAGCTTTTTTTCCTGCATACAGCTTTTGTTTTTCAAGACATCGCTTTTCGTTTTCCAGACATCACTTTTGGTTTTCCAGACATCACTTTTGGTTTTCCAGACATCACTTTTGGTTTTCCAGACATCACTTTTGGTTTTCCAGACATCACTTTTGGTTTTCCAGACATCACTTTTGGTTTTCCAGACATCACTTTTGGTTTTCCAGACATCACTTTTGGTTTTCCAGACATCACTTTTGGTTTTCCAGACATCACTTTTGGTTTTCCAGACATCACTTTTGGTTTTCCAGACATCACTTTTGGTTTTCCAGACATCACTTTTGGTTTTCCAGACATCACTTTTGGTTTTCCATACATCACTTTTGGTTTTCCATACATCACTTTTGGTTTTCCATACATCACTTTTGGTTTTCCATACATCACTTTTTGTTTTCCAGACATCGCTTTTGGTTTTCCAAACATCGCTTTTGGTTTTCCATACATCACTTTTTGTTTTCCATACATCACTTTTGGTTTTCCAGACATCACTTTTGGTTTTCCATACATCACTTTTGGTTTTCCATACATCACTTTTGGTTTTCCATACATCACTTTTGGTTTTCCAGACATCACTTTTAATTTTCCAGACATCACTTTTAATTTTCCAGACATCACTTTTAGTTTTCCACACATTACTTTTGGTTTTCGTAATAATGATTGCTTCATGATCGCCGTGATGAAGCGTCTATTCTAAAATTTTATGCCGATGTCGATGTCGAAAAAGATTTTGGTCTTTTCGGCGAACCCAATTCTTTGTTATTCAATTAGATTAGGTTATTAGTTAGTTTAAGCCTCCCTATCCGCAACAAAGGCGATCCAAAGAGAGGAAAGAAGAAGGCACCATTTAGTATGGTGTTTAGGGAACGTGGAATCTATGCAGAAAGGGCACAGAAACAGTAAGATGAGAAAGAAGTTCACGAAACAAGATCAAAGTTGAAGAAGAAAGTAGTAGGTGCTGAAAAACAGGACAGTAGTGAACCGAAAAAAAGATGGTCCGTAACAAAATAAAAGCCTATTCTATTTCAACAAAAATAAAGCCTAACTAACCTTTAGCTCAGGCCCTTACATAGTCCCCCTGGGAGCGCTAATTCCCATAGATACAATAGTTGTATCCCCCCGAGGGGCATTCTTTGTTATTCAGATTTAGCCTTTGATTATCGAATCTAAAATGGAAAATTTCATCTACTTATTCAACGGCTTAATTGAACAGCAAACGCAACAAATACACTCAAATTATTCAAATCATGTTTCTTTTTAATATTTCACATCAACATTGTAATCTAAACTTGCTTACACGCGTGACGCCTTTCGTGACTGACCAAGCAGCCCTACACCATAAACTGAAGCTCATTTAACACGTTCAGTGCAGCGTGACCCGCTGGTGATCATTGAGGGGATTTCCATAATGCTGCTGACCGACCAGCAGTCACCGATTCAAATTGTATTAATACTAAATGAAATCTAAATAAAAGCACGATCCAGTTAATGTTTCCTATTTTCATCATTTCTTACTATTATTGACTCTAAATATGAGTTGGAGATTAGAAATTAGTTTAAGTCTCCCTAACCGTAACAAAAGCCGTTTCGAAGACAGGAAGCAGGAAGGCCCCATTTATTTTTGAGATAAGGGAACGCGTAATTTATGCACAAGGTGCATAGAAATAGTAAGTTGAGAAAGAAGCTCGTGAAACAAGATAAATGTGAAGAAAGTAATATGTGCGGAAAAAAGGATATCAGAGAGCCGAAAAAAGATGGTCCTTAACATAAAAAAAATTATTTTATTTAAACAAAAAGAAAGCCTAACTAACTCTCAGCTCGAGACAGCATTTGGCATCAACGAGTAGTCGTTTCCTTCGTCAGTACGGGCGTTTAGTTCATGATAAGATTATTTCTGCCACATCTCACGAACGTAGTTCACTTTATATGCGTAACTCGCAGCGGACAATTTGCTTTCTTGAATACACGTTACTCTAAATGAGCTCTGACATAAAGTAATAACAAGAATTTTTTCCGACAAAAGAAACATAAATTGAAATTCTTGCTAAGGGAACGACTGTTGCGCTCTCAAAACGTTTTGAATTTTGACTGGAAACCTGCAAAGCATTCCTAATTCTGAACATGTGCCGTTACCGTTTCTTTCAGATGCCTGTTGATCGACACACTTCCAGTTTTTCATAGCTATCACGTTTTTCTTAACTTCAGTTTTTAAATTCTCGAATACCCCCATTGTTTCCCCAGACACCGCTTTGGTTTCCCCCAGACACCGCTTTGGTTTCCCCCAGACACCGCTTTGGTTTCCCCCAGACACCGCTTTGGTTTCCCCCAGACATCGCTTTGGTTTCCCCCAGACATCGCTTTGGTTTTCCCCAGACATCGCTTTGGTTTTCCCCAGACATCGCTTTGGTTTTCCCCAGACATCGCTTTGGTTTTCCCCAGACATCGCTTTGGTTTACCCCAGACATCGCTTTGGTTTACCCCAGACATCGCTTTGGTTTTCCCCAGACATCGCTTTGGTTTTCCCCAGACATCGCTTTGGTTTTCCCCAGACATCGCTTTGGTTTTCCCCAGACATCGCTTTGGTTTTCCCCAGACATCGCTTTGGTTTTCCCCAGACATCGCTTTGGTTTTCCCCAGACATCGCTTTGGTTTTCCCCAGACATCGCTTTGGTTTTCCCAGACATCGCTTTGGTTTTCCCAGACATCGCTTTGGTTTTCCCCAGACATCGCTTTGGTTTTCCCCAGACATCGCTTTGGTTTTCCCCAGACATCGCTTTGGTTTTCCCTGACATCGCTTTGGTTTTCCCTGACATCGCTTTGGTTTTCCCTGACATCGCTTTGGTTTTCCCTGACATCGCTTTGGTTTTCCCTGACATCGCTTTGGTTTTCCCTGACATCGCTTTGGTTTTCCCTGACATCGCTTTGGTTTTCCCTGACATCGCTTTGGTTTTCCCTGACATCGCTTTGGTTTTCCCTGACATCGCTTTGGTTTTCCCTGACATCGCTTTGGTTTTCCCTGACGTCACTCTTGTTTTCCCTGACGTCACTCTTGTTTTCCCTGACGTCACTCTTGTTTTCCCTGACGTCACTCTTGTTTTCCCTGACGTCACTCTTGTTTTCCCTGACGTCACTCTTGTTTTCCCTGACGTCACTCTTGTTTTCCCTGACGTCACTCTTGTTTTCCCTGACGTCACTCTTGTTTTCCCTGACGTCACTCTTGTTTTCCCTGACGTCACTCTTGTTTTCCCTGACGTCACTCTTGTTTTCCCTGACGTCACTCTTGTTTTCCCTGACGTCACTCTTGTTTTCCCTGACGTCACTCTTGTTTTCCCTGACGTCACTCTTGTTTTCCCTGACGTCACTCTTGTTTTCCCTGACGTCACTCTTGTTTTCCCTGACGTCACTCTTGTTTTCCCTGACGTCACTCTTGTTTTCCCTGACGTCACTCTTGTTTTCCCTGACGTCACTCTTGTTTTCCCTGACGTCACTCTTGTTTTCCCTGACGTCACTCTTGTTTTCCCTGACGTCGCTCTTGTTTTCCCTGACGTCGCTCTTGTTTTCCCTGACGTCGCTCTTGTTTTCCCTGACGTCGCTCTTGTTTTCCCTGACGTCGCTCTTGTTTTCCCTGACGTCGCTCTTGTTTTCCCTGACGTCGCTCTTGTTTTCCCTGACGTCGCTCTTGTTTTCCCTGACGTCGCTCTTGTTTTCCCTGACGTCGCTCTTGTTTTCCCTGACGTCGCTCTTGTTTTCCCTGACGTCGCTCTGGTTTTCCCTGACGTCGCTCTTGTTTTCCCTGACGTCGCTCTTATTTTCCCTGACGTCGCTCTTATTTTCCCTGACGTCGCTCTTATTTTCCCTGACGTCGCTCTTATTTTCCCTGACGTCGCTCTTATTTTCCCTGACGTCGCTCTTATTTTCCCTGACGTCGCTCTTATTTTCCCTGACGTCGCTCTTATTTTCCCTGACGTCGCTCTTATTTTCCCTGACGTCGCTCTTATTTTCCCTGACGTCGCTCTTATTTTCCCTGACGTCGCTCTTATTTTCCCTGACGTCGCTCTTATTTTCCCTGACGTCGCTCTTATTTTCCCTGACGTCGCTCTTATTTTCCCTGACGTCGCTCTTATTTTCCCTGACGTCGCTCTTATTTTCCCTGACGTCGCTCTTATTTTCCCTGACGTCGCTCTTATTTTCCCTGACGTCGCTCTTATTTTCCCTGACGTCGCTCTTATTTTCCCTGACGTCGCTCTTATTTTCCCTGACGTCGCTCTTATTTTCCCTGACGTCGCTCTTATTTTCCCTGACGTCGCTCTTATTTTCCCTGACGTCGCTCTTATTTTCCCTGACGTCGCTCTTATTTTCCCTGACGTCGCTCTTATTTTCCCTGACGTCGCTCTTATTTTCCCTGACGTCGCTCTTATTTTCCCTGACGTCGCTCTTATTTTTCCTGACGTCGCTCTTATTTTTCCTGACGTCGCTCTTATTTTTCCTGACGTCGCTCTTATTTTTCCTGACGTCGCTCTTATTTTTCCTGACGTCGCTCTTATTTTTCCTGACGTCGCTCTTATTTTCCATTACGTCGCTCTTATTTTCCATTACGTCGCTCTTATTTTCCGTGGCGTCGCTCTTATTTTCCCTGACGTCGCTCTTATTTTCCCTGACGTCGCTCTTATTTTCCCTGACGTCGCTCCTGTTTTCCCTGACGTCGCTCCTGTTTTCCCTGACGTCGCTCCTGTTTTCCCTGACGTCGCTCCTGTTTTCCCTGACGTCGCTCCTGTTTTCCCTGACGTCGCTCCCGTTTTCCCTGACGTCGCTCCCGTTTTCCCTGACGTCGCTCCCGTTTTCCCTGACGTCGCTCCCGTTTTCCCTGACGTCGCTCCCGTTTTCCCTGACGTCGCTCCCGTTTTCCCTGACGTCGCTCCCGTTTTCCCTGACGTCGCTCCCGTTTTCTCTGACGTCGCTCCCGTTTTCTCTGACGTCGCTCCCGTTTTCTCTGACGTCGCTCCCGTTTTCTCTGACGTCGCTCCCGTTTTCTCTGACGTCGCTCCCGTTTTCTCTGACGTCGCTCCCGTTTTCTCTGACGTCGCTCCCGTTTTCTCTGACGTCGCTCCCGTTTTCTCTGACGTCGCTCCCGTTTTCTCTGACGTCGCTCCCGTTTTCTCTGACGTCGCTCCCGTTTTCTCTGACGTCGCTCCCGTTTTCTCTGACGTCGCTCCCGTTTTCTCTGACGTCGCTCCCGTTTTCTCTGACGTCGCTCCCGTTTTCTCTGACGTCGCTCCCGTTTTCTCTGACGTCGCTCCCGTTTTCTCTGACGTCGCTCCCGTTTTCTCTGACGTCGCTCCCGTTTTCTCTGACGTCGCTCCCGTTTTCTCTGACGTCGCTCCCGTTTTCTCTGACGTCGCTCCCGTTTTCTCTGACGTCGCTCCTGTTTTCTCTGACGTCGCTCCTGTTTTCTCTGACGTCGCTCCTGTTTTCTCTGACGTCGCTCCTGTTTTCTCTGACGTCGCTCCTGTTTTCTCTGACGTCGCTCCTGTTTTCTCTGACGTCGCTCCTGTTTTCTCTGACGTCGCTCCTGTTTTCTCTGACGTCGCTCCTGTTTTCTCTGACGTCGCTCCTCTTTTCTCTGACGTCGCTCCTCTTTTCTCTGACGTCGCTCCTCTTTTCTCTGACGTCGCTCCTCTTTTCTCTGACGTCGCTCCTCTTTTCTCTGACGTCGCTCCTCTTTTCTCTGACGTCGCTCCTGTTTTCTCTGACGTCGCTCCTGTTTTCTCTGACGTCGCTCCTGTTTTCTCTGACGTCGCTCCTGTTTTCTCTGACGTCGCTCCTGTTTTCTCTGACGTCGCTCCTGTTTTCTCTGACGTCGCTCCTGTTTTCTCTGACGTCGCTATTGTTTTCTCTGACGTCGCTCCTGTTTTCTCTGACGTCGCTCCTGTTTTCTCTGACGTCGCTCCTGTTTTCTCTGACGTCGCTCCTGTTTTCTCTGACGTCGCTCCTGTTTTCTCTGACGTCGCTCCTGTTTTCTCTGACGTCGCTCCTGTTTTCTCTGACGTCGCTCCTGTTTTCTCTGACGTCACTCCTGTTTTCTCTGACGTCGCTCCTGTTTTCTCTGACGTCGCTCCTGTTTTCTCTGACGTCGCTCCTGTTTTCTCTGACGTCGCTCCTCTTTTCTCTGACGTCGCTCCTGTTTTCTCTGACGTCGCTCCTCTTTTCTCTGACGTCGCTCCTCTTTTCTCTGACGTCGCTCCTCTTTTCTCTGACGTCGCTCCTCTTTTCTCTGACGTCGCTCCTCTTTTCTCTGACGTCGCTCCTGTTTTCTCTGACGTCGCTCCTGTTTTCTCTGACGTCGCTCCTGTTTTCTCTGACGTCGCTCCTGTTTTCCCAGAAATAGCTCATATTTTTCAAGACATCGCACATATTTTTCCAGACATCGCTATTATTTTCCGTGCCATCACTTGTACATCGATGCCACGTTTTATGGACATCGCTCGTACTTCGCTCTACATCGCGCCTAATTTCCTGGAGTCTCATTTTTTGCCGACTATCGTGAAAGCAAGTCTTGGGAGAACGTTTTAAGCGTCTCACCGTGATCGTCTTGCAAAAATTAACGCTCAGTTCTCATAAATTAATGACCTTATATTAAATAGCCGTCTAAGAAATCTCAGCGACTACTGAAAGAAAAATTAAATATATCATCTTGATCTCAGCATGTCATGAAGAGTATCTTTTCATCTATATCACAAATATTAAATCGCAAGTAACCTAAAAAAAACAGTGACAACAATTTTAAAAAATCTTCATCTTAGTGTATCATGAACAATGTCGATTTAACAGAATCACAAATAGTGAATCACAAATGGCAGCCTGAATAATTTAGAGTTATTTCGAAGAAGCTGCCTTAGCTATTTCAATATAAATACCATTCTTACTTAAAAAAAAGAGTATTTGATCTTCATCCCAGCATGTCATGGAAATAATCAATTTACTCTACACAGAATGCCTGCAAGACTCACTGTAGTTCGCTCACAACTGAGCAAAGAGATATAAATCGTTTAATTCCAATTGAAATGAACATCTATCTCCATAATGCGTTCAAGGTAGCCTTGAACAATACATTAGCCCAATGAGAATAGCTGCATGCAAAAACGATCATCACACGTACACCAAATTCACCATGAACGATGTATATTGATGTATTCATTTGTTTTTCGGAAAGGTGAACATTCAGTATTGCGAATGATTCAATTTCGGAGTTAGTTCAATATTTAGAGTGTCACGCAAGAACGTAAACACAAACACTCTTGATTAATGAGTCTAATTAGATGCAGCTGACTACCATTACTCCTTAGCCCAAGTTTATGAGAGAATAGAGCAACTGCTGTAACAGTCCAGCCAGAAGTTCAGCACGGAAGGCGCCGTCTCCAGCACAGGGAAGAGCATGCTCGAAACTGCGTTCATTAAACTCGCCGTCTTGCGTAACGAAGAAACTAGGAGATTGTTAGCGTTGTCTCCCACGCTGTTGTCACAGCACAAATTCATACACGCGTTGCATGAGAAACTCGAAGAATTTATTCTCATAGTGCATTGGAAACTCGAAGAATTTATTCTCGTAGTGCATTGGAAACTCGAAGAATTTATTCTCGTAGTACATTGGAAACTCGAAGAATTTATTCTCGTAGTACATTGGAAACTCGTAAACTGGTTCTCCGGCTAAAATAAACACCAGAGTTGAAAGTTTGCCAACCTCTCGGTTTCCACATCAGAATATCGCACACGCTTACAGAACGTACAGCAATTAATGAAATTTCCGAACGGTGACTCAGATTAGCAACTCTTACTACAGTCAGACCACGCATCCTTCTAAGTCAGAATCCTCAGAAACAAATACGAAACGAATAAGATTATTTCATAAAAAATATTTGGAAAAGTCTGACAATAACATGGAGCGCACTTATCACTGCTGCTGAATTGAATTAAGTATGGTACGTAGTATTTACTCATCAATCACTTCCTTTACCCTTGACCAGCAGAACTGTTTACTCGTATCCCTGTTATTCGACTGGCTTTGACATCAAATTATCACAGACATCAAAACGGGTACGGAATGCCACTCGGCAATGAACCTAAAAAAACACATTAGGGCACAAATTTGACAGGGAATAAAATGAGCATTTTTGTTGATTGTGCCATGGATGGCACGCATGTCAGTTAAAAATCAAATCCTACGCGTTAATTAAGGGACTAGTGCTATTTCCGAACACTTGTTTCATCGTTAGCGCTCTAAAGAACTTTTAGCGGAACAAGAACTCGTCTCGGCTAACTTACGTCCAGACACGATAAGACGCAACTTTTGACAACCCCGAGTTTATCACTCAGAACAGTTTCCACTCCACAAGAACAACAGGAGAAAACAATGCTGTTCCACAAGATGGAGGCGAGACGCAGTTTGTCCACACGAAGTTCACGCAAGAAAGGTCTCTTCCGTGCAAGCGAGACATAAGTACAGCTGTAGAGTATGGGTCTGAGCACGCCTGAGCATCCAGGTTGTGTCTAGCACCGAATAGAAAGGAAATAGAAACTACATCAAAAACGTGGCACTGTCGCTGGTGCTTCTTGCAACAATAAAATCAATCAAAAGGCTCTCCGGAACAAAGGCCGGCGACACTTGATATTGGGATACCCGAGATGGCTGCTTGAGGCGTACAGGAATGCTAGCGGCAATAAAAGGAGTTCTGCATCACTCGAGATTTCCTTCCAGACACAAGTGGAATGAAGAGCTGTTTCCTTCTGGCCTTCATTTTAAGCATCAACGAATTTTGCCCGGTTAGGCGTCATGTGTATGTATAAAAAATATCGTTCTCGTTCAGTAATTCTAAAATGGATTTGGTTTTTCGTTTTGCTGTCACTCTTCATCTTGCTTTCCTTTCACGGATGAGATATTCTTTTACGCAGTTCTGCACGTTCAATAAAATTCTTAAGGCATTTTCAGAGTACATAAATTGAAATTATGATTCTAAACAGTTTTTTTTTGCTATGTCCGCTCTGTAATATTTTCCCTAATTTTCTCATCACATTTTCAACATGCTTACACGTTATAGAAGGACAATTCTCAAATGATAAAACCTCAATTTACTATACATATAAATTTTCGACGGTCTCGTTTCTCTATTTATTTGATACCTCGTCACCGTCGCTTCGAGCAATAAAAAGGCAAATTTTTTTATCCCGAAAGAAATAAAAAAATTTTACTGACACATAAAAGGGTTTGCGCTCTTCGCGATTAAACCACCGTTACTCCCACCTGCAGTATTTTGGATACGGTTAGTTGAGAGCGTTCAGTTCACAAAACATATTGGACATCGACTTTCTAGTAAATTTTACACTGATGTATCTGTAATTGATAACGAATTATTTCATTCCCATAGAAATTAATTTGGAGGTTTTTATTATGGAAAACGAACTATTTCACTCCTATAAAAAATTTCAAGAAAGTATTTATTATTTATAACGGACTATTTTGCCCGTGAAAAGTATGCCTAGCAACCGCTTTCCAGCCGCAAAACAAAATCTTACCCAACGTGCAGCGAAAAGTTTATATAGAGAACACGCTGAATGCGATACAAGAACACCTGCAGTCGTACGCTGTCTACGCGTAAGAGATCTTGTGAAGGTACTTCATAATTATTTCATAAAATTTACAGATAAATCAATGGGTCATTCATAAAATGAGCAAATGCGTAAATGTATAAGAAAACTTTTAAGTATAAGCTAGTAATTAGTTCGAGGCTGCACTTCCATAGCAATGTTTTCACAGAGAAAAGGGAAAGGAAAGTTTAGTATGGAGTATAGGATTCTAAGCACAATGTCTGTTCTTGGACAGGATACCTTGTGCATGCAAACATTAATTTATGATGGAAGAGATAGAAAAGACTTAGAATAAATAGCGTCAAAGACATGAAAACTGAAATAAGACGTGAATCACAGTACGATTTGAAGGCAATCAAAAAATGCATCCAATGCTAGTCATTCGCGTTGTATTCTAGGTCATTGACGCGTTCCCTACGTATTGGGACATACATGTACCACTGGGTATATTACTAATTCCCGTACTACTATTAGTGAATGATATTGCATCTATTTTGCCACCTTTCAGAGAATAACTTATCATACGAAGTAGAAACTTATCGTGGTATTTCTTAGCAAAGCTAAAAATACATAAAGTATTTTTATGTATTTTTAAAGTCAATTTAAAGTAAAGTCAATTTCCCAGTTCTGCTACGTGCAACCTAACTAAACAATCCAATAACAACCGCAGAAACGTAGCAAACGTTTTAAAACAAGTCGGTTTGGACCGTGACGGCAGAGTACATCGCAACATCATTCATTATGCACAGCACCTTCATTAGCAAAGAACTACGCCCATTTCGACTGATGAGTCAGCGAAAAATAGCGCAATCGTAACAACAAAGCTTAACAAATGGTTCTAATAACAAAGCTTAACAAATGATTCTAATAACAACGCTTAACAAATGATTCTAATAACAACGCTTAACAAATGATTCCAATAACAACGCTTAACAAATGGTTCTAATAACAAAGCTTAACAAATGATTCTAATAACAACGCTTAACAAATGATTCTAATAACAACGCTTAACAAATGATTCCAATAACAACGCTTAACAAATGATTCTAATAACAACGCTTAACAAATGATTCTAATAACAACGCTTAACAAATGATTCCAATAACAACGCTTAACAAATGATTCTAATAACAATGCTTAACAAATGATTCTAATAACAAAGCTTAACAAATGATTCTAATAACAATGCTTAACAAATGGTTCTAATAACGCTTAACAAATGATTCTAACAATAACGCTTAGCAAATGATTCTAATACCACGCTTAACAAATGATTCTAACAACAACGCTAAACAAATGATTGTAATGAGAGGCGTAACAGAGGTGGGCCAGGAGAGTTCTTTGTCATGCAGGGCTACAGAGGAAGTGCGGCGAGGCTCCAATGGCTGATGTCAGCAGTGAATGAACAGTACATACGACACGTACGAGCTAAAGACACGAGCAGCGAGAGGAAATGAGTTAATCAAGTCCGATAACTAATAGAATAGAAATGAATCCAGCCCAACAACTAATCGAACACCAGCCACAGATCTTCACAATAAAATAAAGCCCGGTCACTAATCGAGCACCAGCAACAGATCTTCACAATAAAATAAAGCCCGGTCACTAATCGAACACCAGCAACATTTCTTCACAATAAAATGAAGCCGAACAACTAATCGAGAACCAACAATTAACCCTTAAAAGCATTGCTGGTTCATCAACCTGCGTTCACTCACAGCATGAAATATATAAACGAAAAATTGGTAGAGATACAAATGTGAACAACCACTAAAATCCGCAATCCTAGCTGGAAAACCGACAGAGTGCGGAGATACGTTAAAGCGACGTGAAATCAATATATAACGTTGATGTAGAAATTTCTCTAACGCATTACTTAACAAAAACATCTTTGTATAACATACCCCTCCCTTTCAAGTCACATCACGAATTAAAATGATCGACACGGCACAACAACTGATAAAAGGTAAAAAAATAACATAAAAGACCGATACGCTCTTTATCTGCGCGAAGAATTTGACTGGAGGCATTGCATGCGACCTAAATCCATTCAATGTCGAGAAAATAAATTGTTTTTGCGTATGCCTTTTTATTCGATTTGTAAATTTTCTGTCAGGCAGATACTTCACGCCCATGTCCACAGCACCGAAATAAGAACCTATTGTTTCACATGACACTTTTCAAAAATTTATTCATTTTTCAGAAGCCCCCACAGTTTCATTCAGCGATATCGCAAATCTCTGTATTATATACTACGCACGTAACACGCTTCATGACTGATCTCTTCATCGTATTCCTCATTACTTTTCTCGCAACTAACCCAAACGAGACGACTTTGAAATCAAGTCCTGCTATTCATTCAAAGGATCGGTGTTACTTTCACTGGTTCTGTAGAAGTGAAGTTCTTTGCAGTATTAATGCCCGTCAGGACCTAAATAATACGGTGAACAGGTCAGGATGCCTACCTTATGATGAAAATTTTGAACCATTTTGCCTACATTACTTAAAGATTATTGAAACTAGTTTAGCTTATGTTTCTACAATTTATGCTTCCATAGTCTTTTAAAATCTTTTTTCTACAATGCCAACCACATAACCTCTTTCATACCCTATTTTCCGCTCGCTGCGCTCAAAACCTGATACATTATAGGAATCATTGCTCACGGGAAGTCCTTAATATTTCTTTTTGGTTTTGATTTTCCAAACACAATTGGCACTTTTAATACACAATCACATATCACTTGACAGTATACCCACGCGTACCGTATAGGAGAGGATACTCAAAAAGTCGAAATAAATTTCGCGGTATATCATTGCCCCAAGAAGGAGATACTTAAACATTCGAAGTAAGTTCCGTAGACTCTTACAACATTGAATAACTGTAGTGTGACTGCGGTCTAATGATCAAAAAAAAGAGGACAACGACTTCTTTCACATACGGAAAATATTTTACTGTATGATAGGATCATTTTCATTAGAGTCAGCTTTATTATAAAGTTTTTGCTGTCAGAATAATGCATACCAATTAAAGTATAATATGTTTTTTAAACATAATATACAAGGGGCGATAACACTAGTGTCGCATGTGAACCGCTACTTCAAGAGAAGCACTAATGAAACAAGAAATTTATTCCTGTTGCGAATAACGTGCACAAATAATAAGAGCCGCTCTACCGCCTCTCTGAAAACGGTGTAAATTAGAGGGCCATGCAAACAACACAAACAAACACATAAACAGCTCACGCCAAAAAATTTAAGCAGAATTAGAGCTCTCGATGACCGATATGTTTGACTTGAAAAATATTTGCACTGAGAAAACCCTATCCTTCTCATTTCCAAATGAAAATCGTACATTTTCTACGTATAATAAAATGTAATATTCTGTGCTCAAAGTAAGCGAATATATTCGTAATTTTGTACAGATATTCAATTATGACTGGTGTTGTGAACTTCATTTGAACGGAATGGATAAGTACTAAAAAGTGCCAAGTGCAGGTGGAAAAAATTGCTCAGGAGGCATGTGTCTAAATTCAATCATGGGAACACGCATCAGAAGTAAAACATTTGACGGAGAGGAAGCAGTTCATTAGTTAAAAATCGGAATATTAACCCCATCGTCACAAATTTACTACAATGTCAAAATGATACAGTTCTCGAATCCAGTTATAATTTGCATTAAGCAACATGTTTTGGTGACCCACCGGTGGTCACTGAAGGGATTTCCATGATGCGGGTGACCCACCAAAAATCACAAATTGACGAAAATGAAAAAAAATTTATGATTTTGGGGGATTTTATTTTGAATTATTTCGATTTTTAAAATGAAATGAAATCCTTTTTAATTATTTTATTTTCACAAGATAACTCCAACAGTTTCCGTTAGTTCAACATTGAAATATCTTTTTAATGTTGACGAATGAAATTGAGTATAATTTTGACTGAATGTCGAACTTCAATGTACACATCGAAGTTATCGTGCGGCATCGAAATATCGGGACTGCTGTTAAGAAGATACTGAAGAGGGGGGTGAAGTGACTTCAAGAGCAATACTGAGTGTTGAAAAACACATAGTAACACTTGTAAGAACATTTTAATTGAACGTGTTAGAAGGAAGTAAAGTTCGAAGACTACAAGGAAGAAAATCGCTCGAAGCCTCAGCTTAAGCCGCGGATTAGAAATATTGAAGTAATGTTAATTAGCTGCTCACGGAAAAAATTATACGAATGAAACCATGTGCCCAATTAAAGTTGGAAAAGACAGAAACGTAGACAAATGGCACAATAGGCGTACAATTTCGAAGGAAGGTATGCCGAACTTTCTCAGACGCGCGGTAATGGAACAGTAACGCAAAAAAAACACTCACAAAATATGTTGCCTACAAAACGATTCTCTTCCTGTCTACTACATAAAAAATAAAATTTGATGGCATCAAGGTGAAAAATCGCTCGCAGCATCGAAGTAAGCCGCGGATCATGCTGCAAGATGACTATAAAAGCATGTAAGTCCTGCAAGCGTCAGATTATGCAGAGATCTACATATACGAACATGGCCGTGAAAGAAAAACGCTGTGCGATACCTGCCGGTAAAGAAAAATAATCGGTAAACCTGAATAAAAGAACAATAATCGATTTTGTAAATTTCGATGCCTATGCATAGTTAATTAGATCGAAATAAACAAGTTTTCTTCTATGCACTTTCCATCTGAAATTAGTATTTATTAGTTGTAGCGGTAAACGACTTACCGCAACTCAAGTGTTTGAAGCGGAAAGAAATTCATCGATCCCGTGGTATGGCAACACTGCAATGGAGTCTCGTTCCAACGCGATCGTTATCAAAGACGAAACCAAACCTACCGCTATACCTCGTTATATACTCATTTGACGAAAAAATAGTATAGAAGAAACTTGTTTATTATGATTTTATTACCATGATTCAAGCAACAAAAATTTGAAAATTGATGAGTGGCTGTTTATTCGAGCCCATTTGTCATCAAAGACAAATCTAAACCTACCGCTATAACTCGTAATATAATCATTTCAGACGGCAAATTCATAAAAAAAAACTTGTTTATTTTGATTAAATTAATTATGTTTAGGCACCGGAAAGCCGGAAATCGATTATTGTCCTTTCCTTCAGAGTAACCAAATAATCCTCTAAAAGACAACATTTAGAAATTCAAATCTAGAAAAAACAAACTAAATACTTTATCGACCAGTGTGTTCTACCGTGATTGGATCCTAAATTTAACCAAATTCCTTGTAAAACTTATTATAGCCATGGCACTAACAATGTCTAATCAAAAATTAATCAAAATCGTAAACTTCTCTCACATCTGGATTGAATATCACTTCTTAGACCAGCCCTGAGCTGAAACATTATATTCCCGTTGCTCACTGCATTAAGAATGACGGTGACATAGCTTAAATTTCAATCCTGCTCGGAAACGCGAAAAAGCCAAACTTCGTGGATCACCACGTCAGGTCAATGTTGTGAGCAAACTGTGATAGTTTTCAAAACGCTGAGATCATTAGAAAAATTACCAAGTTAGGTACGTGACAAATTTTCCGATCTTTTGTGTCAGTCTAAACAACACGTAAGCTTTATTGAATATAAACACGAATAAGCGCAAAATTATTTTCGTTATACGCTATAATATACTCCTGAACAAGGAGAAAGTCAAATGGCATAACCTAGCCTTAGACAAAAATAAAAACTACCTCTGAAATCCCTCCTCTGAAAACCACAAGCCTGGTGAACTAAAATGGTTCACCTGCTGCATTTCTTAGATCTTAACTTAAAACAGGACTTGGTCATGGATGTCGCAAACTGACCTAAGCAGATGCAAATGTCATCGTTGGTCACGCGAACTAATTAACGTTAAACCGAACTTTATCACTAGTATCGCAAACTGACCTAAGCAGATGCAAATGTCATCGTGGGTCACGCGAACTAATTAACGTTAAACAAAAATTTATCACTAGTATCGCAAACTGACCTAAGCAGACACAAATATTATAGTTTGTCACACGAACTAATTAACGAAGCGCCTACCTGGAACGACACGAGGTCCGTTGGCGGTGTTGATGCCTGCAGCTCCGTACTTGAGTTGTCCGGGTGCCGCGTTGCTCACCACAGCTATGTCATCCAAATCATCATCTGCTCCTCCACCACTTCCACTAACACCACTTCCACTGCCACCAAAGCCCCCACTGCCACCACCCACACCACCACCGCCCCCGCGGTAAGAATACCTCACACTTCTACTACCCAGCGACTCGCCGCTCAAACGTTTGCTGCCCAAGTGCCAAATTCTGCGTCCGGACATAGTGTTTCTCGCGCCGGATTGCAAGCTGGCTTTCTTCGGCCACCAATATGGACAGGAATGTTAATACCGCTCATTAAAACATCGGAATTGGACGACTTCGATGGATGATGATAAGCTCAACTGCACTGTTTCTCAACCACATGCTACTTGAACTTCACATTCGAAGGTCGATTCAAATTCTGTAAATGTTATTCCAAGGTGGCTTGAATCTATAGTCAGGTAGTAATGACTGCTTGTTTGCTCAACAACGTGAAAGAAACGAGGAGGGTAGAACTTGAGCAAGTTAACTGAAATCCTATCGTCATCTTAGAGTGTCTTCGCTGAGTCTGAACACTTACGAAAAGAAAACAAGAACACAGGGCATTGGGGAGTGAAGATCATTCAATAATACCATACTTGAGGGTTCACGACGTCACATCCAAATGCATTAGTACCCATCACAACCAAACTTGAGAGAGCATCCGACATCAAAAACCATTGCTAGTTTACGTTGTTCGGACATTTGTTTTATGTACGTATGACTCGATGACTATGATAACGCCAGCGTATCAGGGAAATGGGCTTTACTGCCGGAATTACACGTAATAAAACTTGTTTCTGTGTTTAGTTGTCTAGATGTTGAGAAGATTCTTACGCAAACGGCTGTTTTAGGTTCACAGAGTTTTTTTACGCTCACAAAGTTCGTTTTGTTCGCGCGAGTTCGTACTACCGAGATAATTGAATATCTACACGGACCAAGCTTTCAGTTGGTAAATAAGCGTCAAAGTACACAGAAGATCCACTGTAACACACGGGTAGGGCACGTATAAAACTGAACGTGAAAAAGGACCTGTGGCAAAAATTAAGAAATTAAAACCAACTAATTGTTGCCACATACCAACATGGCAAAATTAATGAATGTGATGCTTACGTAAACTCGGGTTCTCACACTGCTTTTGAAGTTGCCTAAACTCTTTCCAATTTTCAAATCATTCTGACCAAAAATAAAAACATGACACACCGTATGCATACAGAAATAAACCTATTAACTTTACCACAGAAATTCAACGACAAAGCATACAAATACTTTCTTAGGATCTACACTTGCTCAAATTAGCTCGTAAAGAAGAGCATCTCAGAATCGAACAAATCTTTAGCGCGATGGAAATTCCACCCGCAATTTTTTTCAGGCGGAAATTTTATCCTGGCTACGCTAGACCTAAAACTGAGGCTGCGACTCGAGCGGATGATGAGAGCAGGCGCAGAGAGAGAGAGCTCTAGCTTCTCCAGCCCACCACATATGCCCAACAGTCTAACCAAACATCATCGTAACCATGAACAACCCTTCACAGCCTCCGGCATCATCCTCCATATTTGCGCGTTTCAAACGTCCAGAATTCGTTTAAACACAGGGCCCAATTGGAAGTGCCATACGGCGGTTCGTTGGCAAGGCGTTCCTCACAAAGTCGCCTGTCTGTGGCCGCGAGAGCGGCGCCACACACCACTTCCAAAGCTCACAAGCAACTGACTGGAATTCTGGTATTCCAGGAACTTTACAACTCCATATTCCAGTAGTGCCTGAGGCCGCTAACCTCCGGTTTTGAAGCAGTGCTTCATTAGTTAAAGCACCCAAAATGTAGTGAGATCCTGTCCGACCAACACGTGAGATCAGAAGATTTGTTTCTAGTGTACAGTTTTCCGTCCGGAAAAACCTTTCTTGAAACAAATTTTATTTCTTTTTGAATACGTCTTTTGTTTACCTTGAAACATGATGAACATTTGAACCTCTGATATTCGTCATGTGTAGTTTATCTAGTGGAATGTTATAAATATGTGTGGAACTAAATTTCTTTATTCAGTTTAATAACCCCCCAATGATCGAG
Source organism: Morinoia aosen (assembly GCA_030386875.1). Lineage (NCBI taxonomy): Eukaryota > Metazoa > Arthropoda > Malacostraca > Amphipoda > Talitridae > Morinoia > Morinoia aosen. Next base: position 64,585,208 of record CM059570.1, on the reverse strand, counting down.
AAGCTTAAATGTTATTGCTCGACGAGGAACGATTCCGAATGCTCCCAAAACCAACTTCATCCACGAACTATAATGCAAGAAAATTTTTTTATAGCTGTCTTAACAGATGAACCGGGCTTTCACAACAGATTTAGTAGAAGTTGATTCAATCTTACAGACAACTAAATAGGTAGATGCGGCCAGTATAAAATGAATTTTATTAGACTTCTGATCTTATAGCCCATCGTAAATTGAAACTTCTAAAAACACACACGAAGCAGTTCAACCTTAAAGACACTTGAATTATTTGACATATGTATCTAATTTACACCATAGTCCACACTTATTATGAGGTGGGAACTATTCAGAAAGAATTTGCGTTTTCCACTCAGAGATTTTTTGTTTTCATTTTGAGAATAAGTGTCTCTTAGTACTCCAGGTTGGCCCATAAGTACAATTCCTTTTTAAAACTATTATAGCTATAAAATTAAAAATGAATTTGGCAAAAGTGGTTCGGTTAATTCAGAATGAATGAGGAGATTTCAAAGTTTTCTATCACCGCATCAAGTATTCTGACAACCATAGCATAACGCCAAAATTTTGAGCATTTCTTTTCATAGCCATTATAATTTTAAAAGAATACCTCACTAATGGGTTGCCCTGTAGAACATAAGGGCACTAGGGAAATAGTGATGGTGGTCAACTGACCTGCCCACCTCATCCTTGTGTCGGCTTATTTCAATTCCTTAATTAATTCATTCGATCCAAAATTTTCTTAGACTTCGAAATCAAAGCAGTTCAAGCGCCCTAGACTGATAGATTCATTGTGAGAATGCAGTATTTTACGATTTATAATCCTGGCTCTATTCTACTTTCAAATCTTAGAGAAGCTCTCAATTCCATTTTTGGTATTTTTGTCTCTGTTTTTTATTTCTTGGCAGTAGAACCTCTAATTTGAAGATCATGCTGTCATTCATCGACATGTTGAGCTCATGTTGCATACCCGTGTTTCCCCATCAGGTGACCTTTTATTGCTTTTCACAGGAATTTCGATGCAACTTTCAACATCCAAGAATAGGAAATGCATTTCAGGTTTCAGAAGTTACATGAAGTATTGGAATTTGTAACGTTGAAATGCTGTTTGAATATTATTTTTGAGTTTCCTGCAATTGCTAATGCAAATGAATGGGAAATAGAGGCAGCTATTTTGGGTCATCAGCTGGTGAATAATTGAAACTTTCAAATGGGCTCAATAAAACTCCTGATACTTGAAATTTAATTCAATTTTGGGTACAAGCAAAAACTAGAAAGCAAGCTAGAACCGAAAAATTTGCAAATTCCCAAAGTTCGACTTGAAGGAAATTAATCGCGCGTGAACTTTCATTGAATTATAAGGGTTTATTTATGAATAAGATGATTATCAATTGAGGAAAATTAACTAAGGGAAATACAGTACGCGTGAACCTTCATTGAATTATACGGGTTTATTTATGGACAAGATAATTGATTTCCTAGACGTGACCACAGGCACTTGACCCGGATGAAAGATTACTGAGGTGCTCCAGTATGATGAATTAACACAGCTCTTCACTTCCTCGGTCTGACTAAGGCAGCCGTCACACGGAGACCAAATGGTACCGTTTCGTCATAACCGTCTACATAGCGGTACCATTCGGTCTGCCCAGCGCTACGAAACCGTCAGACTTCAGCCATGAACTCATGGCTGAAATCTGACAGTTCCGCAGTGCTAGACAGATCGGGTGGTAACGTTGTCTGTAGACGATTAGGACGAAACGGTACCATTTGGTCTCCGTGTGACGGCGGCCTAACGAACTGCCTCTCGGTGAATACCAAAATCTAGTTTTTGATTAGAAATAGCATTCGATAAGGCATTTGTTCTTTTGCTGTTCCTGAAGATAGTTGAAATCAGTGACATCACTCATCACTTCATTAATTTTACAAAGATTTTCAACCAAGATCCAAAATATATATGCAAAACATTACACCCATATGAGCCAATTGAAATTCAGCATTTCAGACTCTCTGCAAACATAATCATGCCGAAATTTCAGATGGCTTTGGTTGAATGACGATTTTAAAAACTAATTTTGTTTCATTAGGATAGCTTCATTTCATGGGTCTCAATATAAGATTTGCCATTGCACTACAGTAAAGTAACTCTCAACAGATCGTATACTAACAAACAATTTTCCTTGCAATGGGATAACTCCATTTTGCGGGTCTTACTATCAGTTTGGGTCTTTTCCAGATAAGCCTTGCCACTAATGCAACACATAACTTCATCCACTTGTAACTTTCTAAATAATGCACCTATCGACTTCAAATTACTCTCAAACGAAAGTTTAAAATACTCTTTCGTTTGAGAGTAATTTGGTGTCGATAGGTACATTATTTCGAAAGTTACACCAGGGTGAACTTGTGTATTGCATTAGTGACGGGGCTGATCTGGAAAAGATCCATAAGTTTTGCCATTGCACCTCTGTCAAGTAACCCTCAGTAGATCGTGTACTAAGAAAAAATTTAATTTCAATGGGATAGCTGCATTCCTTGCGCCCCTAGTTTCATCATAACACTACTAACTCTCTGCAGATCCACGCTTTGAGCTGCGGTATTGTCTAGCATGCATAACGTTTTTACATAGCAGGATGAATGTTTCAAACTCATTGGAAAAGATTACAGGTTCTTGCAAGTGATTAGTGTCGATATGCAGCAGCTACGCGTGTCAAAATTTCCACAACCACTTAACCCAGGAGCATCGCTCTTAACGCGTTGGTTGCGATGTGAGCCACCGGTGTACACGGAGGGAATTTTAATAATGACGCGGACCGACCAGCAGTCATAAACTCAGTTTTCATAACTACTTATTGAAAACTAAATGAAGACACGATCCAGTTAATGTTTGCTATTTTCAAAATTACTCACAACAATTGACTTTAAAGTTGAGTTGAATATTGAACTTCAGTTCAACCCATCGCATCGTGTTGATTAAAATTAGTATGAAAGGAAAATTGGACATAACTTCAAACACCCGATACGAGGCAGAAAATTATCAATCGAGGACGAGACGTTTCCTAGCAAGAAATTTTATTGTCCAGGTTTTCTTTTTGACTTAAAGTTAAGTGTTATAATAGAAAAATTTAACACGTTCTTATTCCAACAAGAAGATTCTTTCGTTAATACTGATGATGCACTTGACTGAAACGCTCAACTTCCGAATAATCATTTTTTGAAAAGATCTATTGAAAGCATTTTTGCGTTATAATATAGTTCAGGACCCGTGAAACCTTGTATCAAATGCTCGTCCATTTCAATTCATGTATTCATTTCTACTGTGCAATATTATTCTAGACTCTCATATCAACCACATTTAAATGACTTAGATAGATTCATTATCAGAAGACTCAGACCAACATAAAAAGCAATTGAATGAACATAAATTCGAACATACGACCGAAATTAACAACAAGGAAACCCTATTTTAGCATTTTTGTTTATATGAATGCTATAAATTCGTATGTATGATCGTATAGGCGCGTCTGTGTAATGAATAAACGAGTAAACCGAGGGAAGCTTTGGCTTAGTCGCTAGAGCTCGTTTGATATGGAATTATTTAGTTCTTTGATCTCTCGCCGCGACCAAAAAAGGTTCCGAAACATCACCAGTGCAGTGTCTGGTGAAAAAAAGCTGAGTTCACACATTTCCATACTTTCCAAGTTTTTGAAAAGAGGCAAAAAATGCCAGATTGCAGAGCTCGCTCTTTCCCATTCATCTCTCCAATATTGTCAATTAAAAAATGGGATTGAATCGACCTGTAGGTATAGCGAGGAGCTTGAGGTAAAAATGACATGGATAAATAAAACCCAAATGCTATTTGGAGTTTGTTCAGATGACACGGAGAAAAAAACTAAAAAATATCTATACATAGCAGCCCCCTGGATTTCTTGCACCCACATATCCTCAGACAGATATAGGATGTTATTGGTGTAGACGCATAGAAAAAAATATCAAAGGTTCTATCTGTCTGTTTCAGATTGAGAGCATATACGGCTTCGCTATTGCATGCTGTCCGTAAACATTGACCAACACAGTTTGTTAGCGAATGTTCCCTGCGAAGAAAGAATCAATGGATCTAGTGAAGAAGAAATTATGAGAACATGAGATTACTATACAATCTAAGCATTTACGAACTGCATCACTTTAGTCACTAGTGGGATTGGGAAACTGTGGAAAGAAGTACAAATTAATGTGGTAAAGCTCGAGTAAACTGCATGGTTCTTGAGGCAGCTTACTTATTGATTTTGCTCACCCTCCCGTGCTTGGCCCCAGAAACAAGAAATGAGACGCAAGATAGAGATGAACACTTTCATCGAGCCATTCGTCAAAGGATGTCTCATTCCAATCAAACCTGATACATCTCATCTTGTACATTGGTTTTTCAAATGCCTCTATTACTAACACCAGGACGCAATGACGGTTACTTCCAGTCAAGCCGGTTCCCGCTTCCGACATCTGGGTATAGTGGGGAATCGTAGCTGAGTTCCTTTTCCAAACAGGGAGAATGACCGAGCTGCACTGCCGGGATTCGAGCTGCAGACACCTTCCCGTGAAGGGTGTGCGCTCTTTAATCACTCGGCCACGGTGACCGACAAGTAAACCGACGAATAAACAACGGTAAAGCTTTGTTTTGCCATTGATCCCTTTACGGTAACGTGGAAAATGACTGGAACGCTTTCATGTTTTCATTTTTCGTAGGAAAATGTTTTTTAAACTCAAAATCATTATTTTGCGCGTTTTTAACGCTTCCAATGCACAAATACAAGCATCTCTTTCCTGCACAGCTCTACTTTTACCGCAAACTTGTATCGCATTAATTAACGACTATCAAGCCTTATTCTACCCATTTTTAGGTTTCCTTCATTCCAATCCATCAAATTACAAGTTTCTAACCCTTTCAAAACGCGAAATGAAAGCATCTCATCTCTCTTGAGAGCAGCTCTACATTTACTGTAAACTTGCACCTCTGCAACTTGCTGCTTTCAAACCTCACTCTGTCCTCCATCACTACCTGCAACATCAGTCTCGGCTGATCTGCCCTAAACCTTGCGTATGGTTAAGCAAGATGATACACATGACTGTAACAGCGGTAATTTGGGACACCAACACCTCGGATGATACTATCCTGCGTCTTAAAACGTACGAAATGACACTGAAAAGAAAATTAAAAAAAAACACGGTAAGGGATCTTTTGCAGATAAGCCCGGCCACTAATGCAACACATAAGTTCATCCACTTGTAACTTTCGAAATAATGCACCTATCGACTTCAAATTACTCTCAAACGAAAGAATGTTTTAATTTTTCATTTGAGAGTAATTTGAAGTAGGTGCATTATTTCAAAAGTTACAAGGGGTGCACTTATTTCTTGCATTATTGGCGGGGCTTATCTGGAAAAGATCCCACAGTAACTTTCAAAAATTTAGCACGGAGAGTCAGATTTTGGCTTTCGGAAATTTTCTTATAAGAAAGTTCGCGTGTATAGTTAGGGAAAATACCATGCTATGCATTTTAATATCATCACGATGAATTTTATGACTGTCAGCAAGAGAATCTTTTAAACTTGACAGGTATTTCCTTTAGCGTGACAAACAAAGCGGAAATTTTTTATTTCCGTGCTTTGTAACGTACTGAACGTTCATGCTCGTACGAGAGAAGTAGATGAAACAAGGATTAAAAATGACTAGCTTTACTTTAAAATCTGGAACTCATTTAAAAACACATTTGTGCAAAAAATCATTTCCCACAGTGTATTCAACATTTCCCGAAATTCGGACATCATTAATTGCTCAAAGGTAGCAGCATAGCAGCTAGCTCACAGGATCAGGTGTGAAGCATTAATTGCTCATTGAGAGAAGCTTAATATTAAGTCCTTTCAAAACTAGGCCAGGCTATACTTTTCCAGGTCATAGGAGAACGCTTCAGCAGATTACATGTGGCACAGAGTTGCATGAGCGTTTTTTACAAAAAAGCCAAATACGAGAAATTTAAGAGAGTGCACCGGTCTTCAAGGGCTGTGAGATTGGGGCGGTCATGACCTAGGTTAACGGCCCCACAGTTCTGAGATCCGCGACTAGTCTTAATTGATATTTTAAATCTCATGTCTCAAATCTCTCATGTTAACGAAAAGCCTGCGTTACAATAAGTGCGCAGGCATGAGTAGGATTCCTAAGAGACGCATTGCACACTGCATTTGCTCAACACGTTAGCCGCCGTGGGGTAAACTAAATTTCAAAGTTCAACTAAAAGTTTAGTTTAGCTGTAGTAAGCAATTTTGAAGAAGCAAACATTTACTGTGTCTGGCCTCCATTCAGCTTTTATTGAGTATCGACGAAAATAGAGTTTGTGACTTCTTGCCGGTCAGCAGCATTATGAGAATTCCCTCCGTGTACCTCCGGCTGCTCATAAGGTGCTTAACACGTTAAGTGCGGCGTGACCCACCGGTGGTCATTTAGGTGGTTTTCATAATGCTGCTGGCCGACCAGCAGTCACTGACTCAATTTTTATAAATACTAAATAAAAGTTAAATGAAGGCGTGATCAGTCAATGTTTGCAATTTTCAAAAATTCTTGCAACAATTGACTCTAAATTTGAGCTGGATATTGAACTTCAGTTTAACCCGCCGCACTTGACGTGCTATTGTGTTAATACTTTAACGTCCAAGAGAACTATACGGTCCTCTTTCGAGAGTAGCCTTAATATGTTGTATTTATAGCTAAATTTGTTCCCTAACGTGTTCTATGAAGTACACTGCCGAGAGGCAGATTCTTTCTCATTTTGGTGTCGGAGACAACCTGATGGCAGCGCCAGTCTAATGACGGTGATAGTGAAAACGGCAATTTGAGTAAAAAAAAGCTGACGTTAATGTGTTAATACTTCCATTTACGTTCGTGAAGCAATACTCAGAGAACTGCACTGCAGAGGTGAAGGGACAAAACTATTATAATAGGTTTCAATATTCATAAATGTTATTTTGCCGTGCACCTTCCATTCAGGCATCCAACCGCTCGTTGTGCAATTACTGTACGAGACAGTATCTCCTACTGCATTATTTTTTACAAAAAAACATTTCATGTAATTAGTTGAGGTCAAGTGCTAGAAAAATTCCCGTTTGACATAACATAGAATGAGCTGAAGTCAAATGGTAGAGAAATTTGCATTTCACATAATAAGGAATTAGTTTACCTCAAATGCTAGAAAAAAATCCCATTTGACCCCTAGTTAATCGTGTGCTAAGGCTGAAATGCTATCAAATGCTAGAAAAATTCACGTTTGATATTACATGGAAGGAGTTAAAGTCAAATGCTAGAAATATTTCCGTTTGAGGTAACATGGAATGAGTTAAAATCAAATGCTAAAAATATTCCCACTTAACATAACCTGGAACTAGTTGAATTCAAATGCTAGAAAAATTCCCATTTGACATAATCTGGAATGAGTTGAATTCCAAAGCCAGTAAAATTTGCATTTGACCCCAGCCTCTGGGAAGTTCTCGCTGCACGTCCCAGGCTTCACACCCGCACAGAAGCCTCCGCCTGCTCCCACACCTCCAACTTGGCGGAACAAAGTTCCGAGCGCGGCAGTCAAGCCTTATTTCAATTCTGAACTTATGATAAACTGCACACGCTGGCGAGCTTCGATCGTTGGGGCGAGCGCGAGGTGATCAAGACTCTCTTTCGTGGTAGAGAGGCTGGCTTTTTTTTCCTGATGAAATTTTATGGTTTGACCTTTTTAAAAAGTTAGCTTTTGGCCTTTTTTCCTGCTAAAATTTTACGGTTTAGTCTTTTTCAAATGTTAGCTTGCGGCCTTTTTCGTGCTAAATTTTAAAATTTTGCTTTTTCCTTAAGTTATCTTTTGGCCTGTTTTCGTGCTAAAGTTATATGATTTAGCCTTTTCAAAAATTAGCATTGGCTTTTTTCCAGCTTAAATTTTATGGTTTAGCCTTTGTCAAAAATTAACATTTGGCCTTTCTTTTTCTTCTTGAAATGTCAAGAACAAGTGTTTTTGAAAATTAAATTTTCTTCATTTTTTTCCTGCCAAAATTTTATATTTAGCTTTTTTCAAAAATTAGCCATTGTGGTTTAGCTTTTTTCAAACAAACACTTCCCGCAACGAATTCTTAGCCTCTGTATGGTTCTGTAGGACTACCAGATGGAGAGGGTTTCTTTTTTGGTCATATGTTATTTGAGAAAAATGTTAAATGAAGGAATTTAGAGGAAAAAATCAGGTATTCTTGACATGCTAGTCCTGTATTTATGTGGTCTCTAGGTAACTTGTTTTGTTTTTAACCGAATTGATAAATGCCCACAGAGAATTGATCAAAAATTATTCTCACAACTTTTCCCTTGTAACTATTTTTAATTACGTGTCAAATAATTTCAAAACCAAACACGGGAAAAAGCGCCTATATAACTCTGGATCGAACATTTTATTTTAAATGTATTATTTTTTCGCCAAAAAATCAATTAAATTTTCACAAAGAAAACATTATTTTAAGTTCCGGAACCCAATTCAGATAACTAGCTTTTGCTTGAAGGATGTTAACAGGAAGAGTCAGATAGGAAATTAAAATAAGAGCATTTCTTGTGTACCAACTAGAGGCGTTTCGTCCCTAATATATATATTCTTAATAGAAGTAATATTAACTGATGAGGCTAATCATTCTTGTAAAAAAATTCTTCATCTTTGAGAGCGGAGTTCTCGCTGCTTAGGTACCCATAACATCAGCATTGACCATAATCCAGCTCTGGTATCAGCTCTCAAGGCCGTTCTGCCCGTCAAACTAGCTTTTTCAGACCCGTTAAACTAATCTGTCCGTAACCGTCAAACTGGCTTTACCGTGCACTTCAAATTAGGTTTTTTCGCGCACTACAAACTATCTTTTTCGGACCTGTTAAGGGCACGGTCTGGGTCGAATTTGGATAATGGTAGGTTTTTGATTTATCAACTCATCTTATAGAGAATTTTCTTGCGCATCCAACGATATAATTGGCTCTCAAATACGTACATTGATTCGTCTCCTAGACGGAGTAGAAAACGCGCACTAACGTGACCTTGGCACGCCAATGGATGAGTGATTTCCTCCTCTCCCCCCCTAATTACGAATCAGTTTTGGGCGTTCCTCTACGTGAATAGCAAGAGAGTTCATCCATGGCCTTGCTTGAAATTGTTTAGTACTAAAACGAAACATTCTAACACTCAGTGTTAATTATGATTATGTAACTGAGTGTTTGTTTTGAGTCCGGCTGCTCTGAGTCATCAGCTAATTAGCTCGTGTGTAAACATATAACCGCCTCCCGCAGTTTTGAAGGTACAGGAATGGCAAATATATCATTCGAAAGGGCTCAAAAAGAGCTACCAAGCGATAGAGTTGAATTAAAAAAAATTAGTTTGTAATTAAGAAAAAAAATATAAAAATGGCTGGTGTTCTGAAACTTGCATTTAATGTCATTTGATATGGATCTTTTCCCACAGTTTTGAAGGTACAGGAATGGCTAATATATCAATCGATAGAGCTTAAAAAGATCTACCATAGCAGTAAAATTTATTGAAAAAAAAGCTTAGGTCAGAAATAATACGAAATTTTTCAAGAAAAATGGCTTAGAAAAAAGAAGTCCTTCTCCCCCAGTTTCGAAGGTACAGGAATGGCAAATATTTCAATCGATAGCGATTCAAACATTCCAGAAATTCGGTGGTAAATTTTTTTGAATTTCAAATTATTTTGAAAATTATAGGCAAAATAATTTGAAAAAACAGAAAAAGTTGTCAGTTTTGAGGAAAAAATTCATATAATTCAAAAAATCAAATAATCGAATAACGTTACCACCGTATCTCAAGACAAGACAATTAGCTACCTAGAAAACATTTTTCTAGTTCTGTAACTTCAAAATTATAGGCGATGGACACATTTCCGCAACACCTACTTTTTCAGGTTTTTTAAAAAAATAATTTTTTTTATAAATTTACGAAAAAAACACATGAGCTCAAAAAGAAATGTTGCATCATTTGACACTTATTGGGAAAATCTCATAAAAATCCGTCGAGAACCGACAGACTTTTGGTTTCCCCCAACCGTGTCCTTAAACTAATTTCTTCGTAACAGCCAAACTGGCTTTACTGTGCACTTCAAATTAGCTTTTTTCACACCCGTCAAACTAGCTTTTTCTAGACCCTTTCCACTAATTCATTGGAGACCGTAAAACTAGCTTTACTTGCACTTCAAACTAGCTTGTATTTCAATACGTTGTCGTTTTCCTATGTATTAGATCGTACGTACGGTACACTTAGGCAAGTACAGAAGACGAAGAGCACTCGTAAGCTTTTAACCAAAGTTTCACGCGTCGACTTTGTAAAGTATCGCTCATAAACTATGCACTGTCCTGCCCAAGTTTTATTCGTAGACTACATACTCTTCTGTTCAAGTTTCACTCGTAGACTATACGCTCTCCTATCCAAGTTTCACCCTTAAACTATGCATTCTAATGCCCAAGTTTCACCCATAAACTATACACTCTCCTTCCAAATGAAAGCCAAAATTCAGATTTCTGGGACAATTTTGCAACGTAGGTTGTGCGCTAAAGACACAATACCGTCGCTGTACTGGAAGATCACAACTGCGGTAAATACTAGAAAAAAGGTATGGTTACTGCATAATTCAAAACACTATTGGTGTAGTTTAATTTTCACTTAAAATAAAAGGCATTGTATTCAGTACATATGCTTAACTCTTGCAGAACTGCGTTGATGATCATTTCCGATTCTTTACCTTTGTCCACCACAAGTGGTATTGTGATGGATAAAATTAGTAAGTGTGGATAGCAAGCATCATTTTTATACCCTACAGTATTTAATTACGAAGAAAATAAGCAATACTTAAAGACTAATGGTTTACCGACTTCTTGCTTCTATTCATACGACATTCGATATAATTGATACCAGAACTTCGCACAAAAATGAGCGCACTCTTGCGTGAAGTTCTATGATAAACCATAAGCTGCTGACAATATCGTACACCAGCTCGTAGTATTTTTTAAAAACATTTTAGGTTAAAAGTTGTATAAATTAGAATATTTTCTCCCATTATTACTATTATTATTATTATTATATAAGAAAGTTTTAGCCTCCCTTAACCACAACAAAGATGTTCCAAGAGAGGAAAGAGGAAGGCACCATTTAGTTTGGAGTTGAGGGAACGCGGAATCTATGCACAAGGTGCACAGAAACAGTAAGCTAGGAAAGAAGTTCATGAAACAAGAAAAAAGTTGAAGAAGAAAGTAGTAGGTGCTAAAAAACAGGACAGCAGTGGAGCGAAAAAAGATGGTCCGTAACAAAACAAAAACCTATTTTATTACAACAAAAGGAAGCCTACCTAACCTTTAGCTCAGGCCCTCACATAGTCCCCCTGGGAGCGCTAATTCCCATAGATACAATACCTGTATCCCCTGAGGGGATATTTTGTCCCAAGGAACAAAACTTGAAATTAAACTGATCTTTGTAAATTTGGGTCCCGCTGAATCTTGCGGTTGAATGATGGTCTAAAATTTGAAAGCTTGAGGACTTATTTGCTCACTTCATTAGTGAAACACGTCTCTATGATTTTAAATTTCGAATACAAATAAGCTTACATTCAATAACAATGCATCAATGTTTTCAAGTTTAAATTATAAAAGAACCAACATACGATAACACTTCATCACTATTTCAAATTTAGATTTAAAATGAGACAATATGCGCCTATGATGCATCAATGTTTTTAAATTTATATTGTAAATGAGCCAACGTACAATTACATAAAATCAAATTTTTTAAACTTGAATCATAAATGAACCAATAAATTATTATAATGCATCGCAGTGTTTCTAATTAATATTGGAAATCCGCCAGTACGCGTTTAAAAACATCACTGCGTTCTCTAATTCCGATAAGAAATAAATGCGATGTCAGTCACTTAGTTTGATCCCCACTTCATCAACTTACTGTCGAATAGACAACAATCGATGCAAGCGAGTTAGTTCGACACAACTTCATCTACACTCCGTCGAATAGACAACAATCGATGCAAGCGAGTTAGTTCGACACCACTTCATCTACACTCCGTCGAATAGACAACAATCGATGCAAGCGAGTTAGCTCGACACCACATCTACACACTGTCGAATAGATAACAATCTATGCGAGAGAGTTAGTTTGACACCACTTCATCTACACACTGTCGAATAGATAACAATCTATGCGAGAGAGTTAGTTTGACACCACT